>CM066039.1:339352316-340780287 GCA_033557465.1 Ichthyophis bannanicus
TTCTACCACGCTCAATTCCCATACTCTTGATTAATTCATCTAAAGCGTCTGAAATTGCCACTTCATAAGTATTATTATTAACTTTGATAGTGTATTTTTTTGCTATGAAATCTGCGGAAACAATTTCTGCTTTATAAGGCTTATTATCTTTTAATATATGAAATTTTGATTGCTCAATGCAGACAGCATCAAGATTTTTTAAACTACTTTCAGTCAATTCAAAACTACCAGAATTGTTGACTAAAAGCTTATAAGAAGTATCCATATGAGATTATTTTTAGTTGTCGTAAACTTACAAAAAGAAATCGTTTGCGTAAATGATAAATCTCATAAAATTTGTAAAAATACTATAGTTTTTATCGGTTCATATAAACCTTTATTAATTCAAATAATTTTGTTTTTGGATTGGTTTAGAAATAAAATCATTAAAACCTAACTTTTTAATTTTTTCTAATTCCTCCTCAAAAGAATAGGAAGTTTGTGCTATAATAGGAATTGTTGGATTGAATTTTCGAATTTCGATGAAAGCCTCATAACCATCAAGGTTAGGCATTTTTATATCCATCAAAACTAAATCAATTTCTTGATTCGTTTTACAAAATTCTATTGCTTCTAATCCATCTTTTGCACGGATAATTCTAAAATTATAACTTTTCAAAATATTCTCAATAAGCAAAAAATTGATATTGTCGTCTTCAGCTACTAGAATAACTTCCTCTTTGCCTAAACTAATAGCAGTTTTTATCTTCGAAACAATTTCTTTTTTATATTTTCTTCAGGAGCATAACTAAGTGGAATAGATACAAAAAAAGTAGAACCAATACCTTCTTGAGAAGTAAAATTAATTTGCCCCCCAATCATATCAACATAGGCTTTTGAAATTGCCAAACCTAGGCCAAGCCCTTCATTAGCTGAAATTCCTTTGGCGTTAATTTTACTAAATCGTTTAAAAATATTCTCTTGAAAAGCTTTTGGAATTCCTATTCCAGAATCTTTGACACTGAAATTAATCTTGTTACTTTTTTCATCAACTTCATAATCCAAAATAACAAAGCCTTCTTCTGTAAATTTATAAGAATTGTTTAATAAATTAGTAATGACTTCACCTAATTTAACTTTATCAGAAATGATTTGCTTTTGAATTGTTTTTTTAGGTTTTGTTAATTTAAATTCTACTTTTTCATTGCTGTATAACTTTTCATACGACAGAAAAATTTGTTGAATAAATTCATCTAAATCAAATGGTTGCAAATTTGGTTTAATTAATTGAGAATCTATTTTAGACATTTCAACTAAATCATCAATAATCTC
The DNA here is from genome assembly GCA_033557465.1 of Ichthyophis bannanicus. Classification (NCBI taxonomy): domain Eukaryota; kingdom Metazoa; phylum Chordata; class Amphibia; order Gymnophiona; family Ichthyophiidae; genus Ichthyophis; species Ichthyophis bannanicus. The sequence continues at coordinate 339,353,628 of CM066039.1, forward strand.
CAAAAGATTTTTTCCGCTTTGCTGAATTACATTGATATATTCGTTTCTATCTTTTTCAGATAATTTAGGATTAGAAAGTAATTCTGAAAATCCTAAAACGGCATTCATTGGAGTTCTGATTTCGTGTGACAAATTCATCAAAAAAGCAGATTTTAATTTATCACTTTCTTCTGCTTTATTTTTGGCAATTTCAAGTTCTTTTGTTTTGGTTTGATTTTCTTCAAACAATTTTCCAATATATCTAAATTCACCTCTAATATTTTTTAATGACTGAATTGCATTTTTATCTCCATTTTTCAATATTTTTTTAATAAAACTCAATGGAAGTTTAGACCAGCGGTTAGCATAGTAATAATAAACAATCCATGATAAAATCAAGGCGATTGTAATAACAATTAATATGAATTTAGTAATCCAAAAATCAATATTATAAGCTCTTTTATAAATGAGCTGCTGAATCGTTTGATTTTTATAATCCTTTAGTGGTTTAACAAAATAAACCGCTTTTGATTTTTCTTCTGGATATTTAAAAAAATCAATATTTGAAGTGCTTATTTTTTCAAAATTCGCAAAATATTCATTATCCAAAAGTCTAGCCATAAAAAAACAACCCGAAGGTTTTGTCTTGTTTTTATATGGGTCATCTGAAGGATGAATAGTTGCTCCATATACTTCAACAACACCTTCAGGAATTTTGATATAAAATTTATCTACTTTTTTAGCTAATAATTTAGTTATAGCTTCATGTGGAATAAATTGAACCGTTTTAATCTTTGGGGTTGAAACTTTTGTTAAAAATGTTCCTTTTGTATCATAAACACAAACATATTCAACTTTATAATTATCTAAGATATTGGCAACCGAAGTATTAAACCATTTAACATCTTTAGTTTTTACAAAATCAACAAATTCATCCCAATAAGTAATTTCAACAGCTAAGGAAGTATAATTTTCAGAATTTAGTTTTATTAAAGAATTGATTTCGTTCTTGTAAATTTTATTACTAGAATCATAAATATCTCTTTCTTGTACTTTCATGTAATAGTACAACGAACCTACTAAAACCAATAGTCCAAAAGACATTAGTGAAAGTAAACTAATTACTTTTGTATAGGTAGAATCTGCATTTTTAGGGAAAATAAATTTCACACCATATCGTATTAGATGTTAAATTTATACTTTTTTTTCAATAATTATAAAATATTTAATGAAAAATAAAGCCTATTTAGTAAAAATTCTACAAAACCAACAAAGAATTGTTTTTTAGAATTTGCATCGATTTACTATACCAAAACAATTCAAAATCATCAAATTTTTGTTCAAAATCAGCTTTCAATTGAGCAAAAGTGATTTTATTTTCATTATAAACCGAAATTCTCTCTAAAACTTCAATCAACCATTTCCCTTCTTCAGCATTTAGCGAAATATCATATGTTTGAGTTTTTTGATGAAATGTTAATTTCATCATTTTCCATGAATTTCCTTTTTTGGATTTGGTGAAGATTTCGGTTTGAGGTTTTCCTCCTATCCAAACAATTTTAGCATTGGGTTTTGTTGTAAAATTTTGTTCTTTTTCCAAACAATTATAAATAAAATCAGAAGGGATTTTTGTTTTCGGAATTTTAAAATCAAACCAATCTTGCAAATCGTAATCGAAACAGATTCCGTGCATGTAATTGAACAATGATTTTTTTAATCCGAAGCTGAATTTATCGTGATTGATTCCGGTTTTATCTTTGAAATTGATGTCGTTATTAGCAAACATAATTTCATTTTGTTCCGGAATTACTCCGAATTCTTCAGGAAACATTCCCACAGGAGAATGTGCTGTCATGGCAAATTGATGCCAAAAACCACTTTGCAAAACGCCCAATTCAAACAATTGACGCACCATTTCTAAACTATCAATAGTTTCTTGAATCGTTTGTGTTGGATAACCATACATCAAATAGGCATGCACCATAATTCCAGATTCCGTGAAATTTCGGGTTACTTGCGCTACCTGTTCGACGGTTACTCCTTTCTTGATTAGTTCTAAAAGTCGGTCCGAAGCCACTTCTAAGCCACCAGAAACAGCAATACAACCTGATTCTTTTAATAACAAACACAAATCGGCAGTAAAACTTTTTTCAAAACGAATATTTGTCCACCAAGTAACGACTAGTTTTCGCTTGATGATTTCCAAAGCTACTTCACGCATTAATGCTGGTGGCGCAGCTTCGTCTACAAAATGGAATCCATTTTCGCCCGTTTGAGCGACCAATTCTTCCATTCGATTAACCAAAATCTTGGCAGCAATCGGTTCATACAACTTTATATAATCTAAAGAAATATCACAAAACGTACATTTTCCCCAATAACAACCGTGTGCCATAGTAAGCTTATTCCAACGACCATCGCTCCACAAACTATGCATTGGATTGGCTACTTCAATTACCGAAATATATTTATCTAATAATAAATCAGAATAATCTGGAGTTCCTACTTCGCTTTGTTTGTAATCGTTGCGCGGGGAATTGTTTTTATATACTACTTGGTTGTTTTCTAAAAGAAAAGTTCGCTTTAAAGGCATCTCGACTTCGCTCAATGTGACAAAATCGTACAACAATTCAACAGGTAATTCGCCATCATCTAACGTAATAAAATCGAAGAATTCAAAAACTCTTTTATCTTTTAATTCACGTAATTCCGTATTTGGAAAACCGCCACCCATAGCAATTTTTACAGATGGAAAATTAGTCTTTAAAAACTGAGCACAACGAAAAGCACTGTATAAATTACCAGGAAAAGGAACAGAAAAACAAACTAGTTTAGGTTGCACTTTTTCAATTCTTTCTTTCAGAATTTTAATTGTGATTTCGTCAATAAAAGTTAATTCATTTTGCAAATGATTGTAAAGTTCATCAAACGAATTTGCACTTCGTCCTAAACGTTCTGCATAGCGACTAAATCCGAAATCTTCATCGACACATTCCACAATGAAATCCGATAAATCTTCTAAATACAAAGTAGCTAGATGTTTAGCTTTGTCTTGCATTCCCATCGAACCAAATGCAAATTCCATATCGTCTAATTGATCAAAACGAGAAGCTTCTGGCAAAAAATTTCCAGAACAAATTTGTCGTGCTAATGATGGATTTTTTCCTTGAAGAAAAGCGATTACGGAATCGATTGTTTTGATGTAATCGTCTTTAAGTGTATAGATTCGCTGCGAATTCAGTCCAAATTCTTCAAACTTGAAACTTGACTCGAGCTTATGCGAACTGGCGAAGCAAACTTGAAACAAACTTTCTAAACCTTCTTTTGAAAACATTCTTAAAATCACTTCAATACCTAAATCCATTTGGTAAGTCGAAATGTTTTTAGTATTCAAAAATCCTTTCAAATAAGCCGTTGCTGGATACGGTGTATTCAGTTGGGTAAAAGGCGGTGTGATTAAGAGAATGTTTTTCAAGGCAAATAATTTCAACAAAAATAAGGTTTTTATTAATTCCTAACTACTTGTTAAAGGCGTTTTAGTAACAAAGATTTTTAGTATTTTAGCAGAAAAATAATTACTAAAATGCCAAACGACTGCATAACGTATCAAAATTCAGGATATTTTTCAAAACTAATTGTAGATTATTTAGACCAAAAGGCTGAATTAAAAACGTTATATAATCGTTTTCCAACAGTAGAAAACTTTAAACTTCAAATTGAAGAAAAAAGTAAAAATTTCTCTATTGAAAACCGTGAAATATTAGCAAAAGCATTAACAAATCAGTATAATAGGTTTGAAACTTCAGATACAACTTTTAATAATATTGAACTTTTAAAAGATTCAAAAACCTTTACCATTACAACTGGTCATCAGTTGAATTTATTTACTGGTCCTTTGTATTTTTTATATAAAATTGTTTCGGTAATTAATTTAACGAAAGAATTAAAAACAGCTTATCCAAATCATAATTTTGCACCTGTTTATTGGATGGCTACTGAAGATCATGATTTTGATGAAATCAATTACTTTACTTTTAAAGGAAAGAAAATTCAGTGGAATAGAGAGAGCAATGGACCTGTTGGCAGACTTAATACTGCTGGTTTAAATGAAGTTTTTGAGCAATTTTCAAGTGAATTAGGTATAGGAAATAACGCTAATTACCTTCGCGAACTCTTTAAAAAATCGTATTTAGAACACGATAGTTTAGCCGATGCAACTCGTTTTCTAGCAAATGAACTTTTCAAAAAAGAAGGTTTAGTAATTATCGATGGTGATGATTTGGAACTAAAAAAATTATTTATTCCTTATGCAAAAAATGAATTATTACAGCAAACATCATTTAAAAAAGTTAACGAAACCCTTCCGTTATTAAAAGAGTACAACGTTCAGGTAAATCCAAGAGAAATTAACTTATTTTATATTCAAGATAATTTACGTGAACGTATTATTTTAGAAAATGGTAATTATAAAATTAATAATACACAATTATCATTTTCAGAGAGCGAAATCTTAACTGAATTAGAGAATAATCCCAAAAACTTTAGTCCAAATGTTATTTTAAGACCATTATATCAAGAAATAATTCTACCAAATTTATGCTATATTGGCGGCGGAGGTGAATTAGCTTATTGGTTGGAATTGAAGTCTAATTTTGAGGCAAATAATATTACGTTTCCTATTTATTACTTCGTAATTCTGTTTTAATCGCTACAAAAAAGCAAGTTGAAAAGTTGGATAAATTAGGTTTGAATTGGAATGATATTTTCATGTCTCAAAAACAACTTTCTGACAAAAAAACTAAAGAATTTTCGGCATTCACAATCGACTTTTCTGAACAAAAAACAGTTTTACAAAAACAATTTGATTCGCTACTAGAAATTGCAAACCAAACTGACAAATCATTTATAGGCGCAGTAAAAGCTCAAGAAGCAAAACAACTCAAAGGCTTAGAAAATTTAGAAAAACGATTATTAAAGGCTGAACGAAAAAATCATACTTCAAAATTGGAGCGTATTTTTGAAATTCAAAATGAATATTCCCTAACAAAAGCTTACAGGAAAGAAATCAAAATTTAGCCTCTTTTGTGTCTGATGTAGATGATTTTGAAAGCTTTGTAAGAAAAATAACCGCTGAATTATTGCCTTTTGAACAAAAATTTTCAATTGTTATTTTATAATTTATCGATAAAATACTTTTTTATTCGATAAAAAGTAGTATTTTTCATTTTTTTAACAATTATTTTACTTAATATGTGCTTTTGTAACAATATTAATTTACAATGTTAAATTATTATTATATTTGCACACCTAAATTAATTTTAAACCCCTATGAAAAAAATTACTTTTTATTCAGCATTATTAATGACACTTTTAGCTTTTTTCGCTTTTAAAAATATACTTATCGAAAATAGCCTAGTACAAGTAAAAGGAGGAACATTTAAAATGGGTTCAAAAGATTCTGATGGAAATGCAGAAGTAGATGAACAAAAAGAACATAGTGTAACTTTAAATACATTTGAAATTAGTAAATTCGAAGTAACCGTTTGGGAATGGAAGCAGTTTATTAAAGCAAATAAAATGAAAATGCCAGCAAAACCAACTTGGGGCTGGCAAGACAATTACCCTATCAATGGGGTTACATGGAATGAAGCAATTGCATATTGTAATTGGTTAAGTATTAAAGAAAAACTACAGCCGTGTTATACTAAAAAAGGACCAAATTTTATTTGCAACTTTAAAGCTAATGGTTATAGATTGCCAACAGAGGCTGAATGGGAATTTACTGCCAAAGGAGGATCACTTACAAAAATGTTTAAATTTAGTGGTAGCGATAAACTTGACGAAGTGGCCTGGCATAAAGCAAATAGCGATGGTCAACCACACACCATAGGAACAAAATTACCAAACGAATTAGGTGTCTATGACATGAGTGGAAATGTATGGGAATGGTGTTGGGATTGGTACAACAAAGATTTCTATAAACAAGAAAAAGGAGACAATCCAAAAGGACCAGAAATGGGAGAAAGAAGAACTGTCAGAGGAGGTTCTTGGGATAGTCAACCTAGCTACATTAGACCAGCAAACCGAATTTCTACAATTCCATCTAAAACACATGAATTTTATGGTTTTAGAGTAGCTCGAACAGTTACAAAATAATAAAAAACAATATTGCAAAACCTAATTAAAATAGTACCTTTGCAAAAAATTTAAAAAATGGCAACAAACAGAACTTTTACAATGATTAAACCAGATGCTGTAGAAAACGGACATATTGGTGGAATCTTAAACATGATTACTGAAGGTGGTTTCAAAATTGTTTCTTTGAAATTAACTCAATTAACTATTGCTGATGCACAAGCTTTTTATGCTGTTCACGCTGCAAGACCATTTTTTGGTGAATTAGTTGAATTTATGACAAGAGGTCCTATTGTAGCAGCTATCTTAGAAAAAGAAAATGCTGTGGAAGACTTCAGAACTTTAATTGGAGCTACTAATCCAGCAGATGCAGCTGAAGGAACAATCCGTAAAAAATATGCTACTTCAATTGGAGAAAATGCAGTTCACGGATCTGATTCTGATGAAAATGCAGCTATTGAAGGTGCTTTCCATTTTTCAGGAAGAGAACAGTTTTAATTGATGATTGTAGATTTCTGAATTTTGAATTCAGAATAAAATATAAAATCTCGTTTCTTAATTGAAACGAGATTTTTTTATCGTAAAACCAAAGTTGTAATCAAATCTTTTCGAAGTTCTTCGTTTATCATTTTTATGATTTTATCTTTTCCATAACTTAATTCTTCTCGTAAAACCGCCGAAGACAAAGCTACATAAAGCGTTGAACCTTTGAGCTGAATTTCGGTTGTGTAATTATTGACCCCATTTCCCATTAAATTTTTCCAAGCATCACGAACATTTACAAAATTCATACCTGCTTCCAACTTGTTTTGAGAAATAAATTGTTTCAACACATCTCCAATAGGACTTTCTTCGTTGAATCGTTTTGCCATACCTATATAATCGAAAATTTAACGGGTCTTTTGTAGTGATACTCCAAATCTTGCTGGTTTTTGACCACTAATTTATCTTTAGATAATTCAATAATTTCTTCGTTCCAATTAGCATAATTTGTTTTATACTGAATAGTAGCATCACCATCTTTAAGCACAACAACAACACCTTCTTTTAAATCATTTGTTAAATATGTCCCATCAATTTGCGGCATTACTTTGCTACGAAAACCTTTTTTATCAGTAATTTTAAAAAAGTCTATTGTTTCATTTACCTTGTATTCTTTCTTATTACCATCAGGGAGCTCAACTTTTTCAATTTCCCAATAACCATTTAAATTTTGTAAATCAGCTTCAGAAATAGATTGTTTACAGGATAAAAACAATCCAAAAACAAAAATAATATTATTTTTTTCATTGTACACACATTATTATGGTATAAAATTACAATTATTTATCTTTCAAATTAAACTATTTCTTACTTTTATTGTCTAATGAATATGTAACCATTTTATAAATACTATGAAAAAAATTCTATCCCTATTTGTACTTTCAACTCTATTTAGTTGTGGTTCCGATGATTCAGCAACTCCTTCAACTCCAGAAGAGCAAATGTACTTCCCCCCAATTGGCTCAACGGTTTGGGAAACAAAAAGCATTGCTAGTTTAGGTTGGAATCAATCACAAGTACAACCATTATTAGATTATTTAGAATCTAAAAACACCAAAAGTTTTATAATATTACAAAATGGAAAAATTGTGATGGAAAACTATTTCAACGGTCATACCTCAACTGACACTTGGCAATGGAATAGTGCCGGAAAAACACTTACTGCAACAGTTACGGGAATAGCTCAACAAGAAGGTTTATTAAATATAAACAATAAAGTTTCCGATTATCTTGGAACAGGTTGGACTAGCGAATCTATTGATAAAGAAAACTTAATTACTTCTAGACATTTACTAACCATGACATCTGGAATTAATGACGAGAACGACTTAGTAACAATAACTAACATGACCTATTTAGCAGATGCTGGCTCAAGATGGTCTTATCATAATGTATTTCAAAAACTAATGGATGTGGTAGCTGCTTCTAGCGGACAAACCTATGAAAATTATTTTAATTCTAAATTAAAAAATAAAATTGGGATGGATGGCTTTTGGAACAATGGTATCATTTATAAAATATACCATAGCAACACTCGAAGCATGGCCAGATTTGGACTCCTTGCTTTAAATAAAGGAAAATGGAACAATGAACAAATTATTAATGAAACGTATTTTAACGAAAGTATTTCTACATCACAAAACATTAATCCATCTTATGGTTATTTATGGTGGTTGAATGGAAAATCAAGTTATATGGTTCCTGGTATTCAAACACAATACAATGGTTTCTTAGTACCTAATGCTCCAGCAGAAATGTATGCTGCTATGGGAGCTTCAGACCAACGAATTTATATAATTCCAAGTAAAAAAATAGTCATTATAAGAATGGGAGAAGCTTCAGATCCAACAAATCCAAGTTTTGCAGTATCGGGATTCGACAATGCTTTATGGGAAAAAATAAGTGCTGTTATCAATTAACAGCACTTATTTTTATTTTTTTACTTTCTTTTTTGCACTTGTAAGTTTTATAAAAACATACATTAATATTGCGAACGAAATCAACCTTAATGTTAAATAGACTGCGTCTATTTCATCAAAAGGAATTGCTATTAGAGCCAGTACTAAAGCTGCAATTAGCAACTTAACCATTTTATATTTTAAAAATTCCATCAGCTATTATTTAAAAAATGAATCTACAAATTCATACTTATTGAATACCTGCAAATCTTCTATTCCTTCACCAACACCTATATATTTAACTGGAATTTGAAATTGATCTGAAATTCCAATCACTACACCTCCTTTTGCAGTTCCGTCTAATTTTGTTACCGCTAAACATGAAACTTCAGTAGCTGCAGTAAACTGTTTTGCTTGTTCAAAAGCATTTTGCCCTGTTGAACCATCCAATACTAAAAGTACATCATTTGGTGTATCTTCTACCACTTTTTGCATTACTTTTTTTACTTTAGAAAGTTCATTCATTAAACCAACTTTATTGTGTAAACGACCAGCTGGATCAATAATAACAATATCTGCATTTTGTGCTACAGCGCTTTGTAAAGTATCAAAAGCTACAGAAGCAGGATCACTTCCCATTTGTTGTTTTACTATTGGCACACCTACTCTATCTGCCCATATTTGCAATTGATCAATAGCTGCAGCTCTAAAAGTATCAGCAGCACCAAGAACTACTTTATATCCGGCTTTTTTAAATTGATATGCTAATTTCCCAATTGTTGTGGTTTTTCCTACACCATTAACTCCAACTACCATGATTACGTATGGTTTTTTATTGGTTGGAATTGAAAATTCAGTAGCTTCTCCTGAGTTAGTCTCAGATAATAAGCTAGCAATTTCTTCACGAAGAATTCCATTTAATTCATCTGTTCCTAAATACTTATCTTTGGAAACTCTTTCTTCTATTCGATCAATAATTTTAAGTGTTGTATTTACACCTACATCAGAAGACACCAATATTTCTTCTAAGTTGTCAAGAACCTCATCGTCTACCTTAGATTTTCCAGCAACAGCTTTAGTAAGTTTAGAAAAAAACGATATTTTAGTTTTTTCTAAGCCTTTATCTAAAGTCTCTTTTTTATCAGAAGAGAATATTTTTTTAAAAAAACTCATAGAATTTGGTTTGATTATTTTTTTTAAGCGATTGAAATCATCAATATCTTAATACTGCAACAACTGTAAAAATAAAAAAGCTACTTTCAAACGAAAGTAGCTTATCTATATAATTGTTTTATGAATTATTTCTTTTTCAAGAATTCATCTACTAATTCAGGAGCCATCACAGATTCAACGAATGTGTAAGCGCCAGTTTTTGGAGATTTAACCATCTTAATAGCTTTGGTTAATCTTTTAGAAGCTGTTTGTAAAGTTGCTACGGTTTTCTTTGCCATGACTTATCTTATTTAATTTCTTTATGTACAGTTACTTTTTAAAATTGGATTAAATTTTTTAATCTCTAATCTATCTGGAGTATTTTTTTTATTTTTTGTAGTAATGTAACGAGATGTTCCAGGAACTCCTGAAGTTTTGTGCTCCGTACATTCTAAAATAACTTGGATTCTATTACCTTTCTTTGCCATTTTGATATATATTATTTCGGATTATACAGATTTTACAAATCCGTTTGCTTTTGCATTTTTCAATACAGCAGCAATTCCATTTTTATTAATAGTTTTTAATGCAGCAGTTGAAATTTTCAACGTTACCCATCTATCTTCTTCAGGAATGTAAAAACGTTTTTTTACTAAGTTAACAGAGAATTTTCTCTTTGTTTTGTTCATAGCGTGAGAAACATTGTTCCCTACCATTGCTCTTTTACCTGTAAGTTCACAAACTCTTGACATTATTATTCAGCTTTATTTCGTTATCTAAAATCAGGGTGCAAAGAAACAAAATCGATTTCATATACACAACTATCTTTTATTATTTTTTTAAAATTTCTTTATAAATGAGTTCCAATGCTTTACTAACCGCCCTATCTATTACCTTTTCACGTGGTTGACCAAAGTTAAACTCTTCAACATACACATCATTTGGACATGCAATTGCAATAAAAACTGCTCCTAATTCCGCATCAGCATCACCTTTTAATGGCCCAGCATTTCCTGTCGTAGCGATTGCATAATCTGACTTTGTCAGTTTTTGAACGCCTAATGCCATTGCTTTAGCTACTTCAATACTAACCACACCATATTTATCTATAATTTCTTTTGAAACATCTAAAATATCAATTTTAGTTTGCGTAGCATAACTTACAACACTTCCTTTAAAGTAATTTGAAGCCCCCGGATTTGCAGTCATTAAAGCAGCTATCTTTCCGCCTGTACAACTTTCCGCAGTTGAAATTGTTACCTTATTTTCAGTCAATAATCTTCCTAAAACTACTTCAATAGGCTCATCTTCATTATATCCAACAATAATCTCGTGAATCAATAAATCAAGCTTTTGAACTTGTCTTTTTATTTCATTTTTTAACAATTCTTCATCTGTTCCTCTTGCTGTTAATCGTAAACGAACTTTTCCAGGACTTGGCAAATAAGCTAGTTTTATAAAATCTGGCAAACTATCTTCCCATTCTTCAATTTGTTCTGCAATCAAACTTTCTCCTCTCCCATAGGTCATAATTGTCTGATGCACAATGTAAGGGCGCTCAAACTTTTGAATCAAATTAGGAATTACTTCATTATCAATCAAATATTTCATCTCAAACGGCACTCCTGGTAAGGAAATAAAAACTGTATTTTCTTTTTCCATCCACATACCTGGGGCAGTTCCTGCTTTATTAAAAAGCACTTTTGCTTTGGTTGGCACCAAGGCTTGTTCTCTATTAATTTGAGTGATTGGCCGTTTGTAAAAACCTTCAATAATCTCTTTAACATGAAGTAAAACCGCTTCATTTTCAATTAAGGTATCTTCAAAATAATCACAAAATGTTTTTTTAGTAATATCATCTTTTGTTGGACCTAGCCCACCCGTAATAATTACAACTTCAACATCATTTTGTAGTTTCTGAAAGGTATTTAAGATATGCTCCTTGTCATCAGAAATTGATAACATTTCATGTGTGGCAATTCCAATTTTATCTAATGCTTTAGCAATATAAGATGAATTTGTATCTACAATTTGGCCAATAAGAATCTCATCGCCAATTGTTACAATTGTGGCTTTCATAGGTAATATTTATAGTTTGGGAATTGGCAATTATAATTTGAAATCTTTTTTTATTTCTTTAATAGCTAAATCAATTCTATCTTTTAAAGATTTGTAAACTTCTTTAATTTCTTTTCGTTTTCCTTCAGCTTTTGCCCATGTCATAATCTGAATATTTTCTTCATAAGCCATATCCATTCCTAATAAATCTAATGTTGGCTTAATTTTATGACAAGCAGAGTAAGTTCTAGTATAATCTTTTTCTTCAATAGCAGTCTTAATAGATTTCATTTCGGCAGGTACTTCTTCTAAAAACAAAGTAACAATTTGCAAGGCAAACTCAGTATCATTTTCTGATATTTCATACACTTTTGCTAAATTATACTGTAACGCCATATTACTTGATTTGAATTTTAAACATTGATTTATTTTCAATAAAACCTTCTAAAACATCACCTTCAGCAACTTTAGCAACACCTTTAGGAGTACCCGTAAAAATAATATCTCCTTTTTTTAAAGTAAAATATTGTGAAACATAAGCAACTAGCTCATCAATTTTCCACAACATTAAATCTGTGTTACCAACTTGTACTGATTTTCCATTAGATTTTAACTCAAAGTTAATATTTTCTACAGAAGAAAAATCTTTTTTCGATAAAAAGGCACCAATAACCGCTGAATGGTCAAATGACTTCGCTTTTTCCCCACGGCAAACCTTTTTCTTTTAACTTAGCTTGAACATCTCTTGCTGTAAAATCGATTCCTAATCCAATTTCGTCATAATACTTATGCGCAAATTTAGCATCAATATATTTTCCAACCTTACAGATATTTACCAAAATTTCTACTTCATGATGCACATCATTGCTAAATGCTGGAATTACAAATGGTGTTTTTTTAGGTAGTACCGCTGTATCTGGCTTCATGAAAATTACAGGTTCTGTAGGTTTTTCATTGTTTAATTCCGAAATATGGTCAACATAATTTCGACCGATACAGATTATTTTCATAGTTCTGGTGATTAGTAAATAGTACAAAGTAATTAGCAACTATTCACTAATTACTTTTCACTAATCACTTTATTTAGTATTTAACTTTCTCAATTTTATTCCTGTCAACACTTTTTTAGTATATAATGGAAAATCAGCATTTTGAATCCAACCAAAATAACCTGGTTCTTTATCAAAAACATCATCTACCAAAACTCCTTTGTGTTTTCCGAAAGTAAAGATTTCTTTTCCTTCATTATTCAAAGCAATGAATCCAGCAAAATCAACTGATTTTTTTCGTGTTGTAAATTCAGATAACGATTTCATATCATTTTCTAAATTTTCATATCTATCTAATTGTGATTTTAAGATTTCGTAAGTTGCCATCGTATCAGCTTCTGCACTGTGGGCGTTTTCTAAACTTTGCCCACAATAAAACTTGTATGCAGCACTCAAAGTACGTTCTTCCATTTTATGAAAAATCGTTTGAACATCTACAGAAACTCTATTTTTCATATCAAAATCTACTTCAGCACGTAATAGTTCTTCAGCTAAAAGTGGAATATCAAATCTATCCGAATTAAATCCAGCCAAATCAGAATCTTTAATCATATTATGGATTTGAGACGCTAACTCTTTAAATGTTGGCTCATTGGCTACTTTTTCATCAGTAATTCCATGCACTGCTGTCGTTTGAGGCGGAATTGGAATGGTAGGATTTACCAACCAAGTTTTACTTTCTTTATTTCCGTTTGGATATACTTTAAATATTGATATTTCTACGATTCGATCTCTTGCTACATCAATTCCTGTAGTTTCAAGGTCGAAAAAGCAGATTGGGCGTGTTAATTTTAATTCCATAGCGATTTTATATCCTACAAAGATAAATGAAGATTTTTTTATTTACTAATTCTTGAAAATTTATAGTAAATAATTAATTCGGCAACCAATAAATTAAACGTCCAACCTGACCAGGCTGCAATCCTGTATGCATCCATTGGCAAAGGCTCAAAAAAGAAAACCAACAAATATTTGAACAATCGAAGTGAAATTGCAGATAATGTTAACGCAAAACTTCGAATAGCGAATTTTTGGTGTTTAATCACTTGTTTTTTCAAAATAAAATACAAAGACAAAAAAGTAAATAACATCCAAAAAGTTGACAATAACAAGAAAGAAACTTGTGCCAACAACCCACCATTTGCATAATATGACATTACCAAACCACTTGGTCCAGAAAGCAACAAAAGGATTCCAACATAAAATTTTCCTGAAATTCGATGCAATTGTATGTGTTTTTTTTGGATGTAATTTGAAAATTGTAATGCTCCAAAAATCATCAAAAATATACTTGTGTAAACATGCGTAAAAAAAGCAATTTTATAATGATTTAGGACAATTACTTCTTGTTTAATTCGTAAAAAAGCAACATCTGTATGATATGGAATATATTGAAGTGTTATCAATAAAAGTAGATATGAAAAATAAATATATCCAATCCACAAAAGGTATTTTGAATATTTAATCCACATTATCTACCAAAAGTATCATAGTATTCCTCAGCATTTTTCTCATATCGAAGTAGCAAATCTATATTCTTCTTTTCGATTTTCGTTAATTCGTCTTTAACATCACCAAAAACAGGCATATACCAATTAAATTGTTCAAAATACATGCGTAATTGCTTATCGCGAAAAGCGAATCCATGACGTGCAAAAATGGAATTTCTGAGAATAAAAATATCGGCTTTTGATAGATTGGAAACAAAATTTGAAGTTAATTCTTCATTTGAAGCATTCTTTTCAAACAACTTTTCTGTAGTTGCATAATATTCGCTATCTACATACTCTTCTACTTTTCCTTCGATTGTGTCTGTAGTATAAACATATTCTTTTGCCTTATCTGTATCAAAAAAAGTTATATCTAATTCTTGTGTTTTATCATAAACAAAAAGTTTCTTTTTTAAATCGAAATTTCGCTTATAAATCATTAATTCGGAATGAGAATATGCATCCCAATTTCCTTTTAAAATAGAATCAGATTTATTTATTTCTACAATAAATTTTCCATCGGTTCTAGCTTTTTTGAATTCATCAACTTGCATGGTAAAAGCAGAAGCATTCTCAATTAACAAACCTTTAAATGGACTAATGTTTCCAGCAGAAATAGAATGACCAATTATTGAATCTCCTTTAATTTCATCTATCGAAAATGTTATTTTTCTAGTAATTAAATTTGCGTATTTTTCATTTCCATAAATTGTATCCATTTCTTCATCTGATAAATTGGCATTAAAATCGCCTACCCAATAACCTAATAAATCTTCTTTTGTATTTACAATTAAACTATTACTAACCTTTGGTTCAGTAAATTGAATATCTTCAAAATCTTGCTCAGCAACAAATTTCGCATCGTTCTTAATCGCTTCTTTACATCCAAATAAAGAAGAAATAAGCAATAACCCTATTAATTTAACTTTCATATTTTGAATGCTATTTCGTTGTTAACTGCGCTCTATATGTTTCAATATTTGCTTTTACTTTTGGGTCTAATTCTGGCTCTGTAATGTCTTTTAAATTTTCTAATGCCTCCCAAATCACTTTAGCCACAATGTATCTTGCGACTCCTTTATCATCAGCAGGAACTATATACCATGGAGCAAAATCGGTTGATGTTTTATTAATAGCTTCTTCATAATATTTCATGTAATCGTCCCAACGTTCGCGCTCTTTTAAATCGCCAGTACTAAATTTCCAATTATCTTCAGGATTTTCTAATCGTTTTAACAAGCGTTCTCGTTGTTCTTCTTTACTCATATGAAAATAAAATTTCAAAATTTTAGTTCCATTTTGCGAAATATGCTTTTCAAAATTTATAATTTGTTCCATTCGTTTCTCCCAAAATTGAGGTGTTATATCCTCAACTTTTTCAATTCCAGGCAAATTTTCAAACAAAATATATTCGGGATGGACACGTGTTACCAATACGTTTTCATAATGCGTGCGATTAAAAACCGCAAATTTTCCTTTTTCAGGCAAAGCCAAATAATGACGCCATAAATAATCGTGCTCTAATTCGGTTGAATTAGGCGTTTTAAAACTATGCACTACTACTCCACGCGGATTAAATTCTTTAAAAACTTCTCTAATTAAGCTGTCTTTTCCACTAGTATCCATACCTTGCAAGCAAATTAAAAACGCATAACGATTATGTGCATACATGGCGTCTTGTTTTTTAGATAGCTTTTTCTGAATTTTATCCAACGCTAATTCTTCTTGATTTTTGTCTGTATCAATTGGCAACTTTGTGGTAAAATCAGTTAATTTAATTGTTCCTTTTACCTTAAAATCTTCAATATTTATATTTTCCATCCTAATTTCAATTTAATATTTGTAAAAATAGTAATTTTAGATGCTATTTAAAGCTTCTAAACCTAAAACACATTTGTAAAAATATGGAAAAATTTCAACTTCAAATCTTTTTAAATATTATAGGAATTGGTTCTGCATCTGGAATATTATTTCAAAACAATTCCTTATTCATTATTTCTGATAACAGCTCTTATCTATATGAATATGCAATTGACGCAAAAGAGCTTCATAAAATTGCTTTGGTAGAAAATCCGAAAGAAAATATTGCTAAAAAAGAAAAACACGATTTTGAATCCATTGCTAAAAATGGAAACAAACTTTATATCTTCGGTTCAGGTTCTACAAATAATCGAAATCAAATGATGACTTTTTACTTGGAAACCCAAAAAACAAAAAGTAGAGATTTGAGTGAATTATATGTTCAACTTCGTATGTTGGCTAATTTAAAAGAAGACGAACTAAACATTGAAGGCAGCATTAGTATTGAAAAAACAATGTATTTATTTCAAAGAGGTAATGGTTCACAGTCTAAAAACGGCATATTTGTGGTTGAAAATGATAAAACACAACCTATTAAATTCCATCCCATTTCACTTCCAAAAATTAAAAACGTCGAAACTACTTTTACAGATGCTATTATGGTTCAAGACAAATTTTACTTTCTTGCGTCTGCAGAAGATACAAACTCAACATATTTAGATGGAGAAGTTCTAGGTTCTTTGGTTGGTGTTTTAAATCCAGAAACCTTTGAAGTTGAAAAAACAATAATTATTTCTGACAAACATAAATTTGAAGGCATCACACTTTATAGAGAAAGTACAACCGAATTAGATTTTTTATTGTGTGAAGACAATGATACTGACGTTTTAGAAGCAACTATATATAAATTGACATTAACTAAATAATTTTTTACTTACTTCCCAACCTTCTACTAATTTTTATGCTCTATATAAAAAAGCAAGTTTACTAATGGATGTAAAACACATACAAGGCTGCCGAAAACAACACCGTGAAGCACAACGCTTGGTGTATGAAACTATGGCACCAAAACTCTATCGTTTGTGTAAACGGTATTTAAAAAAGGAAGAAGAAATAGAAGAAGTATTGGCCGATGCTTTTTTTACCATATTCACAAAAATAGAACAACTTAAAGAAGACTTGGCTTTTGAAGCTTGGGCACGAAAAATAACGGTGAACAATTGCCTTTTACAAATTAAAAAGAACATCAACTTTAATTTGTATTTGGAAGATGTGAGTTACACTTCGCAACCTTTAGCTGATGAAGTTACCGATTTAGAAGAAGAAGATTTGCTCAATTTACTGAATTATATTCCCGATGGATGCCAAACGATTTTTAATTTGTTTGTGATTGAAGGTTATTCACACAAAGAAATTGCAGAACAACTTGGCATAAGTGAAGGAACATCAAAATCGCAATTGAATGCGGCAAAAAGTAAATTAAAAGAATTGGTAAGAACTTTTTATTATCAAAAAGCAAAATAGTCATGGGAACAGAAGAAAAATTATATAAAAAAATACAACAGGCTGCCGAAAACGCCGAGCAAAAAGACTTTCCTGGCATGGAGAAAATTTGGGCTCGTGTAGAAGACAAAATGGAAACACAAACACTTCAAAAAGAGAAGCATTTGTGGAAAAAATTAGCTATGGCAGCATCAGTAGTTTTAGTAGGAACGTTAACTTTTTTCTTATTACAAGAAAATGAAGCTATAATTATTCCTGAAAGTACAATTACTACAGTTGACACGACAAAAAGTAGCATTCCAACACCAGAATCAGAAAATGGCTTGGTAAATACAAATCCGGAAATTAAAAAAGAGGCAGAGCAGATTTTACAGCAACAAATTGTAATTCAAAACAACATTGTAATCAACGATACTATCAATTATAAATCGAAAAAAGAAGTGCAACTTGCAACTCCAATTGCAATGGAAGAAGTAGACGAACTTGCTAGAACAAGTTTTGCACCAAATAACAAAAATGATATTTCTAATTCTGCTTCAATTAATAATTCTGGTTACTTAGCAAAAGGAAGACGTTATGATGCTGTAAGTGTAATATCTGCTGAAGCTATCCAAGAAAAAGACAAAAAAGTAACCAATGATGACTTAGTACTTATTGATGGAAAATTAACCAAAAAATCACCAAAAAATATTTCAAATGCAGATTATGAATCTGTTATTGAACTTAAAAATCCATTATACTATATCAATGGAGTCGCTTATACAGAAGAAGAATTATATGGTGAAAATCCGACGAGTCCATATGCACCATTGAGCAAACAAAATATTGACACCATAGTTGTTTTACAACCTGAAAGAGCTATTCCGATTTATGGTGATAAAGGAAAAAATGGGGTTATTATAATTACGATTAAGAAATAGTAAAATCAAAAACAAACTCAATTTCAAAAATTTAATTATGAAAGCATTAATAAATCTAATTATTTTTCTATTTACAATAACAACTGTATTCGCACAAGAAACAACTGATAATTCACCTTTAATAGTTGTTAATGGAAATATTCTTCATAAAGATGTTCTTGAAGCAATTGACCCTAAAAACATCGAATCTGTAAATGTTTTGAAAGACAAAGCAGCAACTGCAATTTATGGTCAAAATGCAAAAAACGGAGCCATTCTAATTACTACAAAAGATATTTCAAAACGAGAATTGAAGAAATTATATAAAAAATATTCCGAAGAAAATTCAATAAACAAAGAAACTGACGTTTTTAAAATTTCTGGAACCGTATACGATTGCGAAAAATTAGAACTTTCAGGTGTATATATTAAAAATCTAAACTCAAAAGCTGAAACACAAACCGATTTTGATGGAAAATTTTCAAATGAAGTTAAAATAAATGATATTTTAGAGATTTCCTTTTTACAATTTATACCACAAAAAATAAAAATTGAAAACAAAGAAAACCTTATTGTTAATCTCAAAGCAGAACAGCAAATTATACTGGAAAAACCAGTAATTTATCTTTATCCAACAGAAAAAACAGCAATTGATATAAAACTCGATTTAAAAGGAGAATTGTTAACTACTTTTCCAAAATACAATAAAAATTGGGATGTAATTGCAGAACCAAGCGGACAAATTTTTGACAAGAAAACCAATCGTTATTACAACTCTTTATTTTGGGACGGAACGATTGATTTCCCAGAAAAGCATTACAAATATGAAGATGGTTTTGTTGTATCAAAAGAAAAATTAACCGAATTTTTCATTGAAAAGCTGGAACACATTGGTCTAAACAATCAAGAAACAAATGAATTTATACAATATTGGTTGCCAATTTTAGAACGAAATAGATACAATTTTATTTATTTTATGGTAAATGAAGAATGCAACGAAATTGCCACTTTAAACGTCAATCCAAAACCAGAAACTACTATTAGAATTTACATGGAATTTTATGGTTTAGAGAACAGAACTATAATCAAAGAACAACAACTTTCAAAAACGGAAAGAAAAGGTTTTACACTTGTAGAATGGGGCGGTGCTGACGTTTCATCAAAAATTAGAAAAAATGAATTTTAAATTATTATTCTGCTTCTTTACTGCTTCTATAGCCCTTCAAGCACAAGAGAAAAAAACAAAACGACACTATCAAAATCGAAATTAATTCAAACACTAAAACTATTTATCTTTTAGGCGGAATTGCTTCTGTAATTACCAAAGAAGATTTGGATTTTGCTAAAAAATACAATATTAAGTTTCACGATTTTGGTTGCATTGCTCCTACAAATTTTGAAGAATATGAAGTTAAAAACGAATTAGTTTGTGAGTTCTTAAATAAAAATTACGGAAAACAATGGCAAAAAGAAATCAAGCCAAGTGGTTTAGGTTTTGAGAAGTGGAAGAAGAAAAAAGTATAATCATTAACAAATAAAAATGAAACAATTAACACAAATTTTAATTCTATTCTTTTCTATGACTGCAACATGTCAAGAGAAAAACTTTATTGATAAACCTTACATTGAAGTAGAAGGAAAATCAGATACATTAGTTACACCTAATCGTATATATATTGATGTTCTTATTACAGAAAAAGATACGAAAGGGAAAAAATCTGTTGAAGATTTAGAAAAAGAAATGTTTACTAAACTTCAAGTAATTGGTATTGATGTAAAAAAAGATGTATTTATGAAAGATATGCTAAGTACATTTAAAAAATATTTTCTAAAATCAACAGACATTCAAAAATCTAAATCATATTCCATTTTAGTATTTGATGCAACTCAAACCACCAAAGTGTTTATTGGTTTAGAAGAAATAGGGATTTCAAATGTAAACATTGAAAAGACTGAACATTCTGAATCAGAAAAAATACAATTAAAAATCAACTCAAAAGCAATTGAAAACGCAAAAGCTACAGCAGAAAGTTACTTAAATCCTCTCAATCAAAAAGTTGGAAAAGCTATTTTTATTGGTCATATTAATACAACAAACATGCTGCAAGGAAATGTTTCGGGTGTGTTAATTAGAGGAAATAGAAGTTTATATGAACAAGAAAGTAAAGGTTATATTTCACCAATAGAATTTGAAAAGATAAAAATATCAAGTAATGTTGGTGTTCGCTTTTCAATAGATTAAAATTAAAAATCCTGCAATATTTTAAGTCAATATTGCAGGATTTTTAATTTTAAGATTCTTTCACAATAACAAAATGAGTAAAACTCCAAACTAATTACTCTGAACTAAACGCTATTTCTCAATTTCTTTCAATGAATCCATTTTCTTGTGCGCCAAGAAACCATTGATGTCTTCAATATGTTCTTTTACTCGTTTGTGACCAAATTCAAATACTTTTTCGGCCAAACCATCTAAGAAATCTCTATCATGTGAAACTAAGATTAAAGTTCCATCAAAATCACGTAAAGCATCCTTTATGATGTCTTTCGTTTTCATATCTAAATGGTTTGAAGGCTCATCAAGAATTAAAAGATTCACTGGTTCTAACAATAATTTAATCATTGCTAAACGCGTTTTTTCTCCTCCAGAAAGTACTTTCACTTTCTTTTGAATATCATCGCCTTGAAACATAAATGCTCCCAAAATATTTTTGATTTGTGTTCGAACATCACCAACAGCAATTCTATCAATCGTTTCAAAAATAGTAGCGTTTTCGTCTAATTGTGCAGCTTGATTTTGAGCAAAATAGCCAATTTGTGCATTATGACCAATTTCTATAGAACCACCATTGATTTCAATTTCTTTCATAATGGCTTTAATCATGGTTGATTTTCCTTCACCATTCTTACCCACGAAAGCTACTTTTTGTCCACGTTCGATAACTAAATTCGCATCTTTAAAAATCAAATGATCACCATACGACTTTTCTAAATCTTTAACAATAACAGGATATTGACCCGAACGAGCCGATGGTGGAAATTTCAACTTTAAAGCCGAAGTATCAATTTCGTCAACCTCAATAGGAACAATTTTTTCTAACATTCTAACACGCGATTGCACTTGCTCGGTTTTAGAAAAAGTTCCTCTAAAACGTTCAATAAAAGCTTGATTATCTGCAATGAATTTTTGTTGCTCTTCATACGCTTTTTGTTGGTGAACGCGTCTATCTTTTCGCAATTCTAAATAGTGAGAATATTTTGCTTTGTAATCATAAATTCTTCCCATTGTAACTTCAATCGTACGATTTGTAATGTTGTCAACAAATGCTCTATCGTGCGAAATTACCATCACTGCTTTGGCTTGCGTAATCAAAAATTCTTCCAACCATTCGATACTATCCATATCCAAGTGGTTAGTTGGCTCATCAAGAAGAATTAAATCGGGTTTTGTTAATAGGATTTTTGCTAATTCAATTCGCATTCTCCAACCACCTGAAAATTCTTTTGTTGGGCGATTAAAATCTTCTCTTTCTAAACCTAATCCTTTTAATATTTTCTCAACTTCGGCTTCATAATTTACTTCTTCAATTGAATAATATTTTTCAGATAATTCCGAAACTTTTTCAATCAATTTCATGTACTCATCACTTTCATAATCAGTACGAACAGTTAATTGCTCGTTGATTTCATCAATTTCTTTTTTCATGTTCAACACCGAAGCAAATGCTTTTGATGTTTCTTCCATCACAGTACAATTATCTTCCGTTAACAAATGTTGCGGCAAATAAGCAATAACAGCATCACTTGGCGCCGAAATAACACCACGAGTTGGTTTATTTACTCCAGCAACAATTTTCAAAAGCGTAGATTTTCCTGCTCCATTTTTACCCATAAGGGCAATTTTATCAGTTTCATTGATGGCAAAAGTTACTTCGCTAAAAAGAGTGGTTCCGCCAAATTCTACGGCAATGTCGTTTACTGTAATCATTTTTTAAAGTAAAAAGTTAGAAGTAAAAAGTTAAAAGTCTTTTTACTGAAATTTTTGAAAGGTGCAAAGATAGATTAATTGAAAAGTAATTTTTTACTATGTTATAAAAAATATTACTTTTGAGCTAAATAATTCTTAATTGACATAGACATGAGAAATAAATTAATCTTACAAATTACAGTTATATTACTATCAGCAAATTTATATTCAAATGTTAATTGCAATAACAAATTTATAAGCTTAATTGAAGATTATTATTCCTTTATAAACAATAATCATTATAAAAACAGCCTACTTACCCTAACCGCAACAATCTCGACAAATTCAATTTGTTCTGGGAATAGTGGTATAGTCACATTTAATGGCACTCCTAATGCAATAGTTACATTTTCTGTTGATGGCGGATTTAATCAAACAATAACATTAAATTCCTCAGGAAGTTTTGTATTAACAACACCTCCATTAACATCTAATTCCACATATACATTAGTTTCTATTTCTGATGGGGTAAGTTCTGCTCCATTAACTAGCTCAGCTACTGTTGTAGTGAATAGTATTCCAAATATTCTTGGCACAATACCAACAACCGTAATTTGTAATGGTGAAACAACTAATATTGTATTAATGGCTAGTTTGCCTTCTACAACATTTATCTGGAATGTAATTTCAAATAATGTTATTGGAGCAACTTCAGGTTCAGGAAATATTATTGAGCAATCTCTATTTCTAGCTAATCCTGCAAGCAATGGTTATGTAACTTATATAGTTACTCCATTCAACAACGGATGTTCAGGAAGCTCTGTAAGCATTGATGTAGTTATCCTTCCTACTCCAAACACTGGAGTTAGTGGAGAAATCTTTGTAAGTGAATCCTCAACAAGTCAAATAGACTTATTTTCAATAATTACTGGTGAGCAACCTGGTGGAGATTGGACAAGAACATCTGGAACTGGCGGAACTTTTGATGCTATAACAGGTACTTTTACTCCTGAAGTTGGGGCAACAGATAGCACTTTTGATTATGAAATGATAAATGGTAATGGTTGTTATAATTATTCTACAGCAACAATAAATATTGATATTGTTCCTATTGGTTCTTCAAACACTACTAATCAAATAATAAATAATAACGAAATTTCTAATATAATTCTTTCTAGTAATAATGCACCCAGTTCTAATTTTACATGGACATTTACCGCAAGTAATGTCAATGGAGCTTCAAACGGTTCTGGAAATTTAATTAATCAACAACTTTCTTTGATAAATGCTAACATTAATGGATATGTTGATTATATAATTACACCTATTAACAATACCGCTACTGGAAATCAATTTACTGCAAGGGTGAATGTCTTGTCCCCTTTAAGTTCCGAATCTTTCAATGGAAATATTTCGATCTTCTATCAAAACCCAGTTAAAAATTATTTAACTATTGAAAACAACCACCAAATCAAAAGCATTAAAATCTATAACCAACTTGGGCAAAAGATTTTAGAAAAAGAAATCAATTATTATAAAACTTATTTAGATTTGTCTTTTATTAGTCCTGTACTTTATACTATCCAAATTGAAACAGAAACCAACTCTATAATTGAAATATTTATTAAGGAATAAAAATTAAATAAGCTCTTATTTAGTTTAGAAGTTTTTTTAATTCTTGTTGAAAATCGAGATTATCAGTTATTCCGATATGATCTTCATCTACTAACGTAAATAATAAATCCTCACTTTTAATTATTTGTTTTAATCTAATAGCGTTTTCAAGCGAGATTATATTATCCTTGTCACCATGAAAAATATAAATAGGTGCTTTAACTGTAGTAATATATTTATTCGTCTCAAATTTGAATTTTTTAAAAGAATCTGGAAAATATGGAACTCTACTTTTTGTAAATTCAGAAAAGTTATAAAATGGGGCTATTAAAAAAAGAGCATCAATTTTATTTTGAGCTGCCAACTGAGTTGCAATTCCTGTTCCTATCGAATAACCCGTGATAAATATTTTTTTATTTTGATACGATTTTGAAATTTTTTTAAAAACTAAATTAGCATCATTCATTACTTGAGTTTCATTTTCAATTACTCCTTCACTTTTTCCATAACCTCTATAATCAAGAATAAAAACATCATATCCTAAACTAGTATATGTTTTTGAAATAGAACCCCAGCCACTTAAATTTCCAGCATTTCCATGCAAAAAAAAGACCAGCCCTTTTGAATTAATAGACTTGAAAAGAAGTCCGTTTAGTTTTACACCATCATAGGATTCAATGTAAACTTCATCAAAGTCATCTTGATAGTTAAATTCATAATCACTTGACAATTTAGAATTAACAAAGACTAACTCAGCTTGATTAAAATAAATATAACAAAAATAAAGCAAATAAATTCCTCCAAAAAAACTGAATAAAGAAATCATAAGAAATCGTAATAACCTCATTTGGAATTGCTTTTATTATTTTTATTTTATCAATCTTCCATTTCAAAAAACAATGGTTCGATCATTATTCTGTCGGCTAAAACTTCTACTCTTTCTGTGATTTGTGAGCAGAAAAACAAACGTTGTGTTTTTTCAGCACTCATTGAAAGTCTATGAATAATTGCGTCTTCTCTTTTGCGTAACATTTCTTCTACATCATCAACCACAAACATCTTAATTGTGGTCATATTAAAACCAGCTGAAGAAAACATTTCATTGATGCGAATTGGTGTTCCAATCAAAACATCTATTCCTAATGAAATTTGATTCTTATCATAATCGATATCTCCTTTTTCGTGCGCTCCAAAAACTCTTAAGTTATTATAACGGTTTAATTTCTTAAAAGTTTCAACTGCTTCAAGTACTTTTTCTTTGTCCTGAACCAAAACCAAAGCACGAGTACTTTCTCCTACTGGTTTTTCCATACGCTGAATAACATTCATCAAAATAGTTGTTGTTTTTCCGCTCTTTTTTGGAGATTGAATAACTGCATCGGCACCACTTTTTATAGTTGAAAAAGTTTCTTGTTGCATTTCATTTGCCTCGATTAAATTATTTTCAATCAGTGCATTTTGAAGATTTGGATTTATTTTTTTTAACTGCATTTTTTTTTGTAATTAGTGAATAGTGAATAGTAATTAGCAAACTATTCACTAATTACTATTCACTATTCACTTGATATTATTTACTTGCAAACAATTGTACGTCTTGTTCTGAAATTTCGCTTCCTCCTAAAATAATTAAGCGCTCTACTACATTGCGTAATTCTCGAATATTTCCAGTCCAATCATATTCTTGTAATAATTTGATGGCTGATTTTGAGAACGATTTTGGCGAAGTTCCTTGTTCGGAAGCAATCTTAGCCGCAAAATGCTCAATTAATTCTGGAATATCATCTCTTCTATCATTTAAAGCAGGAACTTTGATTAAAATAACCGCCAAACGATGATACAAATCTTCTCTGAATCTTCCTTCTTCGATTTCCTTTTTTAAATCTTTATTCGTTGCAGCAACTACACGAACATTAACTTTAATGTCTTTATCAGCTCCAACTCGTTGAATTAAATTTTCTTGTAACGCACGTAAAACTTTAGCTTGAGCTGACAAACTCATATCACCAATTTCATCTAAGAAAATGGTTCCACCATCTGCAGCTTCAAATTTTCCTGCTCTATCTTTAACCGCCGAAGTAAAAGCACCTTTTACGTGACCGAATAATTCGCTTTCAATCAATTCAGATGGAATAGCAGCACAATTCACCTCAATAATTGGAGCTGAGGAACGTTTCGCTTTTTTCGTGTAATTGATGTGCAACTAATTCTTTTCCCGTTCCATTTGGACCTGTAATTAAAACTCTGGCATCGGTTGGTGCTACTTTATCAATCATTGTTTTAATATGATTGATGGCTTCGCTATTTCCAATCATTTCGTAGTTTTTTGAAACTTTCTTTTTCAAGATTTTATTCTCAACTACAAGCTGTTTTCTATCTAACGCATTACGAACAGTGTTCAATAATCGATTTAAGTCCGGTGGTTTTGAAATGTAATCAAATGCTCCCAAACGCATTGTATTAATGGCTGTTTCTAAATCGCCATGCCCAGAAATCATAACCATTGGAATTTCGGGTTTGATTTTTTTAACCGCTTCTAATACCTCAACACCATCCATTTTTGGCATTTTAATATCGCAAAGAATTAAGTCATAATCTTCATTTTTGACTTTCTCTACACCTTGCAAACCGTCTTCTGCTTCTTCTACTTTGTACGAATCATTTTCCTCGGAAAGTATTTTAGTTAATACTCTTCGAATTGCTGCTTCGTCTTCTATGATTAATATTTTTGACATGGAACTACATTAAAAAATAAATAATGATGTAATCAATAAAAATAAATCCCTGCTATTTGAACAAAAGCAGCAATATTAAATTGTTTGATATATTCAGCTGGAAAATCATTTTCCTTTAACTTAACGACTTTAGTTTTGTAATTATATATTACAATTGAAATAAAAAAAACAAAAAGCATTCCAATTAATAATTGATATGATATAGTTGTAAATTGAATTGCAAGAAAATATATTCCAAGTCCAGCTATAACCAATAAACCTTTATATTTATTTTCTGTTTGAAAAAGAGTTAACAGCAAAGCTTTTTTGTTGTCATCCAAAATAAATAAAGCTTTTTGAATAATTGTTTTTGAATACCAAAAACTCAACAACATTAACAATAATCCTGTAAAATATAATCCCATTTATAATATATTAATATTTCAACCACTTGTATAATTCTTTCCAACTTGGTTTTTTGCCATACATTAAAATACCTACTCGGTAAATTTTTGCTGCAAACCAGACCACAAAGATAAACGTTCCATACAATAAAACTACAGAAAGTACCAATTGCCACCAGGGCACTCCAAAAGGAATTCGCATAAGCATTACAATTGGTGATGTTAATGGTATTATAGAAAAAATTGTTGCAACCGTACCATGTGGGTCGTTCATAACTGTAATAAAACCTACGTAGACACCCAACATTAGTGGCATGATAATCGGCAACAAAAATTGTTGTGAATCGGTTTCAGAATCAACAGCCGCACCAATTGCTGCATAAAATGAACTATACAGGAAATAACCTCCAATAAAAAATACCACAAAAGCAGCTAAGATTGTAGCAACGGGAATTTCATTTAAGTACATTTGAATTTTAGCCGTAAAACTCATAGCTAATTCTGCTTGCTCTGCAGACATTTGAGCTGTAGCAACAGGTTCTTGACTTTGTCCCATAAATAAAGTAGCCGCAAACATAATTACACCGCCTAAAAGAATCCAAATTAAGAACTGAAGTATTCCAGCCAAAGATGTTCCTATGATTTTTCCCATCATCAATTGAAATGGCTTGACTGATGAAATAATAATTTCAATAATACGATTTGTTTTCTCTTCTATAACACTTCGCATTACCATATTTCCATAAATAATAATAAACATCATGATTAAATATCCAAAAGCAAAACCAATGAATATTTTAATCTCATTCAAATATTTAATCCCTTCTTCTCCTGAAAATTTTTCAACTTGTATGTCAGATTTGATTTTAGCTTTTTCAATTTTATCCGCATCAAACCCTAGTTTTTTTAAGTTCTCTTTATTTAATTTCGCTTCTATCGTTCCTTGTAAATGACTTAAAAATTCCATTTTAGGACTTTCGTCAGAAATATAAACTGTTTTTTGGGCTAGTTCATCAACATTTTGCACAACTGGAACATAAATCATACCTACATATCCATTACTTGCTGAATCTTTTGCTTTTTCAATTGGCATTGAAGATAAATCAATGTAAAGTATGTCTTTGTTGCTTTTTAAATCGTTTACAAATACTTTTGCAGTATCATGAACACCAATTTTTTTAATTTCACCTTTATTTACACTAGATAAATAAGCAATTAAAAAAGTCATTCCAACTATTAATAATGGCCCTAAAAATGTCATTACTATAAATGATTTATTACGCACTTTGGCAATAAATTCTCTTTTTATAATTAAAGATAATATACTCATGATTATTTGCTTACAGTTTGAATAAAAATATCGTTTACACTTGGAATTTTTTCAACAAAATGCGTTACTTGTCCAAATTGTGTCAAAATAGAAAGTAATTCATTTGAACTGTGTTCGCCCAATTGTACTTCTAACTTTAAATCGTCTTTTAGTGATTTAAAATTAGTTTGTCCAATTGTAAACTTTTGTGTTAAATGCACCATCAATACTTCAATATTATTGGTTAACACGCCTACTTCAAAAGTATTTGAGCGGTGTTGACGCTTTACATCTTCTAATTTACCTTCAATTAGTTTATTTGATTTGTGAATCAAAGCGATATAATCACACATTTCTTCTACCGATTCCATTCGGTGCGTAGAAAAAATGATTGAAGTTCCTTTTTTGTTCAATTCAATGATTTCGTCTTTTATCAAATTGGCATTTACTGGATCAAATCCTGAAAAAGGTTCGTCAAGAATTAATAATTTTGGTTGGTGCAAAATGGTTACAATAAACTGAATTTTTTGCGCCATACCTTTTGAAAGTTCTTGAATTTTTTTATCCCACCAGCCTTGAATTTCAAACTTTTCAAACCAATATTTTAACTGCTTTTTAGCTTCTTCATGTGGCATTCCTTTTAATTGCGCCAAGTACAAGCATTGTTCTCCTACTTTCATGGTTTTATACAAACCGCGTTCTTCTGGCATATAACCAATATATTGCACGTGTTCAGGCTTTAACTTTTCACCATCTAACAAAACTACTCCACTATCTGGCATTGTAATTTGATTAATGATTCGAATAAGAGATGTTTTTCCAGCTCCATTTGGACCAAGCAGTCCATAAATACTTCCTTTTGGAACTTGCAACGAAACATTATTAAGCGCAGTATAATTACCATATTGCTTAACCACATTTTGTACTTCAAGAATATTACTCATAGTAAAGGTAAATTTGTTTGTTTAGTTAGTAGTATAAAACTGTATTTTGTTACAAAAAAAACCCACCCTTTATTGCTAAAGGATGGGAAAAATTGCTATGAAAAAGAAAAACTCACTCTCCTAAGAAAGTGAGTTTCAAATGTATTAAATTATATTTAATTATGAAAACATATCTTTAACTTTTTCAAAAAAAGATTTATCTGATTTTTCTGGTTTCGGAATAAAGTTTTCATCTGTAAGCATTTTCTCAAAAAATTGCTTCTGTTCTTTACTTAAAGTCTTTGGTGTCCAAACATTTACATG
The DNA here is from genome assembly GCA_033557465.1 of Ichthyophis bannanicus. Taxonomy (NCBI): domain Eukaryota; kingdom Metazoa; phylum Chordata; class Amphibia; order Gymnophiona; family Ichthyophiidae; genus Ichthyophis; species Ichthyophis bannanicus. The sequence goes on from CM066039.1 coordinate 339,383,386, forward strand.
TACTAATAAATCCCCATTCCCGTATGAATTTAAACTCGGAATTCCTTTCCCTTTTAGGCGTAAAATTTTGCCTGATTGGATACCTTCTTCCAACTTAATTCGTACTTTTCCTGAAACAGTTTCAATGTCTTTTGAAGCACCTAAAGCGGCTGCTGCAACACTGATATATAAATCATAATGTAAATTTTCGCCTTCACGTTTTAAGAATTCATGTTCGATTTCTTCGATAGCTACAATTAAATCACCTGGAATACTATTGCTTCCTGGCGCTTCATTACCTTTATTAGCCACTTTTAACTGCATTCCGTCAACAACTCCTGCAGGAATTTTGATAGAAACTGTATCGTCCTCTAACAACATCCCTTGTGCATCTGCTCCTGCTGGTTTTTGATCTAAAATTTGACCAGAACCACTACAAATATGACATGTAGTAGCTGTTTGCATTCTACCTAAAATAGTATTAGCAACTTTCATGATTTGCCCAGAACCGTTACAAGTTGGACAAGTTCTGTATGTTACACCTTTGGCTTGAACTTTACGTTTTACTTTGACTTTCTTTTCAACACCATTAGCAATTTCTTCCAAAGTTAATTTTACTTTGATGCGAAGATTGCTTCCTTTTACTCTACGTTGACCTCCGCCACCGCCAAATCCAGAAAATCCGCCACCGCCAAATGCACCGCCAAAAATATCACCAAACTGACTGAAAATATCATCCATATTCATGTGATGACCACCACCAAATCCACCACCATCAAAAGCTTGGTGACCATATTGGTCGTATTTTGCTTTTTTATTGGCATCGCTTAAAACTTCATAAGCTTCGGCAGCTTCTTTGAATTTTTCTTCTGCTTCTTTATTACCTGGATTTTTGTCAGGATGAAACTCGATTGCTTTCTTACGATATGCTTTCTTTATTTCTTCGGCTGTAGCATTTTTTGAAATGCCTAATATTTCGTAAAAATCTTTTTTCATTATATCTTATATTATAAATGTAGAAAAAGACAAGTAAAGACTTGCCTCTACGATAAAATTATTGTCCGATTACAACTTTAGGGAAACGAATAATTTTGTCTCCTAATTTGTAACCCTTTTCAATTACATCAACAATTTTACCTTTTAACTTATCGTTTGGTGCTGGAATTTGCGTAATAGCTTCAGCGAAATCTGCGTTAAAAGCATCTCCTGCTCTAACTTCTACTTCTTCTAAACCTTTAGATACTAAAGTACTTCTTAATTTATCATGAATTAATTGCACACCTGTTACCAAAGCTTCATCATCAGATTTAGAGACTTGTGCCCAAGCTCTGTCGAAATCATCTAAAACAGGCAACATCGCTTGTAAAACTTCTTGATTAGCTGTTTTAAACAAATCGATACGCTCTTTAGCTGTTCTTCTTTTATAATTTTCGAATTCAGCAAAAAGACGCAAAAATTTATCCTTCTCGTTACTCAATTCTTCTTGCAATTGCTCTTCTACCGTTAATTCTGGTGTTGGAATTCCTTGATTTTCTGAAACATTTTCTTCATTAATGTTATCCTTTTCGATGTTTTCAGTACTTTCTTGACTCATATTTTTGAATATTTTTTTAAACATTTTTACTTTAGTAAATGGGATTACAAATGTATTGCCAAATGTTTAAAAATGTCAAATTGTCAGGAAAAAATATTTATAAAAGTTTATTTTAACAAATCATTCAGCGCTTTGTCTAAAGAAGCAAATTTGAATTGAAAGTTTTCATCCAATAATTTTCTGCAACTTACATGCTGACTTGAAAATAAAATTTCGTGCATTTCGCCAAGCATAATTTTCATAATAAACTTTGGGATATTTGGTAAAAATAATGGCTTTTCTAATGTTTTAGCAATTGCTTTTGTGAGCTCTGCATTTGAAACTGGATAAGGAGAAACACCATTGTAAATCCCAGACAACTCATTTTTGATTACATGATAAAAAACAGCTGCTAAATCATGAATATGAATCCAAGATTGATATTGTTCACCCGAACCAAAAGCTGCTCCAACTCCATATTTAATAGGCTTTACCATTTCTTGTAAAGCACCACCATTTTTAGCAAGAACGATTCCAATTCTAATTTTTGAAACAGCTATTTCTAATTTTTGAAACTGGCTGGCTTCGTTTTCCCATAGTTTCACAACGTTTCCAAGAAAAGAAACATCAACATCCAAGTCGGTTTCATGATAAATATTGGTTAAACTATCTGGATAGATTCCTATAGCTGAAGCCGAAACGATTTGCTTTACTTGATTTGGTGTTTTTTGAAGTGTTTGAAATAACAATTGAGTTGAGAGTACACGACTTTCAATAATTTCTTCTTTGTAAGATTTTGTCCATTTTTTAGCCACATTTGCTCCAGCTAAATGCACAATTACTTCAACATTTGTTAACGAAGCTGTATCTATTTCAGCTGTTTTTGGATTCCAATAAAACCCTTTATAATTAGCATTAGAAACTAATTTATTCTTTGAAGTAGATAAATAATGAACACTATACCCGTTTTGCAATAACAAGCTCACTAATTCTTGCCCTACTAATCCTGTTGCACCTGTAATTAAAATGGTCATTTTCTTTTTCCTTTTTCTCAAAGTTACAATCAAAAACAGAACAATGAAAGTAAATTAACGTATGTTTAGGATTAGTTGGAAGTTTTAACCTCTTACCTTAATAGTCCACTCAAATTGCATTTCAGAAACTTGTTCGCCTTTTTCATTCTTACCTATTGAAGTTAACCAAATAGTCTTTCCTTCCTTGGTATCGATAGCATGTTGAATAGTTTCTTTTATTGCATTACCTTGATTACATGTGAAAGTAATTCTCCCAGTTGCTTTTTTAGTAAAGACGCTTTTATTTTGAGCCACTAACATCGAAATGTTTTTCTTGCTCTCTTTTATTTGATACATTACTAAAGCACCAGTAGTAAACTCAGCCGCCATAGCTTGTACTGCAAAATACATAGAATTAAACGGATTTTGATTAAACCAACGATGCTTTACCGTTACTTCACAAACTTCTGGTGAAATTGACTTAACACGCACACCACTCCAAAAAGCAGAAGGCAGTTTAAAAAAAGTAAAAAGATTAAGTTTTGCAGGTGTAAACTCCATAATTCATTGATTTATTTTGTAAAAATACAAAAAATACTATGCATTCCTATTATTTTTTAAAATGTTAATTTTGTGTTAAATATTAGTACTATGCGTAACACAATACCTGCTTTTAGACTTATCTTTGTATAAGAAATTAATAGGTAATCTAATTTCAATCATCAAATCAATCATTTGCGCAAGCAAAAACAAATCAAAAAATGAACAGTTTAATTAAAAAAATCAAAAGGAATTATGAACATTGAAAACACTAAAGCGCAAATGCGAAAAGGTGTTTTAGAGTTTTGCATCTTATCTGTATTAAAAGAAAAAGACGCATATACTTCTGAAATATTAGACACGCTAAAAAACGCAAAATTACTTGTAGTGGAAGGAACAGTATATCCTTTATTAACAAGATTAAAAAACGATGGATTATTAAATTATCGTTGGGAAGAATCAACATCGGGACCACCAAGAAAATATTATGGATTAACCGAAGAAGGGAAAGATTTTTTACAAGAATTAAACGGCACTTGGAAAGAATTAGCAGATGCCGTGAACATAATAACTAGTCAAAACTAAGAGTCATGAACAAAACAATAAGTATAAATTTAGGAGGTTTTTTCTTCCATCTTGATGAAGACGCCTATCAAAAATTATCGCGTTATTTTGATGCGGTGAAACGCTCTCTTGCTCCTGATGGAAGAGAAGAAATCATGAAAGATATTGAAAGTAGAATTGCAGAATTATTTCAAGAGCGCATTAAAAACGATAAACAAGTCATTGGCTTAATAGAAATTGACGCAGTAATTGGAATCATGGGGCAACCTGAAGATTATAAAATTGATGATGAAAAAACATCTTATCAATCAAATACTTCAACTTCATCATCAAGTAACTATTATTATCCATCGAAAAGATTGTTTAGAGATAAAGAAAATGGAATGCTTGGTGGTGTAATGGCTGGATTAGGTCACTATTTAGGAATAGATGCACTTTGGTTACGTATCATAATGGTAATTTTATTCTTTGGATTTGGTACAGGATTGTTTGTATACATTGTGTTATGGGTTTTAGTTCCTGAAGCGATTACTACCACTCAAAAACTTGAAATGAGAGGCGAACCAATTAATATATCAAATATTGAACGAAAAGTAAAGGAAGGAATTGATGATATTTCTTCAAAAATAAGCAATATTGATCATCAAAAAATTGCAAGTACAGCAAAATCAGGAGCTGAAAAAATAGGTTCAACTTTTGAAGAAATTTTTAAAACAATATTCAAAATATTTGCAATATTCGTAGGTGCAATCATCGTACTAGTAGCTTCATTTTCGCTTCTTGGATTTATTATTACAGGAATAGTTATGATGTTTTCTTCTACAATGCCAGACAATTATATTTTAAACAATATTCAAACGCCTATTGGATTAGAAACGCCACTTTGGGTACAAGGTTTATTAGTTATTTTGGTTTTCGGAATTCCTTTTTTCTTATTGCTTTTATTAGGATTAAAGTTATTAGTAAACAATTTAAAATCAATTGGAAATATAGCTACTTATACCCTAATTGCTCTATGGGTTATTGCTCTTGGAATTGCAATTTCATTAGGAATTAATGAAGCAACTCAAATGGCATACGAAGGAAAAGTGGTTCAAAAAGAAGAAATCATTTTAACTCCAAATGACACTTTAAACATTAAATTCAAAAATAATGATTTCTATTCAAAAAATAGTTACCATGAAACTGACTTTAAATTAACACAAGACGAAAATAAAAACGAGATCATCTATTCAAATAATGTTGCCATAGAAATTATGGAAACGGATGAAATGATGCCATATATTCAAGTAGAAAAATTAGCTCGTGGAAAATCTGCAGCTGAAGCAAATAAAAGAGCTGAAAAAATTAAATATGGATACAAAATTGAAGGAAATACATTAATTTTAGATAATTATTTAATTTCTGCTGTTGAAAACAAATTTAGAGGTCAGGAAGTAGCATTGTACTTGTATTTACCAAAAGGCACATTATTTAAAACTAACAAAAACTTTGACCATTTTGATCGATCTGACAACGATTTCTTCAACTTACACTATAGTTCTTCGGATTATATATAGAGTAGATAAAGAAAAAGTGAAATGTTTAAATTGTCCTCTTTCAGAAAATGAATATGAAGATATTGAAAACAATGAAATGGTTAACGATTCAACTTCAACAATTATTTATGACGAAAATGGTGTTCTGATAAAAAAAGAAATCAAAGAAGTAAAGGAAGAAGTTCAAAACGTAAAAATTGAAATTGATACTAAAAAAGAAACCAAAACAAAATAAAATATGAAAACTACATTCAAAATATTGGCTCTTTTCATATTAGTAGCACTAACATCATGCAACGCTAATCTTAACTTAGGCAACGGCATTGATGGAAGTGGCAATATTATTACTGAAAAAAGAACTATTAATGAAGCTTTTGACAAAATTTCGTCAAGTACTGGAGTTACGGTCATTGTGGAACAAGGCACACCAACAGATGTTGAAGTAGAAACCGATGACAACTTAATGCAATATGTAATTACAAAGGTTGAAAACGGAACTCTAATTGTTAAAATAGAAGGAAATATAAACACTATGTCGTCTATAGATGTAAGAGTAAAAATGAATTCAATTACAGGACTAGAAGCATCAAGCGGTTCATCAATTACTTCTAAAAACACCTTGAAAGGAAATACAATTGCCGTAAAATCAAGCAGTGGAAGTGAAATTGAAGCCTTGTTAGAATATGAAAATGTAAGTTGCGAATCATCGAGCGGAAGTAATATTACTGTTTCTGGAAAAGCATTAAAACTAGAAACCGCGTCATCAAGTGGTAGCGAAATCGATGCCAATCAATTAGCAGCAAATGACGTTTTTGCTCAATCGTCAAGCGGAAGTTCAACTTCTGTAAAACCAATCGTAAAATTAGATGCAAAAGCTTCCAGTGGTAGTTCAATTGATTATGTACAAACACCTAAAACAATTAAAAAAGAAGAAACTTCTGGCGGAAGTGTTGAAGGAAACTAACAAACTATAACCTATTCATTATCAAATTAATTCAGTTCATTTAACAAATAATTAGTATAAAATTAACAGCCTGAATTAATACAAAGAATTATTTTTACAGAAACAATACAACTAAACAAACTAAATTCGACTCTCATGATAAAGTTAGTTATTCAAATAATAGAATTTGTATTTACTTTTATCGCAAACTTGATAGAATCTATACTATAAATACAAAATTAAAACATCAGTACTTTCACTGGTGTTTTTTTTTATATTTGTAAAAACAAATTCGAATTAAAATGTTTAAAAAAATCCCATTTCTATTAGTTGCTTTACTAGTAACGTCTTTTTCTTTGGCCCAAAAGAAAGAAAAAATTAAAGGTTCAAAAATAGTAACTGTAGCCATTAAAGAAATAAAAAGCTTTGAAAATATTGAAGTTGGCGACAATTTTGAAGTATTATTAGTTAAAGGTGATAAACCTTCTTTAGAAATAGAAGCTGATGACAATCTTCATGACATCATTAATTTTGAAGTAACAGGCAATACTTTAAGAGTAACTTCTTTAAAAGAAGCATCTGGTGTTAAAAAATTTGCCATTCGTATCAACTATTCAGATAGTTTAAAGTTAATTACTGCCAGAAATGAAGTAGAAATAAAAGCACTAGCTGATTTAGAATTAGACAATATTACTATTAAAAACTACGACAATTCAAAATCATTTTTAAATGTAAAATCAAAATATTTTGCCTTAGTTTTAGATGACAAAGCAGAAGCAGAAATCAATGTTAAAGCCGAAAGCACAAATCTTGAATTAAGTAAAAGTAGTGAACTAAAAGCGCTAGTTGCTTCTCCAGAAGTTAAAATTGATATGTATCAAAAAAGCAAGGCTACTATTGAAGGTAATGCTGCAAATGCAAAAATACGATTAGACAATAGTAGTAATTTACTAGCACAAAAATTCGTAATTGGAGATTTAGAACTAGACACCGAGAGTTATGCAAAATGTGAAGTAAATGTGAGTAAAGAAATCACTATTGAAGCTGCAGGGAAATCAGAAATTGAATTATTTGGCGAACAAAAAATTACTATAGAAAAGTTTACTAACAACACGACACTTTATAAAAAAGAAAAATAACAATTCATTATAAACAAAAAAATCCGACACTTTTGTCGGATTTTTTTGTTTTCTTTATTGTGAGTTATTCCTTTGAAGCAATATATCTTTCCGCATCTAAAGCCGCCATACATCCTGTTCCAGCAGCAGTAATTGCCTGACGATATACATGATCTGCCGCATCACCCGCTACAAACACACCTGGAACATTTGTTTTTGAACTTCCTGGAACATTTACGATAGAACCCGTTTCGTCTAACGTAATATAGTCTGCAAAAATATCCGTGTTTGGTTTGTGACCAATTGCTATAAAAAATCCTGTAGCTGGAATTTCAACAACTTCTCCTGTAGCTCTATTTTTAGCTTTAACTCCAGTAACAACTTGTCCGTCTCCTAAAACCTCTTCTGTTTCAGTATGCATTAAAATATCAATGTTTTCTGTTTTTTGAACACGTTCAGCCATAATTTTAGAAGCTCTAAATTTATCACTACGCACTAACATTGTTACTTTTTTACATAGTTTAGAAAGGTAATGAGCCTCTTCACAAGCGCTATCTCCTGCTCCAACGATTACTACTTCTTGATTTCTGTAGAAAAAACCCATCACAAACCGCACAAGCCGAAACGCCGCCACCTAATTTTAAATAATGTTGTTCCGATTCTAATCCCAAATATTTAGCCGAAGCTCCAGTAGAAATAATAACTGTTTCTGCGTGGATTTCAATCGTATCATTAATCCAAACTTTATGAATAGCTCCAGAGAAATCTACTTTTGTAGCCCAACCATCGCGAATATCAGAACCAAAACGTTTTGCTTGCTCTTGTAACTGCACCATCATTTCTGGTCCGGTTACACCTTCAGGATAGCCTGGAAAGTTCTCCACCTCATTGGTTGTTGTTAACTGACCACCTGGTTGTTGTCCTTGATATAAAACTGGATTCATATTTGCTCTAGCCGCATAAATAGCCGCAGTATAACCTGCTGGACCAGAACCTATCATTAAACATTTTACTTTTTCAATTGTATCTGACATAACTTTATTCTTTTAAGAGTAGCAAATGTAAGTTTTTAATTAAAATTATTTCTTAAAAATAAATTAGTTTTAACTATCTAAGTATAGTTTTTTAAAATAAAAAAACCTTCCTGAACAATCAAGAAGGTTTTTTGTCGGGGTGGCAGGATTCGAACCTGCGGCCTCCTGCTCCCAAAGCAGGCGCGATAACCGGGCTACGCTACACCCCGTAAATGAGGTTGCAAATATATAACTAAATTCTATTCTAACAAATAAATTAAATATTTTTTTTGAAATTAAATAAACACATCAAACAACCTATATTTTTTTAGCACTTATTCCCAAAACTTTCTCATCAAAACAAAAAACACATAGAATATTATTTCTATTTTTGCTAAAACAAAACTATTCAACATTTTATGCTAATTATTGGAATTGCCGGTGGCACCGGAAGTGGAAAAACTACAGTTGTACATCAAATTATGAATGAGTTACCTTCTTCTGAAGTAGGTATCATTTCACAAGATTCATACTACAAAGAAACACATCATTTGAGTTATGAGGAACGTACAAAAATCAATTTTGATCATCCAAGAGCGATTGATTTTGAATTGTTAGTAGCACATCTTAAAGAGTTAAAAGCTGGAAAAACAATAGAACAACCTGTTTACTCTTTTGTAACACACGACAGAACAGATGATAAAATCATCACACACCCAAGAACAGTAATGATTGTTGAAGGTATCTTAATTCTCACAAATCCAGAATTAAGAGATATGTTTGATATTAAAGTATATGTGCATGCTGATTCTGACGAACGATTAATTCGTCGTTTAAAACGTGATATTGCAGAGCGTGGCCGTGACATGGAAGAAGTTTTGAATCGTTATCAAACCACTTTAAAGCCAATGCACGAACAATTTATCGAACCTACAAAAGCGTTTGCTGACATTATTATTCCTAATGATAAATACAATACGGTAGCTATCGATGTAGTTCGTGCTGTAATCAACCAAAGATTAGTATAATGAAAAAATTAAAGAATTTAATTACCAATTATCCGTTCCTAAAAATTTTAGCGAACCGCTATGTTTTGGTGTTAATTTTCTTTACCATTTGGATTTTGTTTTTAGACAATTACTCCTATTTAGAACATCGTGTTTTAGATAAAGAAATCGAAGAAATTGAAGACAATATCAACTACTACAAAACTGAAATCAAAAAAGATAGTGCCAGCATCAAACACTTAAAAAACAATGATAGAGTCGAAAAATATGCTCGCGAAAAATATTACATGAAACGCGAAAACGAAGATATCTACATCATTGAATTTGAAGACGACAAAAAAGCCGAAAAAGAAGCTGAAGCCGAAAAAACAAATAGTAACAATTAAATATATAATTCGTGACTAACAATAATCTATTTTCAGAATTTGAAGCTGTTTCTTCTAAACAATGGAAGCAACAAATTCAATACGAACTAAAAGGTGCCGATTACAACGAAACTTTAGTTTGGGAAAGTCCAGAAGGCATTAAAGTAAAACCGTTTTATCACAATGATGAAACTGAGGTGAATTTGAATGCTATCACTCCTTCTAAACCTTTTACAATTGTTCAAAATATTTTTGTTCACGATGTAAAAAAATCGAATGCTCGTGCGCTAGAAACGTTACAAAGAGGAGCAGAAAGTGTTCGTTTTACTTTAGAAAATGATGCAGTTTCAATTGAAGAATTAATGCAAAATCTTCCGTTAGAAAATGTAAATTATTATTTCAATTTGCCATTTTTATCAATCGATTTCGCAACTAAAATCAACGATTTTGCTTCAAAAAATAAAGCCAACATCTTTATTCAAAACGATTCAATCGGGCAATTAGTAAAAGATGGAAATTGGTTTGAAAACCTTGAAAAAGATTTCGAAAAGTTAAATACAATTGCTTCAAAAATAGCTATCCCATTTTTAACTATTTCAAGCGGAATTTATCAAAACGCTGGTGCGAATATCGTACAACAATTAGCTTACACTTTAGCGCAAGCAAACGAATATTTTAATAGAATTCCAGCTATCAATCAACCGCTTACAATTGAAGTTGCTGTTGGAACAAATTACTTTTTCGAAATCGCGAAACTTAGAGCTTTACGCCTTTTGTTTAATACATTAGCTTCAGAATACCCTAACAATTTTGATTGTCATATTATTGCAACTCCAACAAAACGCAACAAAACCTTATACGATTATAACGTAAATATGTTGCGAACGACTACTGAATGTATGTCGGCAATATTAGGAGGAGCTGATGCAGTTGCGAATTTAGCTTACGATGCCATTTATCACAAAGACAACGAGTTTGGCGATAGAATTTCGAGAAACCAATTGTTAGTTTTAAAACACGAAAGTTATTTTGATAAAGTGAATAACGCTTCTGATGGAGCTTATTACATTGAAACGTTAACAGAGCAATTAGCTGAAAAAGCGTTGGAATTATTCAAAGACATAGAGAAAAATGGCGGATTGATTTCGCAATTAATCGATGGAACAATTCAAAGAAAAATCAACGAAAGCGCACAAAAAGAGCAAGAGCTTTTCGATTCAGGCAAAGAAGTTTTATTGGGAACCAACAAGTATCCAAACAAAAACGACCAAATGAAAAACGATTTGGAATTGTATCCTTTCGTAAAACAAAATGCCAGAAAACGCTAATCACTCCGATTATCGAAAAACGTTTGGCTGAAAAATTAGAACAAGAACGATTATCTCAAGAGCAATAATCATGAGAAAAGATATACAACATTTAAAGTTAGAAGTTAAAAGTCAGAAATCAGAAGTTTCTGAAAAACAACACTTCACAACTGCCGAAGGCATCGAAGTAAAACCAACTTACACTAAAGAAGATATTGCTGATTTAGAACACCTTGGTTTTGGAGCTGGTTTTGCACCCAATTTACGCGGACCATACGCAACTATGTATGTTCGCCGACCTTGGACGATTCGTCAGTATGCGGGATTTTCAACTGCGGAAGAAAGTAATGCTTTTTACAGAAGAAACTTAGCGGCTGGACAAAAAGGTTTATCCGTTGCCTTCGATTTAGCGACACACACAGAGGTTACGATTCTGACCATGAACGAGTGGTGGGTGACGTTGGAAAAGCTGGAGTTGCGATTGACTCGGTGGAAGATATGAAAGTACTTTTCGACCAAATTCCGTTAGGTGAAATGTCGGTTTCGATGACGATGAATGGTGCGGTTTTGCCTATTATGGCATTTTATATCGTAGCAGCCGAAGAACAAGGCGTTGCTCCTAACCTATTGTCGGGAACGATTCAGAACGATATTTTGAAGGAATTCATGGTGCGAAATACCTACATTTATCCACCAACGCCTTCGATGAAAATTATTGCGGATATTTTCGAATATACGAGTAAAAATATGCCAAAATTCAACTCGATTTCGATTTCGGGTTACCACATGCAAGAAGCGGGAGCTACTGCTGATATTGAATTGGCGTACACTTTAGCAGATGGTTTGGAATACATTCGCACAGGTTTAGCGGCTGGAATGGATATTGACACTTTCGCTCCTCGCCTTTCGTTTTTCTGGGCAATTGGAATGAATCATTTTATGGAAATTGCAAAAATGCGCGCCGGCCGTATGCTTTGGGCAAAACTATTGAAACAATTTAATCCAAAAGACGAAAAATCTTTAGCTTTAAGAACGCATTGCCAAACTTCGGGTTGGAGTTTAACGGAGCAAGATCCTTTTAATAATGTGGCTCGAACGGCGATTGAAGCCGCAGCAGCAGCCTTTGGAGGAACTCAATCGTTACACACCAATGCATTAGACGAAGCGATTGCTTTACCAACTGATTTCTCGGCGAGAATTGCACGTAATACTCAAATCTTTTTACAAGAAGAAACTAAAATCTGCAAAACGGTTGACCCTTGGGCAGGAAGTTATTATGTAGAAAGTTTAACGGCTGAAATTGCTGAAAAAGCGTGGGCTTTAATTGAAGAAGTGGAAGAATTAGGCGGCATGACAAAAGCCATTGAAGCTGGAATTCCAAAATTAAGAATTGAAGAAGCTGCTGCGCGCAAACAAGCACGTATCGACAGCAGTCAGGATATTATTGTTGGAGTGAACAAATACCGTTTGGAAAAAGAAGATCCTTTACATATTTTGGATGTGGATAACCAAATGGTGCGCAAACAACAAATTGAACGTTTAGACAAAATTAAAGCGACTCGCGATAACGCTAAAGATGCCGAATGTTTAGCCAAATTAACCGAAAGTGCTAAAAACGGTGGTGAAAATTTACTATCTTTAGCAGTAGAAGCAGCACGAAACAGAGCAACATTAGGCGAAATTAGTGATGCTTTAGAAGTAGTTTTTGGAAGATATAAAGCACAAATTAGAAGTTTTAGCGGCGTGTATAGTAAAGAAATTAAAAATGACGAAAGTTTTGAAAAAGCAAAACAATTAGCCGATGCTTTCGCTAAGAAAGAAGGTCGTCGACCTCGTATTATGATTGCGAAAATGGGACAAGACGGTCACGATCGTGGTGCAAAAGTGGTAGCAACAGGTTATGCCGACGTAGGTTTTGACGTAGACATTGGACCATTATTCCAAACACCACAAGAAGCTGCGAAACAAGCGGTGGAAAACGACGTACACATTTTAGGCGTTTCTTCTTTAGCAGCGGGACACAAAACCTTAGTACCACAAGTGATTGAAGAACTAAAAAAATACGGAAGAGAAGACATTATGGTAATTGTTGGTGGAGTTATTCCTGCTCAAGACTCCCAATTCTTATTCGACGCCGGAGCTGTAGCAGTTTTTGGTCCTGGAACTAAAATTAGCGATGCCGCGATTACAATTTTAGAGGTTTTAGTGGAGGAGTAAATCTAATCCATATACATTAACAAAAAACCAGCATTTGCTGGTTTTTTTTATTTCTTACTTTTCTTTTTAGATTTTTCAGACTTTTCAGACTTCTTTTTTTTCTTTGGTTTCAAGAGATCTTTTTTTGCCTTTAAACGCTTTTCAACCTCATCGGTTTCGTAAGTTTCATTAGTAAACATCTTTAATTTTACTTCCTTAAGTAATTTTAAAGCTTCTTTAATAGCTACTTGACGTTCTAATAATTGGACTTTCTTAAGAAGTATTACCATTTTATTGATTCCTTTTACTGTCAAAGCAAATTCAATAAATTTTGATGCTTCTTCATAATCTTCATTTAAAAGTAATGTTTCAATATAATATGGATATAACGATACGGCATCAATATTAATTACTAATGCTTCTTGAAAATAACGTTTTGCTTCTTCATAATTTTGCAATTGCTCTGTTTGAATTCTTCCATACAAACACAAAGCGGTTGTATTTTTAGAATCGTATGACATGGCATAATCTAAAGATTCAATTGTTTCTTCCAGAGAATACGGATAATTATCCAAAGCTTGAAACAAATATTTATCTATATTTTTCATTTTTTAATTCGTTTTTTAATTGCTGTCGCACAGCTTTAAATTTCTTTTCTACTTTGAGTTTCTTAAAATCGGAACCTTCAAAAGTTCGAATCGGATTTCCACGTTCTACTGCTAATTGATTCGTCCATTGACTTTGAAATTGTTGTTTCAAAAGATTCAATTGAGATTCATTTAGTTTTAGTAACAAACGTTCAGTGGCTAATTTCTTATTCTGATGTTTGCGAACGCGAATCCATACTTACCACACTAATTCCTGTTGGTATATGGGTTGCCCGAATAGCAGAACTCACTTTATTTACATGTTGTCCACCCGCTCCTGAACTTCGCATCGCTTGATATTGAATATCCTTTTCAGAAAAAGTATTCGATTGAATTGTATCCACTTTAAAGATTCCAATAAACCAATTGCTTCGCTTATGAAATTTTCTAAACGTACTTTTTCCAATCCATTGAATGGTTCCTACCCATGAAGCTACAAACTCTTCCGCTTCATTTCCTATAATTTGAACCATAGCCGAAGCTACCGTTCCATTTTCCGAACCTGCTTCGCGTTGCAAGACAGTCGCTTCTAAATCAAGCGTTTCTGATTCTTGCAACATTTTTTTCAATACTTGCGCTACTACCCAAGTACATTCTGCAGGTCCTCTTCCTGAGGTAATTTGAATTATCTTTTCCATCTTATCGGTCCATTCTAACAATTTTCGGTGTGAAAGTTCCTAACACATCTACTAATTCAGTTTGTAAATTCATAACAGTATGAATGTTCTTGTATGCCATTGGCGCTTCATCAATATTTCCGCCAATCAACGTCACCTCATTATCAGCCAACACTTTTTTAATCTGACTTTGCGTAAAAGTAGTTTTGCATTTCGCTCTTGAAAACAAACGCCCAGCTCCATGTGAAGCCGATTGCAAACTATCCTCGTTTCCTTTTCCCATTACGATAAATCCTGGCGCAGTCATGGAACCCGGAATAATTCCCAATTGTCCTTTGGCTGCTGGAGTTGCTCCTTTTCGGTGCACAATACATTCTTTACCATCAACCATTTCTTTCCAAGCAAAATTGTGATGATTCTCAATTGTAACCACAATGCGTTTTCCTAATGCTTTAGCCAATCTTCTATGAATATCTTCGTGACACGCTTTAGCATAATCTCCAGCTAAATTCATAGCCATCCAATATTCTTGACCGTCATGCGTATTCAAATCTAACCAAGCTAAATGCTGTACATTTTTTGGTAACGGACATTGTTTACTTGCCAAATACGTATAATGTTTGGCAATATTTGCACCCAATCCACGCGAACCACTATGTGACAAAACCGCTACATATTCTTTAGCTTCCAATTTCCATTCGGGTAACGGATTATCTAATTTTACAATTCCGAATTCCACAAAATGATTTCCTCCACCAGAAGAACCTAATTGCTTGTAGGCTTTATCCAATAACTGTTTTACAATTGGAATATTTTTTAAATTCGTCTCGATAAAACACTTCGTGATCGGCTTTTGTTTGATGTGTTTCGCTCATACCAAATTTGGTATTGTCTTTCAAAATGGCTTGCAATTGATGGTCTTTCCCTTTGAAATAAGAGGCTGGCAAATCGAAAATCGATAAGCTCATTCGACAACCAATATCAACTCCAACTCCATACGGAATCACTGCATTTTCAGTTGCTAAAACTCCACCTATAGGCAATCCATAACCAGAATGCGCATCGGGCATCAAAGCGCCTTTTACTGAAATTGGTAATTTTAAAGCATCGTACAATTGAAACTTTGCTTGTTCATCAATTTCGTTTTCTCCAAAGATGGAAAACGGAGCTCGAGTTGTTCTTAATTGATTAAATTTTACTTCAACTGGATTAATTAAACCTTCCGCTACTTTACCCCAAGTTCCATCTCCTTTGAATTTTTCAGGATGAAGTAAAACTTGGTTCGCTTCGGTTAAAATACTTTACTTTTTTTATCTTTTTCGATATCTATTAATTTGCCCTAAGGCAATATTTATTGCATTATTTTTTGGGAAGGCTAATTTGATTAGGTCTTTCCCAGATAGTATATTTCCCATGATAATTTTAAAAATGATTCATAACAATGAACCGCAATAAACCAAATAGGCATACTTAGCACATTGCAAAATTTTGAATACGTTTCGGGAAAATTTTTTGAAGGTTCTAGAATAAACAAAAAAAAGCCCGAAACTAAATGTCTTCGGGCTTTTTCATATATGTTGTTTTATCTATGATTGCGTTAAGCCACGAAGAAGAGCCACACCAGTTCCTACTGATGAATTGCTTTGAGGTAATGATTTGAATACAAACATTTTTCTTCGTTTTAAAAGGTTATTAATTTTCTGATGCAAAGATTTGGTTAAATTTTTGAATATTCCAAATAAATTTTAAAATTTCTTATAAATGCACTCATCCACTGCCATCACCCCTTCAAAAAAATCAATCCCTTTCACTTCTTCAAAAAAATCGATTTCAGTTTCGTGAGGTAAAAAATCCGAGATGATGCGCACGATAAAATCTTGAGGTTTCTTTAGATAATTAAAGGTGTAATCTTCCATATTTACGACCGTTTTTTCAGCTAAATCGGTTGTTCTTACAAACTTATCGGAAGTTAAAGACGACAAACAAGGTAAATTTAGCTTTGGCTTTTCAGTGATAATGGGCTTTCCGTTTTCAAACAAGCCGCCTTCGTAACCGTATAGCGAGGCATTGGTAATTTCGATAGGTTTTCCTAAATGCAAATAATCGGGTAAATGGGCTTCTTTTCCTACTACAGCTGCAAAACCCATTAACACACAAATATCGTGTGGTGGCAATTGCATCATCGCCTTAGCCGTACTTTCGCGACCAATTCCAGAAACGATTACTTCGTACGTATGATTCAAATTGGGAATTCGAGCTAAAGCATTTAGGACTTTTTCTCGCTCAATTTCCATCGGTGTTAGAATTACTATCTTCAAAATCTCAGAATTAAATCACAAAATAAAGTAATTTGAAGAAATTAGAGCGTGTATATTTTTTATATTTTTGTTTCATGTCAAAACTACCTAACATCACCACCAGTATATTTTCCGTAATGTCGCAATTAGCGAACCAACACGGCGCTATTAATTTATCGCAAGGATTTCCTAATTTCCCTGAAGACGAACGTTTGTTGCAAATTTCGGAACATATTATTCGAGAAAATATTCACCAATATACTCCAATGGCGGGTTTGCCTTCGTTATTGGAAAAAATTGCGAATCAAACCTTAAAACAATACAACAGAAAAGTAAATACAGCAAGCGAAATATTGATTACTGCTGGCGCTACACAAGGCGTTTTTACAGCGATCAATACGTTTGTAAATCATGGCGATGAAGTGTTGATTTTAGACCCAAGTTATGACAGTTATGAACCTTCGGTTTTAGTAGCCGGTGGAAAACCCGTTCGAGTTTCATTAAACGATGATTACACTCCAAATTTCAATCGAATTGAAAGCGCGATTTCGCCTAAAACCAAAATGATTGTCATCAATAATCCGCACAATCCCACAGGAAGAATTTGGACAGAACAAGATTTTGAAGCTTTAGAAACCATTTTAGAAAAACATCCTCAAATTCTTATTTTGGGTGATGAAGTTTACGAATACATTACGTTTTCGCAACCGCATATTTCGTTTAACACACGTCCAAAATTAGTTGAAAGAACGATTATCGCTTCTTCTTTTGGAAAATCGTTGCATGTAACAGGCTGGAAAGTCGGTTATTTAATTGCTTCTGAACATCTAATGTACGAAATGAAGAAAGTGCATCAATTTTTAGTATTTAGTGTGAATAGTTTTTCGCAACACGCTATTTCGGAATACTTAGATGTGGTTGATTTTAGTGAAGTTTCCAAAATGTACCAACGCAAACGCGATTTGTTTCAAAACCTAATTAAAAACAGCCGTTTTGAGTTAATGCCTTGCGATGGAACGTATTTTCAAGTGGTGAATTACAACCAAATTTCGAATAAAAATGATGTGGATTTTGCTAAGGAATTAATTGCAAATCATGGAGTGGCTTCGATTCCAATTTCAGTTTTTTACAATGATGCTACAGATAGACACATGCTTCGTTTTTGTTTCGCTAAAACAGATGAAACTTTGATTGCAGCGGCTGAAAAACTGAATAATATTTAGGATTTTAGTTTTAATGTTGCTTTTTAGCTTACATTTACTAAAAACTATCTATTATGGCAAAAAGTCAAGACGCAAAAAAAAACGGTAAAGAAAGAACCTTTGAAAACCGCAAAAGAGAAAAAAGAAGAAAAACGAAATAAGAAAAATTCACCAAAGCGTGATTAATACACATCCAAACACGAATGATCTTCGTGTTTTTGTTTTTTATTCCGAAACTATTTCATCAAATTTTCTGATATCATCGAAAACAAAACAAGCAGTCGAAAATTAGCCTCAAAAAAACGCATAAAGTGTGGCTTCAAATATTTTTATTTCGGTATTTTTCTGTCTCTAAATCAGTTAAGTTACACTTTAACCCATTGTTAACAAAATTGCCTTGAAAAAACCATAAATAATTGTATTTTTACGCTTCGAAAATTTTAAAAGAAAAAATGGGTAAAATCATTGCAATTGCCAATCAAAAGGGTGGTGTAGGAAAAACAACTACATCTGTTAACTTAGCGGCATCTCTTGGTGTTTTAGAAAAGAAAGTACTTTTAATTGATGCTGACCCACAGGCCAATGCCAGTTCGGGTTTAGGAATTGACGTAGAAAGTGTTGAAATTGGTTCATACCAAGTTCTAGAACATAGCGCAACACCAGAAGAGGCAACTGTTTCTTGTTCGGCTCCTAATGTTTCGGTAATTCCAGCTCATATTGACTTGGTGGCTATTGAAATTGAATTAGTAGACAAAGAAAATCGTGAGTACATGCTTAAAAAAGCATTGGAAAGTGTGAAAGATAAATATGATTACATCATTATTGACTGTGCTCCATCATTAGGATTATTAACATTAAATGCTTTAACAGCGGCAGATAGTGTTGTAATTCCTATTCAATGTGAATATTTTGCGTTAGAAGGTTTAGGTAAATTACTAAATACAATCAAAAGTGTTCAAAAAATCCACAATCCAAGTTTAGATATTGAAGGATTATTGTTAACTATGTACGATTCTCGTTTACGTTTATCAAATCAAGTGGTGGAAGAAGTTCAAAAACACTTTAACGATATGGTATTTGAAACGGTAATTCAAAGAAACATCAAATTGAGTGAAGCACCAAGTTTTGGCGAAAGTATTATTAATTATGACGCTACAAGTAAAGGAGCGACTAATTATTTGAACTTGGCAGAAGAAATTATTAAGAAAAATCAATAATATAGAAGATGACAAAAGCGGTAAAAAAACAAGCCTTAGGTAGAGGTTTATCAGCTTTATTAAAAGATCCAGACAACGATATCAAATCAGTTGAGGATAAAAATGCTGATAAAGTAGTAGGAAATATTATTGAATTAGATATCGAATCGATTGAAATTAATCCGTTTCAACCGAGAACAAATTTTAACGAAGAAACCTTACAAGAATTAGCCAAATCTATCAAAGAATTAGGTGTAATTCAACCAATTACTGTTCGAAAATTAGAATTTAATAAATTCCAATTGATTTCGGGAGAACGTCGTTTGCGTGCTTCAAAATTAATCGGATTAAAGACGATTCCGGCTTATATTCGCTTGGCTAATGATAATGAATCATTGGTTATGGCATTAGTGGAAAACATCCAACGTCATGATTTAGACCCAATTGAGGTGGCTATTTCGTACCAACGTTTAATCGAAGAAATCAATTTAACGCAAGAAGAATTGAGTGAGCGCGTAGGTAAAAAACGTTCTACGATTACCAATTATTTACGCTTATTGAAATTAGACCCAATCATCCAAACTGGAATGCGTGATGGTTTTATTTCGATGGGACACGGAAGAGCGTTGATTAACATTGACACTCAAGATGTTCAGAGCGATATTTATCACAAAGTGGTAACACACCATCTTTCGGTAAGAGAAACTGAGGCTTTGGTTAAAAATTACCAAGATAGCTTAAAACCAAAAACAGCTAAACCTGCAAAAGGCAACTCTTTTGACATCAAAGAAGATGAGAAAAAAGCATTTGCAAATTATTTCGGAACAAAAGTTGACGTTAAAGTTGCGGGTAATGGAAAAGGGAAAATCACGATTCCGTTTCATTCGGAAGAAGATTTTAATCGTATTTTGAAACTAATCAATTCTTAGTGAGAGTCTTTCGCTACATAGTAATACTAACCTGTCTTTTTTTGAGTTTACAAGGAAATGCACAGGAAGAAATATCATTGCGCCCTGCTGATACAGTAAAAACAGTTATTAATCCGAATGCACCTGCAAAAGCTGCTTTTTATTCGGCATTGGTTCCTGGATTAGGACAAGCGTATAACAAAAAATATTGGAAAATACCTATTGTTTATATTGGATTAGGGGTTGGTATTTATTCTTATACTTGGAATCAAAAAAAATATCACGGATTTAGAGATGAGTATAAAAAACGTTTAGACGGAACTTCTCTAGGTGAAGCCGACCCAACTTATGGAGATTTTACAAATGATAAATTAATAAGAGGTCAAAAATTTCACCAACGAAATAGAGATTTATCGGCATTAATTACTGCAGGAATATATATATTAAATATTGTTGATGCCAATGTCGATGCGCACTTAATGCAATTCAACGTAAATGATAATTTATCTGTTAAACCTGATTTGAATCAAAACGAATTGGATTACAAATACAATTATGGTTTAACACTTACCTATAATTTTTAACAAAAAATTGGGTAACAATTTCTTAAAAACCCAACTAATTCATCATGAAAATAGCACTTTTAGGTTACGGAAAAATGGGAAAAGTTATTGAACGAATAGCTTTAGAACGCGGTCATGAAATTGTATTAAGAAAAGACCACGGTTCTTCATTTAACGGATTAGAAAATGCAGATGTCGCCATTGATTTTAGTGTACCAGATAGTGCCGTTGCTAATATTTCAGAATGTTTAAATAATGACATTCCTGTAATTTCTGGAACTACTGGTTGGTTGGCAAATTATCCGACAATGGTTGAATTGTGCGAAGAAAAAAAAGGAAGTTTTATTTATGGTTCCAACTTTAGTTTGGGTGTAAATGTATTTTTTGAATTGAATGAATATCTGGCTAAAATGATGGCAAATTTGAAACAATATAAAGTTTCAATGGAAGAAATTCACCACACCCCAAAATTAGATGCACCAAGCGGTACAGCAATTACACTAGCAGCAGGTGTTCTCACACATACTGATTATGCAAATTGGACATTAGACACTCCAATTAGTAATGAAATTCACATTGAAGCAAAACGTATTGAAAATATTCCTGGAACGCACAGCATTTTTTATGATAGTGAAGTTGACCAAATAGAAATCAAACACACCGCGCACAGCAGAGAAGGATTTGCATTAGGAGCCGTAATTGCTGCTGAATGGTTGATTGGCAAAAAAGGAGTTTTTACAATGAAGGATGTACTATTTAATGGCTCTAAGCTATAGGCTTTAGGCAATAAGAAATAATAATAAATAAACAAAGCTTACAGCATATGGCTTAACGCTTACCGCAAAAATAAAAATTATGGAAATATCAGGTTGGTTACTTTTTATCTTACTAGTTCAATTAATTCATGGAATTGGAACTTGGAAATTATATGTAAAAGCAGGTAGAAAAGCATGGGAAGCATTTATTCCGGTATATAACGGAATTGTGTTGATGCAAATGATTAATCGTCCAAAATATTGGATATTATTGCTGTTTATTATTCCGGTTATCAATTTGTTTTTGTTTCCAATTATTTGGATTGAAACACTAAGAACTTTTGGCAAAAAATCAACTAGCGACATGCTTTTAGGTGTGTTTACATTAGGTTTTTATATTGCCTACGTAAATTACACGCAAGAAGTAACGTATCATGAAAAACGCGATTTAAAAGCACCAGATAAAACAATGGACACATTAGGTTCATTGTCTTTTGCTATTATTGTGGCTACTTTAGTACATACTTACTTCATTCAACCTTTTACGATACCAACTTCATCTTTAGAAAAATCATTATTGGTGGGAGACTTTTTATTTGTTAGTAAATTTCATTATGGTGCTAGAACTCCTATGACACCAATTGCTGCACCTATGGTTCACGACACTTTACCATTTGTAAAAGTAAAATCGTATGTTGCTAAACCACAATTGCCTTATTTTAGATTTCCTGCCTTACAAAAAATAGAACGCAATGACATTGTAGTTTTCAACTGGCCAGCTGATACTTTATACCACATGTACAAAGCAGCAGACAAAAGATATGACAAGCCAATTGACAAAAAAACCAATTATGTAAAACGTTGTACCGCAATACCTGGTGATAAAATTGAAATAAAAGATGGTATAATTTTCATTAACGGAAAAGAATCTATACTTCCTGAAAGAGCTAAACCTCAGTATTCATACAAAGTAGCTTGGGACGGAAAGACACAAGTAAATTTAGATTATTTAGCAAAAGAATTACATATTACCGATGGCTTTGGTCAAATAGCTAATGACACTTTAATTTTTAGCGCTTTACCAAATGAATCAGTAGAGCGAATTAAAAATGTTCCTGGAATTACAAAAGTAGAGCGTATTATCCATAAAGAGACTGATAAAACAATTTTCCCTGGTACAAAAGCTTGGAATGTAGATAATTTAGGTCCAATATATATTCCTGAAGCGGGAAAAACAGTTGAACTTAATAAAGAAACCTTACCTTTTTATAAAAAAATAATTAGCGAATATGAAGGTAAAGACTTAAAAGTGACTGGTGATGAAATCAGAATTGATGGTAAAGTAGCTACTTCATATACTTTTGAGCAAGATTATTATTGGATGATGGGAGACAACCGTCATAACTCTTTAGATTCACGCTATTGGGATTTGTACCTGCTGATCACATTGTTGGAAAACCTATCTTTATTTGGATGAGTATTGATGGTATTAATGATGGTATTAAAAACTGGAGCATACGTTGGGACAGATTATTCACAACGGTTAGCGGAACTGGACAACCACAATCTTATTTTAAATATTTCTTATTCGCTTTAGCAGGATATTTTGCTTTTGATTATTTTAGAAATAAAAAGAAGAAGAAAGAAGACGCTTAATCTAACCCATTTTTGTCATTTCAACGAAGGAGAAATCACTTGAAATTATTCACTTTATGCGATTTCTCCTTCGTCGAAATGACAATTTTAATTTTATATTTGTTAGCACAAAAACTATTTACCCAAATGAACATTCTTATACATCCCACCTATTTTCCATCGATTAGTCATTACATTGCAATGCTTCAGTCGGATTCGGTTACATTTGAACTGGAAGACAACTTTCAAAAGCAAACCAATAGAAACAGAATGTATATTTATAGTCCTAATGGAGTGCAATTATTAAATGTTCCTGTAAAACATGGTATTAACAAACATCAGAAATATAAAGATGTTCGAATTGAAAATGACTTTAGCTGGCAAAAGAATCATTTCAAATCGTTAGAAGCCGCTTATAGAACTTCGCCTTTTTTTGAATATTTTGAAGATGATTTTCGTCCACTATTTGAGAAAAAACACGAGTTTATCATGGACTTAAATTTAGAAATATTTGCATTAGTAAATAGTTCATTAGGTATCAAAATAGAAGCACAAAAAACCGCTGAATACTTTCACGAAGTTACTGACTATACTGATTATCGTTCATTAGTTAATGGAAAAAAAGATACCACGCAAATTGAAGAATACACACAGGTTTTTAATGAGAAACATGGTTTTATAAACAACTTAAGTATCTTGGATTTGTTGTTTAACGAAGGTCGCTACGCGGTCGATTATTTAAAAAATCAGCAATTATAGTTATTCTTTTGCATTGATTTTTAGTCGGGCTAATTGTGGAAAATGGTCACTTTGAATGAAAAAATCTAGTGAAGAAAACTCTTTGACTTCAATGTTTTTTTCTACAAAAATATAGTCAATTCTAGCCGGATAATATTTGTAGTTATATGACTTTCCAAAACCTGATCCTGCTTCTTCAAAAGCGTCTTTTAAATCGCCTCTAATTGTTCGATACACGTAAGAAAACGCACTATTATTCATATCACCACAAATAATTTTAGGATGGTGGCACGATAAATAATGCTCTTTAATTAATTCCGATTGGTGTTGTTGTTGACTAAAAGCTTTACTAATATTCTTAAAAATAAACTTTGAACGTTTTTCATCCATTTCTTCGTTAATATCGGCACTAATTTTAACTGATTCTAAGTGCATGCTATATACTCGTAAAGTATCTTTATCTTTTAAAATATCAGCATAAATTACGCTATTAAACGAATTAGGAAACTCAATTTCACCAGAATTTATAATCTTAAACTTTGAATAAATCGCTTGACCAAATTTCAATCGATCCCCTTCTAATTTGATTAATTTATATTTATACATATTCACATTTACGTCTTCGTTTGGTGAATAATCTTGCAAACATAAAATATCGGGTTGCTCATCTAACAACAAGTTCGAAATCTGAAAAGGGACATCATCATTAGGCAACCATTCATATAAGTTAAATAAACGAACATTGTAGCTCATCAATTTAAAATCGGTTTCTTCATTGGTAAATTGGTTTCTGAGAACTTGTAAAAACGGTGTAAAAAAGAAATTCCGAGTAACAATACCATTCCAGAAAGTAGCATTTGTCTTTTTAATTGCAATAGCCAATACACAAAAAACAGAAAATTAAGCAATAAAAAAAAGGGAAGTATTAGCGTTAATACGCTTAAAAACGGAAAAGCTTTAGGTGCTAAAAAAGGCAATGTATAGGCAACAAAAGTAGCTATAGTAAGTACTATATTAAGGAAAAACATTATTTTACTCAACCAACTTTGTTTCTGCATTTTTATTTACCTGCTTTGAACAAGAATTCTTTTTCTTCTTTTGTTAAACTATCATAACCCGATTTACTAATTTTATCCAAAATTTCGTCAATTTGTTTTTGGGTAAAATCTTTATTCTGTTGAAACGAATTTACGGTTTTTTTTGTGGTATTGCGATGTACTTTTTTAAATGGTGTTTTTTTTGTGGGCTTAAAAGCATTTGCAAGTACATCAAAAAGAGCTGAAATAGGCTTTGTCAAATCGGTTCCCAATTTTAAAAACTTAATATAAATAAACCCAAAAAGTGCTCCACCCAAATGTGCAATATGTCCGCCCGTATTTTCTAATGGTAACTGAATTAAATCTATCACTAGAATTACAAATGCTATGTGCCAAAGTTTTACTATTCCTATCAAGGGAATTCTAAGTAACATAAAAGGAGCGTAAGTTGCTGTAGCAATCAAAAGCGCCATAATAGCCCCGCTTGCCCCTACTAATGATGATGTCTTTCCTAAGATAAAATACATTGAAACAAAGGTTAGTCCTGAGCAAATTCCTCCTAGTAAATACACCCCAAACAATTGCTTATCGGTAAAATAGGTATTGAATAATCTTCCTGAAAAATGGAGTACCAATAAATTAAAGATCAAATGAAAAATAGTTGCATGAAAGAAATTAAAGGTAATCAACGTCCATGGCTTGGCTAAAAATTCAGTTGTATTTGAAGGTAAGGCTACAAAATCGAAATAACTAAAAGCAACATTAGAAAGCTTCAACACGACTTCTAAAAGTGAGAACCCAACGAAAAGACCAATGTTCCAAAAGATTAACTTTTGTACCATTCCTCCTGTTTTGTATTGTAGTTTTAAATCGTCTAAAATGTTCATCTTTTCTCTTTGTTCTTTTTTCTATCTTCTAAAAACTATCTATCCCATCGGTTTTGATTGAATTGATTTTTCTTCCAATACCACATTATAATAAAACCTACTAAAGCACCACCTACGTGCGCAAAATGGGCAATTCCACCACCAAAGATACTGTAACCCGTTACGCCAGAAAACAAATCTAACAATACGATAGTAGGCACAAAATATTTGGCTTTAATAGGCACAGGAATAAACATCAAAGCTAACTCTGCATTTGGAAACATAAAGGCAAAAGCAACTAATAAACCATAAATTGCTCCAGAAGCTCCAACCGCAGGAGTTAAAGCCCCAATCATATTTTCAAAAACAGAACTTGGTAAAGCTGCTTGCCACGAATTCATGAATTTTCCTTGATTGAGTACTTCCATAATTTCAACCTTATTAAATCCCTCTTCAATCAGTAGATTTAACCCTTCATGAAAATAATAATAATTCACACCTGAATGAATTAAAGCTGCACCAATTCCGCAAGAGAAATAAAAGAATAAAAACTTTTTAGGACCCCAAAAATGTTCTAAGGCACTACCAAATGATACCAAGGCAAACATGTTAAAGAAAATATGCATTAAACCGCCATGCATAAACATGTGGGTAATTGGTTGCCATAATTTAAAACTATCGCTTTCAAAATAGTGCAAGGCTAATAAATTAGTTGCTTGAGGCACAAAAATAGCACCTACAAAAAATAAAACATTCAATATTAACAACTGTTTTACAGTATCGGTCATGTTCATCATAGTGCAAATTTTTTATCTAAATCATCTACGGTTATTGTGATAAAGGTAGGTTTTTGAAAAGGCGAAACATTTGGTTCTTTACAGGCAAATAACGAATTTACTAGGTTTTCTTGTTCCTTTTCAGATAAATAGGTTCCTGTTTTTACGGCTAAACTTTTTGCCATTGATTTAGCAATGCTATCACTTTGTGAAAAACTGCTTTCTGGAATTTCGTTTTTCAAATTGCTTATTAATTCTTCCAATACAATTGACACTTCACTTTCTGTCATTGCAATTGGCAACCCTGAAATTTGGACTGCATCTGTTTTAAACGCATCAAAAACAAAACCTGTGTTTTCTAAAGTAGGCTCTAGTTCTTTTAATAACTGCATTTCATCTTTAGAAAAATATAATTCTAAAGGGAATAAAAGTTGCTGGCTGGCCGCTTTTTGAACGGTAATATTAGTTAAAAATTGTTCATACAAAATGCGTTGGTGTGCCCTTCCTTGATCGATGACTAGCATACCCGATTTGATAGCACTTACAATATATTTTTTATGGATTTGATACGTAGCATTGGTATTGGTTTCTACCGTTTCATCGTCAAATAATTTTCCCGTTACTTCTTCACTTTCAAAAGAAAAAGAAGCAATTTCATCGGTATCTTGTTTGAGTCCAACATACAAACTTTCCCAATTAGCAGTATTGAATTCTTTTTTATAACTTCCAAAAGAAGCTAAAGCTTTAGCGGGTTTATCGGTAGCAAAAGGATTAAAACCTGAATCTACCTGAATAGTTGGAAAATCAGCAACTTTATCTTTGTATTGGTAAGGTGTATCTAGATTAGCATCGCGTTCAAAATCTAAAACAGGAGCCACATTAAACTGTCCTAAACTATGTTTAACTGCTGATCGTAAAATAGCATATATTGACTGTTCGTCGTCAAACTTAATTTCAGTTTTTGTAGGATGAATATTAATATCAATAGTATGCGGAGGCACTTGTAAATACAAGAAATAACTCGGTTGGTTTCCTTCTTTTAATAAACCATCATAGGCGCTCATAATAGCGTGATGCAGATAGGCACTTTTGATGTATCTATCATTTACAAAGAAGAACTGCTCTCCTCTACTCTTTTTAGCAAATTCGGGTTTTCCTACAAAGCCTGTAATATTGATTAGCTCGGTCTCTTCAAAAACGGGTACCAATTTTTCATTGGTTTTTCCACCAAAAATATTCACAATACGTTGGCGGTAATTGGAACTTGGTAAATTATACAATTCGCTGCCATTGTGAATCAAGGTAAACGAAATTGAAGGATGTGCCATTGCTACGCGCTGAAATTCATCCATTACGTGTCGAAATTCAACCGTTTCCGATTTTAGGAAATTTCGTCTAGCTGGGATATTAAAAAACAAGTTTTTTACAGCAAACGAAGTTCCTTTGGGCAAAACAGCTATGTCTTGTTTAATTAATTTACTTCCTTCAATAATGATGAGATTGCCTAGTTCTTCTTGGTCCTGCTTGGTTTTCATTTCCACGTGAGCAATTGCTGCAATAGAGGCTAATGCTTCACCACGAAATCCTTTGGTGTGTAAATCAAATAAATCTTCCGCATGTCTAATTTTAGAAGTGGCGTGGCGCTCGAAACATAAGCGAGCATCGGTAGTATTCATACCTAAGCCATTATCAATTACTTGAACTAATGTTTTTCCAGCTTCTTTAACGATTAATTTGATCTCTGAAGCTTTGGCATCGACTGCGTTTTCTAACAATTCTTTTACCACCGAAGCTGGCCGTTGAACGACTTCTCCTGCAGCAATTTGATTGGCAACATGATCGGGTAAAAGTTGGATAATACTGGCGGCCATTTCTATTTTTTTCTCTGTAAATAATCTGTTTCCTGCAAAAATAATGAATTATTAATGGTTAAATTATAAAAAAATCAAAACAGTTTGTTAGAATTATGATTTTTATGCTCCCCAGAAAATTAAAAATATAAGTACAAGCCATTTACAGTAATAAATTATTAGCAATTTAAAAATGATAACTCAAGATAAAAAAGCTGCTATCTCTATGCGATTCTACTCTTTGGTTTACGCTTACTTTTCTACAGAAGTATGTTCAAAAACGTGTTCATTTTTCTAATATCGTAAAATTTTTGACATAAAAAAACGGATTAGCAAACACTAATCCGTTGATTTTAAAATACTTATTTTTCGTAGCGAAGACGGGAGTTGAACCCGTGACCTCAGGGTTATGAATCCTGCGCTCTAACCAACTGAGCTACCTCGCCAAATGTTGGTCTCACATCCTTGTTGAATGCGGGTGCAAATATATAACTATTTATATTCTTTGCAAATATAATTTTACAAAAAATAAATAAAATCTTTTTTTGTATTTTCAATTAATTCTCTATATATTTCCAACCTTAAATTTTATGAAATGAGTGTAAAAATAAAATATGAATTAGAATTTCCAATTCAGTCTTCGCCACAATTATTATATCAATATATATCAACGCCTTCTGGATTATCGGAATGGTTTGCGGACAACGTAAATTCTAGGGGTGAATTTTTTACTTTTATCTGGGATGATTCAGAAGAAAAGGCCAAACTGGCTTCAAAAAAGTCGGGAGAACGCATAAAATTCAAATGGTTGAATGAAGATGATACAGAAACAGATTACTTTTTTGAGATGAAAATTTTAGAAGATGAAATCACAAAAGATGTTTCCATTGTAATTTCGGATTTTGCCCATGAAGATGAATTAGACGAATCCAAATTGCTATGGGAAAATCAAATTTCTGATTTAAAACATGTATTAGGTTCTGTTTAAACTAAATTATAAAGAGTATATTTGTCCCGATTTAATCGGGATTTTTTATGGTAAATTATAAAGGAACTATTCAAGAAAACAGTAGTGTTTTAATCGATTAAAACAGAGGTTTTTTGTTTGGAGATGCTCTTTTTGAAACTATAAAAGTACTTGACAACAATGTGTTATTAATTGAAGATCATTATTTTAGATTGATGGCTTCTATGCGAATTTGTCGTATGGAAATTCCAATGCATTTTACTATGGAATTTTTTGAAGAGCAGATTTTAAATCTAACAAATTCATTACCTAAGTCTAGTTCGTTTCGAGTTCGATTTTCAGTTTTTAGAAATTCGGACGGATTTTATACACCAATTAGTAATGCTATTGAATTTATTGTCAAGGCAATTCCTTTTGAACATTCGGTTTATACTATCGAAATATCTAACTATGAAGTAGAATTATACAAAGATTTCTATATTCCAAAACAATTGCTATCCACTTTAACAACGAACAATAACATGCTTCAAATTGCGGGAAGTATTTTTGCCACAGAAAATGGTTATGATACCTGTTTGGTTTTAAATGACGAAAAAAATGTGGTGGAAGCTTTGCAAAGTAATTTGTTCATGAAATCAGGGAATATTGTGGTTACGCCACCTATTGCTGATGGTTGTTTAAATGGAATTATGAGAAAGCAAATAATTGAGATTTTAAAAAAAACAGAAGCAATAACATTTAAAGAAGCTAGTGTTTCTCCGTTTGATTTGCAAAAAGCAGATGAATTATTTCTTACCAATGTAATTTCGGGAATTCAACCCATAACGAAATACAGAAAAAAAGAATTCACGTCCGATTTTTCAAAAGATTTATTAGTTAAATTAAATGCTAAAATTAGACTTAATTAAGCGCGGGATTTTCGGGAGCATTTGAAAACAGCACATATTCGCCTCCTTGTTCAATAATTTTTTCTTTCCAAAATTGATTACTGGATTTTGAAAGCAGTTTATTTTTAAGCGTGTTTTCGGTAACAATCCATGCGTTTTCATGCATTTCAAGTTCTAATTGATTCACGCTCCAACCGCTATATCCAAGAAAAAAACGAATATTGTTTTTGCTGATTTTACCTGTATTGATAAGGTGTTTTGTAGTTTCGAAATCGCCACCCCAATAGATACCGTTTGAAATTTCGATACTATTCGGAATAATTTCTGGAATATTGTGAATAAAGTACAGATTATCCTGTTCTACTGGACCTCCATTATAGATTTTGAACGCAGCATCGATTTCAGGAATCAAATCATTAATGGAATAATTTAAAGGTTTATTTAAGATAAAACCGATTGAACCTTCGTCATTATGCTCTGCAAGTAAAATTACAGAGCGATTAAATGAAACATCGCCTAAAATAGAAGGCTCAGCTATAAGTAAGTGACCTTTTTTGGTAAAGTTGATATCATATTTCTGCAATTTTATTACCTAAAGTTATCAAAAAAAGTTTACAAAATCAAATAAAATCGATTATAAACAAAAAAGTCCCGACATAATCGAGACTTTTATACTGTATAATCAAAAAATTATTTTTTGTTTACTGCTCCTTCTAATTCAGCACCAGCTTTGAATTTTACTACATTTTAGCAGCAATTTTGATAGTTTTTCCAGTTTGAGGATTTCTACCATCTCTTGCAGCTCTTGAAGAAACTGACCAAGATCCGAAACCTACTAAAGATACTCTTCCACCTTTTTTCAAAGTACTACCTACGTTTCCTAAAAATGATTCTAAAGCTAGTTTAGCAGCAGCTTTTGTAATACCAGCAGAAGCTGCCATTGCATCGATTAATTCTGATTTGTTCATGATTAAAGTTATTTATAATTGGTTAAACTTAATTATTATATGACAAATTTAGCGGTATAATTGAGCTGTGCAAGCATTTGACAAACTTTTCGATAAAAATGTTAATAAAATAGCTCAAATGTTAATAACATTGTTTGTTTTTTTAAAATTTAGGCTCAATTATAGCGTTTTCAGGGCTTACAGCGCGATGGCGTTTTCTGAAAAAGTTATTCCATTTAAAAGTTCGTGCGCTAGCATTCTTTTCTTTCCTGGGAATTGTAAGCTAGTAACTTTTAGTACACCATCTTTAGTAGTAATAAAAATTTCTTTTTTTGTGGTGCTAACTTTTCCAACTGCATCAATATGCTCTTTTTCTTCGAAAGATGCTGCGTAAATTTTTACATTCCACTCGTTTTCGCCATCTTTAATATAGGTCCACGCTGCTGGATAGGGCGACAAACCTCTAATTAAATTAAAAATTGCGGTTCCAGATTGGCTCCAATCTATTTTGCAGTTGTCTTTATTTAATTTGTAAGCAGTTTTTATCGCTGGATTTTCCGTTTGAATTGTTGTAGTAGCTTCTCCTTTTTCTATTAATTGCAAGGTTTCAATGACTGTTTCACTTCCTAATTGCATTAATCTATCGTGCAATTCTCCAGCAGATTCATTAGCACCAATGCTTGTTTCTTTACTCAAAATCATCGCACCGGTATCAATTTTGTCATCAATAAAAAAAGTGGTTACACCCGTTTTGGTTTCTCCATTAATAATTGCCCAATTGATAGGAGCAGCACCACGGTATTCGGGCAATAAAGAGGCATGCAAATTAAAAGTACCTAATTTTGGCATTTTCCATACTACTTCAGGCAACATTCTAAACGCTACAACAACTTGTAAATTTGCATCCAAACTTTTTAACTCAGCTAAAAAATCTTCCGCTTTTAAGTTGGTAGGTTGCAATAAACGCAAGTTTTTAGAAACCGCATATTCTTTCACTGCACTTGTACTTACTTTTTGACCTCGACCTGCGGGCTTATCTGGTGCTGTAATTACGCCAACGATTTCATAATTATTTTGATAAATAGTATCCAAAATACCCACAGCAAAGTCGGGTGTTCCCATGAATACAATTCGAAGTTTTTCCATTATAATGTGTAATATTGATTGTATGAATTAATAGCAATTTTGTTGTGTTCTAACAATAATTGCAATGCAAAGATAGTGGCTTCAGCAGAAATTTGAAGCGAATTTTCAATTTCTCGTGAAGATAAATTTCCTTTTTGTAATAATTGTAGAATCAAATCTGTTGTTGCCAAAGGATTTTGTTTCTTTTAGTGATACAATAGGAACAAATACCACAATCAGTTGTTGTTATTTCGTCAAAATATGCAAGTAACAATTTATTCTTACAACTATCTTCATTAGAAATATAATCAATTACACTTTGAAATTGATCTTGTTTTAATTGATTTTGATGTTCTAAAAATTTAGCAATTCGGTTAATTGTTAAATCGTCCTCACGCACTTCATTAAATGTTATTGCACTATCATTGTTTTTAGCATGCAAAGCAATACAATTGTTATTGGCTAATTGTTCAATTACTTTAACAACATTCGCTTCTGAACAATTCGCTTTTTTAGCAACTAGATGTGGATTAATTACTGTTTCGATATCCATAATTCCGGAATAGGTTCTCAAAAGGGTGGTAATAATAGCCTCATCATGCGGATGTAAACTAATGTAGCGAAGTACTTCTTTACTTGGTATGATAAATTGCAAGCTCATTTTCTCCGAAGATTCATTCTGAAAAGTCAATACCCCTTGCCTATCTAAAAATTGCAGTGCATTAAACACTTTTAAAATTGGGAAATTGTAGTGTGAACAAAACTGATTCAAGTTAAAGGCAAAACTTTCGTTAAAGCCATCCCCATAAGCGATTTGAAAAAAGTTATTCAATTTCACATACACTTCACGAACAAATTTTTTATCGGGTAAAACATCAATAAATTGCCTTTTTGTGTATTCGATATCACCTAAATTGGTTAAAATAATTGCGAAAGCTTTCTCACCATTTCTTCCTGCTCTTCCTGCTTCTTGGTAATAATTTTCTATATTTTCCGGCAGTTGAATATGAATAACCGTTTTTACATCGGGTTTGTCAATTCCCATTCCAAAAGCATTTGTAGCCACCATAACTTGGGCTTTATTTTCTAACCAAGACTGCATGTTTTTTTTCTCTCTCTTTTGCAGGCAAACCTCCGTGATAAAAAGTAGCCGTAAATCCTAACTGCTGTAATTGTTGAGATGTTTCAATACATGCTTTTCGATTGCGAACATACACAATTGAAGGTTGTGGATTTTTGGTTAAAATTTGTTGTATTTTAAATAACTTATCTTCTGTTTTAATAACATGATAAGCTAAATTATCTCGCGAAAATGATTTGGTAAAAAACTTGGTATTCTCTAAGGCTAAGCTTTCACATATATCCTTTTGAACACGTTTAGTTGCAGTGGCTGTTAAGGCTAAAAAAGGTGTTTTAGGAAATGCAGTTTTTAGTTGGGAAATTTTTAAATACGCGGGTCTAAAATCGTGTCCCCATTGGCTTACACAATGCGCTTCGTCAATGGCAATTAAATTAATAGGCAATTGTTTCAATCGATCTACAATCCAATCGTGTTGTAGTCTTTCTGGCGAAAGGTATAAAAATTTGTAATTTCCGAATTGGCAGTTGTCTAATATATCAATTACTTCATCCTGAGAAATACCACCCGTTAATGCAATTGCTTTTATGTTTTTACTTTGTAAATTTTGCACTTGATCTTTCATCAAGGCAATCAAAGGCGAAACTACCAAGCAAATTCCGTTTAAAAGTAAAGCTGGAATTTGAAAACAAACCGATTTACCACCCCCCGTTGGCAACAGATCGAAGGTGTCGTTCCCCTCTAGAACCGATTGTATAATTTGTTCTTGTGGGGGTCTAAAACTTTCGTGTTTCCAATATTTTTGAAGTAATAATAAGGCTTCTGGCATGTAATTAAAGCTTTTAGAAACACTAAGGTACAAAAAGTTTTATTTTGTAAGATGTTTCACAATAAAATCAATACGTTTTTCAACGGTATCTCTTGGAACCTCAACAATTGAATAACCATACTTTTGGTAAGTTTCCATCAAATGTTCATGAATTAAAACAGCTTGTTCATAGTTTTCATAGCGTTCTGCATCACTTACATAAATATCTTTCCAAGGAGGCAATACAAAAATAGAAGTATAGGTATGGTCTTTGCAAGCTTGGTCAAAAAAGGCAGGGTAAGAATCGCCAATGTAGTGCATATATGCCAAAACATCTGGAATTCCACGGTCTAAGAATACAATTGGAGCGGCTTCGTTTTGTGCGGAACGAAATTGTTTTTTTCTACCTTCCAAAAGCAATTCGCTAAACAACAAAGGTTTTTCAAGAAACAATTGTTCAATACCTTGTTCTTGTGCTTCTTTGATAACTTCACGCGAAATTTCTGGATAACATGTATATCCTTTTTCTTTAAGTGCTTCAATTAAGGTTGTTTTTCCTGAGCTAGGTCCACCAATTAAAACCACAATTTCTTTATTCATAAACTGAAATCTAAGTCGCAAAAGTAAGTTTTTTTAAAAATCTAATCAACTTTTAAATTTTATAAGTGCTAACAATATAATTCTGAACATAAAAAAGTATATTTGCTTTTCAATTAAGAAATGATGATGGATAAGAAAACAGAAGATTTTTACATTCGATTAAAAGAAGAATTGTCAAACTCAACACTTTGGCCTTCAGAGTATTTATTTAAATTTATTTTGCCTTCAGATAATCATAGTATTGCAAAAATAGAAGCAGAATTTAACGATATGGGGGCTGTAATAAGTACACAACAATCTAAAACAGGTAAGTTTACAAGTGTTTCAATTAGTGTTTTAATGCCTAGTGCTCAAAGTGTAATTGATAAATATATTGCTGTTTCAGATATAGAAGGCATCATTTCATTATAAAAAATCATGACAGAAGAAGTAAGTTATTTAGAATATAATTCGCAACGTTCACATTTGATTATTCCAGAGTATGGAAGGCATTTGCAAAAATTAATTGACCAAGCAACGGCAATTGAAGACAGAGAAGAGCGAAACAAAGCGGCAAAGTATATCATCTCTGTAATGGGTTCGTTAAATCCACACCTAAGAGATGTACCAGATTTTCAACACAAATTATGGGATCAGCTATTTATAATGTCTGATTTTAATTTAGAGGTAGATTCACCTTATCCAATTCCATCAAAAGACATACTCACCCAAAAACCAGAGCGTTTAAAATATCCTCAAAATTTTCCAAAGTATCGTTTTTATGGCAATAACATCAAATACATGATTGATGTAGCCAACAGCTGGGAAGAGAGTGAATTAAAAAATGCGTTAGTTTTAGTTATCGCTAATCACATGAAGAAGTGCTATTTGAGCTGGAATAAAGATACCGTAACTGATGAAGTAATTTTTGAACATTTGTTAGAGCTTTCGGGTGGAAAGTTAAATCTTTCAAAATCAAACGAAGAGCTTTCAAATACACACGATTTGATGAAAGTCAACAAAAAAGTGTCTAACAAAACACAGTTCAGTACAAACAAACCCGGCATTGTAAAGAAAAACAATAACAATAAAGGGCACTTAAACAAAAAACAATAAAAATACATTCAAAAAAAATAGTTAATTACATGGGAACATTTAAAATTGAAGGGGGCAAATCGTTAAAAGGAGAAATTACTCCTCAAGGAGCAAAAAATGAAGCTTTACAAGTTTTATGTCCTGTTTTACTAACTTCTGAAAAAGTAAGAGTTACCAATATTCCAGACATTATTGATGTAAACAAATTGATTACACTTTTAGGTAATCTAGGCGTTAAAATTCAAAAAAATGGCCCAGGCGATTATACGTTTCAAGCAGATGAAGTCAATGTAAATTATCTAAAAACAGAAGCTTTCAAAAAAGAAGGCGGAAGTTTAAGAGGTTCTATTATGATTGTAGGTCCTTTATTAGCGCGTTTTGGTTGCGGATATATTCCAAAACCAGGAGGTGATAAAATTGGACGCCGTCGCTTAGACACCCATTTTGAAGGATTTATTAATTTAGGTGCCAAGTTTAGATACGAAAGAGAAGACCATTTTTATGGAGTGTAAATTGACGGAAGACTACAAGGTTCTTATATGCTGTTAGACGAAGCTTCTGTAACAGGAACGGCAAATATTGTTATGGCAGCTGTTTTAGCAGAAGGAACCACTACGATTTACAATGCAGCTTGTGAACCTTATTTACAACAATTATGTAAAATGCTAAACGCAATGGGAGCTAAAATCTCAGGCGTAGGATCAAATTTATTAACTATTGAAGGAGTAGAAAGTTTAGGCGGTTGCGAACACAAAATTTTACCTGACATGGTAGAAATAGGTTCGTGGATTGGTCTTGCAGCAATGACAAGAAGTGAAATTACAATTAAGAATGTAAGTTGGGATAATCTAGGGCAAATTCCTAATGTATTCAGAAAATTAGGTATTACTTTAGAGCGAAAAGGAGATGATATTCACATACCAGCTCACAAGGACGGGTATGAAATTAAAACCGATATTGATGGTTCGATTTTAACTATTTCTGATGCACCATGGCCTGGATTTACACCAGATTTATTGAGTATTGTATTAGTAGTTTGTACCCAAGCAAAAGGTGATGTATTAATTCACCAAAAAATGTTTGAAAGTCGTTTATTCTTTGTGGATCAATTAATCGATATGGGAGCAAAAATTATGTTGTGTGACCCACATAGAGCTGTGGTTATGGGGCATAACTTCGAATCACAATTAAAAGCAACAACAATGAGTTCGCCAGATATTAGAGCCGGAATTTCATTGTTAATTGCCGCTTTAACAGCAAAAGGAACTTCAACCATTCAAAATATTGAACAAATCGATAGAGGTTACGAGCGCATTGACGAAAGACTTCGTGCGATTGGAGCTAATATTGTAAGAGTATAATTTAGTATTCAGTGTTCAGTCGCAGTAAGCAGTATTGCTGTGACTGAACACTGTGACTGATTACTATAAAATGGAAACCTACATTATCCTTTTTCTTTGTATTGCTTCTTTCGTAGCAGGTTTTATTGATGCCATTGTAGGTGGCGGAGGCTTAATTCAAACACCTGCCGCTTTAATTTTGTTACCTAATATTCCTGTTGCTTCCATTATTGGAACCTTAAAAATCCCTGGTTTCAGTGGAACTGCTATGGCAACCTATCATTATTTGAAATCTTCAAAAGTGA
This sequence comes from Ichthyophis bannanicus, assembly GCA_033557465.1. Classification (NCBI taxonomy): domain Eukaryota; kingdom Metazoa; phylum Chordata; class Amphibia; order Gymnophiona; family Ichthyophiidae; genus Ichthyophis; species Ichthyophis bannanicus. Next base: position 339,420,760 of record CM066039.1, read on the forward strand.
ATTGGAAGCTATTCTTTGTAATGGCAATTTTTTCATTTGGTTTTGCCTATTTGGGTTCAAGTTTACTCAATGTAATGCAGAATGATTTTATGAAACCTTTGCTTTTTGTCGTTTTAATTTTATTATTACTATACACCTATTTCAAGAAAGATTTTGGACAATTTCAAGTAAATAAATTATCAAAAAGCAAACTTATATTTATGGTTGCATAATTTGTGTTTTTTTAGGTTTCTATGATGGATTTATTGGTCCGGGAACTGGAAGTTTGTTAATTATGGTGTTTATAGCTGTTTTAGGTTTTGATTTTTTAAAAGCCAACATCTATGCAAAATTGGTCAACTTGGCTACCAACATCGGCTCCATCGTTTTATTTATTTTAAAAGGAAAAATTATTTGGTCTCTAGCAATTCCTATGGCAATTTGTAATGTTACTGGTTCATGGTTAGGCGCAAGATTAGCCATTTCAAAAGGAAATGGATTTATACGAATGTTCTTTTTAATCATTGTAGGAATTGCTTTGTTGCGTTTGGTTATGATGTGTTTTTAAAATAAATGACTTCTCCTCTCCTATTTTCAAACCAGAATGAATTTATAAAACATAAAATACTGCAAAAAAAAGCATTTTCTTTAAGCAACTTTATTTAGCTGATTCATTTACCCTTTCAAATAATTCACCATAAACCATTGATTACTAAAAGATAAACACTATTTACTTGTTGAAATTTTAGCTATTCCAAAACACAAACACTTATGCTGAAATTCACAGCAGTTATTAATTATCAATAGGCATTCAAAATTATATTATTCAACTTTGTGCTACAGTGAAATAATCCATAGCGCCTTTAAAATTCATATTTTTTTTCTAATTACACCCCAAAATAGCATTTATACCCAAAAATCTATTCACTGAAATGAACTAAATGAATACTAATTTTAATGCAATGATTTATGGAAAAGAAAATTACCTCAACTACAAGCCATTTTCTATGGGCAATTTTATTCTGGTACTGTGGACAAATTGTATGTTACTCGCAAACCTTAATCACTTCACAAGGATTTGACAGTAGTGCTGCTGACACATGGAATTATACGAGTTCTATAAATATGGGTACCATTGGAACAAATACATCCCGATTTGTTTCATCACCTAACTCATTGCGCTTTGGCGGTTCTAATTCATCAATTGTTGGGCTTTTATTTAATGACCCTACCATTTCTTTTACTAATACAAATATTAGCGCGTATACTAATGTAAAGGTAACCTTACATTTTTCTTGTGACGGAACTCCAGATGATAGTGATGATTTTTATTTAGACGTTTCCTATAACAATGGTCTTACCTATACCTCAACAAAATTAATTGATGGAAAAAATGACACGTCTGACAATTTAGCTTTTTCTCATTCGGCCGCTGCTGGAATTACAGTTGGTTCTTCATACACATTAAATATTCCAAATGGAAATACACAAGTTTAGTAAGAATACGATTTGATGAAAGAGACAACCAAAGCAATACAGGAGATTATTATTTATAGACAATGTAAGTCTATCTGGCACTCCAATTGGGAGTTTTATCAATGTAACAGGAACAAATAATAATGTCGTATCATACAATTCATCTGCTATCACAACAAATGGGACCGACTTTGGAACTACACAGATTGGAGCTACTCCAATTATTAAGACTTTCACCATTAAAAACATAGGCTCAAACACTATTAATTTATCAGGTAGTCCAACTGTTCAAATAAGTGGAAGTAGTGCTTTTAGTGTGTCTAGGTTTCCTTCAAGTACAATTAATAGCGAGGCTTCAACCACGTTTCAAATCACTTTCAATCCTATAACATTAGGCGTGAAAACCGCTACTGTTTCTATTTCAAGCAATGCTGATACAAATAACCCCTATCTTTTTGAAATAAAAGGTGAAGGTATTCAAACCTTTTTTGACAGCGATGACGACGCAGTATTTGACAACATTGATATTGATGATGATAACGATTGTATTCAAGATGCTACAGAGGAAAGTAATTGTAACTTAATGAATGGTCCAAAAGTAAATTATAAATTTTTACATGAGACTTTTGGTACAGGAGCTAGAACAACAATTAATACTACCTATAATGCTATTACAACCTATTGTTATGAAGATGGTACAGCAGGAATAAATACACCTGAGTGTCCAAATTTAAGCACAGTAGATTTGAATGATGGTAAATATACTGTTGGGTCCTCAGCACAAATTGCTTCATGGGCAGCAGCATATTGGCATCTAGGAGGTGATCATACAGGAGATCCCAATGGAAGGATGGCGATTTTTAATGCTTCATACACGCCTGGTATTTTTTATACTGCAACCATTTCTGGGGCATTACCAAACATTCCTATAACATATAGTTTTTGGGTTTTAAACCTAGATAGAACAGATGCTCCAGGGATTGCCACCAGATTGAGACCGGATGTAAGAGTAGAATTTAGAGATATGAATGATGGTTTAATAACTTTCATAGAAACTGGAGATATTACACCTACCACCGCTGGTAATTTGGCTGGAGATTGGCAGCATTTTACAGCAGATTTAGTACTAAACGTAAGTGCTTTCAAAGTAATTTTTATCAACAATGAAACAGGAGGTACTGGAAACGATTTAGCCTTAGATGATATCTTAATATCTCAAACTTTATGTGACTTAGATAGTGATGGAGTAGCAGATGTATTCGACTTAGATTCTGATAATGATGGCTTACCAGATATTGTTGAAGTAGGTTTAGGAAATCTAAGCGAAGGCAAAGCCTATGTAGTAAATTGGGTTGATGCAAATTCAAATGGAATGCATGACATTGCTGAATCTCAATTGGTTCCTGATACTGATGGTGACGGGGTTCCAAACTATTTAGATTTAGATAGTGATAATGATAGTATTTTTGATGTAGACGAATCATGGGCAGAAAACATTAATGCTTATGTAGGCTATGAAAATGGAGATGGTGATATCGATGGCGATGGAACTGGCGACGGACCAGAATCTGAAACATTAGAAACAAAGACACTAATGCTGATGGCAATTTAGAAGGCTTTGGAGATGGAATTCTTTATATTTATGATTATAATTTTAATGTTTATGGTAATTTGGATCAATGTACTACGATTGCCCCATTTCTAAATTATGTAATTGACACTAATGGAGATGGATTTCCATATTATATTGACTTAAAATCAAATGTTAGTAACTTTGATATTTTACCAACTCTTTATGCTAATTTAGACACAAACAGCGATGGTATAATTGATGGCACTGCTGACAATGATAAAGTTGGAATCATTGATAATTTTGATACAAATGATAATCAATTTGGTTCTCCAAGAGATTTAGAGCGCAAACTATTTTTATCTTTTGACGGAAGAAATGATTATGGTGCAGATGTTTCTCTACTTGGCGGTTGGCAGAATGCTTCGCTAATGGTGTGGATTAATATAAACATCTTATTTAATTCTGAAGGTGTTGTTGTAGGTCAAGATAAATTGAAATTAGTTATAGATAGTGCTAAAAAATTAAAAGTAATTGCTAATGGAACTGTTTTACAATATGACAATTTCTTATCAGACTCGCAATGGATTCATGTAGCTGCTGTTTATGACGGTACAAATGGCTTCCTACATCTATATGTGAATGGTGAAAAAATAAAAAGTACTTCAATCTCAGGTGCAATAAATGCCGATGCCTCTTTATTCACCATTGGAAAAAATCCAATCTCAAATTCTCAATATTTTAAAGGAAAAATTGATGAAATAAGACTTTTCAACATAGCTTTATCAGATGCACAATTACAAAAAATGATTTATCAGGAAATTGGTAATAATGCTGGGCAAGTGAGAGGATTAATCATCCCAAAAGATATTCCATCGTTACCTTGGGCTAATTTGATTCGATACTTTAAAATGGATAATTATAAAGATGATATCATTGATAATCATACCACAGCCACCATTGACACTGCAATAGGAGCAACAATTTATAATGTAAAAACTATAAAATATCAAGAAGCTCCTATGCCATTCATTACCGAGCAAACGGGTGATTTTCCTACTGCTGTGCATTCAACAATTAAAGAAATTAGAGGTATTGATGCTGAAGAATATGATTGGTCAATAATACATGCCAAACACAATATAACAACTACTTCAAATAACATTGATTTAGGTTTATTAATTGATCCAAACATAACTATAATCATGCAAGGAGATTCAAAACTCCAAAATGATTGGTATTTAAAACTAGATGGAAAAATAGATTTACAAGGAAGATCACAACTTCTTCAAACAACTGATAGCGATTTAGACCCTTCAAGTATTGGAATTTTAGAACGTGACCAACAAGGAACAGGTAATAAGTTTAATTATAACTATTGGTCATCACCCGTAAGTTCTATAGTTTCAACAACTGAAAATAATACTGGTTTTACAATAGCCAATGTTTTAAAAGATGGTACTAATCCTAATAATCCTCAACCAATTGCGTGGATTAATGGTTATGATGGTTCTTCAAACCCATTACGATTGGCTAAATTTTGGTTAAATAAATTTACAAATCTTACACCAATTTATGCCAATTGGCAACAAATTAATGAGAACTCAACGCTTTTAGTTGGTCAAGGATTTACAATGAAAGGAAGTGGTATTGCAATAGCTCCAGCTATAGTTCCTCAAAATTATGTTTTTTCAGGAAAGCCTAATAATGGCGTTATAAATCACGCTGGAATACAAATAGCGCCAAATAACATTTTATTGACTGGAAATCCATACCCATCAGCACTTGACGCAAATGATTTTATTTTGGATAATTTAGGTTACATCACTGGAACATTATACTTTTGGGAGCATTATCCATCAAACAATACCCACGTCTTGGCAGGTTATCAAGGTGGATATGGAGCAAGAAATCTTGTAGGCGGAATTGCTCCTATCGCACCAGCATTAATTAGTGGAACTGGATCTAGTTCAAGAATTCCAGGAAGAGAAATTCCTGTTGCTCAAGGCTACATCATAAAAGGTAACAACACCGGAGGACAAATAACTTTTCAAAACAGCCAAAGAGATTTTGTAAAAGAAAATGAAGTCGATTCCAATATAATGTTCAAAGGCACCATCAAAGAAAATAAATCCGAAAACACAATCACCTCACAATCTACAGGATTTGCAACTGTAAGATTAGGCTATACTGGTTGTACCAATATGCACAGACAGCTATTACTAGGTTTTATGAATCAATATGCTGATGACAACTATAACCCAGGATATGATGGAGAAATATTAGACCCGCAACCAAATGATATTTATTTTCCATTGGGTAATATCAATCTTATTATTCAAGGAGTTGGTTATTTCAATAATACAAACATATATCCATTGACTGTAATTAGTAATCAAACTGGATTAGTGAAATTCATTATTGATAATTTAGAAAACTTTGATCCCAATCAACCTATCTACATTCATGATAATTTAACAGATTCTTACTATGATATTAGAACTAATTTATTGGAAATAACTATTCCTGCAGGAGTAATTGCTTCGCGATTCAGTTTGCGCTTTTACAACCCTACATTATCAACTGATTTAAATACTATTGACGACCAGCTTACTGTTTATTATGACAATGAAACACAAGAAATTAAAATAAATAATTCTTTAAATAATGAAATCATAAATGAAGTTAGTCTCTTTTCAATATTAGGTCAAAAAATTGAAACTTGGAAAATTGTCAATCAAAATCAACAACAAATTACAATCAAGACAAAAGGATTAAATAAAGGTATCTACATTGTGCAAGCTAATTCGATAGATTCAAAACATTTTAGCAAAAAAATAATAATCAAATAATATTATAAAGAATCTCAGCATGTTCTGAGATTCTTTATTTACCATCATTTTCTATTTTAAGTTCAAAACAAATAGGCTACTTTTGCATTCTAAAATCAAAAGTCATGAAATCCCTATACTTTTTCCTGTTATTTGGCTGTATTCATTCCGTTTCGGCACAACTAAAAACCATTACCGATAAAACCACTTATCCTTTTTGGATTAATGTTCCCGAAAAAGAAAGTACTGAAAAACAACCTATTTTAATTTTTCTGCACGGAAAAAGTCTTTCTGGAACCGATTTAAATCGAGTAAGAAGATATGGCGTACTTCGCGCTATGGATAAAGGAAGAAAAATTCCTGCCATTGTAGTAGCACCTCAACTCGCAAAAGGAAGCTGGAATCCGGATAATGTTTTAGAAGTTTTAGAATATGTACAAAAAAATTACAATACCGATTCTACTCGTGTATATGTATGTGGTATGAGTTTAGGTGGCTACGGAACCTTGCATTTTGCTGGAAAACATGCAGATAAAATTACGGCAGCTGTTGCTATTTGTGGTGGCGGAAATGTAAGCGATGGTTGCAAATTAGCTACTATTCCGCTTTGGATTCAACATGGTGACAAAGATTACATTGTTCCTATGTCTGAATCAGAGAAAGTAGTGAATGCTATTCGAAAATGTAACGAAAAAGCCAAGCTAATATTCACTGTTATAAAAGGAGGAAATCACGGAAGTGTGGAGAATATTTTTCATCAAGATGCTATGTATAATTGGTTATTCGAACAAAAAAGAGAATAAACCATTACCTTTGCCTCATGAGCATTACCTTATTATCATCACCTTTACAAGGATTTACCGATTTTAGATTCCGAAACGCCTTTCACAAACACTTTGGTGGCATCGATACTTTTTATTCGCCTTACATTAAGTTGAATGGAAAATTGGTAGTCAAAGGTTCGTACGAAAGAGATATCCTTCCAGAAAACAACACTACTTTAGAAGTTATTCCGCAAATTATAACCAATGATGCTGAAGAATTTTTATTCGTAGCAAAATATGTACAGCAATTTGGTTACAAAGAATTAAATTGGAATTTAGGCTGTCCTTACCCTATGGTGGCTAAATGCGGTATGGGTTCGGGATTGATAAGTAATACTTCGCAAATTGAGCACATCTTAAAACGTGTTCATAATGAAACCGACATTATTGTTTCGATGAAAATGCGAATGGGTTATGAAAATCCAACCGAAATTTTAGATGTTTTCCCCATTTTAGAACAATATCCAATTAAAAACATTGCAATTCATGCTCGAATTGGCAAACAATTATACAAAGGAGGCGTTGATTTAGATTCGTTTCAAAAATGTTTAGATACATCCAAACAGAAGCTTTATTATAATGGCGATATTACTTCGGTAACAAAATTCAAAGAATTACAAGAACGCTTTCCTTCAATTGACCATTGGATGATTGGCAGAGGTTTAATTGCTGATCCGTTTTTACCTTCAATGATTAAAAATAACACTACAGAATATCCTAAAAATAGATTGGAGCTTTTTGAAGCTTTCCATGATGAAATTTATCAAGAATATGATGCTTATTTACAAGGTCCAACACCTATTCGCATGAAAATGCTAGGTTTTTGGGAATACTTTTCAGAATCCTTTTCCAATCCACAAAAGACATACAAAAAAATTAAAAAAGCGGGAAATAGTAAGAATTATGAAGTGGCTGTTAAGGAAATTTTTAAAAACGGGTAAGTCTATATTTTAAATTTATTCCCTAACTTCTTCCCTATCAAATAAGCGATTCCAATTCCTAAAATCAAAATCCAAAGATTCATAAAAATATAAAACGTGTAAGCAATTGGATTTTCAGTCGAATTGAAGCAATAACTATCAATTAGAAAACAAAATTGCGTGGTTTCTTTTGAAAACTGTGACAACGCAAAGCTCATCAAAAAAGTAATTCCAATCGCCGAAGAAATATAAACCACGGTTTTATTCATCGGTTTTTTGCCGGTTGGAGCAAATACATTGCGTTCTGCTTCAGTACGTTTGTTGTTCTGAAGTGACCAAATTACTTTTTTAGCTTCGTCGTCTACATTCATATTTTTTTAACCGCAAGGGCGCAAAGTTTTTCGCAAAGCGCGCAAAGTTATTTTTAGAATTTATAAAATTACTCAAATCTGTGTTCCTAATTCAGATTTGAGTAATTTTTCTATACAAAGTTTGGATTTTAATTATTGTAATAAAGTAACTAATGTTGCAAAGTCCACTTTTTGTTGTTCGCCAGTAGCTAAATTTTTCAATCCAAATTCTTCACGCTCCATTTCCGATTCTCCTACAATTACTGCAAATGGAATTCCTCTTCTATCAGCATGTTTGAATTGTTTATCAATTTTTGATTTATCTGGATATAATTCTACTTTGATTCCTTTTTGACGTAATTTTCCGATAGCTTTCATCGCATACAAGGCTTCTTTATCACCAAAGTTTAAGAACAATGCTTTTGATGTGGCTAAAACAGCTTCTGGAAATAAACCAACTTCTTCCATTACCAAAGCAATTCGGTCTAAACCAAATGAAATTCCAACACCCGACATTTTATTTTTAGCATCGAAAATCCCCGTCAAGTCATCATAACGACCACCGCCACCAATTGAACCCATAGCAACACCTTTTGGTGCAGCGACTTCAAAAATAGCACCAGTATAATAATTTAAACCACGTGCTAATGTAACATCTAAATCCAAGAAAGCAGTTTGCAAACCTAAAGTAGTAACGTTATCGCAAATGAATTGCAACTCGTTTACACCTTTCATTCCTTCTTCTGAATTCGCTAATAAATTCGCTAATTTTTCTATTTTTTCGTTGATAGTACCAGTGAAATTGAACAATGGTTGTACTTTTTCAATCGCTATTTCCGAAATGCCTTTTTCTAACATTTCTTTCTTCACGCCGTCCTCACCTATTTTGTCTAATTTATCTAAAGCTACCGTAAAATCAATCAATTTATCCGAAGCACCTATTACCTCAGCAATTCCTGATAATATTTTACGATTGTTAATTTTAATCGTAACGCCACCTAAACCTAATTGCGTGAAAACCGAATCGTACAATTGCACCAACTCCACTTCTTGCCAAAGCGAATTCGAACCCACCACATCCGCATCACATTGATAAAACTCTCTGAAACGTCCTTTTTGAGGTCGATCCGCACGCCAAACGGGTTGAATTTGGTAACGCTTAAACGGAAACTCAATTTCGTTCTGGTGTTGCACCACATAACGCGCAAAAGGAACGGTTAAATCGTAACGAAGTGCTTTTTCGGAAATATTGTTACCTACATATTTATTTCCAAGCTGAAAATAAAAATCTCCGAAAATTATTATTGAAAGATTTGTTAATTTCTTGTCTTTCTCGTTGTCAGAATCTTCATCATTAATCAACAATTTATATAAATAATCTTTCTTTAAAAAATTTTCAATTTTTGACCAAATATCAATAGTTAAACTCTTTAAATTAATAATTTTCTCATCAAATTTAATATCATTTTGCTTTCTTAAAACATCGGGAAATTTAATTATAAGATCTTTTCCAAAAATAGTTAAATCAGATTCTGAATCTTCTTCAATAAAATGCTGTAGATTTCTTAAAATTAATTTAATTGACTTGATTAGATTTTGATTATAGCTATCTAAAAAATCTCCAGAATTCAAAATCTTAAAAATCAGTCGATCACCTTCTTCGCCATATTTCCCCATTAAGGTTTCTGAATTTTCAAACGAAGGCGTTTCAATAGGTTGAAAGCCAAATTTCTCAAAATTGGTTTTTATCGTACTGAAAATATAATTGCGTTTCGCCACTTCTGCTGGTGAAAAATCTCGGGTTCCTTTTGGTATACTTGGTTTTTGTGCCATTTTTCTAATGTGTCAATTTGAAAATGTGTCAATAAGACAATTCTGTTTTTTTGCAATGCAAATATCGGATATATTACTGACTTCAAAAAATTATAAGACTAATTACTAGTTACTTTTTACTAATTACTTTTTTAATGTAACAAAATAAATAATTTGTAGTCTTATAGTCATGGTAGGATTATTTAAGGAAAATACAAAAATTGCGCTTGATTCTATTAAAAGTCAGGCTTTGCGAACTTCATTAACAGTTTTAATTATTGCAATTGGAATTTGGGCTTTGGTAGGTGTATTAACATTGGTTACCGCTTTAGAAAATTCATTGTTGAATAATTTTGCATCAATGGGATCGAACACATTTTCTATAAGCCAATACGATTTTTCTTCAGAAATCAATCAAAATGACGCAGAACAACGCGTAAATCCTATCATTAGCTATCCACAAGCAAAAGCATTTCAAGACAAATATAATTTTCCGTTTACTTCTACCTCATTATCTTTCACGGCGGGTTCAGCCATTGAAGTAAAATACCAAGACAAAAAAACCGATCCAGAAATTTCTGTAGTAGGTATTGACGAAAATTTTTGCCCAAATAAAGGTTTGGAAGTGGTAAAAGGAAGAAACATGAATTCTTTTGATGTGGCAAACAACAACTACGTTTGTATTTTAGGTTCTGATTTTGAAAAAGGCCTGTTTGCTAATTTGAATCCGATTGATAAAATCATTTCGATTCGTGGTGCAAAGTTTAGAGTAATTGGCGTTTTAAAAGAAAAAGGTTCCACATTTGGCAATAGTCAAGATTTACGTGTTTTGATTCCTACTCAAGTAGCGCGTTCGCTTTTTTCGGCACCAAACATCAATTATGATTTAGATGTGATGGTAAACAACGAAGCCTTATTAAATGAAGCAGTTGACGACGCAATCATCACCATGCGAAGAGTTCGAAAATTGAGTCCAGTAGAAAAAGACAATTTTGGAATAGAACGTAGCGATGATTTAAGACGCACTTTACTTGAAGAAGTAGAATTTTTAAGTTGGATAGCTTGGATTATAGGTCTTTTAACCGTGTTTGGGTCAACTATAGCCCTAACGAACATAATGCTAGTGTCGGTAACAGAACGTACACGAGAAATTGGTGTTCGAAAATCTTTAGGAGCAAAAAAATCAACTATTGGATGGCAATTTTTAACAGAAACCTTTGTAATTAGCCAACTGGGTGGATTACTCGGATTAATTTTAGGAATTGGTACAGGATATTTAATTGCTTCTTTACTTAAATTTGAATTCAGCACACCTTGGTTAGCAATTACTGCTACGATAATTACCACAATTTTAGTTACCATTATTTCTGGGTTGGTTCCAGCTTTAAAAGCCGCTAAATTAGATCCAGTAGAAGCGTTGCGTTACGAGTAATTTAAACACAAAGATGCAAAGTTTTTACGCAAAGTTCGCTAAGGAGTTTGTGTTAGGTTAAATCGAACATCTAATCATTCTATCGTTTCCAAACATATCTTTTCTCAATTCGATATTTTTGAAACCTAGATTTTGTAATAATTCAACCGTTTCTTTTCCTAAATATTGATTGATTTCGAAGAACAATAATCCGTTTGGAGACAAGTTTTTTAAAGCTAATTGTGCAATTTTTCTATAAAAAAGTAAAGCATCTGTATCTTCTACAAACAATGCTAAATGCGGTTCGTAGTCCAAGACATTTTTCTTGATTTCTTCTTTTTCCAAATTACGAACATAAGGGGGATTTGAAACGATGATGTCGATGGAAGTTGGGAGTTGGAAGTTGGGAGTTTGGAGTTGAGATAAATATTCAACCTCTAAAATATTGGCTTGAATGAAATTGATTTCAACCTTATTTGAATTTGCATTTCTTTTGGCAACTTCTAAAGCCTGTTCCGAAACATCAATTGCTGAAACATTTGCTTGTGGTAAATTCGCTTTTAATGAAATTGGTATGCATCCTGAACCAGTTCCAATGTCTAAAATTTCTAACTTTTGACTTTGAACTTTTGACTTTTGACTTTCAATAATCCACTCAACCAATTCCTCCGTTTCTGGTCTAGGAATTAAAGTGTTTTCATTGACTTCAAATTTTAAACCGTAAAACCAAGATTCACCCGTGATGTATTGAATGGGTTTTTCTTGTTGTAAATCCACTAAAATAGCATTCCATTTTTCAACTTCTTCGTCCGAAAGTTCAAAATTGGAATTCAAAGCTACATCTACTCGTTTTAAATTATGTAAATATTCAGTTAAGATGAAAAAGAAACTTTCGATTTCTTGTTCATCTTGGATATTTTTTAACGAATCGAAAAAATGGGTTTTGTATTGTTTTAGTAGCATAATTTTTAAACTAATTTCTTCGTCATCCAAACTTCACAACTACTGTGTCCTGTATTTCCCATTGGAGCACAAATATTTTCAAATCCTATTCTTTTGTAAAGTTTTTGAGCTGCTGTCATGAACGATAAAGTTTCTAAATAACAGATTTCATATCCTTGTATTTTTGCAAATTCTAGACATTTTTCGATGATTTTTTCGGCAAAACCTGTTCCTCTAATTTCAGGTGCAAAATACATTTTTTGTAATTCACATACAGAAACATTTCCATTTTCTAAAGATGCTACACCGCAACCTCCAACAACTTTCCCTTCATTTTCCACGACATAATATATAGAACGTGGTGCTTGATATACTTCGTATAACGTATCTAAAATAGGGTCAGCATAAGCTGTTCCTACTTTTGGTGCGTCTAATTCATGGAAAATAGCACGAATTACCTTAGCAATTGCTTCATTATCTTTTTGTTGGATTTCTCTAATTAGCATAGCATTTTTATTGTTGGGTAAAAGTACATAAATTGATAGAATCGATTATTAACTCTATCTTAAAAATACTACTTTTGTATTATGACGACGCACGAATTTTACATGAAACGCTGTATTGAACTCGCTAAAAATGGCTTAGGAACAACTTATCCTAATCCGTTAGTAGGAAGTGTTATTGTGCACGAAGGTAAGATTATTGGCGAAGGTTGGCATAAAAAAGCAGGCGAACCCCATGCGGAAGTCAATGCGGTAAACTCTGTAAAAGACAAATCATTATTGAAAGGAGCTACGATTTATGTGAGTTTAGAACCGTGTAGTCATTTCGGAAAAACACCTCCTTGTTGTGATTTGATTATCGCAAATGAAATTCCGAATGTTGTGATTGGAACCGTTGATCCCTTTGCAAAAGTGGCTGGAAATGGCATCAAAAAATTAGTCGAAAGCGGTAGAAACGTAACCGTTGGCATTTTAGAAGACGCATGCAACGAACTCAACAAACGTTTTTTTACTTTTCATCAAAAACAAAGACCTTATATTATTTTGAAATGGGCTGAAACCGCTGATGGTTTTATTGCTCCGATTTCGAGAGAAGAAAAAAGTCCGGTTTGGATTACAAATCAATACTCAAGACAATTGGTTCACAAATGGCGCACGGAAGAACAAGCGATTTTAGTGGGAACAAATACGGTTTTAGACGATAATCCGAAATTAGATGCTCGTGATTTTTCAGGAAATAATCCAATTCGAATTGTATTAGATAAATCCGGAAAAGTTTCAAAAAATTACAATGTAAAAGACAATTCACAAAAAACAATTTTCATTACAGCAACTGAAAATTTTTCAACAACTGAAAATTGTATCTATGAAAATGTTATCTTTGGTAAAAGCCTTGTTCATTCTATTGTATCAATATTGTACAAACATGAAATTCAATCGGTTATAATTGAAGGTGGTTTAAAAACCTTACAAAGTTTTATAGACGCAGGAATTTGGGACGAAGCAAGGATTTTTAACGGACAAATAAAATTTCAAAACGGAACAAATGCCCCAAAGTTAACTGGATTTCCAGTAAACCGTTTTGACATAATGGATGACCAACTTAAAATTATCAGAAATTATGATTGAAGCAATTATTTTTGACTTTGGAGATGTCTTTATCAATTTAGACAAGCAAGCGATAGATACCGAATTTAGAAAATTAGGCTTAACCGCTTGGCACGAAGATTTAGACGCTTTAAACAAAAAGTATGAACTCGGAAAAATTGACGAATTAGAATTTATGTCTGGGTTTCAAAAACACTTACCTGATGCAGATTTAATAAGCATTAGAAGTGCTTGGAATTCAATTCTAGGTGATTTTCCATTGTATCGATTAGAATTTTTACAAATGATTTCATCAAAGTATCGCTTGTTTCTTTTAAGCAATACCGACCATACTCATATTGAAAAATTTGAGCACAAAGAAGGACAAACTTTTGCCCGCGACTTTTATAGTTGTTTTGAAAAAGTATATTTTTCGTATGAAATTAAACTTAGAAAACCAGAAGAAGATGCTTTTAAATATGTGATAAACAATCATAATTTGAATCCTAAGAAAACATTATTTATTGATGACAAAAAAGAAAACACAGAAGTTGCTGAAAAACTAGGACTTCAAGTTTGGAATCGAGAAGTAGGAAAAGAAGATGTAGTAGAGTTATTTTCTAAAATATTGAGCTTTGAATTTTGTCAACAATAATTAACGATACTTATAAAACCATTACAGCTGCTTCCGAAGAAATTTTATTTAAAGAAAAGAACAGCAAATTCTTTGGCTATGCATTTCCAGTAACATCTGAAGAAGAAGTTAAAGAAATTTTAGACCAACTAAAAAAAGAACATTTTTCAGCAAGACATTGGTGTTATGCTTACCAAATTGGAACAGAAAAAATTCAATATAGAGCGAATGATGATGGCGAACCAAATAATAGTGCTGGAATGCCTATTTATGGTCAAATACAATCTTTTGAAGTAACTAATATATTAATTGTTGTTGTTCGCTATTTTGGAGGCGTAAAATTAGGCGTTGGCGGATTAATTTCAGCTTATAAAACGGCGGCGCAAATGGCTATGGAAAATGCTACTATTATCGAAAAAACAATTGACAAGCATTTTATTATATCATTTGGTTATGCACACATGAATAAAGTGATGCGAATTATCAAAGAAAAAAATCTACAAATTGTTTCACAAAAAATGGAAATGGATTGTGAAATTGAGATTGCAACCCGAAAAAAAAATGCCCAAAATCTATTGGACACTTTTGAAAATTTGTATGAAGTAAAATTGATTGAAAAATAGCTTTTTACAACGCATTTATTTTTTCTGAAACATAGCTTGGCGGCACCATTGGACGCCCAGATTTCATGTCTACAAATACTAACATTGAATAACCGGTTGTTAATAACTCATTTGCTTCATTGTATATTTCATAGTCAAATTCTATCTTCACTGAAGTCTGACTTTTGAAAATTGTTTTTACCGTTAATAAATCATCATACCTTGCAGGCTTTTTGTAATTCATTGATAACGAAACAACAGGAAGCATCACTCCATTTTCTTCCATCCATTTATAAGAAACTCCCATATTTCTTAGCCA
This sequence comes from Ichthyophis bannanicus, assembly GCA_033557465.1. Classification (NCBI taxonomy): domain Eukaryota; kingdom Metazoa; phylum Chordata; class Amphibia; order Gymnophiona; family Ichthyophiidae; genus Ichthyophis; species Ichthyophis bannanicus. The sequence continues at coordinate 339,436,019 of CM066039.1, forward strand.
TTCCACGCGTCCCATCTCAAAATACTGTGCATAATTACCATGATAAACCACTCCCATCTGATCGGTTTCTGCATAACGTACACGAACTTGAAATTGATATTCTCTCATATTAAACTGATATTAAATTAATCTTAAAAAATTATTAAAATGACTTACAATATTTTTTTTAAAAAATCAATAGCAAAAAAATTTTTTTTAAAGAAAATTGTTCACATATTTGCTATCCCAAAGAATAAAAAAAGAACCCCTATTCTTTTTTGTAAGATAACCTATACAAAACAAAAAAACAACTATTAATAAGAATAGAATTTATGACTAAAACTGCGCAATCGGTATGGAATAACTGTCTGTCTTTCATAAAAGACAATATTCAAGATCAAGCCTACAAAACTTGGTTTGAACCTATACAGTCAGTTGAGCTAAACGATAACGCGTTGTCTATTCAAGTACCTAGTAAATTTTTCTACGAATGGTTAGAAGAACACTATGTAAAATTATTAAAAGTAGCTCTAACCAAAGAATTGGGTCCGAGTGCAAAGTTATTGTATAAAATTAAAATGGAAAACACTTATGGTAATAAACTTCCGTTTACAGAGCAAATTCCAAGTTACAATAGAACTGCGGTAAAACCTCAAGAAGTTGATGTTCCAATTGTTAATAAAAATCCAGAACTTAAAAACCCATTTATCATTCCTGGTATTCGTAATTTAAAAATTGAATCACAGTTAAATGCAAATTATAGTTTTGATAATTTCTTAGAAGGAGATTCAAACCGTTTAGCACGTAGTGCAGGTATGGCAGTTGCTAACAAACCTGGAGGAACTTCGTTCAATCCATTATTAATCTTTGGAGGTGTTGGTCTTGGAAAAACACACTTAGCACACGCTATTGGAGTGGAAATCAAAGATAAATATCCAGAAAAAACGGTTTTATATATTTCTGCTGAAATTTTCACACAACAATATATTGATTCGGTTAAGAAAAACACACGTAACGACTTTATTCACTTCTATCAATTAATTGATGTTTTGATTATTGATGACGTTCAATTTTTATCTGGTAAATCAGGAACGCAAGATGTTTTCTTCCACATATTTAATCATTTACATCAAAATGGAAAACAAGTAATTCTTACGTCTGATAAAGCTCCAGTAGACATGCAAGATATTGAGCAACGCTTATTATCTCGTTTTAAATGGGGACTTTCGGCTGAGTTACACCAACCGGATTATGAAACGCGTATTTCTATTTTAAAAAATATTTTATTTAGAGATGGTGTAGAAATGCCTGATGAAATTATTGAATATGTAGCAAAAAACATCAAATCAAATGTTCGTGAATTAGAAGGCGCAATTATTTCTTTAATCGCTCAGTCTTCTTTTAATAAACGTGAAGTTACAATTGATTTAGCGAAACAAGTTGTTGAAAAATTTGTTAAAAATGTAAAACGTGAAATTTCGATTGATTATATTCAAAAAACAGTTTCTGATTATTTCCAATTAGATGTTGAAACTTTGCAATCTAAAACAAGAAAACGTCATGTAGTTCAAGCTAGACAATTGGCCATGTTTTTTGCAAAAAAATTCACCAAAGCTTCATTAGCTAACATTGGTTCTCAAATTGGAGACAGAGATCACGCGACCGTTTTACATGCATGTAAAACAGTTGATAATCTTGTAGCTACAGATAAACAATTTAAAAAGTTTGTTGACGATATCAACAAAAAACTATCACTGTAAAATGTCAGTTAAAATCTTAATGGTTTGCTTGGGAAATATTTGCCGTTCTCCTTTGGCAGAAGGTATAATGCGTTCCAAACTTACAAAAGATTTCGTAGTTGATTCAGCTGGAACTGGAAGCTGGCATGCAGGCGAATTGCCCGATAAGCGTTCAATTTCTACAGCAAAAAATAGAGGGTTAGACATTACCAACCAAAGGGCGAGACAATTCAAAAAAAGTGATTTTGATATTTTTGACCATATTTTGTAATGGATAATTCTAATTACAAAGATGTTTTGGCATTAGCTCCAAATGAAGAAGCAAAATCTAAAGTAAAATTAATTTTAAACGAACTTTTTCCTGGTGAAAACGTTGATGTTCCAGACCCGTATTATGGTGGTCAAGACGGATTTGAAAACGTTTTTGATATGCTAGATCAAGCTTGTGAGGAAATTGCAAGAAAACTTAAGCTTTAAAACTATGAAATCAAATTCTTTAGGCAAATTATACTTAATTCCTTGTACACTATCGAATCCTGGAGAAACTACAGTAGTACCTGAAGATGTTTTGCCACACACCATCAAAAGAACAATTGATTTTATAGACACTTATATTGTTGAAAACGAAAAAACTGCTCGAAAATTCATAAAAGCATTCATCCAGAAAAGAAACAACCTGATTTAAAAATTTCTGTATTAAATAAACATACTGAAATAACAGATCACTATGAATTCATAAAGCCTTTGCTAAATGGTGAAAATATAGGTTTAATGAGTGAATCAGGATGTCCTGGTATAGCTGACCCTGGTGCTGCAATTGTAAAAATAGCTCATGAAAAAGGTATTCAAGTAGTACCTCTAGTTGGTCCAAGCTCTATTTTATTAGCTTTGATGGCGAGTGGAATGAACGGGCAAAGTTTTGCTTTTAACGGCTATTTACCCATTGATAAAAATGATAAAAAACAAGCATTAAAAAGTTTTGAACGTTTGTCGCAAGAAAAAAATCAAACCCAATTATTTATCGAAACACCCTACCGAAACAATAAACTAATGGAAGATTTATTACAAATCTTACAGCCAAACACTTATTTGTGTATCGCTTGTGATATTACTTTACCAACCGAATACATCAAAACGAAAACAGTAAACGAATGGAAAAAAGAAAAGGCCGATTTACATAATCGACCTTGTATTTTTATTTTGCACAAAATGTAATTATTCTAAATTCACTTTTGCATTTGAATCTGCCTTAATATGCGAAATATCGTATCCTGAAAATTTTCTGATATAACTTGATAATGATGTTCCAAAACCATCTTTAAAACCATTACGCCCATTACTTCTCAAGTATTTTTTTACCGAACCAGCACCTCCTAAATGAGCAGCGGCAACTAATCCAGATTCTGTAATTTCTACACCATTAATAATTCTTCCAGAATATTTTGCAATTTCTTTGCGTAATTCCCATTTATTACGTGCAATTAATGCTTGAAAAGCCTTGTCTTGCCATGCAGCATTTCGCAAAAATTCTTGAAAATCATAAATACCTACAGTACGTAGTGCACTTTTACCGAATTGATATTTACCCATATATCCGTAAGGATTCACTAAGTGTAAAATACCTCTTGACTCTTTGTAAGCCATTTTTTGAGCAAAACCATGAAATGTTTTACCTACATGTGGAACTTTTAAAACCACCACATCTTCATTTTCATATTGATTAGGAACATGATATAACATCACTTCGTTGTCCGCTAAATGAAAACCTTCAATTTTCTCAGTTTCTATAGTTATAAAACCTGATGAAACTACTAATACTAGGAGTGTCAATCCTAAAATGTATGACCCTTTTTTTATCATGAATTGTTATTTCTCAGCGTCTGTCACCCATCTGAAATTACCGGTACAAAGATACAAAAAAAATTATAATATTGATTTACAGCTTGTTAATAATATCTAAAAGTAGACGAAATGCGCTTTAACTCCGTTAAAATCATCATATTGCAAAGTTGGCGCAGGTACTTTTATGGTGTTAAAAACTGAAAAAAGTGTCTTTAAAAAATGGGATTTTGTTTGAATTTTGGTTAAATCAACATCAAAACTCAAGTAAAATTGACGGTATGGATTTTGTAAAACACTATTTTGAATGGCTTCTGTATCGTTTCCATACAACATGCCTTCACCACCATAACCAAATGCTAAATTTAACCATTTAGGAAAAAATGAATCTTTAGTAAAAGAATGAATATTAAAAGACAACCAATAGGTTTGACCATTATAATCTTTTAAAATTTGCTCATTTAAAGCAGCACCTAACGCTTCCGGACGTTGTGAAGCGAATTTGGTCTGATGGAAAGAAAATTTAGGAATAATTAGTTGTTCCTTCCAAAGTAATTCTTGAGAAAAATAAAGAGCCGTACCCGTTGCATTAGCAATTATATCACCTGAAGAAGCTCCCCACTCCTGCGAAAAACCATCAAATGTTTCAACCACAGTTAAAAAACCAAATCCTAATGTTGCTCCATAAACTAATTGCTCATTTTTAGAAGCGCCACTCCAAGACAATAATTCTGCGCCAACTCGACCTAAATGATAAGACGAATACACATGTCGTATCTTATCCTGTTGGAGCCATTGTTTATTATCATTAATAAAATGGAAATTGGTTTGCGGATAATCTTTGTACCAAATTTGATTCAATCCCACCAAAGTAGTTCCTAAAGCAACCGATTCACCAATGTAAACTCCGGTCTGTCTAGCTATATTTAATGAATCTGAAGGGTTTAAAAAATCTTCAAAATTAGATTGCGCCTGACTGAAAACTGAAAACAGCAGCATAAAAGACAACAATCTAATCCTTACCATAGGATCAAAATTATAATTTTATACCTAATTTATTTACCCATTCTGCATATTTTCTAGCATTTACCATGTGTGCTTCATATGTAGTTTCAAAAGCATGATACCCAGGTCTATTTGGATCTGCACAAAAATAAATGTAATCGTGTTTTTCAGCATTCAAAACAGCATCAATAGCAGAAATGTCTGGCATTGCAATCGGCCCAGGAGGTAGTCCTTTATTAATATAGGTATTATAAGGCGATTTTACAAAAAGATTACTTCCCCCAACTCTTTTTATAACTTGGTCGAAGTCACCCGATGTTTCTTTAATTGCATAAATTACTGTTGGATCAGCTTGCAAAGGCATGTCTTGATTAATTCGATTCAAGTAAGCTCCAGCAACACGAGGTCTTTCATCAGCTTTTACAGTTTCTTTGTGTACAATTGAAGCCAAAGTATATACTTGAGCGGGTGTCATATTTAATGCTTTAGCTTTTTCTAAACGCTCATTTGTCCAGAATTTTTTATGCTCTTTTGCCATTTTATCGGCAATTTTTTTAGCTGATGTATTCCAATAAAATTCATACGTATTCGGAATAAAAAGCGTCAAAGTCGTTTCTTTAGTTAATCCGTTCTCTTGTAAAAAAGTATCGTTAGTAAATGCTTGATTTAACGCTAAAGTATCTGGTTCTAATTGAGTTGCTAATCGTTGTACGAGTTTACCTAAAGTTTCTTGATTATTAAATGCAACATTAACAGGAACATTCAAACGTAAACTTCTAACCATATCAAAGCTAGTCATCTCTTTCTTGAACAAGAACTTCCCTGATTTTACATTAGTACTATAATTTCTGGAAGTAGCCACAAAATCAAATTTTTCAAAATCTTTTACTAATGGCGATACAATCTCTTTTACTTGTTCATAAGTTGCATCTGTAGGAATATATACAAATACTTCATCTTGAGAAAATTGTGTGTTTGGTGTAAAAGCTTTTAAATACACATAAACACCAACTATTGTAGCAATTACAATTCCAGCTACAGCAACTATTGAAATTAGTTTTTTTACGTTCAAAGGAAATTTATTTTAATTGTTATTTTATTAATTGAAAAAGTAACTCGTCATTATAGTTGTTATTGACTTTAATCCAATCTTTTTTTGTTCCGATTTTTTGAAAGCCAAATTTAGTAAAAAGTTGCAAACTAATTTCATTATCACTTCCGATATTTGCATACAATTGATGCAATTGCAATTGTTCAAAAGCATAATTAATAATAAGTGCTAATGCTTCTGAACCTACACCTTTATTCCTATTGGATTCATTACTTATTAAAATTCCAACTCCTGCTCTATTGTTTTTTGGATCAAAATCAAATAAATCAATTAATCCAATAGCTTCAAAGGAATTTTTAAGACAAATTGCCATTCGCAACTGTTTTGCTTCGTAAATATCTTGGTGTGCATTTTCTAAATACTGACGAATTAAAAAACGACTATAAGGCGTTTGCGTATTACTCACTTCCCAACCCGATTCGTTGTTTTCTATAGCATAGACAAACTCTAAATCTTCGGGTTCGAGTGCTCTTAAATAAATTGTATTTCCTGTTAGTGTAGTCATTTTGAAAATCAAGTTCAAGTTCAATTACAAGTTCAAAAATCTTTAATCTGCAATCATAAATTTATTCTTCCTTCAAAAACAAAAGTTGCTGGTCCGATTAGAAAAACATTTGAATATTTTCCGTTATTTACATCAAATTGTACTTTTAACTTTCCGCCTTCAACGTTTAAATCGATAATATTATTATTTGTTTTTCCGGTTTGATGCATTGCTATTGCAACCGCTGTAACGCCTGTACCACAAGACAATGTTTCATCCTCTACACCGCGCTCATAAGTGCGAACTGCAAAAATGTCATTTTCTAATTGGTGTACAAAATTAACGTTACTTCCGGCATTTCCATACAAATTAGAATAACGGATTTTTGCGCCTTCAGATTTTACATCTAATGACTCTAAGTCATCAACTATTTGCACATGGTGAGGTGAACCTGTATTCAAAAACGTATAATTTTCTTGTTGATTTACTGTATCAACATCTTTCATTTGTAATGCAACTATTCCGTTTTTATCAATCGTTGCAAAATGATAACCATCAACAGCTTCAAATTCCGCTTTGTTTTCGATAACACCCATTTGTTTTGCAAAAGCTACTAAACATCTTCCACCGTTTCCACACATAGAACTTTCGTTTCCATCGGAATTGTAATACACCATTTTAAAATCATATTGTGGATGATTTTCTAACAAAATCAAGCCGTCAGCACCTATTCCAAAACGTCTATCGCACAATTCTTCGATAAGTTTGGTGTTATTTTTGGGAAAAAATTCAGTACGATTATCAATCATAACAAAATCGTTACCTGTTCCTTGATATTTATAAAATGTGAGTTGCATTGCATAATTAATTTATACAAAAGTACGAATTATTAATAAGATGTTAAACATTGTTAACCGAGCGTTAAAGTGATTTATGGAATAAAATTTGTTTTTAATTTTGAGTAAATAAAAAATTAATAGATATGAAAAAATTTGGAAGTTTATTTTTAGTATCGCTCTTGAGCGGAGCAGTAACGTTAGGTGCTTACAAATTCTTTTTAGAACCAAATAACGCAGGAAAATTAACACTTGCATCACCTAATTATGCCAAAAACGTAAGTTTAGGCGCAGAAAACATAGATTTTACAACTGCAGCCGAAAACACAATTCATGCTGTAGTTCACGTTAAAAACAAAACTGTTTCAAAAATTCCGAGTAGTCCATTTATGGAATTCTTCTATGGCTATCAAGGTGAACGTGAGCAAACACAAATTGGAACAGGTTCGGGAGTTATTATCACCGAAGATGGTTATATTGTAACTAACAACCACGTTATTCAAGATGCTACCGAATTAGAAGTTACGCTGAATAATAATAAATCATATATTGCAAAATTGGTTGGAACCGATTCCAAAATGGATATTGCCTTATTAAAAATTGATGCTGAAGAAAAACTTCCTTTTGCGGTTTTTGGAGATTCAGACGGTATAAAAGTTGGCGAATGGGTTTTAGCTGTTGGAAATCCGTATAACTTAAACTCAACTGTAACTGCTGGGATTGTTTCAGCAAAGGCAAGAAACTTAGCCAATGATGGCATTCAGTCTTTCATTCAAACTGATGCTGCTGTAAATCCGGGAAATAGCGGAGGTGCTTTGGTAAACACTAGAGGTGAATTAATTGGAATAAACACTATGATTTCTTCACCAACAGGAAGCTATACTGGATATTCTTTTGCAGTTCCTTCTAATATTACTAGAAAAATAATTGAAGATTTAATGCAATTTGGAAACGTTCAAAGAGGTGTTCTTGGGATTGAGGGTGGCGAACTGAATTCAAATTTTGCTAAAGAAATTGGTATTAAAGAGACTCAAGGATTTTACATCAATAAAGTAACTAAAAATTCTGGAGCAGAAAAAGCAGGTTTAACCAAAGGCGATATTATTGTACAATTGGATGATAAAAAAATAAATGGTTTCGCTGAATTAACAGCTTACATCAATACAAAACGTCCAAATGACGTAGTTCAGGTTAGTATTTTAAGAGATGGAAAACAAAAAATAGTTCCTGTAAAATTGACAAAAAAAGAAATCTTAAACTATGAATTCAACGGAATTGAATTTGAAGATATTGATGCATCTGACAAAAAACAATTAAACATCAAGGAAGGAATTAAAATTAAATCCATTTCAAACCCAGAATATGCAGAATATAAAGACATACTCGAAGGAGCTGTTATTTTGAACATTGACGGACAAAAAGCAAAAGACATGGAAACTGTTTCAAGTTATTTAGCCAAAAAAGAAAATCAAAAAGCGCGCTATCAAATAATTACAAAAACAGGTCAAATGTATAGCATTATAATGTAGTTATTAATTCACACTAAGTTACAAAACCAGTCGATTAAAAAAGACTGGTTTTTTTTATGTAAAAAAATTTTACGAAAACGTTTGAAATCTATACTTTTGCACTCGTAAACACACAATAACTATTTACATGAACAATACATCTTTATACGAAAAGGAAATCGCTTTTCAGGCTGACAGAAGAAAAGCTGGTGTTGAATTTATTAAAATCATCAGTGATTTATGGTTTGACAAATCAATCGAATTAGTACTATTTCGCAATCAATTGATTGACAAAAATGTAAGTGAAATTATTAACTTACATGAATATGCTGTAGCTTTTGTAGGCAAGCCAATTAATGTTTTTGATTCTGTTGAAATTGCTAATGCCATAGTAGATTTGGATTTACCACCTTCAAGAATTGATATTGGAAAATTAACTTACGAATATCATTTAGAAGACAACAAATACAATGATGCAAAAGCCTTTGTAATTGACAAATTAAGAAATGCGAAAAACTTTCAAGAAATCAAACCTAAAGATGTAGTTTTATATGGTTTTGGAAGAATTGGTCGTTTACTAGCTCGCGAAATGATGTCAAAAATTGGAAAAGGACAACAATTACGATTAAGAGCTATTGTTACAAGAGATAAAACGATGCAGTACTATTAGAAAAAAGAGCTTCATTATTACGATATGATTCGGTTCATGGTGATTTTCAAGGTTCTGTGATTGCTGACCCAGAAAATAATGCTTTATTAATTAATGGTACAACTGTTCATATTATCACTGCAAATTCTCCTGAAGAAATAGACTATACATCCTATGGAATTGAAGATGCATTAGTTATTGATAATACTGGAGCATTTACAACAGAAGAAGCATTAAAAAGACACTTAACATCTAAAGGTGTGGACAAAGTGTTATTAACTGCTCCTGGAAAAGGTGTTCCTAATATTGTTTATGGTGTAAATCATGAAGAATACAACCCTGATGAAGTTCATATTTTTTCAGCAGCATCATGTACAACAAATGCAATTACTCCGGTATTAAAAGCGGTAGAAGACACTTTAGGTGTTGTAAAAGGACATTTAGAAACAATTCATGCTTATACTAATGACCAAAATTTAGTAGACAATATGCACAAAAAATACCGTCGTGGTCGTGCAGCAGCATTGAATATGGTAATCACTGAAACAGGTGCTGGAAGTGCTGTTGCAAAAGCATTACCAAACTTGGCAGGCAAATTAACTTCAAATGCTATTCGTGTTCCTGTTCCTAATGGCTCATTAGTAGTATTGAATTTAGAAGTTGGAAAAGACACTTCTATTGAAGAAGTAAACAACATCATGAAAAAGTATGCTTTAGAAGGCGAATTGGTAGAACAAATTAAATATTCGTTAAACAATGAATTAGTTTCTTCAGATATTGTAGGTACTTCTGCTCCAGCGATTTTTGATAGCAACGCCACTATTGTTTCTGGAGATGGAAAAAATATAGTATTATATGTTTGGTATGATAACGAATATGGTTACAGTCATCAGGTAATTCGTTTAGCGAAATATATAGCTAAAGTAAGAAGATATACTTATTATTAGTAGATAATAAATAAAAGAAAACGAAACCCAGAAGTGGATATACTAATTTAGCTTCCAGTTAAAGTTAAGAATAAAATCTTATTTTTAACATATGAAACGTGAGAGAAAAATTTATGATCCAGCTTTTAAGACAAAAGCAGTCCAATTAAGCAATGAAAGAGACAATATCTCAGAACTAGCTAGAGAACTAGGAATTAAAGTCACTTTGCTTTACAAATGGCGAAAAGAATATGAAGAATTTGGAGTAGGTAGTTTTCCTGGAAAAGGAAATCTTAAACTGACACCAGAGCAAGAAAAGATTCACGAGCTTGAGAAAAAGCTCAAGGATGCAGAACTAGAACGTGACATATTAAAAAAGCAATCGGCATTTTTTCCAAGAGCGGTCGATGAAATATACGTTCATTAAAAATCATGAATACCTATTTCCGATTGAAAAAATGTGTAAGGTTTTAGAAATTGGCTCAAGTGGATATTATAAATGGAAAAACAAACCTATTTCTAATAGAATACTCAGAAAAAACAAAATAAAGCAACAAATAACGGACATTTATTTTGCCTCAAAACAGCGTTATGGCAGCCCAAGGATTACCATTGAATTAAATGCATTGGGCTATAAAATTTCAAGGATAACTGTAGCAAAATACATGAAAGAGCTTGGTTTAAAAAGTAAGTTGAGTAAGAAATTTAAAATCACAACTGACTCAAAACACAATTATTTAGTAGTAGAAAATGTATTGAATAGAAACTTTATGGTTACCAATCCATCAAGAGTTTGGGTTTCCGACATAACTTACATCCAAACTAAAGAAGGGTTTTTATACCTAACAACAATTATTGATTTATACGACCGAAAAATGATTGGTTGGAGTTTAAGTAATGGAATGAATACTGAAGAAACAACTCTTGCAGCTTGGAAAATGGCAATAAGAAGCCGAAACGTTCAGAAAGGATTGATTTTTCACTCTGATAGAGGCGTTCAATATGCAAATAAGAAATTTGCTAATACAATTGAATCTTATGGCGTGATTAGAAGCATGAGTAGAAAAGGAAACTGCTGGGATAATGCAGTAGCTGAGAGCTTCTTTAAATCATTAAAGACAGAATTAATTTACGGTAATAAACTCATAACGAAACAACAAATGGAACTAGAAATCTTTGAATATATAGAAATCTGGTACAACAAAAAAAGACGACACGGTGCATTGAATTACAAAACAATAGAAGAATTTAATAATCAAAACAGCATTTACAAAAATGTCGCTTAACTTAAACTGTACTTTTTATTTGCATATCCAAAGTAATTACCTCTGGGTTTTTATTATATATTATTTACGCTGTGTCAAATAGTAAATTGGAATACCTGTTAGCATAATCAAAACACCCCAACCACAAGTTGCAAACTTAGTAAACAATAACGCAACACTCAAAGCTAACGCAATAATTATGTATAACATTGGTAAAAAAGGATAACCAAAAGCTTTATATGGTCTTTCAACATCAGGTCTTTTCTTACGAAGAATAAAAATACCATAAATGGTTAGGATGTAAAAAATCAAAACAATAATTACAACAAAATCTAACAAATCACCATATTTTCCAGTTAAACACAATGCTGAAGCCCAAAAACACTGTGCCCAAAGCGCCCATGATGGTACACTTGCATAGTTCAAATTAGCTGCTTTTTTAAAAAACAAACCATCTTTTGCCATAGTGTAGTAAACGCGAGCTCCTGCCATTATTAATCCATTATTACAGGCAAACGTGGAAATCATTATCATTATAGCAATAATTATTGTTCCAACAGGTCCAAAAATATTCTGAGAAGCCACAACCGCAACTCTATCAGAAGGTGCCGTTGCAATATCTTGAAGTGGCACTACAGCCAAATACATCACATTTGCTAACACATAAATTAAGGAAACTATAAAGGTTCCCAAAAACAGACTTAAACCAACATTGCGTTGCGGGTTTTTGATTTCTCCAGCAATAAAAGTAACTCCATTCCATGCATCGCTTGAAAACACAGAGCCTACCATAGCTGCAGAAATAGCAGAAATGATAGTAGTTCCAGCTATTGAAGACCATAAACCAGTATCTTTATCAAAAGATTGTAGCACAAAAGCATTTTCCCAATTCGCATTCCAAATATCAGCTTTAGCTCCATAAATAAATCCAAAAACGATTAATCCTATTAAAGATAGTATTTTTATAATAGTCAAAATAGTTAGCAGTAATTTACTGTCTTTTACCCCTCTACTATTCAAATAGGTTAGAAAAATAATCGTTATGATAGAAACTACTTGAGCCGCATTTAATTTAAAAAAGCTTATTTCAAACAAAATATTCTCATCACTCAATGGCGGATATAAATAGGCTGCAAACTTAGAAAAAGCAACGCCTACTGCTGCAATAGTACCCGTTTGAATTACCGCAAAAAAGCTCCAACCATATAGAAAAGCTATTAATTTATTATAAGCTTCTTTTAAATAAACATATTGCCCTCCAGCTTTTGGAAACATAGCACTTAGTTCGCCATAACTAACAGCAGCAATGATTGTAATTACACTTGTTAATAACCAAATAGCAATTAGCCAACCTGCAGAGCCTACTTGCCTAACAATATCGGCACTTACAATAAATATTCCTGAACCAATCATAGAACCAACTACAAGCATAGTTCCGTCTAATAAGCCTAATTCTTTTTTAAATTCTTTTTCGTTTTCCTCCATAGTTAGTTTGTATAGTTTTGATAAAGATAAAAAAAGAAATCAAACAAAAAAACTCCCACAAATGCGGGAGTTTAGTTTAACTATTGATTTGAATGTTATCCTACCAATAACTTGTGAGATGGTGCAAATTTTGTCAAATTAATACCTTCTACAGCTTTGATATATTCTTCGATTGAAGGCGTTCTACCTAAAATTGTTGATAAAACTACAACAGGAGTAGAAGATAAAAGAGACTCTCCTTTTTTCTCTGCTGAATCCTCAACTACCCTTCCTTGAAATAAACGAGTTGAAGTAGCCATAACTGTATCTCCTTTAGAAGCTTTCTCTTGGTTACCCATACAAAGATTACAACCTGGACGCTCTAAATACAACATATTTTCATATTCAGTACGCGCTACAGCTTTTGGGTTTTTATCATCAAATTCAAAACCTGAATATTTTTGTAAAACTTCCCAATCTCCTTCTGCTTTTAACTCATCTACAATATTATATGTTGGTGGCGCAACAACAAGTGGTGCTTTAAATTCAACTTTACCATTTTGCTTTTCAATATTCTTAAGCATTTGGGCTAATATTTTCATATCACCTTTATGCACCATACATGAACCTATGAATCCTAAATCTACTTTTTTATCGCCACCATAGAAAGAAAGCGGACGAATCGTATCGTGAGTATAACGTTTTGAAACATCTTTATTGTTTACATCAGGATCAGCAATCATTGGTTCAGCAATTAAATCTAAATCAACTTCAACTTCTGCATAATACTTAGCATTTGCATCTGGTCTAAGTGCTGGTTGCTCACCCGAACGAATTTCAGCAATTCTCTTATTAGCTTTATCAATTAACCCTTGTAAAACTTTTTTGCTATTATCCATTCCTTTATCAATCATGATTTGGATTCTAGATTTCGCAATTTCTAATGATTCTATTAGCGTTTCATCTTCTGAAATACAGATAGAAGCTTTTGCTTTCATTTCAGCGGTCCAATCTGTAAAAGTAAATGCTTGGTCAGCTGTTAATGTTCCAATGTGTACTTCTATAATTCTACCTTGGAATACATTTTCTCCTCCAAATTTTTGTAACATTTGAGCTTGAGTAGCATGAACAACATCACGGAAATCCATGTAGCTTTTCATTTCTCCTTTAAAAGTTACTTTAACAGAATCTGGAATTGGCATTGATGCTTCACCTGTAGCAAGAGCCAAAGCTACTGTTCCTGAATCTGCTCCAAATGCAACTCCTTTAGACATTCTTGTATGTGAATCCCCACCAATAATGATTGCTCTATCATCAACAGTGATGTCATTTAATACTTTATGAATAACGTCTGTCATTGCATGGTACACTCCTTTCGGGTCACGAGCTGTAATCAATCCAAAATCATTCATAAATTGCATCAATTTTGGAATATTAGCTTGTGCTTTTTTATCCCAAACTGAAGCAGTATGACATCCAGATTGGTATGCTCCGTCAACAATAGGAGAAATAACAGTTGCTGCCATTGATTCTAATTCTTGAGCAGTCATTAAACCTGTTGTATCTTGAGAACCAACAATGTTTACTGTAACACGCACATCTGAACCCGCATGCAATACTTTTCCTGGAGTTGTTCCAACAGCATTTCTATTAAAAATTTTCTCAACAGCAGTTAATCCTTGACCTTCGTGGCTAATTTCTTTTGATGGAGCAAAAACAAGTGGTGTATCAATTTCTAACGTTTTTGCTGCAAAAGTTTGAATTTTTTTACCAAAAACAATTGCATATGAACCACCAGCTTTGATGAATTCCATTTTTTGAGGTGTAAAAGCTTTTGAAATATCAATCAATTCTTTTTCACCATTGTATAATTTTTTAGTTTTTGTATTAATGGTTAAAACAGTACCTGTTGCTACTGAATAAACTTGCTCTAATATTGGCTCACCATTAGCATCACGAACGATTTCCCCATTTGCATCGGTTTTCTTAACCCAGTTTTTTAAATCGATTCCGATACCACCGGTAACATCTACTGTAGTAAGGAAAATTGGAGAAATACCATTCGTTCCACCAACGATTGGTGCAAAGTTTACAAATGGAATATAAGGACTTGCTTGTTTTCCTGTCCAAAGTGCTACGTTGTTTACTCCTGACATTCTAGAAGAACCAACACCCATTGTTCCTTTTTCAGCAATCAACATTACACTTTTATCAGGATGTTGTGCCTGAAGTGCTTTAATTTCCTCTTGCGCTTGAGGCGTAATCATACATTTTCCGTGTAATTCACGGTCAGAACGAGAATGCGCTTGATTTCCTGGCGAAAGTAAATCTGTCGAAATATCACCTTCTCCAGCAATGAATGTAACCACTTTTATTTCTTCTGCTACTTCAGGTAGTTTTGTGAAAAACTCAGCTTTTGCATAACTCTCCAAAATATCTTTAGCAATTGCATTGCCGTTTTGATAAGCTTCTTTTAATCGGTCAGTATCGGCTTCATATAAATAAACTTGCGTTTTTAATACATCTGCAGCTTCTTTTGCAACAGTAATATCATTTCCTAAAGCCAAATCCAATAGCACACCAATTGATGGACCTCCTTTCATGTGCGTCAATAATTCTAGAGCAAAAGCCGGCGAAATTTCATTTACTACAGCTTGTCCTAAAATAATCTCTTTTAAAAATTTAGCCTTTACAACAGCTGCACTAGTAGTTCCAGGCAGTGTATTATAAATAAAGAATTTTAAAGAATCTTCTCTATTTACGTTGTTAACATCTTTAATTTGCGCAATAATTTCACTTAATAATTCAGCATTATCAATTGGTTTAGGATGAAGACCTTGACCTTTACGCTCTTCGATTTCTTTAATGTACTCGTTATAAAGTTTCATTTCAATATCTAATGACATAATATAAATATGTTTAATTGTTTGTTTGTTTTTCAATAGCCACAAATTTAAGAAATCTTAATGAGATTTAAAAATTTTTAATAAAACGTCTGATTAAAAGAATTATTATTTAAAAAGATTCTATTTTACTACTAATATTTCAATAAAAAACTTTAAAAAGTCAATTTATTGAATAATTCGTATTTTAAAAACAAAGTATTGCTAATTTGTCAAAAAAGTATATTTAATTTTAATATACTGATAATTCAATTACACAATTTTAGATTTTATCTCTTAGATTCATCATCGGTTTTTCGTAAAAACGATATAAAATATAAGCCATTAAAAAAGTAATCATTAAATAAAGAATTGTAAAAAAGTGTCTTTGATGTGAAGTTAATACTGTTGTATCAACAAAGTATTTCATCAATTGTAAGATTATACTGTAATGAATTAAATATATAGCGTAAGAAATTTTACCAACAAACACAATTGGATTTTTAAGAAAAGAATTTGACAATTTCCATTCGGAAAAAATCGGAAAAATGAAAGCAAAACCTAGAGAAGTAAGCGGTAAATATAGTACATTCCAGAAAAACGGACTCTGTTCAATTCTCAAATTTGAAGATGAAATTCCGAAAAGTAAAAAGAAAAATATTCCAATTCCTAAAACAAGAAAAAGCTCTTTATATTTCTTCCAAAAAGCTTCAAAAGTAAAACGAATCCAAGCGGTTAAAACACCAACTAAAATGGCATCAATTCTATAAATTACAATTGATTTCAAATTTGAATTCCAATCGGTTAAATTTGAAATAGTGCATGTTGCATTAAAAATAACCTTTGTAAAAAAGAAAACAATTAATAACAGAAAAACTATAATTAAAAAACGTTTTGACTTATTTTTTACAAACCCAAAAGTTCCAAAAAACAAAGCAAAAGGCAACAACAAATAAGCAAATTCTTCAACTGACAAACTCCATGATTCTGGAAAAAAAATTGGCGATTTATGTATAAAATTTTGTAAAAAAACGAAATGCAAACCAACATTATCAACTTGATAACCAATAAAAAATGCGATGAAAATATTAGCTATTAAAACCAAATAATAGTTGGGCAATGTTCGAAACCATCTTCGTTTTAAAAAATGAAAAACAGTTTTTAATGTAAATGAATCTGAGACATAAGATTGGTATAAAATAGAACCTATAAGAAAGCCACTCAAAACAAAAAAAAGTTCTACTCCCCAAAATCCAAAAAGTTCTAGTACTGAGACAATAAAATTATTACTTTTTGGATAAATCCATAACACATGCGAACTCACAACCATTAAAATAGCGGAAGCTCTTAACACATCTAAACCAAAAATTCTGTTTTGTGAATTTGCCATCAAATAGTTGAAATTGATTCATAAAAGTAATAAAAAAAGCTGTCTAAAACAGCTTTTTAATAATATCTTCTTCTGAAATTCCCTCGGCATCAGCTTTGTAGTTTTTTACAATTCTATGACGCAGAATTCCAGTTGCAACTGCTTGAACATCTTCTATATCAGGTGAAAACTTTCCATTGAAAGCAGCATTTGTTTTTGCGGCTAAAATTAAATTCTGAGAAGCTCTTGGACCTGCTCCCCAATCGATATAGGTTTTCACATAATCATTTGACAATGAATTATCTGGACGCGTTTTACTTACTAATGAAACTGCATATTCTATAACATTATCAGCAACAGGAATTTTACGAATTACATTTTGAAAATCAATAATTTCTTGTGCTGAAAACAACGGATTTACTACAGGTTTCAAATCAGAAGTGGTTGCTTTTACCACATCAACTTCTTCTTGAAAGCTTGGGTAATCTAATTTTATGGCAAACATAAAACGGTCTAATTGAGCTTCTGGTAATGGATAAGTTCCTTCTTGTTCAATTGGATTTTGAGTTGCCAAAACAAAATAAGGCAAATCTAATTTATAATGATGCCCCGCAACTGTTACCGCACGCTCTTGCATAGCTTCCAATAACGCTGCTTGTGTTTTTGGTGGTGTTCTATTAATTTCATCTGCCAAAATAATATTTGAAAATATTGGCCCTTTAATAAATTTAAAGTGACGACTTTCATCTAAAATTTCACTTCCTAAAATATCAGAAGGCATTAAATCTGGTGTAAATTGAATTCGTTTAAAATCTAACCCTAAAGCCTGAGAAATTGTATTCACCATTAAGGTTTTGGCTAATCCAGGAACACCAACCAACAAGGCATGTCCTCCAGAAAATATACTCAAAATAATTTGATGAACAACTTCATCTTGACCTACGATTACTTTAGCAATTTCTTGTTTTAATGCTTTTTGTCTTTGAACTAATTCTTGAATGGCTACTACGTCTGACATATTGAATTTAGAATTTAGAATTCGGAAAATTGAATTGAATTATTAATTGACTAAAATAAGAAAAAAACTTATAAAAAACCCTCTGAAAATTCAAAGGGTTAGTTAATTTATTTTTTCAACCAGTTATTTGTGAATTCACAATCTTTATACTCGTCGTTAATTTTGATATAAGTTTCTTTAATTTTTTCTTCTGTCCACTTTGCAATTTGTTTGATTTGTTTATCACGAAGTGCTAATTCTTTAATTTTAATATAATCTTTAGAAAAATCGGCTTGATGCTCTTCAAATCTATCATTTACAGTAACTATTTTGTAAAATTTACCGCCACCACGCTCCTCTTCTAAAATTGGTAAAGAAACTTCTCCATCTTTTAATTCAGAAACTTGCGCATACAATGTAGGATCCATTTTTGTTAATTCGAATCTTGGCTCCATTGTTCTTGGGTTTAATAAAACACCCCCATTATTGCGTGTTTCTTTTTCATCTGAAGAAGATTTAGCCGCATCAGCAAACGTAATTTCTTTATTTACTATTTTTGTTCTAATAGCTTCAATTTTAGCTTTAGCATCTTTAATTGCTTGTGAAGAAACTTTTGGAGAAATCAAAATATGGCGTAACTCAACTTCTTGTCCTTTGATTTTTTCTACCATAATAATATGATAACCAAACTCTGTTTCAAAAGGAGCAGAAATTTCACCTTCAGCTAAACTAAATGCAACATCTTTAAACTCTTTTACAAAAGCTGTTTTTCGGTTCATTTTATAAAATCCTCCATTTGAGCTTGAACCTGGATCTTCAGAAAACAAAACAGCTTTACTGAAGAAACTAGAACCTGTTAAAACATCTTGACGAATTTCATTCAATTTATCAATTACTCTTTTCTTTTCTTCTTCTGTGATTACTGGTTTTACTACGATTTGAGCTACTTCCATTTCAGCACCAAAAGTCGGAATCTCATCAGCAGGAATTCCTTTAAAGAAATTTCTAACTTCCTCTGGAGTTATAGTAACTTCGTCAACAATCTTTTTTTGCATTTGAGATGTTAACTTGTTCATTTTAATGATATCAAAGAAATAACTTCTAAAATCTTCTTCAGATTTCTTTTTATAGAACTTAATTTCTTTATCTAACTAACCTACTTGCTCTATCATTGCGTCTATCTGCTCGTTCATGTAGCTATTAACCTCTGCATCAGTCACAACAATACTATCCTGAATTGCTTGGTGAGCATATAATTTATCTTCTAATTGTTTTCCAAAAAGTTCACAACGTGTAATATCTTTAGTATCTACCCCTTGAGCTTTTAATTGAATATATTCTAAATCAATATCAGAATCTAATACAATATAATCACCAACTACCGCGATAACTCCGTCAACTTTTTCTTTCTTCTGAGCAAATGTTATTGATGTGGCTACTAAAAATAGGCTTAAAAGGAACTCTTTATTTATAAATTTCATACTTTTTGTCATTGATTGCGTCATTTGTAATCTCTTTTTCTATTGTATTTACTAATTCTAATTTTCTATTATTGATAATAATTTGTTTTATAGTTGGCTTCAAAAACTCCAATGGTGTTGGGCTATCCTTAGGCAAAACTTTATTCACTTTAACAAGCCAAACAGTTGTAGAATCAGGGTATTGAAAATTAATCCCGCCTGAAATATACTTTTGCTTATTTTCTATATTAATGAATGGTAGTTTTTCATACACTTGATTAATATCTACCCAAATTGAGTCATTGAAAGCATAACTTTTAAATTGAACCGCTAACTGTTCTAGCTCTTTTTTATCTTTTTTGGTAAAGGAACTAAACTTTGATTTAATTTTTGCAAATTTTGGATTTTCTTTAACTAAATTGATGTATCTCATTTTCACCAATTCAGAAGCGTTTTTAAAATATTGCTTATTTTTAGAATAATAATCTGCAATTTGCATTTCAGTTACAACTGTATCAATTTGCCTGATGACTAATTCTTCCACATAAGCTTTTGTGTATAAATCAACTTTATATTGATTAATTAACTCATTAAACTCTTCAACTTTTGCATTACTTAGATTTCGTTCAGCAGCTTCAAAAAGTAATTTTTGTGTAGCCCATCTATCAATAAATGATTTTACAATGGCAATACTATCCTTTTTAGAAGTTCCTTTTGGTACTAAATCTACAATATCCTCTTGATACAAATAACTTTTTCCTACACGTGCAATCGCTTTTGGTTCCTTTGGCGCTCTAAAATAGTCACACGAAGAAACCAATAATGATAAAAGAAATAGCTGTATCAAAAATTTCATACTAATGCTGAAGCTGTTTTTTTACGGTTTGAAAAACGTCTTGATTGATTTTTATGTCAAATTCTTTTTTCAATTCATCAACCCAATTATTCTCTAAATACTGTTGATAATCGCTGATAACTTTCCCTTTGCAATCATTAAAATCTTTTGGCCCTGCTTCTTTTACATCTAAAACATTTACTACAAAGTAATATTTATCTTTAGAAACGATAGTTGCAACTCCTTTAGACAAGTCTTGATATTGTGGTAAAATATCATAATCTTCTTCAAACCAGCCCGATTTTACCATAATATGAATCTTCCCATCTTTATTCAATTTTTCCTTAATGTATTCAATCGATTTTCCTTTTTTTAGGAAATTTTGTGCTTTTTCAATCATTGCTTTATCTGTCGAAGAAAATATATCAACACCATATCTTTTCTTCCATTGATATTTATTCAAGTTTGCATTATAATACACTTTAATTCCTGTGGTATCTGTTTTTGCTCTTGTCCAAATTTCTCTATCCATTAAATCAAACAACAATAATCCATCACGATATTCATCCATTACATATTTGAAATCAGGAAATTCATTTTCCAAATTATCATTATAGTAAGCAATTAGCTGTTCATCAATAAATTTTTCAAATAGTTCATCTACTAATTTAGAAATTGGTCTTGTTTTAATATTAGATTTTTGCTGTGTGTGAATGTATTTCAAAAAGATAATTGAATATACTTTTTTGGTTTTATTAATTGTTAAAAGTAAATCGTTAATCTCTTTTTGTTTTGAGGAATTTCCCAAGTTTGAGAATAAAAATCATCAGTAACCATAGTTTTATTTGGTTTAATAATTTTTGTTCTTTTGTGTAAGTATATTTCGTTCTTAATTTTTTAGCCAAAGAATTCGTGATTAATAACGAGCGTTCGTCTTTTCTCACTTTGTCCTCAAGTTCAGATTTCATATCCGCTAAAGATTGAACTGGATGCTTATCAATAAGTTTAACAATATGCCAACCAAATTGAGATTGGAATGGTTTTGAAATATCATTTTTATTTTGAAGCGAAAAGGCAACATTTTCAAACTCTTCAGAACTCAATTGTCCAGAACCAAAACGTTGTAAAACGCCACCTTTTTGAGCAGAAGATTTGTCTTCAGAAAATTGATTTGCTAAACTTTCAAATCCTTCGCCTTGTTGTATTTTTTGGTAAATATCATCAATTGTTTGTTTAGCCTTAGCTTCTAATTGAGCATCTGCTGCTGATGGCTTTAATATCATTATGTGTGCAACTGTAACTTCACCTCTATTATCTCTTTTATCAACCACTTTAACTAAATGATATCCAAAACGTGTTCTAAAAGGCTTTGAAACTTGTCCAACATTCGTTTTAAACGCAGCATTTTCAAATGGATAAACCATTCTAAACGCAGAAAAATAACCTAAATCACCGTTATTTTCTTTTACGGAAGGATCTTCTGAAAATTGTTGGGCAACCTTTACAAAATCCTCACCATTGTCGATTCTTTTTTTAATATCTAGGATTTTATTATAAGCTTTAAGAGTATCTTCTGGAGTTGCACCTTCATCTACCAACACTAGAATATGTGAAGCTCTAACTTCTTTTTGAACTCTATTATAAGCTTCTTGAACTAATTCATTAGTTACTTTTGAATCGTTTACATAATTTTTAGAAAGTTGATTTCTATATGATTTTAATTCATTTTGATAATTAACACTATTTTGCAATCCTATTTTATTTGCTTTTTCAACTTTTAGTTTATATCCTAAAAATAACTCTAAATAATTATCAAGATTTTTCTGAGAATCATCTTTAACTAAATCAAGATTTTTATTATAAACTCTTACAAACTCATCTGTATAATACGGATGGTTATCGATGGTGAACAAAACCTCTTTACTTTGCGCAAATAAAAAAGACTGTGATAGTAAAAAAACAAAAATAATCAGGCGATTCATTTTCATATTAATTAACATTTTTTGTTGTAATGGACAAAAATAGCAATTCATAAGTATTTAACAACATTTATAACCTACTATTAACAAAAAAAGCATCAATTTCTTGATGCTTTTTTAATTGAATTATAACGCTCTTACATTGCTGTAATAATAAATTCACTTCTTCTATTCGCTTGATGCTCTTGTTCTGAACATTTAGACTCATTTGTTGGCTCACAACCACAATCATTTACTAATTGTGATTCTCCGTAACCTTTACCAGTTAATCTATCGGCTGCAACTCCATTTTTAACTAACCAAGCAATAGTTGATTTTGCTCTTCTATCTGATAACGCTTGGTTATATTTTGCAGTTTGCCGACAATCTGTATGTGAGCGAACATCAACTTTCATAGTAGGATATTGCTTCATAACCTGTAGAATTTTTTCTAACTCTAAAGCAGCATCAGGTCTAATATTTGATTTATCTAAATCAAAATAAATAATTTTAATATCAAATGCTTTGGCTAAATCTGAACCGACACCAACTTGTTTTACGCGTTTAGTGATTGGTAATTTTGCAGTAGTTTCTCCAGGTGCACTTCCTGTTACCACAGAAGTTTCAACTGTTTCGTAATCTTTCTTTTCTGCTCTTACAAAATATGTTTTTTCACATTCTAGTTCTTCAAACTTGTATTCGCCTTTTTCATTAGCAATCATATCGCTAATTACTTTCATATCCTCGTCAAATAAAGTCACTTTAGCATTTGCTAAAACTTCTTTTGTTTCTTCATCTGTAATAACTCCAGAAACTATTTGTTTACAATTGTATGGTAACGGAATTTGTTCTACAAACTTGTAAATATCATCATTACCTTTTCCACCTTGTCTGTTCGATGAGAAAAATCCAAATTTAGTCTTAGAATCAAAAAGGTAAGCAAAATCATCTTGTGAACTATTTACCGGAGAACCAACATTGAATACTTTTGACATGGTTCCGTCTTCGTAAATTTTTACAGAAAAAACATCTAAACCACCTAAACCTAATTGTCCGTCAGAAGCAAAGAAAATTTCGTTTTCATCAGTAACAAATGGAAAAGTTTCACGTGCTTCAGTATTAATTCCACCACCTAAACTTTCTGGAGTTCCAAAAGAACCATCGGTATTTACAGTAACTTTAAAAATATCTGATTGACCAACTGTACCTGGCATATTAGAGGCAAAATACAATGTTTTATCATCTGGACTTAAAGCTGGGTGAGCACAACTGTAATCGTTGCTATTAAAGGGCAGTTCTTCAACATTTGTCCATTCTCCAGCATCACCTTTAGTTGCTTTATACAATTTCAATAAGGTAGTTTTGGTAGCATCTGTTCTTTGTTTCCCGTTAGTGTAATTATTACTTGTAAAATACATCGTATTTCCATCTTTTGTGAATACAGCAGAAGATTCATTAAATTTAGAATTTACCTTTCTAGCTAACGGCTCTGGGTTAGTTAAATATCCTTCCGAGCTAACTGTAGCACTATACAAGTTATAAAAAGAAGCATTGGTCCATTTGTGTTTCATGCTTGAAACCCCACCAGTATCTCTTGCAGAAGTGAATACAAAGTTTTCTTTGTAAAAAGAACCTCCATAATCAGAATATTCTGAATTGATTCCAGCATCTTCAATCTTTTGTCTTCCTGAATTTTTCTTAATTTCTGACAAATAATCTTTATTTTCTTCAAAGATTTTTGCACGATTATCAGAAGCTGTTTTTTGTGAAAACTTAGCTAAATATTCATTTGCTTTTGCATAATCTCCAACTGATTTCAATGTTTGTGCGTATCTGAAATAATACTCAGGTTCTACTTCTTGACCTAGTGCGAATAATTCACCATACCATTTATTAGCTTCTAATAAATTTGCATTGAAATAATAAGAGTTTCCTAACTTTTGAAACAAATCAACCGATTTGTGTCCTTTTTCAGCAACTTTTTTATAGATTTCTATAGCATCAATATAGGCTAAATCATTAAATTTTTTATCTGCTGAAGCCAGTTTACCTTTTTGAGCAAATCCAGAAGAAATACTCAATACAAACAATAATAATATTACTTTTATTTTCATAATGTATCTTTTTTAGAAGAATCTTGGAGAAACTACTTTGTCATAATTTTTAAACAATTCATAGCGCAAGAAAATTTCATGTGAACCTGAATTGTAGTTAGCCAATTTAGTAACTTCCATATCATATCCATATCCAATGAACCAAGAATTTGAAACTTGGAAACCAGCTAATAAACTTGCTGCTGCATCCCAACGGTAAGCTGCTCCAAGTGTAAATTTATCATTAAATAAGAAATTAGCCGACAAATCAACTTGCAAAGGTGCACCTTGAACCATTTTTGTCAATATCGCTGGCTTTAATTTAATATTTCCTGATAAATCAAAAACGTGACCCGCAATTAAATAATAATGCATTCTTTCTGAAGCAACTGATTCTGAAGAAAAAGCAGATTCATCTTTATCAAAATGCTTAGTTTCTAAGAAATTAGGAACCGAAAAACCAAAATAAGTTTTATCAGAATGAAAATAAACACCGGCTCCAACATTTGGAGAAAATTTATTATCAACATTATATTGTGCTAAAGCATCTCCTGGATTATAAATATTCAATTTTGTAAAATCTACATTTAAAAGATTTGCTGTAGCCTTAATACCGAATGACAATTTAAACTTTTCAGATGTCTTAACTGAATAAGAAACATCTGCTGAAATTGAATTATCATCTGAAGGTCCAATTCTATCATTAACTATCGAAAAACCTAATCCAAAATTTGAATTGTTAATTGGGGTATTTAATGAGAACGTGTTCGTGACAGGCGCTCCATCTAATCCAACCCATTGGTTTCTATGTAATCCAAAAACACTTAAAACACCACGCGAACCAGCATAAGCAGGGTTGATATTAATAGTGTTATACATATAATTTGTGAATTGTGAATCTTGTTGAGCATAAGAAGATGCAGCTACAAGTGTTACAATAAATATTAAAAATCTTTTTTTCATTTTTTTCACTTTTTATAATTACTAAAAGGGGAATTGCTTCCCCTTAAAGCTTTTTATCTATTAATATATAAATATCCTGAACGCTCTTTGTTGTTACCTGCGCTATTTCTGTATTTTACAACATAGAAGTATGTTCCAACTGGTAATTCTGAAGCTTGACTAACTGTTACTCTACCTTCTGATATACCTACAAACGCTCTTCCTTCAGCTGGATTATAACTTGAAACTTCATAAACCAAGATTCCCCATCTGTTATAAATCTCAACCGTGTTATCTGGGAATAATTCAATATTTCTAATTACAAATACATCATTATCACTATCTCCATTTGGAGTAACTAAGTTGAAGATTTCTAAATCATCTGTTGAAGGCGCATGATTATTGAACTCTAAATAATCTGGTGTACCATCACCATCTGAATCAAAAGCATCATCTGGGTTTCCATCTCCATTTTCATCACCATGTTCATTTTCTGTTAACAATCCATCACCATCGTCATCAATATCTCTAAAGTCAACATCTTCTGTACCATCAGTATCTTGAAGATCGTCACCAGGAGTTACAAATATACCATTTGGATCATCATAACCTGGAGTAGTATCAATATTGTCATCTAATCCATCATTATCAGAATCTGTTCCTGCTAAATCAACACCTGTTTCATATTGATCATATACTCCATCTCCGTCAGAATCTAAATCAAACATATCGTTTGTACCGTCTCCATCTGTATCTATAGGCAATAATCCAGCATCATAAGCATCATCAATTCCATTATTATTAGCATCAACTCCAGAAGGAACAATGTATCCTGCTGTTGTTTGTGCTTCAACATTATCTGGAATTCCATCACCATCAGCATCTTGGTCTAAATAATTTGCTAAACCATCACCATCTGTATCAACATTTCCACCTTCATTGTATGCAATAATACCATCATTATCGTCATCTGCATCTAAATAATCTGGTGTACCGTCACCATCTGTATCTTGTGCGTCAGAAGGATCACCATCTCCATTCGGATCAGGGTTTTCATCAGCTGTTGGAACACCATCACCATCGTCATCTACATCTAAATAGTCTGGTGTACCGTCACCGTCTGTGTCTTGTGCGTCAGAAGGGTTTCCGTCTCCATTTGGATCTGGATTCTCAAACTCTGTATCTACTAAGTCACCGTCATCATCTACATCTAAGTAGTCTGGTGTACCGTCACCGTCTGTGTCTTGCGCGTCAGCTGGGTTTCCATCTCCGTTTGGATCTGGATTCTCAAACTCTGTATCTACTAAGTCACCCTCATCTTCTACATCTCAGTAGTCTGGTGTACCTTCTCCGTCTGTGTCTTGTGCGTCAGAAGGGTTTCCATCTCCGTTTGGATCTGGATTCTCAAACTCTGTATCTACTAAATCACCGTCGTCGTCTACATCTAAGTAGTCTGGTGTACCATCGCCGTCTGTGTCTTGTGCGTCAGAAGGGTTTCCATCTCCGTTTGGATCTGGATTCTCAAACTCTGTATCTACTAAATCACCGTCATCATCTACATCTAAGTAGTCTGGTGTACCGTCACCGTCTGTGGTCTTGTGCGTCAGAAGGGTTTCCGTCTCCGTTTGGATCTGGATTCTCAAACTCTGTATCTACTAAGTCACCGTCATCGTCTACATCTAAGTAGTCTGGTGTACCATCGCCGACTGTGTCTTGAGCGTCAGTAGGGTTTCACTCTCCGTTTGGATCTGGATTCTCAAACTCTGTATCGACTAAGTCACCGTCATCATCTACATCTAAGTAGTCTGGTGTACCGTCAGAGTCTGTTTCTTGTGCGTCAGAAGGGTTTCCGTCTCCGTTTGGATCTGGATTCTCAAACTCTGTATCTACTAAGTCACCATCATCATCTACATCTAAGTAGTCTGGTGTACCGTCACCGTCTGTGTCTTGTGCGTCAGAAGGGTTTCCATCTCCGTTTGGATCTGGATTCTCAAACTCTGTATCTACTAAATCACCGTCATCATCTACATCTAAGTAGTCTGGTGTACCGTCACCGTCTGTGTCTTGCGCGTCAGCTGGGTTTCCATCTCCGTTTGGATCTGGATTCTCAAACTCTGTATCTACTAAGTCACCGTCATCATCTACATCTAAGTAGTCTGGTGTACCGTCGCCGTCTGTGTCTTGTGCGTCAGAAGGGTTTCCATCTCCGTTTGGATCTGGATTCTCAAACTCTGTATCTACTAAATCACCGTCGTCGTCTACATCTAAGTAGTCTGGTGTACCATCGCCGTCTGTGTCTTGTGCGTCAGAAGGGTTTCCATCTCCGTTTGGATCTGGATTCTCAAACTCTGTATCTACTAAATCACCGTCATCATCTACATCTAAGTAGTCTGGTGTACCGTCACCGTCTGTGTCTTGTGCGTCAGAAGGGTTTCCGTCTCCGTTTGGATCTGGATTCTCAAACTCTGTATCTACTAAGTCACCGTCATCGTCTACATCTAAGTAGTCTGGTGTACCCTCTCCGTCTGTGTCCTGTGCGTCAGAAGGGTGTCCGTCTCCGTTTGGATCTGGATTCTCAAACTCTGTATCTACTAAGTCACCGTCATCATCGACATCTAAGTAGTCTGGTGTACCGTCACCGTCTGTGTCTTGTGCGTCAGAAGGGTTTCCGTCTCCGTTTGGATCTGGATTCTCAAACTCTGTATCTACTAAGTCACCATCATCATCTACATCTAAGTAGTCTGGTGTACCGTCACCGTCTGTGTCTTGTGCGTCAGAAGGGTTTCCATCTCCGTTTGGATCTGGATTCTCAAACTCTGTATCTACTAAATCACCGTCATCATCTACATCTAAGTAGTCTGGTGTACCGTCACCGTCTGTGTCTAGGGAGTCAGAAGGGTTTCCATCTACGTTTGGATCTGGTTTCTCAAACTCTGTATCTACTAAGTCACCGTCATCATCTACATCTAAGTAGTCTGGTGTACCGTCACCGTCTGTGTCTTGTGCGTCAGAAGGGTTTCCGTCTCCAGTTGGATCTGGATTCTCAAACTCTGTATCTACTAAGTCACCGTCATCATCTACATCTAAGTAGTCTGGTGTACCGTCACCGTCTGTGTCTTGTGCGTCAGAAGGGTTTCCATCTCCGTTTGGATCTGGATTCTCAAACTCTGTATCTACTAAGTCACCGTCATCATCTACATCTAAGTAGTCTGGTGTACCGTCGCCGTCTGTGTCTTGTGCGTCAGAAGGGTTTCCATCTCCGTTTGGATCTGGATTCTCAAACTCTGTATCTACTAAATCACCGTCGTCGTCTACATCTAATCAGTCTGGTGTACCCTCGCCGTCTGTGTCTTGTGCGTCAGAAGGGCTTCCATCTCCGTTTGGATCTGGATTCTCAAACTCTGTATCTACTAAATCACCGTCATCATCTACATCTAAGTAGTCTGGTGTACCGTCACCGTCTGTGTCTTGTGCGTCAGAAGGGTTTCCGTCTCCGTTTGGATCTGGATTCTCAAACTCTGTATCTACTAAGTCACCGTCATCGTCTACATCTAAGTAGTCTGGTGTACCATCGCCGTCTGTGTCTTGTGCGTCAGAAGGGTTTCCGTCTCCGTTTGGATCTGGATTCTCAAACTCTGTATCTACTAAGTCACCGTCATCATCTACATCTAAGTAGTCTGGTGTACCGTCACCGTCTGTGTCTTGTGCGTCAGAAGGGTTTCCGTCTCCGTTTGGATCTGGATTCTCAAACTCTGTATCTACTAAGTCACCATCATCATCTACATCTAAGTAGTCTGGTGTACCGTCACCGTCTGTGTCTTGTGCGTCAGAAGGGTTTCCATCTCCGTTTGGATCTGGATTCTCAAACTCTGTATCTACTAAATCACCGTCATCATCTACATCTAAGTAGTCTGGTGTACCGTCACCGTCTGTGTCTTGCGCGTCAGAAGGGTTTCCATCTCCGTTTGGATCTGGATTCTCAAACTCTGTATCTACTAAGTCACCGTCATCATCTACATCTAAGTAGTCTGGTGTACCGTCACCGTCTGTGTCTTGTGCGTCAGAAGGGTTTCCGTCTCCATTTGGATCTGGATTCTCAAACTCTGTATCTACTAAGTCACCGTCATCATCTACATCTAAGTAGTCTGGTGTACCGTCACCGTCTGTGTCTTGTGCGTCAGAAGGGTTTCAATCTCCGTTTGGATCTGGATTCTCAAACTCTGTATCTACTAAGTCACCGTCATCATCTACATCTAAGTAGTCTGGTGTACCGTCACCGTCTGTGTCTTGTGCGTAAGCTGGGTTTCCATCTCCGTTTGGATCTGGATTCTCAAACTCTGTATCTACTAAGTCACCATCATCGTCTACATCTAAGTAGTCTGGTGTACCATCGCCGTCTGTGTCTTGTGCGTCAGAAGGGTTTCCATCTCCGTTTGGATCTGGATTCTCAAACTCTGTATCTACTAAATCACCGTCATCATCTACATCTAAGTAGTCTGGTGTACCGTCACCGTCTGTGTCTTGTGCGTCAGAAGGGTTTCCGTCTCCGTTTGGATCTGGATTCTCAAACTCTGTATCTACTAAGTCACCATCATCATCTACATCTAAATAGTCTGGTGTACCGTCGCCGTCTGTGTCTTGCGCGTCAGCTGGGTTTCCGTCTCCATTTGGATCTGGATTCTCAAACTCTGTATCTACTAAGTCACCATCATCGTCTACATCTAAGTAGTCTGGTGTACCGTCACCGTCTGTGTCTTGTGCGTCAGAAGGGTTTCCGTCTCCGTTTGGATCTGGATTCTCAAACTCTGTATCTACTAACTCACCGTCATCATCTACATCTAAGTAGTCTGGTGTACCGTCACCGTCTGTGTCTTGTGCGTCAGAAGGGTTTCCGTCTCCGTTTGGATCTGGATTCTCAAACTCTGTATCTACTAAGTCACCATCATCATCTACATCTAAGTAGTCTGGTGTACCATCACCGTCTGTGTCTTGTGCGTCAGAAGGGTTTCCGTCTCCATTTGGATCTGGATTCTCAAACTCTGTATCTACTAAATCACCATCATCATCTACATCTAAGTAGTCTGGTGTACCGTCACCGTCTGTGTCTTGTGCGTCAGAAGGGTTTCCGTCTCCGTTTGGATCTGGATTCTCAAACTCTGTATCTACTAAGTCACTATCATCATCTACATCTAAGTAGTCTGGTGTACCGTCACCGTCTGTGTCTTGTGCGTCAGAAGGGTTTCCATCTCCGTTTGGATCTGGATTCTCAAACTCTGTATCTACTAAGTCACCATCATCATCTTCATCTAAATAATCATCGATTCCATCGCTATCTGTGTCTTGTGTAGCTCCTGTGTTAGGGTTACCATCTCCGTCTGCATTTGGATTTTCGAATTCTGTATTTACTCCGTCGTTATCGTCCTCGATATCTAAATAATCATCGATTCCATCGCCATCTGTATCTTGTGTAGCTCCTGTGTTAGGGTTACCTTCTCCGTCTGCATTTGGATTTTTCGAATTCAGTGTTTACTCCGTCGTTATCGTCATCGATATCTAAACAATCATCAATTCCATCGCCATCTGTATCTTGTGTAGCTCCTGTGTTAGGGTTACCATCTCCGTCTGCATTTGGATTTTCGAATGTTGTGTTTACTCCGTCGTTATCATCATCGATATCTAAATAATCATCAATTCCATCACCATCTGTGTCTTGTGTAGCTCCTGTTGTTGGATTACCATCACCGTCTGCATTTGGATTCTCGAATTCTGTATTTACTCCGTCGTTATCGTCATCGATATCTAAATAATCATCGATTCCATCGCCATCTGTATCTTGTGTAGCTCCTGTGTTAGGGTTACCATCTCCGTCTGCATTTGGATTTTCGAATTCTGTATTTACTCCGTCGTTATAATCATCGATATCTAAATAATCATCAATTCCATCACCGTCTGTGTCTTGTGTAGCTCCTGTGTTAGGGTTACCATCACCGTCTGCATTTGGATTCTCGAATGTTGTGTTTACTCCGTCGTTATCATCATCGATATCTAAATAATCATCAATTCCATCACCATCTGTGTCTTGTGTAGCTCCTGTTGTTGGATTACCATCACCGTCTGCATTTGGATTTTCGAATTCTGTATTTACTCCGTCGTTATCATCGTCGATATCTAAGTAATCGTCAATTCCATCACCGTCTGTGTCTTGTGTAGTTCCTGTGTTAGGGTTACCATCACCGTCTGCATTTGGATTTTCGAATGTTGTGTTTACTCCGTCGTTATCATCATCGATATCTTGGAAATCATGTATACCATCACCATCTGTGTCAAGCATTACATACATTGGTCCTGAACCATCAATACCTCCTTCAACATTGTCTGGAAGTCCATTTAATCCAGTTGCACCATCTACCATACCATCATTATTAACATCTGCTTGACCATGACCCGCTTCAAATACATCGTTTACTCCATCACCATCAGCATCTAAATCAAGACTATCAATAGTTCCATCTCCATCAGTATCCAAAATTGGATTACCATTTTGCTCTTCTGTATCTGTAATACCATCATTATCATCATCAATATCTCCAGCATCGCAAGTACCATCTCCATCTGTATCAGTTCCGTCATTTAATGGTAAGCTATCTGATAATGGACCGAAGTTGTCTGTTCCTACTGAACAGTCATCACAGCCGTCTCCGTCTGAGTCTCCACAAATGTCTGGGTTTGTATCGTCAGGATCTGTAGCGTCTAAAATTCCATCGTTATCATCGTCAGGATCTCCAGCATCACATAATCCGTCTGCGTCTGTATCAGTTCCGTCATTTAATGGTAAGCTATCTGATAATGGACCGAAGTTGTCTGTTCCTACTGAACAGTCATCACAGCCGTCTCCGTCTGAGTCTCCACAAATGTCTGGGTTCGTATCGTTAGGATCTGTAGCGTCTAAAATTCCATCGTTATCATCGTCAGGATCTCCAGCATCACATAATCCGTCTGCGTCTGTATCAGTTCCGTCATTTAATGGTAAGCTATCTGATAATGGACCGAAGTTGTCTGTTCCTACTGAACAGTCATCACAGCCGTCTCCGTCTGAGTCACCACAAATATCTGGGTTCGTATCGTTAGGATCTGTAGCGTCTAAAATTCCATCGTTATCATCGTCAGGATCTCCAGCATCACATAATCCGTCTGCGTCTGTATCAGTTCCGTCATTTAATGGTAAGCTATCTGATAATGGACCGAAGTTGTCTGTTCCTACTGAACAGTCATCACAGCCGTCTCCGTCTGAGTCTCCACAAATGTCTGGGTTCGTATCGTTAGGATCTGTAGCGTCTAAAATTCCATCGTTATCATCGTCAGGATCTCCAGCATCACATAATCCGTCTGCGTCTGTATCAGTTCCGTCATTTAATGGTAAGCTATCTGATAATGGACCGAAGTTGTCTGTTCCTACTGAACAGTCATCACAGCCGTCTCCGTCTGAGTCTCCACAAATGTCTGGGTTCGTATCGTTAGGATCTGTAGCGTCTAAAATTCCATCGTTATCATCGTCAGGATCTCCAGCATCACATAATCCGTCTGCGTCTGTATCAGTTCCGTCATTTAATGGTAAGCTATCTGATAATGGACCGAAGTTGTCTGTTCCTACTGAACAGTCATCACAGCCGTCTCCGTCTGAGTCTCCACAAATATCTGGGTTCGTATCGTTAGGATCTGTAGCGTCTAAAATTCCATCGTTATCATCGTCAGGATCTCCAGCATCACATAATCCGTCTGCGTCTGTATCAGTTCCGTCATTTAATGGTAAGCTATCTGATAATGGACCGAAGTTGTCTGTTCCTACTGAACAGTCATCACAGCCGTATCCGTCTGAGTCTCCACAAATATCTGGGTTCGTATCGTTAGGATCTGTAGCGTCTAAAATTCCATCGTTATCATCGTCAGGATCTCCAGCATCACATAATCCGTCTGCGTCTGTATCAGTTCCGTCATTTAATGGTACAGTCATCACAGCCGTCTGCACAAATATCTGGGTTTCGTATCGTTAGGATCTGTAGCGTCTAAAATTCCATCGTTATCATCGTCAGGATCTCCAGCATCACATAATCCGTCTGCGTCTGTATCAGTTCCGTCATTTAATGGTAAGCTATCTGATAATGGACCGAAGTTGTCTATTCCTACTGAACAGTCATCACAGCCGTCTCCGTCTGAGTCTCCACAAATATCTGGGTTCGTATCGTTAGGATCTGTAGCGTCTAAAATTCCATCGTTATCATCGTCAGGATCTCCAGCATCACATCATCCGTCTGCGTCTGTATCAGTTCCGTCATTTAATGGTACGCTATCTGATAATGGACAGAAGTTGTCTGTTCCTCCTGAACAGTCATCAAAGCCGTCTCCGTCTGAGTCTCCACAAATGTCTGGGTTCGTATCGTTAGGATCTGTAGCGTCTAAAATTCCATCGTTATCATCGTCAGGATCTCCAGCATCACATAATCCGTCTGCGTCTGTATCAGTTCCGTCATTTAATGGTAAGCTATCTGATAATGGACCGAAGTTGTCTGTTCCTACTGAACAGTCATCACAGCCGTCTCCGTCTGAGTCTCCACAAATGTCTGGGTTCGTATCGTTAGGATCTGTAGCGTCTAAAATTCCATCGTTATCATCGTCAGGATCTCCAGCATCACATAATCCGTCTGCGTCTGTATCAGTTCCGTCATTTAATGGTAAGCTATCTGATAATGGACCGAAGTTGTCTGTTCCTACTGAACAGTCATCACAGCCGTCTCCGTCTGAGTCTCCACAAATGTCTGGGTTCGTATCGGTAGGATCTGTAGCGTCTACAATTCCATCGATATCATCGTCAGGATCTCCTGCATCACATAATCCGTCGGCGTCTGGAGCAGTTCCGTCGGTGAATGGTAAGCTATCTGATAATGGACCGAAGTTGTCTGTTCCTACTGAACAGTCATCACAGCCGTCTCCGTCTGAGTCTCCACAAATATCTGGGTTCGTATCGTTAGGATCTGTAGCGTCTAAAATTCCATCGTTATCATCGTCAGGATCTCCAGCATCACATAATCCGTCTGCGTCTGTATCAGTTCCGTCATTTAATGGTAAGCTATCTGATAATGGACCGAAGTTGTCTGTTCCTACTGAACAGTCATCACAGCCGTCTCCGTCTGAGTCTCCACAAATGTCTGGGTTCGTATCGTTAGGATCTGTAGCGTCTAAAATTCCATCGTTATCATTATCCGTTTCACAAATTCCTGTCAAACCATCCCCATCTGGATCTGCGGCAGGCGACACAACATTTGCATATGCTCCAATATAACTAGCTGCAATTACAGTTCCATTTGGATTAACAGCAGGTGCTCCTACTCCATACACTCCACCATCACCACCATCGGCAGTTGCTAAATTATAATATTCATTTGCATCCGAACAACCATCATCATCTGAATCTAAATCTAAATGATTAGGAATTGCATCTCCATCTAAACTCGATTCATATATATCTGGCAAACCATCACTATCCACATCTGTGTAATTTGTTACAGAACCATCAGCATTAGCAATATAAGTTGCAGAAGCGCCAGAATTATCAGATGTATCTAAGAAATTAGGCAATCCATCACCATCATGATCACCATTTGGATCATTACCTCCAGCCTCAGTAACATCTAATATACCATCATTGTCATCGTCTAAATCTAAATCATCAGAAACACCATCACCATCTGTATCATTTAAACATACTGCATATAATGGTGTAGCAATTGGAAAATCATTTTGATTCATATCAAAATCTTTCAAAAAGCCATTATTAGCATAATTATCGAACTCTATTTGAGTAATGTCGTTAAATTCATACATTACCCTACTAGGCGCTCCATTAGTTTCATTAACACTACCAGTTGCATTTAAATCAGGAGGTGTATTATCAATCACCAAGTTCGTTGGGTCAGCTGTTGCAGTAAAACGAACTGACGCTCCACAATCAGTAGCTAAAGACTCATTGTTTGGACCATCAATATCATTGATTACAAACCTGTAATCATTAATTGGAACAGGTGTTACACCATCGGCCTGTAAAAATGTAAATCTAATTCTGGATAAATTATTTGGAATTCCAGATCCTGCAGGATTTGAAGTATATCTTACATTATCCAAATTCTGTGTAAATGCTCCAGTACCAGGCCCTGCAACAACTTGAGCTCTAACACGAGCTAATGTTGGAATTGTTGCTGAAGTAGCACTAAATAATGCATTCGCTGAATTATTCCCAGATATTACACCTGTTATAGTAACATTCTCAAAATTTTGAGAAAAAACATTTACAGATGTAAATAAAACAAATAACATCATCATTGACATTACATGCTTTTTTAAAGATTTTTTAAGTTCAAAAAATCAATTAGTAAAGGATTGTTCATAATCTATATTTAATAGTTACATTTTGTAAATAATTACAAATTTTTTTAATCTTAAAACCGTAGAGGGGGTTGTCAAAATAAAAACTAATTTGAAATTAAATTAACCGAACAAAACTATTAAGTTTTTTTTAAGATATTTGCATAGCACATCAATAATATTGTAGAATAATTACTACACTGTATTTTGTCGAAATAAAATTACACTTTGTCGATTAAATTTAAAAAGTTGAACAGATTCTATTTCATATTATTATAATTCAACTTGGTTTTTCTCAACAGAATTACCACGAAGAATGGTATTCGGCAGATACAGAGCATTTGCCTCAAAATTCTGTTAAAAGCATTGCACCCGATAAGTATGGATTTATTTGGATGACTACCGAAAATGGCTTAGTAAGATTTGACGGTTCTAACTTTAAAACTTTTAATAGTAATACTACAGGAAATATTTCTAATAGATTTTTATATCTAAGTGGTAATACAATAGTAGATTCACTAAAAACATTCACTGAGGGCTATGCAGATAATATCATTATTAACAAAAGAAAAGCTATTAAAATTAAAGAGAAGTACAACCTCACCTCTTATGATGAATACGAAAATTTAAGATTTTATAAACAATAATACCAAACAAAAATTTGATTTATTACATAGTAAAATTAAAACTCAAAATGGAGACTATTATAAAATTGAAAAAGATAAAATCCTTTTATTCAACAAGAACAATAAGAAAAAAACAGAAATAACTCATCAATACAAACCTAATACAGACTATTTTTACTAAATAACGAATTGATCTGGTTAAATAATAATGGGGATTACTCAACATTTGACAATAGCGAGAAAAAAAATAAAATTTTCATAAAGAAAAATGCGAAAATAATTTACAATCATTTAACACAACAATATTTTGTTTATACAGACAATGAAATTTTTATTTTAAAAAAAGCAACCAATAAACTTTATTTTTCGTTACTTCATCAAGTAATATTCCTCGTCAATATACCATAAAATGCTTGTATTATGATATTAAAAGCAACAAATTATTTATCGGAACTGACAGTAAAGGACTGGGAATTATATCTTTAAACAAATTTAGCATTCTTAACAACTTTAAAAAGGTTGATAACAATTATTATTCAATAATTCCAATTTCAAACGAGAATTTCATTACTGCTAAAGGTGAAATATTTAGTGTAAATCAATTAATTGCCGATTTAAAACTTAACACCAATGGATACCAATTTGGAATTGCTATAGACAAACAGAAAAACATTTGGATTCAGAACAATACAACGCTTACTTGCTTTTTTAAGAATACAAATTACAAAACTTCAATAAAGAATGAATTTAAAGCAACAATTGGCAGCATCTTTTGTGATTCAAAAAATAAAATTTGGATAGGTTTTAGAAAAGAAGGAAACATGAAAGTTTTTGTTGCTACGATAAACGCCAATGACCCAAATTCAAAACCAAATTATATAGAAATATAGATAAAGCTGTTAATTATTTTGCTGAAACTAAAGACCACAAAATATTAATGGCATCACCAGGCAACTTAATTATTTATGATGTAATAAAACAAAAAACAAAAAAATACCTTGTGACAAGAACGACATAAGAAGCATTTTTATTAGCAAAGACAACACTATTTGGGTATGTACTTATAGTAATGGCTTTAGTTTATTTAAAAACAATAGGTTTTACAAAATGCCAATTGATAACTATTCGTATTTAACATCTGCGCATTGCATTAATGAAGATATAGATGACCACTTTTGGATAAGCACGAATAAAGGATTAATAGAAGTTGATAAAAAAAAACCTATTAGCATACTATAATGATAAATCGCCTGTTTACTACCACCATTATGATTCAAACAATGGTTTTTTAACTAATGAATTTAATGGTGGCTGCCAACCTTGTAGTGCTAAGTTAGAAAATGGTTATTTTATATATCCAAGTTTAAATGGTTTAGTGGCGTTTCATCCAAAAAAAGTAAACAAAATATTACCAACAAACAATTTTTACATAAATGAAATTGAATTAGACGGAAAGACAAGTTATTTTAACGATACTTTATTCCTTAATCGAAACTTTGATCGGGTAAAATTTAAAATTGATTTTCCATACTTTGGAAATCATGATAACATTTATTTTGAAGCAAAACTAGACCTTAACAAAAATGACAAATGGATTCATTTAAATGATGAAAAAGAAATTAGTTTCACAAATATTCCTCCTGGAGTACATACTCTTTATATAAGAAAACTTAAGCCATTTTCGTCAACATATGAAATAGAAAAAATAATCATTAATATTCCTTTCCTTTTTTATGAAAAACTATGGTTTAAAATATTTTTAGCCATAATAATTACCTCTTTTTTAATTATTGGTATACGACTACGTTATAATTTTATAAAAAAGAAAAACGATGCTCTAGAACAAATAATAAATGAAAGAACTGCAGATTTAATTAGCACAGTTACTAATTTAAAAGTAGCAAAAAACAATCTCTCACAGGAAGTTTTACAACAAAAAAAATTGATTGGAACCATCAGTCACGATATTAAAAGTCCGCTTAAATTTTTATCTATTACCGCTAAGCATTTACACGAAAAATCACTAATCACAAATGATGACAACATAAAAGATAATGCAAAAATCATGCATGAATCTGCTAATCAACTTTATCGATTTGTTGAAAACCTTGTTGATTATTCAAAAATATTTATTGAACATAAAAACTTAAACGAATTAAAAAAAGAATCTATTGATAGTATTATTAACGACAAAATTAAACTATTTAAAAATATTGCAGAAGGAAATGCAATAGTAATAACATACAATAACTTCGCTCCTTCTCAAATTAATTTAAACAAAAAAATTACAGGAATTATTATCCATAACTTATTGGATAATGCAATTAAAAATACAGTCATTGGAGCTATAACAATTGAAACAAACCTAATCAAAAACAAAATTTATATAAGCGTAGAAGATACGGGATGTGGAATGCCTGATGAAATAAAAAATTACTATTTGAATCTTCAAAAAAACTTTGAAACTGATAAACTTGCAATTCAAAATTATGGTCTTGGATTACACATGGTTTTAGAACTTTTACGCCTATTAAAAGGTGACTTAAAAATTTATTCGAAAGAAAATGAAGGCACTAAAGTTACAATAATAATTGATGATAATTAAACATGTAAATTGTATTTTTCTATCAATTCAACAAGGTTATTAATTTTTAACTTTTCAAAAATTCTGTTTTTATATGTGCTCACTGTCGACATTTGAATACCTAAGTTATTAGAAATTTCAAGATTACCATCACCTCTTACCAATAATTTCGCTATTTCTATTTCTCTATTAGACAATTTATCAAATGGATTTATGGGTTCGTTATTAACTTGACTATTGTTTAATTTATCAATTATTTCATCGGTTAAATACTTACCATATTCCATGATAGATCTAACTGCTTCAACAATTTTATCCTCTCCACTAAGCTTATTCAAATAACCATCTGCTCCTGCATGAATATATCTTAAGGCATAATATTCTTCTTCTTGAGCTGAAAACATCAATATCTTGACATTTGATAGAAAATGTCTTATCTCACTTATCATTTCAGTATTTTTACCTCCAGGAATATTGATATCTAAAATAATTAAATCAAATTGATCAACTTTAATTTTCTGTAAAGTTTCTGAATAATTACAAGCATAAGATATTTCTAAATTTGGAATTTCATTTTTCAAAATAATTGAAACACCAGCTTTTACAACTAAATGATCATCAACAATTAATATTTTATATTTCATGGGGGCTAAAATTAAAATGCTAAAATAATAAATAAATGATAGAATAAAATGTTATTTATAAATACTATTTTTGCACAAAATTATTACACATGAGCTTTATAGAAGAAATCGCAAGAAGAAGAACTTTTGGAATTATTTCGCATCCAGATGCTGGTAAAACAACACTTACCGAAAAATTACTTTTGTTTGGTGGAGCAATTCAAGAAGCTGGTGCCGTAAAGAGCAACAAAATTAAAAAAGGTGCCACTTCAGATTTTATGGAAATTGAGCGTCAAAGAGGAATTTCTGTTGCTACATCTGTCTTGGCATTTAACTATAAGGATAAAAAAATTAATATTTTAGACACCCCTGGTCACAAAGATTTTGCCGAAGATACTTTTAGAACTTTAACAGCTGTAGATAGCGTTATTGTTGTAATCGACGTAGCAAAAGGTGTTGAGGAACAAACCGAAAAACTGGTTGAAGTTTGTAGAATGAGAAATATTCCGATGATTGTTTTTATTAACAAATTAGATCGTGAAGGAAAAGATGCTTTTGATTTAATGGATGAAGTAGAGCAAAAATTAAAACTTCGCGTAACACCTTTGAGTTTTCCTATCGGAATGGGATATGATTTCAAAGGAATTTATAACATTTGGGAAAAAAATATTAATCTTTTTGAAGGAGATAGTAGAAAAAACATTGAAGAAACAATTGCTTTTTCAGATATTGAAAGCAAAGAATTAGAAGGAATTATAGGAGAAAAACCAGCCAATCGCTTAAGAGAAGAACTTGAATTAATTGGAGAAGTATATCCAGCTTTTAGTACCGAAGAATATCTTTCTGGTGATTTACAACCCGTATTTTTCGGTTCTGCCTTAAATAATTTTGGTGTAAGAGAATTGTTAGATTGTTTCGTTGAAATCGCTCCAACTCCAAGAGCTAAAGAATCCGATACTAGATTAGTTAGACCAGAAGAAGAAAAATTAAGTGGTTTTGTTTTCAAAATTCACGCAAATATGGATCCAAAGCATCGAGACAGATTAGCCTTTGTTAAGATTGTTTCAGGAACTTTTGAAAAAAACAAACCTTATTTACACGTAAGACAAGGAAAAAATCTAAAATTTTCGAGTCCAAATGCTTTTTTTGCTGAGAAAAAAGAAATTGTAGACATCTCTTATCCAGGCGATATTGTAGGATTGCATGACACTGGAAACTTTAAAATTGGAGACACACTAACCGAAGGTGAAAAAATGAATTTTAAAGGAATTCCAAGTTTTTCTCCGGAGCATTTTAGATACATCAATAATGCTGACCCGTTGAAATCTAAACAATTAGAAAAAGGAATTGATCAATTAATGGACGAAGGAGTTGCACAGCTTTTTACGTTAGAAATGAACGGACGAAAAGTAATTGGAACTGTAGGCGCATTACAATATGAAGTTATTCAATATCGTTTAGAACATGAATATAGTGCAAAATGCACCTATGAAAATTTTCCAGCATTCAAAGCTTGTTGGGTAAAACCTCAAGATCCAAAAAATGAAGAATTCGCTGAATTTAAGCGTGTTAAGCAAAAATTTATGGGTACAGACAAGTATGGACAACTAGTATTTTTAGCAGATAGTGAATTTTCGATTCAAATGACACAACAAAAATACCCTTCTGTTGAGTTATTTTTTACCTCAGATTTTCAAAAGAGATAATTTTTTACTACTATTGTATTATATTTTTAATTTATCCCCCAAAACACGAAATATGAAACCTAATTTATTAAAACTTTATGCAACCATTTTTATGGCTTTTATTAGCTTTTTAAGTGTTGCGCAGCCGGTAGACCCACCAGCAGACGATGATCCACCAGCATCTCCAATTAATACAAAATTGGTTTGGCTAGCAATTTTTGGAATCACTTTTGCTTTTTACTACTTCAAAAATCAAAAAAAGACAAGTTTACAAGATAAATAGTAAGCAACCATAAAAAAAGACCTCAAATTGAGGTCTTTTTTTATTTATTTATTTCTTTTCTGTTCTCTTGCCAAAAGTGTGTTTTTTAACAACATTGCAATTGTCATTGGACCAACACCTCCTGGAACTGGCGTAATGTAGGATGCTTTTTTAGATACATTTTCAAAATCTACATCACCTACAATTCTATATCCTTTTTCAGTAGTTTCATCTTCTACTCTAGTAATTCCAACATCAATAATTACAACATCATCCTTTACCATTTCTGCTTTTAGAAAATTTGGAACTCCAAGTGCCGAAATAATAATATCGGCTTGAGAGGTAATTTGATTGATATTTTTAGAATGACTATGTGTAACTGTTACCGTTGAATTTCCAGGAAATCCTTTTCTTCCCATTAAAATACCCATTGGACGACCTACAATGTGACTTCTCCCGATTACTACCGTATGCTTTCCGTCAGTTGGCACATTATATCTTTCTAATAATTCTAAAATCCCGAAAGGTGTTGCTGGAATAAAAGTAGACATATCTAAAGCCATTTTTCCAAAATTTTCTGGATGAAAACCATCTACATCTTTACTAGGATCAATAGCTTCAATGATTTTTTGGGTGTCGATTTGTTTTGGTAACGGCAATTGAACAATGAAACCATCTATATCATCATTCTCATTTAATTCTTTGATTTTTTTCAAAAGTTCCGTTTCGGAAGTTGTGCTTGGCATTTTAATCAAAGTAGATTCAAAACCTACTCGCTCGCATGATTTTACTTTGCTTCCTACGTAAGTTAAACTCGCTCCGTCGTTACCTACAATAATTGCTGCTAAATGAGGTACTTTTTCTCCATTAGCTTTCATTTGTGCTACCTCAGCAGCAATTTCGTTTTTAATATCTTCCGATACTTTTTTTCCGTCTAATAATTGCATTGTTTTTATTTCAGGTTTAGTGTTTTGGTTTTAAAAGTTGTGTGTTTCCCAAAACAAATAGTTAGTATATTTTAAAAAAATAAGGTTCAAAACTTTCTTTATTCGAAATTTTAAACCTTAAACTATAATTTACATTCTTGGCATTCCGCCTTTCATTCCAGCCATGGCTTTCATCAAATTTTTTCCACCACCGCCTTGCATCATTTTCATCATTTTGCTCATTTGGTCAAATTGTTTCATCAATTGATTTACTTCTTCAATTTTTCTCCCAGAGCCTTTCGCTATTCTATTTTACGTTTCACATCGATTAATGATGGTTTACTTCTTTCAGCCGGTGTCATCGATTGAATGATAGCTTCAATATGTTTGAACGCATCGTCTTCAATTTCAACATCTTTTAACGCTTTTCCAGCTCCAGGAATCATTCCAACAAGGTCTTTCATGTTACCCATCTTCTTGATTTGCTGAATTTGCGCTAAGAAATCATCAAAACCAAATTCGTTTTTAGCGATTTTCTTTTGTAATTTTCTTGCTTCTTCTTCGTCGTATTGCTCTTGTGCTCTTTCTACTAAGGAAACAACGTCTCCCATTCCCAAGATTCTATCAGCCATACGAGATGGGTAGAATACATCAATAGCTTCCATTTTTTCACCTGTACCGATGAATTTGATTGGTTTATTAACTACTGATTTAATCGAAATTGCAGCTCCACCACGTGTATCACCATCTAACTTTGTTAAAATAACTCCATCAAAATTTAATCTATCGTTGAATGCTTTTGCTGTGTTTACCGCATCTTGTCCCGTCATCGCATCTACAACAAATAACGTTTCTTGTGGTTGAATAGCTTTGTGAACATTTGCGATTTCGTTCATCATTTCTTCATCCACAGCCAAACGACCAGCAGTATCGACGATTACTACATTGAAACCATTTGCTTTTGCATGTTTGATTGCGTTTTGAGCAATTTCAACAGGATTTTTATTTTCTGGTTCTGAATAGACTTCAACCCCAATTTGTCCTCCAACTACGTGTAATTGATTAATTGCCGCAGGACGATAAATATCACAAGCTACCAATAAAGGTTTTTTGTTCTTTTTAGTTTTTAAAAAGTTGGCTAACTTCCCAGAAAAGGTAGTTTTACCAGAACCTTGTAAACCTGACATCAAAATCACAGA
Source organism: Ichthyophis bannanicus (assembly GCA_033557465.1). Classification (NCBI taxonomy): domain Eukaryota; kingdom Metazoa; phylum Chordata; class Amphibia; order Gymnophiona; family Ichthyophiidae; genus Ichthyophis; species Ichthyophis bannanicus. The sequence continues at coordinate 339,479,681 of CM066039.1, forward strand.
AGGATTTCCTGAAAGATTAATTCCCGCAGCATCACCACCCATTAATTCAGTCAACTCGTCTTTCACGATTTTCACCATTAACTGACCAGGTTGTAACGTAGTTAATACGTTTTCTCCTATAGCTTTATCTTTTACTCTAGTGGTAAAATCTTTGGCAATTTTAAAGTTAACGTCCGCATCTAATAATGCTCTACGTACTTCTTTTAAAGTATCGGCAACGTTTACATCCGTAATTTTACCATGTCCTTTTAATAGGTGTAACGCTTTATCTAACTTATCGCTTAAATTATCAAACATAATTCTGAATTTGTGTAATGAAGTGCAAAGATAACATAAAGTTATAAAGTTGCAAAGTGAGTGAATGGGTTTGTTTTAAATAAAAAACCAGCCTCTTAGACTGGTTTAATCGGGGCAAAAAGTGTGTGAGTTTTTTAGTTTTTTTCTAAAGTAAGATAATCAGTTCCGCCGTTACCACCACTTACATCAACTAATTCAATTTTTGTATCTGTTCTAGATAAAATATCCCAATCATCAGACAATTCATCAGCAAAATTTGCTGGAGATGAAAATAAGATATTGAAATCTAAATCATTACTAGGACTATCATCATTACTATCGTCATTAGTTACAGACCATGACCCTGTATAAGTATTTGTTCCATTTGTTGCTGTCAATACATTTGCAGAACCAAAAGTAAAATTATAACCAGTAAAATGATACGTTTCGTTTACTCCAGAATCTTCATAAAATGTAATTCTCCAAGTTCCAGAAGTTACTGTATTAATTACTGGAGTTGGATCAGCTGATGAACTTGAATTATCATCACTTGAACACATTGAAGCTACGTTTAACATAAAAATCAATGACAACATTGGGATTAAAGCTAATTTTTTCATAGGATTAAAATTTAATTTGTTTTTGTTTATAATTTAGTTTGTTTAATTTTTTGTTAGGTATAAATAGTCCGTTCCTCCATTACCACCACTTACATCTTTCAATCTAATTTGTGTTGCAGTATATTCGATAACTTCCCAATCATCTTCTAATTCATCCAATGTAATTCCATCAAAAGAAAACTCTAATTTTTCTTCACCACTATCCATATAATTAGACCAAGTTCCGTTTAATGAAATTGTATTTTTTACTGCTAATGACGTTCCATTACTATTAAATGTAAAATTATAACCTGTATAATCTGAAGTTTCATCTGTGTCATCAAAAAAATATGACACATACCAAGAACCATCTGCTATAATTGTACTCAATGTAGTACTACCACCACCTCCAGAAGGAGAATCATCGCAATCATCTATTGAATCTTCAATAACATCTTCTAACTGATCATTATTTGTTATTGCAACATTCTGTCCGTTAGCATTTGTCAACGAAATTGGATATTGAATAGCGATATATTCGTTATCTTCAAGGTTTTCTAAGAAATTATACAAATCACTATTGTTAGTAATTGTAATTGTATCAGCTAATTGATTATTAGAATTATACACACTAATTACAATTGGAAAATTGAAGCTTATGCAATCAATTTCATCAAAACCATCATCTTCTCCACAATCATCAATTACATCATCTAAATCGTCTGAATCTTGTAAAACTTGTGTAGAAAAGTTTTGATACTGAATTGTTATAGGGTATACAAAATTCACAATATCATCATCGTTAGAAAAAGCATCAATAGCATCTTGAACCGTTTGATAATCCGCTTGAGTTGACACCACAATATTTTGACCATTTACAATTACTGTTACTGGTAAAACAACGCTAAAGCAGCTTGAATTATCCATAACATTATCACCAGATGTTGGGTTTTGTGTAACTCGTGTTACTAAAGTAGTTAATGGTGAAGTATTCGTCAAATTCTGAGTTGTATCTTGAATGACTTCATTTTCTTCACTCTGACAAGACATTAAAAATAAACCTACTAGGCTTAAAATTAAAAAACGATTTAGTTTCATATTATACAGTGTTTTGGGTTACTTATCATAAAACAATTCAAATTTATTTTACCCTACCTTCTTTTTAAAATAATTTTAAAACAAAAAGAGTAAGCATTATTAAAAAATTAAAAAACCATATAATAATCTGTGCTATCATGTAAATTGACTTTTCATCTTTAGTAATTGCTTTTTTAATTATTGTTTCCATATTCAAATTTTTTTTAATCAAATAATGATTATATTTGTATGTACAGATATAACAACCTACTTTTAAAAAACCCTACCAAAAATTATTTTATTTTAAGCAATTCACAAAACATGTCCGAAAATAGTACTATTTGCCAAGAAAATATTTTTTCAGCTTTTTTTAAAAGTCATGCTAAAGGTTTACGAAATTTTCTCTACTACAAATTTGGAAATACAGACCAAGCTGAAGATGCTACACAGGAAGCTTTTATAAAATTATGGCAAAATTGTAAAGATGTTCCGCTAGAAAAAGCTAAATCTTATGTTTATACCATTGCTACAAACAATTCATTAAATGCAATTGCACACAACAAGGTAGTTTTGAATTATGAAAAGAACAACACTCTAGTAGATAGAACCAATGAAAATCCAGAACATATTTTAGAACAAGAACAATTTGAGTCTAAACTATTAAAAGCCATTAACAATATTAATGAAACACAACGAATTGCATTTTTAATGCACCGAATTGATGGTAAAAAATATGCCGAAATTGCCTCAGAATTAAACATTAGCGTAAAAGCTGTTGAAAAGCGTATTCACTTGGCGTTGATTGAACTAAAAAAAGAAATTGAAAATTTTAAGTAGGGTAAAAAACAACATATTTGTTTAATTATTAAATTAAACCTTAATGAAAAAAAATCTTTAAATACAATTTATTCATTACCTGTATTACTTTTTATAATTGTAACATCAGTTTTATTTTTTAGTTTTAAAACTAATGAAACTATTTTTTATAATTCAAACCCTGAATATAAAGTCATAGGTTGTGACACTACCATTATTTATTTTAAACAACAGGTTTTACCTATTTTGCAAACAAAATGCATAATGTGTCATAATCCTGAAAAAAACTCGCATGGAGTCTTGCTTAACAACTATGAAAACATATTAGCAACAATTGAAACAGATGATGATGATGATGATGAACAAAAAAATGAGTTAGCGAAAGTGATTTTGAGAAATAAAATGCCTCCTTACCCACATGAAAAGTTATCAAGTAATCAAAAAAATATTCTATTAAAATGGGTTAACCAAGGGATGCAAAATAATAGTTGTGAAGAAACTTTAATTGCAACTTCAAACCTGACATTTGAAAATAGTTTAAAATTGGTTATTGAAAATCATTGTATTGGTTGTCATTCTGGAAAATCTCCTGCGAATGGATATGACTTTTCAAATAAAAACACAGTATTGGAAGTTGTGAAAAATGGAAAACTTTTAAAAGCAATTAATCACGAAGCTGGAGTTACACCAATGCCTTTTATGAGTGATAAAATTTCTGAAAATGAAATAAAAGCTGTTCGCAGATGGATTGAAAATGGGATGAACTAAGTAGGGTAAAAAACAATATACTTGTTACATTATTGTAATACAAAAATTATGGACGAAGATTACAAATTAGCCAAATGGCTTAATAACGAACTAACTGCTGGAGAATTAGCCGAATTTAAACAAAATCCGGACTTTGCTTTGTATGAAAAAATCAAAGAAAATTCAGCACGCTTAAAAACACCAGCATTTGACCAAGATAAAATGTTGAGTAACGTTGTTACTACTAAAAAAACAACCAAAATTATCAAACTACAACAAAATTGGCTGGCTCGAATTGCTGCTATTTTGGTAATTGGGATTGGGTTAAGTTTTTTTGTTATTAATAATTTCAAAGAAAAATATTATGGTACAGAACTTACTCAAACAGTAAATTTACCTGATAATTCAGAAGTAATAGTCAATAATAATTCACACATAGAATACAAAACTTTTTTTTGGAAAAACAACCGAACAATTGATTTAAAAGGTGAAGCTTATTTTAAAGTAGCAAAAGGAAAAACATTTGAAGTGAATACTAATTTAGGGAAAGTGACCGTTTTAGGAACACAATTCAATGTAAACTCAGACAATAATAAATTTGAAGTAACTTGCTACGAAGGAAAAGTAAAGGTGAACTATAAAAATCAGGAAATCATCTTAACAAAAGGTATGCTAGTTACATTTGAGAACAATTCTAAAACAGAAGGAAAAACCACTTTATCAATGCCAAACTGGGCTTCTGATGAAACAGAAACAAGCTTTACAAATCAAAACTTGCAAACCATCATAGCTGATATTGAAAAAACATATAACGTTACCATTAAAGCAAATACTATAGCAACAAATCAATTATTTACTGGAAAAATACCAAATAATAATTTAGATGTAGCCCTACAAATAATTGCCTCAACCTATCATTTACAAATAAAAAAATCAAACGAAACAAGTTTTGAATTAGTAAAAAAGTAAATGAAATATAATCGTTTTTTATTAGTTATTATTAGCTTATTTGTCTTTGTCTTTCCACTCCGTGCACAAGACAAAGACAATACTGTTTTATTAAAAACAATATTAGATAATATTAGTAAAAAACATCAAGTCAGCTTTAATTACATTGAAGAAGAAATTGCAGTTTTTAAATTGGTGCCACCTTCAAATTCATTAACACTTCAAAAAAAACTGAACTATATTACTGAAAAAACACAATTAAAATTTGAATTTATTTCAAAAAAATACATTTCTGTAATTAACAATCAAAAACTTGACAAACCTTTGTGTGTCTATCTTTTAGACGAAGAAACTAAAGAACCCATCATTGGTGCTTTTTTACAAATAACAGCAACGAATAGCTCCGCAATTACAAATGATTTAGGCTATTTTGAACTCAATGTAAAATCGGCAAACGATATAGAAATTTTTCATTTGAATTATAAAACCAAGTTGGTACAATCAACGTTTTTATATGTAGAAAACTGCCCAAAAATCTATCTAAAAAGTATTATCAACGATTTGGAACCCGTCATAACAACAGTTTATTTAACTAAAGGAATTACCAAAAGAAAAGATGGAACATTTGAAATAAAACCTAAAAAAATCGGGCAACTTCCTGGTCTAACTGAGCCTGATGTTTTTCAAACCATACAACAAATTCCTGGTATAAATGCTACAGATGAAAGTATTTCAAATACGAGTGTTAGAGGTGGAACACATGATCAAAACTTATTTCTTTGGAATGGAATTAGATTGTATCAAACAGGCCATTTTTTTGGATTAATTTCTTCTTTAAATCCCAATTTAGCTCACAAAATTAATATTGCTAAAAACGGGACATCAGCTTTATATGGTGATGGTGTTTCAAGTTCAGTTTTAATTTCAACACATACCGATTCTATAGAAAAAACAAAATGAGCCGTTGGAATTAAACTAATTAATGCCGATTTTTATACGAAAGTAAAAACTTCAAAAAAATCAAATATTGAAATCAGTGGAATACGATAATACACATATTTAGTAACTTCTCCAACCTATACGAATTATTTCAATAAAATTTTTCAAAACACTATTGTTACTAATTATTTTGACAATCAAAATATTAAATATAGTTCAGATGAAGATTTTTATTTTTACGATTTCACCGCGCAATATCATCAAAAAATAAAACGAAAAACAGATTTATTTGTTGATATTCTGAGCATTAGCAACGTTTTAGACGTATTACAAACTAAAACAGAAAACAGCATTACAACTTCGAAATACAGTTGTTTAGAACAACAAACATACGGAGCAAATGCATTATTAAAAACAGATTGGAATGCAAAAATCAGTAGCGAAATTTCAATATACGCATCCTATTATAACATTAATTCTGAAAATGAATCGATAGAAAGCAATCAAATTTTTAATCAAGAAAACACTATTTTAGATACAGGAATAAAATTACAAAATAGTCATGTTTTATCAGATAGATTTACCTTTTTGAATGGCTATCAATTTAATGAAATTGGTGTACGAAATGTAGATATTGTAAACACCCCTATTTTTTCAAGAAAAATTAAAGAAGTTTTAAAAAATCATGCACTAATTACCGAACTAAAATACCATTCATCCAACGACAAATTTTATGGCCGAATTGGTTTCAGACAAAATTACATTCAGGAATTTTCTACCTATATTTTTGAACCGCGAATTCAGTTAAATTATAAATTCTCTCCGTTTTTTCAATTGGAAATTATGGGTGAAAGCAAACATCAAACTACTTCACAAATTGTAGATTTACAGCAAGACTTTTTAGGCATCGAAAAACGAAGATGGACTTTATCAAATAATGAAGACATTCCAATTGTTAAAAGTAATCAAGCATCGTTAGGATTTTCATTTAATAAAAACAATTGGTTGCTAACTTTGGAGAATTTCTACAAAAAAGTAGATGGTATTACCAGTATGAGCCAAGGTTTTCAAAACCAATATGAATTTATAAAAACTAACGGAAATTACAAGGTTTATGGAACTGAATTTTTAATTCAAAAACAATTCAAACCAATTACCGCTTGGATAAGTTATACTTTTCAAGAAAACAATTATGAATTTAAGACATTAAACGCAACAGCATTTCCGAATAATTTTGAAATAAAACATACCATAAAATCAGCTATAATTTCAGATTTTAAGAATATAAAAATTGCGATTGGAACTCAATGGTTTACTGGAAAACCAACAACTTTACCTACAAGCACAACACCAATCTACACTGACCCAGAAACCCCTACTGTAGGTTACCAATCGCCAAATTTATCTAATTTAGAAGACTATTTTCAAATGAATTTATCTGGTGCTTATGTTTTTGATATTGGTAAAAATTCAAAATTAAATTTTGGTTTTTCTATACAAAATGTATTGAATAATAAAACAAGTATCAATCAACATTATCGTATCAACAATAACACAAATGTTGTGGAACAAGTAAATACTTTTTCATTAGAAAGAACACCAAATGCTTTTTTAAGATTTACATTCTAAAGAAAAGTCAGGCTTTCACCTGACTTTCTATCTTAATCTTGAATTTTAAATACTTTTCTTAAAATATCTTCCATCAAACACCATTTGGTAATGGATGATTGTAATAAATTGGCACCCACAAAAATGGTAAACCAATACCAATTTTCGTTGACATACATTCCTAGCAACACACTTAAAATAATGAAAGTTCCTGCTATTGCTCTAATAATTCTATTTATCATATTGTAATTTTAATTAAATCGTTCTACTGAAAAAACTGCGGCATGTACTTTTGAAGCTGAATTTTGTTTTCCATTAAATTCACCAACAATGCCACATAACAAATCCACATTTTGCTTTTCTACAAAAGCATAAAATACTATAGAATCAATTTCATTCATTTCTGTTCCAAACCAATTGGTCTCTACACCTTCTTCTGAAGCGTCTCTAAAACCTTTAACATCTCTGTATGAATAAGACTTTACTTTAGCTTCTTTCAGCATCTTTTTGACGTCTTTTTCAAATTCAGCTATAGCAGTGATTAATATTAATTTCATAATTTTATGATTTAAACCCAATAGTTTTTCAAAACATCTCAGGTTGATTTTTATTTATTTTTCTCCCATTTTTTACGTTCCGTAATGTAGTAAATCAATGGAACTACAATCAATGTTAATAAAGTTGAAACAATTGCACCAGCCACTAACGAAATCGCTAATCCTTGGAAAATTGGATCAAACAAGATGATGGACGCTCCTATTACAACTGCTCCAGTAGTTAATAAAATTGGTGTTGTTCTTACTGCTCCAGCTTCAATAATAGCTTGTTTCATTGGAATACCATCGTTCAAACGGATTTCGATAAAGTCAATCAGTAAGACCGAATTCCGAACCATAACTCCGGCTAAAGCAATCATTCCAATGAACGAAGTTGCTGTAAAGAACGCACCTAAAACCCAGTGACCTAATACAATTCCAACCAATGAAAGTGGAATCGCAACCATCATTACTAATGGGGTTTTGAAGTTTTGAAACCAACCTACAATCAACATGTAAATCACAATAATTACAACTAAGAAAGCAGCTCCTAAATCACGGAACACTTCTAAAGTAATTTGCCATTCTCCATCCCATTTTACAGTAAAATCACTTTCGTCTGAAGGAGAATCCATATACAATTCGTTTACTTTATAACCTTTTGGCAATTGCATTTTTTCTAACTTCTCATTCATTCCCAAAATTGCATATACTGGACTTTCTAATGCTCCCGCCATATCAGCTAAAACATAAACTACTCGTTTTTGGTCTTTTCTATAAATCGTATTTTGAAAGTATCTGTAGTAACTTTTACCAAATCACTAACCGGAACTACATTACCACGACTGCCTTTGATTTTCAAATTTTGAATATCTTGAATTGACGTTTTGTCTTTATCTTCTAATGATAATGTGATGCCAACTGGATTATTCGAACGCTCATCATACAAGTTTGAAACTGGCATTTCTCTTAACAAATAAGTTAGATTACCAACAACTTGTTGTGGAGCAATTCCATTTAACATGGCTTTTTCTCTATCTACTTCCAATTTATATTCCACTTGAGGTGCTTCCACCATCCAATCCGTATCTACCACATCAGAAGTAGTTTCTAAAATGGTTTTTACTTGATTCGCTACTTTGATCTGATCTTCGTAATTAGGTCCATAAACCTCAGCTACTAACGTTGACAAAACGGGTGGCCCAGGTGGAACTTCTACAATTTTTACATTGGCACCATATTTTTTAGCAATTTTTTGTACTTCTGGACGCACTACTTTTGCAATATCATGACTTTGTAAATCTCTATCTTCTTTGTGTAATAAATTCACTTGAATATCCGCCATATTGCTTCCACCCCGCATATCGTAATGACGTACCAAACCGTTAAAAGTTATCGGAGCCGAAGCGCCAATATAATTTTGATAATCCACTACTTCAGGAACGGTTGAAAGGTATTGTGCAATTTCTTTCGTAACCGCAGCAGTTCTTTCTAAAGTTGTTCCTTCTGGCATGTCGATTACGACTTGGAATTCGTTTTTATTGTCAAAAGGTAGCATTTTCACCGCAACTGATTTCGTAAAAAACATCAAAACCGAACCAATTAACAAAACTCCTGTTACCAAAACATTAGATTACGTTTCTTAGAATTGTCTAAAAGTGGTTGCTCAATTTTTTTATAGATTTTATAAATCCGAGACGTTTCTAAACCTTGTTCTTCTTTGTGTTCTTGCTCGTCTTTTTCGTGTAATAAATGGTATCCCAAATAAGGTGTAACAGTCAAAGCCACAAACAACGATAATATCATCGCAATCGAAGCGCCAATTGGCATCGGACTCATGTAAGGCCCCATCATACCAGACACGAAAGCCATTGGCAAAATAGCTGCAATTACAGTGAAGGTTGCTAAAATCGTTGGGTTTCCTACTTCGTTAATAGCATAAATAGCTGCTTGTTTAAAGGGCAGTCGTTTCATTTTGAAATGACGGTGCATGTTTTCGGCAATAATAATACTGTCGTCAACTACAATACCAACTACGAACACTAAAGCAAAAAGGGTAATTCTATTTAACGTATATCCTAATAAATAGTAACTAAATAAAGTCAAAGCAAACGTTAACGGAACAGAGAAGAAAACTACTAATCCGCCTCTCCAACCCATTGCTAACATTACCAAAACCGTTACCGCAATAATAGCAACACCTAAGTGCAACAACAACTCTCCTACTTTGTGCGATGCGGTTTCCCCATAGTTACGAGTTACTTCTACATGAACATCGGCAGGAATAATATTTTTCTTTAAGCTTTCAACTTTAGTTATGATTTTCTCTGAAATCTGCATCGCATCGGCGCCTTTTACTTTCGCTACCGAAATGGTGACAGCAGGATATTCTGAATTAAATTTTGAGAATTTCTCATTCGCTTTTCCGTAACCAAAAGACACATAATTCTTAGGTGTTTGAGGTCCGTCTTGAATTGTAGCGACTTGTTTTAAATAAACCGGAATGTTGTTATTTACACCCACAACTAAATTTTCCACATCTTCCGAAGTGGCTAAAAACTTACCCGTTGTAACTAAATACTCCGTATCATTCTGTACAAAACTTCCTGATTGCGAACTTCCGTTATTGGCTTGAATCATCTGCATAATGCTCAATGCATCAACCCCGTTTTCAGCCATTTTATCTTTGTCCAAAACCACTTTTAGCTCACGAGTTCTTCCACCAATTTCTTTCGTAATCGCAACGTCTTTTACTTTTTCAACTTCCGAAGTAACTTCTTCTGCGATTTGACGTAATTGGAAATCATCATATTTTTCACTCCAAAGCGTTAATCCTAACATCGGAACATCGTCAATCGAACGTGTTTTTACGATGGGTTGTATTACGCCTTCTGGGAACATGGTGCGGTTTTTCATTAATTCGTCGTATAATTTTACATACGAATCTTCGCTGTTTTCTCCTACATAAAATTGCACCACCATCATCGAATAACCATTCATCGCCATACTGTGAATGTGTTCCACTCCTTTGATGTTGCCAATAATTTTTTCTAATGGTTTTACCACTCTATTTTCAATCTCAGACGGGCTAGCCCCTGGATACATGACCATAACATCGGCCATAGGAACGTTAATTTGCGGTTCTTCTTCCCTTGGAATTAAGAACGAACTATAAGTACCAATAATCATCAACGCCACCATCAATAAAATGGTTAGTTTAGAGTTGATAAAGAAATTGGCTATTTTACCTGATATACCTTCTTGCATTTTTTTAAGTTTAAATGTTTATGCGTTTAAAAGTTTAAAAGACAATGCTTAAAACTGAAAACTGCGACTGATTACTGAACACTAACCTTAACCCCGTTGAATAATTTTCCTTCTGCTGAAACAATATATTGTTCGTCTGCTGCTAATCCAGATAATACTTCCACTTGATTGCCGAAAGTTTTTTCCGATTCGTAACCATCTTAAAATTGCTACATTGCCGCTTCCTACAGTGTAAATTCCTGTCAATTGACCTTGTTTACTAAAGCGGTTTCTGGAACCATAACTACTATTGATTTTACAGTAGTTGTTTCTTTTTTAGCTGTTGGAAATTGCACATTTACAAACATTCCAGATAAAATTTCTTTATCCATTTTGTCTAATGTTACTTTTACCAAATATTGTCCTCCTGTATTTTTTGCGGATAAACTCACTTCCGAAACCTTTCCAGCTACTTCTTTGTTTAATGATTTTACATTGATTTTTACTGGCATTCCATTTTTTACATTTGAAATGTCACTTTCCGAAACCATTGCGGTTACTTGTAATCTTGAAGCGCCTTCAATACTTACTAAAGGCATTCCTGGATTGGCCATATCGCCTTCTTTTACGAAAGTATTAGTAACTGTTCCTGAAAATGGAGCTGTAATATTCGAATAAGAAAACTGTGCCATCACTTCATTACGCATTTGCTTGGCTGCTTCTAAACCTGCTTTTGCCATTTCGTAGCGCGCTGTCATATCATCCAATTCTTTTTGTGAAGCCGATTGTTGTGCAAACAAATTCACAAAACGATCATAATCTTTTTTTGCGTTGTTGTAAGCAGCTGTAGCTTGCGTGATAGAAGCATCTACCTGTGCTTTTTTCGCTTGTAAATCGGTATTATTGATGGTTACCAAAAGTTGTCCAGCCGAAACATTTTGTCCCACTTTTACATTTACTTTGGTTACATACCCCATCATTCTAGTACTTAAATTCGCACTATTTTCTGATTCAATTTTGCCACTTGCTGTTACATATGGACTATTTGAATTCCCAGAATTTCCAGCCACTTTTACTGGAATTGCAGGCAAATCAGCAACATTTTCTTTTTTATCACTTCCACAAGCTGTTAAGATTAGTGATGAAATAGTTAGTATTGTTAATATCTTTTTACTCATGATAATATTTTTTAGAGATAGGATTTTGTGAATCTTTGATTTCATGTTGTTATTTCGTTAAAAATTGTAAGTATTGTTTTGTAAAGTTATATTCGAAAACGGCTTGCAAATGCTCTAATTCTTTTTGTGCCATTTGCGTTTCAGCCATTAATAAATCAGTTGTTTTTTCTAATCCTTGTGTGAATCTATTTTGACGAATTCGAAAAGCTTCTTGCGATTGTTCAAAAGCTAATTTTGATAAATTTACTTTGTTTTCTGCATCAAGCAATTGACGATTCGTTTTACTTAATTCTAACTGACTTTGTTTTTTGTATTGTTCGGTTTCAACCGTTGCTTTTTCAAAATCAACTTTAGCTTTTTGTGTTTTTCCGATGTTTTTATATCCATCAAAAATATTCCAAGATAATTGTGCTCCTACTAAATACCCTTTAGCTGAAGTTCCGAAAATATTTTGATCATACAATTCATAACTTCCAAAAGCATTTAATCGTGGTAAGAATCCGAATTTAGACGATTGAAACATTTTTTGGTAAGCATCCGCCGATTTTTGCATCGCTTGAATATCTTTTCTAGAATCAGAAATTGTTGTATTGATACTTTCGATTGCTATTGAATTATCTAAAGCTTCTGCTGGCTTGTAGGTTTTTCCAACCATATCTTCATTCAATAAAAATGCTAAATAATCGGACGTATTTTGTACATTCGATTTGGCATATTGTAATTGATTCGTAATCTCATTTACACGAACTTGCACATTTAATAAATCGGTTTTTTGTAACATTCCGTTTTTGAAATAGTTTTCTACCAATTTTAAATTCCCTTGTGCTGTTGTATTTGCTTTCTCTAAAACTTTTACCGCTTTATACGCCAATTGCAATTGCATATAAGCTTTTGAAACTTCAAGTTCTAAATATTCTTTAGTGCGCTCTGTTTGTAGTTGAAAAGCATCCATTTTAGCTCTAGCAGCTTGTCTTCCGTACAAACCATCTAAGTTGATAAGTGGTTGTTGCACTTCTATTTTGGTTGCAAAATTTTGAGTTTTATCAGGATCATTTAACAATGCAGGATTAAAATCGGAAGCCGTTAAGATTTCTTGATTTAATTTGGAACCAAACGCCATTAAAGGATTGGTAGTAACTATTCCTGTATGCGAAACAGTAATATTGGGTAAAAAAAGTGCATTTGATTGACGATAATCTGCCTTTGCACATTGAAAAGATTTTTCGGCAACTTTAATCTGTAGGTTATTTTCTGTGACTTTTTGTAACAAATCATTTTTTGAAATAGATAAGGTATCCTGGGCAAACAAATTGGCAGTTCCCAAAGCAATTCCAATTGCTACTAATATATTGATTTTCTTCATCGTTTAATTTTCATTTTATTACTGAACAAAAGTACGATGCCGAAAAACCGTAGTCGGTAACAAGAGTTACATAGACTTGTAATATATGTTACATAAAAAAAATGCCTCGAAAAAATCGAGGCACTTAGATGTATTTTTAAATAAAACTACTCAGCTTTTTTCTCAGTAGCTTTTTTAGATGAACAACATCCACCTGATTTACCTTCAGAACCACAAGATTTTTTTTCTGCAGTTGAGCAAGATTTTTCAGTTTTAGCAGTTTCTTTTTTTTGCTTTTTGTTTTGGCTCTTGAGCATTAACATTCATTGACAACATAAAAGCTGCTACAGCCATGATTGAAACTAATTTTTTCATCTTTATTATTTTTTAAATTGTTATTTATTTTTTGTGTTCTAATTATACTATGACAAATATATATAATTTTAGAAATAGTACTCTTAATTTTTTATTAATTTAACAGTTATTGCTTTTTAATTACTTTTTCTGAAACATAAAATTTATCATCAAATACAAAAGTAATAATTACAAAATCTGTCTTAGCCGATGCAATACTAAAATTCATACTCGTTTTTCCAGTATGAATATCTTCGATATCTCCTTCTTCAACAACTTTTCCTTCTAATGTTGAAATAAAATAACCAACAGTTGTATCATAAGGCAAGTTAAACTCTACACGCACAGTATCAAGTGAGGTTGGATTTGGCGAAACAATCACAGAAAAAGGATTTTTTCCGTCAATTTGTTGAACAGTTAAAACTGGATTTTTTACCAATTTAACTTCATAGATAGTAGGATCGGCAGAAGTCAATCCTGTTTGATTATCTGTAAATGCAGACAAAGAAGAACTTAGAATGCCACCATATAAATGCCCAATCACAAATTCATTAGAAGTAATATTAGATAATTGAATAACTTCGTTTGAGTAATGAGGTAAAGTTTTTTTCGGAATAAACTCGGCTCCAGCTCCTTTAAGATTTGGCATCTCAACTGTCAAATTATATTCATACAAATTACCTGAAGCATCTCTTGAAGTTCTACTAATTGTTTTTACAAACGGAACCGTATTATCTTGAACTAAATTACCTGCTTGATAATAATACTGACTCATTCCGCCAAAAAATAAGTTGTGCATTTGATTTAAAGTGGCATCATATAAACCTACTTTTCCACTGTGATAATTACTTAAATATTGGTTAAAACTTGTTTGTGGATAATAACCACTAGCTTTTATATCTACTGGATACAAAAAGGGCAAATCAACCGCAATTTGAAATACACCAGATGAAATTGTATACCCTAACTCTCCATCAGGAAAAACTTGTGGTACAAGATTATAATCTCTTCGGTGCAAATGAACTGCATCAGTAATCGTTTCATAATTAGCATAACTTAAATTACTCCCAGAATTATCAATTGTAAATTTTCGGATAGCATTTGAATACGTTTGCGTAAACGTTGGGTTATTCATTGGGTTATATCTTCCATCAAAACGATGTCCACCTACCAAATAAAAAGTAGTTCCAATTTTAGCCAATTGTCCACCAGTTATTGCAAAAACATCATTCGAAATTTGCTTGAAATAATAATTTATTGGTGTTCCAGCCATGATGGCGTTCATCAAATTTGGCACATCAACGGAAGTCAAATTATTGAACGTATTATGATCGTCTGCTGAAGCTGCATTAGCATTTCCTCCAATATGAAACAAAGCATCTCCGTCTTGATAAAAATTCATCTTGGTAGATTGCAACTGCTCTTTAATTCCTCCTGGAAGTGAATTTACTGATGCAGACCACGATTGTTGTGTAGCAATATCAACCACATAAATATCTGTGTTATTTTGTGCTCCTGGAAATGAATTAAAAGGTTGGCGCGCATGAACACCATCTTTTCTTCCTCCAATAATTAACCATTTCCCATTATGCTGTCCAAAAGCATAAGAATGCAAACCTGGCAATCCAGAAACCGAAACAGGAGTTAAAACTACATTATAATCAAACGTAGTTTGTGCTATTAATGACTGTATAGAAGCCAAAAATATCACTATAAAATATTTTTTCATTTTAAATAAATTACAAGTTAGACCTATGATAAAAGTGCATAAGTAATTAATAAACTTTTAAATTTTTTAAACTAAAAACTTTGGCGGATGCCAGATAGAGTGTTGGTATTTTGGGATGAAAATCTTTTCGTAATTAGATTTTTGTTTTTCAGAATAAAACTCTGGTGTACTATTAAATTCTTTTAATGAAATTTCAGCAACAAACTGTATGGGACTGAAATTTAAACTCATAATAATTTTCCCTTTCTCGCAACCAGAAGTTTCTGAACCATTGCATGAAATTCCACATTCTGAACTTACTAACATTTTTATAGCTCTTACTGATGGCAAAGTATTTAATGTCATCAGATAGAAAAAAAGAATGTAAGTTAGAAATTTCATTTTCACAATCTTGCAAATTATTTTAGCAATGAAACAAATGTATTATTTTTTAGGAATTTGGCAACCATTTGCACCACACCCCGTATTAAAAAGAGCTTGTATTAAAAAAAATAATCCAAAAGCTATAAAAAACCATTCAAAAGTAACATAAGCTTGAACAAATAAAAATATTGCAAATACTAACCGTACAATGCGCATCAAATGCCATTTTGTAAATAAAATATGCTTCATGTTTACTTTTGATTTTATCGTCAAATATATATAAACAAAAAATATTTTTGTGTATCAAATGTTACTTAAAACTGAAAGTAAATAAACGGTTGTGGACCTGCTGAAGCTGTAGCATAAACTACCCAAAATACAAATCCTAACACAATAGCTTTTCCAATTAATGGCAATGCTTTAAAGCTATTTTGCATCAAATTAACCATTGTTTCAGGAAGAAAATGCCATATAAATCCAATTGTCATTAATAAAAATACATTTTTATATCCAGAAATAATAACCATCCATTGGTTCATGTCAAAGGTTACTTTTCCAATATTTTGAATGACTTCTATAGCTGTTACAAAATCTTTTGCTCGGAAGAAAATCCAACAAAAAGTTACAAAATGAAAGGTTAAAACAATAGCCAAAATAGTCCAAACATAACTAAACACGCTTTTCTTAACATCAACTTTTGCTGGGAAATATTCCAAAACAATTTTATGAACCGCTAAAGCAATTCCATGTAAAGCTCCCCAAATAATAAAACGCAAACTTGCACCATGCCATAAACCGCCAAGTAACATTGTTGTCAGTAAATTTACATTGGTAAACATATTTCGCTCTCTATCTTTTGAAAGTAAGAAAGTCATTACAAAAGCAATAGCTCCACCTACTGATATAAATAAAGGCACGTGACTTGTTCCGATGAAGGAAATACTCCATAAAATCAATATAAAAAAGAACAAAGCTGGAAATAAAAATCCTGCAAAAGTTCCTTTTCTGTTTCCTCCTACCGAAATATACAAGAAATCTTTCAACCAAGTTGATAGCGAAATATGCCATCTTCTCCAAAACTCGGTAATCGATGCCGATTGATAAGGTGTTCTAAAGTTGGTTGGTAATTTAAAACCTAGCAACAAAGCCACCCCGATAGCCATATCAGAATAACCCGAGAAATCACAATATATTTGAATGGCATAACCATAAGAAGCCATTAAATTTTCAAAAGCAGTATAACTCGAAGGAGCATCAAAAACACGATCAACAAAATTGATTGAGATATAATCTGAAATTACCGTTTTCTTAAGTAAACCTCCAATAATTAAAAGCAATGCTCTATTTACTTCTTCTTTAGTTATGTTTAATTTCTGATAAATTTGTGGTAAAAAATCTTTGGCTCTTACAATTGGCCCAGCAACTAACTGCGGAAAAAACGAAACGAAAAACAAATAATCAACATAATGTTTCGTTGGTTCAATTTCTTTACGATATACTTCTATAATATAACTAATGGATTGAAAAGTATAGAATGAAATTCCGACCGGAAGTATAATTTTTTGAAAGGCAAAATGAGCTCCAGAAACTGAATTATAAGTGTCAATTACAAAATTGGTATATTTAAAATAACCAAGAAAACCAAGATTTAAAATAACACTAAACGCTAAGCACACTTTCTTATAAAAAACACTCGTAGTGCGATGCACCAAATTACCCAAATTGTAATCTACTACTGAAGACGCAACCAACAATAAAAAGTAAATGCCACTCGATTTATAGTAGAAAAACAATGAAAACGCAATAACATAAACCAATCGTTTATAAAATGTGTTTTGCAACGAAATATAAATAGTATAAAAAACAATAAACAAGCCCAAAAATAAACCTGTATTAAACAACAAAGGCTCTTTTGGATTATAAATAAACCAATTTTTAACCGTTTCTATCGTTATTGTACCAAAGGTTTCAGTAAACCAATTTTGTATTGAAAAAAGTGCTATCACAACTATTTTGCTGATTTATATAATTCATATGATTGTAAAAATGCTTCAAAGAATAAATCGGCTTGTTTTTCATAACCAATTTTGGAATAATGTACTTTATCGCGAGACATTAAACCTTTTGCAGCATTCTTAAAAATATTTTTATTGCCACCAAAAACTTCAAATAAATCCCAAACTGCATAACCATTTGAATGGGCATTTTCTTTGATTTTTACTGCATAATCAGCAATAAAAGTGTTCGTGTATTTTCTATGTAAAACCGAAGGTGGCGGTGTTGTTACCAAAATGGTTGCTAGGGGTGTTTTTTCTTTAATTGAAGCAATCATCTGGTTCAATTGTTTAAAATATTGTTCTGCAGATTGCTTATCAAAACTTTCATTTGTACCTAACGATATAATAATTAAATCAGGTTGTAAAGCGGGCAATTGCTCAAAAAATAGTGGAAATTTATTATAATCTGAACATTTTGCGCCATTGACGCCAATTCCGCTGTAAGTGATTCCTGATGCGTTGTTTCCTAAAATCAATCCGTTTAGTGCAAAATCATTAACATTTTGATTCGGAACTATTGCTATTTTGTCCAATGGTTTTTCAGAAATATAATCATTTGAAAAAAATGAAGTTTGCAAATCTATCGGCACAAACTCTGTTTTAGTTACAAATCTAGGTTGTGTCTGCTTTGAAGGGATTGTCAAAATTTTTCCATCTCTAATCATATCACTTTTTAACCCATTTGCTTTTTTAAGAGCTTTCAACGACACATTATATTTGTCTGCAATCCCACCTAAAACTTCACCAGGTTTTACCTTATGCGTTATTTTTTTAGGCACTTTAGTTTCTATTACAATATTTTTATTAGAAACCGAGACATCAAATAAATTAGTGTTTTGAGGTGTAATTACCTTTAAATTGGTAAAATTATATCGTGCATCTTTTACTTGTACTTGTATGGCAAAATTATCAGATTTTGTTTCCAAAGCGATTCCACTAAAACCAACAGGTTTTGATGAATCGGCATATAAATTTCGTACACTCTGAAAACTTCCCGAAGCAGTAAATCGAATGGGTGCGCTATTATTTGTCTTTGCAACACTATATGGAAATGTAAATCCAAAACCTGCATTTCCAAAAGCATTTTGCAGATGATTTCTCATTCTTGCAGTAAACAAATCGGCTTGAATATGCGAATCCCCGATATGAACTATATTTATTTTACCTTCTTTTGATTGTTCTAATTGGAACAATCTTTCATAAAAAGCAGCAATTGCACTCGTGTTTTGTATATCATTTTTATCAAAAGTAACCTCAACAGTATCAACAATAGTAGAATCAATAGCTACAAAAGTTGTATCCACTTCTTGAGCAAAACCAAAGGAAGTCAATCCAAGTAAAAACAATATTATCTTATTCTTCATGTATTGAATCCTTTTTTACAGCAACCGTATCTCTTTTTACAGGAGTGGCTGGTTTGCGCTTTTTTCTTAAATTTTTATAGGTTTCGTACCCTTGATTAATTTGGTTAAAAATCATATTTGCTACTTCTTTAGCACCTCTATGATTAAAATGTGTATAATCTTTATTTGCTTTTGCAGGAACTTCATCTACCCATTTTACCATAGAACCATCACCACCCATTAATGTGTAAATATTTACAAAACTCGCTTCTGATTTAATAGCATATCTTTTTTGTGCAGTATTCAACGGAACGACAGCCGAATCTGTTTTCATTTCCAAATCATACTTAGTTGATTTATCTGCCGTTGATATAATTAAAATTGAGACGCCAGGAAAACATTCTTTCAAATGATTTACAACTTTAGTCATTCGTTTTTCATACCAAGTCTAATCTAATGTTCCATAATTCAACACATTAGCTCCATATTGTAATACAATTAAATCATAACCTAATTTTGCATGAAACGCTTTCATTGTAGCCGTGTCAAATGTTCCTAATGGAAGTCCAGAATTTCCTCTGTTTGAAAAATTATCAACATGAACTCCTTTTCCATCATCAAAATTAAAACCATAAAAAGGAATTGAATCAGCTTTAGAAAAATTTACTTTTATGTTTTTCAAATTCCCTTCTGACAGAGTCAATGTGTTTAAAGTATTGTTTGGTGATAATTTTTTGAAAATAGTATCAGAACCTACAGTATAAAAAACCTTTCCGTTTTTATTTGATGAGCTTCCGTAGAACAATGTTGGTTTTGGTAATTCTAAGGCAAATTTTGTTTTGGTTGCTTTGTATTTTACCCAAGCTACATTTGAAGTATCGTTAGCAAAAAACACATGTCCATTTACACCGAAAGCACGTGATGGTCTTTTAACCTTCAAATACGATTGTGTTTTCCAATTACCCGAAAATTCGTGTGTAAGTGAACTTCTTGAACTAGCTGATTCTGATGTAATATTAACAAAACCAACACCTTGACCACCAAACGTTCTTGCAAATAAGTTCTAAAATCCTTAACTATCAAATCACCATCTGTCATTGAATCACCAAAATAAGCTATACGAACATTTCCTTGCTTTTTGGTTTCCAATTGAAACAATTTTTCAAAAAAAGTGACCAAATATTGATTTCCTTTGTATTCATCAAAAGTTTCATCTGGGAATTTTATTCCGTTAACAACCTTAAAATCAATTGTTTTATTTGATAACGTATCTTTTTCTTTAATAGCTCCATCTTCTGCTAATGCTTCTAAAAGCAAGCTGTCTACAACAATATTTTTAGAATTTGCTGTGCTTTCAGGAAAAATTTTCTTGGGTAGAAATGTTTTGAATGCTAAAAATGATAGGGTTGAAAAAACCACTACAATTAATGCTTGAATAAAATATTTTGATGTGTTCATTTATTATATTTCAATATCAAATACAAGTTAAAAAATCAAGTATAATCATAAACTCGTAACTTGTAACTTTAAACTCGTAACTCGCTTACATTCTCTCAGGAACTTCAATTCCTAACAATTGAAATGCATTTTTTATTGTGTTTCCAACAGATTTTGACAACTGTACTCGAAATACTTTTTTATCGTGATTTTCTTCTCCTAAGATAGAAACTTGCTGATAGAACGAGTTGAATTCTTTTACCAAATCATACGTATAATTCGCAATCAAAGCCGGACTGTGATTCTCAGCTGCATTTTGAATTACTTCAGGAAACAACTGCACTTGCTTGATTAATTCTTTCTCTTTTTCATGTAATTCTAATCCAGAAATTGAAACAGTTGTATCAAAATCAGCTTTTCTTAAAATCGATTGAATACGAGCGTAAGTATATTGAATGAATGGTCCAGTATTTCCAGCAAAATCAACCGATTCTTCTGGATTGAACATCATTTGTTTTTTCGGATCAACCTTCAACATGTAATATTTCAACGCACCTAAACCGATTGTTTTGAATAAAACCGCTTTTTCCTCTTCAGAATACCCATCTAACTTTCCTAACTCTTCTGAAATAGTTTGTGCAGTTGTAGTCATTTCTGCCATTAAATCATCAGCGTCAACAACTGTTCCTTCACGAGATTTCATTTTTCCTGAAGGTAATTCTACCATTCCATAAGATAAATGATACAAGCTGTCTGCCCAATCAAATCCTAATTTTTTCAAGATTAAGAACAACACTTTGAAATGGTAATCTTGCTCGTTTCCTACCGTATAAACCATTCCTCCAACATCTGGAAAATCTTTCACACGTTGGATTGCGGTTCCAATATCTTGTGTCATATAAACCGCTGTTCCGTCAGAACGAAGTACGATTTTTCTATCTAAACCATCCGCAGTTAAATCAATCCAAACTGAACCATCTGGATCTTTCTCGAAAATACCTTTTTCTAAACCAAATTGTACTACTTCTTTTCCAAGTAAATAGGTGTTTGATTCATAATAATAGCTATCAAAATCAACGCCAAGATTTTTATACGTTTGAGCAAATCCATCATATACCCATTGGTTCATGGTTTTCCATAGTTCGATAACTTCTGGCTTTCCATTTTCCCAATCTAAAAGCATCTGTTGTGCTTCTAAAATGGATGGTGCTAGTTTTTTTTGCTTCGTCTTCAGTTTTACCTTGAGCGATTAATTCTGAAATTTCTTTTTTGTATTGTTTATCAAATTCCACATAGAAATTCCCAACCAATTTATCACCTTTCAATCCGGTTGAAGCTGGCGTTTGTCCGTTACCGAATTTTTGCCAAGCCAACATCGATTTACAGATGTGAATTCCTCTATCGTTGATAATTTGCGTTTTGTATACTTTTTTTCCAGAAGCTTTTAAAATTTCAGCAACCGAATATCCTAACAAGTTATTTCTGATGTGCCCTAAATGCAAAGGTTTATTGGTATTTGGTGAAGAATATTCCACCATTACCGCTTTTTCTCCTTCTTTTGGAGCTACAAAACCAAATGTTTCGTTGTTTTTAATCGTATTGAAAAATTCTACATAAAAAATATCTGAAATCACGATGTTTAAAAATCCGCCTACCACATTAAACTTAGAAACTTCATTTACATTCGTTACTAAGTAATTTCCAATCTGATTTCCAATTTCAACTGGATTGCCTTTTAATGCTTTTACCAAAGGAAAAACTACCATAGTTATATCACCTTCAAATTCTTTCCTAGTAGCTTGAAATTCAACTTTTTCGATAGCTATATCGAATAATTCCTGAACTGCTTTTTGGATGTGCAATGTTAATGTGTGATGTAATGTCATTTTTACCTAATTTTTAGAACGCGCAAAGGTAATAAATAGTAGTTTGCGAATGGTAATTCGCTGTTAGTTTTTTTACATCAAAAAAATAATTTCAAAAAAATTGTAACAATTAACAAATGTTGAAGTCTATTAGCTACAATCATCAATATTATTTTAAAAACAAACAAATGAAACTAAAATTAATTATTACGTGTTTTTTATGTAGTCTTTTCTACGGATTTGCTCAAAATTCGGGAACAATTAAAGGAAAGATTATCGACAAAAATACTAAGCAACCTTTGCCTTATGTAAATATTGTTATTAAAGACAATGATAAAATTATCACAGGCGGTGTAACAAAAGACGATGGAAGTTTTGCAATCAATCAATTAGCGGTTCAAAAATACACTGTTGAATTTCAATTTATTGGTTATATCACAAGTAGTAAAACTGTTGATTTGACAACTGATGCAAATTTTAATTTAGGAACAATTACCATTGAAGAAGATGTAACTGAATTAAAAGAAGTTCAAATTGTTGCTGAACGATCAAGTATGGTGCAAAAAATAGATAGAAAAGTAATCAATGTTGGAAAAGATTTAATTGCTTCTGGAACAACTGCTTCTGAAATCATGAATAACATTCCAACAGTTAGCATCGATCCGCAAACGAAAGAAATTAGCATGAGAGGAAATAGCAATGTGAGAGTTTTAGTTGATGGAAAACCTTCTAATGTTTCTATTGAGCAACTATTGCAACAAATTCCATCAGCTTCTATCAAACAAATTGAATTGATTACAAATCCTTCGGCAAAATATAATCCTGAAGGAATGAGTGGAATTATCAATATTATTTTACACAAAAATTCACAAGATGGATTTAATGGCTCTATCAATTCTGGTGTAACTTTTGGAATTACACCAAAAACCAATTCAGCTTTGAACTTAAATTATCGTGTTGGAAAAGTAAATTTTTATACCAATTATGGATTTAACCATGGTAAAAATGCCAATCATGGATTTGTAGAAAGCGAAAGAACAAACCAAGAAAACAGACAAGATTTTCAATTTAACAATAAAAACAATTCGCATTTAGTAAAATTTGGAATGGATTATTATATCAATGATAAAAACACTTTATCAGCATATACCAATCAAAGTTTTACTTATGGTGATGGAAATGGATTTACTACAGTAATTTATGATGATGCAATTGCAAACAGAAATACTAATCAACTTTTTGGAAGCAACAGCACCAACAAAAACCAAACCTATGACATGGTTTTTAAACATGATTTTGAAAAGAAAGATGAAAATTTTGAACTTCAATTAAATTATTCGCACACAGTGAATGATGAAAACACGGTGTACAACGAAACCATTTCAAATCCAACAGAAAGTTTTGAAAGAACCAATTTAGTTAAAGGGACAACAGATTATTTTCAAATGAATGCTGATTATGTAAATCCAATTTCTGAAACATTAAAATTAGAATTAGGAGTTGAAACAAGAATTCAAAATTCTGGAAATCAATTTAACGATATCAATCCAAGTTTTACAAGTGCGAATAATTCGTTTGATTTTGGAAGAAATATTTATTCTGCATATGCTAATTTAGGAAAGCAAATTGGAAAATGGAGCGGGCAACTTGGCGTTCGTTTAGAATATTTTGACTTAGATGCTAATTTTGCCATTGAAGAAACAAATCCAGCATTTAATGATACTCAAAATATTTCAGATGATTTATTTACAGCATATCCTTCAGCATTTTTTACTTACACTGCAAACGATAAAAACTCTTTTAATTTCAATTATTCTAGAAGAGTTGATCGACCAAGCATTGGACAAATTAGTCCGATTAGAGAATGGACAACTCCATTAATGGAATCGAGAGGAAATCCAGCATTAGCACCACAATTTACAAATTCATTTGAAGCAAATTATACACGAACAACAAAAATTGGTTCCATTACAAGTGGTGTTTTCTACAGAAGTATTTCAGATGAAATTTCAAGAACAGTTTATAACGACCCAAATAATGTAAATCGAAACATTTTATCATATGCAAATTTTGACAACAATAATGCCTATGGAATTGAATCTTCGGCAAATTTAAAGTTTACAAAATGGTGGTCAGCTAATGCAAGTGCCGATATTTATTTCAAAACAGCAAAAGGAACAATTCAAAATGCAAATACAAATGCTTTAGAAAATGCTGAAGTTGATGTAACAACCTTCAATGCAAGAATTAATAACAGCTTTACTGCTACAAAAGATTTACGTTTTCAATTATTTGGAATGTACAGAGGTAAAGACAAAGGACTACAATATGACCGAAAAGCGATGTACAAAATGGATTTTGGAGCTACTTACAACATTTTAAAAGGCAAAGGAACAATTACTGCACGTTATAATGACGTCTTTGAAAACATGCGTTTTGCTTTTGATGGTAAAATTCCATACCGTCAACAAGGTGCTTTTTATTGGGAAAGTCAAACATTTTATGTTGGAATCAACTATATTTTTGGCGGCGGAAAAAACCGTGCTTTAGCTAGAAAACAAAGAGATGCTAACGAAACACAAGGTGGTGGCGGAATGTTCTAGCCTCCCCCAACCCCTCCATTTATAAACCATAAAAAAAGCGTTCTGAAAATTTCAGAACGCTTTTTATCTATATTCTATTTTCTTTATTCTATTCTCTAAAATTACCATCTAATGATCACACTTCCCCAAGTAAATCCAGAACCAAAAGCTGCTAAAACAACTAAATCACCTGATTTAATTTTTCCTTGTTCCCAAGCTTCAGTTAAAGCAATTGGAATATAAGCTGCGGTTGTTTTTCCATATTTTTTAATGTTATTGAACACTTGGTCATCTGTTAAAAGGAATTTCTGTTGAATGAACTGTGAAATTCTCAAATTAGCTTGATGTGGTACCAACATATTAATATCTGAAACCTGTAAATTATTGGCTTGAAGTCCTTCATTAATCACTTCACTAAAACGAACTACTGCGTTTTTAAAAACAAATTGTCCGTTCATGTATGGATAATAACTTTCGTCATTTGGATCATTATCTGCAATGATATCGGTTACCCAACGTTTCCCCATTCCTGGTGCAACAAGAGACAATTCCTCAGCATGTTGTCCTTCTGAATGTAGATGTGTAGATAAAATTCCTTTGGTCAAATCTTCTTCTCTTGAAAGTACTGCTGCTCCTGCTCCATCTCCAAAAATTACTGACACACCTCTACCACGAGTGGTCATGTCTAAACCGGTTGAATGTAATTCAGAGCCGATAACTAAAACATTTTTATACATTCCAGTTTTAATGTATTGGTCGGCAATTGAAATCGCATACACAAAACCCGAACATTGATTACGAACATCCAAAGCACCAACTGTTCTTAGACCCAAATCACGTTGTACTAAAACGCCTGGACCAGGAAAATAATAATCAGGACTCAACGTAGCAAAAATGACAAAATCAATATCTTCTTTAGCAACACCCGAACGCTCTATGGCAATCTTAGCTGCCTTTACACCCATCGTTGTAGTGGTATCTTCTCCTCTAATCACATGACGACGCTCTTGAATTCCTGTTCGCTCTTGAATCCATTCGTCATTGGTTTCTATAATTTTAGATAAATCTTCGTTTGTAACAATGTTTTCAGGAACATAATAACCTAATCCTGCTATTTTTGAATGATACATATTCTATGTGGTATTTGTTTT
The DNA here is from genome assembly GCA_033557465.1 of Ichthyophis bannanicus. Lineage (NCBI taxonomy): Eukaryota > Metazoa > Chordata > Amphibia > Gymnophiona > Ichthyophiidae > Ichthyophis > Ichthyophis bannanicus. The sequence continues at coordinate 339,505,874 of CM066039.1, forward strand.
TAGTATAGCAAAAATACGAAATTAATAATTTAGGAACGATTTATTTAGATTTTGATAATTTGAATTATATTTGTTAATAAAGATTCTGAAATGAATAAGATTATTACTTTACTACTACTAACATCAATCTTTATTAATTGTAAATCCACAAAAAATCGAGAAGTTGATGGTATATTTGTTAATAAAACAATTTTAGGTAATGAATTTCTAAAATTTAATAGTAATCATACTTTTGAATTCTATAGTAAGATACCACTATTAATTAGTGAAAGTAAAGGTAATTGGTATTTAAAAAATGGGGAGATAATAATAAATAGCTATCCCGAATATAAGAATGATTATTTTACAGTAGAAGAATCTTTAAAAGGAAATGATGATGAATCAATAATACATGTTGTTGATGAAAACAATTATGGAATATATGGCGTGGATTTTATTATGAATCAAAACATATATATCACAACAAATGAAGATGGAAAAATAATTTTAAACAACTACTCATTTAATGTATCTGACAAAATTGAATTTTCATCAATAAACTTGTCTCTAGAAAAAAATATTTATTCTATAAAAAATTCAAAAAGCACCTTCATAAAAATTAAAATATTTAGTAAAAATTATGAAAAAAAATATTTTGAAAACGACACTATTCAGATAAAAAGAAACAAAATTATTTTGAATGAAAAAAGTTTCAACAAACAGAAGTAATCAAATAAAAATAGTGCAATATTTAGATTTAGATAATTTCTAAATACAACTCTTTACCCATTTCTATATCCATCACATTTTCAAAAAACACAGATTGATTTTCATACATAGCTTCAATTAAATAATGATTTCCTCTAAAATAGGAATGTATTACATTTACTTTCAATTCAGATTTTTCACTAACTTTTAATTGGTGTGGATAAATCAAATGATTTTTTCCATTAATAACTATTGCATTAACATCTCCAAAAAGCGAAGCTATATATTTATTTTTTGGGTGATTATAAATTTCTTTAGGATTACCTTTTTCAATGATATTTCCATCTTTTACAATTAATACCTCATCTGCAAAAGCTAAAACATCTGTACTGTCATGTGTGGCAACTATACAAGTGATGTTTTTTTGTTTTAAATAACTAAATAATTTTCTTCGAAGGCTATTTTTTCTAAAATTATCAATATGACTAAAAGGCTCGTCAAGCAATAAAACTTCGGGTTCCAAGGCTAAAACTCTTGCTAATGCTACACGTTGCATTTGTCCGCCACTCAATAATTTTGCTTTTACATTTGCATATTCGGTCATTTCAACAATTTCTAACAATTCTGCAATTCTAGTTTGTTTCTCTTCTGGAAAAAAGTTAGACAAATACTTACCAACATTTTCTGCAACCGTAATAAATGGCATCAAATCAAAATCTTGAGCTAAATATTTCATAAAAGGCATCCCTGGAATCAAATGGAATTTTGGTCCTTGAACAGCGATATCATCCCAAAATATTTGTCCTTCATCAACGTCATGCAAACCATAAATTAATTTAAGCAATGTACTTTTACCACAACCGCTCTCGCCTATAACAGCCATGCTTTTTCCTTTGGATAAAGAAAAAGTTAAACTATTAATCACCACAGTATTGAGATACGAAAATCGGACAGATTGTACTTTTAGCATATATATATTGAGCGTTTCTTAGAGCAAAGAAAACCATAAAACATTTATGATTAAAATTTAAAGAAAATATTTTTTTTAAATACTGAAATTAATTCTATATTGCACTCCCCAATTTTAACGAAATTTAACAATGAAAAAAAAATCCCTATTTTTAGCAATAACCCTAGTTGCAATATTTTTCACAAATACCTCACAAGCACAATTTAGTATCGAAGCAAATTATGGACTTAATGGTTCTTTTGAACCTAGCTATAACGGATTTACACATTTTGGTGGTGGAGTTTCATATGATTTTGACGAAACTTTTGGAGCTAAAATTGATTTTGCTTCAGATACTTTCTCAATTGAAAATGAAGATACGGGAATTGAATCTGGCTCAAAAAACACAAGAATTTCTTTACAAGGTGTAATGAATGTTTCAAATTTAATTGACTCAAGAGCTTCTTATGGAAATTTTAGAGTACTAGCACATGCTGGTGGTGGATTATCAATTTTGAAATCTGATAGTCCTACTTTAGATAAAACAGACCATATTGCGAATGTAATTATGGGAATTAGTCCACAATATAAAGTTGCTGAAAACTTATATTTAGGATTAGATGCTTCAATGATTTTTAATATTTCTCAACATTACTATTTTGACGGAACTTTAACCTATGTAGGTCAAGCTAACTCAATTACAGGAATTATGTATAATGTAACTGCTGGTTTAACCTATAAATTTGGTAGTTACTAAACAAGAAACCAACCCCCTACTTAATACTTAACCTATCCTAATTCTCCTTTTTGAATTAGGATTTTTTTATGTCAATTTGTCACCAAATCTAGTTTGGTACTTGTTTTGAAGTATCTGAAACATCAAATTGTTTAACTAAAATTTTAAAATATGGCATCAGGAAAAATTAACGTTTCTGTAGAAAACATCTTTCCACTAATTAAAAAATTCTTGTATAGCGACCACGAAATTTTTCTTCGCGAATTAGTTTCTAATGCAACCGACGCTACTTTAAAATTAAAACACTTAACCAGTATTGGTGAAGCAAAAGTTGAATATGGTAACCCAATTATTGAGGTTAAAATCGACAAAGAAGCTAAAAAACTACACATTATTGACCAAGGTTTAGGGATGACGGCTGATGAAGTAGAAAAATACATCAACCAAATTGCTTTTTCAGGTGCGGAAGAATTTTTAGAAAAATATAAAGATTCTGCCAAAGATTCAGGTGTAATTGGTCATTTTGGATTAGGATTCTATTCCGCTTTTATGGTGGCCTCAAAAGTGGAAATCATCACAAAATCTTACAAAGATGAACCAGCAGCACATTGGACATGTGATGGAAGCCCAGAATTTTCATTGGTTCCACACGACAAAACCGACAGAGGTTCGGAAATAATTTTACACATTGCAGAAGATTCTTTAGAATTTTTAGAAGAATATAAAATTAGTGAATTGTTGACGAAGTATAACAAATTCATGCCTATTCCGATTAAATTTGGAACCAAACAAGAAGCTCTTCCAAAACCAGAAGATGCGCCAGAAGATTACAAAACAGAATACCAAGAAATAGACAACATCATCAACAATCCAAATCCAGCTTGGACAAAACAACCAGTGGATTTGACTGATGAGGATTACAAAAAATTCTATCACGAATTGTATCCAATGCAATTTGAAGAACCATTATTCAACATTCACTTAAATGTAGATTATCCGTTTAATTTGACCGGGATTTTATATTTCCCAAAAATGTCGGCCGATTTACAAATGCAAAAAGATAAAATTCAACTGTATCAAAATCAGGTGTTTGTTACCGACAATGTAGAAGGAATTGTGCCTGAGTTTTTAGGTATGCTTAAAGGTGTGATTGATTCACCAGATATTCCGTTAAACGTATCGCGCTCATATTTACAAGCCGATGGGAATGTAAAGAAAATTTCGAATTACATTACTCGAAAAGTTGCCGATAAATTGAAATCGTTATTCAACGAAAATCGTGAAGATTTTGAACAAAAATGGAACGATATTAAAATTGTGTTGGAATATGGAATGCTTTCGGAACCAAAATTTTATGAAAAAGCAGGTGATTTTGTACTGTATCCAACAACGGATGATAAATACTTTACCTTATCTGAATTAAAAGAAACAATTGCATCAAATCAAACCGACAAAAACGGAAAATTAGTTGTTTTATATGCTTCAAATAAAGATGCACAACATAGCTATATTGACATTGCAAAAGAAAAAGGATATCAAGTTTTACTGCTAGATTCACCAATTGTTTCGCATTTGATTCAAAAATTAGAAGCTGATAACGAGAATTTAACTTTTGCTCGTGTAGATGCAGATCATATTGACAAATTGATTCAAAAAGATGATGTTCAAATTTCGAAATTAAGCGAAGACGAACAAACTAATTTAAAATCGATTTTAGAAGCAATTGTTCCAAAAGCAAACTATACCGTTCAATTAGAACCAATGGATAGCAATGCAGCGCCATTTATGATTACACAACCCGAATTTATGCGAAGAATGAAAGAAATGAGCGCAACTGGCGGTGGTGGAATGTTTGGCATTGGCAACTTCCCTGATATGTATAATTTGGTTGTAAATTCAAACTCAAATTTAGCTACAGCTATTCTAGAAACCGAAGATAAATCTGCACAAGAATTGATAGTAAAACAAGCATTAGATTTAGCAAAAATTTCGCAAGGTTTATTAAAAGGTGAAGAATTGACGGCTTTTGTAAAGAGAAGTTTTGAAACTTTGAAGTAAGAAATAGAACTTTAGTATTAATCCTGACTGGTCTATGAAATCAGTCAGGATTTTTTTATATTTGATAAAAAAAATATATCATGAAGAAACTAGCATTACTATCAATTCTTTTCCTTTTCAACCTTGTATCAGCACAAAACAATGTAGATTATGAAAAGACAAACATTTTAAAGGTTGGTGATAAACTACCTATGTTTAGTTATATAAATGAAAAAGGAGAACCAAAAAACATATCAGAACACAAGGGAAAAATAATTTTAATTAACTTTTTTGCTACTTGGTGTGGCCCGTGTATCCAAGAAATGCCTCATTTAGAAACTGAGATCTGGAATGTTCATAAAAACGATAATTTCATTTTAATGAGTTTTGGTAGAGAACATAAATTGGAAGAAACCAATGCTTTTATCGCAAAGAAAAAATTTACTTTTCCTATTTATCCAGATGAAGCAAGAACTATTTATAAACTTTTCGCAACACAATTCATCCCAAGAAATTATCTAATTGATGAAACAGGAACCATTATTTATACTTCAATTGGTTTCAAACAAGATGATTTTGAAGAATTAAAAAAGAGAATTGAAGAGTTGACAAAAAAATAAAACTCATATCTCATAAAATGATAACCCAACTCGAATTCATCCTATACGTTTCAAACCAAGAAAAAAGCACAAAATTCTATAAAACGATTCTGCAACAAAATCCAAGTTTAAATGTACCTGGAATGACTGAATTCACCTTAAATGAATTTGTAAAAATAGGTTTAATGCCAAATGAAGGAATTGCAAAAATCATTACTCCTATATTGCCGCATCCAACATCGGGAAATGGAATTCCAAGGTGCGAATTGTATCTTCAAGTGGAAAATATTGAAACTATTTTTGAAGAAGCAAAAAGAGCTGGGGCAATAGACATTAGCCCAATAGAATTAAGAGATTGGGGCGATACAGTTGGTTATGTTGCTGATTTTGATGGTCATGTTATTGCTTTTGCAACTAAAATTTAACTTATTATGCAAACAAAAACCAATAGTATTGACGAGTATATTAGTAATTTCCCAGAGAATATTCAAAATATTTTAACCGAAATAAGAACGATTATTCAAGGAATTGCACCTGAAGCTTCAGAAAAAATTAGCTACGGAATACCAACTTTTTATTTAAATGGTAATCTTGTACATTTTGCTGCCTACAAAAACCACATAGGCTTTTATCCTGGTGCTTCTGGAATTGAAAAATTTCAAAAAGAAATTTCAATATATAAAAACTCAAAAGGAACTATTCAATTTCCATTAAACGAAGATTTACCTATTGATTTGATTAAAAAAATTGTTGCTTTTAGAATTAACGAAAATAAAATAAAAAAATGACCTTATCACTTGAAACTCCAGCACTTTTATTCTCTGCAACTTCACTTATTTTATTAGCCTATACGAATCGTTTTTTAACTATTGCACAAATTGTTCGCGGGCTAAAGAAAAATTACGACGACAATCAAAACAAGAGCATTTTATTAGAGATTAAAAACCTAAACTTACGATTAACGCTAATTCGCTACATGCAACTTTTTGGCGTAATGTGTTTATTTTTATCTGTATTTACAATGCTTTTATTGTATGTAAACCAATCAACAATTGGCATATATATTTTTGGAGCTAGCTTACTTAGTTTACTAATTTCATTAGGTATTTCATTTTGGGAAATTAGCATTTCGGTAAACGCTCTTCGTGTACACTTAAAAGATTTATCAGAAGACATTGAATAATTTTTAACTTTTCATTAAACCTTTATAGTAATACAATGTCTAAACATCATAATCGCTAAAAAAACAACTATGAAAAATTTAAAATTTTACACTTTTGGACTTCTAGTAATGTCTTTGAGTTTTGTTTCTTGTAATAGAGAAGAAAACCTAGCACTTGATAAAGAATTAATAAATGCATCAGCAGATATTGATTTAACAAATGAATTAGATTTTAACTCTGGAATTGATATATCTAGCGATAATTCAAGCTATTCTGACAGAAATTCTCAGCAATCAAATGCTATTGCTCCTTGTGCTTCTGTAAATGTTAACAACACAACTCCGGGTGTTTTCCAAAAATATTTACTGTTGATTTTGGAACAGGTTGCACATACAACGGTATAACGCGTTCTGGAATTATAACTATCACAATTACTGATTATGTAATGAACAATGGAAGCATCATGACCATTGAAAGAGGAAGTAATTATTATGTAAACGGTAGAAAAGTTGAAGGCACAGTAGTATATGAAAATACAACTACAAACACAGCTATACCTCAGTGGACACGAACAATTACGAATGGCAAAATAACTAATCCAGCAGGTGTAGTTTTTAATCATTATGGCACAAGAACTGTAAAACAAACTGCTGGTGTAAGCACATTAATATTAGCCGATAATATTTACGAAATTACTTCTGGAAACCACACAATTACCAAAACAGGTGGTGCATCTTTAAGTGTTACAGTAGTTGAACCTTTAATTAAAAAATATGCTTGTAATCATATTTCACAAGGACAATTAGACTTACAAGGAAGTGTTCTTGATGGAATCTTAGACTACGGAAACAATACTTGTGACAACTTAGCCACCTACACACATTCAAACGGAACTATTTATAACGTAATATTGTATTAATTATGAAAAGATTATCCTTTCTTTTGTTGCTAATTCTAGGAATTACAACAAGCTTCGCTCAAGATGATGATAAAAATGATTTACCAGAATACACGGGTGAAAACTTTAGTTTAGAAGGTGCATTAGCATTATTCAAACAAGCAAATTCATTAGAAGAGTTTGAAAAATTAATCAATGAAGAAAACAATAATGTTAACAATCTTGATTTAAATAATGATGGAGAAATTGATTATATTGTGGTGCAAGACATTCAAGAAAAAGATATTCATGTTATTGTTCTAAGCACATATTTAAGTGAAAAAGAAAAACAAGACATTGCAACAATTGGTATAGAAAAGACAGGAAACGAAACAGCAATACTGCAAATTGAAGGTGATTCAGAATTATATGCGGAAAACACAATTGTAGAGCCTTTTGAAGTAGATGAAAAAATCGAAAAATCAAAAGGTGGACCAAATGTTCCTGAAATTACGACAACTGGTGTAGTAGTAAATGTTTGGTTTTGGCCAAGTGTACGCTTTTTATATGCGCCTGGTTATGTAGTTTGGGTTTCTCCTCACAGATGGGGATTCTATCCAAGATGGTGGAAACCTTGGAGACCATATCGATACTCTATTTTTCATGGAAGATGTGCACATCACCGCGTATATTATCACAGAACAGCAACACATAGAGTTGTTGTAGCTCGAAAAGTATATGCTCCAAGAAGAAGCAAATCAACTGTAGTAGTACATAACAGAAGAGGAACTACAGTAATACATAAAAATAAAAGAGGAAAAACTACAGTTGTAAAAACAAAACGTCGTGGTGGTAGAAGATAAGGGTTAGTTTATTATATAATTTGAAGTAAAATCTCGTTTAAAGCAATTAAACGAGATTTTTTATTCTACAATCCACAACAAAACAGGTTTTTTTGATTGTTTCAAACGAATATCGAGTTTTTCCATAAACTCGTTTGAAACTGCTGGACAGCCCCAACTCAAAGGCGAATATTTTGGAAACACTTCTTTGTTTTTTACAGCATTCCAAGAATGCAAAACAACAACCCTTTTTTCTGCATTTTTATTGGTTGTTTCTAATCCGTGTAACCAATATTTCACATTGATTCCCCAAGAACTATAATCACGATTACCTATTTTATATTTCCCTTTCATAGAACAATGACTATCAACTCTATGATCAAATTTTACCTTTTCCCACTTTTCTGGATTTTCTTCAAACTGATCGCAACTTCCATGCGTTACAAGGTTTTTATCCAAAACTTTTTTCGTTACAAAATCATAAATAAAAAATCTATTTTTACCCGAATGAATACTTAAATCTACCAAAAAATAATATTCGTCATTAAAATTTTCTTTTTGGCAAAATGCTAATGCTTCGGCATGAATTTTAGAATAATCTTTTGGTGCATCAATATTTCTTTCAGCATTATTACAACATAAAAAACTAAGAATCGTTAGTAGTAAAAAGTGTTTCATATTTTAAGTAAATAAATTCTAAAATAAAACTCATTTTTCCTTTTTTTATTTAAACCTTTTGTGTTAAATAAAGTCTAAAATTTATATTCAATACAATACATTATGAATAAGTCAAATCTTTGGTCTCTTCGTTTAGGATTTTCGGGAAATCAGACCCAGAAAATTAATACTATTGGAATTGAAAAATTTCTAAAACAATCTTTTACAGCTTCATTTGAAAATAAAATGCCCGACTGTTTAAAAGATGACCCAAAAACTTTAAGTGAACTGAAAGATTTTAGAGAAAAAGTAAAAAATATCAATTCAGAAACTGCTAAAACCTAATTAAAAAAGCAAATCAAAAATAGTATTGAATTAAGAAAATGGTGGGTTGATGAAATTAGAAAACAAGAATTTCCATTACGAGAAAAAATGGTGCTCTTTTGGCACAATCATTTTGTAACTACTTCACAAAAAGTTAAAGTAAATTGGTGGATTTATCAAAATAATTATTTATTAAGAGAAAATGCTTTTGGAAATTTTAAACAATTAACCAAAATAATGATTCAAACCAACGCTATGGTTCGTTATTTAGATAATGTTGACAATAGAAAAGGTAAAATAAATGAAAATCTAAGCCGTGAATTATTAGAACTATTCACATTAGGTATTGGAAATTACTCAGAATCCGACGTCAAAAATGGTGCAAAAGCATTGGCAGGATTAGGATTAGGTGAAATGGAAGCAAAATACAGAAAACCATTTGAAGACAATGACACCATTACCTATTTAGGTAAAACAGGAAACTTCAAAGCAGATGATTTAGTGGATATTATTTTTGAACAGCCAAATATTCCATATCTCATTACTCGAAAAATTTTAAAATGGTTTATTTATGATAATCCAAAAGAAGAATTGGTAAAATATTATGGTGATTATTTAAGAACAGTAAATTTTGAAATTGAACCTTTGCTTTTAAAAATTTTTACTGAAGAATATCCGAAAAATACAGCTGGAAGCAAAATAAAAAATCCATTAGAATATATTTTACAACTTATTGAAGCTTTACAAATTAAAGAGATGGACGTAGCCATCATTGTTTTTTTCTTAAAACAACAAGGTATGGATTTGTTTAATCAACCTAATGTTAAAGGCTGGGATGGTGGAAAATCATGGCTAACATCACAACTTTATTTACAGCGTAATAATGTATCAGATTTGCTATGTAATGGAAGAAACATCAACCGAAAATCGTTCAAAAATTTACCTGAAGATGGTGAAGAACCTAAAATTTCGCTTGAGAAAATTGACATCAAAATTAACTTTAATCCAAAAGCAACTAACAAACAAATCATCAAAGAATTAAATGATACTTATTTGTTTCAAGTAGATGAAATTTCGCAAAAAGACATGGAAACTATTTTAAAGTATGATTTTGATGCCGAAGCTAAAAATGCACAACAAGCTGTCATTAGACTATTCAATTTCATAACCAAACTACCTGAATTTCAATTAATTTAAACCATTTGCTATGAACAGACGTAACTTTTTATCACTCACTGGTACATTTACTGGAGGAATGTTAATTTTACCAGAATTTCTTCATGCTTTTGGTAATCAAACGCAATTTATTCAAGGTAATTCTTCAATTGTATTTATTCAATTAAATGGAGGCAATGACGGATTGAACACTTTTATACCTTATGAAAATGAGTTATATTATGATTTACGTCCAAAAATTGCCATTTCAAAAAACGAAGTCATTGGAAAAAACAAAGGTATGGCTTTCCATCCTGCCATGAAAGGATTTGCTACAATGCAACAAAATGGGCATTTATCAATAATTCAAAATGTGGGATATCCAGAACCAAATCGTTCCCATTTTCGTTCTCAAGAAATTTGGCAAACTGCCTCAGCATCTAATCAATATCTTAATGAAGGTTGGTTAGGACGTTATTTAGATTTACAATGTATCGAACACACACCTACAGCAGGTATAAACCTAGACACCATTGACAATTTGGCATTAAAAGGCGTAGAACCAAATTTCATTACTGTTAAAGATCCTAATCGTTTTAAATCAAAATTTGAAACAGAAAGCACACAACTTTCAGATAATCCACAATTAGATTTTGTTAGAAAAATTGCAAATTCAATTACTGAAGGTGCCGACGAAATTCAGAAAGCCTTAGAACAATCTATAACTGAAATCAACTACCCAAAAACTCAATTAGGCAAAAATTTAGAATGGATTGCCCGCTTAGTGAAAGGAAATTTGAATTCGAAAGTATATTATACTTCTCAAAATGGATACGATACACATGACAATCAATTAGCTATTCACAACAATAAACTAACCGAGTTAAATGATGCTATATTTAGCTTTTATTTAGAATTAAAACAAGCTAATCTGCTACAAAATGTTACAATAGTGGTGTTTTCTGAATTTGGACGCCGCGTAAAAGATAATGGAAATGGAACAGATCATGGAACTGCAGCTCCACTATTCATTATAGGCGGAAATAATAAAGGAACTATTATTGGAGGCAATCCAAATCTATCCAATTTAGACAATGGCGATTTAAAATTTGAAACCGATTTTAGAAGCATTTATGCAACGCTTCTAAAACAAAAACTCCAATTTGATTACACAAAAATTGGAATCAAAAATCAGATTCTAAACGAATTGTTTTAATTCATTTAATTTCTGAATTATAATTTCTAATTCCCTATATTTGCGCCCCCTAAAAAAATCAGGAGATGTCAAACAACAATATAATCAAAGGTGTTTTTTTAGTAGCTCTAGGCGCTACCAGTTACGGAATGTTAGCAACTTTCGTAAAATTAGCTTACAAAGAAGATTTTACTACAGCAGAAGTAACTTCCTCACAATTTATCTATGGAATTATTGGAATTTTAATCATCAATTTATTCCAAAGAACTAAAAACAAAAACACAGCTGTTAAAGCAAGTCCCAAAAACATTTTACACTTAATGCTAGCTGGAACATCTCTTGGTATGACAAGCGTTTTTTACTATTTAGCCGTAAAATACATTCCGGTCTCAATAGGAATTGTATTATTGATGCAAACGGTTTGGATGGGTGTTTTATTAGAATGGTTTTTAGACAAAAAAGCGCCTTCATTACAAAAAATAATTGCAGTAATTATAGTTTTGATAGGAACTGCTTTCGCTATAAATATTTTCAAAATCAATTTTAACGACCCGAATATTTATTGGACAAATGGTTTATTTTGGGGATTATTAGCCGCAACTTCAATTACAACTACAATGTTTACAGCAAACAAAGTAGCATTAGGAATTTCATCAGCACAAAGAAGTTTGTACATGCTTCTTGGTGGTGCAGTAATTGTTTTTGGCTTCAGCTTATATACTCAAACCACACCATTTAACTTTGAAATTTTTACAAAATGGGGAATCGTTTTAGCCCTTTTTGGAACAATTATCCCACCTATGCTACTAAATGCAGGTTTTCCTCACACAGGAATTGGATTAGGAAGTATTGTTTCTTCATTAGAATTGCCTGTTTCGGTAATGATGGCTTTCTTCCTTTTAAACGAAGAAGTCTTAGGAATACAATGGTTAGGAATTGCTTTAATCATTTTAGCTATCGTTATTATGAATATTCAGTTTAAAAGAAAATAATCAACCAAAAAATAAGTAAATTAGCGGTGTTATACATCGCTTTTTTTATGCTCAATCTATTCCCTAAAGAAAAAATAATTTTACCGCTACCCGAAGCAGTTTTTGAATTTTATCCTAACTTCTTTTCTAAAGAGGAAGCAGATATATTATTTGAAAAACTAACAAATGAAACACCATGGAAGCATGAAGAAATTACAATTTTTGGAAAAAAAATATTACAACCGCGATTAACTTGTCTATTTGGAAATGAAGGAAAACCTTATTCCTATTCCGGATTAACGATGCAACCTCAACCATGGAACAGCACAATAATGCATATAAAAAATGAAATTGAAGTGCTTTGCAATGAAAATTTCACAACTGTTTTAGCAAATTTATACCGAAATGAAAAAGACAGTAATGGATGGCATGCCGATAACGAACGAGAATTAGGTAGAAATCCAATAATAGCATCAGTCAGTTTTGGTGAAGAACGTCAGTTTCAACTGAAACATATTTCGGATAATACTATAAAATTATCACTCAATTTAAACCACGGAAGTTTATTACTCATGAAAGAAGGTAGTCAAATTCACTACAAACATCAAATACCAAAAGCTTCGCAGCCAAAAAAGAGTAGAATAAATTTAACATTTCGAACGATTTTGTAGATTTTATTCAAAAACAAATATCAAATAATAGCTTTTTTTGAAAATTTCCGAAAAAGTAATTGGCATATTTTTTGAATTTATTTTTTTATTAATATTGAATTATTAACCTTTAAACTATAAAAAAATAGTATTTACTTCATGAAAAAGAAGAAAATTTCAGAATTCGACAACGAAACACTAGATAGAGTTGTTGCTATGGCGCAAGAGGAAAAAAAACCTTTTGAAGTTTTAAAAGAAGAATTTGGTGTATCAGAAAATGATGTTACTGAATTGATGCGCAAACGTTTATCCAAAGATAATTTTGAACTTTGGAAAAAGAAAGTTACGGCAAGTAAACCAAAACCGAAACCAATGAAATATAACGATTTGGAAGATGATGATTTAGATAGTAAATATTACTTTAAAAATAAATTTGATTAAAAATTTAACTCTTGTTCAACAAGAGTTTTTTTATTTTATACAGAAATTTGCTCCATGCAAAACAAAAATTTCACCGAAATTCAAATCGACCGAATCATTGAAATGGCTTGGGAAGACCGGACACCATTTGAAGCAATCACTTTTCAATTTGGTATTTCTGAACAAGAAACAATTGAAATTATGCGTCGTGAAATGAAACCCTCAAGCTTTAAAATGTGGCGCGAACGTGTTCAAGGCAGAGCAACAAAACATACAAAACTACGTGCTAACGGAATAGACCGATTCAAATGTAAATTACAAAGACAAATTACAGGTAATAAAATCTCTAAACGATAACTGTAACATTTTATTCATTTCATCTACTTATGCTTATAAACTAAGATTAAAGATGAAAAAAATAATTCTTTCACTAGCAGTAGTGAGTTTCCTTTGGAGTTGTAATTCGACTCAAAAAGCAGCAACAGCAAAAAATGAAGTTGACGTAACTATTGATTTAGTAAATGTAAAAGATGACAAAGTTCAAGTTGCTATTATTACACCAACTTTTACTACAGAAACAGCTACTTTTTTAATTCCTAAAACAGTTCCAGGAACATATTCAGAAGACGACTATGGACGTTATGTAGAAAATATTAAAGCATTTGACGCAAAAGGAAATGCACTAAAAATTGCAAAAACTGACGAAAACACCTATGTAATTTCTGAAGCAACTAAATTAGCAAAAATCACTTATTTAGTAAACGACACCTATGACACTGAAAGCGGTGCTGGATTTGGTGAAGGAGACGACGTATTTTCTCCAGCAGGTACAAATATAAATGCAGGTGTAAACTTTATGTTGAACACTCATGGTTTCATTGGCTATTTTAAAGGAAAAGAAGAAACGCAATACAAATTAACAGTAACACATCCTGCAAACTTATTAGGTGTTTCTGCGATGACAGATGCGGATGCAAGCACTACTTCTGACGTGTTTGTAATGCCTAAATATGCTAATTTGGTTGAAATGCCAATTATGTACTCTAAACCAGATTACACTTCATTTATGGTAGATGATATGGAAATTATCATCAGTGTATATTCTCCTACAGGAAAATATACAGCTGAACAAATTACGCCAAATATGGAAACAATGATGAAAGCTCAAAAACGTTTCTTAGGCCCAATAAATTCTACTAAAAAATATGCAATCCTACTTTATTTATCTGATATGGCAGGAAAAGATGCAAAAGGATTTGGTGCACTTGAACACCCAACATCAACAACGGTTGTAATGCCAGAAATGATGGGATTAGAAATGCTACAAGAACAATTGAAAGATGTTGTTTCTCACGAATTTTTCCACATTGTTACACCTTTAACAGTTCATTCAAACGAAATTCAATATTTTGACTTCAATAATCCGCAAATGTCTGAGCACTTATGGATGTATGAAGGCGTAACAGAATATTTTGCAAACTTATTCCAAGTAAACCAAGGCTTAATCGACGAAAAACAATTCTTTGAAAGAATGGCTGGTAAAATTGCACAATCGCGTCAAATGAACGACAAAATGAGTTTTACTAAAATGAGTAAAAACGTTTTAAATGCACCTTACAAAGACCAATATGTTAACGTATATCAAAAAGGAGCTTTAATTGCAATGTGTGTTGACATCTTAATCAGAGAAAACAGTAATGGTAAAAAAGGAATCTTAAATTTAATGCAAGATTTAGCAACAGAATATGGCACTAAAAAAGCATTCAAAGACGAAGAATTATTCGGAAAAATTACTGAACTTACGTATCCAGCTGTTGGCGAATTTTTAAACAAATATGTCGCTGGCGAAACACCTATTCCTTACGAACAATTTTTTGCTAAAATGGGAGTAACAGAAGCATCAATTGAAATCGCAGGAAATCCATTTTTAAAAGATCAAACGCAGCCATATATCACAGTTGATCCTAACACAAAAGAAATCATGATTTTACCTGAAATTGAATTGAATGCATTCTTTACTACTTTAGGAATTAAAAACAATGATAAAATTATTGCAATTAACGATACGGCTTACAACTTAGACAACATCTACGACATGATTATGACAAGTATGAACTGGAAAGATGGAGAAGCTATTACTGTAAAAATTAAAAGAGACGGAAAAGAACAAACTCTAAAAGGAAAAATTGTAATGCCTAAAGAAAAACAAGATGGTTACCAAGCAACTGATAATGCTAAAAAAGCAGTTCGTGATGCTTGGTTAAGAGGCTAAATGATTTTTTATTGATGAAATATTTTGAAAATTGAATTTGATTTTGAACTTGAATTTGATTTTGAACTTGAAAATCCTCAAAGTACACTGTATTTTGAGGATTTTTTATTTACTTTGCGAACTTAAAATAAAAATTCCAAAATGAAGAAAATAGTATTATCATTACTTACAATAATAACCTTTATAGCTTGTGAAAAGAAAAATGGAGCTGAAGGAGCAAATGTACACATCACAGGAAATGTAGAAGGATTAGGCCAAGGCAAATTATACATTCAAAAAATTCAAGATTCTGCTTTAGTAATTTTGGATAGTATAATTATCAAAGGAGATTCTAAATTTGAAAGCAATATCAAATTAGAAAGTCCTGAAATGCTATACTTATTTTTAGATAGAGGTCAAACCAATTCAATAGACAACAACCTAATGTTTTTTGCTGAGCCCGGAAACATAAAAATTGAAACTACATTAAAAGAGTTTTTTGCCGGAGCTAAAATTTCAGGTTCAAAAAGTCACGACTTATGGGTGGAGTTCAACAAGATTAACCGTCGTTTTAACGAAGAAAACTTAACATTAATAGAAAAGCGTTTAAAAAACGAATTGAAACCAAATCAAGTCACTTCTGACAGTATTGAAACCGCTTACCAAAATCTTTTGACAAGAAAATACAGATATACAGCAAATTTTGCAGTAAATCATAGCGATAATTCAATTGCACCTTATTTAGCGCTTTCTGAAATTGCTAATATAAATATTACCTACTTAGACACCATTCAAAAAAGCATGAAACCCGATATAGCCAAATCAAAATATGGCAAAATGCTTACCGAATATGTAAAAGAAAGAAAAACTACTGAAAAGTAATTAAAAGCAAAAAACCACAACTTATTCGTTGTGGTTTTTGTTTACTAAAACATCATAAAAATAAAAAAACCACCACTTAAAAAGTGATGGTTTCAATTAGAGCCGATGGAGGGACTCGAACCCACGACCTGCTGATTACAAATCAGCTGCTCTAGCCAGCTGAGCTACACCGGCAACTCTAATGCGGTGCAAATATAATTCTGAATTTTAAATTTCCAAAAAAAATCTGCACTTTTTATTGCATTTTTTGTAGTTTAATTCGTTTATTTTCGCAACAAATTGATTAGCAGCCGCTTCGTAATCTTTACGAATTTGTTTAAAATGTGCTTTTTTGCTCTCAACGTCTTTTTGATTTGCTCTTGTCATTAAAGAATCAAAAGTTTCGTAGATTTCATCAACTAATTTATCAGAAGCTTCAGTTGGTTTTCCTACTGTAGTCATTTCCCATACATAAACGATATTTACAATATCACCTAAAACGTAGTTGATTTCTTTTTTCAAGTTTTTAACGCTTGCCATTTTTTATTTATTTAAAATTTAATGCAAAATTACATAATATATTTTGTTCTCAATACATTATATCGAAATTTCTAATATGGTTGCTTTACCTTTTAAAGTCAAATGATCTATAATTGCAGGAATCAAAATCGTATCGCCCATTTGAAAACGCATAATTTCACCATTCAAAATTAATTCAAACTGACCATTGGTACACATAAAAACAGTAAAAGATTCTTTAGTTTTTTTCCAAATAAAATGGTCTTGCAAAGCCACAATATTTGTAACAAAATAAGGACAATCAACCACTTTAGCTGCTTGATTTGTTTGCTCTATATAATCTACCTTAGATGCCGTAATCTGATAATTAATTGCATCTAAAGCTAATTCGGTATGCAATTCTCTTCCATTTCCATGACTATCAACCCTGTCCCAATCATAAATTCGATAGGTAATATCACTAGTCTGCTGAATTTCGGCCACCACAACTCCAGCTCCAATGGCATGAATAGTTCCTGTTTCTAGAAAAAAAACATCGCCTCTTTTAACAGGATATTCATTCAATAGAGAAACCAAATCTTTATTTGCTAATTTTTCTAAATATTCTTGTTGATTAGAATCATTTTTAAATCCAACTACTAAACGAGAAGATGCATCAGCTTGCATTACATACCACATTTCTGTTTTACCAAATGAATTATGGCGCTCTTTAGCCAATTCGTCATTTGGATGTAATTGAATGGATAAATCTTCTTTAGCATCAATAAATTTAAACAATAATGGAAATTGATTCCCAAAACGCGCAACAACAGTTTTCCCTAAGATTTCTGTAGGATACAAATCGATGATTTCATTGATGCTTTTACCTTCAAAAAAACCATTATTAACTACACTCACATCGCCCGGAACAGTTGATATTTCCCAACTTTCGCCTGTGGTTTCAGAAATGATTGACTTATTTAAATAAGTTTTCAATTTAGTTCCGCCCCAAATGCGGTCTTTCAAAATAGGTGTAAAAGTTAATGGATAAAACTTCATTGTCAATGTAATAAGATTGCAAAGATGCAAAATTTATAGTTAATTATAACTGCTATTGGTAAAGCTTTATTTAATTGATTGAAGCGTAATTAATGCATTCGCAATATGATTTTTAGCTTTCATACTATCAAATATATAGATGCATTTTCCATAAACATCAAAAACATAGGTTACTCTCCCAGGAATTAATCCAAAAAGCGCTGAAGGAACACCAAATAATTTACGCAATTTCTTATCAGCATCTGAAAGTAAGATGAACGGCAACTTGAATTTTTGCTGAAAATTTTGATGCGAACTAACCGAATCGCTACTTACACCAATGACTTCTACACCCAAATCTTGAAAATCTTGATAAGCGTCTCTAAAACTACAGGCTTGCGTGGTACATCCTGGCGTATTGTCTTTTGGATAAAAATAAATTACAACTGGTTTATTTTGAATAGAATTAGAATCAAAAGTGGTTCCGTCTTGCTTAACGGCTGTAAAATGTGGTAATTTATCTCCTATTTGAATTGCCATAATTAATTTCCTTTATAGACAACAAAGTTTCTCGGTGTTTCGTACAAAGTCACTTCCAACTCTTTATCTAAAGCTATTAAACTTCTAAGCTTGTTCCATATAATATATGCAATATGCTCGGCTGTTGGATTCTAATCTTTAAACTCAGGAACATCTTCATTTAAGTTTTTATGATCAAACGCTTCTTCAATATGTTCTTTGATCAAATCAGACAAAACTTTAGTATCAATCACATAACCCGTTGCTGTATCTACTTCACCTGTTACCGAAACAATCAATTCATAATTGTGTCCATGAAAATTTGGGTTGTTACATTTTCCAAAAACTTCCTGATTTTTCTCCATAGACCAATCCTTTCGATACAATCGATGCGCGGCATTAAAATGGGCTTTTCTTGAAACGGTTACTCTCATGGTAATTTAAAATTTAGAAATTTGAATTCAGAATTAGTGGCTTGGAAATTTACAATTTATGATCTTCTAAATAATGATAAAACTCGTCGAATATTATTTTAAACCAAACGGTATAAATTGCTGGATTTTGAATCATATCATCTTTAATAGCTTCAATTTGCATCCATTTCCAACTTTCTACTTCGTCATCATTAATAATTGGTTCTCCGTTGTAATAACCAATCATAACGTGATCCAGTTCGTGTTCAGTTAAACCGTTATCAAACGGAGCTTTGTATATAAAATGAAATAATTCTTTCAACTCTACTTCAAAACCCATTTCTTCAAACAAACGACGTTTCCCCGCTTGAATGTTAGTTTCTCCAGCACGCTGATGACTGCAACAAGTATTGGTCCATAATAATGGAGAATGATATTTATGATGTGCGCGTTGTTGCAACATCACTTCATTTTTATCATTCAAAACAAAAACCGAAAAAGCTCTGTGCAAAACTGCTTTTTCGTGCGCTTCCATCTTGTTCATTAGTCCAATTGGCTCATCATTTTCATTCACCAATATTACTTGTTCTTCTTTCATAATTTTTTATATACTTGTCAAAAATACGAAAAAAGTAAGGATATTAAAGTGGTTTTATCGTTTGTGAAAAGTTTAACGTATGTTGAATCAAAACGCTTCTTAAAAAGTAAAACATAAAAGAAAGTGCCAAAATGAAAAAGTATAGCATATTTTGACTACTTTTGTAGCATTGGTAAAGATATTAATTTCTTCTTGCAAAACTTTGACTCAAAGTACTTTATACATTTTTGTTTAATTCGCTTGTGTGTTTTTATCCTTATACTTTTAACATATTATTAATTTAAATTACGAATTACATTTAATGGCTAGACCACAGGAAACTTTTAACAAAAAAGAACAAGAGAAACTAAGAGCAAAGAAAAAGAAAGAAAAACAAGAAAAAAAGGAAGCTCGAAAAGCAAATCCAAAATTGTCGGGTGACGATATTTATGTGTATGTTGATGAAAATGGTCACTTAACAAATACGCCGCCAGACCCTGCTAAAAAAATCATTGTAGATGTAGAAAGCATCGAAATTGGAATATCAAGAAGAACAGAAACTGAAGAAACACCAGCTGAACGTAGAGGAACAATAGATTTTTTCAACGAATCAAAAGGTTTTGGATTTATCAAAGAAGTTGAAACGGGCGAAAAATACTTTGTTCACATCAGTGGTTTATTAGACGATGTAAAAGAAGGAAATTTAGTAACTTATGAGTTAGAAAAAGGTGCTAAAGGAATGAATGCTGTTAGAGTTAAAAAAATATAATTTTTTATAACAACATAAATATAAAATCACGGTGAGAACTGTGATTTTTTTATTTCACCAAACTCTCTGCAATTTTTAAGGCACATTTTTCACCATCAATTGCGGCTGAAATAATACCTCCTGCATAACCTGCTCCTTCTCCACAAGGGTATAAACCTTTGATTTGAACGTGTTCCAATGAAAAATTATCTCTTGGAATTCGCACAGGTGAAGAAGTTCTGCTTTCTGGAGCATGTAAAATCGCTTCATTCGTCATGTAACCTCGCATTGATTTTCCGAATTGAACAAAACCTTCGCGCATAATTTTGGTTAAAAATCCAGGAAAAACTTGTCCCATTTCTATTGAAGTAGTTCCCGGAACATAAGAAGTTTTTGGAATAGCTGCCGAAACTTTATTTTGAGTAAAATCAACCATTCTTTGAGCTGGAACTTTTTGGGTTGAACCTGCCAAATACCATGCTTTTTGTTCGATACTTTTTTGAAATTCCATTCCTGCTAACGGTCCGAATTTTTCATAAGGTTTAAAATCTTCCAATTTCAATTCCACTACAATTCCAGAATTCGCTGTGGCTTGATCGCGTTTGGAAGGAGACCAACCATTAGTAACCACTTCTCCTGGAGCCGTCGCACAAGGTGCAATAACACCACCTGGACACATACAAAACGAATACATACCACGACCATTTACTTGTTTTACAATAGAATATGGTGCTGGTGGTAAATAATCTCCTCTGAAATCACACGAGTATTGAATTTGGTCAATTAATTCTTGTGGATGTTCTGCACGAACTCCTAAAGCAAAAGGTTTCGCTTCAATAAAAATATTTTTTTTATGTAATAATTCAAAAATATCACGCGCTGAATGTCCAGTTGCTAAAATGACTTTATTCGCCGAAATGACATCACCATTTTGAACAACAACACCTTGCATTTCGTTGTTTTTTACTATAAAATCAGTCACTCTAGTTTCAAACAATACTTGACCGCCACAAGCGATGATTTTTTCTCGAATATCTTGGATAATTTGAGGTAATTTATTAGTCCCAATGTGTGGATGTGCTTCTACTAAAATATCTGGAGTAGCTCCAAAACCAACCAAAAGTGCTAAAATTCGGTCTACATCACCACGTTTTTTAGAACGCGTATATAATTTTCCATCAGAATAGGTTCCTGCTCCACCTTCTCCAAAACAATAATTGGAATCTTCATTTACAATTCCATCACGATTGATTGCTTTTAAATCGCGACGACGACCACGTACATCTTTACCTCGTTCTAAAACAATTGGTTTTAAACCCAATTCAATTAATTGCAAAGCAGCGAATAATCCAGCAGGACCAGCACCAACAATAATAACCTCTTGTTTGCTAGATACATTAGGGTAATCTGGCAATTCGATTTTTGAGTCAACATATTCTTCACCAACCAAAAAAACATTCGCTTTTATATTCATTTTAATAGCTTTCTGACGTGCATCAATCGAACGTTTTAAGACCACAACTTTTTGAATATCTTTTGAGCTTACTTGAAATAACTTAGCTACATGTTGAGCTAACAAACTTTCGTTTGCAGCTACTTCGGGTGAAACCTGAAATTGAAATTCGCGTGGCATTTAATTAATGAATTAAGATTATTCCGTTGCAAAAATAGTAATTTGAAAGTTGACTTTGTAACTTTGTATCCTTGAAACTTACATAATGCGAAAAATAAAATTAATTTGGGATTTTAGAGGTGAAGCAGCAGCAAAAACTGCTGAACATCATGATATTCACCTAAACGAATATTTAGAAAAAGAAAATATTACTTTAGAAAAAACTGGTTTTGAAATTATCAACGAAATGCATGCCATAGCTTTTATTGTTGTGGATGAAAAAGACATGATTACATTTAGAGATATTTTAAAACCGCATCGGGGAGAAATATTTTAAATAAAAATTCCATAAAAAAATTCCAAACTCTAATTTTAATAATTTAGAATTTGGAATTTATTTTTTTTTCGAATTGACTATTAATTTGCTACCTCACTAATAAACTTGATTCGCATCAAACGAAGTTCTTCAATATCATAATCGCCATCAAATTCCTTCAAAGCATCTTTGATATTATCCGATTCTGAATCCATGAAATAATCATGAATTTCTTCTTGTTGATCTTCATCTAATATATCATCAATCCAATAATTGATATTTAATTTTGTTCCTGAATAAACAATTTGCTCCATTTCTTTCAACAAACCGTCCATATCTAAACCTTTTGCTTTTGCGATATCGTCTAAGGCTAATTTTCGGTCAACATTTTGAATAATATACAACTTTAATCCAGAATTGGCTCCTGTAGATTTTACCACCAAGTCATCCGGACGAATAATATCATTATCTTCTACATATCTTGCAATTAATTCAACAAATTCTTTACCGTATTTTTTAGCCTTTCCTTCTCCTACTCCATGGACATTACTTAATTCATCTATAGAAATTGGATATTTAAGCGCCATATCTTCTAGAGAAGGGTCCTGAAACACTACAAATGGAGGAATTCCAAGTTTTTTAGCCACTTTTTTACGTAAATCACGCAACATACTCATCAAAGCTTCGTCTGCTGTTCCAGATGATTTTGCAGCTGTTACAATAGCATCGTCTTCTTCTTCATTGTATTCATGATCTTCTGACATCATAAACGAAGTTGGCTTTTTGATAAATGCTTCTCCTTTTTCAGATAATTTTAAAACGCCATAAGTTTCGATATCTTTTGTTAATAACCCATCAACCAGTACTTGTCTAATTAAAGCCATCCAATATTTTTCATCATATTTTGAACCACTTCCAAAATAAGATTGTGTATCTATTCTTTGCGCTTTTATAATCGCATTTATTTTACCAACTAATGCAAAAATAACTTCTTTAGATTTAAACAATTGCTTCGTATCTCGAACGACTTTTAACAAAGTAACTACTTGATCTTGCGCTTCTACTTTTGATTTTGGATTACGAACATTGTCGTCCATATCTGCACCTTCACCATCAACATCATCAAACTCTTCACCAAAATAGTGTAGTAAAAATTTACGACGCGACATTGATGTTTCTGCATAAGCTACAACTTCTTGTAATAATGCAAACCCGATTTCTTGTTCAGCAACAGGTTTTCCAGAAAGAAATTTTTCTAATTTTTCAATGTCTTTATACGAATAATAGGCTAAACAATGTCCTTCGCCACCATCTCGACCTGCTCGACCTGTTTCTTGATAATAACTTTCTAACGATTTTGGAATATCATGATGGATTACAAAACGAACATCAGGTTTATCGATTCCCATACCAAAAGCAATGGTTGCTACAACAACTTCCACATCTTCCATCAAAAACATATCTTGATGTTTTGCGCGTGTTTTCGCATCTAATCCAGCATGATAAGGTACTGCACTAATACCGTTTACTTGTAAAACTTGTGCAATTTCTTCCACTTTTTTACGACTTAAACAATAAATAACTCCCGATTTTCCTTTGTGTTGTTTGATAAATCGAATGATATCCGATTCTATATTTTTAGTTTTTGTGCGTACTTCGTAATATAAATTAGGACGATTAAAAGAAGCCTTGAATGTATTTGCGTTAGGCATATCCAAGTTTTTCAATATATCTTCTTGTACTTTAGGAGTTGCAGTAGCCGTTAATCCAATAACTGGAACATCACCTAATTGACGTACAATGTTTCTTAAATTTCTATATTCAGGCCTAAAATCATGTCCCCATTCCGAAATACAATGCGCTTCATCAATTGCTACAAATGAAATTTTAACTTCATTTAAAAATTGCAAATATTCCTCTTTTGTAAGTGATTCTGGAGCTACATATAACAACTTAGTTACACCTGAAGTAATATCTTTTTTTACTTGATTAACTTCTGTTTTATTCAAAGATGAATTTAAAACATGGGCAATTCCAGTTTCAGAACTCAAACTTCGTATAGCATCAACTTGGTTTTTCATCAAGGCAATAAGCGGAGAAACCACAATTGCAGTTCCATCTAACACTAAAGCTGGTAATTGATAACACAACGACTTACCGCCACCAGTTGGCATAATAACAAATGTATTATTTCCGGTGATGATACTCTTAACTACTTGTTCCTGAAGACCTTTGAACTGGTTAAAACCAAAATATTTCTTTAATTCTTTATGTAAATCAATTTCGTGTGGATTCATTCTCTATTAATATGATTTTACCTAAATTTGCAAACATAAAGATACGATTTTCTTTTAGACATACAAATTTTTTAATATTTCTATTTTGAGCACAACTGAAACGATTTTAGCCACCGCAAAAAGAACACTTTTATCAGAAAGTAAAAGCATTGAAAATCTAGTAAACTATCTAGATGAAGACTTCGCAAAAAGTGTTACCGAAATTTTTAATACCAAAGGAAGATTGGTAGTAACTGGAATAGGAAAAAGCGCATTAATAGCTCAGAAAATTGTAGCTACCTTAAATTCTACTGGAACTCCTTCAATGTTTTTACATGCTGCTGAGGCTGTTCACGGTGATTTAGGAATGGTACAACCTGAAGATATTGTAATTTGCATTTCAAAAAGCGGAAACAGTCCTGAAATAAAAGTTTTAGCACCTCTTTTAAAGCGTTTTGGCAATACATTAATCGGAATGACTGCAGATAAAAACTCTTTTTTAGGAAAAGAATCACATTATATTTTACATGCTTATGTAGAAAACGAAGCTTGTCCAAACAATTTAGCACCCACAAATAGCACAACAGCACAATTGGTTTTAGGAGATGCTTTAGCCGTTTGTTTAATGGAAATGAGAAACTTTAAAAGCGAAGATTTTGCCGTTTATCATCCAGGAGGCGCTTTAGGCAAAAAATTATTGCTTCGTGTGAAAGATATGTTAGACACTACTCACAAACCAATAGTAACACCTGATGCATCTATCAAAAAGGTAATCATGGAAATTTCTGAAAAACGTTTAGGTGTAACCGCAGTAATTGAAAACAACCATGTTATTGGAATTATTACTGATGGCGATATCCGAAGAATGTTAAACAATCGTGATTCTTTTTCGGATTTAACCGCTAAAGATATTATGACAAAAAACCCAAAACATATTAGTTGAACTATCTTGGTTTCAGAAGCTTTGGATATTTTAGAAAACAATGCAATTACGCAATTAGTAGTAATGGACAACAATGAATATAAAGGCGTATTACATTTACATGATATATTAAAAGAAGGAATTGTATAATGGCAAAAAAAAGTATGGGAGAGATGTCGTTTTTAGACCATCTCGAAGAATTACGTTGGTTATTAGTTAGAAGCACAATTGCCATTTTGATCTGTGCAACGGTAGCTTTCTTTTTTAGTGATTTTATTTTTAACGAAATTATTTTTGGCCCAAAGGATCCAAACTTTATTACCTATCGCATTTTTTGTGAATTATCAACCAAATTAGATTTGGCAGAATCTTTCTGTGTCAAAGAATTACCTTTTAACATTCAAAACACAGCTATAGAAGGTCAAATATCACTATTGATTTGGACATGTATCACCGCTGGGTTTATTATAGCATTTCCATATATATTATGGCTATTATGGAAATTTATTAGTCCTGCTTTATATGAAAAAGAGCGAAAATACGCCAAGGCATTTATTTCAATCGCATCCTTATTATTCTTCTTAGGAGTATTATTTGGCTATTTTGTGATTATTCCAATGTCTGTTAATTTCTTTGCAACTTTTACAGTAAGTCCTGAAATCAAAAACGACATCAACATTCAATCCTACATCGGCATGATTAAAACTTCTGTAATTGCTTGTGGATTAATTTTTGAAATGCCAATAATAATCTATTTCTTATCTAAAGTAGGATTAGTAACTCCTGAATTTTTAAGAAAATATCGAAAATATGCTATCGTATTAATATTGGTAGTTGCAGCAATTGTCACACCTCCTGATGTGGTGAGCCAAATTGTCGTTTCGATTCCTTTATTAATTTTATATGAAATCAGCATTTTCATTAGTGCTGTAGTGATTAAAAACAAAGAAAAAGAAAAATTAAACGCATAAAAAATGGCTGATTTAGTAAAAGAATTTAACGATTATCGTTCGAAAATGAAAGAAAAATTGTTAGCAGATAACAACAAAGTCATCAAAAGAATTTTCAATGTAGACACCAACGCATACATGGAAGGCGCTTTAGATGTAAAAACAAAAGAGCTTTTAGGATTAGTAGCTTCAGCTGTATTGCGCTGTGATGATTGCATTAAATATCATTTAGAAACCGCATACAAAAATGGCGTAAACAAAGAAGAAATGATGGAAGCCATGGGAATTGCCACTTTAGTTGGCGGAACTATCGTAATTCCTCATTTAAGAAGAGCCTATGAGTTTTGGGAAGCACTTGAAGAAAGTGTTCAGTAGGGAGTATTTAGTAGGCAGAAAATAAATTATTGTTAATTCGTTTAACTGTTAAATTGTTTATTTGTTTATTTGTACCATAATGTCTTTTAAACTCATAACCTTTTAAACTCATAACCACACTATGAAGCTTAGAGCAGAAAATCTAGTCAAAACCTATAAAAAAAGAAGTGTTGTAAAAGGAATTTCCGTTGAAGTAAACCAAGGAGAAATCGTTGGGTTATTAGGTCCAAACGGAGCTGGGAAAACAACATCTTTCTACATGATTGTGGGTTTAGTAAAACCAAACAGCGGTAATATTTATTTAGACGATATGAATATTACTAATTTTCCTATGTACAAACGTGCACAGAATGGAATTGGTTATTTAGCACAAGAGGCTTCTGTTTTTAGAAAATTAACTATCGAAGATAACATCATGAGTGTGTTACAATTAACTACGCTTTCAAAAGCAGAACAAGAAGCTAAAATGGAAGCGTTAATTGATGAATTCGCTTTACAACACATCCGCACCAATCGCGGGGATTTACTTTCGGGTGGAGAGCGACGTCGTACTGAAATTGCTCGTGCTTTGGCAACAGATCCAAAATTCATTCTTTTGGACGAACCTTTTGCAGGTGTTGACCCAGTAGCTGTAGAAGACATTCAAAGAATTGTTGCTCAATTAAAAAATAAAAATATCGGAATTTTAATCACCGACCATAACGTACAAGAAACATTAGCCATTACAGATAAAACATATTTAATGTTTGAAGGAGGAATTCTAAAAGCAGGGAAACCAGAAGAATTAGCAGCTGATGAAGTAGTTAGACGTGTTTATTTAGGACAAAATTTTGAATTACGTAAAAAGAAAATCGATTTTGAAGCTCCGAAAACTACCATCATTCACGGTAAAGGCGAATTAAATTTGAACAAAGAAGAATAAAAAAAATCCCTCATTCATTTTGAGGGATTTTTTTATACTGCTATTATTGAATACACTTCATCAACAACTTATTTTTATCTCCATTAAAAATATTGACATCAACCATACCAACAACACCTTCAATTTGAGCTTTTTCAGTGAATTGCCAAAATTGCCAATCAGATTCTAAATTATTGCGCCAAAAGTTGTAATTAGCAATCCATAGTGGGTAGTCTGAAAATTCTTCTTTTAAGAAATCGGTGTAATAACTTTCTCCTGAATAAATAATAGGTCTTACTGTGTAGTGTTTTTCAACTTTATTTAACCAGCGTCGTAAACCCACTTTTAAACTATCAATAGATTGTGATTTAGGTAATTTTTCAATATCTAAAACGGGTGGCAAATCGCCTTTTTTTAGCCTAACATTTTTGATAAAATTTTCTGCTTGCTCAATTGAATTTTCGTTTGGTCGATAATAATGATAAGCGCCACGAATCAATTGACGCGCTTTTGCTCCTTTCCAATTCGCTTTAAATTTTGAATCGATTCTATCTTTCCCTGCCGTTGCACGAATAAAGACAAAAGACAATTCAAACGATTCATCAATATGATACGTTTGTTCCCAATCTATTTCGCTTTGATATTCAGAAACATCAAAACCAATGGCTTTATCATCATGCTTGTGTAAAACTTCATAAATTCGAATATCGGCTAATTTTCGTTCATCAGCGGTTAATTCATTAGCATATTTATCGGTTTTAAAGCCTAAATAATACAAAAAACCATCCCGAAATTTATAAATACCAATAGAAACAATCAAAATAAGAAAAAAAGAAAAAATAGCCAAAAACCACTTTCCAAAAAAACGTGGTTTACTTTTTTTAGTTGTTCTTTTTCTTCGAATAGGTTGCGCCATTATTTTTTTGCCAAAACAGTATTATTTAGTACCGATAACGCAACATAAAGTAAAATTATTACAGGCAAAGCAGTAAATTCTAATACAAACAATAAAACTACTGACAAGGCTAAAAAGATAACTTGCAATTTATTTTTTTCCCAACTAAAATTTTTAATCTTTAAAGAAAATAAAGGAATTTCTGCATTCAACATGTAAGCACTTAACAAACTAATTCCCAACAATACAAATGGATTGAACAAAGCATCAACTAGCCATTCGTGTGTTCCGGCAAATTGAATCATTGGAATACTCATAATAAATAATGCATTCGCTGGAGTAGGTAAACCAATAAACGAATCTGTTTGACGTGTATCAATATTAAATTTTGCCAATCTATAAGCTGAAGCCAATGTGATGATAAATCCTAAATAGGGTACAAATCCCATGTAGTAATATTCTTCCGTTAAAAAATATTTTGAAGTATCATCTTCCTGAATATCTTGCAACAACTTGAAAATCATAAGTCCTGGCACCACTCCACTTGTAACCACATCCGCAAGCGAATCCAATTGCAAGCCTAATTCACCAGAGACATTAAATTTACGAGCAAAAAATCCGTCCCAAAAATCAAAAAAGATGCCCACACAAACGAAAATAAAAGCTTCATCATAATAGCCTTTAAAAATGGCAATAATAGCTAATAAACCACTAGCAAGGTTTAATAAAGTAATAGCGTTTGGAATGTGTTTTTTAATTTGCATACAAATACGTTTAAAAAATACTCAAAAAGTAGAGATTTAAATAATTTACAGCAAATGTAATACAATAAGTTAATACATTTAGAGTTTAGTATTTAAGAAATTTATTTCATCTTTGTAAAAAAATTGGCATTGAAAAAGACCGTTTTATTTCTTTTCGTTTGTATTACTTCATTAAACTACGCACAAACCGTTCGAAAATATTCGAATGAGTTTATGAATATTGGTGTTGATGCCGCCGCTTTAGGAATGTCCAATGCAGTGGTTTCACATACAAATGATGTAAATTCAGGTTATTGGAATCCGGCTGGATTATTGCATTTAGAAGACAAACAGTTTTCATTAATGCACGCTAATTATTTTGCAAATATTGCCCAGTATGATTACGCTGGTTTTGCAATGCCAATAGACGACCGAAGTGCCGTTGGAATTTCATTAATTCGTTTTGGAGTAGACGACATTTTAAACACCACCCAATTAATTGATAGCGAAGGAAATATAGATTACAATAGAATTTCATTGTTTTCCACAGCAGACTATGGATTAACCGTTTCTTATGCACGAAGCTTACCTATTGAAGGTTTAAATTATGGGGTAAATGCAAAAGTAATCCGAAGAGTTATTGGCGACTTTGCTAATTCATGGGGATTTGGGCTAGATTTAGGAATTCAATACATTAGTGATGAAGAAGATTGGAAATTTGGCTTAATGATTCGTGACATCACCACTACTTACAATACTTGGACTATCGACGAGGAAAAATACCAAGAAATTGCCGATGCCATTCCAGGCGAAAATCAAGAATTACCAGAAACTAGCGAAATCACATTGCCAAAAGCACAATTAGGAATGTCTAAAAAATGGATTATTCGCTATGATTATAGCTTGTTAGCTGCAGCCAATTTGAATATGCAATTTGCACAAACTAACGATATCATTTCAACTAGCGCTGTAAGTATTGACCCTGCTCTAGGGTTTGAGTTTGGATATATTGATTTAGTTTATTTAAGAGGTGGTGTTGGAAATTTTCAACAAATCACACAAATTGACGATTCTAAAAAACTAAGTTTTCAGCCGAATATTGGGTTAGGATTCAAATACAAAGGCATTCAAGTAGATTATGCACTAACCGACTTGGGTGATCAAAGTGCTGCTTTGTATTCCAATATTTTTTCGTTAAAAGTAGATTGGGAATTGTTTAGATAATGGAAGATAACCGCTAGATAATTGGATAAAAAACTTGAAACTTGAAACTTGAAACTTGAAACTTGAAACAAAATAAAGAATGATAAAAAAACTACTTTTCGCGTTACTAATTTTAATTTCTTTTAATGGTTTTTCCCAAAATATTTCACTTTCAAACCAAGCTAAAGTAAGTATTTTAACTTGTGGTACTGGACCAGAATCATATGCAATGTATGGTCACACAGGTATTCGAATTCAAGATATTTCACAACAAATTGACGTTGTTTATAATTATGGAGCATTTGATTTTAGCACACCTAATTTCATTGGTCGGTTTGTAAAAGGCGATTTACAATATTTTGTAACCAACGGAAGTTATATTGATTTTTACTACAACTATCAGGCAGAAAATAGAGAAATTATTGAACAAGAATTAGCACTTTCTCCAACACAAATCAACCAATTGTTTCAGCAATTAAATGCATCTGTTTATAGTGATGAGCGATTTTATACTTACAAATTCATTGATAGAAATTGTACTACGATGGTTGTAGACAAAATCAATACTACTTTAGGAAAAGAATACATAAAATCGAGCAGTTCAAATCAATCATACAGAGAAATTTTGTATCCATATATGTCTGATTTTTACATGAAATTAGGCATTCAATTAATTTTTGGAACTAAAGTAGATGAACCTGCTACGCGCTTATTTTTACCTTACGAATTCAAAAAAGCAATTTCGCAAACTAAAGTTAACGAAAAAGCTATAGAAAAATCGAATGAAACAATTTTAGTGGCTCAAAAAACCGCCATTCCTTTCAATTGGTTAAACTCAATTTATTCTTTAATTGGTGCGTTGCTACTTTTAGTTATTTTAGGCAAAAAATGGGTTAAAACAACATATTTTATTATCGCAGGATTATTAGGTATGTTTTTCTCTTTAGTCGGTTTATATTCACTCCATGAAGAAATATTATGGAATTATAACATTTTATTATTCAATCCACTATTATTAGTTTTTGCTTGGTATTATTGGAAACAGAACAACGTTAAAATAGTTTTAATTGGAAAAATTTGTCTTGCCTTTTTGCTAATCTATTTCGTTTACATGTTAAACAAAATACACTTAGAAATTGTATGGCCGTTTATAGCACTACATTTTTATTGGATTGGAAAAATTGTTTTACAGAGTAAGAAATTAAATCTGACACGCTAATAATATTGCCAACTAAACACTGATTACTGAAGATTGATTATTGCCCTCTAAAAAACAAAACCGTACTCATTGTTTTTACTACAATATTAATATCCAAAAACAAGCTTCGGTGTTTAATATAATATAAATCGTAGCGCAATTTCATCAGACTATCTTCAAGATTTGTCCCGTAAGAATAATTCACTTGTGCCCAGCCCGTAAGTCCTGGCTTAATAACATGTCTTGTTTGATATAGTGGAATGGTTTGAGCAATTTCGTTTACAAAAACAGGACGTTCTGGTCTTGGCCCTATAATTGCCATATCACCTTTTAAAACATTTATAAACTGTGGTAATTCATCTAAACGAGTCTTTCTTAAAAACTTACCAAAAGGTGTAATTCTTGCATCATTTGCAGTAGCAAAAACAGCTCCATTTTTCTCTGCATCTTGAACCATTGTTCTTAATTTGTATATTGTAAATGGAATGCCGTTTTTTCCAACGCGCTCTTGTGTGTAAAAGAATTTTCCTTTGTTTGCAAAAAGATTTATAATCCATAAAATTGGAGCAATCAAAAAGAAACCAAATAACCCAATTATAGAAAAAACAACATCAAAAATTCGACTATAATACACATACAATTTATTATGATTACTTCTACTAAAAGGAAAAAACTTATACAGTTCTTTAATTTCAAAATTAATTGGCAATCGATAAGTGCTATTCTAATAAACTTCCTTGTATTGACTAATAACAACAACTCTTTCTAAATAGCTCAGTAATTCTGAATACAATTCAATAGAATTTGTCTTATTCTTAATTTGAGTAACCACAATTTCAGAAACATAATTTTTATGAATAAATGCTTCCAAACAAGTTTCATCAACCAAATTAATTTTAGTTTTTTGAGGTGTTTCATCTGTTGCTACATATCCCACAACACTATAATGAGGATTAACAGAAAATAATTCAGCTACTAATTGATCTATTTCTTTGCTACTTGCGATAAACAAAACCTTTTTAAGAAATCGATTTGACGCTAAGAATACAATATACAAATTACGCCACACCAATAACGCAATCAAAATTGCGAAGAAAAATAAAATAATCTGCAAACGATTTGATGGTAAAATGGGTTTATAAAAAGGCGTTAATAAATACAGTAATACCGTTAATGCTGTAGTAAGAATAACACTTTTAGTAATATGAAATCGATTACTTGCGGTTTTCAAATTATACATCTCAAAAATTGTCCCAAAGAAATTTATATATAAAGCTAAAACTAGTGTCCAATAATAATTTGTCTTAGAAACTTTAAAATAATCAAATTGTAAAAAATGACCTATGAGTGCTAAAGTTAACACAACAAAAAGCACATCCAAGATACGTAAAAGAATTTTTCGCTCAGATATTTCAAAATGAATTTTTTTGGCACTAATCATAATTTGGGGGATTATTCTAATGCAAAGTAATAAATAAAACTTTAAAACAGAACAATTATTTAATTTTTAAGCAAGTAATGCGTGCCATTTGTTTTTTACTATTTCCCAATCCATTTGCTCAATATAGTTTCTTGCGCTTGTAGATAACTTTTTTGACTCTACAGGATTTTCAAGTAATTTAAGTATCGCAGAAACCATTTGATTAGCATTATTATCATCTACTAACAAGGCGTTTTCATTATCTGTCAATAAAAAAGGTATACCTCCAACATTTGTACTAACTACTGGTAAACCTAAAGCCATTGCTTCCATTACACTAACTGGCGTATTATCAAAATGTGTGGTATTAATAAAAATATCATAATTTGCAGACAACTGCCACCAATCTTCTTTAGCTAATTTCCCTGTAAAACAAACAGCAACACCTAGTGAATCTGCAAAAGCTTTGGTACGCAACAAACTTCCATCTTTATCTGGTCCTACCATAGTTAATGTTGCATTAGAATATGTTTTGCGCAATTCAAATAACACTTTAACAGCCATTTCAGGATTATATATTGTAGCAAAAGCACGCACCCACAACAAATTTGGAGCTGTTTTTTCACGCTGTTTATAAGAATAATTTTGAATTTCAATAGTGTTTGGAATATACAAAATATTGGAATAACCTCGGTGTTCAAAAGCTTGCTTTAAATAGCCTGAAGGCGCTACATTTTTATAAGCATTTGCAAATATCATTTGACATAACTTAGGATTTTTTTGTAGCCGATTTGGCAAATCTCCACCATGCAAAATTGGAATATACTTAACATTAAATACTCTCGCAATTTGGCTACAAAAAAAGGCGTACCAAAAACTAAATGTACTATAGGTATCAATTAAAATAAAATCTACTTTATTTATATTATAGAATGTAGTACCTATCATATCTAATAACCTATACAACTGATTTTTTTTATCAGACGTATAACTCAATTCATATCCTTCATCAGCTAAAAAAACACCTAGGGTTTCTATTGATGTTTTATTATAGCCATGTTTAGACAACAGATTCCCTATGTACAACAGGCGTTTCTTCATTTGTAAATGAAACTTTTAAAAGTGATAAAGCATAAATAAAAGCGGGAGCGGCTAATCGCATTGCAGCATGATTGATTGTTAATATCCAAAAAACAACAAATGAAAAAACAAAAATATTCTGTTGATTATTAATATATAAAACCATGGGGGTTATTAATAATATTATTAATGCAAAAAGTCCAAACATCCCATGTTCTGCTAACATTCTCGTAATTTCGTTGTGAGATGCTGCATCAACTCCAGTTGTTTCTAATCTATACTCTTTATTTTTTCCTACCCCAATACCAAAAACAGGATTATCTAAAAACATCTTAAATTCAGATTCAATTAATCGCTCCCTACCAGTAAGCTTACTTAACTTTTCCCTCCCTCTAGCATCCTGATTTGCATATCGTTTATCTATTAACCCACCTGTTTGTATTGAACTATAGACCCAAATACCTAATAATGAAAAGGTCCCGAACACAACTAGTAACAAAATTTTTGATTTTGCATATGATTTTGTGTAAAACATGAGCAGAATTGTTACAATAATAATCATTACAAATCCAGTAATTATCCCTCCTCTTGAAAAGGTTACAATTCCTCTAAAAGTAATTATAATAAATAAAAGAATATTAATTAGTTGAATCGCTATTGTTTTAGAATTTAAAACAATCTTTATAAAAAACAAGAAAATTCCAAGACCCAATATGGTTGAAACTTGATTTGGCCCAAACCCTCCTGATGTTTCAAAATTAGACTCTGTATTTGTAACCACATCTTTTACACTCGGCGTATACAAATACATATAAACCAATGTAGCCATAAGTGGATAGGCTAACATATCTATAATTTTTTTTACTTGTTCAAAAGTAATTTTTCTTTGATAACAATAAATAGCACTAATCATTAAGGTAACAGGTCCTATTATGTTAAATGTTATAGCTTTTCTTATATCCGTATCAAAATTCAAGGTAAAAAAAGACAAAAAAACACCTGGCAATAATAAGATTCCGAAAATCCAATAAAAAATCGAATTTTTTGAAAACCCTCTATAAATCATACCTATTATCAAAACTCCCATCACACCATATTTAGCGTATTGCTCAAAAAAATTACCTTGAGTCATCCGCAAAAAAACTTCAGCACCAACAAGATAAGCAGCCATATAAAGTGCTTCATTATTTGCATTCTTTCGAAGTATAACATATCTGTAACCTACTAAAATAATAGCAATAGCATATAATTTTGAAATTACAGGAATAAAATAAACAGCCAACCCAATAAATAAATGAATAAGTACTAATTTAATATAAGTTGAAGTATCATTTGATTTCATACATTATTTTTGATAAATGGAAAGTATCTTTTTTATTACAACTTTAGCTGAATAATTTTCATTAACAAAATCATTCAATTGCTGAGCTAAAATTTTATTTTCGGTTACATTTTCAGCTAAACTTTTTAAAATGGATTCTAGCTCATTTTTCTTTATTTGATTCAAAACAAATCCCTGTTTCTGCATTACGAATAATTTGATTACAATAACCAACATTTGATGCAATTACAAATAAATTTGCTCTTCCATATTCTAATAAAGTTACTGGAAAACCTTCATATGTTGAGGTTAATAAACCTACATCACATTGATTTAAAATATGCTGTACATCTAAACATGATCCATAAATAAAAACGGAATTTATTAAATTATCATTAGTTATTTTATCTTTCAAATCTTTTGAATAAGAATCATAATTATCTTTACCTATGAAATGTAAAGTCCACCCTAAAGAAGCAATTCTACTTTTAGAAAAAGCAGAAAGAGCTAAATGATGATTTTTAGGAGTTCTTAAATTAGCCAAAACAACAATTCTTTTCCCTTTTTCTCCTTTCAAAATAGTACACTTCTGTTCAATTGGATTTTCTTCTACATAATTAGGTAAAAAAAACACATTTGAAGTTTTTAAGTTTTGTAAAGCCCATTTTTGAAGTTCTAAATTCACAGTAAAAACTCCACTAAAAAAAATAGAGACTAACTTAATTATGTTATTTGAATTAGTCCTTTTTAAACGATTACCATAATGATCATGCCAAAATATTTTTATTGATGGTAGAATTATTTTTAGCAAAACTGCAAAAAAATAAGAACTTCCATGCGCATGAATAATAGTAACCCTATTTTTTTTTAAAAATTTTCTAAAACGCAATAATGCGTATATATCCACTGCTCGCTTCTTTCTTAAAAAAAGATAATTTACTTTTGAACTTATAGTTTCTTTTAAACTCCCTTCTAAACGCGTTACGACTATTCCTGAAAATTTAAGCTCTTTCCCAATAGTATTAGCAATTGTAACCGCCATCCGTTCAGCACCACCTGGCTCTAAACTATCGATTAACTGTACTACTCTTATATCTTGAACTGATTTCACTTGTAAGAATTAATAATCATGTAAATATAGAAAATTTAAAAGCAAGCACAAGTTCAAAATCAAAACAGTAAGATTTACTTTCATTTTAATAATTTACTAATTTCTTCTTTAAATTTATCAGTTGTAAATTGTTGTGACCAAAATCGCCCTCCATCAGACATCTTTCGAAACATTTCTTGACCATTAATAAATTTTTCTATTTCATCGGAATCAATTGACAATTTTTCTTGCAATAAAATTCCTCTACTTCCCTTACCTAACATATAGGGCACACATGAAATAGGTGTTGCGATTGGAACGCATCCCCAAAACATAGCTTCAGCTACCACTTTTGGCCAACCTTCACTTTTGGAAGGTAAAATTAAAAAATGACTAGTTTGATAGGCATACAAAACAATTTCTTTAGCCTGATTTCCTTTCAAACAAATTATTGACTCTAACTTTTTGGCTTTAATATAAGTTTCAATCTCACTTCTCATCACACCATCACCATACAAATCAAGTCTAACATTATTTCCTCTTTTATGCAATTGTTCTACTATTTGAATAGCATATAATGGCTGTTTCCCTTTAGACAAAGTTCCGACAAAAAGAAAAACAAAAGGTTCTTGAAATGACTTCTTCTGAATGCTAAATGCTGAATCCTGAATTTCAGATTCACTATAAGTTGCGGTAAAAAAAGGCTTAATATTTTTAGTTTGATTTTCCCAATCACCATAAACTAAAACCTGCATATTTTTAGTCAAAAAAGTATTACTCAAAATCCAACGCTGTAATTTATATGTAAAAGGCTGTTTGGCATTAGGATCCCAATTACCTGCATATTTTGCAGTTTTATTTTTTTTGGGAAATAAAATTTGAATAAAAGAAGCTAACAATGCCATATTTCCGGGACATCTTAAATGAATATGATCGGCCCTTTTCATTGCATTGAATATACGTATAGAATCAATAACAATATTTGGTATTGCTATCAAAATATGCGTAAAGGAAAGAATATCAAACTCTTTTAACTCAATTGTAGTTTCAATTTCAAAAGAGATTGGAACAATTAGTAATTTTTTTATCTTCTTTCCATATAGGACAACAAAACTGAATAGAATCAACTTGTTTTGCCCACAATTGCATTTCTTTCTCATAAGGACTATATAAAAAAAAATGATTCTCTTTATTTACTATTGGTGCAGATGAAATAACAACAAATCGCATATTATATGTAGCCCTCCGAACTTTTTTCTGATATTTTTATTGCAGGAACCCCTAACACAACACTATTCGTTTCAATATCTTTGTTTACTAAAGAACAAGCTGCAATTAAAACATTATCTTTAATTAAAATCTTTCCTGCAATAACAGCATTTGCACCGATATAAACATTGTTACCAATTATAGGCACACCTCTTTTATCACCTAATCCAGAAACACCAATTGTTACTCCTTGTGAAATATTACAATTATTACCGATTTGTGTTTTTGCATTTAAAAAAATACCTCCAAAATGCCCAATATAAAAAGAATGTCCAATCTCAACAGACGCAGGAATTGAAATCCCTGTAACAATTTCGATACTCTTTTGCCAAAACAAACTAAAAACTTGTAGTATTTGTTTCAAAATTGGAACAGGTAATTTATAAATTGCATGAGCTATTCTATATTGAAATATCGCCCAAAAACCTTGTGTAAAAAACAAGATAGTTATAAAATTACCACCATATTTTTTATATTTTTTATAATCCGAAAAAATCAATGTGATAAATTTCATTGTAATATTGCGTTATAAAAAGTAATATTTCTTAATACTAAATTAGTAATTTCAAACTGTTCCAATACTTTTTCCCTTCCTTTTTCTCCATACTCGATTGCAACTTCATAATTAGTAAGCAAAAAAATCACTTTCTCCGCTATATCTGTCGGATTATATGGATCACATAACAAACCCGTTTCACCATCAATAATAACTTCTGGTCCAGGTCCTAATTTTGTAAATATTACTGCTTTTCCCATAGCCATTGCTTCAGGGGCAACCAAACCAAGGGTTTCCATATGAGAAGGAAATACACAAACTGCTGCCTTCGCATAAACACTTGATATCTCTTCAAAAGAAAGTGCTCCATGAAAAACAACATCACATGCCTTATCTCCTAGAATAGGCAATTCTTGTTCTTTTAACATTTTAATATAAGAATTACCGTTAGGAAAAAACCAATCTCTCCCATATAAATTTAAAATTACATTTGGAAATTTCTCTTTTATTAAAGAAAAAGCCTGAATTAATTGACGAACACCTTTTTTCTCGCAAATTGTTCCTGCAAATGTTATATTATTTGTTTCAATTTCTATATTCTGAGGCTGAAATAACTGAGAATTAATAGGATTAAAAATTACTTCAATTGGTTTATTATGATAATTTAAATAATTTGCGGTATGATTTTTAACATAGCTTGAAACAGCGATAAAGGCATCAGCCTTCTTAAACGACAACTTTTCCTGAAAACCTTTCCACCAATTAACCCCTCTTTTTTCTCCATCTGCAAAAAAGTGATGTCCTCCGTGCAAGCGAATTATATATTTTATATTTTTAATTTTCGGAAGAAAAGCTAAAGAAGATTCTGCTCCTTCAACAATATTTATCGGGTTATGCTTATTTAATTTAAAAATTTGATTTGCGATAACTTTTGAATTATAATACCAAGCAAAACCCTTAGTTTTACTTTTTTTAAGACGAATTATAGTAACTCCATTAACTTTTTCTACCTCATTAGAAGGTATATAATTCAACCCAATCACTGATACTTGAACTCCATTATTAATTAAAGCTTCAGCAATAGTCTTGACAAAACTACCAAAACCTCCATGTGGAAAACCTTCTTTAGGGTACTCATTTGTTAAGAAACAGACATGCATATTTTTGTTGGAGTAAATTGAAAAGTTAAATAAAAATATATCTTAACAAATAAAAAAAATAGATATTAAATAATGTTCATCTCACGTATATAAGGAGAATAGCCATAATATTGGTATTATGCTTTATATGTTGAACGTGAGTTATAATTGCCAGTTTCATAAATAGGTTTTAAATGGTAAAAATAACACATTTAATAGGAAACAGAACAATTCATAAATTGAAGATTATTGAGCTATGCTTTGAATAAACTCCATTGTTATGGGTTTACTCGTAAACAATACATTCTCATCAATTTTAGCTTTATGTATATGAAGATCGTCTACAGTAGTCGACAAAATACAAATCTTAGTATAATCTTTAATCTTTTCAGAAAGCTTTGAAAATCTTTCTATAAATTTAAAACCATCTAATATAGGCATATAGATGTCTAAAAAAATTAAACTTGGTAATTTTTTTAAATCGCTTTGATACTCCTCCAAATACTCAATTGCAGTTGTTGAGGAATTAAATTCCATTATATCTATTGATGAATCAAAACTATTAATCAATTTTGGTGTAATGTAACAATCAAATTCATTATCATCAACAATCATTATTCTTTTAAACTTCTTGGACATAACTTAATAAATGTAACGTTAGCATTATAGTTTAATAAACTTAATAAATTCTTCTTGTCTACGTTTAGCTATCGGCAAAGCAACACCATTAGTAAACTCACAATACAAGCCATCTTGCTTAGTGATTTTTGAGATGTGCTTGATATTGATAACATAGGAATGATGAATTCTAAAAAAGTAATTATAAGTCAATACATTATTGTATTCTCCTAAATTTTTACTTGATAAAATCTTGGTTCCATTACTTAATACAAACTCTGTGTATTTACCGTCCGCTCTACAAAAAACAATATCATCAACCTTAATCACTTCAATTTTATCAGTAGATGAAATAGCTAAAAATCCATTGTTCTGACTAGAAGAATTAATCGAATTTATTTGGTTTAACTTTTGATCTTGAAAACTAATTTCCATCTCTATATTTTTTATAACTTTATAAAGAGAAACGATCAAATCATTAAAATCTAATGGTTTTTTTAAGAAATCAATTGCGTTATGTTTAAAAGCTTGAAAAGCATCTTTCTCATCTTTTGAAATAAAAATAAACTTCGGAATATTAAAATCTAATTCCTTAAGTGAATTAAAATGCGCTAGATTTTCTATAGAGGGATTGAAAAAAATAAGTTCGGGTTTAGCTTCTTTGATAAATTCTATACTCTCTTGAAGTGTATTTGAAAAACCACAAACAGAAATGATAACAGCGTTTTCTTCTCCAAATTTTTTAATTTGTTGAATTGCATCTAAATCATCATCTATTAACAAGGCCTTTATTAACTTCATAGGTAATATTGAAATTAAAACGAATTTATTTTAATTAATAAAGGTATAAATATAATAAAAAAATTATGAAAATAAATATTTTATTTTGGAATCGAAAAAGTAAAGACAGAACCGACTCCGATTTGTGAGTTAACAGAAATTTGACCGCCTAAACTTTCTACCATTTTTTTTACAGCAGCCAACCCTAATCCACTACCCACAAATTCTGCCTGAGTATGTAATCGTTTGAAAGGCTGAAAAATTAATTCCAAATGCTCTTCTTCAACGCCAATTCCGTTATCAATTATTTCAAAAATATGGGATTTTGAATCTTCAGCATAATTAATCGTTATAGCAGCTACATTATCGCTTTTTTGATATTTCAAGTCATTATCAATCAAATTATGAAATACCATATTGATTGCAATCTTTGATGTATAAACTTCAGGCAAATCACCTTTTGAAAGCAAAGGCTTTTCTGCTAAATTATCTTCTACCAAACTCGAAAAAACATCTGTAACCAGCTGATTCAAATTAATTAGTTCTTTATCAGCTATTTTTTTATTTGATTTAGCATATTCTAACAAATCTACAATCAGCTTATCCATTCGTTTTACACTATCAAAAACAAATTTAAAATACACTTTTTCTTTTTCATCGTCTTGATTGCTTTTAGCTTCAATCATTTTTAAAAAAGAATTAATAGCCCTCAAAGGCGACCTTAAATCATGAGCTGCTGTGAATGCAAAATTTTCCATTTCTTGAGCATAATTCTCTACTTGTTCATGATAAATAGTCAATTCTTCTTGCTTTTTTCTTAATTCTAAAATATAGATAACTTGTTTTGCTAATTTTTTTAAAGACTTTTTTTGTTCTTCAGAAATGGTTTTTACCTCATCTTTACTCAACACACACAAAGCTCCAAAAGCAACCCCTTGTGTGTTTAACAATGGAACACCAAAATAAGAAACAAAATGCGGTTCATTAACAACTAATGGAAACGCTTTAAACCGATCATCCATTCGTAAATCAGGAACTTCAAAAACCTCATCTCTTGAAAGGATGGCATGATAACATACCGAATTTTCAATAGGTGTTTCTGAAATATCAACACCAAGGCGCGACTTAAAAAATTGACGATTTTTATCAACTAAACTAATCATCGCAACTGGCATATTACAAATAGATGAAGCTATTTGAGTAATGTCATCATAAATCTCTTCTGGCTTAGTATCAAGTATATTAAACTCTTTTAAAACCTTTAATCGTTTTTCTTCTTCATCTTGATGCAACATTTGAAAACAGTATTAAATTATTAATAATCCACTTTAATAACAATTTCTTTAAAAAAATCATTATTATTATAAAATTAGATAAAATTTATTAAAATAGCACATAAAAACGCTATAAGTAACAAATAAGCCTGTATTTCTTAAATAATTTTTAAAGGAATCCAAAAATTTAGATACTTTAAAAAAATCGTGGGGAATAAATTTTTTCTTCGGCTTTAAAAATCTCAAATCTCAAAAATATTTCATGAGAACCCGAATTGTAATTAGCTAATTTTGAAGTCTCTGCATCATATGAATAACCAACAAATAACTTGTCAGATAATTGAAAACCAACTAATCCACTCACAGAAGCATTTAATCGATAGGCTGCACCAACCGTTAATTTTTCATGAAACAAAAAATTTGCCGTCATATCCAATTGAAAAGGAGCTCCTGCTACTACTTTTGAAAGGAAAGCAGGCTTCATTTTAATATTTGAAGTAAGATCAAATACATAGCCTGCCATTAGATAATAATGCATTTTTTCTCTAGCCAAGCTAGCCATATCATTATCATCATAATGTTTCGTTTCTAAAAAATTTGGCACCGACAACCCAACATAATGATGATCAGAATACCAATAAGCACCCGCACCAAAATTAGGCGAAAAACGATTATCAATATTGCTCTGAAATTGTGGATCTGTAGGATCGTATATACTCAATTTAGTATAATCAACATTCAGTAAATTAGCAGTCGTTTTAATACCCAAGGCCAAAGTAGATAGGTTATCAAAATTTAATCGATATGAAAAATCAATCGAAATGGTATTTTCATCTGAAGGACCAATTTGATCATTTACAAAGGAC
This sequence comes from Ichthyophis bannanicus, assembly GCA_033557465.1. NCBI lineage: Eukaryota > Metazoa > Chordata > Amphibia > Gymnophiona > Ichthyophiidae > Ichthyophis > Ichthyophis bannanicus. The sequence goes on from CM066039.1 coordinate 339,548,785, forward strand.
AATCCAAGTCCCATATTAGATCCCCCAATAGGAGAATGCAAAGAAAAGTACTTGTTACTGGCGCACCATCTAAGCCTACCCATTGAGCTCTATACATTCCTAGTATGCTCATTACTTCTTTTGTTCCTGCATAGGCCGGATTAACATTCATAGTGTTATACATATAATTTGTATACTGTGGGTCTTGTTGCGCAAATAATGCGTCAGTCAAGCATAAAAGTAAAATGGGGATTACTTTTACGAGTTGAGTTAAATAATTCATGATGTCAATTTTTGGGAGTTTTTTTTAAGAATTATAATTGAGTAAAAGCATTTCTAGGTTTATTAATCTTATTACCCGAAAGGAGTTAAGACACTCCTTTCATGGTAATAAGCCCCAAAAATTGAACTTAAAAAACTCAACTATTCCTTACTAATTATTGTTTACATACAGATAACCTGTTTTTTGAACATCTTTTCTTTCACCTAAATTTTCAATAACAAAATCATATTTAATAATGTAGAAATAAGTTCCTGTTGGCAATACATCTCCTGAAACATTCCATTCAGCACCAGATTTACCAGTAAATACATTGCTAACATTGTCATATCCTTTAACTTCAAAGATTTTTGCTCCGTATCGGTTAAAAATTTCTACTGAGTTGTTAGGATAACACTCTATTCCTTCTAAATAAAAAACATCATTTTTACCATCATTATTAGGTGTTAATGCGTTAAATATTGTAATCTCACAAGCCATATTTAATACTTGAGTAAAAGTAGAACTATTGCCACACGCGTCTTCAGCAGTCCATTTTCTAATAATTCTAGACATACTTACACAATCACCTTGTTCTTTTGTTTCTTCAAAAGTTACCGTAACCTCACTTATAGCATCAGTAGCATTCAATTGTGGTGCAACTGGAATACTTCCACAGTCTACATAAATTACTTCTTGTAAATTTTCTGTAAAAACAGGAGCCGTAGTATCTACAACCGTAATTACTTGAGAAATCATTTCTGCATTCCCACATGAATCTGTAGCTGTCCAATATCTTATAATTTCATAATTTCCAGAACAACTTCCTTGAATAGTTTCTTCTTCATATGTTATTGTGGCAACTCCACAATTATCAATAGCAGTAACGGTATAAGTTGGTATTGCATCTCCATTCTCAATAGTTAATTCTGACGGAACATTAAAAGTAAACACAGGAGAAGTAGTGTCTTGAACAGTAATATTTTGAACATGACTTACTGAATTTCCACAATCATCTGTTGCTATCCAACTTCTAACAATCGCATACGAGTTATTACATGTTCCTAAAACCATTTGATCTTGAGAAACAACTGTTACCACACCACAGTTATCAGTAGCTTGCAAAGTTTCAACAGCAGGAATAGCATTACATTCTACTACTACATCTGCAGGTAAAACACTTGAAAAAACAGGCGCAACTGTATCGTTTACATGAAACACTTGAGCACATGTTATAGTGCTTAAAACTGCATTTTCATTAACATCTTTCAATCCATTCAAATTAGTATCAGCATAAACCGATAGAGTATAAGTTCTAACAACATCTGAATTACAACCCGTAAAATCGCTGTTAGTAGCTGTAATAACTACATTTCCACAAGAAGTATCACCGATAGTACCCGAATTATCACCAAGCTGTTCAAATGCTGCTATTGTTAAAGTTGTAGCCGTAGGAATTTCGGTGTAACATTGTACAGTAGTAATACCAAAATTTGGACAAGTAACTTCTAACTCACATTGAGAATTTAATGTGATAACGGCTTGATTAGAAACATTTCCTTGTAAATCACTTACTTGATAATTTTTAGGTGTTGGTGTACCATAAAATCCTGCTTGTGGTACAAATGTTACAGCACCAGAAACAGCATCAATAGACCAAGAACCTTCACCAGGAACTACCATACTTAATGGCGTCGTAACTATTCCACTAGGAGAAGTTGGCGCAACAAATGCAACTGTTTGAGGATTCACCACATCACCTAAAGTATCATTTGAAACTACATTAATTGTCACAGCTGTTCCAACAGCATAATAAGAAGTATCATCTACAGCTATTGGTAGCAAATCAAAACTAATAACTGCTTCATTACTTACATTACCATTAAAATCTTTAACATTATAAGAAACATTACTTGGAATCCCTGCAAAATTTACAAAAGGAGTAAAAGTTACTACACCAGAAACAATGTCTACAGCCCAACCCCCTTCGTTTGGAATTTCAAACCCAATAACTTGTCCTGTACTACAAAAAACCAAGTCTGTAGCAATAGAAGGAGCAATCAATCTAATAGTTGTAGGATTAACTTGTGCTCCTTGTATATCATTCAATGTTGCATTTATAGTAGAAACCGAACCACCACTGTATAAAACCACATCATTATTTGCAATCGGACAATTTGTATAAGCCACAATTGAAATTGGCAATGCAATCTGATTTGCACAATTCGTATTTACATCTTTAAAGATGTAATTGTATGTTCCTGCTTGTAGATTTGATATGGTGTATGTAGCAGTTGTACCTGTGTAAACAGTTCCTGAATTCATTTCTGTAATAGACCAATTCGCAGGTAAGCTACCAAATGTTACAGCTCCTATAGAAGATTGACAAGTTGGTTGAACTAAACTTGCAATCGTTGGATTAGGGGCAAGATACACGTAGAATTGTTGTGTAAATTCTCTTCCGCAATCATCTTTTGCTTTAGCAGTATAAGTGGTTCCAGGAACCAACCCTGTAAACGAAGAAGAAGATTGATATGATGTCAATTGTGTAGTTCCTGTAACATCTAACAACGCATAAGTATAAGGTGCTTTTCCTCCCGTTGCCACCATGTTTACAGAAGTATCACAAGCATCAATAGAAGTAAAATAAAAAGGACTCAAATCCACACTAAATTGATATTCGTACAAATAACCTCCTGAAAGTCTTGGCGTTCCATTCACACCTCCAAACTGAGGAGGAAACATAGGTGTATTGTGTAAAATAACACCACCATATCTAAAATAGTACGTTTGATCATTAGGTAAGCTAAATGACACTTGATAACCACCAGGCACTGCTGTATAATTAAATGGAGCTCCATATCCAATTATACCCGACATTACTAAAGTTCCATCTGCTCTATAAACTGCAGCTGAAGTATTAGCTAAAACAGCAGGTACTCTTAAATATACTGTTACATCTTCTGTAACCAAACCACAATAATCTAAAGTATGTGTAATCTCTAAACTTCTTGAACAACTTGCCGTATAATCAAAAGTACTTGATTTACCACACACATCTGTTACAGTAAAATTATATGTTCCAGGCGGAAATGATTTCACAGCATCAACAACTAACGGAGATGAAATATTTGGTGTATTAACAGTTGTTGTAAAAGGATAATTTATTGCAGAAGAAGAAACTGCTCCTCCTGTTCCTGATTGTGTTAAATAACTAGTTGGTCCTGAATTAAAAGTAATTGTTAAAGGAGCAATTGCTAAACTTGAAATAGGCAATTCATTCAAATTTAAAAACGTAATATCATCAAAGAAAACATTATCTCCAGTCCAAATACTACTATGACAAGATACAGTAGGTTGAAACGGAACACTTTCTTTTGTAATTGTTTTTTGAAATGTAGCCCCACAAGCATCTACCAACGTAAGTACATAGTCTACATCAAATTTCAATCCCAATGAAACAGGAACTGAACCACCCATTTGCACAGCATTTAAATGAGTCAGATTGACAGTTTGGGTTAAAATTGGTAAATTATTTATATCTAATGCAACCCCTCCAGGATTTGATGCTTCTGAAACAGAAATCTGCACTGGATTAGCAATATTAACACGAAACATTTTTACATCATATCCTAATGAACACATATCACTTGAACTACTAACGCTAACAATCTTTGGCGTATCAAAAACTATATCCTGTGAACTTGGCAAAATCAAAGAACCTCCTGTTATAGCTCCACAATTGTTGAATCCTGTGTATGTTATAATGTCCCCATTAAAAAATGAAACAGGTATACTTATATCAATTCTAAATTGATTAAAAGCATAATTAGAAGTCTGAGGTATCGGATTAATAAAAGTTAATGACTGCCCTAAATTATTAACAAAAACATAGGTTACATTACCTGTAGTTGTTCCTGAATTAGTCGCCAATTTGAATTTTAGAATATCCCCACAATTAGTAGCTGTAGAATATTTATCAACTTGTGTTAGAGTTGTTAATATTGACGGAATATTTGGTTGTGCATTATATATAGTAACCACTCTATCCGCACTATTACCACCACATTGATCAATTATATCTACTGTATAAACTCCCGCAGACAATCCTGTTACTGTATAATTTGAAGAATTTAAAGGAATAGAATAAACAGAACTTCCATTTGGTCCATTTAAAATTCGAACAGAATATTGTTGGTTGGTAAAATCATTTGTTCCTACTGTACTATATAGATTTGAAAAGCGAAGCTCCCCATCTGTTCCATTATTACATCTAGGAGAATAAGTATTCACTGTAAAGTTATCAGCTGGACGAACAGAACCATTCACACATTGTGAATAAGCAACTGTGTCTAATAATAAAAGAACAATAAAGCTAATTTTAGCAACTAGTATAAGTATCTTTGTTCTCATAAGCATTCAGTTTAATTAATTCTTTCTTTTTGGTGAGACAAAGTTGCTGCAACTATACCTGAGAATCAATCAACTATTAACAAGTGGTCTTGTTTTATTAATAAGTGGTGTTATTTGTAAAGATTATGCTTTTTTGTAAAATCCTCAATGGTTACATAAAACAAACTACTAGCTAAACTTTTAACAAAACCTCAATAAAATCAATATTTTATTACAACAAACACTAGGATTTAATATTTTTTTATTAACTTTACGTAGTGATTTGAATTGAATAACCCCATATTTATAAAATCAAAACACTTGTATTTGGTTCTTTTAAAACTATATCTGTTTTCTAATTTATTAAGCTATGCCAGAAAAAAAAGTGATTGAAAACCCAAACGTTTTAAATCAAGATAAATATCAAGCACTAAACCAACGAAGTCTAGAATTATCAGCCATTATTGATACAAAAGGTAATTATACTTTTATTAGCTCAAATGCTGAAAAAATAATTGGCTACAAAGAAGACGAACTAATAGGAAAAAATATTTTCAATTACATTCATCCTGAAGACATACACAAAATAAAAGTCGAATTTGAAAAAATTGCCACTAATAATGTTCTAGATTGTTCTCCACATCGCTTTAAAACAAAAAGCAACAAATGGATTTGGCTCAATTGTGCAATTTCAAATCATGTTAACGACGATACAATTAATGGCTACATCATAAATAGTACGGATGTAACTAATCTAATCGAAACACAATATCAGCTTAAAAAAAACAACGAAAGATTTGACCTTCTAAATAAAATTACAGATGACATCATATACGAAGTTGATTTAACAGCCCGAATTGTTGATTTCAGCGAAAATTTCTATAACTATTTTAGCCTCGAATTTGACAATAAAAAATTTTCTTCAGACGATTGGGAAAAACTCGTTCATCCAGCTGACTATAAAGAAGCCAAACAAAGCTGGGATGATTTTATGTTAAAAAACAACGACAACAAATGGATTGGAGAATATCGTGCTATAAAACAAGATGGTACATATTTACACATCGAAGATACTGTCCATGTCATTAGAAATGACAAAGGCATTCCTCAAAAAATTATTGGTGTTTTAAAAAATAACAACACTAAAATAAATTCAAGAATTAAAAATAAATTAGAAAACCAACTAGCAACTTTTTTCAAAGAAGAAATAAACTTAAAAAACATCCTTAAATCTTCATTAAAATTTTTAATAGAATATGGTGACTTTTTAACTGCTGAAATTTGGATTATTAATAATGATAAAAATAAAATCCATTTAATTCAATCGCTTACAAAAGACAAAAAACAAATACAGTTTATAAAAACAAACACCATCAATTCTTTTGTAAAAGGAGAAGGATTACCAGGAACAGTATGGCAAAAACATGAAGCTGAAATCTGGGACACTGAAGAAATAAAAGAAAAATTCAAGCGAACAGAACTAGCTAACTCATTAGAAATTAAATCAATTTTAGGAATACCTCTTACAAACAACAATATTTTCATTGGAACACTAATTTTAAGCACTAATGAAGAACTAAAAAACAATGAATTAAGAACAAAACCTTTCTTAACATTAGGTAATTTTCTTGGTGCTGAAATCAAAAGAAAAGAGCAAGAAGAAATGCTATACTTAATGTTTCAAAGTTCTTCAGACATAATAGTTATCGCCAATACAAAAGGATATTTCACTAAAGTAAATCCAGCATTCTGTAAATTATTAAATTATAGCGAAAAAGAATTAATGTCCGAACCTTTCACATTTTTCTTACATCCAGATGATTTGAACACTACTAATACTGAATACAAAGAAGCCATTACTGGAAAACGAAATTCAAACAATTTCACAAACAGATATCGAGCAAAAAATGGAGAATATAAATGGATATCATGGAGCTCCTCAGATATTTTTTGGGAAGAAGGTCAAGTATTTGCTAATGGCAGAAACATTACTGATATAAAAAAATTACAACAATTATTTCATGAAACAGCAAAACTTGCCAAAGTGGGTTGCTGGGAATATACTTTGAAAAATAATGATGAAATATTTTTATCAAGTATTGCAAAAAAAATATTCGAATTTGAACAAAACACAAATATTAAATACAAAGATTTTTTAAACGCATTCTCTGAAAAAAATAAGGAAGATGTCAATATGATTTTTAAAAGATTAATAGAATTTGGAGAATCATTTGATAAAGAATTTAATATAAAAACCACACAAAACAAAAATAGATGGATAAGATGCATTGGGCAATCTGAATATGACAAAAAAGGCAAGTGCATCAAAATTTCTGGAAGCATACAAGACATAAACACTCAAAAACAAAATGAACTTGAATTAGCTAAAAAAAACAATTATTTATCAGCTTTAACAAACATTATCACCGAATTAATTCAATCAAATAATTGGTATGAATCGCTAAACAATGTTTTTAAAATTGCAGGTAATACAATCAATGTTGACAGAGTATATTATTTTGAAATACATGATCATCCTGAAACAAACTCTAAAAATTGCAGCCAAAGAATTGAGTGGACTCAAGATCACATAAAGCCTGAAATCGAAAATCCTATGTGGCAGAATATCCCTACTGAATCTTTCTCTGAATTTTTTACTCCTTTACAAAAAGGAGAACCTTTCACAGCCATTGTATCACAATTATCTAACGGAACGCTTAAAGAATCATTAACAATTCAAAACATTAAATCGGTAATAATTCTACCGGTAACAATAAACGATTCCTTACATGGTTTTATTGGATTTGACGACTGTTATCAAGAAAGAAAATGGAAAAATAGTGAAATATCATTTTTACACAATGTAACTTCAAATTTAGCAGCAAAAATACACAGAAAGAGAGTTCAGTCTGATTTAGAAAAAACATTTAAAGAAAAAAATAACATATTAGAAAGTATTGGAGATGCGTTTTTTACTTTAGACAAAAATTGGACCGTTACGTATTGGAATAAAGAATCTGAAAAAATCACAGGCGTAAAAAGAGAAGAATTAATTGGTCAGAATTTCTGGGAATTTTTCCCTCATTTAGAAGGCACCATCTATGAAACTAGCTACAGAAAATCATTTAAAACAAACAAAAGTGTTTACTTCCAAGACTATTATGAATACCTAGATGTTTGGCTAGATGTTAGTGCTTATCCATCAAAAGAAGGACTTTCTGTATATTACAAAGACATTACTGCTACAAAAAAAATCGAAGAAGAACTTAGAGCTTCAAACGAACGTTTTGAAAAATCTACATTAGCTACAAACGAAGCGATATGGGATTGGAATTTAGAAGATAACTCAATATATAGAGGAAACGGATTCAAGAAATTGTTTGGCTATGCCGTGCCAAAAAAAATTTACGACATTGACATATTAAATTTAATTAAATCAAGAGTTCACCCTGATGAAGCAGAAGAAGTTATTGATTCATTAAAAAAAGCAATTAAAAACCCTAAAAAATCAAACTGGGAAAAAGAATATAGATTCATCAAAGCTAATGGAAAATACGCTTATGTTATAAGCCGTGGAATCATAATACGAAATGAACAAGGCACCGCCACTAGAATCGTAGGAGCACTTCAAGATATAACGGAACGAAAAGAACATGAAGAATCATTAAAAATCTTAAATAAAAAACTAGAAATTCAAACCAAAGATTTAATCAATTCAAATCAAGAGTTAGAACAATTTGCGTACATTGCATCACATGATTTACAAGAGCCTTTACGCATGGTAACCAATTTTTTAACGCAATTAGAAAACAAATACCAAAACAAACTAGACGACAAAGCAAAACAATACATTCACTTTGCAGTTGATGGCGCATACAGAATGAGAAATATCATATTAGACATTCTAGAATATTCCAAAGTAGGTAAAAATACCAGTGAAGAAACAGAAATTATCAATATCAATACAATTGTAAATGAAGTTTGCAAAATAAATCAAAAAATAATCGAAGAAACAAAAGCAAAAATTATTTTTAATAACTTACCCGAAATTCACAGCTACAAATCGCCATTAATACAAATTTTTCATAACTTAATTGGAAACGCAATTAAATATCAAAAACCAAACAACACACCAGTAATCAATATTTCATATGAAAAATTAGATAAAAAATGGCTATTTAAAATTGAAGATAATGGTATTGGAATAGCCGAAGAATATTTAGATAAAATTTTTGTAATTTTTCAAAGATTACATTCAAAAGAAGAATATAGTGGAACCGGAATGGGTCTCGCAATAGTAAAAAAATTAATTGAAAAATTAGGCGGAAAAATCTGGCTAGAATCTGAAGTCGGAAAAGGAAGCACCTTTTATTTTACATTACCAAGAAGATTGGATATACTAATTTAGCTTCCAGTTAAAGTTAAGAATAAAATCTTATTTTTAACATATGAAACGTGAGAGAAAAATTTATGATCCAGCTTTTAAGACAAAAGCAGTCCAATTAAGCAATGAAAGAGACAATATCTCAGAACTAGCTAGAGAACTAGGAATTAAAGTCACTTTGCTTTACAAATGGCGAAAAGAATATGAAGAATTTGGAGTAGGTAGTTTTCCTGGAAAAGGAAATCTTAAACTGACACCAGAGCAAGAAAAGATTCACGAGCTTGAGAAAAAGCTCAAGGATGCAGAACTAGAACGTGACATATTAAAAAAAGCAATCGGCATTTTTTCCAAGAGCGGTCGATGAAATATACGTTCATTAAAAATCATGAATACCTATTTCCGATTGAAAAAATGTGTAAGGTTTTAGAAATTGGCTCAAGTGGATATTATAAATGGAAAAACAAACCTATTTCTAATAGAATACTCAGAAAAAACAAAATAAAGCAACAAATAACGGACATTTATTATGCCTCAAAACAGCGTTATGGCAGCACAAGGATTACCATTGAATTAAATGCATTGGGATATAAAATTTCAAGGATAACTGTAGCAAAATACATGAAAGAGCTTGGTTTAAAAAGTAAGTTGAGTAAGAAATTTAAAATCACAACTGACTCAAAACACAATTATTTAGTAGTAGAAAATGTATTGAATAGAAACTTTATGGTTACCAATCCATCAAGAGTTTGGGTTTCCGACATAACTTACATCCAAACTAAAGAAGGGTTTTTTATACCTAACAACAATTATTGATTTATACGACCGAAAAATGATTGGTTGGAGTTTAAGTAATGGAATGAATACTGAAGAAACAACTCTTGCAGCTTGGAAAATGGCAATAAGAAGCCGAAACGTTCAGAAAGGATTGATTTTTCACTCTGATAGAGGCGTTCAATATGCATATAAGAAATTTGCTACTACAATTGAATCTTTTGGCGTGATTAGAAGCATGAGTAGAAAAGGAAACTGCTGGGATAATGCAGTAGCTGAGAGCTTCTTTAAATCATTAAAGACAGAATTAATTTACGGTAATAAACTCATAACGAAACAACAAATGGAACTAGAAATCTTTGAATATATAGAAATCTGGTACAACAAAAAAAGACGACACGGTGCATTGAATTACAAAACAATAGAAGAATTTAATAATCAAAACAGCATTTACAAAAATGTCGCTTAACTTAAACTGTACTTTTTATTTGCATATCCAGTAGAATCAAAAATAATATTGGCAGTAATTTCTACATTAAATTACCAAAATCTTAGTTTTGTAGGACTTTTTATAAATTTTATCAAAAAATGTAGAAGTAATTCTACATTTTTGGATTTTTTTTTGTACTTTTATTTTCAAACAAACAACCCTTACAAAACTATATCAAATGAAAAAAAATGAAATTCTACTCGTCGAAGACAATGAAGGCGACATTGTTTTAACTACTGAAGCATTTGAAGAATGTGAATTGAATACTAATATCAATGTCGCTAGAAACGGAAAAGAAGCACTAAATTATCTAGCACTTGAAGATGGAATAGCTGAAGTTGAACTTCCAGATTTAATACTTTTAGACATAAATTTACCGCTTTTAAATGGTCATGAAGTATTACAGCATATAAAACAAAATGAACGTACAAAGCATATTCCTGTCATCATTTTAACAACATCTTCATCTTCAAATGATATTAACGCAACTTATAATAATCAAGCAAACTGCTATATCACCAAACCTGCTGATATAAATGACTTTTTTGATGTAATCAATTCATTAGGAAAGTTTTGGTTCAAAATAGCTAAATTGCCCACTTTAAGATGATATGCAAAAGGACAATAAAAATTATAAATTAATTGTTGTTGAAGATAATCTAGGAGACTTTTTTCTTCTGGAAGAATATCTAAATGAAAAAATTGAAACCCCTACCATTTTTCATTTTGAACGTTTTAAAGAATTGCTAGAATTTCAAGACAAAATAACTACTGAGTTTGATTTAATCTTTCTTGACCTTTCACTACCAGACAAAAGCGGAACCGAACTAATTATTGAAGTTTTAAAAATATCTAAAAAAATTCCTGTAGTTGTACTTACAGGATATTCTGATTTTTCATTTGCTACAAAATCACTCGCTCTGGGGATTTCAGACTATTTATTAAAAGATGATTTAAATAGTACTACTCTTTATAAAAGCATTATTTATAATATTGAAAGAAATAAAAACTTAGTAAAAATAAGAGAATCTGAACAATTATATTCAGATTTGTTTCAACTAAGCCCATTACCTATCTGTGTATATGATATCGAAACTTTATTTTTCCTAGATGTTAATGAAGCTGCTGTAAATTTATACGGATATAGCCACAATGATTTTTTAAACTTAAAAATAGAAGCCATTATTCATGAAGAAGATACAATAGACAAAGAAGACAGCACTTCAAGAATAATGACCCATAAGAAAAAAAATGGCAATATTATATTTGTTGACAGCAGAAGTAATGTCATAACCTTCAATGGAAAAAAGGCCAAAATCATGCTTACTAATGATATCACTAAAAGCCTAAATCATATAAAAGAAATAGAATTACAAAATCAAAAACTTAAAGAAATAGCCTGGTCACAATCACATATTGTGAGAGCTCCGATTTCGCAAATATTAGGCTTAGCACAACTCGTTTTAGAAGACAAAAATGCCACAGAAGAAACAAAAGAATTAGTAGCTATTTTAAACAATTCAGCACAAGAATTAGATACAATTGTCAAAGAAATTATTGACAAATCAAAAGAAATTTCATTAAATGAGTAGAACTCATGAAACAGTTATTAATCATAGATGACGATGCAGTTTCTGTATTAATTTTAAAAAAAATGCTCATAAATGCAGGTTTTTTAGACAATCCTATGATTTTTAAAAATGGAAACGAAGCCATTAACTTTCTAAACAGCAATTACAAATCAATTGAAAAATATTTTATTTTCCTAGACATCAATATGCCAATCATGAATGGCTGGGAATTTTTAGAAGAAATAGAACCAAAAATAAATACAGAAAATTTTTCTGTTTATTTACTAACTTCATCAACTAGCGAGCAAGATATAATTAAATCCAAAAATTATAAAAGCATCAAAAAATTTATCTCAAAACCTGTCGCTAAAGAAATACTGTCTGAGATAAAAGAAGAATTTTACAAATTTTAAATTATTGCATTCGTCAATAGGTAATATTTTTAATAGTTACAACTGTATTATCAGGTATATCTTTTGTGATTAAAACATGTGCGCCGATAATCACATTGTTGCCAATATTTAATTCCCCAATGATTGAAGAATTAGCATATAGCGTAACATTATCACCTATAACATTTCCCGCACCTGCACCATTTTTTTTATGACCAATTGTACAGCCTTGATGCATTACAAAACCTTTACCTATTTTATTTCGACTACCCAAAACCGAACCCTCGCCATGCACTATATAAAATCCATCATCAACATCATTATTAAAATACAATTCACAACTACAATACTGTTTTAACAACCAATGTATTTGCGGCTTTAAATCATGTAATTCAGCGCTATGAATTTCTTGACCTAAACGAAATAAAAATATTGCTAGTTCATTATTATTGTTTACAATTCTACTTCTTATTTCGGTTTTAGTTAAATCAGGAAAATGAAAATTTACATCCTTAACAGTTTGATCAAAAGCTAAATCAACAAATTGAGGTTCAACAAATTGAGGTTCATAAACATTTTTTAAAAGAAAATTTAAAAACGCTTTCATAATTCCAAAACAGATTTAATACTTTCTGAGGAAGTTTTATAATTTGATAATATGGTTTTTTTCCAACTTTCAATAGAATTTGAATTTTGATTTAATGTGATTTTTTCATTAAACTCATTTTTATCATGAATCCATAAAACCGCATTCTTATCTTTCATACTTCTAAAATGTTGCAACTTGTATATCCAATTAATTGACCATTTAGGATTCACTTTCACCTCTTGATCATAATTAATATAAAGACAAGGCTTTTGAAACATCCCAAAGTCAAATGCCATTGTAGAACCTAAATTCACTACTACATCACTGTAATATACCGTAGAAACTAACAAACTAACATCCTCAGGCAAAGGGTAAATGGTAGTCCAGCTACTATTGGGTTCAAAATTCCAAAGTGGAGGCGCTTGCTTAATCAAATCAGGATATCTTGAAATAATTGCATCAAATCGTCCTGAAATATCTACTGGACAACGCCTTAATAAAATTTGATACTCTGCTTCTAATTTATGTTTAACTAACTCATCCGCTAAATCCGCTAAATATTGAGGATCATCTGGACAAGTCAATACATCATCACCCGAATAACAGATAATTTTTTTATCAAAATCTAAACCATATCTTTCATAAAAAACTTCCTTCGGAATAATATTTTCAGGCTGATGATAACATTCAAATTGAGGCGTTCCTGTTACAAAAATTTGTTGCTCTTTGATTTCAGGATAATACAATTTTAATTCCTGTTTCATATAATCTGACCAAACCAAATACTTGTCTGCTTGTAACGCCATTCTAGCTTTGGGCAAATTGTCCCACGAATAAATTACCGTAATTGTTTCCATTCCTAAATCTTGTGCTGCTGCAAAAATGGGAGCGCATTGCACACCTCTTTGATGGGAGCAAAATAGTTTCTCGGGTGCAATAGTTACTAGAATTTCTCGCACTTCTTTATAAAAACTTGTATTTCTAATAGCTTTTTGATACCCTTTTTCTAGTTTTAAAATACGCTCATAACTCGTAAATCTATAGGATGCTATTTCGATGAATTTATAAAATAGTTTTTTAAAAATCCCTTTGTGATTGGATTTCCAATTGGTTAGAATCGTATGATTGTCAACTGTTTTTGCATTGTGCTTTAAACGAGCCAAACAAATTAATTCTCTTAAAAACTTTTCAGTTAAAGATTCTGTGTATTTTGGAATACTTAACGCATTTTGAATCGCAGTAATATCTTTAACCGCCTGTTCGGTTTTGGCATCAAAAGCGTGGAATAAAACCAATTCTTTTTCCATCCCTTTAAATACATCGGAATACAAATAATTTCGAATCCCAACGCCATCAGGAAAAACTAATACTATTTTATTGCTTTTTTTCATTTTTTTCTAATGCTAAATCTTTAATAACTTTAGTCGTAAACAACCTAGCACCCTTATCATTCAAATGCCCACAAGAAGAGAAATATTCATCTCCTTCAACAAAATGTTCATATTCGTTAATTTCTGGATATAGCTTTTTTACTTTTTTGAAATAATCCATTCCTTTTACATTAGAACACATGGGCGTGGTCACCGCAATCAGATTGATGTTATTACTTTTACAAATTTGCTTAATTTCTTCGAAATAACGGTTACGCAATGGCACTAAACTTTCAATATTATTTTTCATATTCGCCTTTGGATTAAATCCCAACGGATAATAACCATTATTTGCCAATACATTCGTAGGTTCACCAATAGCCGTTTTATAAAAAGCCCTGAATCCAACTTTTGCATCAAACTGAATATAGCGATAAAAAGGAACATAATACAGTTCGGCAAAATCGGTTTCGTTTTTAAAATGGTCAGTTATAGTTTTTGATTGATGCATAAAAGGCATAAAACGACCAAAAGTACCATCATCACGCTTTTCATTACATAAATTCAAATCGGTTTCTATAATGATGTTTTTTATCTTCCACCCACGCTCAACCATCAATTTCAACAGCAATGAAGTTTCAAACAAATGCGCACCACTCATTCCATAATTAAAGGTTTTCAAGCCTTCTTTTTCAAATAATTCAGAAACAAAATGATTATTAGCTCTTGATGTCCCTAAAATAATCACATCGTAATTTTGAGGTTTCGAATTGATAACATTTTCTACTTTATTTCGAGTTTCCGATTGAGCAAAAACAGTGGTATAAATAAAATCCAATACAATTGCTGATAGAAAAAGTACAACTATAATTTTTGCGATAAAAAGTAAAAACTGTTTCATCTAATTTATTAAAAAAAATCGTTAATAATTTTTGATGTTAACATTTTAGCCCCTTCATAATTCAAATGACCACAAGAAGAAAAATACTTATCTTCAACTACACAATTTTCATAATTTAAAATTTCAGGATAAATCGAATTTATTTTACTGAAATAATCCATACCTTTTGTGTTTTCACATAAAGGTGTTGTTACTACAATAAGCCTAATATCATTCTCTTTGCATATTTTTTTTATCAATTCATAAGATAAATTTCTTTTGGGTGCCTTATCAGTCAAATCATGACTCATGTTTTTTCCTTCATTAATTAGTGGATATAAACCATAATTGAGTAAACTATTAGAAGGTCTTTTCATTAATGAAAAAACCATCTCTCTAAATCCTATCTGAGGCTCGTATTTTATATAGCGATAAAAAGGAGCATACACAACAATATTGTAGTCTAACAATTTATCTTGATAATAATTAGATATCAAAGAATTAGTAGTAATAAAAGGCATGTATTTTGCCTGATTACCAAAAGAGTATGTATCCGAATTTATATTCAAATCAACCTCTAAAATTAGATTCTTGATTTCAAAATTATTTGCCATCATTAGTTCCAACAATAATGCAGTTTCTTGCAGTTTTGAACCACTTATCCCATAATTAAAGGCCTTATATCCTCTATCAACAAATAATTCAGCTACAAAATGATTATTAGCTCTTGAAGAACCCATCATAATAACATCAAATTTTTTACCTGTAGAATTTATTACATTTTCTACTTTATTTCTTGTAGTAGACTTTGAATACACATAAGAATAACCCAAATCCAGTGCAAAAGCAGAGAGCAAAAGCACAACCATAATTTTTTTCCGATAAAGAGAAAAATACTTTCATTAGAATTGGAAATAAATAAATTCTTTATAATCTGAATACACACCTAAAGCTAATAAAGCCATAATAGCCAACGTTACTTTTATCCAAGATGCTTTTCCTGACAAAGGTTCTACTTTTAATCGATTGAACCATTCTACTCCTACAAAAACGAAAACCAAAAGTAAGAGTTCAAAATTGTATCGTTCATTATTCAAATATTGGCTTTCAAAATGGAAATCAGTAAACATTCGTTGAAGATATCCAATAGCCTCAGTTAAGGATTTGGCTCTAAAAAAAATCCAAGCCAACGTACTCAAAGCAAATGTCCCCAGAATATTCAAAATAGTTTTTAAACTACCAATATCCCAACCCATTACTATTTCGCCCATATTGGAACGATTTTTATTTTGAAGCAACAAGGGTAAGAAATATATCGCATTGATTAATCCCCAAACGATATAAGTCCAATTGGCACCATGCCAAAACCCACTGACCAAAAAAATGATAAACGTATTTCTTACTTTCATCCACATACCACCTTGACTTCCTCCCAATGGAATATACAAATAATCGCGAAACCAAGACGACAATGAAATATGCCAACGGCGCCAAAATTCTGCAATATCTCGAGAAAAATAAGGATAATTAAAATTCTTTAATAAATCAATCCCAAACAATTTAGATGTCCCTAGTGCGATATCTGAATAGCCTGAAAAATCACCATAAATTTGGAAAGCAAAATACACGGCTCCCAATGCTAACGACAACGAATTCATCGATTCGTAATGATCAAAAACAGCATTGGCATAAGTAGCACAACTATCAGCAATAACCACTTTTTTAACCAATCCCCATATAATTTGATAAACACCTTCTTTGGCTTTCTCTAAATCAAAATGGCGTTTAACTTTTACTTGTGGCAATAAGTGCGTGGCTCTTTCAATTGGCCCAGCAACTAAAAGCGGAAAATAACTCACAAACAGTGAATAATCTATAAAATTGCGTTCGGCTGTGATGCGTTTGTAATAAATATCAATCACATACGATAAGCCATGAAACGTATAAAACGAAATTCCTACTGGAAGAATTAATTTCAATAAAACTGGATTAGTATGGAATCCAAAACCTTGCAATAAATCAGCAAAGGATTGGGCAAAAAAATCGTAATATTTAAAAACGCCTAAAAACCCTAAGTTAATACCAATTGTCAACCACAACCACAATTTACGCTTTTTATCAGTTGTACTATTTTCCATCATGATGGCACTAAAGTAATCCAACAACGTAGAAAACACCAATAAAAACAAAAAACGCCAATCCCAACACGAGTAAAAGTAATAACTAGCAACGATTAGCACTGCGTTTTGAGTAGTTTTATTTTTAGCAAAAATGAACCAATAGAATAAAAATACAATTGGTAAAAATATAGCGAAGGATAAGGAGTTGAAAAACATTAAATATCTCTAAATTGTTTTTGATGATTGAGTTGCCAAATAGCTGAATTTAATAGGGATTTCAAAAATAATTCGGCGCTATTTCCTTTTCCAAAATCATTTTCAGAAGGCTTAACTTCATGCAAATCGATACTATTTAGTGCTTTTGTGATACTTTCAGTTGTATAATCTACATTGACGATATCTGCGTGAAGTGCCCTATTTTGTTGGCGTGTTCCGATATTAATAATGGGTAACCCATAATAAGGTGCTTCTCTAATACCCGCACTACTATTCCCTATAATAAACTGAGCTTTTTTCAATAAGGTTAAAAAATATTCAAATCGCAAAGATGGAAAAATTCGAAAACGAGCATTCTCTTTTAATTTTTCATAAGATTTCAAAATAGTTTGACTTCCTAAATCATTATTAGGATACACCACAACATAATTATGATGATCACTTAATAATGAGGCTACAAAATTATCAGCATACGCTTGCATATATTTCGCTTCAGTAGTCACAGGATGAAACATCGCAACTGCATAGGTGTCAAATGCAATTTCATAATACTGTTTTGCTGTTGCTAAATCAGGTAACGTATTAGAAAACATAATATCTACATCTGGAGAACCAATGATAAAAATAGCATTTTCTAATTCACCCATTTGCATTAACCGTTTCTTTGCTTGCATATTTGAAACGAAATGAACATGACTCATTTTACTAGTAGAATGACGTATCAACTCATCAATAGTTCCCGAAACTTCCCCTCCTTCAATATGGGAAACCAAAATATTGTTCAAACTTCCAACAATAGCTCCAGCTAACGCTTCTACTCTATCACCATGGATTACAATCATATCGGGTTCACACTGTTTTACATAAGCAGATAATCCTTCAATAGTTTTGGCTAAAGTTAAATCCATCGTGGTTTCATGGGTGTGATTTTCAAACGTGTGAATATTCGAAAATCCACATCTTTCCACTTCTAACAAAGTAAAGCCGTATTCCTTTTGCAAATGCATACCCGTAACAAAAATAAAAGGCTCAAATTCGGGATGTGCTTCCAAAATTTGAATCAACGATTTTATTTTACCAAAATCGGCACGAGTACCCGTAAGAAAGAGGATTTTTTTGGACATTTTATTAATTGATATAGGTTTGCAAATATAAGGTTTTTGATTAATTCTTTTTTAATCGAAATACAACTGAAATTCAATTCATCTTACTTACTAGAATGTCAGACTGAGCCTGTCGAAGTCCTTAGCAGCACAATTCAAAAACTTATTATCTCAACTAAAACCGATTTACTCAAATGTCAGACTGAGCCTGTCGAAGTCCTTAGTAGCACTAATCTTCTTTTCCGAACTGAGTATAATTCTTAGAGAATCTCACCAACTTATCCCAATC
Organism: Ichthyophis bannanicus; assembly: GCA_033557465.1. Lineage (NCBI taxonomy): Eukaryota > Metazoa > Chordata > Amphibia > Gymnophiona > Ichthyophiidae > Ichthyophis > Ichthyophis bannanicus. Next base: position 339,567,590 of record CM066039.1, read on the forward strand.
TTCATCAATCAAATCTTGTTTTTTTCTTCTACTCCATCCTTTAATTTTCTTTTCTATCATAATAGCTTGTGAAGGATCTGTAAACATTTCAATCCAAACTAATTCAACTGGTCTTCTTGAATAAGTATAAGCGTCTTTATCAATTCCTACGTTATGTTCTTATAATCTTCTTTCAATACTAATAGTGATTCCTGTATAAAAGGAATCATCTTTACATTTTAAATATAAACATAGAATAATTTCATGAAATGTAATATTTAATTGTTTCTATTAGGCTTCGACAAGCTCAGCTTGACAATAGTGGAATCATAAACTTTAAATTCTTTTGCTCAACTAAAACCGATTAACTCAAATGTCAGACTGAGCCTGTCGAAGTCCTTAGCAGCACAATTCAAAAACTTACTCAAAATCACCAAACTCCAATTGCTCATCATTTGCAACATCTCGTGTCGCTTTTTTACCCAACAACGAATCAAAATGCTCGGCTAAAATTTTACCAGTTCCTGGTCGTTTTACCCAAATATTATCTTTCGTAAAAACTTCTCCTTTTTGAATTGGTTTTATCGAACAAACCGTTGCAAAAGCAAAATCAATCGTTACTTGCTCTTCTAATGCAGGTTTTTTTGTTCCACCACGCATTTGCGCCATCTCAGCACTATTAATAATTAATTCTCTAGTAGCTTGTTCATCCATACTACATACAATATCCGGACCTGTTCGGTTCATGTGATCTGTAAAGTGTCGCTCTAAAATGGATGCGCCTAATGCAACCGCACCTAAACAAGCATTATTATTTAAGGTATGATCTGACAATCCAAAAACCTTATCAGGAAAAGCTTGATGCATTTCCATCATAGCACCAAATCGCACTAAATGAATAGGTGTTGGATACAAATTAGTCGTGTGTAATAAAGCCACAGGAATAGCATGCTTGTCAAAAATAGCCACCGCTTTTTGGATACTCTCAATTGTATTCATCCCTGTGCTTAATATAACTGGTTTTCCAAAAGAGGCAATATGCTCCAACAAAGGATAATTATTACATTCTCCCGATCCAATTTTATACGCTGGAATATCAAATTTTTTCAAGCGTTCAGCAGCTGCACGAGAAAAAGGGGTAGAAATAAAAATCATGCCTTTACTTTCTACATAATTTTTTAGTGCTAATTCGTCGTCTTCATTTAAAGCACAACGCTCCATAATTTCATAAATAGAAACAGCTGCATTTCCAGGAATTACTTTTTTAGCAGCACCACTCATTTCATCAGCTACAATATGAGTTTGATGTTTAACAACTTCAACGCCAGCTCTATGTGCAGCATCAACCATTTCTTTAGCAACTTGTAAAGAACCTTCGTGATTAATTCCAATTTCAGCAATGACTAATGGCGGAAAATCCGATCCAATTTTTCTTCCTGCTATTTCTATATAGGGATTCATATATTTAGTGATTTTGTGAATAGTGATTTGTTTTTTTCAAATATAATAAAGTTTAGCAAGCCAAATAGGATTAACAATTTCTTAAGTTAAATTTTATGAGTCTTCTACAAACTCAAGATGACAATCGTGTGAAACAAATTTTAAGATTTATCCCATTTCTCCAACCTGTGTTCCAAAAAATCCGCCCAACCAGTGTTTTGCTTTAGCAAATCCGTTTTATCCGCGTGCCAAAAACCTAAAACTTTAAACCTGAAACTTCTTAACTAAATACTCCGCATACTCAAAATCTTCTTGCGTATCAATATCTACAGCAGCAAAAGGATGGTTAACTTCTAGTGGAAAAGCATCTTTTGTAATGATCTCATTTTGGAGTATTACAGATGCTTTTGTAATATAAAGCAACCCATTTTCGTAATATAAAGGTTCTAAATCCTGACTGCGTTGCCCAACTTCATAATTATATGGAATAAATCTATCATTCATAATTTTTCCTAATTTATGAGAATTGCGAGAAACGGTAAACAAACTGTCCACTTGTTTTTCCTGAAAAAAAGCAAAGGCATCATGTAATAAATTATCTGGACGCAGTGGATTAGTGGCTTGCAAAAGAATTACATTCTCAATTTTCGCATCAATTGATTCTAAAACATGCTTTAAAGCAGAAACTGTGGGTTCAAAAATCTCCTGAAAGCAGTTGAGGTCTATCAATTACAAAGGCACCATACTGTAAAGCTACTTTTTTTATCGCTTCATCATCTGTGGAAACATAAACAGCGTCTATAAATTTGTGTTGTTGTGCATACAAAATACTATGAGCCAATAAAGGAATACCACCCAATAATTTTATATTTTTACCTGGCAAACGTTTAGAACCTCCTCGCGCAGGGATTATAGCTATTGTTTTCATCTTTAATACTGTTTAGCCTCTTCTGACGTTACCCTTTATAACGCAAATACATTTGCCAAAAAGGTTTTCTAAAAATTAATCTCGAGAAGAATCTCATAAAAAAATCATTCAAAACCCCCGAATATACTTTATTGTCAACGTTATTTTCAAAAGCTGAAAAATCGGAAGTTATAGTATCAAACTCATCCTGCATCCAATTCTCTTTTACATTACCTAAATGATAAGCGTAGTTATTTTGCGTAGATAATCGCCACAAACCCAAATCAGTAGCAGGTTTATCTAATAACAATTTCTCACTATCTCCCCCTAAACTATACGTTGAAAAACGTTGCTTTAATACAGCAAAACTCACCCCTTTATATGTTGCTACAAAATGTCCAGCACCAATCAAAGCTGTCGTACTTCCTCTTGTTATAGTCAATTGCTTTTCTAAATGTATAGCTTTATATAATGATTCATTACCAATACTCTTTGCAAAAGATTCCATCCCAGCCTTAGCAACAACAGGCGTAAAAACTATATTTTTTGAAAAAAAAGTCTCACCAATTATATTTGCTGTATTGTGACGCAACAATTTAGGATTTGGTACCGGTGAAACAACACCCGTTTTTGGAAAAGCCCCAAAAACTTCATAAGTAGCTTTTTGCCAATCATTCAAAAACAGTACATCAGCATCAGTAATCGTAACTAATGGAAAATTTTGCCCTGATATTCCTTTTAAAATTGCATTTAGCTTTCCGATGGCAGTAGTGTGTATTATTTCATGAATTTTACCTATTTGATATAATTCATTAAGATATTCCACTACTTCATAACAACTTCCATTATTAATTACAGAAAAATATGTTTTGTCATGACATGTTTTAAAAAGCGATTCCAAACACAATTGCAAAATTTCAAAACTATCCTTAAAATAATCATTTTGATGCGGAATATAAACAGGAACTATCACCTGATGGGTATAATCAGATTTTGAAAGAACTTTATCTTTATTAGGATTGAAACCTACTCGCATAAATCGTTTTCAATTTGTTGGTATAAAGCTACTATTTTTTGTTGATTAACGGTATAATCCAATCTTTCTTTTGCAATGTTTTGATTAATTTCGAATGCCTCTCGAAGTAATTCAGGTTGTTGTAAAACGCTTAGAATTATATCTGAAATAGCATTTTCATCATTAGGATTATGAATTAAAAAACCATTTTTTTCATCCGTTATTATTTCAGCGGTTACATTTCCTGGATTAGACTGAATTGGAAAAGCCCCCATAATAATGGCTTCCAATAAAGTATTTGGCATACCATCTGAAATACTATTTCCTATATAAAGAACTGATTTACCTATTATTTGCAACAATTCTTTATGCGTTAACTCATGACGATCGTGCACTACATAAGGCAAATTATTGTCTTTAACATAATCAATCACAATAGGATGCGCTCCAAAAACCACTACTTCAAATCCTAATTTTCAATGGTTTTTGAATGTTTTGAACGGCTTTTACCACTACCAAACCACGTCCTACATGATGGTGATAACCTTTAATTAAAATAATTTTTCTTTCAGTAATAAACTTTACAAAAGGTAAAAACTGTTCCAAATGAAACCCACCGCCACCTGGAATTACTCCTGAATGCTTGCCTTTAAAACCTAAACTTTGTGCAATTAAAAAATCACGATTACAATCGGTGTGCAAATATTGAATACGACTTAAAACTGTTTTAATTTTTGACACGTGTTGTGGTTGGTTTTGAAAATAAAACAAATCGCTACCCCAACACGAATACAACCATTTAATTTTTGGAAATTTTTGCATGGTTTCCAAGATAGGGTAACTGCAGCTCTGCATTTCAAAACTATGCACTAAGTCGGGCTGGATTTCGTTGAGAATTTGTGCTAATTTTTCGTTAGCTGTTACTTCTAAAAAAGGTTGTAAAGTGGTATAAAAAACTGGGAATTTTCGTTGCAAAAAGTATTCTCCTTTAATGTAAGGCACTTTTCTTCTTTTCCAATTTGTAATTTGTTGCATGGAAATTTTTGTAGGCAACGCTCCTTTTCCTAAAACATCAAACCAATACAATTCATGCCCTGACTCGCTTAGATTTTCAATCCAACGAACCGCATGAAGAGATGGCATCGAAATAAATAGGATTTTCATTTAAGAGGCGGAATTAATTATAGAATGTAAAGAATTAATATAATTTTCTATACTAAACTTTTTAATTTTCTCAGTATTCTCTTGAGCTTCTCTTATTCTAAGACTTTCATTATCAATTAAATGCTGCAATTTATCTCTCAATATATTTTTATCATTTTGAATCAAAAATTCCGAAGGTTCTAATAGCCCTACACAACCTGCATGGTTAGATGCTATTACTGGTAAACCATATAACATATATTCCATAACCACATTTGGAGTTCCTTCAATTTCTGAAACTAAAACCCCTATATCTAGACAATTTAATACTTCTTCAACAGACTCACCAGATATGAAACTTACTTTATCATAGCAATATAACGATTTTGAAAGAGCAACAATAGAATTGTATTTATCTAATGTTTCTTCACTATTATCTTTATTTCCTAAAAAAACCAAATGTATTTTTTTATCCGTTTTTATCTCACTAAAAGAGCGTAGTAATAGTTCTTGAAATTTTTCAATTCTGTAATGTGCAATCATTCCTATAACAATCGCTTCATCAGGAATTTGAAATTTTATTTTTAATGAATTATTATCTAATACTGTCCTTTTTATTGATACATATTGAGGTAAAACAAATAATTTTTCGTTTGGAATTTTATAATGATACTGAAAAACTTCTAATCCATTGGCGGCATTTGCAACTATAAATGGCGTTTGATTAAGCGCCTTTTGTTCAAGTAAATCAAATGTATAATTATCTAACCCTAATTGATGCCAAAAAGTAACTTGAGCACCGACACTTTTATAAATTAAAGAAGCAATTTTTGAAGGTGTATTTAAAAAAGGGATTATTATATCGGGATGAAACTTAGCAATCTCTGTTTTAATCTTACTCAAATATTTCAAGGCCCGAAATGCTCTTTTTAGATTTAACAAAGAAAACTCTTTTCGAATAGTCAATGAAGGCTCTCCAAAATAATGTATTTCGTTAATTCCACAAGCTATAGCAAATTCATGAAACTCATTCGTAGGAATGTTAGAATGTGTTGTAACCAAATGTACCTTACAATTATATTTTTTTTTTAAAAAATCGGCTAATCCGAGAGCTTGACGTTCAGCACCACCTAACATCGCTACTTTTATCATTAAAACAACCGTTTTATTTTGAAAGCTAAAATTTGCCATGTTAGTTATATATTTTTTTTATTAATCGAGCAACACCACTTCCTTTTATACTAGCGAAAGGCAACAAAACACGGTCTACCAAAAAGAATTTGAAAACTGTTTTATTATTCAAAAAACCATTGGATGCTAACAAATGTACTATTTTCTTATTATCCGCTTTAAATACTTCAACATTTTCTAAAATCTGAAAACGGAATATCTTTTTATAGGATTGCACAAAATAAATCTTTATATCTTGATTTTTAAACTGCTTTTCTGAATTTTGCTGCATCAACGCTACAACACTTAGTAATAGTGTTTGAAATGCTTGTACCATTTTGGTTTTAACCGCTAAAGAGTTATACTTGGTTTGATAATTTGAATCGTTTCGATAATAACAATCTATAGTGTAGAAAACCTGAAAATCAGTTGCATATACAATCGCTTTAATAGCTACTTCTAAATCCTCAAAAACAACTAATTCCAAATTAAAACCAATTGTTTTGAAAAAATTTGTTTTATAAATGGGAGCCGTAATAGGCCATTGCCCATGCAATTGAATAAAAGATACTAACACTTGGTTTTTATCTTGTTCAGCAATAATTTCTTTATTTGAAAAATCAGGCTCATCATGAAAACGTTGCATTTGAAAGACTAAAAAGTCACATTCTTGATGTTGTTGAAATTGTGCCACTCGATTTTCTAAACAACTTGTAGCTAACAAATCATCTGCATCTAAAAAAATAAGATAGTCGCCATTAGCTTTCGTTACGCCATAATTCCGTGCCGAAGAAGGCCCTTTTGGTAAATCTACTGGTCGTTTATAGCGTCGAAAACGATTGTCTTTTTCATGATAATTTACAGAAATGGCTTCGGTTAATTCGACAGAACCATCATCTACTAAAATACATTCCCAATTCGTATAAGTTTGAGAAAGTACGCTATCTAATGTAGCTTTTAGATACACACTGCTGTTAAAAGTAGGGATGACTATGGAAACCAGTGGTTGCAAATTGTTTGTATTTATCGGAACAAAATTGGGAAAAGTTGCTTTCTTTTCCTAATTATTGGGCAGTATTTAATCGCTAAAGAAGAAGTGAGTAACTTTGGATTTGATTTTAGCAGGCAAAACCAGTACTTCAACTCAACTGACAAGCTATAATTTTCTTTATATCGGTAATAGAATAGCCAATTAAGCAACAAATCGATTTTAGATTTTCCCACGCTTTTTTGAAAACACCATTGAATAACGGACTCATACATTTTTTGACGATGACTTTTGTACTGCTCCGTTTGATTGAAAATATTAGTTTCATGAACACCTCGCATGGCAACAGGTTGAGCAATATTTCCAGCCACTAATTTTGAAGTTAGTGTCATTTTAAGCAACCAATCGGTATCTTCTGCCACTACCAAATGCTCTTGAAAAAGTCCAATTTGGGTTAGCACTTCATTTTTTATGGTTAAACCATCAATAGAAAAATACCCTTTTTTACCGTTTAATAAATAGCCAAATAATTCTTTTGGCAAAATAGGTTCTGTAATAGTAGTTAAAGATAATTCTTCGTGCTCTGCTTCTGAAAAATCTCTATAAAAATGAACTCCAATTGCATTGTAAACACCATCAATACTGGCATCGCTTCCGAATATTTCTCCATCAGTTTCAAAACGATTTTCTAAATAAAAATCATCCGCATCTAAAAAGGCAATGTAAGGTTGTGTTACTTTTTGTAATGCTAAATTTCGACTAGCTGAACGTCCTTTATTTACATTATTTACATGATGATAGATTTTGATTCTAGAATCCGATTGTTGTAATTTTTGAAGAATGGCTAAAGAATCGTCTGTACTGCCATCGTTTACTATAACTACTTCTTTTACCTCAACATGAAACAAAGCAGAAGTAACTGCTTTTTCAATATAAGCAGCAGCATTGTATACAGGGATGATTACAGAAACTTTCATTATTTTATCCAATAAATTCGTCTCATAAAACGAAACGCATTGTAAAAACTTCCCATTAAACAAAATTTTAAAAAAACTAAGACTACTCTTTTTAAAGTTACTTCATTATTCTCTTTCATTATCATCCCAAAATCAAATAAAAAAGCACTTCTTTGCTCTTTTGAAAAATAACTCCATTTGTTTTGAATGATATCTTCCAAAAACAATAAACGGGCTTTTCGTTTGAGCATAATATTGTCTTTTTTACCTGAAATATTTTCAGACGACAATCTGACTTGAACTAGAGCATCATTACATCCATATAGAATTCCACCTTGAGAAAAATCTAACCAAGCTTTATCATCAGCATGCCAAGCTAAAGGAAAATCAGTAAACTGATACTGATTATAACAAATTCGTCTAAAAACATATTCAGATAATGAACTTCTACTTTCTCCTCTATAATGTTTCCAATAGGCATTTGCTGCTTTTTCTCTGGGAGGATGCTTGTAAATTTCTGAAATTGGTTTTCCAGTTTCATTAATAATTACAGACGCTACTTTAAACACATTTATATTTTCCTCGTCAAGTTGCTGTTTTGCTTTATAAAATTCTGCTACAATATTTTCTCCCAATACATCATCATCTCCTAGAATCATTAACCACTCTTCATCACCTGATAAGGAGATACAACGTTCCCATTGTTGTGTTAAACTTATACCTCCTAAATTAGTTTCAAAGCGATAGTAAGCAAAATCAAATTTACCTTCAAATTTTTTCAATAATGCACTACAATCCTCAGGGCTCGCATCATCGCCAATATACATCTTAAAACGCTTATCGCTTTGATTAGCTAACGATTGTAAAGTAGCCTCAAAGAACGTAAGTTTATAATATGGGATAATGATGGCTAGCATGAAATTATCTTGTTATTTTATGTTTGAGTTTTCGCCAAAACTTGCTTGGCTTTTGCAATGAATGAATTGCTTTTAAAAAAACATTGTGCGATACAAAAGCTTCTGTATATTCACTTCTTATCAAATTTTCTAAATTATCAAAAGCATCTAATTGTCGAGCTAATAGAATTCGATTTATTTTAGGTTCATTAAAATAAGATAACAACAGGGTAAATAGTTTAAAATTAGCTTTTGCCATTTTAATCTGGGTATGTGTAGAATGAATCCCAACTCCATATCGATATACAGCCATTTCATCCTCTAAATACTTTATTTTACCATGTTCTGTGAGTAACATATATAAAAAATAATCACCTATTGGGCTTAAAGAAAATTCATAAGGAAATACTTTAATTATATTTCTATAAACTACTGAAGGGGTGTGAATGTAATTTCCTAAACGAGCTAATGTTTCTTGAGTTTCATATTTTTCTGGAATTTCTGTAATGAAATCATCTACAAGCGTACCATTAGACCTTAAAATTTTAACCTTATGAAAGCTTAAAACATAATCAGGATTGGCTTCTAAAAAATCAATTTGTTTTAGGAGCTTGTAGGAGTTTGTCCAGTAGTCATCACCATCACAAAGAGCAATATATTTTCCTTTTGCTTGTTGTAACGCAAAAATAAAATTAGGCATCATCCCAATATTGGCCTCATGTTTTATATAGCGTAAACTTTCATTTTTAGGATGATTTTTTAATATTTCTAAAACTACGTTATCGGTAGCGTCAGGAGAAGCGTCATTTGCAATAATTAATTCTAAATCAAAATCTCCTTTTTGCATGAGTACCCCCTCTATAGCTTCACGAATAAATTTTTCGTGACCATAGGTAATCATTACTACACTAACAAGTACTTTGTCTTCCATATTAAAAACTAGGATTCGATAATTCTTTTTTAACAACTGCAGGAATACCAACCACTAAACAATTATCAGGCACATCTTTTGTAACAACCGTTCCTGCACCTACTATTACATTCTTACCTATTGTTATTTTAGGCAAAATAGTTGCATTTGTACCAATATTACAATAATCTCCTATTGTACAATTGCCCGATATATGAACTCCTGGGGATAACTCAACAAAATCTCCAATTTTAGAATCATGACCAATAGTACAATTTAAATTAATTAAGACTCCCTGACCAATCTTGATATCATTAGTGATTATTACTCCTGTCATAATGTTACATCCCTCCCCAATAGTATTTCCAAAATGACCTATCTGAGCTAGCGGACTTATAGTACTCGTAAAAACACCTCCTATTTGTTCAAATTGATCAACTAACTTATTTCGTAAGAAGGGATTTCCAATACCAATAGTAAACCGATTATCAATTGTTCTAAAATAATCAGCCACAATTTCCTTTGTCCTTAAAACTTGAAATTGATTATACAATAAATCAGGTATATCATTATTAACATCATCATAAAAAACTAAATTTTCTATTTGATTAAGTTGGTGCAATACTTCAAGCACCTCTTTCGCAAATCCTTTAGCTCCAACAATTAACATAAATTTGAATTTAAAATTTCTACTATTCGCACTAAATCACTTTTTGACAACTCCTTAAATAATGGCAAACACAGCACTCTTGAAGCTATGCTTTCAGAAACGGGCATTTTTTGTCCACCCAGATAATCAATAGTATTTAAAGATGGATAAAAATAACGTCTTGGAAAAATATTTTGAGCATTCAAATCTTTTTGCACTTGTAACAAAGTGGCTTCGTCTTTAAAAACAACAGGAAAATAACTGTAATTCCATTGGGTATTTTCTCTTATTTTTAAGGTTTGAATTTTATCTAAATTTAAATTTTGAATGTAAAAACCAACTACTCTTTTACGTTCGGTTAAAATAGTTTCCATATGAGGCAAAACGGCTAAACCCATAGCGGCTTGTAATTCAGATATTTTTCCATTAACACCCAATCCATGAAATGCCAAAGGACCATTATGTCCAAAATTATGACTATAAAATAATTGATGCTGTAATTCCGCATCTTTTGTAAATAAAGCACCACCTTCTCCAGTATGAAACAATTTAGTAGCATGAAAGCTACAAGTACTTACATCACCATACTCAAAAATAGAGATCCCATTATAGGTTACGCCAAAAGCATGCGCAGCATCGTAAATTACTTTTAGATTGTGTTTTTTTGCAATATTCTCAATAACTTCAACATTACAGGGATTTCCAAAAACATGAGTAGCTAATATAGCTGTAGTTTTTTCGGTTATAGCCGCTTCAATTTTAGTTTCATCTATAGTTAAATATTCGGGATGAATATCTACAAAAACAGGTGTACAATGTTCCCAAACTATGGCAGCAGAAGTCGCCACGTAGCTGAATGGCGTAGTTATAATTTCACCCCCATTACCTAATAACTTTAAAGCAATCTGAATGGGTATGGTGCCATTATTAGTTACCAAAATGTGGTCCACTGACAAATAGTTTTTTAACTTTACTTCTAGCTCAATTACCAATTCTCCCCGATTGGTTAACCATTCGTTCAACCAAATGCGTTGTAGTTGTTTTTGGTATTCTTCTAATGGAGGAAAAAATGTTTTGGTTACGTTGATCATTTCTAAAAATTGATTTTATTATTATCTTTTATTCCTCCTTTTTTAACAAAAGCTAATTCAACTAACCATAAAACTTGAGGTTGAAAGGGACGATTTAAATCTGTAATTTCAAATAAAGCATACCCTTTATTATCCATGTAATCTACCATTTTCAACAAGCTATTATCAAATTCTTTACAGAATAACGCCGCTTCTACTAAGAAGACCTCTGTTTTTCCCATCAAATTAGAAGCCCCTTCTAATACGTTAATATCTAAACCTTCCGCATCAATTTTAACCAAATCTGGAAAAGGCAGTGTAGTATTTTTGGCTACCATTTCATTCAATGTAACGATAGGAATTTCAACTTGTTTAAAACCTCCCGCTTTTGCTTCTTCCTCTGTGTCTCTAAAAGAACAACTATCATCTCTATTAACGATGGTAAACATAAATGATCCAGATTTGTCTCCTGCCCCAACAGCATTGAAAGATACTTTTGAATTAGCATCTAAAATATCTTGCAAAGATGGCTTTAACCATTCTTGTGGTTCTATCAGTGTATAATACGCATCAGGAAAATACTTTAAAGTTTCACGAGTCCAAGTCCCATGATTAGCTCCTACATCAATAATGTGTTTAGGAGTAAATCCCATTTGTTTTATATTTTCAAAAAAAACTTCTAAAAGCGAATTCTTTTCAAATGAATTATTTATTTGAATTGCCTTTTGTCCTCTTTTGTATCCTAATTTTGTAGCAAATGGATGAATTAATTTAATTGCTATTTTTTTTATAATCTTTTTCAAAATTGTAATATTTTATAAGTTAACCCATTTAAAAACAGGCTTAATAAATCCAGGCTCTTTTCCCATCCAACCACCAAGCGCCCTTGGACCCTCTTGTATGGTGAATGCCATAATATCTGGTTCGTGAAAAATAGTTTTCTTTGAATCCTCAATAATATATAAATCTAAGTAATAATTTCCGATGTTTAGAAAACCTTTTGGAAAATTACAAACCAATTCATTATTCCCACTATGTAAAGCAACAACCCCAACATTTGAAAACGTAAATAAAGCTTCGCCATTATTATCTTTTAAAACATACGTTAAATGAAATCTTTCAGGGTTCGACTTTATTTCAATAGAAGTACAAAATTCTAGTTCATGATATTCGTTCAAAATTTCATCTGATGTTAACCCTTTTGGGGCAATACTAATATCATTTAGTTTAAATTGTATCAAATTAAATTCTTCACCAAACTTTTTATGATTTAAACTTTCTGACTCTCCATTCAAATAATGAGCAACGGCACTTTCTGCTGTACCTTGAAAAAAAGTATGCCCATTTTTTAAAACAATTCCTGTATTGCATAAACTTTTTACAGCTGCCATATTGTGACTTACAAATAAAACGGTTCTTCCTTCTCCTTTGCTCACCTCATTCATTTTACCTAAACACTTTTTTTGAAACTCAGCATCGCCTACTGCTAACACCTCATCTACAATCAAAATTTCAGATTCTAAATGTGCCGCAACTGCAAACGCCAAACGCACATACATTCCAGAAGAATAGCGCTTAACGGGTGTATCAATATAACGCTCTACTCCTGAAAAAGCAACAATCTCATCAAATTTACGAGTAATTTCATGCTTACGCATGCCCAAAATAGCACCATTCAAATAGATATTCTCTCTACCCGTCATTTCAGGATGAAATCCAGTACCAACTTCCAACAATGAAGCAATACGACCTTTGGTATAAATTTTACCTGTAGTAGGTTGTGTAACTTGGCTTAATATTTTTAATAACGTAGATTTCCCAGCACCATTACGACCTATAATCCCAACTGAATCTCCCTGTTTGATTTCGAAATTAATGTCACGCAAACTCCAAACATAATCGCTTTCGCCTTTGCTACTTCTGTCATTAGCTTCTCCTATTTTTAAAAAAGGATCTTCTTTGCCTCGCAAATTATGCCACCAACGTTTCATATCGTCTTTAACCGTTCCTGTACCTACAAGCCCTAAACGATATTGTTTGGATATATTTTCTGCCTTTATTACCACTTTACTCATTTGTTCTTTCCTAAATTACATTCTAAATCCAATTCTTTCCATTAATCCCTTTTTAAAACTACACCGTATCCATGAATGTTTTCTGAACCTTATTAAATACCAAAATCCCTACAAACAAAATAACTATTGCAAAAACAAATGGATAAATAAAATCAGAAAAAGTAAACGAACCTACGCCTAAATAGGCATAACGCATATAATCAAACAAACCTACTAAGGGGTTTAATTCAACCACCCATTGATAAGCAGCTGGAACGGATGAACTCGGATAAATAACTGGTGTGGCATACATAAACAACTGCACTCCAAAAGCAATCAATTGATTTAAATCTTTATATTTTGTAGTCATGGAAGATAAAATTAATCCTATTCCCATAGAAATTAACGCCATTAAAATAATTACAATTGGTGTAGCTGCAATCCATGCATTTGGTTTAATTTCATTTTGAGAATAATAATAACCCACAAAACAGAGAAATAATAAAAATTGAACACCAAACTTCATTAAGTTTGAAATTACAATGGTCAAAGGCATAATCAAACGAGGAAAATAAACCTTTCCAAAAATAGAAGCATTAGCATTAAAAACACCTGAAACATTTGTCAAACAAGTGGAAAAATAATTCCAAAGTGTAATACCCGCCATATAAAACACCAACTTAGGAGCTCCATCAGTAGAAAGTTGAGCAACATTTCCAAAAATAATGGTAAAAGTAATAGTAGTTAAAATAGGCTGAATAAAAAACCACAAAGGCCCTAAAATAGTTTGCTTATAAACCGTAACAAAATCCCTCCGAACAAACAAAAACAATAAATCACGATAATGCCACAATTCTTTCAAATTTAAATCCAAAAGCGAGTGCTTTGACTCAATAACAGCATCCCATGATGCAGAGTCATCTCCAGTATCATTTAAGTTAGAAAATTCATTTTCGGACACATCCTCAAACAAACTTTCTTCGTCTGAAAATTCGGTTTTATTCATGTATTCAGGGACTTTCATTTTTACCATATCAAAAATACACTATTTTAAACAGAAGACAAATTAATTCAAGAAATAACGCAAATTCTATACAAAAAATTCAAAATTACAGTTATAAAATAAATAACAAGCCTAAATACAAGCATTTTAAAAGTTAGTAAAAAAGCACAATAAAATATAGATACAGCACTAATATAGCACTGATATAGCACTGATATAGCACTGATACTATACATAAACTATATACCATAAGAATATAATAGCACAACTTCTTATTCAGATATTGAACTTCATAAAAAAAACTATCTTTGCATCAAATTCCCAATCATGTTATCCTTTTTCAAAACAAAACCTAAACTTTCTGAACTAATTCCCACAAATTATGTGGACATTCATTCCCATATATTACCCGGAATTGATGATGGTGCACAACAAATAGAAGATTCTAAATTTTTATTAGAATCAATGATAAGTTATGGTTTTTCAAAAGTGATTACTACACCTCATACAATGAAAAACATATGGGATAACACAACAAACACTATAAAAGCTGCTCATCAAAAAACGCAAACAGAGCTACCAAGTTTAACCAAAAAAGTTGATTTACAGTATGCTTCAGAATATTTTTTAGACGAAAATTTAATGCAGCAAATACAACAAGAAAAAATATAAACATTAAAAGACAATTTCATTATAATTGAAATGTCATATTTGAATGCAACACTTCAATAGTATGATTTTCTATTTGAACTGCAATTAAAAGGATATCAATTGGTTTTAGCACACCCAGAACGATACACCTATTTCCATTCTAATAAAAAAGAGTTTGCTAAACTGAAAAAAGGGGGTTGATTATTTCAATTAAATTTACTTGCCACTTTAGTTTATTATGGTAAAAATGCCTCAGAAATTGCTGATTATTTACTAAAAGAAAAACTATACGACTTTGTGGGTTCCGATTTTCATCACAAAAACCACGTAGCAGCATTTCAAAACAAATTAATCATCAAAAACAATCAAATACTAGAAGAAACAATTGCTAAAAATGTGTTTTTTAAGTAACTATTTCTTAAACAATCTCTTCCAAGCTGACGCTGGTTTTTCATCTAAACCATAGCCATAACCGTATCCATAGCCATAGCCATACCCTTTGGTAGAATCAGTATCATTGATCAAGATTGACATATTAGGTAATTTCTTTTCTTGAAATAATTTTTCTGGCAACGACAACATACGTTTGTCTAAATAATTGGCACGAGTTACATAAATAAATGTGTCGGCATATTTTGCAATTAACAATGTGTCCGTTACCAAACTTACAGGAGCTGTATCAACGATAATATAATCATAATCTTGTTTTAATTTCTCAAATAACTCCCCTACTTTTTTACCCATCAATAACTCAGCTGGATTAGGAGGAATAACACCCGCTGGCAATGCATAAAAATTTGAGAAACCATCAACTTTAGTAATAAAATCTTCAATATTTGTATACTCTTTAGAAGCTAAATAATTAGTTATCCCTACTTTTGGGACTACTAAATACTCTTCTAATTTAGGATTTCTAATATCTAATCCAACTAACAGCACTTTCTTATCAGACAACGCAATAGTTGACGCCAAGTTTACCGAAATAAATGTTTTTCCTTCTTTTGGAAATGTTGATGTTAAGAAAATAGTTTTGGCAACTCCTTCTGGCACTTCATTCAATAAAAACTCTAAATTAGTACGCACAATTCGTAGCGCTTCAGCTGTACTTGTTCTGCTATTGGTGCTAATAATTTGTTCCGAAGTTTCCGATTTTGGCACATCACCAATAAAAGGCATTGTTGTTGCTTTTTCAATATCCAATCGTGATTTTACTTTGGTATCAAATAATCGAATCAAATAAATAATTGCAAAGGGAATAAATAATCCTAAGAAAAGAGATGCAATATAAACCACTTTTCTATTAGGCGAAACAGGACTTAATGCTGCATGTGCTTGATCAATCACTTTTGCATTAGGCTCTGTAACCGCTAACGAAATGGCTGTTTCTTCTCTTTTTTCTAATAAATATAGATACAGTGCCTCTTTAACTTGTTGTTGTCTAGCAATAATTCTAAATTCTTTTTCTTGTGTAGGTATTTGAGAAATTCGACCATCCACTATAGCATTTTGACGCGCTAAATCGTTCTTCTTAATTTGCAAGGATGCTTTTAATTGATTCAAACTAGAAGAAACATTACTTTTTAATGACGCAATTTTTTTATCAACTGCTAATACCATGCTGTTTTTTGGTTCCGCAGTTTTTAATATTCGGTTGCGTTCAAGAACCAATTGATTGTATTGATCAATTAATCCCACTGCATTTACATCTGAAGTTAAAATATTGGCTGGAATTAAATTCTCATTTGTGGTGTTTTTCATGTAGTCCAACATTTTGTTTACTACTTTCAATTTGGTTTCTGTTTCAATTTCACGTTTTTCAAACTCACTTGCATTTTCTAAAAACAACCCTGCTTCTGAAGTTATGTCAGTTACTTTATTCGTTTTCTTAAATTCTTCCGCGTCTTTTTCAACACCTTCTAATTCTTGAGAAATTAATTTCAATCGCTGCTCGATAAACTTTGAAGTATTTTCAGAAATAAAGTTTTTATCATCAATAGCATCTTGATTGTAATTTCGAACTAATGCGTCTAAAAAATCCTCCGCTCTATACAACACTGGATCTACAAACGACAACTCTATAACACTAGTGTTTTTACTCAAAGCCATTACCTTTAATCGGGCTTTATAGCTTTCAGCAACTTGTAAAACAGGTTGGATTTCAATTCGAATAGAAAATTCGGTTTTATTCTTCTCTGGCTCTAAATTGTTTTTTAAAATACTACAAGTTCCAGATTTATATTTAATAGTTTCACCATATTTAAAAACACCTCTTTTATTGCCTGTTTCATCATACAATGTATACGTAGAAGCTGAAGCAGCAACAACTCTAAGTTTATGGTTTTCTTTATAAAATTGCTCGTTTTGATTAGAAAAGAAAACCACAATTGGAGAATCTTTATAAATTTCACCATCTTTGATTCTTCCTTCGTTAATGTAGGAAATATTCAACCCTAAATCTTTAACTGTTTTTTCAACAAGCGTTCTAGATTTAATAACTTCTATTTCGTTATCTACATTACTTTTTACATTTTTTAGCATTCCTAAATCTGAAAACGCAGACAATTCTGAAGCCAAACCACCTTTTCGTTCATCCTTAACTAAAATAGTGGAACTAGCACTATACAACGGAACAGCATAACGCAAATAAATAAAAGCCACAGAAATCGTAATGGCAACGCCAACAACAAACCATTTCCAATAGCTTAAATATCCTTCAATTTGTTCACGAAGATTAAAACTTTTCTCCGAACTATCTTCTATTGAATTGCTATACTGATACATCTTATTATTTTATTGTTAAGGCTAATATAGTAACCACTAATGACAATGCCGAAATCCCAACAGCTATATTAGGTCCAATTACAGATGAATTAACTCTAGTTTTATTAGGCTCAATATAAACTACATCGTTTTGAGTTAAATAATAATACGGAGAATTAATAAAATCCGATTTTGTGATATCAATGCGTTGCATGGTTTTTACACCTTCTTTTTCTCGGATTAAAAGAATATCATTTCGTTTACCATAAATAGTTAAATCTCCCGCTAAAGCCAAAGCTTCAACCAAAGTAACGCGCTCACTTTGAATCGTGTAAACCCCAGGTTTAGCAACTTCACCTAAAATAGAGACTTTAAAATTTACAATTCTTAATAATTATAGGATCTTTGATATGGTCTGATAATACTTTTTTAAGTTCATTAACTGCTTCTGTTCTGGTTAGACCAGCTAATTTTACCTTGCCAACCATAGGCAATTCTATAAAACCTGTCTGGTCAATTAGATATGTTTGTAAACGTTCTTGTGCCACACTACTTTCTGTATTCCCTTGAAAAACAACTGTTTTTAAATTGTATGGCGCAGCAATTTCAGGATTTTCAGAAGAAATCACAATATTCAAAACATCGTCTGGTTGTAGAACAGGTTCAAACTTTTGTGCTGCCGAACTAGCAATTGTATCTTGAAAATAAGCAATATTTTTAGACGAAGAACAAGACTGTAGTAGCACAGCAAGTAACAAAAATGTAGCTAATCGATAAATTGCTTTCATAGGGGATTTTTTTACAAATATAATTTCTTTCATGAATTATAGCTCTTTTAACTGTCTAAATCTGTAAATTCAGAATTATTACTTTTAAATTCAGGCACAAGCACTTTCATTTGCTTTACAATTTCTAGAGTTGTCAAACCTGATGCTTCTTGCACCAATCGGTTAATAGCTATTTTAATTTCTTTGAACTCTTGCGTACTCTCTTCCTTTGCTATCATTATTTTTTCATGATGTGTTGGTTGAGTTTTAGAAGAGTCATTCAATAATTCCTCAAATAACTTTTCACCTGGGCGTAAACCAACAATTGCAACTTGAATATCTTTTTCAGGAACAAAACCAGCCAATCGAATCATTTTATGAGCCAAATCAATAATTTTTACTGGTTTACCCATATCAAAAATATAAATTTCACCACCATTACCCATAGAGCCCGCTTCTAAAACCAATTGACAAGCTTCGGGAATGGTCATAAAATATCGAATAATATCAGGATGTGTAATTGTAATTGGCCCTCCAGCTTCAATTTGTTTTGTAAATAACGGTACAACTGAACCATTTGAACCTAATACATTTCCAAAGCGGGTAGTAATAAATTTTGTATTGTAGATAGTACTATTTTCAACTTCAAACGCTAACGACTGTACATATTGCTCTGCAATTCGCTTACTAGCTCCCATAATATTACTAGGATTTACCGCTTTATCTGTCGACACCATTACAAAAGAATCGCTTTTGTATTTCAATGCTAAATCAGCAATCACTTTTGTCCCAAAAACATTAGTATAAATTGCCTGATACGGATTGCTTTCCATCAATGGCACATGCTTATAAGCCGCAGCGTGATATACCACATGAGGTTGATACAACTCGAAAATTTGTCCCATAACCTTTTCATCTCTTACATCTGCAACATATGGGATAAAAGTGCTTTTATTCATTTTCTTTTCTAAATCAAGACACAATTGATGCAGTGGTGTTTCTGCTTGGTCTACAACAATGATTGTTTGAGGATTAAATTCAATTACTTGATTTACTATTTCGCTTCCTATAGAACCAGCAGCTCCTGTGAATAAAACAATTTTATTTTGAATTTGCTTAGAAATTAAATCTGTATTTAAAACAATTGGTTTTCTATCTAACAAATCCTGTATTTCAAAAGTTTTAATGCTCTTTGTAAGTTGTCTTTGATTGCTCCAATCAGTTACCACAGGAACAGTCAATAATTTAATATCGTTTTCTAAACACTGATCTATAATTAAAAGCTGTAACTTACTAGGAATATTTTTATCTGCAATTATTAAGTTATCAGCATTTAATTCAGCTAAGATTTTAACAATAGATGTATCATGAGAAACAATAGGCAAATCCAAGATAGTTTTAGTAACATTATTCTTGTATTTATCAATAAAACCTACCAATTTGTATCGTCTAGGCTGCTCTGCTTTTAAAGCGTTTGCTAGTGCAATTGCATGATTATCGGTTCCATAAATCACGACTCTTTGATATCCAGAAGCATGACTTGCTTCTATATAAATTTGGTATATAATTTTTACCGCTATTCTAAAAGATAACAAAAAAATAAAGGAAATAAAAAACATCAACAGCAAAGCCGGCATTAAAAAAATCTTAGTTCCTATAAAATAATAATGAGAATAATTTAATACCGCTAAAGCTAGAAAAGTACTAAATGTTGCTTTGAAAAGATTGAATCCGTCATTTAAAGTAGAATGTCTTATAATTCCGGCATACGTTTTAAAAGAAAAAAAGAAAAAAACTTGTGTCAATACAATAATCAATGTTCTCTGAAAAACTGAAGCTGTATCATAATATTTGAAAGTCAAATTAGAAACTATCAAATAAGTAACTAAATTGGCGAATAAAACAATGGCAATATCAATAGAAAATATAACCCATCTAGGTAGATATCCTAAGTGAATAATTTTGTTCTTCATTAAAAATGAAGCAATTGACGAAGTATTTTCGCTTTTATTTTGTGGCACTAAAATTAATTTGGGGAGACAAATTTAACAAAATTTGATTAGCAATCTCAAATTACTTCATAAAGAAATAGTTAAGCACTGAAAGAATTCTATTTTGCTCATTTTCAGAAAGATTAGAACCCGACGGCAAACACAATCCATTAGTAAACAATTCTTCAGAAACTGAAGTTCCATAATAAGGAGAATTTTCAAAAACAGGCTGCAAATGCATTGGTTTCCATAGTGGTCTAGTTTCAATATTTGCTTGTTCAAAAGCTAATCGCAAAGCTTCTCTTTTCTCATAAGACTCTAACACGATAGCCGTTAACCAGTGATTAGAATAATAATCAGCCGTTGGTTCGTGTAATACTTTAACCGAATCTATTGTTGAAAAGAAATCCATATAAAATTGATGCATTTTTCTTCGCAATCCTACATGAGCATCCAAAACTTCCATTTGTCCTCGACCAATACCAGCGCAAATATTACTCATTCGATAATTATAGCCGATTTGAGAATGCTGATAATGTGGCGCATTATCTCTTGCTTGTGTATATAAGAAAACTGCTTTATCTTTTAATTCTTTAGTATGTGTAACAATTGCCCCGCCACCCGATGTAGTTATAATTTTATTCCCATTAAAAGACAAAACGGATATATCACCGAATGTTCCACATTTCTGACCTTTGTACGAACTTCCTAAAGCCTCGGCACTATCTTCTAAAATTGGGATTTCATACTGATTTGCAATTGCTTTTATCTCATCCATTTTAGCTGGCATTCCATATAAATGAACAGGAATTATAGCTTTGGGTTTTTTACCTCTTGAAATTCTATCTTTGATTGCTTGTTCTAATGCTATTGGACACATGTTCCAAGTATCCGTTTCGCTATCTATGAAGATTGGTGTAGCTCCTAAATAAGCAATAGGATTAGCAGATGCCGAAAAAGTCATCGATTGACAGATTACCTCATCACCAGCCTTCACACCTAATAAAATCAATCCTAAATGTAACGCTGCAGTCCCTGAACTCAAAGCACCAACAAAATCATTTTGGTCCAAATAATATTCTAAATCTTGTTCAAATCCATTCACATTAGGTCCCAATGGCGCTACCCAATTGGTTTCAAAGGCTTGCTGTACAAATTTCTGCTCGTTGCCACCCATATGTGGTGAAGACAACCATATTTTTTCTTGTTGCATTATGAATGAAATTTTATAGGTTTAGCTGGGATTCCAACAGCTGTACAATTCTCGGGAAGCGATTTAGAAACCACAGCTCCAGCACCAATTGTGGTGTTTTTTCCAACAGAAACTTGATTGATTATTTTTGCTCCTGTACCTACATAAACAGCCTCTTCAACAACTACTTCTCCAGAAACATTCACTGCTGGCATCAAAGACACATAAGATTCTAAAATAGTATCGTGCCCTATTGTACAAGCTAAATTAATTGTAACATAATCTTTAATCATAATATTACATGTGATTATATTTCCTGCACAAATTACGGTTCCTTTCCCAATTGAAACAGCATCATTCCCAATTAAAACAGAAGGATGAATCAACGTTTCGTATGTTATTTTTGAATTGTTAATTAGAGCAACTACATTCTTTTTGTAAGCTGGATTTCCTAATGCCAAAGCTACAGCAATCTCTTCAGAAACATTATTCAAATCGGCAACCTTTCCTAAAACTGGAAAACCGTTTATCAATGTTTCTTTTTCTTTTCCATCATCATAATAACCAATGAATTGGTATTTATTTCCAACTGCATTAATTTGGTCAATAAGCATTTTCACTTCTCTTCCAAAACCTCCAGCTCCTATAATAGCTATTTTTTTCATATGTAGGGGCACATAAATAATTAATATTGACCTTCAAAAGGCTCAATTGTAGCGGCGTTTTCCGCATTTATTCCTTCGCTAATTACTACTTTTTTAGCGGTTAAAAATAAGATTTTTAAATCTAATGTAAAAGAAACATGATCAACATAATAAACATCCAATTCAAAACGCTTATCCCAAGAAATTGCATTTCTACCATTAACTTGAGCCCAACCTGTAATTCCAGGTTTCATTTCATGTCGGCGATTTTGAAATGCATTATATAAATGAACATAATCGGTTAGTAATGGTCTTGGTCCTATTAAACTCATATCTCCTTTTATCACATTTAATAATTGCGGAATTTCATCTAAAGAAGTTTTCCGAACAAATTTCCCAACAGCTGTCAATCTTTCTGAATCATGTAATAATTTTCCCGTAGCATCTTTTTTATCATTCATGGTTTTGAACTTGATAATACTGAATACTTTACAATTTTTACCAGGTCGACGCTGAATGAAAAAAGGTTTTCCTTCATTAGCAAAAAACAACAAAACAGTAACCAATAGAAACACTGGCAATAAGATAATAAATCCTATCACGGCAAGTAGAAAATCTAAAATTGGTTTTACTATTTTTAAATACATATTACTTTTTACTTGGCTCTTTATACTTGATTCATAATTATCTCATAACTATGCTTTGGTGTCACATGATTCACAAAATATTGATAACCATTCTCACCCATTTGCATACAAAGTTGCGGATTTGCCCGCAATAAATCAATTTTTTCTTTGATTAGATAAGCTTGGTTTGATGGTGCCCAAACTCCAGCTTTAACTTCGTCTTGAATAATCTTTCCGTAATCTGTATTACTATCAATTGCTGCTAAAACTGGAATTTTCGCGTTGAAATAACTTAGTGATTTAGATGGAATATTCGGAATCGTGAAATCTTCGTGTAAAGAAATTAAACCACAATCGGCCACCGAGATAATGTTTTGATAATCTTCACGTGGTAATGAATTTTTAATAATTACGTTTTGAAGATTTTTCTCTTGAATTAATTTTTCAATCTTAGCTTTTTCCGTTCCTTGTCCGACAATAAAAAACAAGACTTTATCTTCTGGTTGAAACAATTCGGCAACAGCCAAAATATTTTCTAACTTTTGAGGCAACCCAATATTTCCACCAAAAATAATAACAAAGTTATCATCAAAACTATATTTCTTTCTTAAAGCTTCTTTGTCTCCAGAAAACTGTGGAATTTCTTTTTGCCAATTTGGTAATAGATGTAATTTTCTAACTTTTACTTTTGGATTATGACGCATCACATAATCAATATTTCCTTGTGACATACAGCCAATTTGATCAGCCAATTCATAAAGTAAATGCTCTTTTTTTCGGAAGAAATTATATAACATTCCACCTTTTTTCATCATACCCAAATCGACTGCGTTTTGAGGAAAAATATCTCTCAAAATTAAATACAAATTCGATTGATATTTATTTTTTAACCAACTTGCCACATCTACCAAACTAATTGGAGGTGTTGGCATGATGATTAAATCTAATGCTTCTGATTTGAAATGCTTTTTAATTGCTTTTTTATATTGAAAAGGCAATAACACATTTGCAATTCCTTTTTGAATTGGGTTGACATTCAACAAAGGCAACGTTTTAACACGGATTACTGAAATTCCTTCTTCATTTATCAATCCAACTTCTGAATCATTCACAGCTGGCGCCACAACAAAAATATCATGACCTTGATTGCGAAATTCTTCCATTAAATCGGTATATAAATTACTCGAATTTGGAATTTTTGGATAAGCTAATGCTAAAAATAAAATTTTACTGTTTTGTTTCACGAAATATTTTTATTTCACGCAGATTAAAAGGATTTTATGGATTCTTTACTTTGTGTATAATTTTAAACTTTTAACAATTTTACTGAACACTATTTTTTCGACCAAACTACTCGATTCACATAATCCGTATAACTCAAAATAATTCGCACCATTTTTTCAGAAACATTTGGCATAGAATAATCGGCAACTAGGCGAAAATTTCTTTCAGAGCCCGTTTTTTGAGTTTGTAATTGAACTAAACCTTGCATGATTCTTTCAGGTGAAAGTCCGACCATCATTACAGACGCTTCCTCCATGGCTTCTGGTCGTTCGTGTGCTTGGCGAATATTTAAAGCTGGAAAATTTAAAATTGAAGATTCCTCTGATATGGTTCCACTGTCCGATAAAACCGCAAATGCATTCATTTGTAAAGCATTATAATCGTTAAATCCCATTGGTTTTAAAAACTGAACTTCCTCACGAACTTTTACATTCTTACTTTCAATCATGTTACGAGTTCGTGGGTGGGTGCTTACAATAATTGGCAATTTATATTGTTCTGCAATTTGATTTAAACTTTTAATTAAACTATTAAAATTATCAAGATTATTGATGTTTTCTTCACGATGTGATGATATTACAAAGTATTTTCCTTTTTCTAAATTAAGTGTTGAAAGAATATCTGATGCTTGAATATTTGGTAAATAATGATGCAGCACTTCAAACATTGGCGAACCCGTTTTGATAATTCTATCTGCAGGCAAACCTTCTCGAAGTAAATATTCGCGAGCAATATCGCTATAAGTTAAATTCACATCTGAAATATGATCTACAATTTTACGATTGGTTTCTTCAGGAACTCTCTGATCAAAACAACGGTTTCCAGCTTCCATGTGAAAAATTGGAATTTGACGTTTTTTAGCAGGAATAGCACACAAACAACTGTTCGTATCGCCCAAAACTAAGAATGCATCTGGTTGGACTTGTTCTAAAAGTGGGTCGATTTTAATTAAAATTTGTCCAACGGTTTCTGTAGCTGTTTTTCCAGCAGCATCCAAAAAATAATCAGGTTTACGAATACCTAAATCATCAAAAAATATTTGATTTAACTCGTAATCATAATTTTGTCCTGTGTGAACAAGTGTATGTTCTATAGCTTCAGAAGCATCCAAAGCTGCCATCACTCGTGATAAACGAATAATTTCTGGACGTGTTCCTACAACAGTTATAAGTTTTAGTTTTTTCATAATTTATACTTCTTCGAAATACGTATCAGCATCATTTGGATTGAAAAATTCATTTATCCAAAAGTTGGTGTACAAAGTGTCGTTACCTACGTTTTTTATATTGTGTGTGTACCAAATTGGCATATCTACGTAAGCAGGTTCGTCTCCATTTAATTCGAAATTTAATACCTCCTTAGTTCCAATTTTTCGCAATTGAATTTGAGCTTTTCCTTTGATAACTGCAAAACGCTCAATTTTTCTTGTATGAAAATGATTCCCTCTTGTAATATTTGGTTTGGTTGTTGAAAAAGAAACTTGTCCACCAACATCTAATCGAATAATTTCCACAAAACTTCCTCTATCATCTGTATGTTGTGTCAATTTCACTGGAAAATGATTCGCAATATCCATATAACATCGATAGGTATTAAATAAGTTTAATTCAAAAGTTGATGCTACTATTGGAATAATTCCTTTATCTTGATATTCTGATTTATAGTGTTGCACTAAAGCCAAAATTTCAGAAACTTTCTTTTCAGATGTATGTTGAATTTCTAGTCTTGACAGATTAGTTTTTGATCTAACTTGGCTAATGAATTCTTGTACCAACTCGCCAACATAAATCAGTTTTAAGTCACCATCTACATCAATTTTTGGAGTTTCGTTATGCGAAACTTGATGACAAAATGTGGCTACAACTGAATTATAGAAAGGTTTTCCAAAAGGTCCAAAAACATTTGGAATGACTAAACCTGTAAAAATAGCTTGATTCTTTTTTGCCCAATTGGCAACTAACTCTCTACCCTCTTTTTTTGATTTTCCGTACAAATTATCACGCTCTTCTTGAGTTGAAGAAGAAAGCAAAACATGTGGTTTTGAATTTGTTCTTTCTAAAGAAGCTACTAATTTTTGAACCAAATCTACATTGGTTTCATAAATAACTTCCTGATTTTCATGACGATTCATCGCTGCTAAATGCACAATCACATCGCACTGCGAAACAAAATGGTCTAATTCATTATCATTTCCAAAAAAATCACGTTGAAATTCGACACGAATAAATTCATCAGGAAATAAACCTAATGTATTGTATAAATGTTTGCCAACAAAACCTTCTTGACCTGTTATTCCTATTCTAATCATTATAAATCAAAATATTGATTCATACTTTCTCCTAAAATATCTTTTCTGATTAAAGGCAATTGCAACAACAACTGTTTCATTTCTTCAACATCGAAAATTTCGGTATTATTGGAATGATATTCTTCTAAATCGGCTAATTTAACCTCACCTTCTGAAAAATATTGTTCATAATTCAAATTACGATTATCCGCTGGGATTCTGAAATAATTTCCACAATCTTCCGCTTTAACCATATCTTCTCTATTGACTAATGTCTCATAGACTTTTTCACCATGACGTGTACCAATGATTTTAATTTCTGAATTCGATTCGTATAATGAATTTAAGGCTTTAGCCAAAACTTCAATTGTACAAGCTGGTGATTTTTGCACAAATAAATCACCTTGTTTTCCATTTTCGAAAGCGTATAAAACCAAGTCAACTGCATCTTCCAGCGTCATCATGAAACGTGTCATGTTTGGATCGGTGATAGTAATTGCTTTTCCAGCTTTAATTTGTTCTACAAATAACGGAATCACAGAACCTCTTGAAGCCATTACATTTCCATAGCGTGTGCCACAAAAAATGGTTTTGGTATCATCTAAATTACGAGATTTAGCTACCATTACTTTTTCCATCATTGCCTTAGACATTCCCATAGCATTAATTGGATAAGCGGCTTTATCTGTACTGAGAACAACTACTTTTTTAACTTCATATTTTTCGGCAATTGTTAGTACATTATCAGTTCCAATGATATTTGTTTTTACGGCTTCCATTGGAAAAAATTCACATGAAGGCACTTGTTTTAAAGCAGCAGCATGAAAAATATAATCTACGCCTTTAATAGCAGCGTCAATACTATGTATATCACGAACATCGCCAATATAAAATTTCACTTTAGGATTATTTACTTTTTTTCGTAAATCATCTTGCTTTTTCTCATCACGACTTAAAATTCGGATTTCTTTGAAGTGTTCAGTAGGTAAAAATTTGTGCAAAACTGCATTTCCGAAAGAACCAGTTCCTCCAGTAATCAATAATATTTTATCTTTTAATTGCATCTTTTGATGTGATTAGTTCTATATATTTTTTGGCTCTAATTTGGGACGAGTCAAATGTTTTTAATTGGGGGATTCCGAATGCTTTTATTTCATTTTGTAATTCATTATTAGTAGCTAATTCATAAATTGTATTTGCTATATCGTTTTCATCCATTGGATTAAAATATTGTGCTGCTTTTCCACAAATTCCTGTTGCAAATGATAAGTTTGATGTTAAAATTGGTTTTTGCATAAACATTGCTTCACAGTATGATGCTGAAAAACATTCTAACAATGTTGGTAAAAATAAGAAATCACATTGAGAATATAGGCTTGGACATTGATTTATTGCAACTTTTCCCAAAAATTCTATATTTTGATTTAAAGAATCTGTTTCAGAAATTCCGAATTCACTTCTATCTATGGTTAGAAAAAACTTAAATTGAAAACTTGGAAATTGATTTTTTAAAACTGGAATTACTTTTTTAATAATCGCTAAATTTTTATGAGGATAATTTGCTGATATCGTTAGCAATTTTAGGGTTTCCTTTGATTCATTAATTTGAATTGATTTATCCCAAAGTGATTCATCTTCAAAAATTTGATTATAAAAATTGGTAACCGTTACTACTTTTTGAGGCACTTTTTGGGCAAGAATTCGAGTTACATCTGGATTTTCAGTAATCAACAAATCATTATTTCTTTTAAAATCCGACATGTGAAAAAAACTCCATTGCACTTAATTTCATTTTTTGAAATAACGAAATTTGTTTAAAGTATGGCGAATCTTTGTAAATATAATCTGGCTTAGCAAATCCGCAAATATGTTTTGTTTTAGGGCGCCAATACGTAGGACCAAATACAGAAAAAACAACTTCTGGCTGAAATATATGCTCTAAATCATCTAATTGTTTGTCTCTACCAAAAATGGTTTTTGCAACCGATGGCTTGATACTATAATTTACAAATTGAAAGTTTTGGGCAAAATCACCTTTATTGATTTGCGGCTGCAAATTTTCTGACAATACAACCAAAAAATCGTGTTCAATGTTGCTTTTGATTTCATGCAAAAAAGAATGAGCAACTTGTAAACCACCGCCAACGCGCAAATTTGAACAATTGATTAGTATTCTCATTTTACAGGAATTGGTTTCTTAATAAAATATAAAATCATAATCGGTAAGTAGTTCAAAAATGGGAATAAAATTAATGAAATCATTCCGTCTCTCCATACTTGAAATAAGACCATATTAAACAGTAAAAGCAATAAAAAACCTTTGTGTTTGGCTGGTAAATTTGAATATTTATTGTACAAATATGAATACCATCTACCAATTAAAAATGAAACTATAAAAACGCCAAAATATCTAAAATTAGCATACGATTCACCACTAATTAATGAGATTTGTCCCATTTCGCCAAAATCACGCCCTGAAATTGAAATTTGATGTTGCCATTCGTTCAAAGCAGGTTTTTCTGCCCACATACTTCTTGGCACAAAGAAAAAGAAAATAGGTTGATAAGTGCTTCCATAAAAAATCTTGTTTTTTAATTCCATAGCACCAACCATACCAGCGCTTTGTTCAATAAATGACATATCTCCAGATTCACCTTCAGAAAACTCTTCAAATGAATCTTTAACCACTTCTGAAACATCAATCTTACCAGTTTCTTGAAAGTTTTTACCTACCTCTTTTAATGGAAAACTGAATAAAATAAATACAAATCCCAAAATATAATATTTCCAAGGCGGCATTCTAAGATTTAGTGTTTTTAAGTAATACATTAACACAAATAACAATGCTAAAACTACTCTAAATCGATTTTCTCCTTGAAGCGAATAAAAGACAATTAACAAGAAAAAATAAGCAACATATACCTTTTTAAATCCTTTTTCATAAAATAAAACAATTGCAGAAATAATTCCTAAACTAGTCAAAAAGTTTGAAAATGTTGAAAATTCTTCAGTATCAATATCTCGGTCAGCAATGGAACGATAGGTTACAATTCCAATTATTCCAGCTACAAAAACAGCAATTAAATAATAGTCAATCCAGCGTTGTCTTGTTTCTTTATAGTTTTGAAATTTCTTTACTAATAAAGCTCCTTTTTTTCTAAAACCGTCGGTAAAAAAATTGAAACCTATAAAAAAAGCAACTAATGAAATATCGGCTAAAAATATTGCTTTATCAATTTCATCAATTGTAATATACGTTGAATACCACTTATTTGAAATGATTTTTGCATCCAAGAAAAAAATTTGAATTCCTCTCAACGTAACAAAGAAAACATGAATAAATAAATAAATTAATGACGAATTTAGAATATTCAATTGCTTCTCTTTTACCAAATAAATAAAGAGAAAAGCAACTAAAATTATATCTAAATAAATACTCATTAAACGTTATATAATTGTTCTATAAAATTACAAGCAACTTGCTCGCTATCAAAATTTTGCTTTACATTTTGAAAAGAAATTTCGCCACGATTACTTGCTGAAATTTGTTTCATTTTTTCGAAAGCAATTTCAAAGGTAGCAAAACTAATTTCCTGCATAACAACACCGTTTTCGCCAAGCACAATTTCATTGCAATTTCCTGCAAATTTTGTGGTTAGAATCGGTAATTTTGCATAACTAGCTTCAATAAGAGTTAGTGGATTCGGGTCGTTTTTGGTTAATAATACAAAAACATCAGCAGCAAATAATAACTTTCGAACATTTTCTTTGGTTTGATTTCCTAAGAAATGAATGGTATTCTCAGATTGATTTTCTGCTATTAATTTATTTTTTAATGAGCCTTCTCCAACAAAAACTAAATGATAATTTTCTTTATGTTGCAATTTTTGCCAATAAGAAACAAGTTCTACAACACCTTTCCTATCTTCGATTTGTGCAACTTGAATGATGATTTTTGAATTGTGCGGAATATTAAATTCTAATTTTACTTCTTTTGAATTTTCTATGTTCCAAGTTTCAGGTTTGGTAAAAAAATCACCATCAACCGTGTTGGGTAAAATTACTATAGGCTTCTTTTTCAAACCTAATATTTCAAAAAGATAGCTTTTACTTCTTTCGTTTGGAACCGCAAAAGCATCAAATTTATTCTGAATAAATTTTCTAATGGTTGGTACAATTCCTGTTTTATGCAAAATACTTCCATCATGACCTTCGCTCCAAAAAATCTTCTTGTACTTTGTATTGAAAACCGAATTGAAAAGCAAACTAAAAACTACTGTTGGCATATTCCAAGAACCAGCATATAAAATATAATCTGGATTAAATGCTGCAGTTTTTTTTAAAATTGATGGATTAAAATGTAGAAACAAACCTCCAACAGTTGCATGAAAACCTTTGAGAATTTCGTATTCAAATTTTTGTTCTGAAAAATCAATTTTCCAATGACGATCAGGTTCATTTTCAGCACAATATAACACTTTTAATTTTCCATTTTGAAGCAATAGTTGTTGTTGCAATACATTAAAAAATGCAATGCGATAAGGAGTTGGAATATTGGTAACAACTAATAACTTCATTTAGAAAGTGATTGTATATGGGTTACTAAATCGGTTCTAAACTTTTGCCAAGAATATATTTTAGCTTTTTCGTGCGCGGCTTTTCCCATTACTTGTACTAGAGAGAAATCGTTTTGTAATTTTTCTATATTTTCTTTTATTGCTTGAATATTTCTAATTGGTGTTACAAAGCCTTCTTTGCCGTTTTCGATAATATCAATAGCGGCGGTGTTTTCTGTTGCAATTACTGGAATTCCGGTTGCCATGGCTTCAAGAATCACTTGGCCAAATCCTTCCAAAATTGAAGGCAAAACAAAACAATGTGCTTTGTGTAATTCGTCTTGCAATTTTTCGTGTGGCACATCGACTACAACATGTATTGGAAAATTATAATTCTGTATCAACGTTTCATCATAAATTCCTCGAGTTACAATGGTTAACTCAATGTTTTGCAATTGCGCTAAAGCATCTAACAAATAAGTAATTCCTTTTCGTTGGTTCAAACTTCCGATAAAAATCACTTTAAAAATCTCTGAATGTTTTCTTTCCGAAAAAGTGAATTTAGCTGTATCAACTCCATAAGGAATCACTTTAATTTTATCATCAGAAACGCCTTTGAACATCAATGATTTCTTAGTTAATGAACTTGCACAAAGAAAATCTGTTGCTAATTTCACTTCACTTGAAAGAAGTTGTAATTGCTCTGTTGAAAGTGAAAACTCATATTCTTGTCGTAATGTTTTTTCTGCTTTTGGATTGAATTTAATTTCTTCTAAAAATAATTCTTTAACAAAATCAGCTTGTGGATGAAATTGAAATAGAATTTTTGGTTGAATCAAATTTCCTTGAAAAGCATCAGCCGCACAAGTATTTACAGCTATTATCGGAATATTATATTTTTGGCTTAATTTTCTTGCATATTTGCCTAAAACATATCCTTTTTTACTATCAAATAAAACATTTTTAGTCCACAAAAACAACATCTCATAAAAATGTGATTTCCAAGGAATACAAACTTTTGAAGATGGCAAACCTTCTTTGTATCTTCTATAAAATTTAGACCGAATACCTAAAAAATCAGTTAAAAATACAAACCATTTTTTATCTAATGGAAAATAGGCTTCAGTGACTAAGCAATACAACATATTAGCTTCATGTAATGCTAAAGCCACTTGGTAATCATCTCGCTTACCTGCATGAACTAAGATGTATTTATTTTGTTGCATTTTTATCTCTATTTCCAATGATTTTTGCAGGAACACCACCTAAAATTTCATATTCATTTACATTTTTAGTAACAACTGCTCCAGCGGCAATAACACTATGATTCTCAATTTGTATTCCAGATAAAACAACAGCATTTGCTCCTAACCAAACGTGATTTCCAATAACGGCTTTTTTTTGCTCCATTTTAGGATAAAAATGTGGGTGTGTTGATGTTTTATCTAATGGATGTTCGTCTAAACCTATTTTAACATCTGGTGCTAATGAACAATAATTTCCTACAATAGCGTTATTAATATTTACATTGTAACCATAAGTAAAAGCACCAATTTTAGCATTTTCAGTAATGATTGTGTGTCCAGAAAAAACACAACCTTCCTCAATAATAGCTTTTCTTGAAAATTGACAAGAAATTGTAATTCTAACTCCTTTAAAATTCCAAAAACAATAAGAAATTATCCTTTCGAAAAAAGATAATATATCAGATAATATTGCTTTGATTAACTTCACTGTTTTTTTCTTTTAGCTACAACATTTGAACCATATTGTTCAACAATTGAATAACCTAACTCTTGAATTCTTACTTTTAAATCTTCAACTGAAATTAATTTATCTTCAATTTGTATAGGATGTAATTCCATTATTAGCATTGGGCAATTTTCAAAAACGGATTCATTTTCACTTAATACAAAATATTCGGATCCTTCAATATCTGAAACCAAAATATAATCTTGAATTTTATATTTTTCTAAAATAGTAGACAACGAATTCATGTTGTTTGAGACTACATCACTTTTAGAAATTTTACCCATAGTATTGTCTTCACCTGGAATAAATTCATAACCTGATGCGCCAATAATTTCGTTATAACAATTGGCATTATCAATCTTGTTAATTTTAAAATTGTTAGTAATTATAGGTATAAATCTTGAATCTGCTTCAAAAGAAAACAATTTTGCTTTTGGGTTTGCTTTTGCTAATGTTGAAGAAACCACGCCAATACTTGCTCCAAATTCGACAATATTTCCATCAAAATTTTGTAAATATTTTGATATGAATCGAACCTCAGCACTTTCATAGGTTTTGAAATATAATGATGCTCCAATTCTTTTTCTAATTATTGGATTAGAAATATTAATTGTCAAATTATGAAATGGAATTTTGTTGGAAAATAATGTTGTTATTACTTTTCCAGTAAAATCATTTACAATTATTTTTGCGATTAAGGCTTTAATTTTCAACAACATTTACTATTCGCTTATAGGTTAAAAACAAAGTTAGGAAATAAAAATGTATAAATTGGATAAGCCCAAATAATATTTGTCAAATCGGGAAAATTTAAAACCAAAATATAATTGGATACAATATAAATTGCTGTGAAAATAATTTCAAAAAACACCATTACTTTCGTTTTATCCCTGCTTAATAAAACCATGGAAAGTAACATTTTAGCTATTAAAAAAACATCTCCAATAACTTGAATGTATAAAATGTTATTTATATGTAAAAATGCTTTTGAAAGTACTAATGGAATAATAAAACTTTTTAATAGTAAAAGTAAAAATCCAGCAAAAAGGGTTGCTCCAACAAATACTTTGAATGCAAAATTTAATTCTTACTAACTTCTTGAATAGTTTTTAAGTTGCTAATTTTTGGAAAAAAATAAACTCCAATTGCACTTGTTATCAACAACAAATACATACTTGAAATACGATTTGTCCCTTCCCAAATTCCTGCAGTATCAATTCCGAATGTGTCGATTATTAAATTTCTAACTAAGATTTGCGCAAAAGGAAAACAAAATGCGCTTACAATAACATAAAGTGAAAAATGAGCTAGTTTTTTTGTAATCGATTTATCTATTGCAAAAGAAATTGTTTCTTTCCACTGAATGGTTTTACTATAAAATAAACTCACGAAAAATATTAGAGTTTGCGTCAAGATATATGCCAAAAGCGCGCCATCTATAGTGTAAAAATAAACTAATCCTACCGTCAGAATTACGCTTAATATACTTGAAAATATATTAATTGCCACATATTTTTTAAATTGGTGCAATCCACTAATTACAGATAAAATAAAATTATTTATTGCTATTAAAGGCGTTCCAATAGCTACAAAATACAACAACCATTTATATTTTAATTCATTAAACACAAAAAGTGTAAGTTGATTTTGAAATAAAAAAATTAATAATAAAACTAAACCCGAAAACAAGATGTTTAACGTAAACGAGGTGTCAATAATTTTTTTAAGTTGTGGCTTATCCTCTTGATATTGACCCGTCAGTTTCACAATTCCTGTCCCAGTTGCTCCAGTAGAAACTTGTATTAAGATTGTAATGAAATTTGTCAATTGTCCCAACATGGCAATCCCTGCTGGACCAGTAAAAACCGCCAAAACTTTAGCTGAAATAAAAGTAGTTCCTATTTTTATCAATGTTGAAATCGACGTAAAAGAAGATACTTGTACGAGCTGAGAATTTAAAAGAGATTTTATTTTTTCTTTCAATAGATTTGGGGGATTTTATTAAAATGAAAAACTATAATCTTCCGTCTACTACATCTGATAAAAAGCCTTTAACATCGTAAATTACATTTGAATCTTTTGTTAATGATTTTAAATCCAAGGCAGCAAACTCTTTATGTGCGACACCTAAAATAACAGCATCAAACTGAGAATTTGGTAAAACTTGTGTCGTTTCTATTCCATATTCATGCTTTACTTCTTCAGGTTTTGCCCAAGGATCATATATAGTAATATTAATTCCATATCCTTTTAAAGCATGAACAATATCTACAATTTTAGTATTACGAACATCTGGGCAGTTTTCTTTAAAAGTCACGCCTAAAAGCAATAATTTTGCTTCGTGTAAAACAATTTCTTTCTTAATCATTAACTTCACCACTTGCGAAGCTACATATTCTCCCATACTATCATTCATACGGCGACCCGCTAAAATAATTTCTGGATGATAACCTGCTTCTAATGCTTTTTGGGCCAAATAATACGGATCAACTCCTATACAATGCCCACCAACCAAACCTGGTTTAAAAGGAAGAAAGTTCCATTTTGTTCCAGCAGCTTCTAATACAGCTTTAGTATCTATTTCAAGAATATTAAAAATTTTTGCCAATTCATTTACAAAAGCAATATTAATATCACGCTGTGAGTTTTCAATCACTTTTGCTGCTTCTGCTACTTTGATTGTTGGTGCTAAATGCGTTCCAGCAGTTACTACACTATTGTATAGAGCATCTACTTTTTTACCAATTTCTGGAGTAGAACCAGCAGTTACTTTTAATATTTTTTCAACCGTATGTTCTTTATCTCCTGGATTAATTCGTTCAGGAGAATAGCCTGCAAAGAAATCTTCATTGAATTTCAATCCTGAAATTTTTTCTAAAACAGGTACACATTCTTCTTCTGTAACTCCAGGATAAACTGTTGATTCATAAATTACAATATCACCTTTCTTTAAAACTTTAGCAACTGTTTCACTTGCTTTATAAAGAGGTGTCAAATCAGGCTTATTGTGTTTATCTACTGGTGTTGGAACCGTAACGATATAGTAATTACAATCGGCAATATCTACTAATTGATTTGAACAATATAATCCTATTTCATTTGAAGGCTTATTGACTAATACTGATTTTAATAAATCTTCTTCAACCTCTAATGTTAAATCAATTCCGTTGTTTAGTTCAGAAATACGTTGTCCATTAATATCAAAACCAATCACGGGAAATTTCGTAGCAAACAATCTTGCTAACGGAAGCCCTACGTAACCTAAACCAATTACTGCAATTTTTATACTCATTATTTCTTTATTATGAACCAATTGCTTGGTAAACAAAACCAATTTTTTCTAATTCTGCTTTATTTAGTAAATTTCTTCCATCAAAAACAAATGCAGGCTTTAACATATTGTCATATATTTTTTGCCAATCATATGTTTTAAATTCGTCCCATTCTGTTAAAATAGCAATAGCATGAGCATTATTACAAGCTTCGTATGCATTAGTTGCTACTTGAAGACCCTTTAAATTTTCAGCTTCAGAACGGGTTTCCAAATAGTTTAAATCAAATTGGATTTGTTCTATACCAACTTTTGGATCATAAACATTAATATTTGCTTGCTCGCTTAACAAATCATCTGCTACATAAATTGCTGCTGATTCACGAGTATCGTTGGTGTCTTTTTTAAATGCCCAACCTAAGAATGCTATTTTTTTACCCGAAACGGTGTTATACAATGTTTTTATTATATTTTTTGCAAAACGACGTTTTTGGTGATCATTCATGATAATTACTTGTTCCCAATAATCGGCTACTTCGTTTAAACCGTATGATTTTGCGATATAAACTAAGTTTAAAATATCTTTTTGAAAACATGAACCTCCAAAACCAACAGATGATTTTAAAAATTTTGATCCTATTCTGCTATCCATTCCAATAGCTCGCGCAACTTCATTAACATCAGCTCCTGTTTTTTCACATAATTCACTCAATGCATTAATTGAAGAAACTCGTTGTGCTAAAAAAGCATTTGCAGTTAATTTTGACAATTCAGAAGACCAAACATTAGTGGTTAAAATTTTATCCGATGGAACCCAATTTGCATATACATCAACTAATTGTTGGATTGCCTTTTGTCCTTCAGGAGTTGTATCTCCACCTATTAAAACTCTGTCTGGTGCAAATAAATCTTCAACGGCTGTTCCTTCTGCTAAAAATTCAGGATTAGACAAAATATGAAAATTAACTCCATTTCCTGTATTATCTAAAATATCTTTAATCGCACTCGCTGTTCTAACTGGCAATGTTGATTTTTCTACAACAATTTTATCGTTTTTTGATACACGAGCAATTTGACGTGCACACAACTCAATATATTTTAAATCGGCAGCCATTCCTTTTCCTACTCCATAGGTTTTAGTTGGTGTATTTACCGAAATGAAAATCATTTGCGCTTCATCAATTGCTTTATCAACTTCTGTTGAAAAAAACAAATTTCTTCCTCTAGCTTCAGCCACAACATCACTTAATCCTGGCTCATAGATAGGAATATTATTTACATTTGGATCGTTCCAAGCGGCAATTCTCTTTTCGTTTAAATCAACTACAGTAACTCTTATATGTGGACATTTTTGAGCAATAATTGCCATTGTAGGGCCTCCAACATATCCTGCACCGATACAACAAATATTTGTAATCATTATATAAATTTATTTTTTTAAATTATTCCAATACCAATTTACCGCTTCTTTCAAACCATCTCTCATGGAGAACTTTGGTTGGTAATTTAGTAGTTTTTTTGCTTTTTCAATACTTGCCAACGAGTGAGGAATATCTCCTACTCTATTTGCTCCATAAATAATGGGAACATTCGCGATTTCTTCATCATGTTTTGACAAAAACTCTTTTAATGAATTTACTAACTCATTTAAAGTTGTTCTTTCACCAAAAGCAGTATTATAAACTGTATTTATTGCCTCTGGATTTTCTGTCAACATAGCCAATTCATTCATTTGAATCACGTTATCGATGTAAGTAAAATCTCGAGAAAAATTACCATCACCATTAATAACTGGACTTTCATGATTTAAAAATTGGGCTACAAATTTAGGAATTACTGCTGCATAAGCGCCATTTGGATCTTGATTTCTTCCAAAAACGTTGAAATAACGCAATCCTATTGTTTCAATTCCATAGGTTTTACTAAACACATCTGCATACAATTCATTTACATATTTAGTAACAGCATAAGGCGAAAGTGGTTTTCCTATAACCTCCTCAATTTTTGGTAATTTTTCAGAATCACCATAAGTAGATGAACTTGCAGCATATATAAAACGCTTAACATTTGCATTTCTGGCAGCTGTCAACATGTTTAAAAATCCCGAAACATTTACCGCGTTTGAAGTTATAGGATCATTAATTGAACGTGGCACACTACCCAATGCAGCTTCATGAAGTACATAATCAATTCCTGAAACTGCTTTTTCACAAGTTTCAAAATTTCTAATATCTCCTTCAATCAACGTGAAATTTGGATTAGAAAGTAAATGCTCAATATTGTGTCTATATCCTGTAGAGAAATTGTCTAAACAAACCACGATATTGTTTTCTAAAAAATAGTTACAAAGATTTGAACCGATAAAACCCGCTCCACCTGTAATCAATATTTTTTTATCAACTATTCTTGTCATTTGCTTTTTATTTCTTAAATTTTTCAAGAATTTTTTTCCAACCTTTTGGTTCTATTTTATCATCATGATAACCTTCTCCATAAGCTCCATAACCATAACCGTAACCGTAGCCATAACCGTAACCATATTTTGCTTTGTTTTGAAAACCATTAAAAAGGACACTAATATTATGTAATTCACCGCGTTTATGTTTCTCATTTACAACGCTTAACATTCCTTTTTTGGTAAAACTTTGTCTTGTTACATAAAGTGTTGCATCACAAAAATG
Source organism: Ichthyophis bannanicus (assembly GCA_033557465.1). Lineage (NCBI taxonomy): Eukaryota > Metazoa > Chordata > Amphibia > Gymnophiona > Ichthyophiidae > Ichthyophis > Ichthyophis bannanicus. The sequence continues at coordinate 339,606,232 of CM066039.1, forward strand.
TGCCAATTCTAATGCATCAGAAACCAAACCAACTGGTGGAGTATCCAAAATTATGTAATCATATTTTTGTTTTAATTCTTCAATCATTTCCGCCATAGATTCTCCCATTAATAATTCTGCTGGATTAGGAGGAATTGGTCCTGAAGGAATCACATCTAAGAATGGAATATGTGTTTTTTGAACAACTTCATCAATTGTTTTTTGTCCAATAAGATAATTCACGACCCCAGTTATGTTGTCAATATTAAAATCTCCAAAAATTCTAGGTTTTCTTAAATCTAAACCAACAATTACTGTTTTCTTTTCGCTTAAAGCAAAAACTGTAGCTAAATTGATAGAACAAAATGTTTTACCTTCACCGCTCACTGATGAAGTTAGCATTAATATTTTTGCTCCTTCTTTTTGTTGTTTTTTATACAAAAACTGAAGTGAAGAACGAATGGCTCTAAATGATTCTGCCAAAGGTGATTTTGGTTTTTCAAAAACGGATAAGTTGTTGTCTGTGTTCTTTTTCCCAATGACACCAATTACAGGAATTTTTGTTAATTTTTGAATATCTTCAACACTATTAATATTATTATCTAAAAGCGTAATAATAAATACAATTACTAATGGGATTAAAAAACCTAAAAGCGCAGCTAAAATATAGTTAATACTTGTTTTTGGACCTCTTAGTCCGCCTCCAACGTCTTTTGCTCTATCTAAAAAATTGATATCAGAAATATTAGCTGCTTTTACAATTTCAGCCTCGCTTCGTTTTTCTAGAAAAGTGCTATAAATTTTGTCTTTTAGATTGTATTTTCTAGTGATTTTTAAATGTTCTTGTTTTTGTTCAGGCAATAAACTCGCTTGGCTTTCTGCAAGACCTATATTTTTATTTACAATTGATAAATCAATCATCAAAGCACTTTTTGAGCTAGCAATATTTTCTAGAAGCACATTTTTAACAGCTTCCATTTGCACATCAAAATCAGTAAACATTCCTTTATTTTTTACTGAATATGCCATTTTTGAACGTTCAGCAGAAAGTTGGATTAATCTTGAAACATTTCCAATAATATTTGGATCATCAATCCCAGCAACAGTTGGAGCAGGTAATTTAGAATAATCTGTACTTTTGACTAAATAATTTTTTAAAAGATTGTAATAAGCAATTTTTCTATCAATTTCATCTTTTTGAATATCATAAGTTGATAGCTTTTCAGAAAGTATTGAACCACCTTCTTCTTCTAAGTCAAAAACATTTTTACCTTTTCTAAATGCTTTCAACTCGCCTTCTGCATCTTTTATTTGACCTTCCATTTCAACTAATGTACTATCAATAAAATTAATGGTATTATTAGCAAAAAGGTTTTTACTGTCTAATTGATTTTTTCTTAAAACATCAACTGTTGCATTTAAATATTCAACCAATCGATACTTATTTGAGCCTTCAAGTTGCAGTCTTACAACAGATAAAGCTTTTACATCCGCAGAAACATCAATTCCTCTGTAAGCACCTACAGTTGCATTAAAATCGTCAAATTGCAAATAATATTCAGCATTTACATAATCAAAAGCTTCTGGTTTGACTTCAACTATTAAATGTAAAAATGGAAGGTTAATTTGCTCCCCAACTTTAAATACTTTTTTAAATTCTTTATTTCCAACAGCAAAATTAGTTGTAGACAAATCAGCATAATGCATCAACGGAACCGAAGTTGCTTCTTCAAAATCTACGCTAATTTCAAACTGTGTTGGACTAACAAATTTAACTTTGATAGGTCTTGCAAAAAGTTGTCCTTTACTTTTATCAATTTTTACATAGAAAGGAACTTCTCCATAGGCATCTTGAAAATAGTATTTACCTTTTCTTAAATACTTGATATAATATTGCAATTTATCAACAACAACTTCATTATGCGAACGAGATTTTAAGGAAGTAATAATGGTTTGCACTTTATCTGATGTCCCTCCCCAATTGAAAACTAAACTTGTATTTGAAGTAAAAAATGGATTATTTTGATCTTCAACTACAATTAAAGATTCCATTCCATAAATCTTCTCCTTTCTAATATTTACATTATATGCAATTAAAAAAGTTATTATCAAAGATAATACAAACCACTTCCAATAACTTAAAATTTTTAAAAGAAATCCTTTAAAATCAAAGCTGTTTTGTGACTCAAAAAAATTAAAATCTTTTGTATCTAACATAATTAATTATAGATTTTTACTTAACAGAATTGCAGTGGTTACCAATGAAAGTGCTGAAACTATAGTTGCTACAGTTTGTACTCCTGTAGTTCCTGTTCCCCATGATTTTTGTTTCAATGGTTTAACGATGATATAATCGTTTGGTTGAATATAAAAATATGGAGAATTCATAGATTTTGCATCTGTTAAATCTATAGAATGCGTTTCAAAACCATGAGGAAATTTTCTAATAATCTGAACCTCTTTTCTATTTCCGGTAATTGTAATATCTCCAGAATTTGCGATTGCCTCCATAATTGTTGCTCTATCTTGATATAAAACATTTGTACCTGGAGAACCTATTTCGCCATTGATAGTATAACGCAATCCAGCTAATTTATCTGTTACAAAAATATTAGCTTCCGCTTTAAAATATTCGTCCAATAATTGTTTTTCGACTTTTTGTCTTATCTCATCTAAGGTAAAACCTAATACGTTTAATTCTCCTAAAACTGGAATTCTAATGTTACCATGATCATCAACCGTAAAGCCTTTAAAATATAGTCCTTGTTGAGAAGTTTCTGTCGAACCCGATTCTGATGGATTAAACATATCGACCAATTTTTGATCAAGTGCTTTTATTGAAATGGTGATAATATCGTTTGTTTGAACTCGATATGGCTTTGAAGCTTCTTGAGTTACTTCAATTGCACTAGAATTTGTGCCTTTATTTTGTAGATAAACCAAATCTTTATTTGGAATACAAGACGCAAATAAAGAAGCAATTATAGCAAAAACAATTATTTTTTCATCAGATAAATAACATAAAAGTTAGGGAATTTATTTTACTTAGCTATAAAACTAAAAAACCTATACTATTTTAGGAAACAAATATAGTTTTTACAATTAAAATAACGAAGTGATTATAACAATTTGATGCAAATTTCATCAATTATTGCTTGATTGAAGTTTCAAATGGAATTCTGTTTAACAAACTTCTACCTAAAGTAACTTCATCTGCATATTCTAATTCGTCACCCACAGCGATTCCGCGTGCTATTGTAGAAGTTTTGATTTGATACTCTTTGATTTGTTTATAAATGTAAAAATTAGTTGTATCTCCTTCCATTGTTGAGCTTAAAGCAAAAATAATTTCAGAAATAGTTCCTTCTTTTACTTTTTCAACTAATGATGTAATTTTCAGTTGACTTGGACCAACTCCTTCAATTGGAGAAATTTTGCCTCCAAGCACATGATAAACACCTTTGAACATATTTGTGTTTTCAATAGCCATTACATCTCTAACATCTTCAACAACACAAATAATTGACTTATCTCTCGCAGGATTTGAACAAATTATACAAACTTCGGCATCAGAAATCGTATGACACTTTTTACAAAATTGAATGTCTTTTCGCATGTTTGCTAGTGCAGTTGTAAGTTCCTCAGTTTGCTCTATAGGTTGTTTTAATAGATGTAATACCAATCGTAATGCCGTTCTTTTACCAATTCCTGGCAATTGAGACATCTCGTTGACCGCATTTTCTAATAATTTTGAAGGCAATTCCATGGTACAAAAGTAACAAATTTTGAGGTTTAGATAATTTGATTTTTTGAAGATTATTTATGTAAATTGCCACCAACAAAAATTAATATAAAAAATGAGTCCATTTGCAATTTTATCATTAATCATAATTTACTTTGGTTTATTATTTATCATCTCTCATTTTGTAAGTAGAAAAGATAGTGGAAATGAAGCTTTTTTTAAAGCAAATAAAAACTCAAAGTGGTATTTAGTTGCTTTTGGAATGATAGGAACTGCACTATCTGGCGTAACTTTTATTTCGGTACCTGGCGAAGTAGGAAATCCTGATTTGCAATTCAAATATTTTCAGTTTGTACTTGGAAATGCTATTGGTTTTTTAATTATTGCTAAAGTACTATTACCATTGTACTATCGCATGAATTTAACTTCAATTTACGGTTATATTGAACAACGCTTAGGAATAGTAAGTTACAAAACGGCCGCTTCTATTTTTTTGATTAGTAGAACAATTGGCTCGGCATTTAGATTATACTTAGTAGTTATTGTTTTACAACGTTATGTTTTTGATTATTACAAAATTCCGTTTGCTCTAACAGTATTGATTTCATTAGCATTAATATTTGCATACACTTATAGAGGTGGATTAAAAACAATTATTATTACGGATACTTTACAAACTTTTTTCTTAGTTTCTTCGGTATTTTTAACCATTATTTTTATTTGCAAAAGTTTAGATTTAAGCTTTTTACAAGCCTTTGAAACTGTAAAAGAAAGTCAATATTCAAAAGTTTTCTTCTTTGAAGATTTTTTAAAAGGAAATTATTTTTGGAAACAAGTTTTGGGCGGAATTTTTGTAACTATTGCTATGGTTGGGCTTGACCAAGACTTGATGCAAAAAAATTTGAGCTGTGCTACTATAGGCGAGGCACAAAAAAACATGTTCACCTTTACCGGGATTTTTGTAATTATCAATATTTTCTTTTTGAGTGTTGGTGCTCTTCTTTATTTATTTGCAGAAAAAAACTGCATTCAAGTTCCTATGGTTGATGGTGTTGCTAGAACCGACTTTTTATTCCCTGAAATTGCTTTAAAATCATTAGGGTTAATTCCCGCAATAGTTTTTTTATTAGGATTAACCGCGGCTACTTTTGCCACAACTGATTCTGCTTTAACAGCTTTAACTACCTCTTTTTGCGTTGATTTTTTAGGCATGGATAAAAGTGAAAACTTAAATAGTCCAAATATTGTTCGCAAAAGACATGCTGTTCACTTAGGTTTTTCGCTGTTAATGTTTTTGGTAATTGTATTTTTTAACGCTGTTAATGATGCTTCAGTAGTTAAAATGATTTTTAAAATTGCCTCTTATACCTATGGCCCACTTTTAGGATTATATGCTTTTGGTCTATTTGTAAAATCCAAAACAGTTAACGATAAATTAGTGCCTTTAATTTGTGTAATTTCACCTTCAATTTGCTTTTTTATATCTACATATTCAACCGATTTATTTGGCGATTATGTTTTTGATAATGAACTAATTATTGTAAATGGATTGATTACTTTTATAGGTTTATTTTTAATCAGTAAACCAGCAACTGGGCAAACAAAATTTTAATATTGATTTGTAGCCAATAATACTAAAGTACAAGCTACTTCATATTGAGTATTATTTACCTCAAGAAGTTTAAAAAAAGCTGGATTTTCGGTGCCGGGATTAAAAATAACACGTCTTGGTTTTAATGACAGAATATAGTCATAATATTCTTCTTGAGCTTTTGGATTCAAATATATAGTTACAGTATCAATAGCGTGAAAATCTATTTTATCTGTTTCAATTGGAATATCAAATGCCATTCCCTTTTTTGAACCTATGGCTACTACTTGATGGCTTTTATCCACTAAGTTATGAATAGCTTTATATGAATAACGCTCTTTATTGGTTGATGCTCCTAATACTAATGTTTTCATTTGAATAATATTTTTCATAAATTTAGTAAATTAAAATAATAAGTATAACTTTGAAATTACATTATTTTAATACCCTACAAAAAAATCGCTATTACATTTGCAAAAAAACTATGGAAATATTTATTTATCTATTTGCTGCTTTATTTTCTGTTCTAAACCCAATTGGAACTGTTCCAATATTTGTTGGACTTACACAAGGTTATAGCAAAGCCGAACGATCAAAAGTATCCTTATTGACATCATTTAATGTTTTTATCATATTGATAATATCCTTTTTTATTGGGCAATATGTGTTAAGTTTTTTTGGCATCACAATTACTGCACTTCGAATTGCTGGAGGAATAATCATTACTAGTTCTGGATTTGGTTTACTAAATGGAAATTTCAGCAAAAACAAAGGAATTAATAAGAAGGTGCAAAAAGAGGTTGAAAATCGTCATGATATCGCATTGACACCATTAGCAATGCCAATGCTAGCTGGACCAGGATCTATTTCATTATTGATTGCCTATTATCAAGAACTAAAAGAAAGTGGAGAAGTTATCTCAACTTATGAAATTGTAAGCTCTTGCATTGCCATTTTAACAGTTGCATTTGCAATCTATATTATTTTAAGAAGTGCACACTATTTAGCAAACATTTTAGGTTCATCTGGAATTGTTGATATTTCTAGAATCATTGGTTTTCTAACAATTGCAATTGGTATTCAATACATTATCAGTGCAGTTTTGAGTATTGTACGAGGAATTTAATTTTTGAATTTAAAAAAGAATCCCAAATTTCGAATACTTCGAAATTTGGGATTCTTTTTTTAAATTGTATTATTTCTATAGTTCTCGATACAATTTTTAAGAGCAAAAATTAGCATTTTCACTCTTAAAAACCACTCGAAATGACGGCATTATTATTCTTTCGGCAAGAAAACTTCTGCCATCATACATCGTGCACTTCCACCACCGCAAGCTTCAATGGTATCTAAACTTGAACTTACAATAGTTACATGTTCTTCTAATTGTGCAATTTGCTTTTTAGTCAAACTTTGATGTGCTGAGGCGCTCATAATTAAATATCTTCTATCATCAGTTCCTTTAACTTCTAACATATTTCCAGCGAAATTGTTTACTTGGTCTTCAGTTATAAGAATAACTTCTTTTTCATCGCCTTTCAAGCTATCTAAGACCATTTTGCGTTCTTTTTTATCATCTATACAATCTGCACAAATAACCGCAAAAGTTTCGCCTACACACATTATTACATTGGTATGATAAATATGTTTTCTTTCTCCGTTTACCGTTTGGAAGGCTTCAAAAATTACAGGTGTAAATTCAAAATCTTCTTCACAAAATTCGATGAATAATTCTTCATCTGCTCTTGGAGATAAGGCACAATATGCTTTTCCGTTTGCTCTATCTAAAACGATACTTCCTGTTCCTTCTAAGAAAATTTCGTCTTCTTCCGCTGAAGTGTAATCCATGATTTCGTTGATTACAAAACCTTCATCTTCCAAACGATCTAAAACATCTTCTCTTCTTTCTAAACGACGATTTTCGGCAAACATTGGATATAAAACTACATCTCCATTTTCATGAAATGAAATCCAATTGTTTGGAAAAATACTATCTGGTGTATCCGGACTTAATGTATCTTCAACTACCACAACATTTAATCCAATCATTCTTAACTTTTGAACGAAAGTATCAAATTCTTCTTGTGCTTTTGCGTTAACCGAAGTTGGTGTTAAATTATCTAATACTTTTTGGTAATAATTATTCACCGCTGTTTGTTCGTTCATACGGAATGCTACCGGACGAATCATCAATATGGAATTAGTTGTTTGGTTCATGTTTTTCTTCTTTATTTTTTTCTGATAAATCGTATTTTTTAATTACGACATTATTTTTATTTGGATTTTTAGTGTTCTTAACAACATACACTATTGCACTTACAATAATTATTGGAAAAACCACATAAAAATAGATTGTAGTAAGCATAACCTAATCTCTAATTAAAGGTAAAGTTGAACATCTTAACAAACCTTCTTGTTTTGCAATTTCTGCGTAGGGAATTTCTTCTACTCTAAATCCGTTTTCACGAAGCCAATTGTTTAATCTGGTAAAGTTTTTTTCGGAAACCACTACATCAGGAGCGATGGAAAACACATTTGAATTCATGTGATACATTTCTTCTCTCTCGATGTGAAATAAGTTTTCTTTTCCGAATAAATTTACTAAAAACATATAATCGGCTTCTTCACGGAAACCACTTTTGTAAATAATTCCTTTATTGGTTCCAACAGGTTGAAAACAACAATCTAAATGCAACGCATTATCACGAGGCTCAATTTTCGATTTTACTAAGTCGAATGCTTTCACAATTTTATTTGGAAATAATTCTTTAATATAATTCACGCCTTGCATGTTAGTTCTTGCAGTAATATAATCTTTATAATCTGAACCTTTGTACGTTCCGATAAAAATATAATCGTTCCAAGGCATTACATCGCCACCTTCGATATGAACTTCTTCTGGAGGACGCACTACTTTTTTGGGATCGATTTGATCAATAACATACTGAATTGCATCTAATTCACGCTCTCTATCTGGTAAAATATTTGCTTTAATAAAAATATCATCTATAACAAAGCCGATGTCTCTTGCAAAAATTTGGTTATAATTTTCAATTATTTGTGGTCTAAAAACTTTTACATCATATTTTTGAAATACAGCGTTAAAAGCTTCCATTTCTTTAATCATATCAGCTTCTACAGGATATGTACCTGCTTTGATATGTTCTAATGATTTTGGATCATAAGCTTCTTCTATTGTAGGTGTTGGACCATTACTTAAAGCGGTTCCTAACACCACTGCCCTTAATCGTGATGTTTCGTTTTTTACATTTAATTGTAACATAACTTTAGTTTTTTGATTGCGTTTATTGGTTTCGCTAATATGGCAAATATAAAAAAAGCAAACGATATAGTTATTGCCATTTATTGGTTTATTTCACATATTCAACTTCTTGAAATTCATAATTTTTCACTACATTTGATAAGAACTTAAAAATCAAATTATCATGGGATTATCAAATTTTTTTAGCTCTCTTTTTGGAAAAGCTAAACAAACAGCAGAAAGCGCAAAAGAAAATTTAAGCGAAGTTGCAGAAAGTGTAGCAGAAAAAGCTGCCGATGTGGCAGAAGATGTAAAAGAAACGGTTGAAAATGTAGCCGAAAAAGTTTCAGGCAAACTTGAAGAAATGGGCGTACCAGAAAAAGTAAACGAATTTGTTGATGTCGCTAAAGAAAAAACCGCAGAAGCAGCTGGTTGGGTGGAAGAAAAAGCACACAACTTAAAAGAATCATTACAAAATGCAGCTGAAACTGTAGAAGATAAAGTAGAAGATTTAACAGGAAAAACAGAATAGGAATCACAAAAACCTACTGAATAAATCTAAACTTATAAAAAAAAAATCCCACTTTTCAGTGGGATTTTTTATAATTATCTGTCTTTAACTTCTTTGAAAGGTCGTAATGTATAACCTGTATAAACTTGTCTTGGACGACCAATTGGTTCTTTATTCACTCTCATTTCTTTCCATTGTGCAATCCAACCTGGTAAACGACCAATAGCGAATAACACTGTAAACATTTCAACCGGAATCCCCATTGCACGGTAGATGATTCCTGAATAAAAATCTACATTTGGATACAAGTTTCTTGATTTGAAATATTCGTCTTCTAAAGCTACTTTTTCTAATTGTTTTGCAATATCTAATAATGGATCATCAACTCCTAACGAGTTTAATACATCATCAGCTGCTTTTTTAATGATTGTTGCTCTTGGATCAAAGTTTTTATAAACTCGGTGACCAAATCCCATTAAACGGAACGGATCGTCTTTATCTTTTGCTTTTAAAACGAATTTAGCAACATCACCACCATTATCATGAATTTCTTGTAACATTTCTAAAACCGCTTGGTTAGCTCCACCGTGAAGTGGCCCCCAAAGTGCAGAAACTCCTGCAGAAATAGAAGCAAATAATCCAGCATGAGATGAACCTACAATTCTTACAGTAGAAGTAGAACAGTTTTGTTCGTGGTCTGCGTGTAAGATGAATAATTTATCTAAAGCAGCTACTACTTTTGGGTCAGCTTTATAAGGTCCAGTTGGCAATTCAAACATTAAGCGCATGAAATTATCAACGTATCCTTTTGTATTATCGTAATAATTTAATGGATATCCCATTGTTTTTCTGTAAGTCCATGTAGCAATTACTAAGAATTTACCCATAGTTTTACAAACTGCATCATACATTTCTTTTTCGTTGTGAGGATTCACAGACTTAGGATTAAAAGCAGTTAAAGCACTTGTTAATGAAGCCAAAACACCCATTGGATGAGCTGTTCTAGGAAAACCATCTATGATGCTTTTCATCTCTTCACTAACTAAAGTGTACTTTCTAATATCATTTTCAAATTTTTCTAATTGTGCTGCTGTAGGAAGTTCTCCAAAGATTAACAAATAAGAAACTTCCAGAAAATCAGCTTTATCTGCTAAATCTTCTATTGAATATCCTCTATAACGTAAAATTCCTTCTTCTCCATCTAAAAAAGTAATCTCACTTTTACAAGATCCCGAGTTTTTATATCCAGGATCAATTGTGATAGCACCAGAAGCACTTCGTAACTTGTCTATGTCGATAGCAACCTCATTTTCAGTCCCAACAATTACCGGGAACTCATACTTTTTGCCATCAAGCTCTAATATTGCAGTTTTTGACATATAATTATAATGTGTTTTTTTGATAAATATTTATGTATTTTGCGAATTTAACAAATAATCCTCGAACAATAAAGAAAATTATTATAATTTATGGTTAAATAATATACATGAAAAAATCCTGCTATAAATAAATTATAACAGGATTTTAAAAATATTATTAAAATATTTATCTTTTTATTTTAAAAGCATTTACGCCAGGAAAATAAGCTACATCTGCTAATTCTTCTTCAATGCGTAATAATTGATTGTATTTTGCCATACGATCTGAACGAGAAGCAGAACCCGTTTTGATTTGTCCACAGTTTAAAGCCACTGCTAAATCAGCAATTGTATTATCTTCTGTTTCTCCAGAACGGTGTGACATTACCGAAGTATATCCTGCATTATGTGCCATGTTTACTGCTGCAATCGTTTCTGTTAAAGTACCAATTTGGTTTACTTTAATTAAAATTGAATTCGCAATTGATTGACTGATTCCGCGAGATAATCTTTCTACGTTTGTTACGAATAAATCGTCACCCACTAATTGTACTTTATCACCGATTTTCTCTGTTAATAATTTCCATCCTTCCCAATCGTCTTCATACATTCCGTCTTCGATAGAAATAATTGGATATTTTTCCGTTAATTCTGCTAAGTAAGAAGCTTGTTCTTCAGAAGTTCTGATTTTTTCCTGTTTCACCTTCAAATTTAGTGTAATCGTATTTTCCGTTAACATAAAATTCAGAAGCTGCACAATCTAAAGCAATCATTACATCATCACCAAAAGTGTAGCCAGCATTGGTAACCGCTAATTTGATTGAATCTAAAGCATCTTCAGTTCCTCCAGCTAAATTTGGAGCAAATCCACCTTCATCACCTACTGCTGTAGATAAACTTCTATCGTGTAATACTTTTTTCAAGTTGTGAAAGATTTCAGTTCCCATTTGCATAGCGTGAGTGAAATCTTTTGCTTTCACAGGCATAATCATGAATTCTTGAAACGCGATTGGAGCATCAGAATGTGAACCACAGTTGATGATATTCATCATCGGAACTGGCAATGTATTCGCAGAAACACCTCCAACGTAACGATATAACGGCATTCCTAATTCATTAGCCGCAGCTTTTGCAACCGCTAAAGAAACACCTAAAATAGCATTAGCCCCTAAGTTTGATTTGTTTGCTGTCCCGTCTAATTCAATCATCATTTTGTCGATTAAATTTTGCTCAAAAACCGACATTCCTACAACCGCTTCAGCAATTTTTGAATTTACATTTTCAACCGCTTTCATTACACCTTTACCCATGTAAGCTTTACCTCCATCGCGAAGCTCCACCGCTTCATGTTCGCCTGTAGAAGCACCACTTGGCACAGCTGCTCTTCCTAAAATTCCGTTATCTGTAACTACATCAACTTCAATTGTTGGATTTCCACGAGAATCTAAAATTTGTCTAGCGTGAACTTTGATAATTATACTCATTGTATATTTTTTTAAGTTACTATCTTTTGAATAATAACAAATTTATAATTTAAACTACAATGATTTTTAAAAACTCTAAAAACTTATAAACGATAACGTTTTAGTTGCTTGCAGTTTTTATATTTTCAATAAATTGGTCAAATAAATAGCTTGAATCATGTGGTCCAGGACTAGCTTCTGGGTGATATTGTACTGAAAAACAGTTTTTAGATTTCATACGCATTCCTGCAACAGTTCCATCATTCAAATGTTCGTGCGTTAATTCAAAGTCGGGATGCTTGTCTAATTCTTCTCTCACGATAGCATAACCATGATTTTGAGATGTAATTTCACCTTTACCTGTAATTACATTTTTAACTGGATGATTGATTCCACGATGGCCGTTGAACATCTTATATGTTGAAATTCCGTTGGCTAAACCAATAATTTGGTGCCCTAAACAAATCCCAAATAAAGGTTTATTCTCATTTAAAATTTGACGTGCAACTTCTTGAGCAGTCTCTAATGGTTCTGGGTCACCAGGTCCGTTTGATAAGAAATAACCATCCGGATTAAATGCTTTCAAATCCTCAAATGAAGCGTTATATGGGAAAACTTTGATATAACAATCTCTCTTAGCCAAATTTCTGAGAATATTTGTTTTAATTCCTAAATCTAAAGCTGATATTTTATATTTAGCCGATTCTTCACCAAAGAAATATGGTTCTTTAGTAGATACTTTAGAAGCCAATTCCAAACCATTCATATCTGGAACATTTGCTAATCTTTCTTTTAATTCTTCAATCGGAGTTCCATCCGTACAAATAACCGCATTCATTGCACCGTTATCTCTGATATAACTTACCAATGCTCTTGTATCAACATCGGAAATTACAATAAGATTTTGCTTGTTTAAATAATCAAATAAACTTTCAGTTGCATCTTCGCGTGAGAAATTAAAGCTGAAATTTTTACAAACTAATCCTGAAATTTTCACTGAATCTGATTCTACTTCTTTCTCATTCACACCATAATTTCCAATGTGCGCATTGGTAGTAACCATGATTTGACCGAAATAAGAAGGATCTGTAAAAATTTCTTGATACCCTGTTGTTCCTGTGTTAAAAGCGACTTCACCAAAAGTTACACCTTCAATTCCGATTGATTTTCCGTGAAAAATAGTACCGTCTTTAAGAAGCAAAACGGCTTTAGAACGATTGTTGTATTTCATTGTGTTGTGTTGTTGTGAATGCAAATTTAGTTATAAAAGTTGTTTTAAGAAAATGTTTGAATCGTAAAACCAAAAAAAAAGGATAAACTTAAAAAAGTCTATCCTTATTATTTTTACATGAATGATATCATGATTATTCTGTAGCTTCAGTGTTTTCAGAAGTTTCAGCTGCTGGAGCTTCAGGAGTACCTTCAGCTTTTTTAGCTTTTCCACGACGAGTAGTTTTCTTAACTTCTTTTTTACCACCATTATACAATGTATTGAAATCTACTAACTCAATCATTGCCATATCAGCGTTATCTCCTAAACGGTTTCCTAACTTGATGATACGAGTGTATCCTCCTGGACGGTCACCTACTTTAGCAGCAACTTCTCTGAAAAGTTCTGTAACTGCATATTTGTTTCTTAAGTAAGAAAAACAAATACGACGGTTGTGAGTAGTATCTTCTTTTGATTTTGTAACTAATGGTTCAACAAATTGTTTTAAAGCTTTCGCTTTAGCAACAGTAGTGTTGATACGTTTATGTTCGATTAAAGAACAAGCCATATTAGCTAACATAGCAGCTCTATGTCCTTTTTGTCTACTTAAATGATTGAATTTTTTTCCGTGTCTCATGACGTCTATTATTTATCTTCATCTTGCATCAATCCTTTCGGAGCGCAAAATATGAAGCAATTATTCTTTATCTAACTTGTATTTAGTTAAATCCATTCCGAAAGTTAGGTTTTTATTTGCCACTAACTCATCTAATTCAGTTAACGATTTTTTACCAAAATTACGGAACTTCATTAAGTCGTTCTTATTGAAAGATACTAAATCACCTAATGTATCAACTTCAGCCGCTTTTAAACAATTTAATGCTCTAACTGACAAGTCCATATCAACTAATTTAGTTTTCAATAACTGTCTCATATGAAGTGATTCTTCATCATAAGACTCAGTTTGAGCAATTTCATCAGCCTCAAGAGTAATTCTCTCATCAGAAAACAACATAAAGTGGTGAATCAACGTTTTAGCTGCTTCAGTTAATGCGTCTTTAGGATGAATAGAACCGTCTGTAATAATTTCAAAAACTAATTTTTCGTAATCAGTTTTTTGTTCCACACGGAAATTTTCAATAGAATATTTTACATTCTTTACAGGTGTGTAAATCGAATCTGTAAAAATAGTTCCTATTGGTGCATTGTTTTTCTTGTTTTCTTCTGCAGGAACATAACCTCTACCTTTTTCGATAGAAAGCTCCATGTTCAAAGTTGTTTTGCTATCTAAATTACAGATAACTAAATCTGGATTCAATACTTGAAAACCAGAAATAAATTTTTGAAAATCACCTGCAGTAATTTTATCTTTTCCTGAAAGAGAAATAGAAACAGATTCATTATCGATATCTTCAATTTGACGTTTGAAACGTACTTGTTTTAGATTTAAGATAATTTCTGTAACATCTTCAACCACACCAGAAATTGTAGAGAACTCATGTTCTACACCTTCAATTCTTACTGATGTAATTGCATATCCTTCAAGAGAAGAAAGCAAAACTCTTCTAAGTGCATTACCAACAGTCAATCCGTAACCAGGTTCCAAAGGTCTAAATTCAAATTTACCTTCGAAATCGGTAGAATCGATCATGATAACTTTATCGGGCTTTTGAAAATTAAATATTGCCATATGTTCGACTAATGTCAATTATTATTTGTTATACAACTCAACGATTAGTTGTTCTTTAATATTTTCTGGAATTTGAAGTCTTTGAGGTACAGAAACAAAAGTACCTTCTTTAGTATCATTATTCCAAGTAATCCACTCATAAACTTGAGAAGATGCAGCTAAAGAACGGTCAATAGCTTCAAGAGATTTTGATTTTTCACGCACAGCAACTTTATCACCAGCTTTTAAGTGATAAGAAGGAACGTTTACTAATTCACCATTAACAGTGATGTGTCTGTGAACTACGATTTGACGTGCAGCTCTACGAGAAGGAGCAATACCCATTCTGTAAACAACATTATCTAAACGAGCTTCACATAATTGAAGTAAAATTTCACCTGTTACTCCAGAAGCAGCAGATGCTTTTTTAAATAAGTTTCTGAATTGTTTTTCAAGAATTCCGTAAGTGTACTTCGCTTTTTGCTTTTCCATTAACTGAACTGCATATTCAGATTTTTTACCTCTCTTTTTAGCTAAACCATGTTGCCCTGGAGGGTAATTTCTTTTTTCGAAGGCTTTGTCTTCTCCGAATATTGCTTCGCCAAATTTACGAGCAATTTTAGTTTTTGGACCAGTATATCTTGCCATTTTAAAAAAATTAAAAAAGGTAGGAATTATGAATTCAGGTCTATATCCTTCGATAATTTTAAACCTACCTATATTATACTTAAATTATACTCTTCTTCTTTTCGGAGGACGACATCCGTTATGTGGCATTGGAGTTACATCAATGATTTCTGTAACTTCAACTCCAGAATTATGAATAGATCTGATTGCAGATTCTCTTCCATTTCCTGGACCTTTCACATAAACTTTAACTTTCTTTAGTCCAGCTTCAAGAGCTACTTTACTACAATCTTCTGCTGCCATTTGAGCTGCATAAGGAGTATTCTTTTTAGAACCTCTAAAGCCCATTTTACCAGCTGAAGACCAAGAAATCACTTCACCTTTCTTGTTTGTTAAAGAAATGATGATGTTGTTAAAAGTAGCATTAATATGCGCTTCACCCGAAGATTCAACGATAACTTTACGTTTTTTTGCAGTTGCTTTAGCCATATTATTACTTATTATTTAGTTGCTTTTTTCTTGTTAGCAACAGTTTTTCTCTTACCTTTTCTAGTTCTAGAGTTGTTTTTAGTTCTTTGACCTCTTAATGGAAGTCCAGCTCTATGACGAATACCTCTTTGACATCCAATATCCCTTAAACGTTTGATGTTTAATTGAATTTCTGAACGCAATTCTCCTTCAATTTTGAAATAAGAAACAGCATCACGGATTGCTCCGATCTCGTCATCATTCCAGTCTTGAACTTTTTTGTCTTCGCTCACTTGAGCTTTAGCTAAAATATCTTTAGCTCTGCTTTTACCAATACCAAATATGTATGTTAAAGCAATGATTCCTCTTTTTTGTTTAGGTATATCTACCCCTGCAATTCTTGCCATAATTATCCTTGTCTTTGTTTAAATCTAGGATTCTTTTTGTTAATAACGTATAATCTTCCTTTTCTACGTACAATAATGCACTCGGCACTTCTCTTTTTAACTGATGCTCTTACTTTCATTTTAATAGCTTTAGTATCTATAAGTAATTCTTGCTTTAGACAAATCATAAGGGCTCATTTCAAGTTTTACCTTGTCACCTGGTAATAATTTTATATAATGCATACGCATTTTACCAGATATATGAGCAATTACAACGTGTCCGTTTTCTAACTCTACACGAAACATAGCATTTGACAATGCTTCTACAATTGTTCCGTCTTGTTCTATTGCTGATTGTTTTGCCATAAAAATTAAGCTACTGATTTTCTATTTTTACCACTTTTCATCAAACCATCATAGTGTTTATTCAATAAATAAGAATTTATTTGTTGAATAGTATCTATTGCAACTCCAACCATAATTAACAAAGAAGTACCTCCATAAAAATAACCCCATGCTCCTTGTACACCAAGTAAACTTACTGCTATAGCTGGGAACACAGCGATTAAAGCAAGAAATAACGAACCTGGGAAAGTTATTAATGACATTATTTTATCTAGGTAATCTCCTGTTTCAACTCCTGGTTTAACACCTGGAATAAAACCACCACTTCTTTTTAAATCATCGGCCATTTTATTTGTTGGTACAGTAATTGCGGTGTAAAAGTACGTAAAAATTACAATTAACAAAGCAAAAACAATATTATATACCAAACCAAATGGATCATTAAACATTGCTGCTAATGAAAGTGCACTATCTGATTTTGACAAACCAGAAACTGCAGCTGGAATAAACATAATCGCTTGAGCAAAAATGATCGGCATAACACCTGATGCATTTAACTTCAAAGGAATAAACTGTCTGTTTCCTCCCATCATGTCTTGTTCAAAATCCCCAGAAACTGTACGTCTAGCGTATTGTACTGGAATTTTTCTTACAGCCATTACTAATAAAATACATGCTATAATTACTAAGAACCAAAGTATTAATTCAATAACAATCATTAAAGGACCACCATTTGTTTGAGCAGTTCTTGATGAAAACTCTTGAATAAAAGCCTGAGGCATTCTAGCAATAATACCAACCATTATCAATAAAGATATACCATTACCAATACCTTTGTCGGTAATTTTTTCTCCTAACCACATTGCAAAAATTGTACCTGTAACTAAAATTAGTACAGATGAAAATAAGAATGGGAAAGAGCCAGCTCCTAACATAAATGCCTCACCTGGCAATGTGTTATATAAGTTATAAATATAACCCGGACCTTGAACTAAAGTAATCAAAATAGTTAACCATCTTGTAATTTGGTTAATTTTCTTTCTACCACTTTCACCGTCTTTTTGTAATTTTTGTAAATATGGCACTGCAATTCCCATTAATTGAACTACAATGGAAGCTGAGATATATGGCATGATACCCAATGCAAATACAGAAGCTTGCGAAAACGCACCTCCTGTAAATACATTAATTAACCATCCAATACCTTCATTAGTTTGGTTTGTAAGATTTGTCAATTTAGTAGCATCAATTCCAGGAAGTGTTACTTGCGCACCAAAACGATACACTAATAACAATCCAAGAGTTAATAAAATTCTATTTTTTAACTCTTCAATTTTCCAAACGTTGATGAATGATTCTATAAATTTCTTCATTTTACTAAAAGGATTATAAAGTTACAGCTTCTCCACCAGCAGCTTCAATTGCCGCTTTAGCAGATGCAGTAAATTTGTGAGCACTTACTTTAAGTTTTGTTTTTAGCTCACCTCTTCCTAAAATCTTTACTAAGCTATTTTTTGTAGCCAAACGTGTATCAACATATACAGTAAAATCAACTGTATCTGTAACTACTCCGTTTTCTACTAATAATTGTAATGAATCAAGATTAATTCCTTGATATTCTACTCTATTAATATTCTTGAAACCAAATTTAGGCACACGTCTTTGAAGTGGCATTTGACCACCTTCAAAACCAATTTTCTTAGAATATCCAGAACGAGACTTAGCTCCTTTGTGTCCACGTGCAGCGGTACCACCTTTACCAGAACCTTCTCCTCTACCTACTCTTTTATTTTGGTTGTGAACTGAACCTTCAGCTGGTTGTAAGTTACTTAAATTCATAACTGTATAGTGTTATTTAGTTTCTTCAACAGAAACTAAGTGTTTAACTTTATTTACCATTCCAAGGATAGCAGGATTTGCATCATGCTCAACAACTTGTCCCATTTTACGAAGACCTAAAGCTTCCAAAGTTCTCTTTTGATCAAGAGGACAATTGATTTTACTTCTTACTTGTTTTACTAATAATTTTGCCATGATTTCCTGTTAATTAACCTTTGAATACTTTTTCTAAAGATACTCCTCTTTGTTTCGCAATAGTTACAGCACTTCTCATTTGTAATAAAGCATCAAAAGTAGCTTTAACAACGTTATGAGGGTTCGATGAACCTTGTGATTTAGACAATACATCATGAATACCTACTGATTCTAATACGGCACGAACCGCACCACCAGCAATTACTCCAGTACCATGAGAAGCAGGCATTAAAAACACTCTTGCTCCACCAAATTTACCTTTTTGTTCATGAGGTACTGATTGTCCATGTAAAGGAATTCTAACAAGATTTTTCTTAGCATCTTCTACTGCTTTAGCAATAGCTTCAGAAACATCTTTAGATTTTCCTAATCCATGACCTACCACACCGTTTTCATCACCAACTACTACGATAGCAGAGAAACCAAATGCTCTACCTCCTTTAGTAACTTTAGTAACACGATTTACACTCACCAAACGATCTTTTAATTCAAGACCTCCTGGTTTTACAATCTCTACGTTTTTATAATTATGATACATAATTTCTTAGAATTTAAGTCCAGCTTCTCTAGCTCCTTCAGCTAATGATTTCACACGTCCATGGTATAAATACCCACCTCTATCAAAAGAGATTGTTGAAATACCTGCTTTAAGTGCTTTTTCAGCAACTAATTTACCAACTGCCTTTGCAGTTTCAACAGCAGTTCCTTGAGCAACACCTTTATCTCTCGATGAAGCTGCAACTAAAGTTGTACCGTTTACGTCGTCTATGATTTGCGCATAGATTTCTTTATTACTTCTGAATACAGAAAGTCTTGGTTGAGCAGCAGTTCCGCTTACAATCTTTCTGATTCTGAACTTAATTCTTTGTCTTCTTTCAGATTTTGTTAATGACATAGTCTTAATTTTTAAGCTGATTTACCTGCTTTTCTTCTTAGTTCTTCTCCTACAAACTTAACTCCTTTTCCTTTATATGGTTCAGGTTTGCGGAAACCTCTGATCTTCGCAGCTACTTGACCTAATAATTGTTTGTCGAATGAAGATAATTTCACTATCGGATTTTTACCTTTTTCTGATACTGTTTCAACAGTAACTTCTTTTACAACTTCTAGAACGATGTTGTGAGAGAAACCTAAAGCTAAATCAAGTTTTTGACCTTGATTAGAAGCTCTATATCCAACCCCAACTAATTCTAACTCTTTTGTAAAACCTTCAGAAACACCAACAATCATATTGTTGATTAATGCACGATAAAGTCCGTGTTTCGCTCTCTCATCTTTGTGATCTGATGAACGTTCAACGATAACATTGTTATCTTCGATTTTTACTGTTACATCAGAAAATTCTTGAGTAAGCTCGCCTAATTTTCCTTTAACTGTAACTACAGCATCTTTAACTTCTACAGTTACTCCAGCTGGAATTGCAATTGGATTTTTACCTATTCTTGACATTGTCTCGTCTTTATTATTAATATACGTAACAAATTACTTCTCCACCAACATTTAATTGCTTAGCTTGTTTTCCAGTCATCAATCCTTTTGATGTAGAAACAATAGCAATACCTAAACCATTTAAGATTCTTGGTAAGTTAGCTGAACTTGCATATTTACGTAAACCTGGTTTACTAATTCTTTGGATATCTTTGATAACAGACTCTTTCGTGTCTTTATCATATTTAAGAGCAATTTTGATTGAACCCTGAACAGAGTTGTCTTCAAATTTGTAACTTAAGATATATCCTTGATCGAATAAAATTTTTGTGATTTCTTTCTTCATGTTAGATGCTGGAATTTCAACCACTTTATGGTTAGCTCTCACTGCATTTCTAACACGTGTTAGATAATCGGCAATTGGATCTGTATACATATGTATATATTTGCGGTTATGGTTTTCAATCCGCCCTCAGCGGATTGAACCTTTAACCAGTTAAATTATTTTTTGGATTGCAAAAGTAATAACTTTATTTCAAATTACCAAGATGCTTTTTTCACACCTGGAATTAATCCTTGGTTAGCCATTTCACGGAATGTAACACGAGAAAGACCGAATTGACGCATATACCCTCTTGGTCTACCTGTTAATTTACAACGATTATGTAAACGTACTGGAGATGCATTTTTAGGTAATTTTTGTAATGCTTCAAAATCACCAGCAGCTTTTAGCGCTTTTCTTTTTTCTGCATATTTGTCAACAACTGCTTGTCTCTTTACCTCACGGGCTTTCATTGATTCTTTAGCCATATCTTAATTCTTTTTAAAAGGTAATCCTAATTCCGCTAATAATGATTTTGCTTCTTTATCTGTTTGAGCAGATGTTACAAAAGTGATATCAAAACCAGATATTTTATTTACTTTATCAATATCAATTTCAGGGAAAATGATTTGTTCTAAAACACCTAAGTTATAATTTCCTCTTCCGTCAAAACCTGTAGATTTAATTCCGCTGAAATCTCTAACACGCGGTAAAGATGAAGTAATCAATCTATCTAAGAATTCATACATTCTTTCTCCACGAAGTGTAACTTTAGCACCAATTGGCATACCTTTTCTTAATTTGAAAGACGCAACGTCTTTTTTAGAAATAGTAGCAACTGCTTTTTGCCCAGTAATTTTTGTCATTTCTTCAACAGCGTAATCAACTAACTTTTTGTCAGATACAGCTGCACCAACTCCACGGCTTACAACAATTTTCTCAAGTTTTGGAACTTGCATAACGTTTTTGTAACCGAATTCTTCTGTAAGAGCAGCAATTACTCTACTCTTATATTCTTCTTTTAGTCTAGGAATATATGCCATAACTATAGTACTTGATTAGATTTTTTTGAAAATCTCACTTTCTTGTCTCCTTCTTGTTTGAAACCAACTTTAGTTACTTCTTTTGACTTAGGGTCAATTAAAGACAAGTTAGACACATGAATAGGAGCTTCTTTCTTAACGATTCCTCCTTGAGGGTTTTTAGCACTTGGTTTTGTATGTTTTGAAACCATGTTAACTCCTTCAACAACCGCTTTGTTTTTCTCACGAAGAACTCTAAGAACTTTACCTTCAGAACCTTTGTGGTCTCCAGCAATAACTCTTACAATGTCTCCTGATTTTATTTTTAGCTTTATCATCTTAAAATAATTAAAGCACTTCTGGTGCTAATGATACAATTTTCATGAATTGTTTTTCACGAAGTTCTCTGGCAACCGGACCAAAAACACGAGTTCCTCTCATTTCTCCTGCAGCGTTTAACAATACACATGCGTTATCGTCAAAACGGATGTAAGATCCATCAGCTCTTCTCACTTCTTTTTTGGTACGTACAACTACTGCAGTTGATACTGCTCCTTTTTTAACGTTTCCGTTTGGAGTTGCATCTTTAATTGAAACTACAATTTTGTCACCAACAGAGGCATAACGACGTTTCGTTCCTCCTAAAACACGGATCGTAAGAACTTCTTTCGCTCCTGTGTTATCTGCTACTTTTAATCTTGACTCTTGTTGTACCATAATTACTTCGCTCTTTCAATGATTTCAACTAATCTCCAACATTTAGATTTACTTAATGGACGTGTCTCCATAATTCTTACAGTATCTCCAATGTTACAATCGTTTGTTTCGTCGTGCGCAACATATTTTTTAGTTTTCAACACGAACTTACCGTATAATGGGTGTTTCACTTTTGTAGTTTGTGACACAACAATAGATTTCTCCATTTTGTTTGAAGTCACCACACCAATTCTCTCTTTTCTTAAATTTCTTTTTTCCATCTTTCAGCTAGTGTACAATTATTGTAACTCTCTTTTAGTTAACTCTGTATGTAATCTCGCAACCGATCTTCTTAAAGTTCTTAACTGAAGAGGATTTTGAATTGGAGATATTGCATGAGCATTTTTTAGGTCGGTATACGTTTTCTTTAACTGACTAAGTTGTTCTTGTAACTCAGCTGCAGATAGATTTTTAATTTCTGATTGTTTCATAATAAATTTTGATTATGCTTCGAAATCTCTAGCAACGATAAACTTAGTTTTAACAGGAAGTTTTTGAGCTGCTAAGCGTAATGCTTCTTTTGGAACTGATAGAGGCACTCCTCCAACTTCAAACATAATTTTACCAGGTTTAACAACTGCAGCCCAATATTCAACTGCACCTTTACCTTTACCCATACGTACTTCTAATGGTTTCTTTGTAATAGGTTTATCTGGAAATATTTTGATCCATAATTGACCCTCTCTTTTCATGAAACGTGTTGCTGCGATACGAGCTGCTTCAATTTGACGAGAAGTAATAAATGAAGAATCTAAAGATTTAATACCAAACATTCCATTTGAAAGCTCGTGTCCTCTTTGAGAAACGCCTTTCATTCTACCTTTCTGTACCTTACGGTATTTTGTTCTTTTAGGCTGTAACATTTTTCTTTAGTTTAAATAATTACTTTCTTTTGCGTGCGTTTGGTTTACCTTCTCTTTTTGGAGCAGATGATCCTGATGATTTAGACTTTTGTTTGTCCATACCAACTAACGGAGAAAGATCTCTTTTTCCATAAACCTCACCTTTCATTATCCATACTTTGATACCCATTCTACCATAAGTAGTATGTGCTTCAGCTAATGAATAATCAATATCAGCTCTGAAAGTTGACAAAGGAATTCTACCTTCTTTAAAGTTTTCTGAACGTGCCATTTCAGCTCCATTCAAACGACCAGAAATTTGTACTTTGATACCTTCTGCGTTCATACGCATTGCAGCAGCAATAGCCATTTTAATTGCTCTTCTGTATGAAATTCTACTTTCAATTTGACGAGCAATACTTGTACCTACTAAGTAAGCATCAAGTTCAGGTCTTTTAATTTCAAAGATGTTAATTTGAACTTCTTTGTCAGTAATTTTCTTAAGTTCTTCTTTTAACTTGTCTACCTCTTGACCACCTTTTCCGATAATAATACCAGGTCTAGCAGTAGTGATAGTAACGGTTACAAGTTTTAAAGTTCTCTCGATAATTATTTTTGATACACTAGCTTTAGATAAACGTGCATGGATATACTTTCTGATTTTGTAATCTTCAGCGATTTTATCACCGTAGTCATTACCTCCATACCAGTTTGAGTCCCATCCTCTGATGATACCAAGTCTATTTCCTATTGGATTTGTCTTTTGTCCCATACTGTTTATTAATTGCTTTGTGTGTTATTATTTGATCCTAACACGATTGTTACGTGATTAGAACGTTTTCTAATTCTGTGTGCACGACCTTGTGGAGCTGGACGAAGTCTTTTTAACATCATACCACCATCTACAGTAATCGTTTTTACAAATAAGCCTGCTTCTTCTAAATTAGCATCTTCGTTTTTCTGCATATAATTATTGATAGCAGATAATAACAATTTTTCTAATTTTCTTGAAGCTTCTTTTTGACTAAATCTTAAAATATTAAGAGCTAGTTCAACTTTCTGACCTCTTACTAAATCTGCAACTAAGCGCATTTTTCTAGGTGAAGTTGGACAGTTATTTAATTTAGCAAATGCAATAGACTTGTTAGCCTCTTTTCTTGCATCCGCAACTTCTCTTTTACGAACTCCCATTGCTTCTTATTTTTTACCTTTATTTTTAGCTCCAGCATGACCTCTAAAAGATCTTGTTGGTGAAAACTCTCCTAATTTGTGTCCTACCATGTTCTCAGTTACATAAACTGGAACAAATTGACGACCATTGTGAACTGCGATTGTCTGTCCAACAAAATCTGGAGTAATCATAGATGCTCTAGACCAAGTCTTTACAACACCTTTATTACCACCTGCAATATTTTCTTGAACTTTCTTCTCTAATTTATAGTGAACGAATGGTCCTTTTTTTAATGAACGTGCCATGTCTATCTAATTATTTCTTTCTACGTTCTACAATAAACTTATTACTCGGGTTAACTTTAGAACGAGTTCTATAACCTTTAGCAGGTAAACCTTTTCTTGAACGTGGATGACCTCCAGATGAACGTCCTTCACCACCTCCCATTGGGTGATCAACCGGGTTCATTGCTACTGGTCTTGTTCTTGGTCTTCTACCTAACCATCTTGATCTACCAGCTTTACCTGATACGATTAATTGGTGGTCTGAGTTAGAAACAGCTCCAATTGTTGCTGAACAAGTCAACAAGATTAATCTTGTTTCACCTGAAGGCATTTTAATTGTTGCATATTTTCCGTCTCTTGCCATTAATTGAGCGAAAGTTCCTGCAGAACGAGCAATTACAGCTCCTTGACCTGGTCTTAATTCGATACACGAAATAACAGTTCCTAGAGGAATTTTACTTAAAGGCATTGCATTTCCAATTTCTGGAGACGCATCAACACCTGAAACTACAGTTTGCCCAACTTGTAATCCATTTTGAGCAATAACATAAGTTTTTGCTCCGTCAGCATACACTAACAATGAAATAAAAGCTGAACGATTTGGATCATACTCTATTGTTTTAACTGTCGCAGGAATTCCAGCTTTAGTTCTTTTAAAATCAATAATACGATACTTTTGTTTGTGACCACCGCCTGTGTAACGCATGGTCATTTTTCCTTGACTATTTCTACCTCCAGAGTTTTTTTTCGGTGCGATCAATGAACGCTCCGGCTTATCAGTTGTAATAGTGTCAAAGCTATTAACAACTCTAAATCGCTGACCTGGGGTAATAGGTTTTAATTTTCTAACTGACATTTTCTATTAGATATTAGTATAAAAATCTATTGTTTCTCCCTCTTGAACTTGAACAACTGCTTTTTTGTAAGCATTTGTTTTCCCACTGATTAAACCACTTTTGGTATATTTAACACTTCTATCAGCTCTATAGTTCATTGTATTAACTGCAACTACATTCACTCCAAAAGCTGCCTCAACAGCATTTTTGATTTGAATTTTGTTAGCAGATTTTGCAACTACAAAACCAAAACGGTTAAAAACTTCACCATCTTTAGTTATTTTCTCAGTTATAATAGGCTTAATTATGATACTCATAATCTTATTATTTACTTAAATTAGCTTCAATTCCGTCTACTGCACCTTCTAAAAGAACTAAACTTTTTGCATTTAAAATTGCATAAGTACTTAATTCTGAAGTAGTTACAACACTAGACGCTTTTAAATTGCGTGACGACAAATATACATTTTTATTTGTATCACCCAACACAAATAAAGATTTTTTATTCTCTAACCCTAAAGATTTCAATACGTTAATGAAATTTTTAGTGCTTGGTGTTTCAAATGTAAAATCTTCTACTACTACTAAATTTGATTCATTTACTTTTAAAGATAAAGCCGATTTACGAGCTAATCTTTTTAAGTTTTTATTCAATTTGAACGAGTAGCTTCTTGGTCTTGGTCCAAAAACAGTACCTCCTCCTTTAAACAAAGGATTTTTTGCAGATCCTGCACGAGCAGTTCCTGTTCCTTTTTGTTTCTTGATTTTACGAGTACTTCCAGCAACTTCAGCTCTTTCTTTTGCTTTATGATTTCCTTGTCTTTGATTTGCTAAGTATTGCTTAACATCAAGATAAACCGCGTGCTTGTTAGGCTCAATTGCGAAAACTGAATCAGAAAGTTGAACTTTTCTTCCAGTTTCTTTTCCGTTGATATCTAAAACTTTTACTTCCATTACTTCTGAATGATTACATAAGAGTTTTTATGACCTGGTACACAACCTTTTATCACTAAAAGATTCTTTTCTCCAACCACTTTTAAAACTCTAAGGTTTTGTACTGTTACATTTTCTCCTCCAGTTCTTCCAGCCATACGCATTCCTTTGAATACTCTTGACGGATAAGACGAAGCTCCTACAGAACCAGGTGCTCTCAAACGGTTATGTTGACCATGCGTAGCTTGTCCAACACCTCCAAAACCATGACGTTTTACAACCCCTTGGACTCCTTTACCTTTTGATACTCCAACAACATCAACAAATTCACCTTCCGCGAATAAGTCAACAGCGATTACATCGCCTAATTTGTACTCCTGTTCAAAACCTTTGAATTCAACGACTTTTTTCTTTGCAGCTGTTCCCGCTTTCTTAAAGTGACCTAACTCAGCTTTAATAGAACGTTTTTCAGCTTTGTCATCGAAACCTAACTGAATAGCAGAATATCCGTCTACTTCATTGGTTCTGACTTGGGTAACAACGCATGGACCACACTCGATTACAGTACAAGGAATATTTTTCCCGTTCTCATCAAAGATGCTAGTCATGCCAATTTTTCTTCCGATTAACCCAGACATATTAAACTAATTATTAATTAAACTCTTTTTTATATAACAAATAGTATTTGCACACTACTCATTTTGAGGGTGCAAATATATAAATTATTTTTTAATTATCGCAAAAATAAATAGTTAAGTAAAATTTCTTTAAAAAAGGCTTTTTTACTCAACAAAAATGATAAGAAAAAAACCGTAATGCTTATAACATTAACGGTTTTTTCAATTTATTGCGATTTTTAAATCTAAATCAATTATACTTTGATTTCTACTTCAACTCCGCTAGGTAATTCCAATTTCATTAAAGCATCGATAGTTTTAGAAGAAGAACTGTAGATATCTAACAATCTCTTATATGAACTTAATTCGAATTGCTCTCTTGATTTTTTATTAACGTGTGGAGAACGTAATACCGTAAAAATCTTTTTGTGAGTTGGTAATGGAATTGGACCTGTCACCACTGCACCTGTACTTTTTACAGTTTTTACAATCTTCTCAGCAGATTTATCTACTAAATTGTGATCGTAAGATTTTAATTTTATTCTGATTTTTTGACTCATTTTCTTAAAAATTAAGCGTTACCTTTTGCTTTTTTGATTACAGCTTCTGAAATATTAGAAGGTGTTTCTGCATAATGTGAAAACTCCATTGTTGAAGTAGCTCTACCAGATGATAATGTTCTTAATGTAGTTACATAACCAAACATTTCAGATAAAGGCACATCAGCTTTGATAGTTTTAGCACCATTTCTATCACCCATATCATTTACTTGACCTCTACGACGGTTCAAGTCACCTACGATATCACCCATGTT
Organism: Ichthyophis bannanicus; assembly: GCA_033557465.1. Classification (NCBI taxonomy): domain Eukaryota; kingdom Metazoa; phylum Chordata; class Amphibia; order Gymnophiona; family Ichthyophiidae; genus Ichthyophis; species Ichthyophis bannanicus. The sequence goes on from CM066039.1 coordinate 339,633,902, forward strand.
TTCTTCTGGAGTAATAACTTCGATTTTCATGATTGGCTCAAGAATAACAGCTCCAGCAGCACGTCCAACTTCTTTATATCCCATTTTTGCAGCTAATTCAAAAGAAAGAGCATCAGAATCCACAGGGTGGAAAGATCCGTCTAATAAAGTTACTTTCAAACTATCTACAGCATATCCTGCTAAAGGACCTGCTTTCATAGCTTCTCTGAAACCTTTTTCTACAGCTGGAATATATTCTTTTGGTACGTTACCACCTTTTACTTCATTAACAAACTGTAATCCCATAGGAGCTTTACCGTCTACTAAATCAGCAGGTTCTAAACGGAATACGATATCACCAAATTTACCACGACCTCCAGATTGTTTTTTGTAAACTTCTCTGTGTTGTGCAGATTTTGTGAACGCTTCTTTATACTCTACTTGTGGCTCACCTTGGTTAACCTCAACTTTAAACTCACGTTTCATACGATCTACAAGGATGTCTAAGTGTAACTCACCCATACCTGAAATAATCGTTTGACCTGAAGCCTCATCAGTTCTAACAGTAAACGTTGGATCTTCTTCTGCTAATTTAGCTAAAGCCATACCCATTTTATCTACGTCAGCTTTTGTTTTTGGCTCAATAGCGATACCAATTACTGGATCAGGGAATTTCATTGACTCAAGAATAATTGGGTGTTTTTCATCACACATTGTATCTCCTGTCTTGATATCCTTAAATCCTACAGCCGCTCCAATATCTCCAGCCTCAATATATTCGATTGGATTTTGTTTGTTAGCGTGCATTTGGTAAATACGAGATATACGCTCTTTGTTTCCAGAACGAGTGTTCAAGATATAAGAACCCGCATCTAAACGACCTGAATAAGCACGGAAGAAAGCTAAACGACCAACATAAGGGTCAGTAGCGATTTTAAATGCTAAAGCTGCAAAAGGCTCTTTTGGATCAGGACGACGTAAAATTTTCTTTTGATCTTCTTCTAATAAATCTTTCTCATCAGGATGGATTCCCTCGATACCTTCTTTATCCATTGGCGATGGCAAGTATTTACATACTGCATCTAACATGAACTGAACTCCTTTATTTTTGAATGAAGAACCAGCAATCATAGGAATGATAGCCATATCAATTGTAGCAGCTCTTAAAGCTGTATTGATTTCATCCTCAGTAATAGAGTTTTCGTCTTCCATGTATTTTTCCAACAAGTTTTCGTCGTAAGTAGCAATCTCTTCAATTAAAATTGAACGGTATTGTTTTACTTCGTCAACCATATCTGCTGGGATAGGCACGATATCAAAAGTTGCCCCTTGAGTTTCGTCATGCCAAATAATAGCTTGGTTTTTCACTAAATCAACTACTCCTTTGAAGTCATTTTCTTCACCAATAGGTAAAGTAATAGCAACCGCGTTTGACTTCAACATGTCTTTCACTTGTTGACAAACATTTAAGAAGTTAGAACCTTGACGGTCCATTTTGTTTACGAATCCCATACGTGGAACTCTATATTGATCTGCTAATCTCCAGTTAGTTTCAGATTGAGGCTCAACACCATCAACTGCACTAAATAAAAACACTAAACCATCTAATACACGTAACGAACGGTTTACCTCAACTGTAAAGTCAACGTGACCAGGGGTATCGATAATATTAAAGTGGTAAGGTTTTGATTCTGGTAAAATTTTTCCTTGCTCTGTTGGAAAACTCCATTCACAAGTTGTAGCAGCAGAAGTAATTGTAATACCTCTTTCTTGCTCTTGTGCCATCCAGTCCATTGTTGCAGCACCATCATGTACTTCACCAATTTTGTGTGATTTTCCAGTATAGAATAAGATACGCTCAGTAGTTGTTGTTTTACCAGCATCAATATGAGCAGCAATTCCAATGTTTCTTGTATATTTTAAATCTCTAGCCATTTCTATACGAATTAAAATCTAAAGTGAGAGAATGCTTTATTAGCATCTGCCATTTTGTGAGTATCCATTCTTTTCTTAACAGCAGCACCTTCTTCTTTAGCCGCAGCTAAAATTTCAGAAGCTAATTTACCTGCCATTGATTTTTCGTTTCTTCTTCTTGCATAAAGAATCATCCATTTGAAAGCATAAGAACTCTTTCTAGCTGGACGAATATGCATTGGAATTTGGAATGTAGCTCCACCCACTCTACGTGAACGAACTTCTACGTGAGGCATAACGTTTGTTAATGCATCTTTCCAAATCTCTAAAGCAGATTTTTCTGCATCTTGCTTTTTAGTTTCAACGATTTCTAATGCATCATAAAAAACTTTAAAAGCTGTTGATTTTTTACCATCCCACATTAAGTTATTCACAAAACGTGTTACTAACTGATCGTTAAATTTTGGATCTGGTAAAAGTGGTCTTTTTTTGGCCGCTCTTTTTCTCATGTCTTTTCTTTAAAAGATTTTAAATTACTTTTTCTTTCCAGTTGGTGCAGGTGCTTGTCCTGGTTTTGGACGTTTTGCTCCATACTTAGATCTACGTTGTGTTCTTCCTGCAACACCCGCAGTGTCTAATGCTCCACGTACGATGTGGTAACGTACACCTGGTAAATCTTTTACTCTTCCACCTCTAACTAATACTATCGAGTGCTCTTGTAGATTGTGACCTTCTCCAGGAATGTATGCATTCACCTCGTTACCGTTTGTTAAACGAACCCTAGCTACCTTTCTCATTGCTGAGTTTGGTTTTTTAGGAGTTGTTGTGTAAACACGAGTACACACCCCTCTTCTTTGAGGACAAGAATCTAAAGCAGCCGATTTACTCTTCTTAGTTATTTGGGTTCTCCCTGTTCTTACTAATTGTTGAATTGTTGGCATAATTAAATACTAAAAATTTTTACTGTTTAAAATTCCCGCTTTTTACGGGGTTGCAAATGTAGGAATTATTTTTTACTTTCCAAATCATAATTTATTAATTTTCAATATGATTACATTTTAGCAGTAATTTGATTTGTATTGAGTTATCAAAATAGAACAACAACGCAGTACTACAAATAAAATTTATTTTGCTTTTTTTCGTTTCTTTACAGCAATGAAATCTATTCTTCTTTTTATCGTATGTCTATGCTTCCAATTTTCATTGGGACAAAACTTCTATTTAGAAGTAGCTGGAACATCTGAAAAAGAAAACAAAACCATTGATAGTTTGCAATACGAATCCAAACACGCTTCGGTGGCTTCTATTTTAGAAGAACAAAAACGTTTTGAAAGTAAATTAACAAATCAAGGTTATTTTGATTGGCAGTTATTGGAACAGAAAAAAGTAAATGACAGCAGTTTTGTTTTTAAATACAATTTGGGAAATCCGATAAAAAACAACACTATATATATAGGTAAACTTTCTACCGAAGAAAAATCGCTGCTGCAATTAGAAAGTGACACTTTGATTATTGCCACAAATGAAGTAGAGAATTTCATGAAAGGTAAAATCGCTTTATTGGAAAAGAAAGGTTATTCGTTAGCGAATTTGCAATTGATTAATCAGCAAAAAAATGAAAATAGTTTGTTTTCTGAATTGCTACTAAAACTCAATTCGAAAAGAAATATTACCGACATTGTTATTGTAGGTTACGACAAATTTCCGACAGGAATTAAAAAAGCAATTACTAAGAAAGCAAAAAAAGTGACTTTTAATCAGGATAACTTAAAACAGATTAATGATGAATTTGACAAACTGCAATTTGTAAATCAACTGAAATATCCTGAAATTTTATTTACAACCGATTCGACCAAAATTTTTGTGTATTTAGAAAAATCAAAACCGAATAAATTTGATGGCTTTATTGGATTTTCTAATGACGATAAAAGTAAATTAACCTTTAATGGTTATTTGGATTTGCAATTGCAAAACATTTTGAATTCGGGCGAAAAATTTAATTTGTATTGGAAAAACGATGGTAACCAACAAACTTCATTCAACATCGGAACTGAATTACCTTATATTTTCAAAACACCGTTTGGAATTAAAGCTAATTTGAGAATTTTCAAACAAGATTCTACTTTTCAAAATACTGTTACCGATTTAAATTTAGGTTATTATTTTTCGTACAACACAAAAGCATTTATTGGTTATCAAAAAACTACTTCCGTGGATATTCAAAACACGAATTCATTTAGTTTGAATGATTTTACAAATACATTTTTGACTTCGAGTTTTGAACATGTAACTTTTTCTCAAGACAATTTTATTTTTCCAGAACGAACAAAGGTTTTTACCAAAATTGGATTCGGAAGCAGAACAATTTCAAGTGCAAAATCAAATCAGTTTTTTGGACAATTAGAAGTTAGTCATTACTTTGAATTAAATCAGAAAAACAGCATTTTCATCAAGAATCAATCGTATTATTTACAAAGTGATGATTACATCATTAACGAGTTATTTCGATTTGGCGGTATCAATTCGATTAGAGGTTTTAACGAAAATAGTTTACAAGCAAATGTTTTTAGCGGAATTATGGCAGAATATCGCTATTTAGTCGCGCCAAATTTATACGTTCATTCCATAACCGATTATGGATATTTTCAAGATAAAACTGCTGAAATTGACGATAAACTTTTAGGCTTAGGTTTCGGATTTGGATTATTTACCAAAAACGGATTATTCAATTTAGTTTATGCCAATGGAAGTACTAGTGACCAAGCCATAAAACTTTCGAATTCTATTGTGCATATTAGTTTTAAAACGAATTTCTAATTCACTAAATTAGAAACTCTCCAAAAATCAAACTAAAATCCTATCTTTGCACCATGGAAAAAGACAACCAAATATTCGGGATTAGAGCAATAATTGAAGCAATTAACGCTAAAAAGGAAATTGACAAAGTATTCGTTCAAAAAGATGCGCAAGGTGACTTGATGCAGGATTTGATGAAAACAATGAAAAGAAACAACATTAACTTTTCTTACGTTCCTGTTGAAAAACTAAACCGATTAACTCCAAATAATCACCAAGGTGCGGTGGCAACCATTGCTCCTATTTCATTTGTTTCATTGGAAACTATGGTTGAAAGTGTTATTGAAAGTGGTAAAAAACCTTTATTCCTAATTTTAGATCAATTGTCTGATGCGCGTAACTTTGGCGCTATCATCAGAACCGCAGAATGTACGGGTGTTGACGGAATCATTATCCAAAAACAAGGTTCGGCTCCTGTGAATGGAGATACGGTTAAAACTTCGGCTGGAGCTGTTTTTTAATGTACCTATTTGCAAAGTAGACCACATTAAAGATGCTATTTTCTATTTACAAGGTTCTGGAATTAAAACCGTTGCGGCAACTGAAAAAACTGAACAACACATATACGACATCGACTTCAACGAAGGTGTTGCCATTATTATGGGAAGCGAAGACAGAGGTGTGAATCCTTCGGTATTGAAAATTGTTGATGAAAAAGCAAAATTACCAATGTTTGGCACAATAGAATCATTAAATGTTTCGGTAGCTTGCGGTGCTTTTTTGTATGAGGCGTTGAGACAGAGAATGTAGCTTCTATGAATTACAACTTTATCGAGTTTATTGAATAATTAAATTTTTCAATTTGTTCGAGAATTACATTTAAGTAAATAACATAAAATTTGTTATTTACTTTTTTTATGCCAAATTTTCTCTTTTTGTTTAACTTAACATCATCAAAATAATAATCAAGATTATTGTCTTTTACTATATTTTGAAAATCATCATAAGACAACCCAAAACTATTTGAAATATCATTTTTTTCATTTCTAGGAATATATAAAGTTGAAATGATTTGCTGTCTTTCAAAATAGAACAAATGACTAAAGTGTCCATCAATGGTATGCTTCGCTTTATTTAATTCTTTTGGCAATAAAATTTCAAAATAGGCATCATGAACTTCTTCAGAATCTGCCTTTGTTACCGATAATGGAGTGTTTGATATTTAAAAAACTCTATTTGATTATAGCTTTTTTTACTATTAATTGTTGAACAGCTAAAAAGGACAAATAATAAAATATATAGAATTTTTGTTTTCATATTAATCAAATATATAATATTTTACTTCTTCCCTCCTAAAAACTCATAAACCACTTTCATAGAAGAATTGAAATATTCTCTAATTACTTCTTCAGGTTTTGGTGGCGGATTAAAATTTCCTTTTTCGTCGAAGTTTTTCATAAATGGATCGAGTTCAGGATTGAAATCGGGTTTTTGCCATTCGTAAAAAATTGTTTTCCCAAATTGTGGCGTTTTTAAAACTAATGCTAATGCTAATCCTACAATAAATCCAGCTAAATGGCCTTCCCAAGAAATACCTTCTTTCACATTCGGAAACATATACCAAACGCTTCCGCCGTATAAAATTACGATAGTGAAGGATAAAGCAACTAATCGATAATATTTGGTAAAAATACCTTTGAAGAAAATAAAACTTACCAAAGCATAGATTAATCCACTAGCGCCAATGTGATAACTTGGTCTTCCGAGCAACCAAGTTCCTAATCCTGAAAACAGAATTCCCAAAAACAACACGACAAATGATTGTTCCTTGTAGAAATATCTCAAAATAGGTAACAACACTAATAAAGCAACAGAATTATTGGCCAAATGTTCAATATCGCCATGTAAAAAATGGACTAAAAAGAATTCCTTTTAATCCAAAAACTTCCCTTGGATAAATTCCAAAATGCGACAAACTATGATGAAAATGCAACTCGTACCAAAAAACCAACCATAAAGTCAATACAAAAAATAGCGGTAATAAAATGACCGCTTTTGTAAACTGAAAAGGATTATCATACTGTTTTTCCATGTTGAATTGCGTTCAAAGATAAAGCCAAAATTATTTCTATGCACATTTGTCATAAAATTGTAATTTTACGTCATGAATCAACCATTAGCCGAACGCATTCGCCCACAACAATTATCAGATTACATCAGCCAATTGCACTTAGTTGGACCTGATGGTTCTTTAACGCAACAAATTGCCAAAGGATTAATCCCAAGTTTAATTTTATGGGGGCCACCCGGAACCGGAAAAACCACCTTAGCGCAAATCATGGCGCAAGAAAGCAAACGTCCATTTTATCAATTAAGTGCGATTCATTCTGGAGTGAAAGACATTCGTGAAGTTATTGAAAAAGCAAAGCAAAGCAGCGGTTTATTCACCGCAAAAAATCCGATTTTATTTATTGACGAGATTCATCGTTTTTCTAAATCGCAACAAGACTCACTATTAGCTGCGGTAGAAAAAGGTTGGGTAACTTTGATAGGCGCAACCACTGAAAATCCGAGTTTTGAAGTCATTCCTGCTTTATTGTCAAGATGTCAGGTTTATGTTTTGAATGCGTTTACCAAAGAAGATTTGGAAGCTTTATTACATCGTGCTATGAAAACCGATGTTCAGCTACAAAACAAAGACATTCAATTAAAAGAAACCGAAGCTTTGTTAAGACTTTCGGGTGGAGATGGAAGAAAATTATTGAATATTTTCGAATTGGTCATTAATGCAACCGATACTTCTACAAGCTCAGCACTCATAGAAGTTAAAAATGAAAAAGTGATGCAATTGGTGCAAAAAAACACGGTATTGTATGACAAAACAGGCGAACAACATTACGATATAGTTTCCGCTTTTATTAAATCGATTCGTGGAAGCGACCCAAATGGTGCGGTGTATTTGTTAGCTCGAATGATTGAAGGTGGCGAAGATGTAAAATTCATTGCCCGACGAATGCTTATTTTAGCCAGTGAAGATATCGGAAATGCCAATCCAACGGCTTTGATAATGGCAAATAATACTTTTCAAGCCGTAACCACCATTGGTTATCCTGAAAGTCGCATTATTTTGAGTCAATGTGCGATTTATTTGGCAACTTCAGCTAAAAGCAATGCGAGTTACATGGCCATTGGAAAGGCACAACAAATGGTAAAACAAACTGGTGATTTACCGGTTCCAATTCACTTACGAAATGCTCCAACCAAACTAATGAAAGAATTAGGTTATGGCGAAGAGTACAAATACTCGCACGATTTTCCTAACAACTTTGCCGAGCAAGAGTTTTTACCAACTGAAATTGCGGAAACTAAATTCTTTGAACCTGGCGAAAATGCTCGTGAAAAAGAATTACGTCAATTTTTAAAAAATAGATGGAAAGATAAGTATGGTTATTGAGTAGTGAGTAGTGAGTAGTGAGTAGTGAGTAGTGAGTAGTGAGTAGTGCAAAATTACTTTTTACTTTTTACTTTTTACTTTTTACTTTTTACTTTTTACTTTTTACTTTTTACTTTTTACTTTTTACTTTTTACTTTTTACTTTTTACTTTTTACTAAAACTTAACCTCTACTTTTTCTGAAACTAAACTATCATTCAAATAATATTCAAAAAACCAATTGCTATTTTTTTAACTAAAATTCCAGACTTTGAATCTTTTTGAGCGATGAAAACACTTTCCACAGTGGTTTTCTTTAAAATAAAAATTGTTTCTGGTTTATCATTGACTAATTTATACCCTGTTGATGTAGGAATTGCAAAAAGTTGGTTACTATTTGTTGTAACAGTAGTAGCTTCCTCAACCACAGCAGGAGGAACTTCTGGAGTTGATTTCATTTCAATTGGAGTGGCAATCACAATCTCGTTGCTTATTCCTGATGGTTTAAAATTTAATTTTCCAGACATTGATGACAAAGCAATTCTAAAAGCTTCTGTGTATGCCTTTTGAAATTCTTTTTCTCGACTTGTTCCTTGATCGCTAATATAAACCACTTTATTGTAGCAATCAATTAGCTCAATTGTAATCTTTGTAACTAATATATTGCTATTCTTAACAGCTCTTGCCGACAATGCTAAACAACGATTATTTGCTAATTCTTGTGGAAAATTGTCGGTATCATACAATACTTTAAAACCTTCTTTTTCAAAAAAAGATTTAGCCATAAAATTAGTATTGTACTCATTTTCGTTTTTGAAAAATTCAAATTTTTTAGGAACAATTATATACTTGTAATTTTCTTGTGCAAATGAAAACGAATAAGTAATTAGAAGCAGTAACAAAATTATTTTTTTCATAATTATAATATATTTTTAATTCTAATAAATGTTTTATTTGTAGGACTGGATTTTCAATATCACTATTATGCTCATTAAAAAATATAGCTTCAATTCCAGCATCTTGCGCTCCAACAATATCAGCTTCATAACTATCGCCTATCATTAGACTATCATTTTTTGAGGCATTCGCCAAAGATAAGGCAAAATCAAATATGTTTCGATGTGGTTTTTTAACACCTGCCATTTCGGAATTGGTTATGGTTTCAAAGTAATGATCAATATTAGAATTCTTGAGCTTTTTAGTTTGAACCGAAGCAAAACCATTTGTTATAATATGCAATTTATAATTAGGTTTTAAGTAATCTAATATTTCAATTGCTCCGTCAAACAAATTATTATATTCGGGAAGATATTTAATATAATCTTCCGAAAGTTGGTGAATAATTTTATCTGAGACCTCATATTGCAAAGCATCAAAAACATCTTTCAAGCGATAATAACGTAAATCTTCGTGTGAAATTTTATTTACTTGATACAGTTTCCAGTAATGGTGATTTCTCGGAATATAAATATTTAAAAAATCTGGTAAAGAAATTTCAAATCCTTGCTCTTTGAAAATAGTATCAAACGCAAAGGCTGAGTTTTTATCAAAATCCCAAAGTGTATGATCTAAATCAAAAAAAAGGTGTTTCTTATGTTTGAAATTTTGCAAGTCTTCTTATTTTTTAGAAACAATTTCGGCATTTTCAATGTTGTAAATCCAATTATCTACATCTGTTTCATTGACTTTAAATGTTCCTTTAATTGTTAAATAAGTATCTGTTTTTAATTTTGGCAATGAACCTTTAAATTTCAAACCCGTAATAGTTTCTGGTCCCGATTTTCCACAGAAAAAACAAGAAGCAAATACATTTTTACTCAAAGCATAATTTTTACTATCAATAGGCACAATAAAACCAGTCAAATAAACTGTTTTATTGTGATAACCTTTTAATTTCAGATTCACTTGAGGAAATTCTACTTCTCCATACGTTGCATGTTTTTTACGAACATATTTGATATCTCCTAATAGTTTCCATGTCAACGTATCGTTTGCAACTGTTGTTTTAGCAAAAGTCTGCTTTTCTGTTTTTGAATTTTTCTCAAAACTCATTAATGAAATAAATACTACTAGAGCTAAAGCTATTTTAATAAAATTACGCATTGGCTAATGTTTTTGATATGTTTAAGTTATAGGCTTTTACTGCTGGAATTAACGCCGCAATAAAGCCAACAAATAGTGTTACTAAAAATAAAGCTCCTTCTTTTTGCCAAAGAAACTCGTATGGGTTAAAACTCATTTTAAAATCTTCTTCAGAAGAATTAGACAACATACTTAATGCTACTCTTCCCAAAATCGTACCAAAAATAAATCCTACAACACAAAGCAATAAACTTTCAATCATAACTACTTTTAACAATTGAAATCTTCTTGCTCCATTGACACGCATTAAGGCAAATTCAACTTTGCGCTCTTTTAATGTATTAAACAAAGCAATAAAAATTGAAATTCCTGAAATAAGCATAATGCCATATGCTAAATATTGCAAAGCAGTTACACCAATTCCAAACAACCCAAACAATCGATTGACTTCAAATGCTGGAGAAGCAGCTTGCATCTTTGTGTTTTGAGGAACTACACGTTGCCATGTTAATTTTGCCATTTGATTTCTAATTTTTAGCAGAACTGCTGTAATTTCCATATTTGGCTCATCTAATGTCAAATCCGCTTTTTGATGTTCGTCTCCTTCTTCATGAATATGTCCTTCTTCTCCATGAGCTGGAATTTCTTCATGTCCATGGTGCATTTGCCAAACCGTTGGAATAGTACATAAAATTAAATTATCTACAACTTTACCTGTTTTAGAAGCAATACCAACAACTTTATAGGCGTAATTTTCATGAACTTCTCCTTCTTCTGCATCACCATGAGAGCCATAAAACTCATCTCCAATTTTTAAATTTAATTTTTGAGCAATTTCGCTACCAACAACCACTTCAAAATTCTTTTCAAATAGTTTTCCTTCTGCTAATTTTGCTTTATACTTTACTAAATAATCGTGTGTTGTTCCTAAAATTTTATATCCTCGATAATTATCACCAAATGCTAACGGAATTGCTTTTTCTACATACGGATTATTCATCCATACTTTAGCAGAATCATAATTGATATTTCCCGTAGGCGAATCTACTTGATACACCGAAGACAAAATCAATTGCAAAGGACTTCCTTGAGCTCCCAAAACCAATCTACATCTTCAATATTACTGGTAAACTTTTCTTCAAATTGCTTTTCTACTAAAATTAAAGTTGTAATAATTGCCACACTTGAGGTTAACAAAATAACACTCAAAATAGTATTTAATGTTTAAACCATATATTTTCCATGCTAATTTTGTAATCATATCAAAGTGATTTTATTGATAAACTTTTCTTTAATTCGGCTATCGTGAGTTACGATTAACAATGCCGCCTTATACTCTTTTGATAAAGAAGTAAGTAATTCAATTACTTTTTCAGCATTTTTATCATCTAAACTTGATGTTGGTTCGTCTGCTAACAATACTTTTGGCTCATTAATTAGTGCTCGAGCAATAGAAACACGTTGTTGTTGCCCTATACTCAACTGTGAAGGCAATTTAGTAGCTTGATTTTCGATTCCTAATTGTTCTAATAATTTCTTAGCTCGTTTAGTATGTTTTTTCCCTGTTGCCAACCAACTTGCCATTTCTAAGTTTTCCAAAACAGTCAAAGCAGCAATAAAATGTGATTTTTGAAAAACCACACCGATGTGTTTCCCTCTAAATCTGTCAGTTGATTTTTCTGTAAGCGTTAGAATATCCGTTTTATCAATTACAATTTCTCCTTTAGTGGGTTTCAACAACCCAGCTAAAATATGCAAATAAGTAGTTTTTCCCTTTCCTGAATCACCGGTAATCAACAAAGTACTTCCCGCTTCGCAATACAAATCTGGAAAATAAATTCTTGCTCTTTACTATAAGAAAATCGTATGTTTTTAGTGCTTATCATTATTGTTTCAGCATTAATTTAGTGCCGCAAGATACTAAATTCGTTAGAAAAATTTCTTAAATAAATTTTAATAAAAAACCTTGTGATCTAGTTTTATCACAAGGTATTTATGTTTTAATCTCAAATATTATTCTTCGTCATGTGTGCACAATCCTACAATAGTATGAAACACATCATGCAAATCATTTAAAGCTTTAGTAATTTTTTCATCAGTAGCATTTGATTTTACTAATTTATCTAAAGCTTTACTATCTTTCACTAATTTATTCACGGAAGCAAGAATTTCTTTTTTGTTGAATTCTGCTGGAATTTTTGCAGTTTTCAATGCCAAAGCTTTTTCAGCTAATTCCGCACTTCTTTCTTTGATAGGTTGTAAATTCCCTTCTTCACTTGGATGAAAAGTTTGTGACATCACTTTGTGAAACGCTTTAATTTCTGGCCAAGCGGCAAATTTATCTGGTTTTGGCATAGCCGCTTTATATCTGTTACTCACCTCAGTCCAGTTTACCACATTCCATAAAGCGGATAAATAATCGGCTCTTTTGTTTTGATATTTTAAATAATAAGCGTGTTCCCAAACATCGATTCCAAAGATTGGTGTTCCTTTTACTTCAGCAATATCCATTAATGGATTGTCTTGATTTGGAGTAGAACTTACTACTAATTTTCCTTCTTTAGTTACAACCAACCAAGCCCAACCTGAACCAAAACGACTTGCTCCTGCTGCATTTAATTTTTCTTTTAAAATATCTAAACTACCAAAAGTATCATTAATAGCTTTTTCTAATTCAACCGACATTTTAGTGTTTTTTTCTGGTGTCAAAACAGACCAAAACAACTCGTGATTGTAATGTCCACCAGCATTATTACGAACTGCTGCTGGCATTGTAGAAACTTTCGAAAAGATTTCGTTCAAACTTAATTTTTCATCAGCTGTTCCTGCTAAAGCTGTATTAAGATTTTTTACATAAGCTGCATGATGTTTGCTGTAATGAATTTCCATTGTTTGCGCATCTACAAAAGGCTCCAAAGCATTGTAAGAGTAAGGCAGAGCTTTTTGTGTAAACTGCGCCGAAGCAGTAAAAGTCACTAAAAGTGTTGCAACTAAAAGTTTTATATTTTTCATGATACTTTATTTTTTGATAAAATTACGGCTTATCAATTAGATTTAAAACTACGAAATCATAAAATTTCCATAATTATTGGATTTAAACGCAAAGAAGCAAAGATTTTTCGCAAAGGTCGCAATGAAAATTTTATTAAAAACTATGTGACTGTGTTTTTAGAAAAAAATCAAAAAATCCCTTCATCCTGAAAACTCAAATAGCCTTTTTCTGTAATGATGAGATGATCTAAAACTTGAATTTCTAAGGTTTGCCCTGCTTCTTTAATCCGTTTGGTGATTTTTAAATCGGCTTCACTGGCGATTAATTTTCCTGAAGGATGATTATGAGAAAGAATTAATCCCGTTGCATTTTGTTCAAATGCCATTTTGAAGATTATGCGAATATCCACAACGGTTCCGGTAATTCCGCCTTTTGATAGTTGGGCTTTGTAGATGACTTTATTGGAATTATTAAGATATAAAACCCAAAATTCTTCGTGAGGCAATTCGCCAATAATGGGTTGCATGATATCGAAAACCGCTTTACTGGAAGTGATTTTTTTGAGTTCAATAGCATCTTCGACTCTTCGCCTTCTGCCTAATTCTAATGCAGCGGCGATAGAAATAGCTTTGGCTTCACCAATTCCTTTGAATTGCATGAGTTGGGAAACCGACATTTTTCCTAAGGTATTCAGATTGTTTTCGGAGGAAGCTAAAATACGTTGACACAACTGTACCGCACTCTCATTACGAGAACCGGAACCAATTAAAATAGCAAGTAATTCGGAATCAGATAAGGTGGATTTACCTTTTAGGAGAAATTTTTCACGTGGGCGATCATCTTCGGCCCATTGGTTGATTGGCGTGTACATAAAATTTTATTTTTGGCGTTTATGAAAACAAAGTAACTCAATTTTTCAAACTCCTCAAAATAAATGGCTTAAAAATTGCGTTTCAATCAATAACAGATAACAAACCATGAAACTATTTCTTTCTTTACTCTTTATCTATTTTTCTTTTGGATGTAAAAAATCTGAGACTATTGCTGAAAACATATCGGAATCAAAACCCACAACTCAACTCATTGAAAACCCAACTGATTTCTATGAAAAATTATCCAATGCGGCGATTTCGATAATTGATCCTGAAGTAGTTTACACACCGGATTATGTTGAAATAAAATATCCAAATGGTGATGTTCCTGCGAAAACGGGTGTTTGTACAGATGTGGTGATTCGTGCTTATCGAAAATTAGGAATTGATTTGCAAAAAGAAGTTCACGAAGACATAACAGCGAACTTTTCTTTGTATCCCAATTTAAAAAAATGGGGTTTGAAAACTACCGATAAAAACATCGATCACAGAAGAGTGCCGAATTTAGAGGTTTTCTTTACGCGAAAAGGAGCAACTTTACCGATTACGCAAAATCCAAAAGATTACAAAACAGGTGATTTATTAACTTGGATGATTGGTGATAAATTACCGCATATTGGCATTGTAACGCACATTAAATCAGAAAATGGCAACCCAATGATTGTGCACAACGTTGGAAGCGGACAAGTTTTAGAAGATTGCTTGTTCAGTTGGAAAATTGTAGGGCATTATAAATACGGCAATTAGACAATTTCCAATGTGCCAATTAAATCTCTAGTAAAATTGACACATTGACCAATTGGCATATTGACTAATTAATTAATTCTTTCACCTCATCAAAATTCAATCCACCATAATTTCCTGAACTCATTAACAATAAAGCGGAATTTTCTAAATTTTGGCTGAATAAAAAGTCTTTGAATTCGGCTGGATTGGTATAAATAATCAAATCTTCTCTTTGGAACGATTGTGCAATTTGGTCATAGGTTACTTCTTCCAAACGTTTGATTTTTACTGCATCGGGTGAGTAGAACACAACAGCAACATCGGCTGCGTCTAAAGCACCTTGGTATTCTTTTAAGAACTCGGCATTTAAACTGCTGTACGTGTGCAATTCTAAACAAGCAATTAATTTTCTATCAGGATATTGTGCTTTCACCGCTTTTGTAGTAGCTGAAACTTTACTTGGAGAATGTGCGAAATCTTTATACGCTACTTTGTTCTTGCTTTCGGCGATTTTTTCTAAACGTTTGGATGCGCCTTTGAAACTGGCTATGGCTTCGTAAAATTCGGCTTCGTCTACACCCATGCATTGGCAAATCCATTTGGCGCCGGCTAAGTTGCTTAAATTATGTGCTCCGAAAACTTCAATTGGCATTGGACCTTCTGGCGTATCTAATAAAGTCATCCCGTTTTCAACTGTATAACTTGGTGTTTGGTAAGCAATTTTTCGAATTGGATTTTCGGTCCCTTCGGCTACTGCTTTTACGGCTTCGTCTTCTTCGTTGTAGACTAAAATGCCTCCTCGTGTGATTTGGTTAGCAAAAATTCTAAATTGTTCTACATAATTATCAAACGTTGGAAACACATTGATATGATCCCAAGCAATTCCCGACAACAAAGCAATATTCGGTTGGTACAAATGGAATTTTGGTCGCAAATCGATTGGAGAAGTTAAATATTCATCTCCTTCTAAAACTATAAAATCGTTGTCTTCGGTTAAATGAACCATCGTATCGAAACCTTCCAATTGAGCTCCAACCATATAATCCACTTCGATATTGTGATAATGCATCACGTGTAAAATCATCGAAGTAATCGTTGTTTTTCCGTGCGAACCACCAATCACCACTCGGGTTTTGTTTTTCGATTGTTCGTATAAAAATTCTGGATACGAATATATTTTTAAGCCTAATTCTTGTGCTTTTAACAATTCTGGATTATCGGCTTTAGCGTGCATTCCTAAAATAATTGCTTCGATATCGGTTGTGATTTTTTCAGGAAACCAACCTTCTTCTTTTGGCAACAAACCTTTTTTCTCCAAACGTGATTTTGAAGGTTCGAAAATAGCGTCATCACTACCTGTTACGTGATATCCTTTGTTGTGTAAGGCTAATGCTAAATTATGCATGGCTGCTCCGCCGATGGCTATGAAATGTGTTCTCATTTTTTGTTGAATTGTTAAACTGTTAATTTGTTAAATCGATTAAACGATTCAACATTTTAACAATTACACTATTTGTTTTCAAATTGCTCTTTTAACTTATTTGCTTTTGCTTTATCTTTCAGCTTGTTCAAATATAAGTCATATAATTTATCGAAAGTAGTTTTTGAATTACCAATTTCGTGTGCTTTTTTATAATGGATTTCTGCTTTTGTATAACGGCTGAAATACATATCAATATATCCTTTTGCTAAATAACCGTCTACTTTTGAAAGCACCATTAATTCATCGGCATATTTCTGTGCCTTTTTTTCGCTTCCTCCAATAATAGCGGGCAGTTCAATATATAACATCACAAGTGCCCAACGTGTTTCTATATGTTTACTATCTAATTTCGCAGCGGTTAAAAATGATTCTTCTACTTCATCAATCATTCCTAAAGCTTTGAATTTGTTAGATTCTTTAGCTTTCATTCCAAGTGCACCACCATATTTGTACCAATAATTAGCCGCTTTAGGAAAACTTGTTTTAAGCTTTTTATAATTATCGATAGCTTCATCCCATTTTTTTTGATGCCCAGCAATATCACCAAGATACTCAATAGTTTTGGTGTGATTTGGGTGTGATTTTAAATAATCTTGAAATGATTGCTTTGCTTCATTGTATTTTTTTTGCGCAAATAACTTCTCCCCTTTCTCAAAATCAGATTGAGAAAAGGCAATTAGTGAAAAAAATAAAAAAAACAACTGCATATTTTTCATTGCTCAAAAATAGTGAATTGATTTTAGTTAACTTTACTTACAAATAATTTAATTTCATACATTTCCCAACCTTTTTAATTTTTTACACTCTATATACAGAAACAGACGATTATGCGTAACTTATTATTTTTATTTTTTTTGGTGCTTTCCGTAAATTTATATTGTCAAAATGACAATCATTGGAAAGAAGTTTATAAATATGAATTGGATGGAAAAGTTGCATCTGCTCAAAAAAAAGTGCAAGAAATTTACAAAATTGCCAAACGAAAAAAAAAATGAAGTTCAAATTGTAAAATGTTTTTTTTACTTGTCCAAATTTGAGCAAGTTTTTGACGAAAAAGCACAAACAACTATTATTCAAAACTTAAGAAAAGAAATAAATGAAGCCAATCCAGCTTCGAAGGCATTATTATATTACATCTATGGAAATATTTTGCAAGATTACTATAATGCTTTCTCATATCAAATAAAGCAAAGAACAACACTAGCTGAGCAAAAAAACAATGATTTCTTAACATGGACCAGCGCTAATTTTGAAAAAGAAATTGAAAATGCATTTTCAAATTGTATTGAAAATGAAAAAAAATTACGCTTAATAACTATTGACTCCTTTAAAGAAGTTTTTGAAATTGCTCCAAATATTGATCAAAAAAACTACAGCTTATATGATTTTTTAGCTGAAAAAACCGTTTTGCATTACAAAGTAAAAATAAACACTCGGGATATTAAATCAAATAATAAAAACAATGATTTATTTGAGAACCTTTATGTTGATTCAAAAAAATTTATCAACTATAAAACAACTCATTTAGAAGATGAAAACCTCAAAAAACTATTGCAGATTTTACAAAAAAATGAACAACATTATCTATCAACAAATAATAATAAAATTGACATTGCTTATTATGAACGATTAAAATTTGCTCATTCTATTTTTCAGAATGATTCTGTTTTTCAAAAACACATTTCTCTTTTAGAAAAGAACACTTCTGACATATTACTAAAGCAACAATTAAGAATTGACAGAGCTAAATTTTATACTTCACAAGCATCTAAAGATTCTAAAATAAATATGCACTATAAAGCACTTGCATTAATTGATACCATTTTTCAATCAAAAGTAAATATTAATGCATTAGCGGACGCAGAAAAAATAAAATTTGATATAGAAAGTAAATGGTTAAGTATTGAGTTTGAAAAAACCATATACCCAAATCAAAACAGCAGGGCATTAGTTAATTTTAAAAACATAGATTCAATAAAAATAAGCTACTATCTTTTGCCTGTTAAAAACAATGATTGGTTTAACAACAATAATTATTATAGAAATAATAAACTTTTTAACACAGACTCATTAGTTTTAGATTTTAAAAATAAACATATCCCAATAAAAAGTTACATCAGAAAACTTCCATCAAAAGGTGACTATTTTCAATATTCAACAGAAATTTTACTAGAAAAAATGGATGTCGGAAATTATTTGGTTGTTTTAGAAACTACAACAGATTCGTTTAATTCAAAAACTTTTTTTACCTATGATAGAATTGAAGTGACTAATTTTTTCGTTGTAGAAGATAATCTATTTACAAAAGATTCTTTTTCTGTTTTGGATAGAAAAACAGGGAAACCAATTGAAACAGTGTTTTTTAGAAATGAAGAAGAAACAATAGCTACAAACGAACAAGGGAAAGCAAATTTCAAGTTAAAAAAGTATGATAACGAAAGAAAATATGACCAAAGTATTTTAATTTTCAAGGACAACGATACCCTTAAAAAAACATACAACAGAAATTTCATTTACGACAATAATAGTCAAGTTAAATATGATAAATATGAACATTTTGAGGCAAAAGCGATGATCTATTTTGATAGAGCAATTTATCGCCCAGGGCAAAAATTGTACTATAAAGGCATATTAATACAAAACATAGATAATATAAAAAGCGTGGTTCCTTATGTGAGTGTTCATGTTTCTATTTCAGATGTTAATAATACTATTTTAAAAGAATTTGATATACAAACCAACGAATTTGGCTCTTTTTCAGGCGAATTTGATATCCCTAAAAACGTGTTGACAGGAGAATTTAGTTTTGAAATTGAAGAAGCCGAACATTATGCGGTTGATACAAAATATAATAACGAAAAAGAAGACGAACATGAGTTTTGGGATAATGTAGATTTTAATCAATATGATCTATTTTCATTTCAAGTCGAAGAATATAAACGCCCTACATTTGAAGTGAAATTTGACACAATAAAAGAAAATTATACTATTGGTGATAGTATTAAAATTAAAGGATATGCAAAAGCCTTAGCAGGAAACAACTTAACTAATGCTAAAGTTGCTTATAGTATTTCGAGAAGCATTTCTGTTTATGGGCAATATTTCCCTCAAGAAACAAACTTTATAAATACTGAAACATCTACAGATGAAAATGGGAATTTTACAATTGAGTTTCCAGCAACTTTTGAAAACATAAAAAACGACAGTATCAATTCATTAAACTATACGATAAATGTAAATGTTATTGACAGCAATGGAGAAACAAGAAGTGCTTCCCAAGTAGTAAAAGTTGGCAAAGAAATGCTGGCTTTAAATTCTACTAAACAATAATTTATTCATAGAAGACACAAACAAGTTAACCATAAATAGTACAACTCTAAATAACTATCCAATCGATGCAAAGGGCAAAATAAAAATATATGAAAACCAAAGCAAAAAATTTTTAAAGCAAAGACTTTTACAATTTCCAGAAATTCAAACAATATCTCGAAACGAATTTGAAGTGCTTTTCCCTAATGAACCTTATGATCAATCTGATAATGAAAACAAAGAAACATTAATCAATACTATTCCATTTGATACAAAAAATGGAAAAGAAATTTCATTAGCGTTTTTAAAAATGCTACCATTGGAAATTATTCTATCGTTATAGAAGCTTATGATTTTAAAAACAATCTGATTACAGAACGCAAACACTTTACGGTGGTTTCAAAAAAACCAACTTTTTCTAAAAATGAACTTTTCACCTATAAAGATGTTTCCAAACCAAACACAAATCAAATTGAAATAGAAATTCAATCCGTAATTCCTGATTTATGGATATCATCGCGATTTTATGAAGATAAAGACACTGTTGAAAACGAACAAATTATTCAATTAGAAAATGGAAAAGGAACATTTAAGTTTTTAAAAAAATCAGATTACAAAAACAATTTAAATTTTCATTTCTCAACAATTTGGGAAAACATTAGTTATTATAAAATATATTCTATTCAAAAAAACGATACAGAAACTTCTTTAAAAATAGAAGTTGAGAGTATACGTAATAAAATTGAACCTGGAAGCGAAGAAACTTGGTCATTCAAAATACTAGATCAAAAACTTCAGTCTGAAATTCTGGCAAGCATGTATGATAGCTCATTGGATCAATTTATGGAAAAAAATTGGGAAAATATATATTTCTATAATCATTCTAACGAACCAGATTATCCAAATCTATATTTTTATAATTTGACAGAAAAAAGATTTTACAACTTAAATGATACTGTAAAACTATATGACGAATATTATTATGATCTCACAAGCTTAAAAGATTTGGATTTGATTTTAATAATCCGAAAAATACTTATGTAAATGAAGAATATTTATACAGTATCGAGTCTAAAATCAAAGCTCCTAAAAACGCAAAAAACATTGTAGGTATTGTTTCCGATGAATTAGGTCCCGCTGTTGGTGCAATAGTCAAAGTAAAAGGAACCAATAGAACTACTACCACAAACTTTGATGGTGAATTTGAAATTGAAGCTGCACCAGGAGAAATTTTAGAGATCTTATTTTTAGATAGTAAAGAAAAAATATTAATTGGTTCTAATAAAAACTACACAATCACACTAAAATCTGTATTAAAAGAGGTAGTAATTACTTCAGCGCTTGGCATAAAAAAGGAACAAAACGCTGTGACATCATCTCAAAAAATATTTTTTGACAAAGAAATAATTCAACCATCAGACAAAAATATCATTCAAAAATTATCGGGAAAAGTCTCAGGATTACAAATTACTGATACTGTACAAAATGGAAGTAAAACTACCCGAATAGTATTAAGAGGCAACCGCTCAATATTAGGTAATAATGAAGTATTAATTGTAATTGACGGTGTAATTTCCTCAACTAATGTTCTTCAAAATATACCTGCTGAACTTGTAGATAGCGTTAACATATTAAAAGGATCTCAAGGTGCAGCTCTTTACGGAAGTCAAGGTGTAAATGGTGTTTTAGTAATTACCACTAAAAATGCTTTAAAAGAACTGTCACAAGTAAAAACAAGAACAAATTTTAATGAAACTGCTTTCTTTTATCCAAACTTAAAAACAGATATTAACGGAAAAGTTTCTTTTAATTTTACAACACCAGAATCGTTAACACAGTGGAAATTGCGCTTATATGCACACAATAAAAAAGGTGAAAACGGCTATTTTGAATCAAGTATTATTTCACAAAAAGATGTAATGATTCAAACTAATATGCCACGCTTTGTTAGAGAAAAAGACACCATAAATATAGCTGTAAAAGTAGTAAATATGACTCATGAAACTAAATCTGGAATTGCTATGTTAATGCTTTATGATGCTGCTACAATGAAACCTATTGATAGCATTTCATTGAACCTGAAAAACACAAAAAATTTCAGTTGTAAACCTAAAGAAAGCGTTGCTGTTAATTGGAAAATTACTGTCCCTGAAGGTTTGCAAGGACTACAATATAAAATAGTAGCAAAATCAGGTAATTTTTCTGATGG
This sequence comes from Ichthyophis bannanicus, assembly GCA_033557465.1. NCBI lineage: Eukaryota > Metazoa > Chordata > Amphibia > Gymnophiona > Ichthyophiidae > Ichthyophis > Ichthyophis bannanicus. Next base: position 339,655,695 of record CM066039.1, read on the forward strand.
TGAAGAAAATATCTTACCTGTTTTAAGTAATAAAATTTTTATTACAGAAAGCATTCCTATATGGATAAAAGGTAATTCTAATAAAGAATATGTTTTTGAAAATTTAAAAAACAATAATTTAAAAACATTGAAAAATCATCAATTGACTTTAGAATACACTTCAAATCCAATATGGTTTGTTATTCAAGCTCTTCCCTATCTAATGGAATATGAACATGAATGTGCAGAACAAACATTCTCAAGATATTATGCAAATTTCATAGCAACTGAATTGATAAATAGTAATCCAAAAATTGCTTCATTATTCAACTCTTGGAAAGACAATCCGAAAGCAATTTCAAAATTAACAAAAAACGAAGAATTAAAATCGATTGTATTAAATGAAACACCTTGGTTATTAGATGCCGAAAATGATGAGCTAAAAAATAAGCGCTTAGCGATTTTGATGGACATAAATTCGATGACTGAATCGCAAGAAAAAACTTTAGAAAAACTAAAAGACAAGCAACAACCTTCTGGTGGATTTTCATGGTTTGACGGTGGTGATGAAAATGTATATATCACCCAACATATTGTTGCTGGTCTAGGTCATTTAAACAAAATGTTTCCACAAGATAGTTTAAAATTTGATCCAATCATTACAAAAGCTATTCCTTATTTAGATGCAAATTTCATCAAAACAAGTTCCTTAAAAGACGAGCGAACAAATTATTATGCCTATTCTAATTTACACTTTATGTATGCGAGAAGTTTTTATTTGGAAAAAATGCCAATTTCTAAAAAAATAGATTCAATTTTAACCATACAAAAAAACGAATTTAAAACAAATTGGTTGCAGTATTCTATATACAAAAAAGCCCTTTTGGCTCTTACTATGTATCGTTTTGGCGATGCAGCATTTGCGAATAAAATAATTAACCACTTAAAAGAAACTGCTGCGCGAAATGAAGATAACGGAATGTATTGGTTAGAAAACAGTAATGGATACTATTGGTATCAATCTTCAATAGAAACACAAGCACTACTGATTGAAGCTTTCAACGAAATTGAAAAAGACAAAAAGTATGTTGAGGAAATGAAAGTTTGGTTATTGAAAAACAAACAAACTAATCAATGGGCAACCACTAAAGCCACAACTGAAGCAGTGTATGCGTTACTTTTACAAGGTAATGATTGGACAAGCATTAAAGATAACACCAAATTTAAAATCGGAAATGAGAAAATAATGACAAAAAAACTTTCCGAAAAAGATAAAGAAGCAGAAACAGGATATATTAAAATAAACTGGAAATCCGATGAAATTTTAAATGAAATGGGAGCAATTTCTGTAGAAAACAAAACTGAAATTCCAGGCTATGGCGGCTTTTATTGGCAATATTTTGAAGATTTAGAAAATATAAAATCTGACAAAGCAGCTGAAATTTCAGTCACAAAAAATCTATACAAAAAAATAAAAACTACTAATGGAAATGAATTAATAGATTTAACAAAAGAAACTTTAAAAACAGGTGATTTAATAACTATTCGTTTAATTATAAAAACTGAAAATGATTTAGAGTTTGTTCATCTAAAAGATTTAAGAGCATCTTGTTTTGAACCAATAAATGTAATTTCTAACTATCAAAGAAAATACAATCTTAATTATTATATGAGTACAAAAGACGTAGCGACACATTTCTTCTTTGACACAATTAAAAAAGGAACCTATGTTTTAGAATATGATGTGCGAATTAACAATTCTGGTAGTTTTAATGATGGTATTGCTACTATACAAAGTATGTATGCTCCAGAATTTTCTGGTCATTCTATTTCAAATAAAATAAATGTGATTGAATAATATTTATTTTCAATTAAGAAAAAAATCAAAACTCATTAGCTATAAATCGTAAGTAATAACTATTTTAGCCAATATTTTTAAACTATGATGCTCATTCGGTATTTATCGCAAATAGGAAAGTACTTTATTATGTTGAAAGAGATATTCAACAAGCCTACAAAATGGTCGGTAATGAAGCAATTAATCTTTAAAGAAGTTGATGATTTAATCATTGGCTCATTAGGAATCGTTGCTTTTATTTCCTTTTTTGTGGGTGGTGTAGTTTCTATTCAAACAGCGTTAAATCTAACTAACCCTTTAATTCCAAAAGAGCTAATTGGTTTTGCAACACGTCAATCAATTATTTTAGAATTTGCTCCTACTTTTATATCCATTATTATGGCAGGAAAAATGGGTTCCTTTATCACATCGAGTATAGGAACAATGCGTGTAACGGAACAAATTGATGCTTTGGAAGTTATGGGTGTAAACTCGTTAAACTATTTAGTTTTTCCAAAAATTATTGCTTTACTTCTATATCCATTTGTTATAGGATTGAGTATGTTTTTAGGAGTTTTGGGAGGATGGATGGCTGCAGTATATGGTGGTTTCACAAGTAGCCCCGAATTTATTACAGGTTTACAAACCGAATTTATTCCATTTCATATAACTTATGCTTTCATCAAAACAGCTGTATTTGCAATTTTATTAGCCACCATACCTTCATTTCATGGATATTATATGAAGGGAGGAGCACTAGAAGTAGGACAAGCAAGTACTGTTTCTTTTGTTTGGACATCGGTAGTAATTATTTTAATGAACTTTATCTTAACGCAACTTTTATTAAGCTAATGATTGAAGTAAAAAACATTATAAAAAAATTTGGCGAGCAAACCGTTTTAAAAGGAGTATCTACTCGTTTTGAAGCTGGAATGACAAATTTAATCATTGGACAAAGTGGTTCTGGAAAAACAGTTTTTTTAAAATCTTTGTTAGGCATTCATACTCCAGATAGTGGCACAATTTCTTTTGATGGTCGTATATATTCTGAATTATCAAACGATGAAAGAAGAGAGTTAAGAACTGAAATTGGAATGGTTTTTCAAGGAAGTGCTTTATTTGACAGTATGACTGTTGAAGAAAATATTGGTTTTCCTTTAAAAATGTTCTCTAATAAATCTCCAAAAGAAATTAAGGAGCGTGTTGATTTTGTAATTGACAGAGTACATTTGGTTAATGCGCATCAAAAAAGGCCTTCTGAAATTTCGGGTGGAATGCAAAAACGTGTTGCAATTGCCCGCGCTATCGTAAATAATCCAAAATATCTATTTTGCGACGAACCAAATTCTGGATTAGACCCAAAAACAGCTATTGTTATTGATAATTTAATTCAAGAAATTACACAAGAATACAATATTACAACTGTAATTAACACACATGACATGAATTCTGTGATGGAAATTGGCGAAAAAATTGTTTTCTTAAAAAATGGGCTCTTAGAATGGGAAGGTTCAAATAAAGAAATCTTCAAAACCGATAACGAAGCAGTTACTGATTTTGTATATTCTTCAGAATTATTCAAACGTGTTCGAAAAATGTATTTGGAAGATGATAAATAGTACTAATTTAATTTAGCAACTATTTTCTTAATATCTTGTTCTTTATCTTTTGGATAAATCAACAGCACATCATCTTTATCTACAATAATAAAATCGTTTTAAACCATCAATGATTATGAGTTTTTTTGCATCTGTTCGAATAATATTATTTGATGCATTCTCTAACACAACAGTAGCATTTACGATAGCATTATTGTTCTCATCTTTATCTAGCTTTTCATGAAGAGAACCCCAAGTTCCTAAATCGTTCCAATCAAAAGTAGCTGGAAGTATGTAGACATTTTGGGCTTTTTCTAAAATTGCATAATCAATGGAAATATTTTCTGCTAAACTATAATTTGCAGCTATAAAATCTTTTTCATCTTTACCATTATAACTTTCATAACCAGATAGAAACAAATTATTCATCACAGGTTGAAAATGTAAAAAAGCTTCAGTAATAGCCTTTACTGACCAAATAAAAATCCCTGCATTCCAAACAAAATTTCCGCTTTTCAAAAAAGCTTTAGCCGTTTCATAATCAGGTTTTTCTCTAAATTGAGAAACTTTTTTTATAGTGTTTGTATCCTCTTTATTATACTCAATATAACCAAAACCAGTATTAGGAAAAGTAGGCTTTATCCCTAAAGTCATCAAAGCATTGTTTGCTTCACAAAAATCAAATGATTGTTGCAAATCATTTACAAATGCCACTTCATCTTCTATCCAATGATCGCTAGGTGCAACTACCATAACTGCATTCGGGTTTTGCTTCTGAATTTTTAAAGAAGCATATAATATACAAGGCGCTGTGTTTCGCATCGCAGGCTCTAACAAAACTTGGTCTTGTTTCACTTGAGGCAATTGATTTAATACCAAATCATTATATTTCTCATTGGTTAAAATCAAGATATTCTCAACAGGTATCAATTTTGAAAGTCTGGAAAATGTTTTTTGTATCAACGTTTCTCCAGTTCCTAACATATCGTGGAATTGTTTAGGAAAATCGCTTGTGCTCACAGGCCAAAAACGTGAACCAACTCCACCAGCCATCAATATTGCGTAATAATTTTTGTTCATTTATTTCTTAAATCTAAAATTGTTAATCATTGGCCTAAATTAATTTGGCAACAATTCAACTTCAGCATTGGGTTGAAACAAATACAATCGTCCAGAACTTATTTCTAAACATTCGTATCGTTTAACACGCAAAGCTATTTTTTTGAAAATCTTTCCGTTGTGAATTCTAAAATGACTTCCAAACGGAATTTCAAAGATATAATTTTTATCGGTTTCTTTTAGGTCAAATTGTTTTAATGCTAAAGCTAATTTTGCATCGGTATCGCTACTTGCTTTTGGATTTCGGAAATGTTTTGCTAATAAAGGTAATAGTTGATGTGGAAAAATTTCTGGACGAATAAAAGGCACCATCATTCTTTGAAAAGTGAGTTTCCATTCATCGCCATGCGGTTTTATGTTTCGACCATATTTTTCGAAAGCTACCAAATGCGCAATTTCATGAATTAGTGTAATTAAAAATCGGTATTTATTCAAACTCGCATTCACGGTAATCAAATGAAATCCTTGCGCATCTTTTCTATAATCGCCATGACGGGTTTGACGCTCATTAACGATTTTAAGATGCACATGATTGGCTTTGATTAACTCAAAACAATGATGAACAGCATGTTCTGGAAGATATTTTTGTAAAACGTCGCTCAATTTTAAGGCGTTGAAGATGAAACTTGCAATACTTTTCCGTTATAATATTTATTTCCAGTCAAAGCAAAATTGAAGATATAATCTGCCATTTCTTTTGCAGAAAGTGGTGCTTCGTAACCTGGAAAAGCTTCTTGCAACATTTCGGTATTTACGGCTCCAAGTGCTAAAACATTGAAAGCAATTCCTTGCTCTTTGTATTCTTCAGCTAATAATTCGGACAACGTAATTACCGCACCTTTACTTGATGAATAAGCAGCTAATCCAGCGAATTTCATACTTCCTTGAATACCGCCCATCGAACTAATCATCGCCACATGACTTCCTTTGCCCATAAATGGAATACAGAATTTTGTTAATTCGGCAACCGCAAAAACATTGACTTTGTATATGTTTTGAAATTCTTCTGAAGTAATTTGTGTAAACGGTTTATGAATTAAACTTCCAGCATTGTGAATTAAAACATCAACTTTTTTCCATGTTCGATTGATGAAATTTTCCACTTGAAGTAATTCTTCAGGATTTGAAATATCTATCGACAAACACGTAATATTTGGATTTTCAATTAATTCTCTAGGTGTTTTTCGAGAAATAGCTAATACTTGATGGCCTGCATCTGCAAATTGCAAGGCTAATTCGTAACCAATTCCGCGAGAAGTTCCTGTTATGATTATATTTTTACTTTTCATTTAATTTGATTTCTTTTTTTGGAGCATTTATCATTTTTTCCAAAACTGGAATTGTTTTCGAAATTACAGTTGTCATGTGTTTGGTATCCATCAATTGAAACTCATCATCTGGTTGATGATAAAACTCAAAATTATCAAAATCGAATGTTGATACCGTTTGTGCTGGCACATTAAATTCAGTAAAAAACGGATAATTATCAGAAGCTCTAAACAACATGTATTTTGTTTCAATTGGTAAATAACCTACTAATTTTACACCTGCATATTCATTCATTTTAGTTGCCATATTGGATTTTCCAAAACCTGTTAAATAGAAATCCATTCCTTTATCTTTCATTGGCACACCAATCATTTCAAAATTGAACATAAAATACAAATCCATTTTTTGTTCTTTCAATTTAGCAGCCAAATGTCTTGAACCTAAAAGCCCTTTTTCCTCGGCAGAAAAAAACACAAAAAGCACACTTCGCTTGTTGTTTTTAAACTTAGCAAAATATTTAGCTACTTCAGTTACTGCGGTAGTTCCAGAAGCGTTATCGTTTGCACCGTTTCCAATATCATCACCATTTACAGCTGCAATTTTTCCGATATGATCATAATGTGCACCAATGATTACGAATTCATTTTTTAGCTTTTTATCTGTCCCTTCAATATAACCTACAATATTGTATGAAGTTTTATCATAGTTCGACAATGTATCGCGATACGTTTTGAAATAGGGTTTTATTCCATTTTCTTTCAATAGATTTTCTAAAAAAACAGAAGCTTTTTCAATCCCTTCGCTACCTGAATCCCTTCCTTCTAGTTCATCCGAAGTTAAATAAGACAAAGTTTTGATTACATTTTCATCAGCAACTTGGTAATTGACATTAAGAACATTATCCGATGAAACATTGGTTTGTGCATTCAATGACAATCCAATAAAAGAAAAGAGCAATACTATTTTTTTCATAGTTTATAGTTTTAAGTAAAAATAAAAAAATCCCGATATATTCGGGATTTTGTATGATAAATTTAACACTTATTAGGCTAACATAGTTACTGGATTTTCCATAAACGCTTTGAACGTTTGTAAGAATTGAGCTCCAGTTGCTCCGTCCACTGTTCTGTGGTCACAAGCTAAAGTAACTGTCATGGTGTTTCCAACTACGATTTGACCGTTCTTAACTACTGGTTTTTCAATGATTGCACCAACAGATAAAATAGCAGAATTTGGTTGATTAATAATCGAAGTGAACGATTGAATTCCGAACATTCCTAAGTTAGAAATAGTAAATGTACTTCCTTCCATTTCAGCTGGTTGAATTTTTTTAGATTTTGCTTTTCCAGCTAAATCTTTTACATTAGCACCAATTTGAGTTAAACTCATTTGGTCTGTAAATTTCAATACTGGAACCATTAAACCATCTTCAACAGCAACAGCAACACCGATATTCACATGGTGATTGATTACCATTGCATCTTCTCTCCACTGTGAATTTACTTGTGGATGCTTTTTCAATGCCATCGCACTCGCTTTGATTACCATATCGTTGAAAGAAACTTTCGTATCTGGTAATCCGTTAATCATATTTCTTGAAGCAATTGCATTATCCATATCTAACTCGATTGTTAAATAGTAATGCGGTGCTGTAAATTTAGATTCTGATAATCGTCTCGCAATGGTTTTACGCATTTGCGAATTTTTGATTTCTTCTTGGAATACTTCTCCTGCTGGAACAAATGGTTTAACTGCTGCAACAGTATTTGTAGCTTCTGCAACCGCTTGAGATGGAGTTGCAACTGCTGATGGTGAGAAATTCTCCACATCTGATTTTACAATTCTTCCATTTTCACCAGAACCTTTTACTTGAGACAAGTTGATTCCTTTATCTTGAGCAATTTTTTTAGCTAATGGAGAAGCAAAAACTCTTCCCGAAGTAGTTTGTTCAGCTACTGCTACTTCTTGAGCAACTGCTTTTACTTCTTCAGTTTTAGGAGCTTCAGCCACAGCGCCAACTTTATAGTTAGCAGCAATTCCTGAAACATCAATTCCTGCTGGTCCTAAAATTGCTAAAATTGTATCTACTGGAGCAGAATCACCTTCTTGCACTCCGATATATAATAACGTTCCTGCATTGAAAGATTCGAATTCCATCGTAGCTTTATCCGTTTCGATTTCAGCTAAAATATCACCTTCTTTTACAGTATCTCCAACTTTCTTTAACCAAGTCGCAACTGTTCCTGTTGTCATAGTGTCTGACAAACGAGGCATCGTTACTACTTTTACACCAGCTGGTATCTCAACTGCTGCTGAAGTTGTTTTTGCTTCTTCCACTACTTTTTCTTCTTTAGCTTCAGTCGCTGTTCCGCCACTTAATAAAGCCGAAATATCTTCACCAGCTGTTCCAATAATAGCTAATAAAGAATCCACTGGCGCTGACTGTCCTTCTTGAATTCCGATATGTAATAAAACACCATCATGAAATGATTCAAACTCCATTGTTGCTTTATCGGTTTCAATTTCAGCAAGAATATCACCAGTTTTGATTGTATCACCAACTTTTTTTAACCAAGTTGCTACAACTCCTTCGGTCATCGTATCACTCAAACGGGGCATTGTTATAATTTGTGCCATAGTTCTTATAATTTATGTGGAATGAAAGGATAATTTTCTTGTTCGTACACTACGTCGTATAATTGATTTACTTCTGGGAATGGAGATTCTTCAGCGAATTTCTCACATTCAGCCACTAAATCAGCTACTCTTTGATCGATTGCTTCGATTTCAGCTTCTGTAGCGTAGTTATTTTCTTTGATTACATCTAAAACTTGAATAATTTGATCGATTTTATTGTATTCTTCCACTTCTTCTTTCGTTCTATATAATTGTGCATCAGACATTGAGTGTCCTCTGTAACGGTAAGTTTTCATTTCTAAGAAAGTTGGTCCATCGCCACGACGAGCTCTTTCCATTGCTTCGTGCATTGCTTCAGCCACTTTCACTGGATTCATTCCGTCAACTGGTCCACAAGGCATCTCGTATCCTAAACCAAGTTTCCAAATATCAGTATGATTAGCTGTTCTTTCTACAGAAGTTCCCATAGCATAACCGTTGTTTTCAACGATGAATACTACTGGTAATTTCCAGTTCATTGCCATATTGAAAGCTTCATGTAAAGAACCCTGACGCGCAGCACCATCACCGAAATAAGTTAAAGTAACTCCGCCTGTTTCGAAATATTTGTCTGCAAAAGCAATACCTGCTCCTACTGGAATCTGCGCTCCTACAATACCGTGTCCTCCATAAAAACCATGTTCTTTAGAGAAAATATGCATCGATCCACCCATACCTTTTGAAGTACCTGTTACTTTTCCGTACAATTCTGCCATTACTTTTCTTGGATCTACACCCATTCCAATTGGCTGAACGTGGTTACGGTAAGCTGTAATCATTTTGTCTTTTGACAAATCCATAGCGTGTAAAGCCCCAGCTAATACTGCTTCTTGACCGTTATATAAATGTAAAAATCCTCTAACTTTTTGTTGGATATAAACAGCAGCTAATTTGTCTTCAAATTTTCTCCAAAACTGCATGTCTTCATACCATTTAAGGTAAACTTCTTTGGTTATTGGCTTCATTATGTTTGTTTTTTAATTCAATTGTATTATTCACAATTTTTACGAAAAGCAAAAATACTACATAGAACCTTACTGAAAAAATTAAATTCTATGATTTTTGCGTTTTTTTGTGCTAAATCGTTAAAAAAATCTACGAAATCGTTATAGATGATTCTTATCGAAAACTAATGGCAAAAGATTTTTTAATGAATCTGATTTATAAATCAATCCTTTTGCACCCATAAAAAGTATTTCGATTGGAATATCTTGCTTGAATTCGTACTCAGCAATAGCCTGACGACAACTACCACATGGCGGAATTGGCTCTTCTAAATCTCTATCTTGTGGTGATGCTGTGATAAACATTTTTACAATTCTTGCATTTGGATAAGTTGCACCTGCATAATAAATAGCCACACGTTCTGCACATAAGCCAGATGGATAAGCAGCATTTTCTTGGTTGGAACCTTGCACTACAATTCCATTATCTAATAAAATTGCTGCACCAACTGTAAATTTTGAATAAGGCGCATAAGCCTTACTTCTTGCTTCAAAAGCTTGATTCATCAAATCAATTTCTTGTTGTGACAACTCATCTTTTGAAAGTACCGAAATAGTAGTGTTTATTGAAATTTGCTTCATATGTAAGGAAAAAAAATCCAAATTCTAAAAAAAGAATTTGGATAGTTTGTTAATTTATTTTTTTATCTATAATTCATCGAAATTGTCTCCGAAATTAAATGTAAGAGAAAAACGAAGCGTGTTTTCTAAAGGATTTCTCACTTTTGATGCCGAGAACAAATAGGACACATCTACTTTTACTACATTATATTTAAACCCTGCTCCTAATGTAAAGAACTTTCTCGCTCCTTTTAATTCATTTTCATTAAAGAATCCTAAACGCATTGCAAATGAATCTTGGTACCAATATTCAGCTCCTAATGCCCAAGTAAATTCTTTTAATTCTTCAGAAAATCCATCAGGCGCATCATTGAATGATTTGAAAACTCCTTCAGTCCAACTTATCTTTCTATAATCACTTAATGCTTGTGCATAAGCATCATCTGCAATATCTTGTTCTGCCGGCTCAATTGCACCACTTCCATCAGCGTCAATTGCAGCCACTAATGCTGGCGGCGTTGGCACTAATAATTTTGTAATTTCTGCCGTTACACCTATCTTATTGTATTCATCAAATATAAAATCAAATCCTCCACCTAAACGCATGTTTGCCGGTAAAAAATTATTATTTAAATCATCATTATCGTAGCTGATTTTTGGACCTAAATTTTGAAAATTAAATCCCGCTCTCCATCTTCCGTTGAAATCATTATATGCAACTTCTTCTGATTGATAATATCCTGCAACATCTACCGCAAAAGTTGAAGCTGCACTCGCATCATTTGAACCATCATTAATCTTTAAACTCGAGCGAATATATCTTCCAGCCACAGCCATTGAAAAACGCTCACTTAGTTTCAATGAATAAGAACCATCTAATGCTAATTCATTTGGATTAACAACTCTTGGCACTTCATTTGGATCACCTGTTTCTCTTAATTCAATATCACCTAACCCAAAAAAACGTAATGATCCAGCAAATGCACTTCTTCCCTCAGCACCAAATCTATTGTAATAGGTGATTTGCCCCAAAGAAATATCATTTGCAATACTAGTTAAATAAGGCGTGTAACTTACTGAAAATCCTTGTTTTTGCAATGAAAAAGCATATTTTGCAGGATTATATTGTTGAGAAAATGCATCTGCAGATGTTGCTACACCCATATCAGCCATACCAGCAGATCGAGCATCGGCAGCAATAAGTAAAAAAGGCACTCCTGTTGTTATAACTCGGCTATTATCTTCTTGGGCTTTTGCAAATTGGCTAACTACTACAAGGGTTAATAATAAAGCAATTTTTTTCATTTTATACATTGAAATTAATTTGACAAATATAGTATTTTATTACAGGATTACAAGTTTCTCGTATTTTTCTGCTGATTTACCTGTGGATACAGATTTTACAGTTAATTTATATATATAAACTCCTTTTCCTATTTTATCTCCAAAATCATCTTTTCCATCCCAAGTAATTTCTCTAGACAAAAATCCTTCTGTTATTACTTGCTGATTGATGGTTTTTACTAATTTACCTGAAATCGTTAAAATTTGAACTTGAACATCCAATTGTTCAAACGGCATGTTGTGGTTAAACCAAAACTCGGTGTAACTAACAAACGGATTCGGATAATTCAATACTTTTTCAATTCTCAATCCTTCATCTGAACAAATAGCATTGAATTGAATCTCGGCAGTAATCAAATTATTATAAACATCCCAAGCTTTGAACAATATTGTATGCAAGCCTGGTGACAAATCTCTAAATGGAAACCTAACACTTCCGTTTGTATAATCGTCATTTTCGGTTTCATAATACTCATTCAATACGTACGGATTTGTTTCATCACCATCTAAAATTGCAACAATGTCATGTCCAATTCCACTAGCGGTATTAATACCATTTTCATCAGACAAAAACGCTAATAATATAGGAGCACAATTTGTAATTCCGCCCGAAACAAAACCTTCATCATTCATATGCAAACGAACCGTTGGCGGAGTTGTATCGCTTGGGGCATTTACATTAACACCACCTATTTGAATTGTTTTATCATAACCCGTCTGGTCTTCTAAATTTGAAACTTCTCTTTTCGCATAAAAACTAATCTTTCCATTTCCAACAGGAATTCTAATGTCTTGCGGAACAATAAAGCTAAATTCAAATTGCCCATTTACAACAGAGGCGTTTCCTCTAAAAACGGTTTCTCCTAATGTTACGAAATTCATTATTATCAAACCATTTGAATCAGTCGTTCCATTATTACCCAATGTGCTTCTGTTGATGTCTTTATCAAAAATTTGAACCGCTAAATCCCCGTTATAATTTGAAATTAAAACATCATTTTCATCCCTAACCTCTCCTGATATTTTAACCAAACTCAATGCTTGCATAACTGGCAAAGGTTGATTAACTGGAATATCATTTACTTTTGTTAGAACAACTTTTGGTTTGGGTATTGCTAATTTTAAAGCCGGGTCACCAATATAAAAAACAACTCTTCGGTTGTCTGAACCTGTAGATAGCTTAGTTTGCCTTAATGCTTCCGAAATAGTTGGATAATTAGTTGAACCAAAAGCATACAAATCTTCACTCAATAAATTATTCATTTGAAATCCTGTTCCTACACCAATTTGTCTTGTTGTCGCAATCAAACCTATTGCTCCTCCAGATTTATTCCAAAACATGTACTCACCACCGGTAAAACGATTTGGATCATCAAAACGGGTAAATTCACAAGTTATTGTAACAAATAACGGATATCTGTATCGATTAGTTAAATTTTGAGCATCTAATTTTTCAAATAAGCGTTCTCTGGCCAAAAACTCTTCATTTCCATGTCCAAAATAATTAAAAACCAAAGCTCCAAATTGTAAAGCATCTAAAAAATCTGTTTTAGCTTCTGGATAACGCTCTCCTACTGCTGATACTTGCTGTACATAGGCATCTGTATGTATTTTTTTTACATTAACAAATGGCTTTTGAGCAGTTAATACATCTGCTAAATCGTTCAATCCGAATTGTAAAGTTGCATCCGTAGAATTATCTGCATCATCAGAATAGATTACATAGTTATTACGCCATCTACCATAAGATTGTTCATCATGATATTCAATTACCTTGTTTACCATTTCGGCCGCTTGTGTTGTAGTAGACACCAACATTCTCCCTACAGCAATATCAATTCCATCAAAACCTCCCGTCATAGTTCCTTCAGTGTCATCCATTAATCCATAAAAATCATCGGACATAAAGGATGTGTACAATGAAAAATTAGAACTATTATTTGTTTCTGAAGCACCAGGATTAAAACCATGAAATACAGGAACAATATTCGTGTTATTGAACAATCTTTCTTTATAATCATAAGATGCATCTCCAAAAAGATTTGCATATTTAACTCTTTTATCAGGAGATGATGCGTTCCAATATACATATTTAATAAAATTACGAATCGCTGCGATATCTTGTTTTCCAGAAGCAAATTCTTGATATATTTTTTCAAGTGTTACTACTCGAACACTCATACCTGAATTATTTCTATGGAAATCAGCCAAAGTTTCAGCTTGACTTGCTAAAAATTGAGGCGTAATAATTAAATAATCTATGTCTTGAAAAGCACCAGAATTATCATTAAAAATGGTCCCTTTTAAATTTTGATTTAAAACACTGGTATTTACTTCCTTTAATGGTGTAAACACATCTGCTAAATCAACGGCAACATATTTTCTGGCAGTTCCTAAATTTACTTTGAACGAAAAACTTGACCCAGAAATGTTATCATATTTAGTCACATTATACAAGTCTGTTACATCCCAAACTTGAGAAATTGCAGTTGCAGCTGTCAAATTGTATTGACCAACTCCAATATTTGTTTGCTCCAAATCGTTTGAAAACACAAATTGCTTTCCATACCCAACTAAATTACGTTTTGATTTTAAACGAATGAAATCCAAATAACCATTAGAATTAGGCACTCCACCATTATCATAAGTCATTAAAATTGAAATAGAAGATGAAGTTGTAGAAAATGTTGTGTTTAGGGCAGATTCATAACATTCAACTCCGCTAAAAGCAACTAATTGAGGAAAAGTAATCGTTCCAATATCTTGATTATTCGCTTTGAAATTAAAAGACGAATTCCCAAACGACTTTGAAGCTGTATTGATTTTTACATCTACCGGAACAGAAGTATCAATGTTTGGAATAGTAAAATCAAAAGTTTGTGTATTATCAATATTAAATTGTTCGCCTAACCATCTTCTCCCTACTTTACCACCATTTACCAAATCTTTTTCATAATAAACTACATCATCAAATTGAGTAAAATTTAAAGTAGGTGATACTGAAGGCTCTGTAGCAGTTTGCATTCTTTTCCCTGTTCCGCCCGAAGATGTAATGTAATAATAAGATTTATCTGCAAATAAATTTACACTTGTTAAACTTTCTATATTCCAAGTATCAACTCCTTCTGCATAAAACAAAATATAATCGCTATTATCAAAAACGCCATCACTTTCACCTATAAACTGAATTGCATTTTCTTCTAAATCATTTGGATAAGAAGTAGCATTTAATAAAGGCAACATTCTTCCTCCATTTCCATAGATTTTAATATTTCTTGGATCAACATTTACATTAAATCCAAGACTTTGTAAAAATGATTTAGAAACTTTATAAACGCCAGATTTTTCAACATAAAAACGATACCAATTACCAGAAGCTAAAACAGAATTTGAAATAGATTGTACTACATTAGAATTTGAGATTTTATTAGACGGAGATGAATTTGAAATTGAATAGGTAAAAGAGACCACTTTTTTATAACCTGAATCATCTCTTATTATTGGAGAAAATGAAATCAATCCTTTATATGAATCTCTAGCAAAAACAACTTCAAATTTTGAATTTATAGTCGAAGACAAAAAATTAAGATTCAAATCATATAATTCTGAACTTGAAATAGATTGATAATTTACAGCTGTAATTTGTAAAGTAGCATTAACAGCACTTACATCGACAACCTTTTTAAAGCTAATTTTTTTAGCAGAAACATCAATATCATAATATTCAGATTGAAATTGAGGAATTTTAAAAGAGAAATCTCCTAAATTATAATTAACCTCTTGCTTCCAATTAAGAATAATCGTTTCGCTTTGTTGTGCGAAAAGAGTTGAAGCAAATAAAAGTAATAAGTATTGTATCTTTTTCATCATTTCTACAACGTGATTTGGCAAAATATATTACAAAGAGAAAAAAATATTTTCATTTTAAGCTAAATTATTGCAATAAAATATGATTTAATCCGTTGTAAAGGAAAGCATTTTAACACAAGATTAAATTTTTTTTACAAATTTTTAAAAACGTGTTGCATATTAATACATAATTATTATCTTGCGACACTAAATTTATTACCTACTGAAAGTATGAAAATTAAGAAAATTATGGCTTTAAAATTGTTAGTTGTAATGGCGCTAACAATTGGTTTTACTGGTTGTAGTAAAAAAGGAAGCACTAAAGGTGGTTCATCAGCTACAGGTTGGAAAATTAATGACAAGAAAGGTGGTTTCCAGTTTAACGACAAGTTCAAGAAACAAGAAACTCCTCCAGGAATGATTTCTGTAGAAGGTGGAACATTCACTATGGGTAAAGTTCAAGATGATGTGATGCACGATTGGAATAACACTCCAAGTCAACAACACGTTCAATCTTTCTTTATGGATGAAACAGAAGTTACTAACAAAATGTATGCTGAATACTTATTTTGGGTAAAAACGGTTTTCCCTCCAACGGAAGAAAATTATAAAAATATTTATAACGGAGCAATTCCTGATACATTAGTATGGAGAAACCGTTTAGGATATAACGAAACCATGACAAACAATTACTTAAGACACCCAGCATATGCTGATTATCCTGTAGTTGGTGTTAACTGGATTCAAGCTGTTGAATTTAGCAAATGGAGAACTGATCGTGTAAACGAAAATATTTTAGAACGCGAAGGTTACCTTAAAAAAGACAACAAAGTTAAGCTAGGAACAGATGTAAAAGCTGAATCATCATTCAGTACAGAAGCTTATATCAACTCTCCATCAAAATCTTTCGGAGGAAACGAAGAGATAGTTCTTAAGAAAGAAATGGGCGGTGGAAGAAGACAAGCTGCTGATACAGCTAAAAACGTATATGCTCAAAGAAGTTCAGGTTTAATTTTACCTGAGTACAGACTTCCAACCGAAGCTGAATGGGAATACGCTGCTGTTGCATTAGTAGGTAACAGAGAGTACAACATCTACAAAGGACAAAAGAAATATCCTTGGAATGGTCAGTACACTCGTTCTTCAAAAAGACAATACAGAGGAGACCAATTAGCCAACTTTAAACAAGGAAAAGGAGACTACGGAGGAATTGCTGGATGGTCTGATGACGGTGCTGACATTACCAACAAAGTAAAAAGTTATGCTCCAAATGATTTTGGATTATACGATATGGCTGGAAACGTAGCTGAATGGGTACAAGACGTTTATAGACCTTTAGTTGATGATGAAGCAAATGATTTCAACTACTTTAGAGGTAACGTTTATACTAAAAACAAAATTGGTGAAGACGGAACTGCAGAATTAGTTACTTCTGACAACATCACTTATAACACATTAAGTAATGGTAGAATTATGGCTAGAAATTTCCCTGGTCAGATTGCTCAAGTTCCAGTTGATGAAAACGAAACTTATTTAAGAACTCAATTCTCAACTTCTGACAACAGAAACTACAGAGATGGTGATAGACAATCAACACGTTTCTTTAAATTTGGTGGTTCTGAAGAAGAAAACGCTGAAGGTGGAGAAGAAAAATTCAGAATGTATGAATCTCCAAAGCATAAAATTTCAACTGTAGTTGACTCTACAAATACTGAAAAGAAAATGCTAAAACAATATGATAAATCTGATAAAAGAACATCTTTAATTGATGACAACGTAAGAGTTTATAAAGGTGGATCATGGAGAGATAGAGCATATTGGTTAGATCCAGCTTCAAGAAGATATTTTCCACAAGATATGGCAACTGATTACATTGGATTTAGATGTGCAATGTCTAAAGTAGGTCCAAAATCAAACAAGAAAACTCCGAGAGGAAACGTGAAAAAATAATTTCACTAAAAATACTTACAAAAGCCCTTTTTTACGAAAGGGCTTTTTTTTATCTTCGTGTTTCTCAACAAAACAAACTTTCCAATGACTATAGATACAATACATTCTTTATTCCTAGAATGCTCAACCGTTTCAACCGACACAAGAAAAATCGAAAAAGACTGCTTATTTGTAGCACTAAAAGGAGAAAAATTTGACGCCAATACATTTGCAAAAGAAGCCTTAGAAAAAGGAGCAAAGTATATAATTATTGATAACCCTACATATCACATCAATCAAAAAACAATACTTGTAAATAACTCTCTTGAAACATTACAAGAATTAGCAAAATTTCATAGAAAACACATTGGATTACCAATTATTGCTCTAACTGGAAGCAATGGAAAAACAACAACAAAAGAGCTTATACACGCAGTTTTATCAAAAAAATATAATACCATAGCAACCATCGGCAACTTAAACAACCACATTGGAGTTCCTTTAACACTATTACGTTTTACACAAAATACCGAAGTTGGAATCGTTGAAATGGGAGCAAACCACCAAAAGGAAATAGAATTTCTTTGTGATATTGCACAACCTGACTATGGTTATATTACTAATTTTGGCAAGGCACATCTAGAAGGTTTTGGAGGAATTGAGGGTGTTATCAAAGGAAAAAGCGAAATGTATTCCTATTTAGAAAAAAACAACAAATTAGCATTTGTAAATTTAGATGACACTATTCAAAATGAAAAAACTAAAACACTAAAAAGATATAGTTTTTCCATAAATGAAAGCAATCCTAATATACAAATTAGTAGCGTTGAGGCCAATCCGATGGTACAAATAAAATATAAAAACCTTACTATCAACTCACACTTAATAGGAATATACAACGCGAATAATATTAATGCTGCGATAGCAATAGGGAATTATTTTAAAGTTCCTGATGAATTGATTAAAGAAGCTATTGAAAATTATATTCCAGAAAACAATCGTTCTCAAATGATTCATAAAAATGGAAATGAAATAATTTTAGACGCCTACAATGCAAATCCTAGCAGTATGAGTGCTGCTATTGCTAATTTTATTCAACTTGACAAGCCTAATAAAATTGCAATTTTAGGAGATATGTTTGAACTAGGAGAAGAAAGCTTAGCAGAGCATAAAAAAGTTATTCAGCTTGTAGAAAAAGAAACTGAAATAACCACCTATTTTATCGGAAAAGATTTTTTCGCAAACAAAACAAACAACAGTCACATATTATTTTTTGAAGATTTCAACGCATTTTCAAAACATTTGACTGAGAAAAGACCCACAAACCATTTAATCTTAATAAAAGGCTCAAGAGGAATGGCTCTTGAAAAAACATTAGAAATTATATAAAATAAAAAAAGCACTTCAATTGAAGTGCTTTTTTATGTTTTGTGGGCGATGAGGGGTTCGAACCCCCGACCCCCTCGGTGTAAACGAGGTGCTCTGAACCAGCTGAGCTAATCGCCCCAATAAATCAGCAATACTTATTACGTTATTGCGAGTGCAAATATACACTGAATATTTGTTTTTGCAAGTCTTTTTTAAAAAAAATTACACAATTTCTGCAACTACAAAAGTACTTCCACCGATATAAATAAAATCACTTGCCGTTGCATTATTTAGCGCTTCAGCATAAGCTTCTGTAACAGAATCATATAAACAACCTAACAATCCAAACTCTTTACCTTTTTCTTGTAATATTTTCGAATCTAATCCTCTAGGAACATTTGGTTTTGTAAAATAATATATTGCTTTTTTTGGAAATAGAGGCAATATAGAGTCTAAATCTTTATCATTAACAACTCCTAAAACAAAATGTAACGTCTCATAATGCTGCTTTTCGATTTGATTCAAAACAATTTTTAAGCCATGAGAATTATGCGCCGTATCACAAACCACAAAAGGATTACTATTCAAAATCTGCCATCTTCCAAGCAATCCTGTGTTCAAAATAACATTTTTGAAACCGTTTCGAATATTTGTTTCAGATATATTAAAATTATTTTTTAGTAAATTAATAGCCTGTAAAGCCGTTTTTTTGTTTTGAAATTGATAATCTCCCAATAAAGCACAATCAAAAATTACCTCGGGATTATCTTGGGCAAAATAAATTGGAGCATCTTCAATTATAGCTTTTTCTTGAAATACTTTTTTTGTTTCTTCAACATATTCACCTATAACTACTGGAATATTTTTCTTAATAACACCAGCCTTTTCGAAAGCAATTTTAGACAACGTATCTCCTAAAAACTGAGTGTGATCAAATCCAATATTCGTAATAACAGAAATTAACGGAGAAATAATATTTGTTGAATCAATCCTTCCTCCCATTCCAACTTCAATAACCGCAACATCAACCTGTTCTTTTGCAAAATAATCAAATGCTAAACCAACAGTCATTTCAAAAAAACTTAACTGATTTAATTCAAAAAAATGCTTGTTTTGCATAACAAAATCGACCACAAAATCTTCCGCAATCATTTCTCCATTAATTTTAATACGCTCGCGAAAATCTTTCAAATGAGGTGAAGTATACAACCCAACTTTATAACCAGCTTCTTGCAAAATGGAGGCAATCATAGAAGAAGTAGAACCCTTGCCGTTGGTTCCTGCCACATGTATTGATTTGAATTTTGTTTCTGGATGTTGCAAATATTCGGCTAACAACAATGTATTCGTTAAATCTTTTTTATAAGCTGATGCGCCTTGCATTTGAAACATTGGCAACTGATCAAATAACCACTCTGTTGTTTCTTTATAATTCATTTGAGTAGAATTATTCTCCAATTTGAAAATTAACAACAACAAAACCTATCTGGGTTTCAGGCGCATTACTATCTGGTTGCCATTTAAATGTTTTTGCAGTTTCAATAGCTGGTGTAACTAAACAAGGGTTAGTATTTGTAGTTCCTTGCGAACGTTCAGCCCTTATAACATTACCTTGTCTATTAACCCATATTTTCACAACAACTTTTCCAGATTCATTACAATCTTGAATTTTTTTGCTATTACCTGCTAATTTTCTACCCGACAATCCCCAACCAGTTCCTTTTCCTGAACCTTTCCCATCACCAGAACCATCACCATAAAAACTATTTGCATATAAACTTCCATTTATACTTCCTTTATCACCTCCTTCATTATCATTACCATGACCAGATTGAGAAGTTCCATCGGTTTTTGGCCCCTTTAAAATGCTATTTAATGCACTATTTGTTTTCTTTTTTGGAGGTACCTGTGTGATTGTAGTAACTTTATTATTTACATCAGAAGTTTTGACAGGAGTTGCTTTTACATTTGTTTGAGTAACTAATTTTTGAACAGGTGTTTCAACAACTTCATTAACTACAGGCTCAGGTGCAGTTTGAACTTTCTCAAGCGGTTGAACATCTCCACTACCTGTCTCAGATGTTCCAAAATTTATTGCAATTTCTCCTCCTTCAAAAATTTCTGGTATATTAGGATCATCTTTTAAAATATAAAAGTAAAAACCAATAAACAATAGAATGAATACAACCAAAGTTATACCAAAAGATCGTTTCTCATATTTAGTTTCTAATATCATTATTTTGGTGATACTGCTAATACTATTTTATACTTATTTCTATAAGCTATATCCATCACTTTAACCGCATTTTCAATTGGTACATCTTTTGCAACATGCAATACAATATTTGGATCTTTTTGTTCAGCCAATTTTTGTTTAATTGCTTGTTCAAGTTCTTCAATAGGATATTGTTGCTTATCCAGGAAAAAATTTAATTTTTCATCAATACTAACTGATATTGTTTCCACTTCATCAGACTGACCCGATGAATTTGGCAATACTAAATCCAATGCATTAGTATTTGTCATTGTAGTCACTGCTATCATAAAAAATATCAACAACAAAAAAACAATATCCGTCATTGAAGACATATTGAATTCAGCATTGACTTTATTTCTACCTCTTAAATTCATAATTATACTGGCTCATTAAGTAAATCTAAGAAATCTACAACATTAACTTCCATTTGGTGTACAATTTTATCAGTAATACTCACCAAATGATTGTACCCAACATAAGCAATAATTCCAACTATCAAACCAACAACTGTAGTCATCATAGCGGTATAAATTCCTTCTGCCAATACGCTCATTTCAATTTTATTAGATCCACTGGCAGCCATTTCATGAAAAGCCATAACCATCCCTACTACTGTACCCAAGAAACCCGTCATTGGACCAGCACCGGAAAGTGTTGCCAATAAACTAACATTTTTTTCCAACTTATAAACTTCTAACTTTCCAGCATTTTCAATAGCAATATTGATATCTTCAAGAGGTTTTCCAATTCGAGAAATTCCTTTTTCAATTAGCCTAGAAACTGGTGAATTAGTAGCAGCACATAACATTTTAGCATTGTCGATTTTACCTTGTTGTAAATGCATCTTAATTTGAGTCATAAAATTTTGATCCATTTTAGAAGCAGCTTTTATTGCCATAAATCGTTCTAAATACAAATAAATTGTCAAAAACAACATAATAAAAATGACCGACATTACAATTTGTCCTACTAAACCTCCACTGAAAATAATTTCTATTAAAGTTAAATCTTTTTTTGTTGCCACATTCTCAACCGTTTGACTAGTTGCATTTGCTATTGTATCTATTTGTAGAAAAATGTTCATAATTTATTATGTTTAAATTTAAAACGTAAATATAAAATAAAAATTGTTTGTAATTATTTACAAGATTTTTTAAGCCATAAAAAACCTAAGATTCCTGAAATTAGAGAGGCAAATAATATCATGAATTTAGAATTATTAATTATCATATTGTCTTCAAAAGCAAGCAACGTGATAAATATTGACATTGTAAAACCAATCCCACCTAAAAAACCTGCTCCAATAATTATTTTCCAATTTAAATCACTTGGTAATTTAGCCAGACCAAACTTAATAGTTAAAAAAGATATCAAAACTATACCTAATGGTTTACCAAAAATCAAACCAAAAATGATTCCTAAAGAATAATTTTCCGAAAAATTAAGCATCCAATCTGAGCCTACAACAATAGCAGTATTACATAAAGCAAAAAGTGGTAAAATGATAAACACGACTGGTCTATGTAAAAACTGCTCTAATTTATAGGAAATTGTATTTTCAGAACCATCTTGAAAAGGAATCGCAAATGCTAATAAAACACCTGTTATCGTTGCATGAACTCCAGAATTCAGCATGAAATACCACATAAAAACCCCAGCCACTAAATAAATCCATAGATTATTCACCTTCATTCTATTTAAAACCAAAAGCCCAGCAAAAATTGATAATGAAATTATTAGATTAACAAAATAAAGTGTTTTAGTATAGAACAATGCAATAACAATAATTGCTCCTAAATCATCTATCACTGCTAAAGCAGTTAAGAATACTTTTAATGAATTAGGCACATTTTTTCCCACTAAAGACAAAACACCTAATGCAAAAGCTATATCCGTAGCCATAGGAATTCCAATTCCCGATTGAGTTTTTGTCCCAAAATTAAACAATAAGAAAATTAATGCTGGAAAAATCATTCCACCCAATGCTCCAGAAATAGGCAATATTGCTTCCTTCAATTTTGACAGTTCACCTATATAAACTTCTCTTTCTAATTCTAATCCAATCATCAAAAAGAAAATCGCCATTAGTCCATCATTAATCCAATGTTCAAAACTATGATTTGCTATTGGGTGATGCCAAATTGCAAAATAACTCTCCGAAAATGATGAATTTGAAATCAATAACGAAAAAGCGGTGCAGATTAATAAAATCAGTCCGCCCGCTTTTCGCTTTCAAAAAAAGAAGTGAAAAGTTTTGTTAGTTTCATTACACTAATTGCTTAAGTGCAATTTCAAAAGCAGTTGCACTGATATTCTTTTTATCAGAATTTAAAGCATGTGCTTTTTGAATTGCATTTTGATTGTATTTGACGTGTCTGAAAAAATAGCCTCATCAGTCATTTGTACTTTTTTCTCCATAAAATAAGCAAAAACTCTTGCCATTCCGCAATTTGCGATGAAGTCAGGTATTAAACTTACTTTTTTATCCGTTTCTTCCATAATAGGGCCAAAGAAAATTGCTGCATCCGCAAACGGAACATTTGCACCACTTGAAATTACTTCTAATCCAGAAGCAATCATGCTATCTACTTGATTTTTAGCAACCAATCTTGAAGCAGCACATGGAGCAAATACTTGAGCACCCATTGACCAAATTTTTTCATTGATTTCGGCAAAAGGAATCATATTATCTGCTACTAATTTATTCCCATCTTTATTTAGAAACAATGTTTTAATTTCTTCAAAAGAATAACCATTTTCATTGATAATTCCACCATCTCTATCGATGATTCCTACTACTTTCGCTCCCATTTGAGCTAAATAAAAAGCAGCTGCCGAACCTACGTTTCCAAAACCTTGAACGATAGCTTTTTTACCAACGATTGAACCTCCATAAATATCATAATAATGACGTGCCGCTTCAGCAACACCATAACCTGTAATCATGTCAGCAACAGTATATTTTCTATTGACATCTGGAGAGAAATTTGGGTTTTCAATTACTTTGATTACTCCTTGACGTAATTGTCCAATTCTGTTAATTTTATCCGCTTCTGTTGGCTTAAAGTGACCATTGAAAAACACCTTCTTGTGGATGCCAAACACCACAATCTTCGGTCATTGGAATTACTTCGTGAATTTCATCTACATTCAAATCGCCACCTGTTCCGTAGTAATTTTTTAATAATGGAGAAACGGCTTTATACCATCTTTCTAAAACTCCTATTTTTCTTGGATCGTTTGGATCAAAATTAATTCCTGATTTAGCACCACCAATTGCTGGTCCAGAAACAGAAAACTTAACCTCCATAGTTTTAGCTAACGAAAGAACCTCATTCATATCTAACCCTTTTCGCATTCTAGTTCCACCACCTGCAGCGCCACCTCTCAAAGAGTTGATTACCGTCCATCCCTCTGCATCAGTTTCTGGGTCTTTCCAATTAAATACTATTTCTGGCTCTTTGTTTTCAAATTTTTGTAATAAATCTTTCATTGTGTTAGTTAATTTTATGGTTCTGCAAATATACATATTCTGCATAAGCTCTTATATGTAATCTATATTTTTGGTCTTAAATAATTCATTTAAAAATAATTCCTGAAGAATGGTCCTGTTTTGCTCCTGTTACAGAAGACAAAACATTAATTTCATCTCGCAATCGTAAAACTCCTAAAAATCCAAAAATCAAAGCTTCTTTAAATTGAATGGTTTTATCATCAGGAATCACAACATCAGTTGTAGGTAAATAATTACGCAATCTTTCAATTAAAAATCGATTATAAGCACCCCCACCCGTGATAAATAATTTCGCATTTGGTTTATTACAAATTTTTGCAATTTGAAATGCAATATGTTCTACAAATGTGCGAAGTTTATCTTTTTCATCGATTGGATACGAATTTATCAAAGGGAAAATTTTTGCATTCACAAATTCCATTCCTAATGATTTTGGATAAAGTAAAGTATAGAATTCTAAATCATTCAGTTGTCTCAATAAATCTTGATTTATGTTTCCTGATTTTGCTAAATTTCCAGCATCGTCATACGAAAAACCTAATTCGTTGGCAAAATAATTCAAAACTGTATTCACTGGCGAAATATCAAATGCAATTCGTTTTCCATTTTCACTAAATGAAACATTCGAAAATCCGCCTAAATTCAAACAATAATCATATTCCGAAAAAAGTAATTCATCTCCTATCGGTACCAATGGAGCGCCTTGACCACCAAATTGTACATCTTGCACCCTAAAATCACAAACAATCGTTTGATTAACTAAATCACGAATCATTGGAAGATTTCCGATTTGAAGTGTAAATCCGTTTTGAGGTTGGTGTAAAATTGTGTGACCATGACTACAAACGGCATCAATTTCGGTCAACCGATATTTTGAAATGAATTCAGAAATTATCGAAGCTAAAAGTTTTGTATAATCGACATTCAATTCTTCTAATTCTGATGTACTAAAATGAATCGCATTTTTCAATTTGGTAAGCCATTCTTCAGAATAAGAAACGGTTTCGGATTGAAAAATTTCAAACATCCAACGATCTGAATTATTGAATTTTATGTAAGCCAAATCGACGCCATCTAACGATGTGCCCGACATAACTCCGATAACGTTGTAGTTTTCTTTAAACATGGGTTAAAATTACAAATTGTTATTGAAATTTTCCTAATAAATAGTTACATTTGGAGTCTCAAATTAAAAAATTATCAAACATTACATCTAAATAATATGGATTTTAAATTAACCGAAGAGCATTTAATGATTCAGCAAGCCGCTAGAGATTTTGCTCAAACAGAATTATTACCTGGAGTTATTGAAAGAGATGAACATTCAAAATTCCCAACAGAACAAGTGAAAATGATGGGCGAACTTGGCTTCTTAGGAATGATGGTAGATCCAAAATACGGAGGAGCTGGATTAGATAGTGTTTCTTACGTTTTAGCAATGGAAGAAATTGCAAAAGTAGATGCTTCTGCTGCGGTTATTATGTCTGTAAACAATTCTTTAGTTTGTGCTGGTTTAGAAAAATACGGTTCAGAATAACAAAAAATAAAATACTTAACACCGTTAGCAAAAGGAGAAGTAATCGGAGCTTTCTGTTTATCAGAGCCAGAAGCAGGTTCAGACGCCACTTCGCAAAGAACTACTGCTATCGACATGGGCGACCATTATTTAGTAAACGGAACTAAAAACTGGATTACGAATGGAGGAACAGCTTCTACTTATTTAGTAATTGCACAAACCGATGCTTCAAAAGGACACAAAGGAATCAACGTTCTTATCGTTGAAAAAGGAATGTCAGGTTTTGAAGTAGGTCCGAAAGAGAAAAAAATGGGAATCCGTGGATCAGACACACATACTTTATTATTTAATGATGTAAAAGTTCCAAAAGAAAACAGAATTGGTGCAGACGGATTCGGATTTGCTTTCGCAATGTCAACTTTAAACGGAGGAAGAATTGGAATCGCTTCTCAAGCATTAGGAATTGCTCAAGGAGCTTACGAATTAGCGTTAAAATATTCACAAGAGCGTATAGCTTTTGGAAAACCAATTTTCAACCATCAGGCTATCGCTTTCAAATTAGCAGATATGCATGTTAAAATTACATGTGCTAGATTGTTAATTCACAAAGCAGCATCTGAAAAAGACAATGGTGAAGATATTGCACATTCTGGTGCTATGGCAAAATTATACGCTTCAGAAATCGCTTTAGAAGTAGCTAATGATGCTGTACAAATTCACGGTGGAAATGGTTATGTAAGCGAATACCACGTAGAAAGAATGATGCGTGATTCTAAAATCACTCAGATTTACGAAGGAACTTCAGAAATTCAAAGAATTGTTATTTCAAGAGGTTTAGTAAAATAGTTAAAATAAATAATTCACAAAAGGAGTTCAACTTGATTGCTGAACTCCTTTTTTTATTACCTTTAAAATAAAAATGTTATTTGAAAATTGGAAAGAAAATCTAGAACCCTTAATTAATAAATATAAAGGAAGAAAACATCCCTTACACTATAATAACACCTATCAATTGCTAATAATGGTGATTTTGTCTGCCCAAGATTCGGATGCAAATATTAATAATATCACTATTCTTTTTTTTGAAAAATATCCTAATCTTGAAAGCATTTCAAATTCAAGTATTGAAGATATCACCCCTTATTTTACAAAAATCAAAAATTACCCCACAAAAACAACTTGGATATATGAATTAGCCAAACTTCTAAAAACTGATAGTGCAGTTCCAACAAACTTAACCGATTTAATTGCATTAAAAGGCATTGGAAGAAAGTCTGCTAACGTAATATTAAGAGAAACCAATCAAAAAGTGGAAGGAATTATTGTTGATTTACATGTCATTAGAGTCGCACCAAGAGTAGGTTTAACACCAAAACATGAAGATGGCAATAAAATTGAAAAGCTATTAATACAAAAGCTTCCCTATGAAATTTGGAACGAAATTGGAATGGCTTTCTCCTTTTTAGGAAGAGAAATTTGTCGACCAACTAATCCAAGATGTGATGATTGTCCAATAAATACACATTGTAACTATTTTAAAAATTTAAACCAATAACAAAACCACCCTACTAAGGTGGTTTTTGAGTCCCGTTGGAACGATTTATTAAAAACAAAAAAGCCTGTCTAAATTATAGACAGGCTTTTCAAAAGAAAGGCGGCGACATACTCTCCCACATAACTGCAGTACCATCTGCGCAGTCGGGCTTAACTTCTCTGTTCGGAATGGGAAGAGGTGAGCCCCGACGCAATAACCACCTTAAGAGGTTAAATTGCTTTGAGCAATTTTTTTAATTAATAATTAACAATTAATAATTAAAACAATATCTTAACATACTGAGATAAATCGTTTAAAAAGTTGCCTGAGGTTACTCCAAGGCAAGAAAGTTTCTCTGCGCCCGAAGGCGCAGATTTATACATAAGCTAACGGGTAATTAGTACTACTCGGCTATGACATTACTGCCTTTACACCTGTAGCCTATCAACGTGGTCATCTCCCACGACCCTTAAAAGATGTCTCATCTTGAGGCGAGTTTCGCACTTATATGCTTTCAGTGCTTATCTCTTCCAAACATAGCTACTCAGCGGTGCACCTGGCGGTACAACTGATACACCAGAGGTTTGTTCAAATCGGTCCTCTCGTACTAGAATCAAGCCCTCTCAAACATCTAACGCCCGCAATAGATAGGGACCGAACTGTCTCACGACGTTCTGAACCCAGCTCGCGTGCCGCTTTAATTGGCGAACAGCCAAACCCTTGGGACCTGCTTCAGCCCCAGGATGAGATGAGCCGACATCGAGGTGCCAAACACCGCCGTCGATATGAACTCTTGGGCGGTATCAGCCTGTTATCCCCGGAGTACCTTTTATCCGTTGAGCGATGGCCCTTCCATACAGAACCACCGGATCACTATGTCCTGCTTTCGTACCTGCTCGACTTGTCGGTCTCTCAGTTAAGCACCCTTGTGCCATTGCACTCAACGCACGGTTACCAAGCGTGCTGAGGGTACCTTTGAAAGCCTCCGTTACACTTTTGGAGGCGACCACCCCAGTCAAACTACCCACCAAACAATGTCCCCCGCAAAACGGGGTTAGGCCTCAGACAAGCAAAGGGTGGTATTTCAACAATGACTCCACAACGCCTAGCGACGCCACTTCATAGTCTCCCACCTATCCTACACATCACGTGTCCAAGGTCAATATTAAGCTATAGTAAAGGTTCACGGGGTCTTTCCGTCTAGCCGCGGATACACTGCATCTTCACAGCGATTTCAATTTCACTGAGTCTCGGGTGGAGACAGCGCCGCCATCGTTACGCCATTCGTGCAGGTCGGAACTTACCCGACAAGGAATTTCGCTACCTTAGGACCGTTATAGTTACGGCCGCCGTTTACTGGGGCTTCAATTCAATGCTTCTCCGAAGATAACATCTCCTCTTAACCTTCCAGCACCGGGCAGGTGTCAGGCCCTATACTTCATCTTACGATTTTGCAGAGCCCTGTGTTTTTGATAAACAGTCGCCTGGACCTCTTCACTGCGGCCAGCTTGCGCTGGCGACCTTTCTCCCGAAGTTACAGGTCTATTTTGCCTAATTCCTTAGCCATGAATCTCTCGAGCACCTTAGGATTCTCTCCTCAACTACCTGTGTCGGTTTACGGTACGGGTACTTATAATCTAAGTTTAGAAGATTTTCTTGGCAGCCTTTAGGTACACTATCACTTTGTCCGAAGACTCCGTGTACTATCGCATTTCACCAGTCCCAGCGGATTTGCCTACCGGGCCTATAGCTAAGTGCTTTAACGAACTATTCCGTCAGTTCGCGGTACTTTCACCACTGCGTCTCTCCATCACAATTATAAGTAGTACGGGAATATTAACCCGTTGGCCATCGACTGTCCCTTTCGGGTTCGCCTTAGGACCCGACTAACCCGCAGCTGATTAGCATAGCTGCGGAAACCTTAGTTTTTCGGTGTGCGGGTTTCTCGCCCGCATTATCGTTACTTATGCCTACATTTTCTTTTCTAAACAGTCCAGCATGACTCACATCACACCTTCGACCCAGTTTAGAATGCTCCCCTACCACTTTACTTACGTAAAATCCATAGCTTCGGCAGTGTGTTTGATGCCCGCTTATTATCCATGCCCGATCGCTCGACTAGTGAGCTGTTACGCACTCTTTAAATGAATGGCTGCTTCCAAGCCAACATCCTAGCTGTCTGTGCAATCAGACCGCGTTTTTTCAACTTAGCATATATTTGGGGACCTTAGCGGATGATCTGGGTTCTTTCCCTCTCGGACCTGGACCTTAGCACCCAAGCCCTCACTCCCGTGGAGCATGTCATGGCATTCGGAGTTTGTCAGAATTTGGTAGGCGGTGAAGCCCTCGCGTCCTATCAGTAGCTCTACCTCTGTATAACTATTATAAGGCTGCACCTAAATGCATTTCGGGGAGTACGAGCTATTTCCGAGTTTGATTGGCCTTTCACCCCTACCCACAAGTCATCCGAAGACTTTTCAACGTCAACCGGTTCGGACCTCCACTGTGTGTTACCACAGCTTCATCCTGCCCATGGGTAGATCACACGGTTTCGCGTCTACCATTACTGACTCAGCGCCCTGTTCAGACTCGCTTTCGCTTCGGCTCCGTACCTGAAGTACTTAACCTCGCTAACAACAGTAACTCGTAGGCTCATTATGCAAAAGGCACGCCGTCACCCCACGAAAGGGCTCCGACCGCTTGTAATCGTATGGTTTCAGGATCTATTTCACTCCCCTCACAGGGGTTCTTTTCACCTTTCCCTCACGGTACTGGTTCACTATTGGTCTCTCAGGAGTATTTAGCCTTACCGGATGGTCCCGGCAGATTCACACAGGATTTCTCGTGTCCCGCGCTACTCAGGATTCCACTATCTATATCTTCTCTTACCCATACAGGACTATCACCCTCTCTGGTTTACCTTTCCAGGTAATTCCGGTTCAATCCGCATAGAATGTCGTGGTCCTACAACCCCAAAATTGCCGTAACAACTCTGGTTTGGGCTAATCCGCGTTCGCTCGCCACTACTTACGGAATAACTTTTGTTTTCTTCTCCTCCGCCTACTTAGATGTTTCAGTTCAGCGGGTTTGCCCCCTATCGGGTAATGCATCTTCAATGCATTGGGTTGCCCCATTCGGATATCTACGGATCAATTCGTGTGTGCCAATCCCCGTAGCTTTTCGCAGCTTATCACGTCCTTCATCGCCTCTGAGAGCCTAGGCATCCCCCATACGCCCTTATTTTGCTTATGTGCCGCCTAATTTTATAAATAAAACTAGGACTTTCTTTATAAATATGTATTACTACACATCTACTGTACTTTCTACTTTTTAAATGTATTTTATCTCAATATGTCAATGAACGGTTTTCCTTTCGGAATCGTGGAGAATATCGGAGTCGAACCGATGACCTCCTGCGTGCAAGGCAGGCGCTCTAGCCAGCTGAGCTAATCCCCCGTTTTTTTAGTGTTCAGTTAACAGTTATCAGTTAACAGTACTTCAAACGGTTACTCAACCTCTAAAATTTCCTTTAAACAAGCTTAAAATAGTAGTCCCGGGCAGACTCGAACTGCCGACCCCTACATTATCAGTGTAGTACTCTAACCAGCTGAGCTACGAGACTCTGTTTTCTTTGCTTATTCTTATTTTTTAAATTAACAGCGAGAGTAATATTTCCCTTTCAATCAAAACCTAACGGTTAAATCTTCTCTAGAAAGGAGGTGTTCCAGCCGCACCTTCCGGTACGGCTACCTTGTTACGACTTAGCCCTAGTTACTAGTTTTACCCTAGGCAGCTCCTTGCGGTCACCGACTTCAGGCACCCCCAGCTTCCATGGCTTGACGGGCGGTGTGTACAAGGCCCGGGAACGTATTCACCGTGACATTCTGATTCACGATTACTAGCGATTCCGACTTCACGCAGTCGAGTTGCAGACTGCGATCCGAACTGAGAACGGTTTTATAGATTCGCTCCTACTCACGTAGTGGCTGCTCTCTGTACCGTCCATTGTAGCACGTGTGTGGCCCAAGGCGTAAGGGCCGTGATGATTTGACGTCATCCCCACCTTCCTCACAGTTTACACTGGCAGTCTCGTTAGAGTTCCCGACATGACTCGCTGGCAACTAACGACAGGGGTTGCGCTCGTTATAGGACTTAACCTGACACCTCACGGCACGAGCTGACGACAACCATGCAGCACCTTGTAAATTGTCCGAAGAAAAATCTGTTTCCAAATCTGTCAATCTACATTTAAGCCTTGGTAAGGTTCTTCGCGTTGCTTCGAATTAAACCACATGCTCCACCGCTTGTGCGGGCCCCCGTCAATTCCTTTGAGTTTTAACCTTGCGGCCGTACTCCCCAGGTGGATCACTTATCGCTTTCGCTTAGCCACAGACAGTGTATCGCCTACAGCTAGTGATCATCGTTTACGGCGTGGACTACCAGGGTATCTAATCCTGTTCGCTACCCACGCTTTCGTCCATCAGCGTCAATGTATTGATAGTAACCTGCCTTCGCAATCGGTATTCCATGTAATATCTAAGCATTTCACCGCTACACTACATATTCTAGTTACTTCCTAAGCATTCACGTCTTACAGTATCAATGGCAGTTCCATCGTTGAGCGATGGGCTTTCACCACTGACTTATAAGACCGCCTACGGACCCTTTAAACCCAATGATTCCGGATAACGCTTGGATCCTCCGTATTACCGCGGCTGCTGGCACGGAGTTAGCCGATCCTTATTCTCACAGTACCGTCAAGTCCCGACACGTCGGGATGTTTCTTCCTGTGCAAAAGCAGTTTACAACCCGAAGGCCTTCATCCTGCACGCGGCATGGCTGGATCAGGCTTTCGCCCATTGTCCAAAATTCCCCACTGCTGCCTCCCGTAGGAGTCTGGGCCGTGTCTCAGTCCCAGTGTGGCTGGTCGTCCTCTCAGACCAGTTACGGATCGTCGCCTTGGTAGGCCTTTACCCCACCAACTAGCTAATGGGACGCATGCTCATCTTGTACCGTTGGAACTTTAATATAACCAACATGCGAAGGTTATATACTATGGGGCATTAATCCAAATTTCTCTGGGCTATTCCCCTGTACAAGGTAGATTGCATACGCGTTACGCACCCGTGCGCCGGTCTCAAACACCGAAGTGTTCTACCCCTCGACTTGCATGTGTTAAGCCTGCCGCTAGCGTTCATCCTGAGCCAGGATCAAACTCTTCATCGTATATTGTTTGATAGATAAATCTATCTTGTTTTATCGATTCAAGTCGCTAGGTTATTCTCGATTAATCGAAAAATCTTACTCTCTCTTATTTTACAAAATTACATCGCTGTAATTCTGTGCTGTCAATTCAATATGTCTATGAACGTGTCATTCTTTTCTTATCGCCTCTCATTCGATTAGCGGGTGCAAAAGTACAACTCTTTTTTAATCTGGCAAGCTTTTTTGAAAAAATTTTTTGATTATTTTTTCTAATCCACTTACTCAATATTTTTAAGAACTTATACTCCACCGATTCTTTCGTTTCGGGTCGGCAAAGATACTACCTTTACTTTCTATTATCCAAATCTTTTTTTGACTTTTTTTAAAGTTTTTTTTGATTTGATTAATCTCCCAGTTTGTGTATGAACTTCTGCTCTAATGCGGGTGCAAAAGTAGAAATCTTTTCTTTATCCACAAGCCTTTTGCAATCTTTTTTTCGTCTTTTTTTTGATGTTTTTCTTAACTCACTGATAACAAGGATTTAATATACAAAAGTTTTTTTATCGTTTAAGCGCAAGGAAGGCTCAATGGTTGCAAAGGGGTTGTTAAACATATAAGTCATGTAAGCTTTTTTTTACTTATATATAATATAGGTAAAGTTCACAAAAGTGGATTGTGGACTTAACTCCGTTAAGCCATAGCCTGCTACGCAGGAGATTCCTACTTCGGCGGAAGGACAAGTTCAAGCTTAAATACAAAGGATTCCTCGCAAGCTCGGAAAGGTCAAGGGTAGCGATAAATTTAAAATAGTTACCTGGGGTGCTGAACATGTGCTGCTGAAAAAACTAATCGAAACGGATTGCTTTTACTGGTGAAATTTTGGTGATGATGTAAGATGGAATTAATAAAACCAACAAACAAACGATTACTGTTCCGATATTTAATAATGCAATGTGAAGTAAATTGATGCTCACTGGCGCTTCGTTGACATAGTAGTTTTCGGGATTGAGTTGGATTACGCCGAAGAATTTTTGAATTAACAATAAGGAAATTGCAATCAGATTACCCCAAAACAACCCGCGAGCGATTAAGTAAAATGCATTGTACAGAAATATTTTTCTAACATTCCAATTGTTAGCACCCATGGCTTTAAGAATTCCAATCATTTGGGTGCGTTCTAAAATTAGGACTAACAATGCTACTACCATGTTGATGGTGGCTACCACAATCATTACGATTAGAATCACCAAGATGTTAAAATCAAACAATATAAGCCATTCGAAAATGCTGTAATACTTTACTTCGATAGAGATACTATTATATGTAGGCGGAATTTCATTGTAGACTTCCTCCCCTTGTTCTTTGATTTTTGAGAAAACATCTACGAAAACTTCGAATGCTCCGACTTCTGTTGGTTGCCATTTATTGATAAGTTGCACGTGACGAATATCTCCTATTATATAAGTAGCTTCGAATTCTTGAAAACCTGAGTTGAAAATTCCGGTAATTAGGAAGTTTCTTTTGTTGGGAAGTTTTCCGTTTTCTTTCATAAAAAAGGTTAGAAACTTGTCTCCTACTTTTAAATTAAGACGCTTAGCTAAGTATTCCGAAATTAAAACTTCGGTATTTAATTCGGATTTTAAATTTGGGATTTTACCATCGACTAGATATTCTTCTAAATTGGTGAAATTATAATCTTTGCCAACAC
Source organism: Ichthyophis bannanicus (assembly GCA_033557465.1). Lineage (NCBI taxonomy): Eukaryota > Metazoa > Chordata > Amphibia > Gymnophiona > Ichthyophiidae > Ichthyophis > Ichthyophis bannanicus. The sequence continues at coordinate 339,689,962 of CM066039.1, forward strand.
CTTTATATATAATTCCTTCAAAAGCTTTTTCTGTACGAATGATTCCAGCTTTACTAGCTACCGCTTGCACATGACTGATGCCTTCTACATTTTTGAACTTAGGATAAAAACTTTGATTGATGAAAATAGGTTCAGTAGTGACTTGCGATTGATTATCATCGAAATTAGAAATAATAATATGTCCGTTGAAAGCTGAAACTTTCTCGCGAATTTTATCTTGAAGTCCAACACCCGTAGCCACCGCCATAATCATCATGATAATTCCGATGGCAATTGCCGTAATCGCAATTTTTATAATTGGCGAAGAAATACTACTTTTATAATTTTTAGCAGCAATTAGTCTTTTGGCTATGAAATATTCTAAATTCAAGGTTTTTATGACATCTAAATTATTTTTCAAAAGTACATTATTATTTTTTTCTTTACTAATCGTTTCGTGTGGAAGTAACAAAAAGGCTATTCCGCAGCTAAAACCGAGCAATAATAATGTTAATTTGACTTCTTCTTCAACAGATGTCGCTTTTAAAACCGGTGCCGAAAACTTTGAAAGTTATTTGCCTTTATTGAAAGATAAACGAGTTGGAATTGTTACAAATCAGACGGGTATTATTAAATATGAGTCAATTAAAATGATATATGTACAAGATCCAAGAATCAAACCTCAAGCTAAATTAACAAATAAAGAAGTTTCAATTGTCGATTTTCTATTAGAACAAAACATCAATCTTCAGAAAATTTATGCTCCTGAACACGGTTTTAGAGGAACAGCTGATGCAGGTGAATTAATCGTTGATGGAAAAGACACCAAAACAAATTTGCCGATTATTTCCCTTTACGGAAACAACAAAAAGCCAAAACCTGAACAATTAGAAGGAATTGATATTTTGGTTTTTGATTTGCAAGATGTTGGCGCGCGATTTTACACATATATTTCGTCGTTACATTATGTGATGGAAGCTTGTGCGGAAAATAATATTCCGATTTTAGTTTTAGACCGACCAAATCCGAATGGAACTATTATTGATGGTCCGATTTTAGAAAAAGAACATAAGAGTTTTGTTGGGATGCATGAAATTCCGGTTTTGCATGGGATGACGATTGGCGAATATGCGAAAATGATTAACGGCGAAAAATGGTTGAAAGATAGTTTGCAATGTGATTTGAAAGTAGCACCTTGTTTGAACTATTCGCACGATATGAAATACAGCTTACCTGTGAAGCCTTCGCCAAATTTACCGAACGATCAATCGATTAATTTATATGCGAGTTTATGCTTTTTTGAAGGTACGAATATAAGTTTAGGTCGCGGTACCGAGAAACAATTCCAAATTTACGGTTCGCCCTTTTTACCTGAAAGTGAATTTGATTTTAGTTTTACTCCGCAACCTAATTTTGGAGCAAAAGATCCAGTTCACAATGGAAAATTATGTTTTGGCGAAGATTTAACCGAAATAAGAAAAGTGCATCGATTAGAATTAAAATGGTTATTGAAAGCTTACGAAAACACCACAGACAAAACCGTTTTCTTCAATGATTTTTTCACCAAATTAGCCGGAACCAAAAAACTCCGTGAACAAATTGAAGCCGGAATGACCGAAAAAGAAATTAGAAAAACCTGGCAAGAAGGTTTGGAACAGTTTAAGGTAGTGAGAGGAAAGTATTTGATATATAATTAAATTAATATGACAGCATTAGAGCGAAAATATTACAACTCAATTAAATCAATATTTATAGGAAGGAAAATAGTTGAAGTCTTTTATGAAGAATTAAATTACGAAACTAAATAGGAGTATTGGGAATATTCAAAGCATATTCATTCCATAGACATGAATGTAATATTCAAACTTGACAATGGTGAATTTATACAAATAAAATGGGATAATGAATTTTACCCTTATGGAATTGGATTTGAAAAATTACAAGAATTAAATTTTAGAACCGAAGTAAAAACAATTAATGTTACAAGTAATCAAAACTGGGAACCCCTTTTAAAAAAAGAGATTACAGGCATTAAAGTATTCTGGGATATTAGTGAAACAAAAAGAGTCACAACAACTAAGATATGTTTTTTTAAATTCTCTAAAACAAAGAAAATCATAATTAAAATCCCACAAAATTGGGAAATAGAGTTCGGAAATTCAAAAATTTGGGTTTCAGCACTTGAAATTATTGACGAAAGTAATGTGAATTTTTGGGCAGATCATTTAACCTTATTTTTTAATAAAAATAGCACTGAAGAATTCAATCTTGTTAAAGATATCAGCACTCAACAAAACATCACAAAAAAATCAAAATTTGAATAGCCCAAATTAAAAATTACAAAGGCAACTTCTCCTTCATTTTTTCCACAATATTAAACGCAGCTGGACAAATTGCAACATTTTTCAAAGTTAAATCTGAAATTTGTTGGAATTTCTTTCTGTCGGTATGTGGGAATTCTCGGCAGGCTTTTGGGCGTACATCGTAGATAAAACATTTGTTGTCGCTATCTAAAAACGTACAAGGAACACTTTTTAAAACGTAATCATTATCTTCATCAATGCGAAGATATTGGTCGATAAATTGTTGTGGTTTTTGACGAAAACTTTTCGAAATTCGCTCAATATCAGCCGAAGTAAATAATGGTCCGGTTGTTTTGCAACAATTGGCACACTCCAAACAATCCGTTTTTTTGAATTCGGCATCGTGTAAATCTTGCATTACATAATCTAAATTCTTGGGTGTTTTCTTTTTTAACTTGTCAAAATACTTTTTGGTTTCGTTATGCGTATCTTTGGCAAGTTTTCCGAGTTCGTCGATTTTTGGTTTCAAGTTTAAAGTTTCAAGTTGAGCCACAAAGTTAAGAACTTGAAACTAAAAAACCCTGAAACTTTAAACAAAAAGCAATGAAAGACCTTTTCGGAAAAGCCATTTTAGACTATCAAACCAATAATTCTCCAGAAGATTTAATTACTGAAACTTCAATTTCGGAAGCAGATGAAATGAGCGTTGCCTATTTGTTTCGTGATTTTAAAGACATGCCCAAATTGGAACAAAAGGCTTTGCAATTAGCAAAAGGAAAAGTTTTAGATGTAGGTTGCGGTGCTGGAAGTCACGCTTTGTATTTGCAAGAAAAAGGTTTTGATGTTACCGCAATTGATATTTCGGAAAATGCAATTAAAGCTTGTGAATTGCGAGGTTTGAAAAATTGCAAAGTTTCGGATGTCTTGGACTTAGATACTTCAGAAAAATTCGATACTATTCTTCTTTTGATGAATGGAACTGGGATTTTCGGAAAAATGAATCAGATTTCGAAGTTCTTGCAAAAATTAAAATCGCTTTTAAACGGAGGTGGACAAATTCTAATTGATAGTTCGGACTTAATTTATATGTACGACCAAGACGAAGATGGTGCTTACGAGGTTCCTGCGAATGGTTATTATGGCGAATTAACGTTCACTATTCAATATAAAGGAGAAACCGAAGACACTTTTGATTGGTTATATTTGGATTATAACACACTACAAAACGCCTCAAATGCAAATGGTTTTGAATGCGAATTAATTTTAGAAGGGAAGCATTTTGATTATTTAGCGAAGCTATACATATAAAAACGAAAAATCCCAAAACTATCAATTTGGGATTTTTTGTTTATTTAAATGTCAAAGGCATTTTTAAGTTAATGCTAACTGGCTTTCCTCCTCTTGTTGCAGGTTGCCACTTTGGAGCATTTCGCAAAACTCGAATTAATTCAACAGCCGAATTCGATCCTAAATCGCGAACAACTTTTATATTTTTTACTTCTCCATTTTCATTTACGGTGAATTCAAAAATAATTTGTCCTTTTTTTTCAACTGTTTGAGTATCAAAATTGGTAATTATGTAATCGTAAAATTTATCAATTCCTCCATTTTGAAATTTGGCTTCGATAAACTCCCCATCTAAGTACACTTCATCTTCTCCTCCTAATTGAGAAAAGCTCAAGTTTGAAAACAATACAAATACGGCTAATACTAAAAACTTCTTCATATAATTAAGGAATATTCAAATATTTATGGGTTTGCAACGAAACTCTCCATTTCGGATTGTTCATTACATAATCCACAATTAAAGGAGTCATTTCTTCTTTTTTACTCCACTCAGGTTGTAAAAACAAAATCGCGTTTGGATTCACTTTAGCTGCTTGTTCTTCTGCAAAAATAAAATCGTGTTTGTTATAGATGATTACTTTTAATTCGTTAGCAATATTATAAGCGCTTTGAACTGGTAATTTATTTTTCTTTGGAGATAAACAAAACCAATCCCAAGTTCCTGAAACCTCATAGGCTCCGGACGTTTCAATATGTACTTTTAATTTTTGTGCTTTTAATTATGATGTCAACAATGTCATGTCCCAAGTTAAAGGTTCTCCACCGGTAACTACAACTGTGTCGGCATATTTTTTGGCGTTGGCAACAATTACATCGGTATTCGTTGGAGGATGTAATTCGGCATTCCAACTTTCTTTTACATCACACCAATGGCAACCTACATCGCAACCGCCAATTCTAATGAAATAAGCTGCTGTTCCTGTGTGATATCCTTCGCCTTGAATCGTGTAAAACTCCTCCATTAAAGGCAACATTTCGCCTTTTTCAACCGCTAATTGTGTTTCTTTCTTCAACATTTACTTTTAAAATAGTTTGCAAAGATACTTCATTTAATTAAGAATTAAAATCATCTTTATTTTACAAACAAAAAAAGCCAGTAAAATACTGGCTTTTTATATTCTTGAGAATAATTTATTATTTTAATGATTTTAAAGAATCAGTAGCATAAGCATTTGTAGCATCTAACAATAATGTTTTATTGAAAAACTCTTTTGCTTTTGTTATATCAGAATTTGCATAATGTGCACCGATATTATTATATGACTCAATTAATTTAGATTTGTTTGATGGTTTAGCCATTTCTTCAGCACCTTTAGCTGTAATTTTTTCTAAATATGCTTCATAATTCTTAGCCATATTTTCATCATTCTCTAACAATCTATTGCATCTTGCTTTAAAAATATATGCGTCTTGATAATTTGGCGAAGATTTTAAAACGTTATCAAATGCTATCTCTGCTTTTTGTAAATCTTCAATATTTGGTTTTACACCATTCTTATTGTTATCATAATAAACAGACAAACCATAAAACAAGTTATCATCTAAGTAATTTTTGTTATCTGATTTTGAAGCCCCAACTTCAAAAATTGAAGCCGCTTCTTTATATTGTTTTTGTTCAAAAAACTTAGCACCTATCGCATTAAATTCATTAACAATAATTGCTTCTTTTTCAACCGCTTTATTTAATTCCGCTACAGCTTCTTTTAATAAAGTTGCATCTATAGTTTTACCATCTGCACTAGTTCCTTTTTTAATCTTTGCTAAACCTAAATACAAATAATCACGACCAATTATTTTATTATTAGGGTTTGACAAATAATCATTTAAAGATTTAATAGCTAGGTCTGTATTTCCATTTTCATAAGCAGCATATCCTAAATAACGTAAAATTCTTGGATTTACATTATCTAATTCTTTCATTTTATTTGCTTCAACTTCAAGTGCTTTATACTCTTTTGCTAGAATTAAGAAATCCGCATAACGCATACGAGAACTTAAAGAATAGTCTGTCATAGACATGTATTTTTTATAAAATTCTAACGCTTTTGCAATATTTTGAGTATACGTTTTTGGTTGATTGTTTGCCCAATAATAATAAGTTTCAGCTAATTCTCTATAAGCAGGACCATAATTTGGATTTGCAGCAACCACCTCATTTAATGCCTTTTCTGCTTCAACATATGCTTTTGCTCCTTTTAACAAAACGCCAGACTGCATTTTAGCACGAATTAATGTTGGATCAAATTTATATGCATCTCTATAAGCAACATATGCATCATTTTGATTTTTATCACCATAATATGCGTCACCAAGTGCTAATAAAACTTTAGCATTTTCTGGATGATTTAATTTAGCTTTCAACATTACTTCTATAGCAGCTTTGTAATTTGGCTTATCTGCATTCATATAAGCTTGAGCCACATAGATGTATTCTTCAAAATCTTTCTTTTTAGTATCTTTTAATACTAAATCAAATTTTGTTTTCGCTTCAGCAATTTTATTGTTATCTAAATCTATTTGACCTAAACCAATTTGATTAAGCTTTGAAAATTCTGAAGCACTTACACCTTTATCAAAAAATAATTTTGCAGAATCCTGCACGTTTTGCTTAAGATATATTGTACCCAATAAAAATGCAGCTTTACCATTAGAAGGTTTGGCTTGATAGATTGCTTTTAATTCAGATTTTGCTTTTTCATATTGTTCAGCATCAATAGATTTATTAGCTTGAGCAAAATCTTGCGCATTGCTAATAGTTGCTGTTGCTAATAATGCAATACTAAAAACTAATGTCTTTTTCATACCTAATTTTATTTATTTTCTTCTTTAATTATTTCTTTTCTAGTTACAATTTTGCGGCTTGGGAAGCGAGCTGGAACCAAACCTGCTTGTAAAACAATTCGTTGTCCTTTTTCTCCTGTAATAAATGAACCAAAGCCCATTCCAAGACCTGCATAACCTTGACAATTTATAATATACAAATCACGTGCCAAAGGATATTTTTGAGAAGCAATCATGTCTTGACTTGGAAAAACAAACTCGTTTTGATTAATTCCTTTTACGCTTAACATTTTAATTGCATCTACATATTTTTGATTTTCAACTGTTGGTTGTGTAAGCCAATTTAAGCCCACAATACCTACATATTCAGGGTTTTCAGCAATATATTTTATCAATTCTTCACTTGTATTTACAGAAAAAATATTATCTGCTTGAGGTATAGTTTCAATTTTTGCTAATTCTGTTAAACTGCGAACAGTACTAGAATTAGCACTTTCAAAAACTAATCCTTTAATTGATGTAATATTTTTTCCATTCAAAAAATTTACCACATCAGCCAAATCAATTGAAGTTGTAGCCGAAGAAATTCCTTTTATAAAAACAACACCATCTGTTGCAAAATGTGTAACTTTTGGCGTTATATTTTTGTTTTTAATTTGTGTTTCTTCAGCAACTGATAATTTTCTCGACAAGATTGCGATTTTTTGTTTTCCAGAAAGCAAAGCTGCAATTGCTTGGTTTTCGGGTTGTGAAACAATATTAATAGTTGCATCATAATTTGTTTCAAAAATAATTTTTTGATCTTCTACGATTGGAAATAAAGTTTCATCAACTACTATTTCTGCGTTTCCTTTCAAAATATTTTCACTATTTTTTGCTTCATCCTTTTTGGAACAAGAAAATGAAATAAAAAATAATGCTAGTAAAAGAAAAATATAACGGTAAGTAGTTTTCATAAAAATTAATCTTTATTAAAAAAACGAAAAAATCTTAAAAATGAATACACAATTAAAACAACTCCAAGAGCTAATCTATAGTTTGGCGCCATATTTAATGGCAACTCTTTCCAGAAAATAATTATTAATCCGAAAAACAAATAGATTAAAAATAGGAGTACTCCTATAGCAAGAAGAAACCGCTCTTTGAGCGATTTCTCCATAAATTTATTAGCTAATTTTTTGAGCATTATTCAGCTGCAGCTTGAATTGTAATAGGAAGCTGGTACTGTACTCTAATTTTTTTACCATTGTTTTCACCTGGCGCCCATTTTGGACAATTTTTAAGTACTCGAATAGCTTCTTTATCTGTTCCGTGACCAATATCTTTTAATACTTTGATATCCGTTAACGAACCATCTTTTTCAACTACGAACTGTACAAATATTCTACCTTTTAATCCGTCCACTTCTGGAACTTGGAATTTACTTCCAACATATTTGTAGAATTTATCAATACCACCTGGGAATTCTGGTTTAACAGAAATAACAGCCATGTTGTACACATTATCGTCTTCAACAGGTTTAGTTGGACCATCACCTACAGGTTTCTCAAATTGACGTTCAGCATCTTCATCTCCTTTTCTGTTTGCATCAGAAATATCTTTGTCTTTCATATCATCAATCTTAGCAACAGCTTCAGTTACTTCTTCTGTTTTTGCTACGACTGGCTTAACGAATTTCACTTGATCCACTTTTGGAGGTGGTGGAGGTGGAGGTGGTAAATTTTTAATTTCCTCTACTTTTTTTGGAGGTAATTTAATGGTTACAATTTTTTCGTCTAATGTAGTCTCCTCTTTAGCCGTTGCACTTTCAATTAATGCCATAATTTTTGGCGTGCTCAATGCTAGAACAAAAACGAATGCACCTAATATCATTGCAATCGCAGTTGTTTTTGGATTTTTTTTACGCAATTCATAAGCACCATATGCTTGATTACGTCCTTCAAAAACGATATCTAACCACGAAGTTTTTAATATATCTAATTTCATTTTCCTTAATTAATAGATTACTAAATAAGCTACTGCTTATTTCTCTTCAATTAGTTTTTTCTCCTCTGGAGTAAAATCGTTCACGATAGCGTAAGTTGGTACATCTGTAATTGCCATTTCATCTAATATATCTACAATATTTCTATAAGTAGATTTTTTAGAAGGTTTAATAATTACAATTAAACCATCACCAGGTTTACTTCCTGGTTTCGCTGCACAATATTCAGCAACCGACTTAACTCTTTTAACTAGTTCTTTTCTGATACCATTCTTACCATAAGTAGCATCTGTAGGTTTACCATTTGGCTCTGGAGCCTCTAACAAACCGTGGAACCATTTAATTTTATTATCATCTCCCAATAAAATAGTCATAGTTCTTTTTTGATCTACTTTGATATCATCTGTTTTTGTCTTCTCATCACCTTTATCTGGCAAGCCTAAATTCATAGCTTGTGGTTTAGATAACGATGTTGTCAACATAAAGAATGTAATCAATAAGAATGCCAAATCCACCATGGCAGTAAGATCAACTTTTGCGTTGCTTTTCTTACTTCTTACCTTGCCGCCTTTGTCACCACCACTCTCGGTAGTTAATTCAGCCATTGTTTATCTTTTTATATTTTAATAATCTTTACCTCTAAGACCCGTAACTAAATCAAATTGATTAACTTTTTGGTCTTGTAACATATCCATCACTTTTTTTACTGAAGGATATTCTTGTTTTGCATCGCCTTTAATAGCGAAGTTAAGGTCTTTATCTGCTATCTCAGAAGTAGCAATACGCGCATTATATATCCATTCTTTTAACTGATTGTCTGTAGAATCAGCAGGAATTCCAGGTTGGAAACCAGGTTTGTTTCTATCAGAACTTTTCATTGCAATGATTTGACTTAAATTTTGAATCGGAACTCCGAAAGATTCAATCAGTGCAAATTGTTCCATTTCTTTTTCAGAAAAAGAAAGTTTATATTTTTGAGCCATTAATTCCAGCGTACGTTTTCTAACGTCTCGTCCGGTTACTCCAAAAAATATACTAATACTATCTTTAGCATTTACATCTTTCCCTATAGTGATTGTTGCCAAATCAGTTTCTGGCAATTTTGTTTTCACTGTAGAAGAAGGCGTATCAACAGGAAGTGGCTCTTGTTGTTTTGCTGTAGCCGTCAAAATAAAGAAGGTAAGCAAAAGGAAAGCCACGTCACACATTGCTGTCATGTCGATAGACGTAGATTTTTTGGACATTTTAATTTTAGCCATTAATTCTTTTTTAGTGTTTAAAACTTTTTTGAAATATTCTTCTTAAAAATTCTAATACTTATTTAGTTTTTTAAACTTCCTCTGAAACGTCTGTAAGTATTAACAAGTGTAGATCCAGCTTCGTCGATTGAATATGTTAATGTATCAATTTTTGAAGTAAAGAAGTTATACGTTACAATTGCTAAAGCAGAAGTAGAGATACCTGTAGCTGTATTAATTAACGCTTCAGAAATACCATTTGCTAATGCAGCTTGGTCTGGAGTTCCAGTTGAAGCTAACGCACCAAACGCTTTGATCATCCCTGTTACCGTTCCTAATAATCCTGCTAACGTACCTAAAGATACTAATGTAGAAAGGATTGTTAAGTTTTTCTCTAACATTGGCATTTCTAATGAAGTTGCTTCTTCTACTTCTTTTGCGATAGTTTCTGATGCTTCTTCACTATTGAATCCTTCTTTTTTAACTTCTTGATATTTTACTAAACCTGCTCTTACAGCATTAGCTACAGAACCTTGTTGGTTATCACATGTAGCAATAGCACCATCAATATCTCCTGAAGTAATACTAGCTTGAACATTTTTCATGAATTTATCTAAACTACCTTTTCCAGCTGCTTTAGAAATAACAAAGAAACGCTCAAATGAAAAAACAACTACCATTAATAATAATCCCATCAATACTGGTACGATTGGTCCACCTTTATAAACCATTGCTAAATAGTTTCCTGGTAGTGGATGTCCTGTATTAACTCCACCTTCGAAGTTAGAACCATCTCCCATAATGAAACTCCATACTATCCATCCAATAAAGATACACCCTACAATAACAAGTCCTGAGAAAATACTACCTCCGTTTGAACCAGTTTCTTTTTTTACGTTTGCCATTTTTTTAAAAATTTTATTAGTTTTAAAATGTTGATTATTCTGTTAAGTGTTACTAGTCAAACTTAACCGGGGTCAAATTTAATTTTTTACTTTGAAAAAAAAAAACTTTTTTTAGGTTTTTACACCTAATGTTAAGAAATAATAACAATAAGTTTACCAACGTGTAAAGTCAATGTTAAACCATATTCTTTTTTTATCGTAAAACTTTAACATAATCTCTTTAAAAACGAGAATATTTTTCTTTTATTATAGCAACTAATAAAAAAATATTCATTTAATTACTTCTCTTTGCTTGTTGCAAAAAAAACAATAACTTGCACTATTAATTCATGAAATTTTTCAAAAAAATGAGCAAAACAACCGATTTTAGCACACACATAATCGATGGGTATACATGTAAAGGCAATTTTATTACTTTGGGTGGTGGAATTTTAGATGGAGAAGCAATTGCAAACACACATGTCAAAATCCCTTTAAAAACATTAAATCGTCATGGGTTAATTGCTGGTGCTACAGGTACTGGAAAAACCAAAACTATTCAAGTTTTATCTGAACAATTGTCGCTAAACGGAATTCCAGTTTTAATGATGGATATTAAAGGAGATTTTTCTGGAATTGCAATGCCGGGTGAAGAAAAACCGTTTATCACAGAGCGACATGAAAAAATTTCGATTCCATATGAAACTAAAGGATTTCCGGTAGAATTAATGACTATTTCAGAGCAAGATGGTGTTCGATTACGAGCTACAGTTTCTGAATTTGGACCCGTTTTATTTTCAAGAATTTTAGATTTAAATGACACACAAGCTGGTGTAGTTTCAGTAATTTTCAAATACTGTGACGATAATAGTTTGCCATTATTAGACTTAAAAGACTTTAAAAAAGTATTACAATATGCCACCGAAGAAGGTAAATCTGAATTTGAATCTGAATATGGAAGAATTTCAACCAGCTCTACAGGTTCAATCTTAAGAAAAATCATCGAATTAGAGCAACAAGGTGCGGAGTTGTTTTTTGGTGAAAAATCATTTGATATTCAGGATTTACTTCGTATTGATGAAAATGGTAATGGTTATGTCAACATCATTAGATTAACTGATATTCAAGATCGTCCAAAACTTTTCTCCACTTTTATGCTGAGTCTATTGGCTGAAATATACAACACCATGCCAGAACAAGGTGACGCAGAACAACCAGAATTAGTAATTTTTATTGATGAAGCACATTTGATTTTTGACCAAGCAAGCAAGGCTTTACAAGACCAAATTGAAACTATTATAAAATTAATTCGTTCAAAAGGAATTGGTGTTTATTTCATTACCCAAAATCCTATGGATGTTCCAACAGGTGTTTTAGCACAATTGGGATTAAAAATACAACATGCTTTGAGAGCATTTACAGCGAATGATAGAAAAGCAATCAAAATGACCGCTGAAAATTATCCCGATACTGATTTTTATGAAACGGATGAAGTATTGACATCATTAGGAATTGGTGAAGCCTTTGTAACAGCATTAAGCGAAAAAGGAACTCCAACGCCATTAGTAGCCACAATGATGCGCGCTCCAATGAGCAGAATGGATATTTTAACAACAACCGAAATTGAAACTTGTATTGCTAAATCAAAACTGGCTAAAAAATACAATGAAGTTTTAGATCGAGAAAGTGCTTATGAGTTGTTAAACAAAAAAATAGCTGAAGCACAAGAAATTGCTACCGAAGAAGAAGAACAAAAAGAAGAAACTAAAAGAGCAAAAGAAGAACCAAGCACAACCGAAGTCATAGGAAAATCGATTACAAAAGTGGTTACGAGTGCGAGTTTTATTCGCGGCGCTTTTGGGTTATTAATGAAGATGTTTAAAAGATAGTTGGAAAATTGAAGTTGGAAGAAATAGTTTTCAAACTTTCATCCTTTTAAACTATAACCTCATAAACTAAAAAATGAAAGGTTTTATCACAATAGGACTACTAATACTTTCTAATGTTTTTATGACATTGGCTTGGTATGGACATTTGAAATTTAAAGAATTAAAATGGTTTGAGAACGCAGGCTTAATCACGATAGTTTTGATTAGTTGGGGATTAGCTTTGTTTGAGTATTTTTTTCAAGTTCCTGCAAATAAAATCGGATTTCAAGGTAATGGTGGCCCTTTTTCATTAATGCAATTAAAAGTGATTCAAGAAGTAATTACTTTAGTAATCTTTGTGATTTTCTCGATGCTATTCTTTAAAAACGAAACCTTCCGATGGAATCACGCAGTAGGATTTTGTTTTTTAATATTGGCAGTTTATTTTATTTTTAAGAAGTAACAAAATGAAAAAATATTTTATCCAAAAAGCACCATTTGTAGTTCCAACGACTGATGGAAAGTTGATTGAAGAACACCACGGATTGGCAACTACAAACAATTCCAGCATTTCAATTGCGCATATGATTGCACCACCAGGTTGGAGCGAACCTTTTCAAACACCTGAATTTGATGAATACACCTATATAATTAAAGGGAAAAAACAATTTATCATAGAAGATGAAACAATAATTTTAGAAGCAGGTCAATCCATAAAAATTGAGAAAAACACACGCGTTCAATACTCAAATCCGTTTGATGAGCCTTGTGAATACATTGCAATTTGCACACCAGCTTTTGATTTTAACAAAGTTCATAGAGAAGAAGATTAATTTTTCTTCTCTACATCTTTTAATAATCCTAAAGCGAAAAAACCAATAATTAATCCCGCTAGAATAATAGCGGTCCATAAAAACCATTTGGTTTGCCAGAATTGTTGTATCGGAGTTGTTTTATTAAAATTTATCTCTTTAAAATCTGAAATTCTGACTATTTTTAATTTAGACAAATCATTCGGCAAAAATTTTATCAAATCGTATTGAGGTTTTGACAAAGTAGAATCAACAATTAGTTCATAGTTTTTAGGTGTATCCAAATCTGCTATCAAATAAAATTGATTTTGTAATAATTGAATCTCATGAATTTCCAACGGCTCATTATCTAAATTTTCAATTTCTATTTCGAAATCTTTTGCTTTAAAACTTTCCCACTTAAAACTATTGGCTGTATTTGAATCTAAATTAAAATTAGCAACTAACTGTCTGTAAGTTTTTACTCTCCTGGTTTCATTTATAAAGACAGAACCAGCTCTAAAAAATCTTGAATTTCTAATTTTAAAAGCAATTCCATCTATGGTATGAAAATCATTTGCTGAAAACTTAATAATGGTTTTCTTGTTCGTTTTATCAACAACTATTTTATGCTTAAAATCTTTTAATACTGCTGTTGGCACTACCTTATTTTCTCCCATGTAATAGCCTACTTCTAAAAGATTTACAGGCAAAGAGTTCTTGTCGTTAAACTCAATTTTTAAATATCTATAAGAGTTATTAGGAAATGAAACGGTTTTTCTAACATACGTTTTCTGAAAATCATTTAAATCATACAACATTGAATTCATTACTAATCCAAACCAATGAATTCCATCATCACTTCCACTTATATTGAATTCTTTATTAATTCCTGTGTTAGCAATTTTCAAACTTAATTCTGAACAGTATTTCATTCTATCAACTACATTTACAACATAGTATGAAAGCGAATCTTTAATCTGCTTGTTTTCTGCTATTCTTAATTGAGCATATCGGTTTGAAAAAAAATTATCTTTATTAAAATCAACTACAAAAGGAATTTCTTTTTTTCTTTCATCATAAAGTCTCAAAAAATCAAAATTTTCATTACTAGCAGCTCGAACTATAGGTTCAATCAAAACTTTGTAAAATCCTTTTTCTTGTACTTTTTCAACAATTCCACTATGGCTTTGGCCAAAGCAAAAAATCGAAATAAAATAAATCGGAATAATTAAATTAATTTTCATCTGAACTAGCATTTTGAGATTCATCTACCACTAATTTTTTGATTTTTTGATATACAAACGAAATAATCAAAATCAACACTCCTAATAATATAAACGCAATGATTTTACCTGTTTCAGAAACGTTATTGATATCGTAAACGAATAATTTTACAATTGTTAATCCTAACAAAGATAGCGCAATGATTCGCAATTGTTTCCACTGCTTTTTGATTCCAAATATTAGTAATGCAAACGATAAAATTCCCCATAAAATTGGATAACCAATTTTTATTACTTGCACTTTTATGATGTTTAATTTGCCTTGAACGTTGTATTCGTTACTGTAAAAAGTTTCTTTTGGCAAATCAGAACCTTTAAAATCTTCGTCAATTTGGTTTAGAATAGTTGTTGATTCTACTGCGAATAAATTATGTACAATTAATTCGTTGCTCAAAATATAAACACCGCAAAACACTAAAATCCAAACCGCAATTTTAGATTTTAAAAAAGCAATGTGGGATTTATTTAGAATTTGATTTGCTAAGATTAGAATATAATAGGTTAAACAAGCCAAAATAATGTAATGAAAATTAAATGCAATTGAATAGTTCAAGTTGTTGGTAATATTCCAAAGCACTTCTTTTGAAGGAATATTATACCACCAAACCACATACAAAGCAACATTAACCATAACGAGTACCGTTGCAATTTTTTGAACCAATTCTTCTTTAGATTTTATTCCGAAGAAAACTAATACGGTGCTAAAAATAAAATGATATCCAACCGACAATGACAAAGCTGACGATGAATTCGCAATATGCTTACCAGATTGGTGAATAATTTCAAAAATTCCAACAAAATATCCTAGAATCAAAGCAATCCAGATAATACCATTTCGATAAAAAACGGGATCAAAGTCGATTTTAAAAATAGAAGTGGCTTCGTTTTCTTTTTTCAACAAGAAATAAGTTCCAATTAAAAATAACAAAACTACAATTCCGGTAATGAAAATAGGATTCAATATAACCAAAAGTTCATTGTTTGAAAAACGATACTGCTCATCCCAATCAATAATTAAACTAATAATTGATAAAAACTGAACTACCATTGCGCCCAATTTAAACAAACTGATTTTAGATTTTTGTGATAACCAAAATAACAAAACCGCTTCGGCAGCCCAAAACAATGTAATTTGATTACCTTCAAACTGAATTGGAATCGTTAATGTTACAAATGTTAGTACCAAACCAATTAATAAATACACCGCATTTTTATCCAACCCAAATTTCTTGAATAAAATAGCTGCATAAACTAAATTATAAATCGCCAACGAAAGCGTGAACAAACCTTTGAATTCAATTCCCCAATTATGTAAAATTCCCATTCCTAAACCAAAATACACAAATGTATTGGCAACTACTATAAAGTAATCTAATGTAGAGAATTCGCCCTTTCTTCTTACATTATTTAAAACGGCAACAATACTGAAAACAAAATAATACAACGTAGCAAAAGCTAAAGCGCCTTGATGTGGTAATTTATCCGCATACAATTCTTTGTAGTACCAAGAAGAGAAAAGCAAATTAGTAAACACAAAAGATAAAACGGTGACTAAATTCCATTTTTTATAATAGGCAATTCCAAGAATTCCGATGTTTAAAATAGCGATATAAGTAAATAAAACTATATAATTTCCAGAACCAGTACTTACCATAAACGGAACGGCAAATCCTCCAATTAAAGACAAAACGGCTAATTCTTGTCGATCATAATTCACTGAAACAAACGTACTAAAAGCAGTAATTACGACCATAATTGCAAAAGCAATCGTTTGACTAAACAAATGATAATCATGGAAAGCTATGGCAATAGTAAAATAAAAAATACTAATCGCACCAGCAACCATTACCGAGCTAAATGCCTTGTAATTTTGTCTCAATTTATGAGCCACACCCATTACTAACGAACCTGCAAGAATTCCAATACCAACTCGAGCGGTTTCGTTAATCCAATCTTTATCGATAGCGTATTTTACAAAGAAACTAATTCCTAAAACCAGAATTAAAATTCCAATTTTATTGATTAAGTTTTCTCCTATGAATTTTTCTAAATCGGGATTATTTTCTTTGAAATTTTCAAACCAAGTTTTCTCTGGTTCTCTTGCTTGTTCTGGTTTAATCGCTTGAATATAGATTTTCTTTTTGACTTCTTCTTTTTCTTTAACAGAATCTACAACTGGAATGATTTCAGGTGTTTTTTCAACAGCTTCAATTAGTTTTTCTACTATTTCTTCCACAATTGGTTTTGGAATAATAGCTTCTTTTTGAATTTCTGGAGCAACTTTTGGAATGTCTTTAACTGATTTTGAACTCAATTCATCTCTCAATTCATTGATTTTTTCGTGTAAACGATAAACCGTATCTTGAAGTTGCTGAAACTTTGAATTGATATTGGTTAAAAGTACAATCACAATAACCAAAATGGCAAGTAATAAAATAGTATCCATGAAAGTGAATATTTAGTCCATTTCAAAGATAAACTATTTTGTAAGAAAAAAATCCAAATTTCATTAATTTGAAATTTGGATTTTAATTATTTCAATAACTCTAAAATCTTATTTTCTACTTCTTCTGAATTCCAAATTTCTTGAATATTATCGATTTTCAAAACCTTTTGCATGATTTCATTTTGAAAATCACCGATTGCTAATGCTTCAGAATAAGGTTGTAAACTAAAAGTTACTCTACTATATAAAGGCAACCACTTGTCTGGATGTTTGTCAGAAAACCATTTTTCGATTTTCTTTTGTAATAGAAATTTCTCATCGGCAGTTTTGGCACTCATCTCTACAAAATTTCTTCTCGAAAGTTCGGCAATTGCATCAGCATTTGGTTTTCTTGAAACTTCATATTCTGAAAATATTTTTGTCCAATCGTCACCGTACTATTGCATCATTTCACTCAAAATAGTAATATCTTCAAATCCTGCATTCATTCCATGCCCATAAAATGGTACAATTGCATGCGCAGAATCTCCAATTAATGCCACTTTATCTTCAAATGTCCAAGGAAAACATTTCATAATAGCTAAATAACTATTAGGGTTTCTAAAAAAATCACGTACTAAATCTGGAATAACATCTTTTGTATCAGGAAAATATGTTGCAAAAAAAGAAACTAATTTTTCTTCATTAGTCAACGATTCGAAAGAATTTTCACCTTCGATTGGCATAAATAAAGTACATGTAAATGAGTTATCCAAATTAGCCAATCCCATCAACATAAAGTTTCCTCTTGGCCAAATATGCAACGAATGAATATCAATTTTTGGTGAACCATCCGCATTGGCTGGAATATGCAATTCTTTGTAGCCAATTTTCATAAATTCTTGCGAATAATCAAACATTGATTGACGTTGCATTCTGTGTCTTATTCTAGAAAAAGCGCCGTCAGCTCCAAAAACTTTATCGTATTTTAATTCGGTCCAATCTCCTTGTTCTGTTTCACCTTCCCACAAAGTTGCTGTGGCTAATGTTACATCCCAAATTTTTCGCTCAAAATAAAATGTTACACCTTCAGCTTCAGCTAAATCAACCATTTTTCTATTTAAAACGCCACGCGATAATGAAAAAATAGCTTCACCTTCTTTTCCATATTATTGATAATTCAACTTTCCATCTTGTAAATGATTTGCTCTTTTATCTACTGGAATTCCAATTTTTCTAATTTCATCTTCTAAACCAACATCTTTCAACGCTTTCCATCCTCGATTTGACATCACCAAATTAATTGAACGCCCTGAAAATTCAACCGTTCTTATATCGGGACTTCTGTCGTAAACATGAACAATCTGCCCTGCTCTTTTTAAATAGATTGCCAGTAAAGTTCCTACTAATCCAGAACCTACAACAGCAATTTTTTGTGGGGTTTGCATGAAGATTTTTGTAAAAATTTGGATAGCAAAAGTAAGCAATTATAAATTTTAATTCCTGAATTTTATCATATTTTCAATCCAAAACAATGTTTTGTTTAATTATTTTTAATTTTAATTAAACAAAATTATATCTTTGAATAAAAATCTCATGAGAAAAATAACTAAAGAAGATTTATTCCAAATGGCTAAAGTTCCAAGATTGAACTTGGTTAATTGTTTAACCGGATACAAATCAGCTAATTTAATTGGAACCATATCCGCTGAAGGCGTTTTGAATGTTGCCATTTTTAGTAGCGTTACGCATTTAGGAAGCGAACCACCTTTGTTGGGATTTATTTTAAGACCTATGACTGTTCCCAGAGATACCTATAAAAATATAAAAGAAATTGGATATTTTACGGTAAACCACATAACCGAAGAAATGATAGCAGATGCACATCATACATCTTCAAGTTATGAAGAGCCTATTTCAGAATTTGACAAAACTAAATTAGAATCTGAATTTATAGACAATCACAAAGTACCTTTTGTAAAAGGAAGTCCAGTAAAACTATTGTGCAAATATGTAAACGAATATAAAATCATAGAAAACGATTGTATTCACATTATTGCTTCTATAGAAACTATATATGCGGATAAAAATCTCTTTCACGATGACAATTGGATGCAATTGGACAAAGGAAATATTGTTGCTATAAATGGATTAGACGGTTATGCCGTTCCAAAATTAACCAACAGATTTCATTACGCCCGACCTGATAAACCAACAACTTCTATGTTATAATGTCACATAAAAAAGTAAATCTTCCCGAAAAAATCTGTAAAACTTGTCAGCGCCCGTTTTCTTGGCGAAAAAAATGGGAGAAAAACTGGGAGAAAATTGAGTATTGTAGTGATAAATGTCGAATGAATAAAAATTCTAAATAAAAAAATAGGGATTAAAAAAAGATGAAAACACTTCGATTACTTTTGGGCGACCAACTCAATTCACAGCATTCTTGGTTTGATGAAGTCAATCCAGATGTGGTGTATGTAATGGCAGAAATGCGTCAGGAAACGGATTATGTGAAACATCACATTCAAAAAGTCGTGGCGTTTTTCATTTCGATGCGCAATTTTTCGAAGGAATTGACAAAAAGAGGTCATCAAGTGATTTATTATAAAATTTCAGATGCGAATAATCCTCAGAATTTAGAAAAATTGATTTTAGATTTGGTTGAAAAGAATAAAATCGAACAATTTGAATATCAACTTCCGGATGAATATCGCTTGGATGAACAATTAAAAAACATCTGTGAAAAACTTTCTATTCCGACAAAAGCAGTTGATTCCGAACATTTTTATACTTCTAGAAATGAATTAGCTGTTTTTTTTAAAGGGAAAAAAGCAACTTTTAATGGAAAGTTTCTATCGTATGATGCGAAAAAAACACGATGTTTTAATGATTGGCGACCAACCTTTAGACGGAAAATGGAATTTTGACCACAACAACCGCAATCAATATAAAAACGAAGTTCCGATTCCGTTTCCTTTGGAATTTCATAAAAATGTGAGTGAACTTATTAAAGAAATCAAAAGTCAAAACATCGAAACTTTTGGAAGTATTGATATGGAAAATTTCAATTGGTCCACTTCAAGAAATGAGAGTTTACAGTTGATTGACTATTTCTGTGAGCATTTGTTGGAGCATTTTGGAACGTATCAAGATTCCTTATTTTCTGGACATAAATTTCTGTTTCATTCTCGTTTGTCTTTTGCGATGAATTCGAAAATGATTCGTCCGAAAGAAGTTGTGGATGCTGTGATTTCGTATTATTATCAAAATCAAGAAACGATTAAATTGGCGCAGGTAGAAGGTTTTGTGCGACAAATTATTGGTTGGCGCGAATATGTTCGAGGAATTTATTGGAAAGAAATGCCTAATTATGCGCAAATGAACGCCTTGGAAAACTACAATCCGCTACCTGAATTTTTTTGGACTGGAAAAACCAAGATGAAATGCATGCAACATTCGATTTCCCAAAGTTTATCGGAAGCGTATGCACATCATATTCAGCGATTAATGGTCATTGGTAATTTTTCTTTGTTGGCGCAATTGCATCCTGATGAAGTGGACGCTTGGTATTTAGGCGTTTACATCGATGCGATTGAATGGGTGGAAATGCCTAATACTCGTGGTATGAGTCAATATGCTGATGGCGGGATTGTAGCCACGAAACCTTATGTTTCTTCAGGACGTTACATCAATAAAATGAGTAATTATTGCGGTAGTTGTCATTACAAAGTAAAAGAGAAATTAGGCGAAAAAGCCTGTCCGTTTAACAGTTTGTATTGGCATTTTTTAGATGAGAAAAAACAACATTTTGTCAATAATCAAAGAATGAGCATGATGTTAGCGCTACTAAGAAAAATGAAACCAGAAGAATTAGCAGCTACGAAAAAAAAAGCAATTTCGATTTTGGAGGATATGGAGAATTTATAAAAAAAACCGAAGCAATGCTTCGGTTTATACTTGTATATGCCCCCAATTTTCACCACTTTTTATTCTATAAATTTGCATTTCAGAAACATTAAATTCTTTTGCGGTTTTTCTAACGCTGAATTTTTCACCTTGTCGCTTCATTTTTAATTTAATTCGAATCACTTGGGTAGACGTTAATTTTCTTCCATCTCTTTTAATGTTATCTTCTTGAAATTTCTTAAATGCTGCTTTTACAGCTGGGCTTTTATGGCCGTGAGCGCGCATCTCATTATAAGTTGCCCATTTTAAATTATACAACTGATTATTCATTTTATCATAATCAAGATGTAAAACATATTCTTGGTCTTCACTTTCTCTCGGAATAAAAAGCTCAGCAACCATTTTGTGAATAGCATGAGAATAATATTTTTTTTCGCCATTAGACATTCTAACATAGCGTAAAAAAAGAAAACCTTCCGTTGGAGCGCCTTTTAAAATTTTTCCATTTTCAATTGTATCCGTAAAGCTTTTAAGTCTGCCATAGTTTGATACGGCATATCTAACCTTTCCGGGTACTTGAATAGAATATTCTTTCCACTGTTCAATTACAAAGTGACTCATATTTTTGTCTTTAAATAAATTATGGGGGGAATTATTTTAAGACTTATCGTCTGATTTTATGCAAGATACAAATTATCTATTAAACTTGATTTTATTACCAACATTCATTTTCTGAGATTTTGCAAAAACACCACACATGTGGAACAACATTCTTGCGCCAACGTTTCCGTCCCAATCATCATCTCCTGGAGCAACTTCGACTAAATCAAAACCGATGATTTCTTTATTTGTATCGGCTAATTTACTCAACAAATACGCTGCTTGTTCAAAAGAAAATCCTCCTGGAACTGGAGATCAAGGATTTGGACAATACCAAGGATACATACCATCAATATCAAAAGAAATACAAACTTTTTCTGGTAACGAAGCTATAATATGATCGCATTGTTGTTGCCAAGTTTTACCTTCAAATGTTTCTTGTTTTAAATCCATATCCGTATGTACTAAAACTCTATCTTTCAAAGCTACTTCTACTTCTTGCTCACAAAAGTCTCGAATTCCTACTTGTACAATTTTAGAAATTTGAGGAATTTGTAACGCATTGTACATAATAGAAGCGTGGGAATACGTAAAACCTTCATAAGCAATACGCAAATCCATGTGTGCATCTAAATGTAAAATTCCAAAATTATCATATTTAGTTGCCAAAGCTTGATAATAACCTAATGGCGTTGAATGATCTCCAACTAATAAAGCTACTTTTTTTCCTTTGTTCATCCAATCTAGAACACGATTTTTAACTTCTTCATTTAAGTCTTTACATGCTTTATTTATTTTATCCAAATCGGATTGTAATGCGGGAAACATTGACACATCTTCTCCACTTTCTAAAGCTTCGATGATTGGTTGTGCCATTCCTTTGTATTTTTCTGAATTTTTCGCCCAATGTTCTGGGGCTTCATCCATATAAATGCCTAATTTCCATAATTCAGGAAATTCTTGATGATTTAAATCTACCTGAAATGAAGCATCCATAATTGCCTCTGGCCCTTCAGAAGCTCCAGCACCATAACTTACTGTAACTTCCCATGGAACAGGCACAATAATAATTTCACTTTGCGCTGCTGAAAATGGCAAACCAAAAACAGTTGCATCTGCCAAACCCGGTTGTGATGGGTCAAAATTCTCTAATATTTGTTCTTTAGTCATTGATTTTGTTTCAAGTTTAAGGTTTCAAGTTTTTAAACTAAAAGTTATTATTTATCCAAAATTAATCGCTTCAATATTTGCCCAAATTCGTACATATCTTCAAAAGAACAATAGAATGGTGCTGGCGCTAAACGAATTACATTTGGTTCTCTCCAATCAGTAATTACTCCATTTTTCATTAATCGATCAAATAATTCTCTACCTTGACCATGTAAATAAACTGATAATTGGCAAGCTCTTTCATCTGGATTTGAAGGTGTTATTATTTCAAATTCTGCGCTTTCTAACTCTTTGTCTATTTCGTGAAGGATAAATTCTAAATACGAAGTTAACACATCTCTTTTTGCGATTAATTTGTCCATTCCTACTTCGGCAAACATTTCTACTGAAGCTAAATAAGGCGCTAAAGACAAAATTGGTAAATTACTTATTTGCCAACCTTCTGCTCCTCGAACTGGGTCAAATTTTGGTTCCATTTTGAAACGTCGTTCTTTATTATGTCCCCACCAACCTGCAAATCTTGGCAAATCTGAATCGTTATGATGCATTTCGTGTACAAAACAACCTGAAGCATTTCCAGGCCCAGAGTTCATGTATTTATAACTACACCAAGCTGCAAAATCTACTTTCCAATCGTTTAATTGTAATTTTATGTTTCCAGCAGCATGTGCTAAATCCCAACCTACATAAGCTCCATATTTGTGACCCGCTTCTGTGATTGTTTTCATGTCAAACACTTGCCCTGTATAATAATTTACGCCTCCAATTAAAACTAATGCTAATTCTTCGCCTACTTCATCAATTTTTGCTAACACATCTTCTAATCGAATATTGTGTTCTCCTTCTCTACGTTTAATTTCAACTAAAGCTTCTTTTGGATCAAATCCTACCGATTTTGATTGAAAATCAATTTGACTTTGAAACATATATTGATCACTTGGAAATGCCTTTTCTTCACAAATGATTTTGAATTTTTTAAGTGTTGGTCTATAAAATGAAACCATCAATAAATGAAGATTTACCGTTAAAGTGTTCATTACAGTAACTTCAGTAGGTTTTGCGCCAACAATATCACTCAAAGGAACAGCAAAACGTTCGTGGTAATCCCACCAAGGTTTATCTGCATAAAAATGTCCTTCTACTGCTAAATTTGCCCAATCAGCCATTACCTCATCTATATAGGATTTCGTCCTTTTTGGTTGTAATCCTAAAGAATTTCCTGTAAAGTAGATTACCTGTTTTCCGCTAACCTGTGGGAAAATAAATTCATCTCTATAGCTTCTCAATTCATCTTGAGCATCTAAACTTTGTGCAAAATTGCGTGTATTTTCAAAAATCATTAGTCTATTGGTTGTTTGATTGGTAAAAGTATGGAAAAGTTAGAAAGTGTCAAAGCGGTTGTTTTAAATAAAAAAATCTCATCACTAGTGATGAGATTTTTTTATTTAATTTTTTTATTACTTTAGATAATCAACATTGCGTCTCCATAAGAATAAAAACGATATTTTTCTTGAATTGCTTCTTTGTATGCTTTCATCATTAAATCATGTCCACAAAAAGCAGAAATCATCATCAATAATGTTGACTTTGGTGTGTGAAAATTAGTTACCATTGCATCTGCTAAACTGAAATCGTATGGTGGATAAATAAATTTATTGGTCCAACCTGTATATGGATTTAAAGTTCTTTGTGAAGATACTGAGCTTTCCATTGCTCGCATTGCAGTGGTTCCAATACAACACACTTTTTTCTTTTTAGCTTTTGCATTATTAATAACATCGCAAGCTTCTTGAGTAATTTTCATTTCCTCAGAATCCATTTTGTGCTTAGATAAATCTTCTACTTCAACTGGATTGAAAGTTCCTAAACCTACGTGCAATGTTACTTCGGCAAAATCAACACCTTTAATCTCTAAACGTTTTAATAAATGCTTAGAAAAGTGCAAACCAGCAGTTGGTGCCGCTACAGCTCCCTCTTCTTTTGCATAAATAGTTTGGTAACGTTCCGCATCTTCTGGTGTTACTTCGCGGTTAATGTATTTTGGGATTGGAGTTTCTCCAAGTTCTACTAATTTTTCTCTGAATTCTTCATACGAACCATCATATAAGAAACGTAAAGTTCTTCCGCGAGAAGTTGTGTTATCAATTACTTCGGCTACTAATGAATCGTCGTCTCCAAAATATAATTTATTTCCGATACGAATTTTTCGAGCAGGATCTACTAAAACATCCCACAAACGTTGCTCTGCATTTAATTCTCTTAATAAGAAAACTTCGATACGAGCACCTGTTTTTTCTTTATTTCCGTATAAACGTGCTGGAAAAACTTTCGTGTTATTTAAAACCATTACATCACCATCATCAAAGTAGTCTATAATATCTTTAAATAATTTGTGCTCGATTGTACCCGTTTTTCTGTTTACTACCATTAATCGAGATTCGTCACGATTTTCTGTAGGGAATTCAGCTAATAATTCTTCCGGAAGATTGAATTGAAAATGAGATAATTTCATTTGAAATTGTTTAAATGTTTAAAAAATTTAAGTGTTTAAGGGTTCAATTCATAAAACACTAAAATTCAGTCCTCAAATATACGATTATGAAATAGGGGTTGTCAAGTGTTTTTGAGTTTATTTTCGATTTTGTAATAAAGATGCGAATCTGTTCATTCAATTTCAAACCCAAAATTTCTCAAATCCTCCCAAAAACTTGGATATGATTTTGTAACCACCTCTGCATCTTCAATTACTATTGGAACTTTCAGTGCTAATGGCGCAAATGCCATCGCCATCCGGTGGTCTTGATATGTGGAAATTGAAATATTAGAATTTAGATTATCAGATTGTTGGATTGTTAAAGAATCATTCGTTACAGAAATATTTGCTCCAAATTTTGATAATTCGGTTTTTAAGGCTTCGAGCCTATCTGTCTCTTTAATTTTTAAAGTATGTAATCCAGTTAAATGACAACCAATTCCTAACCCAAAACATGTTACAGCAATAGTTTGAGCAATATCAGGAAAGTTGTTGAGTTGTGAGTTGTGAGTTGTGAGTTGTGAGTTGTGAATTCTTTCTTTTGAAATTGTGATTGAATTATCACTATTAAAAGTAGTTTCAACACCAAAATCTTGATAAATGTTCACCAAAGCACTATCGCCTTGCAAACTATCTTTTTTATAACTTGAAAGCGTAACTTGAGTTCCAATTTCTGATAAAGCTACAATTGAATACCAATAAGAAGCTGAACTCCAATCGGACTCTACAGTTAGAAGTTGGGAGTTAGAAGTTGGGAGTGAATTAACTATTATTTTGTTTCCTTGAAATGTTGTCATCACACCTATTTCATTCAATAACGCTAAGGTCATTTTGATGTAAGGAATTGAGGTTATTTCGCCTTCTAAGCTTAATTCTAATCCATTTTCCAATTTTGGTGCGATTAACAAAAGTGCTGAAATATACTGACTACTTACATTAGCTGGAAGCGAAACGTTGTTTTGAGTTAGCTTTTTCCCTTTGATTCGAATAGGCGGAAAACCATCATTTTCTTCATAACAAATTTCGGCGCCTAATTGATTTAAAGCGTCAACCAAAATTTTTATCGGACGCTCTTTCATTCTTGAAGAACCTGTTAAAACAACTTCTTTTCCTTCTTGAATTGAAAAATATGCGGTAAGAAATCGCATGGCAGTTCCAGCATGATGAACGTCTATGAGTTGCGAGTTGCGAGTTGCGAGTTGCGAGTTCTGCAATGCTTTCAACATCGCTTCGGAATCATCAGAATTAGAAGTGTTTTTTAAAGTTAAATTTGGATATAAAGCTTGCAATAGAAACAATCTATTAGTCTCCGATTTACTTCCAGTGATTTTTACTTTTCCCTTTTCCCTTTTCCCTTTTCCCTTTTCTAAATGTAAATCCATTATTTGGTAACAATTTTTAATCCGACAATTGATAAAATTAATGTGCTAATGAAAAATACACGCCAAAAAGTTGCGGGTTCTTTAAAAACAATGATTCCTACTAAAACACTGCCTATTGCTCCAATTCCTGTCCAAACGGCATAAGCTGTTCCAATTGGTAATTCTTTGGTAGCTTTTACTAATAATATCATACTAATCGAGAGACAAACAAGAAAACCTCCATACCAAAGTAAACAAGTATTTCCTATTGATTCTTTTGCTTTTCCTAGGCAAGTAGCAAAACCAACTTCGAATAAGCCAGCTATTATGAGTAAAATCCAATTCAATTTATTTCAGTTTCTCGTTATTATGATGACGGTCGTGATCACGTTTAGTTTTTAGGTCCATTTTTTTATCAAATGCAGCTTGTAAATCTACTCCTGTTTGATTGGCTAAACATAAAACTACAAAAACAACATCAGCAAGTTCTTCACCTAAGTCTTTATTTTTATCGGATTCTTTTTCCGATTGTTCGCCATATCTACGGGCAATAATTCTGGCAACTTCACCTACTTCTTCTGTAAGTTGAGCCATGTTTGTCAATTCATTAAAATAACGAACACCGTGTTCTTTTATCCAATTATCAACTTCTTGTTGTGAATTTTTTAAATCCATATTATTTTTTATTTTTTTTATTCAAAAACGGAATTCCAAATACTTGCAGAAATCCTAAAAAAATTCCAAAAAATAGTGCTTGAAAAACAAATCTAAAAGTTTCCATTTTTACTTCCATAAAGTAAATAATTACGCCATAAAGCACCGTGTTTAGTAGGGTTAAAATTAAGAATCTGATTAGATTTTGTTTCATTGAGTTTATTCTTTATTTTTTGTATCGATTATAATTGTTACTGGTCCATCATTAAGCAAACTCACTTTCATATCGGCTCCGAATTGCCCTGTTTGTACTGTTTTACCTAATTCTATTTCCATTTTTTTTACGAAAGATTCATACAGTGGAATAGCAATTTCGGGTTTTGACGCTTTAATATAAGATGGACGGTTTCCTTTTTTAGTTAGTGCATGCAAAGTAAACTGACTTACAACAACCATATCACCATCAATGTCTTTAAGTGATAAATTCATCACGTCATTTTCATCTGCAAAAATTCGAAGATTAGCAATTTTTGAGGTTAACCAAATAATATCCTCTTGATTGTCAGCATCTTCAATTCCAACTAAAACTAAAAGTCCTTTTTGAATTTGAGCTACAATTTCGTTATTAATGATAACCGATGATTCTGAAACTCTTTGAATAACTGTCTTCACTTTTTACTTGATTCTTTTTACTTTTTACTTTCTGGTTTCATCACTTGCTTTTCGTTCTGCGTCGTAGATATCTGCGCGATATTGCTCATCATCTCCTTCTAGAATTTGAGTATAGCTTTTATATCTCGACCATGCAATTTCATCATTTTCAAGTGCATTTTTAACATCGCAATGTTGTTCATCTTTATGTAAAAAATTATTAAATTTAAATATATCTTTTAGGTCAAAAAATTCTGGAAAATAATCGCCAATTTCTTGCTTTTCCATATCTACAATTCCAAAACCACGAATTCCTGGCGTTTAGATAATTTTAGCTACAAATGATAAATCAAAAATTTCTGCAAAATTTGTAGTATGCTTTCCTTGTGCATGCGATTCAGAAATTTGTTTGGTTTTTAAATTCAACGAAGGCTCTAATGTATTAACTAAAGTAGATTTTCCAACTCCAGAATGACCAGAAAACATTGACACTCTATTTTTCATTAACGCTTTTAATTCGTCAATTCCTTTTCCGTCTTTTGCTGAAACCCTACGGCATTTGTAACCAATTTCAGTATAAACGTGTTGTAAATATAATTGTTCGTCTAATGTGGGGTCATCAAACGTATCGATTTTATTAAATACTAAAACAGATTCTATTCCATAAGCTTCTGCTGTTACTAAAAATCGATCTATAAAACTTGTTGTTGTTGGTGGATTATTAATTGTTACCAATAAAAAAACCACATCAATATTAGACGCAATAATATGCATTTGATGTGATAAATTAACTGATTTTCTGACGATGTAATTTTTGCGCTCGTGAATATTTATTATCACGCCTGTAGTTTCATCAGTTGTGTTTTCAATATTATAATCTACAATATCGCCGACCGCAATTGGATTAGTACTTTTGATACCTTTCATTCTAAATTTACCTTTTATACGGCACTCCAAAAAATCACCATTTTCTGTTTTAATGGTGTACCAACTTCCGGTAGATTTATATACGATTCCTGTCAAATCAATTAAAAATTAAAAATTAAAAATTAAAAATTTCTTTCTAATGTTTAATCACATATGTTTATAATAGCAAAGATAGTGTTTCATATTAAAAGGCCATAAAAAAACCAAGAAGATAATTTCTTGGTTTTTAATAATTTTTAAAGTGTCATTCTTCCTAACTTATCTTGCGATTTTCTTGAGGCATAGATTATGAATTCTTTATTACTTTTTCGGTAATAAACTCCTGGTCTAATTACTAACTCGTTTTTAATAACTTCTTCAGGATCTTTACGTGTGATTTTTCCTTGGTTATCAAATTGAAATAAAGTTGGCACAGCGTTATTATAATTTCCTAATGTTTTTATTTCATCCATATCCGTAATTCCTTTATTCTTCTTGTTATCATTAAAAATAATATTTAACTGACCATCTGCATAAATAGGAATTGCGCTTAAATATTCTGGCCCTTTACCCATAACTCCTAATTGAAAAGAAATACCAATCGCCACATTAAATCCACCATTTCCACCTGCTCCAAACATTCCTAAAGAAGCTACTGTCGCTGTTGCATTTTGATCTTTTGCTACTACATTACTCCATTCTAAAGAACCATCTGGTTTTAAACAAGTAACAATTATTTCATTAGTGTAATAAGTGATTGGTGTTAATCCAAAAGGCCCAATACCTTGAGTTTGTCCAACATATATAAATCGCTCTTCTGAAAGAATAATTAAACCTCCATCATTTTTTTCAATAATTGTATGAATTTTGTAATATGGCTTTACATCCTTTCCTTTTTTAGCTTTTCTTTCCCCTAATAATTTTACTTTAGTAGCATAATCAAATTCATTAAATTTTAGATTATCATTGATATTAGAATTGATATCAATTGTTGCATTAAAAATCCCTTTTAACTCTCTATTCGCTTTACCATTTTCTCTAACTGATGAATAAAAACCAACTAATTGTACTTTGTCATTATTTGTTGACATCATTGAACAATTAATAATTTCTTTCCCTTTAAAATTAATATCAATTATTTCTTTTTTGTATCCATTAGCTTTTTTGAAAGCAAAAACTTGGAATTTCTCAACTTGTTCTTTCTTTTTACTATCTCTGTAACTTTCATTAATTACTAAAAATGCATCATCTCTATAATTCACATCAAAATCAGAAATTGTAAATTCAAAATCTTTTTTATTATCATCAAAAGAAACTTTTTCTGTATTTGAAAATAAAGTAGTTAAACTTGAATCAAATAATTTTAAATCGTATTTCATTGCAACCTCTTTCCCAAATAATGATGCATGCATAGCTAATAATTTAGTTTCATCAGCGGATGTTTTAAAATAAAAATCTCCTCTTCTTGATTTTTTTTCAACTTCAGCCTCAAACAAAGGAATCATGTTTTTACTTAATTTGCCATCTTCAGAAAACTCAACACCTACTAACTTGAAGATTTTTTCTTTACTTTGATATAAACTACCAATAATAAAAACCTTTCCATTTAACATAAAGATTTCTTCAAATTCAATTTCTTTATCCTTTACTTCTGGAAGCTCAATTGGTTTATTACTAACCAATTTCATTTCTTTTGAAGTAAAAATTTTCAAAAAATATCCTTTTCCTTTCAAACCTAACGCATAAATTTTATCATTAGATTCTCCAATTATTTTAACAATTGTTCCTTTTTCATCGGTAATTTCTTCACCGTAAGTTAATTTTAAATTTTCAATATTATATTGCGCTTGAGACAAATTAATCCCTGACAACAATGTAACAATAGCTACAAATAATAATTTTTTCATTTGATAAAAATGTTATGGTTTTAAATTTGATGCAATAATACAACTTAAATTCATAAAAATTTATTTGTTAAAAACATTTATTAAACAAAAAAGACAATCAAATGATTGCCTTTAAAATATTTATGAAATTTTACTTATTTATGACTTTCTCTTGATGTGTAATACTTTCTTGGTGTATTGCTTTAAACAATTGCATAACAAATTCGTTACTCAATCCTTTTTCTTCACCTTCCAAAATCATTTTCCCTAGAATTTCATTCCAACGTTGATTTTGCAAAATGGCTACGTTTTTCTCTTTCTTTAACAAACCTATTTTATCGGCAACTTTCATTCGGCTACCCAAAATCTCTAGCAATTTCCCATCAAATTCATCAATTTGCATGCGGAGTTTTGCCATTTTCTGATTGTATTCACTTTCATCATCCGTAATTTTTCGCACTTTTAAATCTAGAAACATTTGCTTCAAAACCTTTGGTGTTACTTGCTGCGCTGCATCACTCCAAGCATTGTCTGGGTCTATATGGGTTTCAATAATTAATCCATCATAATTCAAATCTAAGGCTTGTTGCGAAACTTCTTGAATCATATCGCGCTTTCCTGTAATATGCGAAGGATCGCAAATCAAAGGTAAATCTGGAAAACGGTTTTGCAAATCGATTGCTATTTGCCATTCTGGATTATTACGGTATTTTGTTTTTTCGTAGGTAGAAAATCCTCTATGAATTACTCCTAATTTTTTAATATTTGCATTGTACAATCGTTCTAAACCACCAATCCATAAAGATAAATCGGGATTTACTGGATTTTTAAGTAACACTATTTTATCAGTTCCTTGCAAAGCATCCGCAATTTCTTGAACCGCAAAAGGATTTACAGTTGTTCTGGCTCCAATCCACAACACATCAATATCGTGTTCCAATGCTAATTTCACATGAGCCGCTGTAGCCACTTCAATTGCCATTAACAAACCAGTTTCTACTTTGGCTTTTTGCAACCATTTCAACCCGATTTCGCCCACACCTTCAAATCCTCCTGGACGTGTACGCGGTTTCCAAATTCCTGCACGGAAAATAGAAACATCAGAATTTTTTAATTCGTGTGCTATTTTTAAAACTTGACTTTCGGTTTCTGCCCTGCAAGGTCCAGCAATTACTAGTGGATGATTCAATTGAAAATCATCTAACCAAGTGCGTAATTCTTTTTTATTTTCCATAATCCTTATTTCACTGTAAAATTACTACTTATTCTTAAATTATTATTGTTTACTCTTTTCATATTCGCCCAACACCTTGAAATGCGTTGTCATGATTTCCATTACTTTTTTCGCTTTTTCAAAATGTTTGTATTTTTCGAAAACTACATCCACAAAAAAAGCATAAGTAAAAGGTGTTTCGATGATAGGAAGCGACTGGATTTTTGTTAAATTTAATTTGCAATTATTCAGCACATTTAAAACTGTTGCCAAGGAACCTGGCGTATCATCTAATTCAAATTTTATCGATGCTTTATTAATGAGCTCTTTTGAAATTTCTTTGTTAGATGCTTTTAAAACCACAAAACGCGTTTTATTACTTTTTACAGTGTGAATTCCGTCGGCTATAATTTCCAAATTGTAAATTTCGGAAGCCACTGGACCAGCTAAAGCTCCAATCCCTCTCAATTGATTTTCCTGAATTCGTTTAGCCGTAATCGCCGTATCGGAACTTTCTACCAACTTAATATGCGGATATTGACTAAAGAAATTCGCACATTGCAACAAAGCAATTGGATGCGAATGCACTTCTTTGATATCTTCAATCTTTTGACCAGGAAACACCATCAAATTCATGTGAATATCTAAAAAGTATTCGCCAATAATGTGTAAGTCATTTGAATCGATAAGAGCATAATTGGGCAAAATAGCGCCAGCAATCGAGTTTTCAATCGCCATAATTGCTTTGTCAGATTGATTATTCTTTAAACTATTAACCACATCTCTAAAGGAACCGCATTCCTCTAAACCAATTGCTTCACCAAAATAACAATGTGCTACTTGGTGATGAAACGACCCTTGAATTCCCTGAATTGCGACTTTAATTTTCATAGTTATGAGCAAAAAAAAATCCCGATTTGCATCGGGATTGTATGTTTATAAAATAAATTTCTTTGATTTATATAATAGCAAAACAATCCCTCTTCTTTATGTAGAAGAAATAAAAAGAATTGTTATAAAAAAATGTACTATTGGTAAGCATTTCGACTTTGTTGTTATATTTGGCTAAAGTAATAAAAAAATGAAAACGAAATACTTTTTTAAATAAATTTGAGTTCTTTTAAAAAAGGTTATTTTTGCTAAAATTTATATGCTATGTCAATAGAAGTTCAAAATATTTCAAAAAATTACGGAGACCAAAAAGCGTTAGACAATGTTAGTTTTTCTGTAAAAAAAGGAGAAATCGTAGGTTTTTTAGGTCCAAATGGTGCTGGAAAATCAACTTTGATGAAAATTTTGACTACTTATTTAACAGCCGATAGCGGAATCGCAATTGTAAACGAACACGATGTAACTTCGTCACAAAAAGAAGTACAAAAATCGGTTGGATATTTACCAGAACATAATCCGTTGTATTTGGATTTATATGTGAGAGAATATTTGGCTTTTAATGCCGATTTACATAAAATTGCAAAATCTAGAATTGATGAAGTAATTTCTTTGACAGGATTAACTCCTGAAAGTCATAAAAAGATAGGTGAACTTTCTAAAGGATATCGTCAACGTGTAGGATTAGCAACCGCTTTATTGCACAATCCTGATGTAATGATTTTAGATGAACCAACTACTGGTTTAGACCCAAATCAATTAGTTGAAATTCGTGATTTGATTAAAAACATTGGAAGAGACAAAACAGTTTTTCTTTCTACTCACATTATGCAAGAAGTAGAGGCTATTTGTGATAGAATTATCATTATTGATAAAGGAAAAATTGTTACCGATAAAAACTAAATAATCTTGTTGCTGAAGAAGCTGAACAAATTATTGAAGTGGAATTTGATAAAAAAGTCGATGAAAGCATTTTCGTTTCTCTTCCTAATTTGAAAACTGTAAAAAACACTCATGATTTAGTTTGGGAATTAACTTTTACCTCAACTACCGATATGCGTCCAACATTGTTTGATTTTGCACAAGCTAACAATTTGAGAACCCTACAAATTGTATTGAAAAACAAAAACTTAGAACAAATTTTCAGAGAAAAAACAGCAAAAAAAAAGTAACATTATAAACTCAATAATAAATTTATAATGTTACTTGAATAAATTATACTAAAACTTACTGCTTCGGATTTAAAACATAATTTCCATCAGCTAAATAATCATCAATTCCATCAAGACTTGCGATATATCTTTGTCTAAACCGATTGTATTTTGGTTCCATTTTTATCCAAGAAGCTTTTAAAAATTCTTTATCTACAATCGAATTATTTTCAAAATCTACTTTTGTAGCACCAAGTTTATAAACTGTAGCGGTCAAAACTTTATAAGCCATGACTTCTCTTCCTAACTTAAAATAACAATCTGCAATATGAAAATAAATTTCTTTTATAGCTTCATCATTATTTTTTTCAAATTTGATTGCCTTATTATAATATCTAATTGCCCTTGTATATTGTGCTCCAGACTTTAATCGATTAGCTTTTAATAAGACTTCATTGTACTCAGAAGAAAAACTATTCCAAAACAACATCAATAAAAACGACAATAATAAGTATTTACTTTTCATAATTTATCAGTTTAGGGTTAAACAAGAATTGAAAGTAAAATTGACTTATTATTTTTAATATTCAATAATAAATCGACCTAAACCACTCAAAATCCGATAAATAACAAAAAACTTACAAACAAAAAAAGTCCCCTTACAAAAATTCATAAGGAGACTTGTCTATAATTTAGTTTTATTAATTCAGTGTTGTCAGGTATTGCTTTCTAAGCGAAAAATAATCATCATAAATAATAGAAAGTGCATATTCAGACAAATCTTGATTCAAAGTTGTACTGTAAATAAATTCATCTTCAGTAAAACCATACTTAGTAATTGATCTTTTAATATATTTTACTGCTACTTCTTTTTTTCCATCTAAAAAATAACAATTTGCAACCTCAACAAAAACTTCTTTTAAATTTTCATCTCCAGCATTTTTAATATATGATTCATAAGCCTTTATAGCTTCAGTATAGTTCTTCTGCTTACCAAATTCTCTAGCTTTTGAAAGAATTGAGTCTAATTCATTTGCAAAGTTTAACTGAGAAATGAATAAAATTACGAAAGTGTAGATAATTTTTTTCATACTATTTGGTTTTTTGTTCATCATAAATTTACAATCTTTTTTTGAATAAAAAAATATACTTTCACTAATCAAGGTATTATTTAACACAATACAACACAAAAAATTAACATATTTTATAAATAATATTTATTTTAAAATGCTTTTCATCGTATAAAATCAATTTAAAAATTCAAAAATCGATGAAATACAGAAAAAGTCGAAAAAATGCAATTATTTTTAAAATTTATGTATTTAATCGAATTTATGCGTTTTTCATCGGTAAATTTATTAAGTTTAATTTCATTAATCACCCCAAAATGATTTAATAACAATTTATTAATCTGAAAGCAAGACAGTTATAATTTGAAATACAGCAACTTAACATATAAATAAAGTTTAATATGGCATAAAAAATTCTCCTAACTACAAAATACTTAGGAGATTTAACTTTAAAAGAAATACAATTAAAAAATTTCTTTTGCTATTGCTTTTACATTTTCGGCTTTACCCATAGAATAGTAATGTAACACTGGAATTCCAGCAGCTACTAATTCTTTACTTTGCTGAGTGCACCATTCAATTCCAATCTGTTTCACAGCGTCATTATCTTTTGCTTTTACAACTGCCATAATCAAATCATCTGGTAATTCAACACTAAAACGATGTGGAATTAAATTCAATTGTTTTTTGGTTGCAATAGGTTTTAATCCCGGAATAATTGGAACCGTAATTCCAGCCGCTCTGCATTTGGCAACAAAATCGAAGAATTTTTTATTATCAAAAAACATTTGAGTGATAATATAATCCGCTCCGTTTTTAATTTTTTGCTTTACGAAATGTATGTCGCTATCTAAACTTGGCGCTTCCATGTGTTTTTCTGGATAACCAGCCACTCCGACACAAAAATCAGTTTTAGTGGAATTTTGCAAATCTTCATCTAAATAAATTCCTTTATTCAAATTACTGATTTGCGTTACTAATTCCGAAGCATAAGCATGACCTTCTTTTTCAGGTTTGAAGTAAATTTCACTTTTAACCGCATCTCCACGAAGTGCTACGACATTATCAATTCCCAAGAAATCCAAATCAATTAATAAATTCTCTGTGTCTTCTTTGGTAAAACCACCACATAAAATATGTGGAATAGCATCTACTTGATATTTATTCTGAATTCCAGCACAAATACCAACCGTTCCCGGACGTTTTTTTACTACTTTTTTCTGAAGTAAACCATTTTCTAATTCCTTGAATTCATATTCCTCACGATGATACGTTACATCAATAAACGGCGGATTGAATTCCATCAACGGATCGATACTATCAAAAATAGATTGAATGTTTTGACCTTTTAATGGTGGTAAAATTTCGAAGGAGAACAAAGGTTTTCCGTTGGCGTTTTGTATATGTTCAGTTACTTTCATTTTAATCTGCTAAATTGGGTGACAGCCATTTTTCGGCTAATTCTACACTTACATTTCTTCTTGTGGCGTAATCTTCTAATTGGTCTTTTTTAATTTTTCCTAAACCAAAATATTTACTTTCTGGATTGGCAAAATAATAGCCCGAAACTGAAGCTGCTGGCCACATCGCCATACTTTCAGTTAACTTTACTCCTATTTCTTGTTCTACATTTAATAATTTCCAAATGGTTGGTTTTTCTAAATGATCCGGACAAGCGGGATAACCTGGTGCTGGACGAATTCCTTTGTATTTTTCTTTGATTAATTCGTCATTTGACAAGACCTCATCGGAAGCGTAACCCCAATTTTCTTTTCGGACTTTTAAATGCAAATATTCTGCAAAAGCTTCTGCTAATCTATCTCCCAAAGCTTTTACCAAAATAGAATTATAATCGTCTAATTGTTTTTCAAATTCGGATGCTTTTTCATCTACTCCAAAACCAGTAGAAACACAGAAACATCCAATATAATCTTGTTTACCAATTTCTTTCGGAACAATAAAATCTGCCAATGCGATATTTGGAGCACCAACCGTTTTTTGAGATTGTTGTCTTAAAGTTAGAAGTTGGAAGCTGGAAGCTGGAAGATTTACTTCGATATCGTCATCATTAATAGTATTGGCTGGAAAAATTCCCAAAATTCCTTTTGCAATGAACCATTTTTCCGAAACAATTTGAGAAAGCATTTTTTGGGCATCTTTATATAAATCAGATGCTTGTTCTCCTACAATTTCATCAGTCAAAATAGTTGGAAATTTTCCGTACAATTCCCAAGATTGAAAGAATGGTGTCCAATCGATAAAATCTACTAATTCTGAAAGTTCTACTTCAATAGTTTTTGTACCTATGAAATTTGGTTTTACAGGTTCGTAAGTATCCCAATCGATTTTGAATTTATTTTTCCTTGCTTCTTCAATAGATAAGAAATTTTTCTCGCGACTTCGGTTTAAATAACCTTCACGAAGCGCATCATATTCTTCACGAAGTGATTTTGCATAAGTAATTTTTGTATCGGGTTGTAATAAATTAGTTGCAACCGTTACCGCACGAGAAGCATCATTCACATGAACTACAGTTTCCTTATATTCTGGTGCAATTTTCACTGCTGTGTGCGCACGAGAAGTGGTTGCACCTCCAATCATTACTGGAATTTTGATATTCAATTTATCCATTTCTTTAGCCAAATACACCATTTCGTCCAACGAAGGCGTAATCAAACCACTCAAACCGATAATATCTACATTTTCTTTAACCGCAGTTTCAATAATTTTTTCAGGCGGAACCATCACACCTAAATCGATAATTTCGAAATTATTACAAGCTAAAACTACAGAAACAATATTTTTACCAATATCATGTACATCACCTTTTACAGTAGCCATCAACACTTTTCCTGCTGAAGACGAATTTCCGTCTTTTTAAGATTCAATATAAGGAAGTAAATAATCCACCGCTTTTTTCATTACGCGAGCCGATTTCACTACTTGAGGCAAGAACATTTTTCCTGAACCAAACAAATCGCCCACCACGTTCATTCCGGCCATCAGATTGATTTCGATAACTTCGGTAGGTTTTTTGGCTAACTGACGTGCTTCTTCCACATCAATTTCGATAAACTCATCAATTCCTTTTACTAACGAATGCGTCAATCGTTCTTGAACCGAACCATTTCTCCATTCAGCCACAGCTTTTTCATTTGATTTTACATCTCCTTTGAAACTTTCCGCTAAATCTAACAAACGTTCTGTCGCGTCTTCTCTTCTGTTTAGCAAAACGTCTTCCACATGTTCCAACAAAACAGGGTCGATTTCATCGTAAATCTCCAACATTTCTGGATTCACAATTCCCATCGTCATACCGTTTTGTATGGCATGGTACAAGAATGCCGAATGCATTGCTTCACGCACTTTATCGTTTCCACGGAAAGAAAAAGAAACGTTACTAACTCCTCCCGAAATATGTGCATACGGAAGATTTTCGCGAATCCATTTGGTTGCTCGGAAGAAATCTAAAGCATTTAGTTTGTGTTCTTCCATTCCGGTTGCAACTGGGAAAATATTAGGATCAAAAATGATATCTTCTGCTGGAAAACCAACTTGATTCACCAAAATATCATAACTTCTTTTACAGATTTCGATACGTCTTTCGTAAGTATCGGCTTGACCGTTCTCGTCAAAAGCCATCACAATTACTGCTGCTCCGTATCGTTTGATTAATTTAGCATGATGAATAAAGGTAGCTTCTCCTTCTTTTAACGAAATCGAATTCACCACACCTTTTCCTTGAATAACTTTCAACCCAGCTTCGATGATTTCCCATTTTGAGGAATCAATCATAACAGGAACGCGGGCAATATCAGGTTCGGCTGCGATTAGATTTAAGAATTTGGTCATGGCGTAAACACCATCTAACATTCCTTCATCCATGTTGACATCGATGATTTGTGCGCCACCTTCTACTTGAGCACGTGCGATATCTAAGGCTTCATCATATTTTTCTTCTTTAATTAATCGAAGAAATTTTCTAGAACCGGTTACGTTTGTTCGTTCTCCAACGTTTACAAAATTGGTTTCTGGAGTTACAATCAAAGGCTCTAAACCTGATAATTTTAAATATTTATCGGAATTATAACTCATTACTTATTCTTTTATAATGTTTCGCAACATCCTTCCAAAAGGATTTACTGTTGCTCACATATTGGCAAACCCAACATCGTTGCGACTGTAAAAATGTCTCGAATTGTATTTTTATGGTATTGTTTTTCATTGTTTTATTTTTCAAATAATTGATAAATCAATTATTGAGACAACGCATGCGTTTTCTCTACGGAGCGTGGTTTGAATTCTTTTGCTACCTCAGCAATTAATTTGATATGCTCTGGGGTTGTTCCGCAACATCCACCGATGATATTCACTAAATTTTCTTGTAAATATTCGCGAATTAATTGTTGCATTTCTTCAGGCGTTTGGTCGTATTGTCCGAAGGCGTTGGGTAAACCTGCATTGGGATGGGCTGAAATATTTAATGAGGTGTTA
Source organism: Ichthyophis bannanicus (assembly GCA_033557465.1). Taxonomy (NCBI): domain Eukaryota; kingdom Metazoa; phylum Chordata; class Amphibia; order Gymnophiona; family Ichthyophiidae; genus Ichthyophis; species Ichthyophis bannanicus. Next base: position 339,729,334 of record CM066039.1, read on the forward strand.
TTTCCTAATCGTTTCAAATACGGTTTTAATTGGTCGGCACCTAAAGCGCAATTAAACCCAACACTCAACAAAGGAATATGCGAAATCGAAATCAAAAAAGCTTCCACCGTTTGTCCCGAAAGTGTTCTTCCAGAAGCATCAGTGATTGTCCCTGAAACCATTACTGGAATATCGATATTGCATTCTTCTTTCACTTCCTCAATTGCAAACAAAGCGGCTTTTGCATTTAACGTATCAAAAATCGTTTCTACTAAAAGTAAATCGCAACCGCCATCAATTAACGCTTCGACTTGTTGTTTGTAGGCCATTTTTAAGTCGTCGAAATTCACAGCTCGAAATCCTGGGTCGTTTACATCTGGCGACATCGATGCTGTTCGGTTTGTTGGACCAATGGAACCTGCTACAAATCTTGGTTTATCGGTAAATTCATCAGCAACTTCACGAGCAATTTTAGCAGATTGAAAATTCAATTCATACACTAAATCTTCCATGTGATAATCCGCCATTCCAATGGTTGTTCCCGAAAAAGTATTGGTTTCTACAATATCGGCACCTACTTCAAAATAAGCACGGTGTACCGATTTTACTGCTTCTGGTTGGGTAATGGAAAGCAAATCGTTGTTTCCTTTTAAAGGATGAGGAAAATCTTTGAAACGTTCGCCTCTAAAATCTTCTTCCTCAAATTTATAACGTTGCAACATCGTCCCCATAGCTCCATCGAGCACGAGAATTCGTTTTTTGATTTCTTCTTGAATTTTTGACATATTTTTTTGTTACACAGAGTTACACTAAGTTTTCACCAAGTTTCACAAAGTTTGTATTGTTAATATGCTATCAAGAAATTGGAAAGAATTTCTTTGGGTTATCTGCTTCCGATAAAAATCGGAATAGAATGTAGCACCTTCTACAAGTGTAGGGTTGCTAAGCTTTCACAGGGTCTATTCCCTCCAGCTTTCGTGATAACAAACACTATGTTTATGAACACTGCAAATGTAGTGACAAAATTGAAATAATGAAATATTTTCTAAAATTTCATTAAAAAAAGATTATTTATAGATTTATATTCTAAATCAATTATCCTAAAAAGAATATAAATCTATAAAACATTTTAAAAACTTTTATTCTAACGCTTGTTTTAAGTCGTTAATTACGTCTTGAACCGTTTCCAAACCTACAGAAACGCGAACCAAACCATCGGTTATACTTACTGCTAATCGTTCTTCTTCAGTTAGTTTACTATGAGTTGTAGAAGCTGGATGCGTTACAATCTAACGCGTGTCTCCTAAATTCGCAGACAACGAACACAATTTGATTTTATCCAAAAACTTTCTTCCAGATTCAATTCAGACTTTAATTTCGAAAGCTACGATATTTCCTCCTAATTTCATTTGCTTTTTAGCGACTTCATATTGCGGATGCGATTTCAAAAATGGATATTTCACAGAAGCTACGTTAGGATGATTTTCTAAAAACTCAGCCACTTTTAAAGCGTTTTCACAATGTTTTTCGATACGAACTGGCAAGGTTTCTAAACTTTTTGACAATACCCAAGCATTGAAAGGCGATAAAGCAGGTCCGGTATTTCGGGAAAATAAATAAATCTCACGAATTAAATCCGAACGACCAACAGTTACTCCGCCTAAAACACGACCTTGCCCATCGATTAATTTGGTGGCAGAATGAATCACTAAATCGGCACCGAATTGAATTGGGTTTTGAATGTAAGGTGTTGCAAAACAGTTATCAATGATTAAAATTAAGTTGTGTTTTTTGGCGATTTTTCCCAATAATTCTAAATCTAAAATATCAACTGCTGGATTAGTTGGAGATTCTGCGTAAAGAATTTTCGTATTTGGTTGAATGAAATTTTCAATCGTTTCTGATTGGTTCACATCAAAATAACTCGTCGTGATATTCCATTTAGGAAAATATTTGGTAAACAACGTATGTGTCGGACCAAAAACACTACTCGCCGAAACGATATGATCGCCCGAATTCAACAAAGCTGCAAAAGTAGAATACACTGCTGCCATTCCGGTTGCGAAAGCATAGCCGTCTTCTGCTCCTTCCATTAAACAAATCTTTTCAACGAATTCAGACGTGTTGGGATTGGAAAATCGGCTGTAAATATTACGTTCTTTCTCTTCCGCAAAAGAGGCGCGCATGTCTTCTGCATCATCAAAAATAAAACTTGAAGTTAAATATAACGGAACGGAATGCTCTAAATATTGCGAACGTTCTAATTGCGTTCTGATGGCTTGGGTTTCTAATCCTAAATTTTGGTTGCTCATGGTTTGTTTGTTGAATTGTTTAATCGTTGAACTGTTAAAGTGTAAAACCCACAAGCCTTTTACATCTTGCAGGTTTTGAGTTTGGGTGGTTATAATTTTTTTTCAGATAAGCGTAAAATATCGCCAAAAACACCTCTTGCGGTTACAGATGCTCCTGCGCCAGCGCCTTGAATCACGATAGGTTGCTCGCCATAAGATTCGGTATAAATTTCGAAAATGGAATCCGAACCTTTTAACGAACCTAACGCTGAATTGGCAGGAACGGATATTAATTTTACTTCTAATTTTCCTTTGTCTTGTTGTAAATCGCCTGACAATTCGCCGATGTAACGCAACACTTCGTTTGAACCTTGAGCATCTTTAATATTTTGATAAATTGCATCTAATTCAGATAAACGTTTTAGAAAATCGGCCGCACTTCCTTCGCGCAAAGCTTCTGGAATTAAATTTTGAATTTGGATTTCTTCAAATTCGTTTTGTAAATCTAATTCTCGTGCTAAGATTAACAATTTTCGTCCCACGTCGTTGCCGTTTAAATCTTCTCTTGGATCGGGTTCGGTGAAACCTTTGTCGATGGCTTCTTGTAATACTTCACTGAATTTTTTGTTTTCAACTGAAAAATTATTGAACAAATAACTTAACGTCCCAGAGAAAACACCTTTAATTTTGGTGATGTTTTCACCTGACAAATGCAATAATTTAATTGTATCAATTAAAGGCAAACCTGCACCAACATTAGTTTCATACAAATATTCTTTTTGGTTGTCTTTTAATACTTTTCGTAGTTTTTTGTAGAAATCAAAGCTTACCGTATTCGCAACTTTATTAGAAGAAATCAAATCGAAACTATTTTCAGCTAACGAAATGTAATTTTCAATGAAAGTCGTACTTGCAGTATTGTCAATTGCGATTAAATTTTCTAAATGATGTTCTTTGGCATAAGCGATTATGTCTTCTACTTTATAATCTTGCCCTTTATCTTCTAATGTAGCTTTCCAATTTTCACTGATTCCGAATTTATTCAACAACACTTTCTTTGAATTCGCAATCGCAAATACATTTAACTTGATTCCTTTGCGCTTTTCGATGTTTTTTGCGGATTCTAAAATTTGAGAAATCAAAGTACCTCCAACCGTTCCGTGACCAAAAATGGCAATATTGATTTTTTTCGCCACACCAAAAATTTCGCCGTGAATTACATTTAAAGCACGCTTAAATTCATCTTGACTAATTACCAAACTGATATTTCTTCCCGTAACCGTATTATTCAACAAAATTGGTGTGATTTTATTTCGGATTAAAGCCGTGTAGGGTTTATGGAAATTCGTTAAATCTTGTCCAATAATCGAAATCACTGCTATGTTATCGTTTACCGAAATTTTATTGACATCTTTTGTGTAAAAATCGGTTTCGAATTCTTTTTCTAAACCAACTAAAGCTTTAGAAGCCTTGTCAGAACTCACGACCAAACCAATTCCTCTTTCTGAAGAACCTTGCGAAATAATACTTACACTGATGTCGTTTTCAGCCATCACACGGAAAATTCGTGCATCAACACCTGTTTTTCCTAATAAACCTCTTCCTTCTAAATTAATCAGCGAAACATTCGTTAAAACCGAAAGCGATTTGATGCCTTCATTGGTTTGTTCCGAAGCGATTAAAGTTCCATCATTTTCAGGATTGAAAGTATTTAAAATACGTAACGGAATATTTTTTTCTACCAAAGGAATAATCGTTTTGGCATGCAAAATTTGCGCTCCGAAATTCGCTAACTCATTCGCTTCGTTGAATGATAAACGTTCGATTTTTTTAGCATCGGCAACTAAATCGGGATTAGCAGTAAAAATTCCGTCAACGTGTGTATAATTTTGAAATTCTTCAGCGTTTAGATAATTTGCTAATAAGGAAGCTGTGTAATTGCTCCCGTTTCTTCCTAAAGTAGTAGTTTCGTTGTGTAACGTTGAACCAATAAAACCTGTTACGATGTTGACTTTATCGGTGTTTTTTTCGAAATACTCTAATACGTTTCGCTTTGAAACAGCGTCAATTGGTTGCGCATTAACAAAATTTATATCTGTTTTTATTAATTGACGAGAATCAGTGAATTGTGCTTTGATGCTGTTTTCGTTTAGAACGTTAGCCACGTATTTTGCTGAAAGAATCTCGCCATACGCAATAACTTGGTCTTTGATTTTCTCGCTGTAATCTCCTAAAAGCGAAACGCCTTCTAGTAATTTCTGCAAAACTAAGAATTCTTCCTCGAAGATGTTTTCTTTCAAACCTTCCAATTGGTACTTTTTGAATTGTTCAAAATCCGCTTGAAAATTGATGTTGGCTTGTGCTTTTTTTAGTAAAATCACCAATTCATCAGTAGCATTTCCTCTTGCCGAAACCACCACTACGATAGGTTCGTTATTGAAATATTTTTGAGCAATCGTTTGAATTACTTTTTGTAATCCTTCTCCGTTTGCTAATGATTTTCCTCCAAATTTTAATATTTTCATTTTTTTAGATTTTATTTTTCAGTGGTAAAAAATGGTATCGCTTTTTTTATTGGATTTTGCTTGCGCAAAAGGTTAGTGAGCGATTTCATTGTGTGTTTTAATTAAATATAGGTTTAAGTATGTTGTTTAGTTGTTCAAATTCAATCAAGAAAGCATCGTGTCCGTGAATGGATTTGATTTCGTGATAAAATGCATTGTTTTTGTAGTTTTTGACTTCCAGAAAAGCCGTTTTGATTTCGTTTGCCGTAAAAAAATAATCGGTATCCACGCTAATTAGATGAATGTTCGATGTGATACTTTTAATTACTTCTGCTTGATTTTTGTTTTTAAAAATATCCGTAGTTTTCAATAAATGATTCATGAGTTTGTAAGCCGAAAGTTGAAATCTATTTTGCAATTTTTCACCGTGATGCAACAACCAACTTTCCACTTGAAACAATCCTTCCGAATTTTGTAATTGGTTATGGAATTTTTCTTGGAGTGATTCGGGTGTTCGGTACAATAACATGGCGTGAATTCTGGCATCGTGAATTGGATTTTTGGAATTATTCAAAATCAAATCCTGAATTAATACATTTCCAATCAACCAATCAGAAGCTTTCCAATTTGTTGCTACCGGTATTAAATTCGCAATCGCTTTTGGTCGAATTGCTGCCATTTCCCAAGCAATTGCTCCGCCTAAACTTCCACCAATAACAGCAAAAACTTGATTTACTTTAAACGAATCGATTCCTTTCCAAAATAAATTAGCGATATCATACGTAGTGAAATCTTGATAATTTTCAATTAAATTTTCTGCATCTTGATAGCCGTTTCCTGGAATATTAAAGGCTAAAACTGCATATTTTTTGGTATCAATAATTTTATCATTACCAATTAATGATTGCCACCAACCGTTTTCGCCAATAACTTGCGAATTTCCCGTCAACGCATGATTTACTACCACCAAAGGCGCCGAACCAACTGGTTGTCCAAACAATTGATAAGACAAAGTCACTTTTGCTTGCACTACTCCATTTTGCAATGGAACATTATTGAATATTAACTTTTGAATCGTATTCATATTTCTTTTAAAAAAACAAAGACTGCCTTTAGGTGGGACTATTGGCAGTCTTTGAAACAAACAAAAACCTAAACTAAATTTTGAACTGGCAATTTTTCGAAAACACTTTGTAAATCGGCTTTCAAGTCTTCAATATCTTCTAATCCAACGGATAAACGAATTAAATCTTTCGTTACTCCGGTTGTGATTTGTTGTTCTTCTGATAATTGTTGGTGCGTCGTACTTGCAGGGTGAATAATTAATGATTTTGTATCACCAATATTCGCCAACAATGAGAAAAATTGGGTTTCATCGGCAACTTTTTTAGCTGCTTCGTAACCACCTTTTAATCCAAAAGTTACGATACCGCTTTGTCCTTCTGGTAAATATTCTTGAGCTAAATCATAATATTTTGACGAAATCAATCCAGGATAATTTACCCATGCCACTTCCGGACGTTTTTGTAACCATTTTGCTAATTCAAGTGCATTTTCGCTGTGTTTTTTGATTCGGATAGCCAATGTTTCTAATCCTTGAATAATTTGAAACGCGTTGAATGGACTCAAAGAAGCACCTAAATCGCGTAACCCTTCAATTCTAACTTTTGCGATGAATGATGCAGCACCTAACACTTCATAATATTTTAATCCGTGATACCCTGCTGAAGGTTCGGTGAATTCTGGGAATTTTCCGTTACTCCAATCGAAATTTCCTGCATCGATGATAACACCTCCAAGCGAAGTTCCATTTCCACTGATGTATTTAGTTAAGGAATGAATTACGATGTTTGCTCCATGTTCGATTGGGTTTAGCAAAAAGGGTGTTGCCACTGTATTATCAACAATAAAAGGCACTTTGTAGGTTTGTGCTGCTTTTGAAATGGCTTTTAAATCGAGTACATCTAATTTTGGGTTTCCTAAACTTTCTGCAAAGAACACTCTTGTATTTTCTTGAGACGCGTTTAAGAAATTATCAGGATTTGACGGATCTACGAATGTTGTGGTGATGCCTAATCTTGGCAAAGTCACGTTTAATAAATTGTAAGTTCCACCATATAAACTGTTAGAAGCAACGATATGGTCGCCAGCTTTTAACAACGTTAATAAAGCAGTTGAGATAGCTGCAGTTCCAGAAGCGGTTACGACAGCTCCGATTCCACCTTCTAATTTGGCTAAGCGTTGTTCTAAAATATCGTTTGTTGGATTATTTAATCGGGTGTAAATAAAACCAGCTTCGGCTAAACCAAAAAGATTGGCTGCGTGGTCTGAATTATTGAAAACGTAGGATGTGGTTTGGTAAATTGGAACGGCTCTTGTTCCTCCATTTTTAGTTGTGTCGTGTCCTGCGTGTAAAGCGTTTGTTGCAAATTTATTTGTGCTCATGATATTTTTATTTTTGATGTTATTGTATTTTAAAATGTTTTTAATTGTACTGCGTTTGATTCAGCTACACATTCGACAACATCGTCTTGGATTGTAAATGGCTATTTTCATATTTGTTGTGTTTTAGAAATAAAAAAACCTCTGCTTTTGACAGAGGTTATATTGAATTAATTTACTTTTAAAATTATGCAATAGGTTTCCTCTGCGGATTGTTCCACATCATCATACACATATTGCACATTGTAAAGTTCATCTTCTATTTCTTTTAGTTTGACAGGACAAAATTAGATTTATTTTCTACAATAAAAAAATAAATAGATTATTTTTCTAAATTTTATTATTTATTACATTATAAATAGATTTTTAATCTAAAAAAATGTTTTGAGATAAAAATAAAAACTATAAAAACAAAAAAGAGGCAAAAGCCTCTTTTTTTCTAATTTATACAATAAAATATTTTTATTTTTTTACAAATTTTGCAGTTCCTTTTCCTTCATTTGTTTCAATAGAAATAAAATAAACCCCAGAAGATAAATTTGAAACATCTATTGAAGTATTTGAATCACTAGAAAACACCATTCTACCATTTATATCTGTAATTGACAAATTATTGATAGTCATTTCATTTTTCATAGAAATATTTAACACATTACTAACAGGATTAGGATATAGTGAAAAATTATTTTTGAAAAACGAATCAGAGCTTAATGGTCTTTCAACTGAAAATGAATCTACCCCAATATAATCAGAATTAGCTCCAGAAGGACCTCCATTTGTAACAAAATATCTAAATGCAATTTTACAATTAGTAGCTGTTGGCAAACCAGAAACCGTATAACTATACAAAGTCCATGCATTAGGATAACTTGTAGCCACCAATGAAGGATTAACATCTAATGCTAAAGTAGTATAATCCCCAACTCCCGTTGCACCAACCGGATTAGCAGAAGCAGCTCCATTAGTACTGATTCTTAATTGTAATCTATCAGCAAATGCAGGCGAAGAAACTGTTCTTGTATAAAACGTAATAACATCCCCGTTAACAAGACTAACCACTGGCGACATTAGCCAATTACTAATCGTATTGGCTCCAGCGGTACTATTGTAATTACATGCAACATAAGAATTAGTAGCTCCAGCATAGGAGTCAAAAGGCCCACCACTAGCTGTGGGATTTCCTTGAAACCAATCAGGATTAGTTCCAACAACAGTACTTTGATTTGTTGATGTCCAACCTGCCGTGGCTAAATTAGTATAAGTATCAAACCCTTCACTAATTAAATTTTGTGCTTGAAATGTTAGTGAAACCAACAAAAAGCTAAAAGAAAGTAATTTTTTAACCATATCTATATATTTTAAAAATTTGAATTATAAATATATGAATAACAAGTAATTACATAATACATTTCCGACGAAGCATTAAAAAATTCCGATAAAGTACATTTTTAAAAAAAATAAGTTAACAACTATTTGGAATTCAATTTCATTTCATACATTTGCATCCGAAAACAAAGAGGAAAAATTTGAACTGATTGCAACCTCATTAAAAAAATGCTAAAGCAGTATTCCCTACTCCTTTACGCGATTTGCAGTCTTCTTTTTTTCTCGCTTAATTTATAATAAAAATTTAATTATGGCTTATTTATTTACGTCAGAATCAGTGAGTGAAGGACATCCCGACAAAGTTGCGGATCAAATTTCAGACGCATTAATTGATAACTTTTTAGCATTTGACCCTGAGTCAAAAGTAGCTTGCGAAACGTTAGTAACCACAGGTCAGGTAATTTTAGCTGGAGAGGTAAAATCTAATACTTATTTAGATGTACAAACTATCGCAAGAGATGTAATCAAGAAAATTGGTTATACCAAAAGTGAATATATGTTTGAAGCGAATTCTTGTGGCGTTTTATCTGCTATTCACGAACAATCTGCCGATATTAATCAAGGAGTTGATAGAGCTAGCAAAGAAGAGCAAGGTGCAGGTGACCAAGGAATGATGTTTGGTTATGCAACAAATGAGACTGCTGAATTCATGCCGTTAGCTTTAAAATTATCGCATCAATTATTACAAGATTTAGCCGACTTAAGAAGAGAGAACAAAGAAATCACTTACTTACGCCCAGATGCAAAATCTCAGGTAACTTTAGAATATTCTGATGATAACAAACCTGTTCGTATTGATGCTATTGTAGTCTCAACGCAACATGATGATTTTGCTGATGAACCAACGATGTTAGCAAAAATCAAAAAAGATATTATTGAGATTTTGATTCCAAGAGTGATTGCTAAAAATCCTCAATATGCTCATTTATTTAATGATGCAATTAAATACCACATTAACCCAACTGGAAAATTCGTAATTGGAGGACCTCACGGAGATACTGGTTTAACTGGAAGAAAAATTATCGTAGATACTTACGGTGGAAAAGGAGCTCACGGTGGTGGTGCTTTCTCAGGAAAAGACCCATCTAAAGTAGACCGTTCTGCTGCTTATGCTACTCGTCATATTGCTAAAAATTTAGTGGCTGCTGGTGTAGCTGACGAAATCTTAGTTCAAGTATCTTACGCTATTGGAGTTGCTGAACCAACATCAATTAACGTAAACACATACGGAACTGCAAAAGTAAACTTAACTGATGGAGAAATTAGTAAAGTTGTAGAAAGTATTTTTGATATGCGTCCTTACTTTATTGAACAACGTTTAAAATTAAGAAATCCTATTTATAGCGAAACTGCCGCATACGGACACATGGGAAGAACTCCAGAAACCGTAACAAAAACATTTTCTGCTCCTGGTGGTGAAACAAAAACATTAACTGTTGAATTATTCACATGGGAAAAATTAGATTTCGTAGACAAAGTAAAAGCAGCTTTTAAATTATAATTAAGCTATTTATACATATAAAAAAGCCTGACTATAAAGTCAGGCTTTTTTATATTAACAGTTTTACAAATTATATTTCAAGCTTAAAATCAAATATCGTGGCTGTACTTTGTAACTTGAAAAAGTACTTGTACCACCTAATTGACTAAAACTATTGCTATCTAGTGATTTTGTATCCAACAAATTGGTTCCTGATAATTTCCATTCCCATTTACTGTCTTTCTTTTGATACATGATATTTGCTGATAAGAAATCATATTCGCTATCAATTGTTTTTGATTTATTGTAATTATGAAAAAAGTTATATTCCGATGTAAAAGAAAATGCTTCTAAGAAATAATATTCTAAAGTTAACGACGGGCTATCAGTATATACAATATCAGAAAAATTATCACTAATTGAATAATTATATGATATTCCTAAATTTGGCAATTGCTTAAAATTAGTAGAAAATCCTAATGAATAACTTTGACTAAGTGATTCAGTAGTTTGAATAGCAGTTGGGTTATTATCTGGATCTGTATCGGTATCTGGATAAACACGAATATTGTTAAACTTGTTCCATCCAATAGAAACACGAGCATTTGCTTTATAATATTTAAAAAACGAACGTCCATAATTTGCACTTCCACTCAATGATTCTTCTGGAAAACTAGAATTAATATTGACCGCAGAAGAAACCTGATTTACTCCAGAAAATAATGCTTTGTTTTTTATAGCATCAACTTGTTTAGTATAAGAAATATTTGCAAAAATATTTTCGAAATTAAACATATTATATTTAAAATAACGCAATGAATGTACTTGAGAAGTTGAATTTTCTAAATATCTATTTCCGCTAAACAAACTGTTATAATTTGAAAAAACGTAACCTTGTGCTAATTTATTGATATCTGTAAAATTATTAGTCAACGAATAATTATAAGTTAATGTTTCAGATTTTTTAATTTGCCATAAAGCATAAACATCCGGCAGAATTCTTGTGAAAGATTGTTTATTTGAAGTTCCTAGTTGTTCGTCGTTCATGTTGTATTGATGCACACTAAATCCAGGATTGAATGTGAATTTTCCAGTTAAGAATTTATAATGTACTCCTAGAAACACATCGTTAAACATATAATTTACATCATTACTATTTTCAGTAGCAGTTAGATTATTTTGTGTCCCATTATCTAATATTTGAAAAATAGAAGAATTAAAATTTTGATACGAATAGGTATTTCCTAAAGTCAAATTAATATTGCTTTTTGGAGTAACCATATAATAGTAATCAAATTTTGAGTCTAATTTATTTGTTTTTACAAACCTTTTTTGACTAATATCATCTCTAGTTTGAGTAGTATTATAACCTGACAAAACAAAAGGTTGTGTTTCTAGATTAGCATTATACAATGGATCTTCATCTTGATACATGTGTTGCATTTCGAAAGCAAAAACATGTTTATCGCTTAATGTATAGTAATAATTAAGATTTTGATTAATTGAAAATGGATTTTGTTTTTTATTGGTATAAATATCAGAAAGTAAATTAGAATACAAACTTGTATTCTCTTTTTGATCTGAAAATTTCACCAGCGCATCATAATCAAAATGCACTTTTTCTGAAGGCACGTAACTAGAACTTAATTTCAACAATGCTTGTTTACTGTCTTGTCTAGTGAAATCTTCTTTTGTTTCTGAAACTGTTTGGCTTGTACCATCAGGCAATTCATCTGTACGATTTGAAATGGTTTTTGTTTCAATTTCTGTTTTGTTACCTAAAACAATTCCGAAACCACTTAATGTCCAAGCTTTTGAAGGGTTAAAACTAAAATTTGCCGCCCCAAAAGAAGACTCTATATTAGCTGCCTGGTTATTACGAAGTCCTAAAATCCCTAAATCATTTGATACAACATTAAAAGAAGAACCTCCTTTTCGCATCATGTTTTTGAATCCGCCTGTAAACTTGAAATAATCTTGAGCCGTTAATGGCAACTCGCCAATATTATTTTTATTTCCAATAACATTTAAACTAAACTTTGGATTGTAGTAAAATAATTTTGGATTAATAATATACCTATCCTCTTCGTGTCCAACACCAATACCTGCAGTAATATCTCCAAACCAAAAGTTCTTTTTCCCATCTTTTAATTTGATGTTGAGCGCTACATTTTCCTCGTTATTTTCTAATCCTTTTAAATTAGTAACCTCGTTATAATTTCTTAATACTTGAATTTTATCTAAAGCATCGGCTGGAATATTTTTCGTGGCTAATTTTGTATCACCATCAAAAAAATCTTTCCCTTCCACCATTACTTTTTGGACTTTCTTACCTTCTACTTCAATTTCCCCATCTTTATTTACTTCGACACCTGGCAATTTTTTTAGTACATCTTCTAATTTTCGTTCCGTTCCATTTTTAAAAGAATCGGCGTTATATATAATTGTATCTCCCGAAATTCTTACTGGCATTTCATGAACAATTTCTACTCCTTTTAACAGGATTCCTTCTCTTAAAACTACGTTGTAATTCATATTAGAACTACCGGTTTGAACCGTTTTCTCATAATTTTCATACCCTAAATAACTCGCTTTGATAATATAAGCGGTATTAGCATTCAAATTCAAAACAAATTTTCCCGCTTCATTCGTAATAGCATAGGCATCCATTGCTTTTGTTTGCTGATTTACAGCCATAATGTTTGCCATTTCTAACCCAACACCTGTTGAATCCTTGATAATACCTTCAAAACGAATATTTTGAGAAAAGGCACCTGTAGAAAGTGCCATTATAAGAAATATGATTAATTTTTCATCTTTTAAAATAAATTATCTTCCACCACTCATTCTAAATCCGCCACGTTGTTGCCCTCCAGGACCCGAATTCATTTCGCGCATCTCTTCCATTTTCTTTTTAACAATTTCGTCATATTCCTTTTGAGTTACTTCTTTTCCTTTGGTAGCAGGAACAATTTCCACTTTATCTTTTGGATTCATTACAATTTTTGAACACAAAATAATTGTTTTACCATCGTTTACTTCCAAAATTAATCCTGGTAATCCCCAATAATTTTCAGGTCCTTGATTAACTGGAATTTCCGGACAATACCATGCCGTAATAGTATTCTCTTTTGGCATTTCCCAATCATCAGTAAAATTTGTTTTTTTAGCTTTAGTTGAATCTTTTGCGGTTTCTTCCTTTTTTTCGCTTTCTTTATTTCTAAATCTAAAATTTCTAAAATCAGATTCACTTACTTTAACAACAGCTGTTGCTTTAAAACAAGTATAACTTCCTATTTGCTTTGATTCTCCATCTAGTTTCCAATCATATTTTGGCAATGAATCTTTAATCAAAAATTCTTTTCCAAAAAATTCTTTATCTACAATTACTTGTTTCTGTTTTACATTTTTATAATGCGTTCCGCCTCCGCCCATCATAGACATCATCATTCTACCACCACCTTGTTGTCCTGGCGCATCTAATTTTTCTTCCTCTTTATATATCGAAGCCGATTTATCAAAATTTAAAATGAATGTTTTTTCAAACATTTTTTTCATACGTTCTTCGATTTGTTTTTGCATTTCAGGAGTAATATCTTTATTTCCTTGCATGCCTTTCATAAAATCTGCCGTACTTGTTTTTGATTCATAAACCGCCATACCTTGAAAATTCTGAGCTTGTATGAAACCAGAAATCATTAAAATTGAAGCAATAATTATTTTTTTCATTGTTTTAGAATAAATTATATAATTGTTTAGACCTCCAAAAATGCAAATTGTTACACAATTTATCTACTAATTTTGTGTTAAAGTAGTATATTAGACACTTTAATTTCAAATTAGTTTAAAAACAATGTTACGAAAAACCGCCGTGTTATTTTGTTTTCTCTTTCTTTTTGCTAAAAGTGTGTTTTCTCAAGAAACAATTTTAACAGAAAAAATCAATAGCACTAAAATTCAAGCTGAAGAATTTTTAGGATTTGACAACCAACAAAACTTTTATACTACAAAAGACAATGTTCTTTTTAAAAATAATACACAAAATCATTTTGAATATAAAAATGTAAGTTTAGGAAAAATTACACGAGTAGATTTTCAAAACCCGCTTCAAATTGTGGTTTTTTATAACGATTTCAATACTGCAATTTTATTAGACAATCAATTAAATGAAACAAAAAAAATAAATTTCAATCATTTATCTGAGCCTGTCAATATTGGAGCAATTGCATTATCGTCACAAAATAAATTATGTTTTTTTGACACTATCACTTCAAAAATTGGATTATACGATTTAACCAAAGATACATTTTATTGGATTTCAACAAGTTTGGAAAACCCTATAAAATATTATCATTCAAACTATACTAATTTTTATTGGCTTGACACTAAAAACAAACTCTATTCTATTTCAATTTACGGGACAATCAAAGCCCATACTGAACTCCCAAATTTTGACAATATTCAATTGATTAATGACGAAATAGCAATCTATAGCTATGAAAATCAACTATATTATTACAAAATAAAAACTAACACAAATCTAAAAATTAAAATTGCTGAAAATTTCGCTACTAATTTTTTCTTTGCGGATGGAATTTTAGCTATTTTTACCCAAAATGAAATCACTAATTATAAAATAATTTTACCATAATGCACATAGCAGTAGCAGGAAATATAGGCGCAGGAAAAACAACACTTACTCGATTATTAGCAAAACATTTTAAATGGGAACCACATTTTGAAGATGTAGTAGACAATCCATATTTAGACGATTTTTATCATCAAATGGAACGTTGGAGTTTTAATCTTCAAATTTATTTCTTAAACAGTCGTTTTCGTCAAGTACTGCAAATTAGACAAAGTGGGAAGAATATTATTCAAGACCGAACAATTTATGAGGATGCACATATTTTTGCCCCTAATCTTCATGCTATGGGATTAATGACAAATAGAGATTACAACAATTATACTTCTCTATTCGAATTAATGGAAGGTTTGGTTGGTTCTCCAGATTTATTGATTTATTTAAGGAGTTCAATTCCTAATTTAGTGAGCCAAATTCACAAAAGAGGTAGAGATTATGAAAACTCAATTTCAATTGATTATTTGAGTCGTTTGAACGAAAGATACGAAGCTTGGATCCAAACCTACAACAAAGGAAAATTAGTAATTATAGATGTTGACAATATTGATTTTGTAAACAATCCAGAAGATTTAGGAATGATTATCAATCGAATTGATGCCGAGTTAAACGGATTATTTTAGCAAAAAACGTCTCATTTGAGGCGTATTTTTATTTCATTATATCAAATAACGATTTCACTTTTATCTCTTTTGCAGCTTTGGACAATTTGATAATTCGCTTTTCATTCGGTAACAAATCAAAATAATTATCTTCAAAAAAAGTATTGTTTTCGGAAGACAGAAAAACATCCTTAGCTAAAACATCCGAAGAAATTTCAATGGTTAACTCGTCAATATTTTTAATTTGAATGTTTGGTTTTGATAATTTTAAATTTTTTGGTTTTTTCGAAAAGAAATTTGATTCCCAATGATTTTCATCTGAAATAAATTCCATTTTTAAATATGAATTTTGCGTATCAATTTTATCTAAAGGAATAGATGGATAAGTTATTGCAATGTTTATTGATTTAGAATCAGCTTTACAATACGTTAAATCATTCCATAAAAGTTGACCGTTAAAATTTCTAATTTCAGCTTTTAATTCTCCTGCATAATTTTGTAAACCATCATTAATAACAAAATATTTATTACCTCTATTAACATTCATTTCAAAAGATAAAAGTATGTTTTCAAAACTTCGTTTCGCCTGATAATGAAATGCTTTCCAATTTCCATAATAATCTAACGAACTCCAAGACGTTACTGGCCAACAATCATTGAATTGCCAATAGAGTGTTCCCATGCAATAAGGCTTGGTTCTTCGATGAGCTTCAATTGCGGTTTTCATACCGCGAGCTTGTAGTAATTGAGAAACATAAGCATAATCCTCAAAATCTTTTGGCACCACATAGTCGCGGTCCATATATTCGTTTATGGTTTCGTAACCTGTTGGGTGTTTTTGATGATTTTTAAAAGCTTCGGAATTGAAATTCAAATCTTCTTTTTTCATCACTTTTTGTAAAGTTTCCAAATTAGGCATACCTTGAAAACCATATTCACTCATAAATCGACCCACTTTTTTCTCATAAATTTCAAATGGTTCTTTTCCCCACCAAACTCCCCAATAATGGGAATCGCCTTGCAATAAACTTTCCTTTCTTCCCCAACCAATCGACGGCGAAGACGACCAATAAATATTCTTTTCTTTTGGAAGCAAACTATCTAATGTCTGCGGAATCATTTCGTGAAAAACTTTTTTGTAGTCGTTCCAAATTTGAGTCGAATCGGCTTTGGAATAATTGAATTGTTTTTGCCAACCCCAATTGTGCCAACCTTCATCATTTTCATTATTACCACACCAAATCGCAAGACTTGGATGATTTTGCAAGCGATTTACGTTATCAATTACTTCCTGTTTTACATTTCCAACAAATTTTTCATCGCCCGGATACATCGAACACGCAAACATAAAATCTTGCCAAACCAAAATTCCGTTAGCATCGCAAGCTTCATAAAACGCATCATCAAAATAAACGCCTCCTCCCCAAACGCGAAGCATGTTCATGTTCGCTTTTTTGGCATTTTCAACTAAAGAAAAATAAGTGGAATCGGAAACTCGTGGTAAAAAACTATCAGGCGGAACCACATTAGCACCTTTCATGAAAACCGATTTTCCATTTAACTTGAAATAAAAACTTTTTCCTTGTTCTTTGTTTTCTTGGATTAATTCTATGGTTCGTAAACCTATCTTCAATTCGTTTTGTTCAATTCGCTTATTATTCTTTTCTAATTCAAATTGAAATAAATATTGATGTGGAACACCCAAACCATTACACCACCATAAAATTGGATTTTGAATAGTTACTGGAACTTTTACTACATTTTGTCCTTTTTTAAACACAAATGGAAATGGTTTTTGACCTAATTTGATTTGGTATTTTCCTGATTTTTCTGCGTGAATGGTAAAAATAAAATCCAAATTGGCTACAGATTCATTCAATACTTTTTGTTCGTATTTTACATGTTCTATTTTAGCCGAATTCCAAAATTTCAATTGAACTTTTTTCCAAATTCCAGCCGTTACGAATCTTGGTCCCCAATCCCAACCAAATTGATATTGCGCTTTTCGAACAAAAACACGTTCTTTTTCGGGTAAGGTATAGGGTAATTTTTTCGCTTCTTCTTTTCCTTTTTGAACTGCGGAATGAAAAACAACTTTTAAATGATTGCTTCCAATTTTCAAATATGATTTAGCAGAAATGTTCCATTTTCGGAACATATTATTGGCTTCTAAAACTACTTTCCCATTTAAATAAACGGTTGCATACGTATCCAAACCTTCAAATTCTAAATCAATTTTTTGATTTTTTAATTCGGATTCCGAAATTTTAAAATGTGTCTCGTATTCCCAATTTTCATTTTCAATCCACTGCAATTGCTTTTCATTATTTCCAAAAAATGGATCTGGAATTAATTGGTTTTGAAACAAATCGGTGTGAATAGTTCCGGGAATGGTTGCCTTGTGTTTTTTAGTTTCGTTTTGCTTGTTGAATGTCCAGTTTTCTGACGACAAATTGCGATAGGAAGTTTGTCCAAAAATGAAAAAAAAAATTAGACAGAATATAAAAACGAAGATTTTTTTAACCCTATAAGGCATATAAGTTCATTTAAGATTGTAACTTTTTCTTTAGTTGGATGATTTCCTCTGCATTAGCAATTTCACTTCCATCAGTAATTGCTGATGAATGATACCAATTAGCATTTACCATTTCATTTAATTCTGAAATATTAGTCGAACGTAATCCACCACCAGGCATGATTTCGATGTGATTATTCGCTTGAATGACTAACTGTTTCAAAACTTCTTTTCCTTCCATGACATTTGGAAAAGTTCCAGAAGTCCGAAGAGTTGAAAATCCGCACGATATGACATCTTCCAATGCTTTTTCGTAATTCGAAACGGCATCAAAAGCTCTATGAAACGTACATGGAAATGGTTTTGCTAATTCCACTTAGAATTTTTTTTGTTCGAAATTAATTGTTTTATCGTCCTTCAAAATTCCAAAAACAAATACGTTGACTCCTAACTTTTTGATGGCTTCGATTTCTGTTTTCATTTGTATAAATTCTGATTCTGAGTAAACGAAATTTCCTCCTCTTGGTCGAATCATTACATATAAATCGATGGTTAGATTTTCGCGAGCTAGCTGAATCGTTTCGATAATTGGAGTTATACCGCCAACCGACATGTCTGCGCATAACTCTACTCTATCGGCTCCTGCTTTTTGAGCAATTAGAGCAGATTCAAGGTTAAAACAAGCGATTTCAATTTTTTTATTTTGAAGCATAAGTCATTAATTTGGCCACGGATTACACAGATTCACACGGATTAAAAAATCTTTAAAATCCTTTAATATGTGGCAAAAAATTATTTTAAATAATAATTCGCATCGATTAATTTATTTCCACTTGAGTCGTGAACGGCATAATTGAAACCACCTTGTACACAATACGAACCATATTCACCTTTTTTATTCAAGGCGATGAACCCAACTTGGATGTCTTTTAAATTTTTCCCTCGATTTTGCGTTAATTTTACAATTCGCATTACGGCTTCTTCACACGCTTTTTGTGGTGATTTTCCTTGACGCATCAATTCTACTACTAAATGACAACCAGTAATTCGAATTACTTCTTCGCCGTGACCTGTTGCGGTTGCCGCACCAATTTCGTTATCCACATACAAACCGGCACCTATAATTGGAGAATCGCCTACTCTACCATGCATTTTAAATGCCATACCACTTGTCGTACACGCACCCGATAAATTACCTTGCGTATCTAAAGCAATCATTCCGATAGTGTCGTGGTTTTCGATATTGGCTTTTGGTAAATATTCACTAGTTTTCAACCATTCCTTCCATTCTTTTTCGGAAGCTTCTAACAATAAATTTTCTTTTTGAAACCCTTGCGATAAAGCAAATTGTAAAGCGCCATTACCAACTAACATAACGTGAGGCGTTTTTTCCATCACCATTCTTGCAACGGAAATAGGATGTTTTATATGTTCCAAACACGCTACCGAACCAATATTCGAAAATTCGTCCATGATACAAGCGTCTAATGTTACGCGACCATCTCTATCAGGACGACCGCCATAACCTACACTTCTTTCATTTGGATTACCTTCTGGAATTTTTACGCCAGCTTCCACTGCATCTAAAGCGCGACCTTTATTTTTCAGCACTTCCCAAGCGGCTTCGTTTGCTTGCAAACCGAAATTCCATGTAGAAAGCACGATAGGTTTATTCGCTTTTCCTGAATTGATATCAATTTCGGTTTCCTCAGATTTTCCATTGAAAGCCTGAAACGCTACGCCAGCAGTTGCTAATGCGGTTGTCTTTAAAAAATTTCTTCTGTTTGTCATTATTCTACACTTATTTCGTCTACAAATAACCAACTATTGGAACCTGCTCCTGGATTTCTATCTGCAATGATTCCGTTGTTTTCTGCAATGACTTTTATAAATTGAACGTTTTGTTTGTCGAATTCCACCACAATTTTTCCTTTGTTTTCCTGAATTTCTTTGGAAGAAACAATCTTAATAGAATAGTAATTTTTACCATCTTTTGAAACTAAAATTCCTATGCTTTTTGGATAATAAATCCAACTTCCTTCGGATGAAAGGGTGTTTATGCTGATTTTTGAAATCGTTTCTGTTTTTCCTAAATCGATAGTGGCATTCATATCTTTCCCCCAGAAACCTAACCAATCTCTACCAAATTTAGAAGGATTTCCTTTCATTCCATCTACCAAAGTAAAACTTCCACCTATTCCATAATTTTCGTGCGGTTGATGTACCAATTCAATCTTTTTACCCGTTGATTTAGTGATAAAAAACGGTTGTTCGATAGTGGCGCTTTTTGCTTTTCCGTTTTCGAAATAAGCTGCTTTAATGGTTTGGTTTTTAGCAACTAGTATTGGTTTTTCATAAGAAATCGAATTCGCATTCGGTTCCGAACTATCAGTTGTATATTTGATTCCGTTTGGATTTGCTGATTTTAATTCGAAAGCTACTCCGTTTTCAGCAGGTTGCACTTTGGAAGTTACTTCAAAAATGGCTTTGCTGTAATTGATTCCTTTTTTATCATAGATTTCGAAATGTGAAATCAATCTTTTTTCGAATTCTTTGTATTCTTTCGGATTTGATGTTCCCCAAATAACTTCGGAAAGCGCTGCTATTCTTGGGAAAAGCATGTATTCAACATGCTCTGGTGTGTTGATATATTCCGTCCAAAGATTGGCTTGAGCACCTAAAATATATTTCGATTGTTCTTCGGAAAGCTCCTTTGGAATAGGATTGAAAGAATACACTTTTTCGACATTGGTATAACCGCCAAAAGCAATCGGTTCATTTTTAGGTTCGCCTTGATAATGGTCAAAATAACAATGTGAACCTGGCGACATCACTACAAAATGTTTTTGTTTGGTTGCTGCGATTCCGCCTTCGGTGCCACGCCAACTCATAACGGCTGCGTTTGGAGCTAATCCGCCTTCTAAAATTTCGTCCCAACCGATGATTTTTCGTCCTTTACTGTTGACAAATTTTTCAATTCTTTGAATGAAATAACTTTGCAATTCGTGTTCGTCTTTTAAGTTTTCATCTTTAATTCTCTTTTGACAATGCGGACAACTTTTCCAGCGTACTTTTGGAGATTCATCACCGCCAATATGAATGTATTCAGAAGGAAATAAATCCATAACTTCTGTTAGAACATTTTCTAAAAAAGTAAACGTTTCGTCTTTTGGACAAAAAACATCTTCTAAAACGCCCCAAGTTTTTCCCACTTCAAAAGGTCCACCAGTACATGAAAATTCAGGATACGACGCTAAAGTAGCTAAAGCGTGACCTGGCATTTCGATTTCTGGAACGATGGTGATGTGTCGTTCTTTGGCGTAAGCTACAATTTCTTTTATTTCATCTTGTGTATAAAATCCGCCATGGCGAATGTCGTCGAACGTTTGGTCGGTGTAATGTCCAATCATGGAACCATTTCGCCATGCGCCTACTTCAGTTAATTTGGGATATTTTTGATTTCGATGCGCCAACCTTGGTCATCGGTTAAATGCCAATGAAAGGTATTCATCTTGTACATCGCTAAATAATCAATGTATTTTTTGATGAAATCTTTTGGAAAGAAATGACGACAAACGTCGAGATGCATGCCTCTCCATTTGAATTTAGGTTGGTCCAAAATAGAAATTTCATTTAATTTAATCTCATTTGATTTTTCATAAGGAATCATTTGGACTAAAGTTTGGATTCCATAAAAAATACCTTGATGTGAAAAGGCAGAAATATGAACTTTATTTTTCCAAACTTCAATATTATATTGTTCTCTGTCAAAATTTGTAGTATCATGAATTTTAATACCAAATTGAATACTATTTTTAGAACGATATTTTGATGATATTTTTAATTCCAATCCTGTTCTATTATTAATTTCATTTTGAAGATACTTTGCTTCAAAAGAATCTTCATCAGCTACGATTACCGTTTCTTTATTTAAAACGAAATGTCCTTTTTTGATTTCGACTGAATTTGGTTTTGGAATTATATTAAGATTCTGTTGAGCCAAGCAAATTGTAGAAATAAGCAACAACAAAGTCAGTATTTTGTGTTTCATTGGAGTTGTGTTTGTTTGGCTAAAATTAAATAAAAAAACCGCACATTGCTGCGCGGTTTTCATTATTTGTGTCGAAAAATATTATTTTCCTAGTTCAGCAATTTTTGCTTCTACTTCTAAATCGTCTCCTTCGAAAACTTTTTCTTCAGTAGTTTCTTTGCCATCAACTATTGTAGTTAAAGTAACTGTTGCTTTTACTTTTCCGTTAGCGTCTTTTACTTTTTTTACTTTGATGTCTTTGATATTTGTTTTTCATGATTGCAGTTTGGTCCATGAACATGTGCATCACCAATATATTTACCATTTTCATCGTATTGAGACATGCATTTGTCTTTGCATTCTTGAGAACAACCATTCTCTTCACACATTTTAGCACACTCATCTGTAGTCATAGTTGCACATTTTGATAAATCGCATTTTCCTTCGTGACAAACTTCTTTTTTGTCTTTTGAACAACATGCGCCATTTTCAGTTGTAGCACCGTGACCTCCCAAAATTGGAGCGATTACTAAGCCAATTAAACACGTTAATTTGATTAAGATGTTCATCGATGGACCAGAAGTATCTTTGAATGGATCTCCAACAGTATCTCCAGTAACCGCATCTTTGTGTGCGTCAGAACCTTTGTATGTCATTTCTCCGTTGATTTCAACACCTGCTTCAAATGATTTTTTAGCATTATCCCAAGCACCACCTGCATTGTTTTGGAACACAGCCCAAAGCACACCTGAAACCGTAACTCCAGCCATATAACCAACTAACATTTCATCAATTAATTGATTGTCATCTCCATAAACTAATTTGCCTAACAATACAATTGCAATTGGGAAACCAATCGTTAAAATTCCTGGTAACATCATTTCGCGTAAAGCCGCTTTTGTAGAAATTTCAACGCATTTTCCGTATTCTGGTTTACCAGTTCCTTCCATAATACCTGGAATTTCTTTAAACTGACGACGTACTTCGTACACCATGTCCATAGCAGCTTTACCTACTGAATTCATTGCTAATGCTGAGAATACAACTGGAATCATTCCACCAATAAACAACATAGCTAGTACTGGTGCTTTAAATATATTAATACCGTCAATTCCTGTAAAAGTTACATATGCCGCAAATAAAGCTAATGAAGTTAATGCAGCAGAAGCGATTGCGAATCCTTTTCCAGTTGCAGCAGTTGTATTTCCTACTGAATCTAAAATATCTGTACGAGTACGAACTTCTTTTGGTAATTCACTCATTTCAGCGATTCCACCTGCGTTATCAGAAATTGGTCCGAAAGCATCAATTGCTAATTGCATAGCTGTTGTTGCCATCATTGCAGAAGCAGCTAAAGCTACTCCATAAAATCCTGCTAAAGCATAAGTTGACCAAATTGCAGCTCCAAATAATAATACAGTTGGGAAAGTTGAAATCATCCCCGTAGCTAAACCAGCGATTACGTTTGTTCCTGCACCAGTTGATGATTTTTGTACAATTGCTAATACAGGTTTTGTGCCTAATCCTGTGTAATATTCTGTTACTGATGAAATTGCTCCACCAACAAATAATCCGATTAAAGTAGCGTAGAAAACACGCATTGCTGAAATTTCTTGTGCTCCTTCACCAAAGAATTCCATTGTCATAACTTCAGGAAGCATAAATTTCACTAAGAAGAAACAAGAAACCGCGGTTAAAACAATAGAAACCCAGTTTCCAATATTTAATGCTTTTTGTACTGGAGCTTCTTTAGCATCGTCGCTTGAAATTTTAACTAACATTGTTCCAATGATAGAGAATAAAATTCCGAAACCAGCGATTGCCATTGGTAATAAAATTGGCCCGATTCCTCCGAAAGCATCATCGATTTTACCACCCATATCTTTAATTACATAATTTCCTAATACCATTGCCGCTAAAACTGTAGCAACATACGAACCGAACAAATCGGCACCCATTCCGGCAACGTCTCCTACGTTATCTCCTACGTTATCTGCAATTGTAGCAGGATTACGTGGGTCATCTTCTGGAATTCCAGCTTCTACTTTTCCTACTAAGTCAGCACCTACATCGGCAGCTTTTGTATAAATACCTCCACCTACACGAGCAAATAATGCGATAGATTCAGCTCCTAATGAAAATCCAGCTAATGTTTCAAGAACGATTGTCATATCTTCTGTAGATGTCCAAACTCCGTTCATAAAAAATCTAAAGAATATGATAAAGAATCCGGTTAATCCTAAAACAGCTAAACCTGCAACTCCTAATCCCATAACTGTTCCACCACCAAAAGAAACTTTTAAAGCTTGTGGTAAACTAGTACGAGCAGCTTGCGTGGTTCTAACATTAGTTTTTGTTGCGATTTTCATTCCAATATTTCCAGCATAAGCCGAAAATATAGCTCCGAAAACAAATGCAATTACTATCAACCAATGAGTTGTTGGAACGATTGTTGAAATAATTGCTAAGACAACACTTGCTCCAAGAACGAAAAATGTTAATAATTTGTATTCTGCTTTTAAAAATGCTAATGCACCTTCATAAATGTAATCCGAAATTTCTTTCATTTTTCCATCGCCAGCGTCTTGTTTAAGAACCCAAGCGCGTTTAGCTGCCATGAATGCCAACCCTAATAATGCCATTACTATTGGCACATAAATCATCATTGATTCCATAAAATGTTTATTTGGTTTTGTTTGTTAATTATATTCTAATTTTAACAAAAATAAACAAAAAAGGCAATATTCATAGAAAATATTGCCTTTTTTAGTTGATATACAGAAATTTATTTGATACTAAATAATCCTTCTGGTTTGTTTTCAATTTCGTTAAAACGATGCGTACATTTCATCAAAATTTCTTTTGCTTCATTTACATCTCCCCAACCTTCTACGTCTACTTTTTTGTTTTCTAAATCTTTGTAAACTTGGAAAAAATGCTCAATTTCTTTGATTAAGTGAGGATTTACATCGCTTAAATCATTTAATTTATTCCAAATAGGGTCAGAAACAGGTACACAAATTACTTTTTCATCTGGACCTTTATCGTCTGCCATGTGAAAAACACCTATTGGTTTTACTTCAATTACACATCCAGGAAAAGTTGGTTCGTTAATTAGAACTAAAACATCCAAAGGGTCTCCGTCTAAAGCTAAAGTTTCAGGAATAAATCCGTAATCTGCTGGATACATCATTGACGAAAAAAGCATTCTGTCAAAACGCATTCTCTTTAATTCAAAATCATACTCGTATTTGTTTCTACTTCCTCTTGGAATCTCAATCAATACATCAAATGTAGTAACTTTATCTGCTGTCATTTTCTATTATTTTAATAAAGGGTTGCAAAGGTACTACTATAAAACAGTAGAAACAAAAGAGTTTTGCAAAAAAAGTATATATTTTATACTCTTTAAAAAGTAATTTTTCTTCCTCTTTTTTCAAGATAATAATGCCAAAGAAAATAAGTTGCTACTGAACGATAAGGCTTCCATTTTTGAGCATAGATTTCCATTTCTTCTTTAGTGTGAATATCAAAAAGCTCTTTCATGGTATTTACAACTGCAATGTCTCCAAGTGGAATTATATCTAATGAATTCAAGCAAAACATTAAATAAACATCAATTGTCCATTTACCAATGCCTTTAATTTTAATTAATTCTTCTCTAACTAATTCAGGTTTTTTAAATGCTAAACTTTCAATGTTTATTTGTTCTGTTAAAATAGCTTCAGAAAGCGCTTTAATATATTTAGTTTTTTGCCTACTTAGTCCACAAGAACGAAAATCTTCATCTGAAAAACGGTATACATTTTCAATTGAAAAAATTGGAATTGCATTTTTCAACTTATTAAAAGTAGCTTTGGCAGAATCTATTGAAACTTGTTGTTCTAAAATTAAAAGTACTAATGTTTCAAAACCTTGCGCTCTTTTTGGCTGAATAGGAATTCCATATTGCTGATTTATTTGTTCGAAAACAGCTTCTTTTTTAAGCAGATATGCAATTGCTTTTTCCATTTAGAAATAAAAACCCAAATGATGCTTTTACAGTAAATCTATTTGCATCTGGAATGTCTAAATAACTTCCGCGCCAAGCAAAATCAATTCGCAAAACTTTAAAAATATTTCCTATGCCTGCATGGTATTCCCAGTAAATATCTTCTGGAGCACGGTAAACTGATCCAGAAGCATTGATGAAACGATTTTCATCTGAAACTGTTCCATAAACACCTTTTATACCCACAATTTCTCTCCAATTTAATTTTCTCAAAAGTGGAACTCTAGAAAATAATCTTCCATTAAAATGATGTTCAAAATGTAGAGAAGCATACTCATCAGCCACAAAATCATAATAATCTAATAAGTTATAGGTATTGTCTATAATGAAATACGACTGATTCCCTGGAATTACACCCATTAGTCCTAATGGGACTTGACCGAAAGTTTTTCCTACTTCCAAAGTTGAAAATAATCTCCCAAAACCACCAATCAGTACAGGTTGACGATAGTAAAATTGAAGCTTTTGATAATCAAAATCGCTATTCATAACACCTTTTAATCCTTGGCTGTAACTTAAGAAAAGACGTGCATAATTATTGTCAACTTCCATTCTTTCCACACCATAACCAACGGTTCTTCTTTTTGGAGTAAATTCAGTAACAAAATTAATTTCCGATTGTTTTACTTCACTCTTGGTAGTGGTTTGTGTAGCATCTGTATAATAATCTAAACTAAATTGATTGGATGCAGACTGCAATGTACGATAAGATAAATTAGTTTGAAAGGTTAAGTTTTTAACTGGTTCGATTTCAAATCCAAAGGTGGTCAAATTAACCGAAGTCAATTTATTATTTGTACCACTTGAAAAGAAAGAAGATGAAGCAAAACTTCGTCCTAAAACATCATTTGAAGTGGTTAAGCTTACGCCAATTTGTTCCACATCTCTACGATTTCCAGCAGAAAGAATGATTCTGTTTTTTTTATTTACCATCCATTTTCCTGAAATTCCATATTTGAATTTATTATCTTTAAATCCGTATGCTGTATAGCCTTGAATTCGCCAAGTATCATTTGAACCAAAATAGGTTCTTCCACCAAAACGAATTCGTTGACCTTCAACATCATTGTATCCAAAGGTTGAAAATATTGGTCCAAAATCCATTTTCCATTTAGGAATTTCGATGTAACCACTTCCTAAAATGGATGCCAAATTATAAATACGTTTAAAACGAGGAACTTCTTTTAAAGTGTCGAGCATTTTATATATTCCAGCTTCGTTTTTGTTAAGATTTTCGAAACGATTTTCTTCCCAAAATTCATCCGATTTATTAAAAACCGAATTGTCATAAAAATTCACTTCCTCTTTAAAAAACTTATCTTCTTTCTTTTTATCAAATTGATGATTCTTAAAGAGCGAAGTGCGTTTTCCATAAACTCCTTTTGATTCTTCTTTTTTAGAAAAACTAAAATCTGACATCATGTAATCTCGTGTGAGCAAGAAAACGGAATCATTCATTACTTCAAACTCTTGCTCGATATAAATTTCTTTTACCCAGTTAATGTTAGCACTTTTACTAGCTTCAAGGTTGATTTTTTTAATTGCAAAAGTGGTGTCATTTACCCAAAAATCTCCTTTGAATGTTAATTCGTTTTTACGTCTTGGA
Organism: Ichthyophis bannanicus; assembly: GCA_033557465.1. Taxonomy (NCBI): domain Eukaryota; kingdom Metazoa; phylum Chordata; class Amphibia; order Gymnophiona; family Ichthyophiidae; genus Ichthyophis; species Ichthyophis bannanicus. Next base: position 339,756,862 of record CM066039.1, read on the forward strand.
TAATAGACAATATTATAACACCATTTGTTGTCAATATACATACTATCTGATAACACATAGTTATATACATTGATTCCCGTTCTTGATAAAGGACTCACAAAATCTTTATCAAAAAATTTCAAATAATTATCATAAATATCATAATCCGCATACAAATCTTTAATAAAAGTATTTACACCATCGCCAGAACCAAGTCCGGAATTTTTATTAGCTGTTGTAATTTCTTTTGTTTTTTTAGTTTCGTTATCTCCATAAACTTCACTCAAGGTTTCGTTGATAAAAATAGGTAAAAACGTTTTTCCAGAAATTTTTGAAGTATCGATTTGATTAAAAACAAATTCCATTCCTTTGAAAACTTTGCTTTTCATAAAGGCAGAATCAATAGTATTCAAATCAAATTCTACTTTTTCATATTTTTCGTACTGATACTGTTTGAACATTTTGAGTCCGTTTTTTCTTCTTCGTTCCCATATTTTCCTCAATATATCAAGTGCTGGATTGTCTTTTTTAGACGTCTTTCCTGTATGAATAACAATTTCTTTCAATTGTTCGTTTTCTTTTAAGGTAATTTTTAAATTTTGATTCAAGCCAGGCTTCAGGGGAATTTCTCTCTTTTCATAACCTTCAAACAAAACAACTAAAGTAGTGTAATTTTGTTCAGATTCAAAATAGAAAATCCCGTTTTCATCTGTAATTACACCTTCTCTCGAATCTTTAAAGAATACACTAGCGAAGGGGATTGATTCACCTTTTTTATCAACAACTTTTCCTCCAACTTTGGTTTGACCCAAAGCGATTGCTGCAAAAAACAAAGTAAATAGTACTAATTTCTTTTTCATAATTAAAAACAAAAAACTTCATCAGCGAATTACTGATGAAGTTCCAAATATAACGAGTTATTTTTTATTTATAGGTAACTTTTTTTACAGCTTTGATTACATCTTGTGCATTAGGCAACCATTCTTTTAATAAAGTTGGCGAATATGGTGCTGGGGTATCAGCTGTGGTAATTCTTTGAACTGGTGCGTCTAAATAATCAAATGCTTTTTCTTGTACCATGTAAGTAATTTCAGAAGCAACACTTGCAAAAGGCCAAGCTTCTTCTAAAACAACTAATCTATTAGTTTTTTTAACTGAGTTTAAAATGGTTTCATAGTCCATTGGGCGAACCGTTCTTAAATCAATTATTTCACAAGAAATACCTTCTTTTGCTAATTCGTCAGCGGCAATATGAGCTTCTTTAATAATTTTTCCAAAGGAAACGATAGTTACATCTGTTCCTTCTCTTTTAATATCTGCAACTCCTAATGGAATTGTGTATTCTCCTTCAGGTACTTCACCTTTGTCGCCATACATTTGTTCTGATTCCATAAAAATAACAGGATCATTATCGCGAATAGCAGCTTTTAACAACCCTTTTGCGTCATAAACAGTTGAAGGAACGACAACTTTTAATCCTGGTGTATTTGCAAACCAGTTTTCAAAAGCTTGCGAGTGTGTTGCTCCTAATTGACCTGCCGATGCTGTTGGTCCACGAAAAACCATAGGCATTGGAAATTGTCCAGCCGACATTTGACGCATTTTGCAGCATTATTAATAATTTGGTCAATACCCACTAATGAAAAGTTAAACGTCATGAATTCAACAATTGGTCTATTTCCGTTCATAGCTGATCCTACTGCAATTCCTGCAAAACCTAATTCGGCGATAGGAGTATCAATTACACGTTTTGGTCCAAATTCATCTAGCATACCTTTTGAGGCTTTATAAGCGCCGTTGTATTCAGCTACTTCTTCACCCATTAAATATATTGATTCATCGCGACGCATTTCTTCACTCATTGCTTCGCAGATTGCTTCTCTAAATTGTATCGTTCTCATGTGTTTACTTCTTAAAGTTTTAATGAAAGGCAAAAATAAAAATTAAAACCGATTTTTATATCATTTATGTGAATTTGTTGTTCAATACAATAAGTAATTATTAACTAAAACGTTGTAATTAGTTTTTTGAATAATTAAAAAGCACAAAAAAGCCCTTGATTTTAAAATCAAGGGCTTTAAGTGGTACCTCCAGTACCATTAACTTTTAATTTTATTAATTTCAATCAATACTACTTAACAACAAAAACCCTTTAATTTATTGGGATTAAATCTAATTTAAAGACTTTAAAATAAAATAATTTTAAAGAGTATTAAAAATACAAGCACCCTTTAAAGCACCCTATTTGTTTTTTTCTTATATTTGTGTATATTCTTTTGACTAATGGTAAAAACAATTGAAAATACAAACGGCGTAGTTAGGTTTGCTTTTAAGGAAGCTAAAAAACATCTTGAAGCTAACAAAAATAAAGAAAGTTTAATCTTTTTACATTTTTCTTATGGTGGAAATAGATTCAAATACTCAACAGGCTACAAGTCTTGTTTTGCAGATTGGGATGAAAGTAAACAAAGAATTAAGCAAACAAAAACTAATATTATTAATGCAATTGAAGTTAATGAGTTTTTAAGCAAATTAGATAATGCAATAAAAAAAGAATATTCAAGATTAATAGCAGAACAAGCAGTCATAACAAATGTTTCATTAAAACTTTTTTTAGATAATTATTTAAATAAAAACATTGTTATAGACAACTCTAAACCTAAAACTTTTTTTGAATTTTCCGATGAATTTTTAGAATTAAAATCAAAGGAAATTAGCATAATTACAAAGCGTTCATACAAACAAACCTTACTTAAAGTTAAAAATTATGGAATAGAACACAATGAAAGAATCACTTTCAACACTTTCAATAAATCATTTGTATTAAATTTTATTGAATATTTACAAGAGAATGATTTTTCACATAATACTATTTCAAAACATTTAAAAAACCTAAAAACTTTTTTAATTGAGGCTAATCAAAAAAAATTAATCAATACTATTGATTTCAATGTTAAAGATTTCAACTTTACCCCTGAAGAAACAACGGCTATTTATCTATCAGAAAACGAATTAAATCAAATGCTTGAATTAGATTTGTCCGATAAAAAACATTACGAATTAGCTAGAGATATATTTTTAATTGGTTGTTATACAGGACAAAGAATTTCAGATTATAATGGACTAACAGCATCATCAATTAAAAAAATTAATGGAAGAGATTTTATTTCTATAAAACAAAAAAAGACAGGAGCTAGAGTAAACTGCCCTATTACAAAAGAAATCAAGCAAATAATGGATTTAAGACACAACGGCTTGCCACCAAAAAAAATCTTAGAAAAAGACTTAAATAAATACATTAAAAAAATTGGAGAAGAACTTAAATTGAAACAAAAAATTGAGTGTATTAAAAGAAAAGGAGGCAAAGAAATTAAGGAATATATTTCTAAATCTGAATTAATACATTCTCATACAGCAAGGAGAAGTTTTTGCACAAATATGTATTTAAAGAAAATGCCAGTTTTTGATATTATGCATTTTTCAGGACATAAGACGGAACGGGAATTTTATAAATACATTAGAATCGCTGGAGAGCAGAGAGCTTCACATATTGTAGATAGCGGTTTTTTTAATATTTAAAATATAAAGCAATAACCATTATACATGAAAACACCTGTGAATAATATCTTCATTCAAAAATTTATAATAAACAAATCCTTCGTCAGTTTTAATAATTATAGGGGTTCTAAATCCAAGACCATCAATCATTTTATAGTTGATTTTAAGTATTTTATATATTAATTCAGCATCAGATTTTTCATCATCAACTAACCAAAATATAAACTCATTAACAAAAAGTAAACTTTGTATCCAATTTAGATTTAAAGTATCACTAAGTTCTTTACCAACATCGTCACAAATCTCATACTTAACACCAACGGTTAATGGCATATACAAAATTGCAAAATCAACATTTTGAATCAAATTATTAACCACTAAGTAATTATCAATTATGAAATCACAATTAAATTCATATCTATTAAATCTAGAAATGACAAATAATTTTCCATTTGTAATACCATCTAACTGAAACTTTTCAGTAAATTCTTCTAAAGTGTTGTTTATTTTTAATAAACTTTCAACCTTTATTACAAATTTACTATCTGAGCTTCTTAAAAAATCTGAATCAACATATTCTATCATTAATAAATTTATTATAAGAATTTAAAATCAATACGGTTTTATCAAACAAAAACACAAAGTAATAAACGCATATTCAAGATATATATTTTATCATAAAATTATAAGAATTTTACGGTTTCCTATATTTTATTTACTACAAACAAATATAATCCATAAATAATTAACAAAAATCAGTTAAAATATTGCTTAATTCGATTATTTTTACTAAATTTGCAAAATAAATACAGTATCTAAAAACTGATTATATCAGTTAGAGTAGTGTTAATAACACTCACCAACCTGTTTATCTTGGGATTTAAAAGGTGGTTCAATGATGCGGACATTTAGTCAAATAAATCTTAAATACTATGAAAAATTACTATCTCCGCAAAAGAATAAACAGTTGTTTATTCTCAAACCTTACTATTTTAAAAGCAAACTTTAAAGTTTTGTTTTTTTATTTTAATTCATTTGTACTTGAATGGTGTGAATTATTGTTTTTAAAATAACTTGACTTAAGTCAAAATTACACAACAAACAATATTAATAAAACCTAACATTATATATGACAGAAGCAAATCCAAATATTTTAATTCAAATCAGTAAAAATGATTTAAAACAACTTATTCAAGAAGCAGTAAAAGAAGAAATGAGCAAGATTAATGACGCAATCAGATTGAATCCAAAAGAATCTGAAAGTAAATCAGATTTATTAACAAGGAAAGAAACCGCTGAACTTCTAAGTGTTTCGGAGACTACTTTATTTCTATGGAATAGAGATAAAAAATTAGAAAACAAGAAAATAGGCAATCGAGTTTATTATCTTAAAAGCGAAGTGATTTGCAAACTTAACTCAGTCGCATAAACTCTTTCTAGCCGTTTTCAGGCGCAATTTCAATTAAATTATTAACCAATATTCAAGCGTTGTAAAACCCTCGCTAGGATAACTATTTTCAAAAATTAAAAAAATGAAATATTACATATTAAAACCAAAAAAACTGAACCTTGAAAATCTTGTAGATATATATCAACCTGATTTTAAATTTAACCTTGATAAAGCTTATTTAATAATCTATTTAGTTATTAAACTCTCCAATAAAAAGAACAATTCAAACGAAGTACGTTTAAGTTCAAAAATGTTGCAATCAATGATTGGGTACGATTATAACAAATACATTAAATTTTTATTAGAAAATTATTTAGGTCACGGAAACATACTTAAAGGATACAGATATTCTAAAGGCAGTACTTTTGGCTATAAATTAACCGATTATTTTTTTAATAACGGTTTTGAGTTATATGAAATTAGCGATTACAAATTGATAAATAAATACAAATCAATATTTGTAAAAAATAAAATTAATGAGCAAGTTAGGATTCACTTTTATTTCTTGTTGAAATTTTTCAAAAACAAAAAAATATCGGTTTATGAGCCGTTTCAAGCAATTGAGACGACAAACTCTTTTGAAACTAAAAAAGGTCTTAAAAACGCCCTAGAATTAGTAAATTTTATGAACGGTGAATTTAAGTTAACTCTAAAATCTCATACCGATGGAAGAGTGCATTCTAATTTAACAAGATTGTCAAAAAAATCAAGACAGTTTTTGCAGTACGAAGAGGAAAATTTAGCCGAAATCGACATTTCCTCCGCAGTCCCATTTATTCTATATTTAGTTATGAGAATGTATCTAGATAACAACCTAACCTATCTAACTAATTTTTCTTATAGTAATTCTAATCTATTCATTTATATGTTGGATGAAGTTACGGGAGATATTGAAAAAACTGAGCTTGACAGTTTTGGTAATTCAATAATTAACGGAAAGTTGTATGAGCAATTTAGTGAACTTTTACTAAATCAAGATTTTTACGAATCTAAAGGAGTGGAATTTAATAAGGCTATTAAATATTATCAATTCGCATTCAATGATATGTTTGGTTATTATTTTGATGGCTATGTTTATGATTTAAAAAAGTTTGCAAAAAGAAGATTTCTTTCAATGCTATTTGCAAAAACGAGTGAATTCCATTTTGAACAGGTTGTTTTTAAAGAGTTATTTCCAAGTATTCATAAATTTATTAATGAATATAAAAATGTATATCAATATAAAGATTCAGAAACTATGATATACAGTAAAAAGGATAAACATAAAAAACTTTCTCATTTATGTTTTCAGTTTGAAGCAAAAGTTATGATTGATAATATTGCTAGAGAATTTGACAAATTACACAAAGGCAATGTTCCAATATTTACCATACATGATTGTTTATTAACCTCTTCTAGTAATGCAGAAGAATTAAAAACTTTTATGCAAAATAAATTTATTGAATTGTTTGGCATAGCACCTAATTTAACAATTGAATATCTTAATCCTTATAAACAATTAAAGCAAGCTTGCTAAAAACAAACCCGCCTATTAAAGCGGGTTTTGTTATTTCTTTTTCTTATCGTCAAAAAATGAAGCAATTAAAATTAGAAGAAAAATAAAAAATCCAATTTTTATTAAATCAAAAAATCCAAATGGTTCTGAATCTTCTTCCTCCATTCTTAAATCAGTCAAAACACTAGCTTGCAAAAAAACATATAAAAAATAATTCATAATCTATTCTTTAACATAAACAAAGCCATCTGGGTCTGCTCCAGAAGCAAAATTATCATAACTAAAAGATGTACTACTTAATTTGTAGAAATAATGATAAGCTATAGTACTTGCAAAAGTATAATTCCACATATAAAAATCATTATTAGATTCCTGATTTACAACATATAAACTACTGTTTGCACAATACGAATCTTTTACACTTAAAGGCGTGCTAGCCAAATTTCCATCACTTTGATAATCATAATAAACAACATCATTATTTGTTTTATACTATTTTACTGTCAATATACGTTTCTGTTCCATTACTGTAATAATGCACCCATGAACCTAATAGCCAACTAGGAGGATTTAAACAACCGCTAGAAGCGTTGTTATTGTCTGAACTTGAACAACTAATTATTATAGTTGTAAGAAATAATAAATAATACTTTTTTTCATTGTCTATATTTTTTAATTTCAATTAACCTATACTCATTTGATTTAAGAGGTTCGTTTGATTCCTTGCTAATTTTAGGATACAAAGGAAAAACACCTATAGGTGTCGGAGTTGGTACTCCAAAAAACAAAAGTCGATTATTAATATTCATTGGTATCTTTGTAATTTCATCATAGTTTATAGATTTTTCATTTTTATAATATTTTATATCCGCAGAAATTTCTCTAACAATATTTCCTTTATTATCAATTTCTTGAATAAAAACTATTTTGCCAGCATCATTTTTATCATTTGACCAAATTGATATATAACCAACCTTATCAACAATTGCATTATAAACAGCATTTACATTATTGGTATAATATGGTTCAAGTATGACTATTGCAGTATTTGAATCGAAATCAACTTTTCCGTTTTTTAATTTATAATCATAATTCTTGTAAAGTGTTAAAAAATCCATCTCTATATTACCATAAAGATATATATTTTTTACTTTATCAGATTCAACATTGACAAGACATGGTGTAACAGCGGTGGCTTTTTCGTTATTTAAAAACGAATAACTTTTAGACCTAATTAAAAATCCAGAATATCCACCATTTAAAGTAATGTTAAAATTATTTGAATTAATTTGATTATAATATTTAATTACTTCATTCAAAGTAAGATTATTTGAATTAATAAAATTATTTGCCACTAACTGTCTCCTTTCAATCTCTAATTGATTTGCCTTAGCCGCTTGTATTTGCAAATCATTAAATGCATTAGACATTAAAGAATTAGATTGTTGAATCATGCTATTATTAAAATTAATTTGAGCTTGCTTTTGATTTTCATACAAACTCATAAGATTATTATTAGCAGATTGAACTTGATTTTGGTTATTATTATAATTTGATTGTTCTAAATTTTGCTGATAACCTGAATACTTCTGTCTAAGTTTGTTTTCAATATTAGTATAATCTGCATTTAATTTAGAAAGTTGAGCAGACCTTTGCGAATCTGGCAAATTATTATACTTCTCCGATTCTTGAAGCATTTTCCTATTCAACTCTGACATTTCTTCCTCAAGACTTGTAAATTTATTATTTTCTACAACATAAAACTCGGAATTAGACATTTGATTTTTTAACTTAGTTTGCATTTGATTTTGCAAAATTGGAATTATTTTAGTAGCTTGCTCCACACCACATCTATACCCTCTTGAATATTCTTTAGATTCTTTTTTATTGTCATTTGGAGCATAATTAGGTATCATTGAACATTTATTTGAGTCTGGGGAACCAGCTTTAAAAATATCAATATTATTAGCTTCTTTTATTGTCTCATTCCATCCATCAATCAAACCCTTATCAAAAGAAGATGAAGTAACTGAGAAAACATAACCTGACTTAATAGCAATATTATAGTAAGTAATTTTTCATAATATTTAAATTTAAAATTATACAAGTTTATGAAGTGTTCAATCAGAATCCTTACGGAAATCCGTAAAACACAAATTTTTATACAAATATTAGTAAAAAATCATAATGACACAAATATGTGTCTGTTTAATTTGTTTTATATGCTGAATTTTATTTCGTGTTAGAAAATGAAGAAAAAGAAATAATTAAAACTCTAGGAGTAAAAATAAGAAAACGCAGATTAGAACTAAATCTGTCGCAAGAACTATTATCTTTTGACTCAAACATTCCAAGAAATCAGATAGGAAGAATTGAACGTGGAGAAATTAACACTTCAATAATCACTCTTTACAGATTGTGCAAAGTATTAAAAATAGATATGAGGGATTTATTCTAACCACTTTATGTGACTTACATAATAATAGAAAACAAAAATCCCAACTAAATACAAAGTTCCTTATTTAATAATAAAGAATAACAATCAAAAATATATAAGCGTATAACAGTCTTAATCTTACATCCGAGTAGATTATACTAAAAATTGGTTATTTATGTACACCCCCCTGAATATGATAACTGAAATAACATAAAGCTAATTAGCCAAAAAAATGAATTAGATTTAATTGAGTTTAATTACAGGTTCATTGATTTTAAAAACACCCTATGAAACACCCTAAAAACAAAAAACCCTTAAAATCTCAACGAAATTAAGGGTTAAAAGTGGTACCTCCAGGGATCGAACCAGGGACACATGGATTTTCAGTCCATTGCTCTACCATCTGAGCTAAGGTACCTTTAACAAACAAGGCAATACTGCTTGTTGATTGCGGGTGCAAATATAGAACCTATTTTATATTTTCCAAAACAATTATTGAAAAAAATCAATTTGTATATTTGCAAAACCAAAAACTCTGATATGCTTTTAACAATAGATGTAGGGAATTCAAGAATTAAAGTAGCTGTATTTGAAGAAGATAAGCTTATTGAGTTGTTTGTTTTTGAGCATCAAGAGGCTTTAAAAAAAATTTCAGAAATAGTAAGTTTTTTTTCCAAAAATTAGCAACGCTATTTATTCTTCTGTTGGAAAATTAGATGCTGAAGTGTTAGAATTAATCAAAAGTAAAGTAAAAATCACGATTGTTAATCATGATTCATCATTTCCTTTTATCAATAAATACGCTACTCCAAATACATTAGGAATAGACAGAATGGTTTTGTCAGCAGGAGCAACATTAAAATTTCCAAATCAAAATAGATTAATTATTGATGCAGGAACTTGTGTGACATATGATTTTATTGATAAAAACAATTGTTATTTTGGAGGTGCAATTTCTCCAGGAATAAAACTACGTTATAAAAGTTTACATAATTATACAGCAAAATTGCCGTTGCTAACAATTTCTAATCCAAGTAATTTTATTGGAGATTCTACAAATAATTCGATACACAGTGGTGTGATAAATGGTTTATGTTACGAAATCGATGGTTTTATTTCACAATATTATCTTAAATATCAAGATTTAACAGTAATTTTAACAGGAGGAGACGCAGATTTTTTGGCTAAAAGATTAAAAAGCACCATATTTGCCAATTCAAATTTCTTATTAGAAAGTTTGAACTTATTATCAATATACACAGAAAATAATGATTAAAAAAATTGTAGTCTTTTTTAGTTTACTTGTATCAGCAACCTTATTTGCTCAAGAAAACACAGCTTCACCTTATTCATATTATGGTCTTGGTGATGTAAAATTCAAAGGAACTCATGACATAAAAGCTATGGGGGGATTAAGTATTGTTGGCGATAGTATTCATTTAAATCTTTCGAATCCAGCGTCTTATTCCAATTTAAAACTTACTACTTTCAGTATTGGAGGAACTTCAACATTTACCAACTTTAACACTTCATCAGATAGTGAAAAAGCGCAAAGAACAAGTTTAGATTATTTAGCTGTTGGTTTGCCATTGGGTAAATTTGGAATGTCTTTTGGTTTAATGCCTTATAGCGCAGTAGGCTACAAGGTTCAAAGTATTACTGAAGCTGCTGATGATCCTGATGGTTTTGAAAGATCTAAACAATTTATGGGTGATGGAGAAATAAACAAAGTTTTCATTGGAACCGCATACAAAATCACACAAAAACTAAGCCTTGGTTTTAATTTAAATTATTATTTTGGAGATATTAATAACAAAACCGTTGAGTTTATTACAGATCCAATTGTATTATTAGGTACAAGGGAATTAAACAATTCGAATGTTTCTGGATTTTCTATAAATACTGGATTACAATTTAGCTCAAAATTAAATTCAAATTTAGAATTGTTTTCAAGTCTAACTTACAGTCCTGAGAGCGAATTGACTTCAAAAAATAAAAGAAACATTGCAACGGTTGTATATAATGCAAATGGAGCAGAAATTATAAATGATGATGTTGACATACCTGTGAATGACACAAAATTAAAACTTCCAAGTAAATTTTCTTTTGGAGCAGGAATTGGTCAAGCAAAAAAATGGTTAATAGGTTCTGAAATAACATTTCAAAACACAAGCAAATTAGGTAATCGTTTTGATGACATTACTGGTGCTACGTTTGAAAATTCTACAAAAATTTCAATTGGAGGTTATTACATACCAAAATATGATTCTTACAATGGATATTGGAATAGAGTAGTTTATAGAGCTGGTTTTAGACACGAAAACACAGGTTTAGTTATAAACAACGAAAGTATTAAGGATTATGGTGTGAATTTTGGTTTTGGATTGCCATTAGGGATTTCAAATATTAATTTAGGATTTGAATTTGGAAAAAAAGGAACCACTACGAACAATTTAATTGAAGAAAATTATTTCAATGTAAGTGTTGGTCTTTATTTAAGTGATATTTGGTTCAAGAAAAGAAAAATTGACTAAATCTAATTTATTCGAGCTGGATATGACTTTTTCGTTTAGCTTTATTAAAATATTTAAAAGTGCAATTATACTGTTTTGTGTAATTGTACTTTTTTCATGTGAAAGTGATTTGAAAAAAGTCCAAAAACTTAGCGAAACTTCTTTTATTCCAACAGGTGAAGCAGATTCTATAAATTTGAAATATACTGATTCGGGAAAGATAAAGTCCGTTTTAAAGAGTCCTAAAATGCTCGATTACAGCAATATTCAAAATGCATTTACAGAATTTCCAAAAGGAATACACCTTACATTAATGGATGAAAAAGGAAATAAAAGTACTGTGGTTGCGGATTATGCAATTTCTTACAAGAAAACTGAAATTATAGATTTGCAAGGAAATGTAATTATTACCTCGCATGATGGAAAAAAATTAGAAACTTCTCAACTTTATTTTGATCAAAAAAACGAATGGTTTTTTACTGAAAAATTATTCAAATATACAGATGAAGCCGGTGGTTATCTTGAAGGTCCGGGAGTTGACTTTAGCAAGGATTTTAAAATTTTCAACATGCAAAAAAGCAACGGAGAAGTTAATACACTTGATTAATTATTATTTATAAACAATCTTTTAAAAAAATATTATAATGAATTATTTAAAAATTGTACAATATTTTTACTTAGCATTTGCTGCTTTTTTTGCTTACGATGCATTTGCTAAATACAATAATGGTGAAAGCTATTTCTTAAGTATTTTAATTGCAGCTGTATCATTAGGAATGTTTTTTTTTAGAAGACATTTTTACAACAAGTATCAAAATAAAAAATAATTATTGAGGATTAGATTAATACAATTAAAATCTAAAACCAAAGAGAAGACCAAAAACTTTAAAAAAATCTATGAAAATATATCTTTTCTATTTTATTATTAAATAGATAATTGTATTTTCGCCCTCTGAAAAAAATTAAACACAAATAAAAATGGCAGTTTTATCTAAAATTAGACAACGTTCATTCTTCCTAATTGTAATTATTGCATTAGCATTATTTTCATTTGTATTAGCAGATGTAATTCAAAGTGGAACATTTGGAAATAGCGCAAATAATATTGGTTCAGTAAATGGAACAGATATTTCTGGGCAAGAATTTATGCAACAAGTTGCAATGATTGAAAAACAAGGTCAAGGTATGACTAACACTCAAGCAATTAATAGTGCTTGGGAACAAAATGTAAGAAGCATAATTCTTGGAGAAGAGTTTGAAAAATTAGGCCTTAAAATTGGTGACGAACAATTAATTAACGTTATCAAACAAAATCCAAATTTTGCTCAAAATCAACAGTTTTGAATGCAGCAGGTCAGTTTGACGAAAATAAATTTAAAGAATATATCAAGTCTTTAAAAAATGCCCCTAACCAAGAACAATGGTTGCAATGGAAAGAGTTTGAAAAAAACATCGAAAAATATGCTGTTGAACAAATGTATAACACAATGATTAAATCAGGTGTTGTTACAACAAAGGCAGAAGGTAAATTTGCATACCAAATGGAAGCAGACAAAGCTGATTTTGATTATGTAACTGTAGCATATTCTACTGTAAGCGATGATCAAGTTAAGGTTTCAGATGATGAAATTTTAGAGTACATGAAAAAAAATGCTAAAAAATACAAATCTGATAACACAAGAAGTATCGATTTTATTTTAGTTGAAAACAAACCATCAAAAGAAGATGAGGCGGCAATGTTGACTTCTATAAATAATGTTTTGAATGGAAAAGTTGTTTACAACGAGCAAACAAAATCTAATGACACTTTACCTGGTTTTAGAGCGGTATCAAATGTTGGAGAATTTGTAAATGCAAATTCTGATATTAAGTTTGATTCTACTTATTTAGCAAAGAAAGATTTACCAATTGAATTTCAAGAGCAATTATTTAATTTGCCAGCAGGCGCTGTTTTTGGACCTTATGTTCATAACGGGCACCAATGTGTTTCAAGAATGATTGGAAGAAAACCAAATGCAAGTGCAAAAGCTAGTCATATATTAATCGCATATAAAGGAGCAGAAAGATCAAGTGCAACAAGAACAAAAGAAGAAGCTCAAAAATTAGCAAACGATTTATTAACGCAAGTAAAAGCAAATCCAACTAATTTTGCAATGTTAGCAATGGCTAATTCAGATGATCCAGGATCTAAAAACAATGGTGGAGAATATGACAATATTGCTCCAGGTCAAATGACACCAAAATTTAATGATTTTGTTTTTAATAATCCTGTTGGAACAATGGGAGTAGTTGAAACAGAATTTGGTTTCCACGTAATGAAGGTTTCGGGTAAAAATGATGCTGTTTTGTTAGGAACTATAGCTCAAAAAATACAAGCTTCTGATGCTACTATAGATGCTGCATACACAAAAGCAAGCCAGTTAGAATCAAGTGCTACTGAAAATAAAGATTTTGAAGCTGTTGCTAAAAAAGCTGGACTAGTTGTTACACCTGCAACAAAATATAAGAGCATATGATGAATACATACAAGGTCTTGGAAGTCAAAGAGAAATGGTGCGTTGGAGTTTTAATGAAGAAACAGAAGTTGGAAATGTAAAACGTTTTGAAGCGCCACAAGGATTTGTAATTGCAAAATTAAAAGATATCAATGATACAGGTTTATTACCTATAGATGTTGCAAAACAATCTGTTGAACCAATCTTAAAAGATCAGAAAAAAGCTGAAATTATTAAGAAAAAAATGAGTGGAACTTCATTAGAGGCTGTTTCAAAATCTTCAGGTGCATCTGTTTTAACGGCTACTGGTGTTTCTATCAAAAATCCTATAATTCCAAATGTAGGAATGGAATCTAAAGTTGTTGGAAAAGCATTTAGTTTAGCCTCTGGAAAAACTTCTGATATTATTGAAGGTACAAGTGGAATGTTTATTATTAGAACTAAAAAGGTAACTAAAGCTCCTGCAATTTCAAATTATACCACTTATAGCCATCAAGATAGAACTCAAAATCTATCTTATGCAATGTCTAAAGCTTATACAGCAATTTAACACAAAGCAGATATAAAAGATAATAGAGCAAAATTTTAACAAAAGTTAAAAAGGTATAAAAAAAAGAGCTGATTAAATCAGCTCTTTTTTTTATACCTTTTTGATAACATATGTTACTATTCCCCAAACAACAAAATCGTTGTGTAAATCGATTTTTATAGGTTCGTAATTTGAATTCTCTGGAATTAAAAAAAGATGATCTTCTTCTATCTTAATCCGTTTAACCGTAAACTCGCCATCTATTAAACAAACAGCTATTTTATTGTTTGTAGGCTCTAGACTTCTATCTATGACTAGAATATCGCCGTCATCAATACCTGCGCCTGTCATTGAATTTCCTGAAGCTTTTGCATAAAATGTTGCTTCTGCATTTTTTACTAAAGTTTTGTCCAAACTTATTTTATTTTCCTCAAAATCCGCTGCTGGTGATGGAAAACCTGCTTTAATCCCGCTGCTTATAAATTGTTGCCCTTCAGAAAAAGCATCATCGGGGATGAAAATATTTAGTTTTGTATTTAATGACATTTTATTTCTAATATTTCTTTAAAATTAGTCGTATATTTATTAGATAAATGATGTTGTTTCATTTTCCATGTACGTTGCAAGTCTTGATTACCTAAGCGAATTTTTCGTTCTCCAATTCTTTTATGGTAGTCATCCATTACTTGCATTATTTTCTGATACTTTGGATTTTCATCATCAAATAAATGAAATTGCTTTTGATTTGATGGAATAATCTCTGTTACTATAACACCTGCCTTTTTATATGAGGTTTTTTCTTGATAAATTTCGTTTAACATTTCTATTGCAATATTGCTTATCGAAAAAGCTGTGTTACTTGGAAAAGGAAGCGTCTTTAAGCGATAAAAGCTATATCGAGAATCAGTCGTTTTAAATTTGTTTTTTTGCAAATACAAGATCACTCCATAGCAACATGAATTTTGTTTACGAAGTTTTTCGGAGCAAATAGAAGCAAATGTAGCTATTCGTTCTTTTAATTCATTATAATCGTTTATATCGTGCTCAAAACTTCTAGTAATAGCGATTGTTCTTTTTGTTTTGGGTTCGTTTATCTCTAAAATTGATTTTCCTTCCAATTCATATTTCAAGCGAATACCTACAACTCCCATTTCTTTTTTAATAAACGGTTCGTTGTGTGGCAAGGTAAAATCATAAGCCGTTAAAATATTTTTACGTTGCATTTTTTTTGTTAATCGATAACCGATTCCCCATACGTCTGCAATTTTTGTCCATTTCAAAGCCTTAATACGTTTTTCTTCAGTATAGATAACATAAACGCCATTGGTGCGTTCAGGGAATTTTTTAGCAATACGATTTGCTAATTTAGCTAAAGCCTTTGTTGGAGCAAATCCAATACCTGTAGGAATACTTAGCCATTTTGATATTCGTTGCTGAATATTTAATCCAAGAGAATGATAATCTGCAATTTGTTGTCCATCAAAATTTAAAAAAGCTTCATCAATGCTATACATTTCTACATTAGGCGTGAAATTTTCTAAAATTTTCATAACTCTTTGACTTAAATCGCCATAGAGTACATAATTTGATGAAAAAACTTTTATATTTTGCTGTTGAATGAATTCTTTAATTTTAAATTCAGGTATTCCCATAGGAATTCCGAGCGCTTTAGCTTCACTACTTCGAGATATAACACAACCGTCATTATTAGACAATACTACGACTGGTTTGTTGTTATATTGAGGCTGAAAAACACGCTCACAAGAAACATAAAAATTATTACAATCTACTAGTGCATACATCTTGTAAAATTACTTTTCTTTTGCCAAAAAGTAAATAATACAATTGTTAATGTTAATAACTTTGAATTATCGCTTTAACGAAAAATGAGCCTTAAATATCTGTTTTGTTTGAGATGTTTGCGATAAATATTCTACGGTAAACCAATAATCTGTTGATGGTAATTTTTCACCATTATAAGTTCCATCCCAACCAAAACTTGCGGGAGATAATTGTTTTAAAAATTTCCCGTATCGATCAAAAATTGAAATAACGGCATTCGGTTGTTGGCTTAAATCCCAAATATTCCAATTGTCATTAATTCCATCACCATTTGGTGTGAAATAATTTGGATAATTAATAATATAAATTGGTCCAATGCGGGTCGGAGAGCAATTACCTAAAATATCAATTATATTAACAAAATATTCACCCGTTTCTAAATCAGAAAAAACATTGCTAGATTGTATTGCGCTTAAATTTCCATTTGGATATTCTAATTGATATAAGTAATCACCATAACCTCCTGTAATATTTACTGTAATAAATGTATTGTTTTCAAAAGCAGAACTCACATCAAAATCAGCAACCGCAGGTCCTGATTGAGTAATTGTAACGGTTGTATTATTGTAATTACAAGCAGAACCAACGTCTGGAGTAAGTTTTATAAACTCAACATCATATGTTCCAGCTTGAGTAGCTGTATAATTTGGTCCAGTTCCCATAAGTGTGCCATTCAAGTACCAATTTACCGTAAAGAAAGCTGGATTTAGTCCAGAATGAATGGTAAAGTTTCTATATACTGTTCCTGTTATAGCATCTACACAGATAATTCCTCCTTGTAATGTGATGTCTAACAGTGGATGTACTGTAAAAGTAAATGCAATTTCATCATTACAATTTGGATTTCCTGTTGCTGAAGCATATACATAATACGTATATGTTCCTGGTGTTGAAATGTTTAAATTCGTAATTAAATCAGCAGTATTTCCTCCTGGTTGTGAATAATAATTAATGTTATATGGTACAGTTGGTAATGCTGGTAAAACATAGTTTCCACATTCTTCATTATCGAAAACCAATCCTAAAGCAGCTAAATTTGGCGTTTCTGAAACTATAATATCAAAACTATCTTCTTGAGTACAAATAATTCTATCCCCATTTACGGCGTATACATAAATAGTTGTAGTTGTGTTTGGAGTATTGAAAATTGTTCCATTTGGTATAGGATTAACACCATTTGGATTGTAAAAATAACCAATTGAGTAATTAAAAGGAGTTGGAGCTATATGTGTTAGTGTTGGTAATTGAAAATTATCATTCTCACAAACATTAATATTTTGATAATCGGGTAAATTGATGCCGTTATATGTCATTGTGAAAGGTAAATCTCTTACACAAAGAGTAGTTGGGTCAACATTGTAAATATAAAATGTGTGTGTGTAATTAAATACATCTGTAGGAGAAACAACAACTCCTGTTCCAGAAGGGCCGCAAGATTCGGTATAAATAGTTCCAAATGTTGGTGCAGGTATTGAATAAGGTTGACATTTAGTCTCGCTTAAAACGCCATCAACAGGTGGAAAAGGGTTTAATGAAATAGTAAAACTCGATTCGTTAGCACAACCATTTGCATCCGGGCCATTATAGATATAATATGTTCCTGGTGCTAAATGAGCGCCTGATAAATCAATAATGTTTCCTGCATGTAATTGCTGTTGCCCAATAATTGTAGGTCCACCATATAAAGTATAATAAGTGCCGTTAGCTAGAGTAGGTAATACAAATTCTCCACAATGTGTTCCGCTTGGTATTACATCAACTGCTGGTCTTGTATAAATAGTTATGTTATAATTTAAATTGTCAGTACAATTCGGAAGCACCGATGTGTTTGTAAAATAGTATACAGTTTGTGAAGAGGTAATTGTCAAATCTGTTATATGGGTTCCTCCACCCATTGGCGCTGTATAATATCCGCCAAAAGCAACTGAAGGCAATGTGTAACTTCCACAAGCTGAAACAGCGGTGAATTGAGAGGTGTCAACTAAATTTATGTCAAATGTGTTTTCTATTGAACAATTAGTATTTGAAGAAAAAACATAATCTGTTCCAGGGAAATTTGGACCATTAACACTAATTACATCTCCAGGATTTAATGCACCAATTCCCCCAGAAAAAAGAAAATATGAACCATTAGTTAAAGGAGGTAATACATACGAATCACAAGTTGTTACATCTGAAGGCGAATCTGCTAAAGGTATTGGGTGAATGTTGATTATGAATTGGTCATCTCTACAAAAAACACCATTAACTTCAGCATAATAATAAATGGTCATTGAAGTGCTTACTTGTGTAGTATTTGTAAATTGTGTTCCTTCTGGAAGCAGAACCCCAGTTCCTGAAGGGCCTCCAGGTGCGGTATAAAAATCGCCTATATTTTCAGGTGGAGTTGGAATAGTAAACACCCCACAATGATCTAATTGAGGAACATACTCATCGATTAATGTTAAATTAAATGTTGATTCATTAGTACATCCATTAGCGTCAGGACCAATAAAGATATAATATGTTCCGCCATTGTCAATTATGTCTCCCGCATTTAACGGCATTCCAGTTCCACCAGGACCAGTGAAATAATTCCCATTGGTGATAACTGGCAAGGTAAAATCATGACATTCTGTTGGATCTGGAATGTCATCCACAATAGGTAAAGGGTTTACAATTAGAGTAACTGAGGTAACATCAAACCAATTTGGATTTGAATTATCTTGCATTCTAATACCTATAGTTACAGTTGTAGTTCCATTAAGTACTGAAATAGAGGTTATTGCTCCTATTCCAGTAGTAGCTTCGGCTACAGTGTTATAGTATGAAATAGTATAATTAGCTGCCGATTGTCCATTTAATACTTCTGCATCTAAAAGCGTTGTAAATGTGTAATTAGTACTGCCAACACCTTCACACAGTTGAATGTTGTTAGGTTGTGTAGCTATAACTGCATTTGTAACAATTAAATTAAACGGATAAACTGCATCACAGAAATTTCCTGTTAAGGTGTTTAATATTTTTATCAAAATGGTCTGTCCACCTGAGCTAGGATAAGTGCTTAAACTAGCATTTGGTATTGGATTGTTTGCCACAATATCTGCAGGTGTTTCATAATATAGAACATCATAAATTGCAGGGTTTAATCCTAAAGAAACTTCATTATTTGTGGTTAAATTAAATGAATACGTAGCAACACCAGTGTTACAAGTTTGTAAGTTTTGTGGTGCTATTACAGCTAAGTCAGTAAATACAACCGTGTCCGTTATTAAACAAGAGCCTTTCACTGCTTCAACAGTATATGTTCCAGCGTGTGTTACCGTGTAAGAAGAATTGGTTTCACCTGGAATTGGATTTCCATTTTCAAACCAAGTATAAGTGTAAGTAGTGTCTAAACCTGTGTCTAATAGATATTCATCTCCTGTACAAATAATTTGATCGGGACCCATATCTAAAGTTGTTGTAAAACTTCCTGCAGCTAAAAAAACAGCAGAATCATAGCTTGAGTCATTATAATCACCAATGACTAATCTAATTTTATAAGGAGTATTTGGAATAACTGCAGATGCTGCATTCATTAGAACTGTATGGCCACGCATGTTCAATGTTGATGCTGATGGATTAATTACGTTGTATACATCAAAAAATGACGCATTGGAAGACGCACAAGTTTCACCTGGAAAATTGTAAATAGAATTTCTAATATCTTTTACTGTTACAGGTGTACTAGTGCCTGGAATTACAGCTAAATTTGTAGATAGACCAGTGCTTAAATTGGTTAAAACAAATGCAAAAACATCGCTAAATTCACATTGATATTCACCATATTCGTTAGACGCAAAAAGGAAATTAAAATTAAATGTATTCGAAAGCGGTATAAAATCAAATTCTAAAAACGCTACATCAGTAATTGCCGCTGTTTGACCGCTTGAATTACTTAAATTTTGTAAATAAACATCACTATTTGTATTAATTTGTGTGCTTAAATTAGTGTTTAAATATTGTCCTTGCGTATTTATTGCTGCTCCATTTCGAATAATAATTCCTTCATTTATTGGAAATGAAGAAGCATTTCTATTAAAATAAGCAACCGATTGCGCTGAAGAAATAGATATGTTTGAAACTTCTACACAAGAATTTCCAAGTAATAAATCAACTAATTGAGCTGGCGTATTAGTTGTATTGTCAACGGTTATTGTTTGAGAAAACAAACTTGTTGAAAATAAAATGGCGAATATATAGGTTATTTTTTTCAAGATTTTGTTTGGGATTAAAATCATTGATATAAATATAGGGAAAAAATAAAAATGATATTTATTATAATTATGAAAAAGTTCAAACATTAATAATTATTCAAACTTTTTCACAATTTTTTAATTATTTGTTAATCATTCAATTTTAATACAGCCATAAATGCTTCTTGAGGAATTTCAACATTTCCTACTTGACGCATACGTTTTTTACCTTTTTTTCTGTTTTTCAAGAAGTTTACGTTTACGTGAAATATCTCCACCATAACATTTTGCAGTAACGTCTTTTCTTAAAGCTTTAATAGTTTCACGAGCGATAACTTTTGCTCCAATAGCCGCCTGAATTGGAATATCAAACTGTTGTCTTGGGATTAATTCTTTTAGCTTCTCACACATTTTTTTACCAATGTTGTATGCATTACTTTCGTGAATTAAAGCCGAAAGCGCATCTACTGGCTGTGCATTTAATAAAACATCTAAACGCACTAATTTTGATTCGCGCATTCCTATTGGATGGTAATCAAAAGAAGCATATCCTTTAGAAACTGTTTTTAATCTATCATAAAAATCGAATACGATTTCCGCTAATGGCATATCGAAATTCAATTCTACACGTTCTGTTGTTAAATAGGTTTGATTAGTAATTAAACCACGTTTTTCAATACACAAACTCATTACGTTTCCTACGAAATCTGATTTTGTGATGATGGTTGCCTTGATATATGGTTCTTCTACTCTGTCTAATTTTGAAGGTTCAGGTAAATCCGATGGATTGTTTACAATTAAAATAGTGTTAGGTTCTTTTTTAGTGTAAGCATGATACGAAACGTTAGGAACCGTTGTAATAACCGTCATGTCGAACTCACGCTCTAAACGTTCTTGGATAATTTCCATGTGCAACATTCCTAAGAATCCACAACGGAAACCAAATCCTAAGGCAGCCGAACTTTCAGCAGCAAACACTAATGAAGCATCATTCAACTGAAGTTTCTCCATCGAAGCGCGTAAGTCTTCGTAATCTTCTGTATCTACAGGATAAATTCCAGCGAAAACCATTGGTTTTACATCTTCAAATCCTAAAATCGCATTTTGAGTTGGCTCTTTTGCATCTGTAATTGTATCACCAACTTTTACTTCTTTAGCTTCTTTAATTCCCGAAACGAAGTAACCAACATCTCCGGTAGAAATTATGCTTTTTGGAACTTGATTTAATTTCAATGTTCCAACTTCGTCTGCATAATATTCGTTTCCAGTCGCCATGAATTTAATTTTCTGACCCTTTTTGATTTCTCCATTAAGAACACGGAAAATAACTTCAATTCCTCTAAATGGATTGTAATGTGAATCAAAAATCAACGCTTGAAGCGGTTCGTTTGGATCTCCTTTTGGTGCTGGAATTTTTTCAATAATAGCTGCCAAAATATTTTCAACACCAAAACCTGTTTTTCCAGATGCGTGAATAATATCCTCTAATTTACATCCTAATAAATCGATAATATCATCACTAACTTCTTCAGGATTGGCACTAGGCAAGTCTACTTTATTTAAAACTGGGATAATTTCCAAGTCGTTTTCTAAAGCCAAATATAAATTCGAAATCGTTTGTGCCTGAATACTTTGCGCCGCATCTACAATCAACAAAGCCCCTTCACAAGCGGCAATTGAACGAGAAACTTCGTATGAGAAATCCACGTGACCTGGCGTATCAATCAAATTCAAAATGTATTGTTCCCCTTTGTAGGTATATTCCATTTGAATGGCGTGACTTTTTATGGTAATACCACGTTCGCGTTCTAAGTCCATGTTATCTAATAACTGAGCTTTTTCTTCACGAGCTGTAACGGTTTGCGTAGCACCTAATAAACGGTCCGCTAACGTACTTTTTCCGTGGTCAATGTGTGCAATAATGCAGAAATTTCTAATGTGTTTCATCTTTCAATGTAAAGTTCAGGTACAAGAGCCATTTTCATCCTCAAAACTCTTGTGCGTTTAATCTGCAAATATAAGCTAAAGTTTTGGATTTTAAACCCAAGAATCTTTGGAAACCCATTCGATTTAAAAAATTCCTATCTTTGCAAAAAATTGAAGCACCATGCCTAAAATTGGTAACATCATACTGCCCGATTTCCCTTTATTATTAGCCCCAATGGAAGATGTGAGCGATCCACCATTTCGTCGTTTATGTAAATTACATGGAGCTGATTTAATGTACTCTGAATTTATTTCTTCGGAAGGATTGATTCGTGATGCTATGAAAAGCAAGCAAAAACTAGATATTTTTGATTACGAACGTCCAGTAGGAATTCAGATTTTTGGTGGTGATGAAGAAGCTATGGAAATGAGTGCTAAAATTGTAGACACCGTCCAACCTGATTTGGTGGATATTAATTTTGGCTGCCCTGTAAAAAAAGTCGTTTGTAAAGGTGCTGGAGCAGGCGTTTTAAAAGATGTGGATTTAATGGTGCGTTTAACAAAAGCCGTTATCAAAGGAACGAGTTTGCCGGTTACGGTAAAAACGCGCTTGGGTTGGGATGAAAGTTCAATTAATATTGATGAAGTTGCTGAGCGTTTGCAAGATATAGGCGTACAAGCTTTAACGGTTCATGCTAGAACGCGAGCACAGATGTATAAAGGACATTCTGACTGGAGTCATATTCAAAGAATTAAGGAAAATCCTAGAATTACAATGCCTATTTTTGGAAATGGCGACATTGATTCTCCTGAAAAAGCATTGGAATACAAAAACAAATACGGTTTAGACGGTATGATGATTGGTCGAGCTGCGATTGGTTATCCTTGGATTTTTAATGAAATTAAACATTATTTCGTAACAGGAGAAAAATTAGCACCACCCAGCATGAATGACCGAATTGAAGCCGCAAGAAACCACTTAATTTGGAGCATTGAATGGAAAGGCGAACGTTTAGGCATCAACGAAATGCGTCGTCATTATACTAATTATTTCAAAGGCATTCACGGTTTTAAAGAATACAAACAAAAATTGGTTACTACTGATGGTATTAATCAATTATTGGATGTATTTACTGAGATTGAGCAGGTGTATGCGGATTATGTTTTGAAGGATAATCATTTACCCATGATACACCCTTGAAAACACAATCTTTCCGTCTTTAATTTCTAAAACTTCGGCTACTAACATATCGGCTTCACCTGTTACTTGACGTGTGTATTCCATGAAAACTCGGTCGGTGTTCGCGGTTAATGAGGTTACTTTGTAGTGTAAAGTTGGTAATCTATCAAAAGCATCTTGCCACCACACGCGCATCGCTTCCTTTCCAATGATTAATCCGTTGGTTTCGGGTTTACGAATTTTTAATTTCGGGCTGAAATGTTGAGCTTCGTCGTCGTATAATGCTAGTAATTTTTCTAAGTTTTTGGTATTGAAAGCATCAAACCATTTAATGGCGATTTGTTGTAGTTGATTTGGCATAAAGTATAGATTTAATTGCTAAAAGCGCTAAGTTTTCGCAAAGTTCGCAAAGATTATTAAATAAAAAAAGGCACAAAGAATATAATTCAATGTGCCAATATGTTTTAAAAAATACGTTTAAGCATTTTTAAGGTTTATGATTTCTTGTTCGGTTAAGAATCTCCAATCGCCTCTTGGTAAATTTTTCTTAGTTAAACCGGCGAAAGTTACGCGGTCCACTTTTAAAACATCATATTTTAAATGTTCGAAAATTCTACGCACGATTTTTACGTTTGAAGTTTTCATTTTCAAACCAATTTCACTTTTTGGCTGATCTTCGATGTAAGTGATTTCTTCCACGTAAACTCTGTGTTCATCAATCGTTAATCCTTTTTGAATACGTTCTAAATCTTCGAATTTCAAATTTTTATCTAACGAAACTTGGTATACTTTCGACGAACGTTGATTTGGAACCGTGAATTTTTGAACGATTTCAGTGTCATTTGTAAACAATAATAAACCTGTTGTTGTTTTGTCCATTCTTCCTACAGGCATCAAATTAGCTTTTGTTGCATTTCGTACTAAATCCAAAACATTTGCAGAACCAGCTGCGTCATCTCCAGCCGTAGAAAAGTTTTTAGGTTTGTTTAGTAAAATATATTCTTTCTTTTCTGGCGTGATGTTAACACCATCGAACTGAACTGAATCGGTTAATTTTACTTTGTAACCCATTTCGGTAATTACTTCACCGTTTACTTTTACATTTCCACTTTGAATGTAAATATCAGCGTCTCTTCGACTACACATTCCTGAATTAGAAATGTATCGATTTAAACGGATTTCATCTGGATTTGAAGGTTTTTTTGGAGCCTTTGGCGCTTCTTTTGCGGTCTCAGGTTTTGTAGTAAACTTTGAAGGCGCTTTTCGTATAGGCGCATTTCCTCTAGAATTACTAGCTTTCTTGTAGCCTCCTTGTCTTGCAGAACCTGGACGACTTTTATCGTTATCTTGATGACGTGACATAATTGTAAACAAATTTTTGCAAAGTTATAACTAATATGTTGAAATCAATTTTTTGCCGTGAATTAAAACAGAAGGTTCGATTAAAACTATACAAAAAACACCCGATACAATAATAAATTTTAGTAAAAAATGGAGTTTTAAATATTCGGTTTTAGTAGTTGCTTTCCATAACAGCATGGCAAAAAATAACAACCCTATTAAACTTAAATAAAAATAGATGTCCATGTAACCCACGTTATATATTTCAACTAAAAAATATACTGGAATTAAAGTTAAAGAAGTTAATATTGAAATTACTGCCTTAGCGGTTTTTTCTCCAAAAACAACAGGAATAGTTTTGTAATCTGCAATTAAATCTCCTTCAATATTTTCTAAATCTTTAATTATTTCCCTAATTAAAATTAATAAAAGCAAGAAGATTGCATGTGCAAAAATAACAGCATAAAAATTTTTATAATACATTAAAATTCCAAAGAAAGGCAAAACTGCTAATACCGCTGCAGTAATATTACCAATCAAAAACATCTTTTTTAGTTTGTGTGAATAAAACCAAATTAAAAAAATGTAAGTCGAAAAAAACAAAACCGCACGCCAAGAAATGAAAAACATTAGCAAAGCGACAATGAAATTAATTCCAAAATACACCTTTAACTTTGTTTCTTGACTTACCAAACGGTCAATCATGGCTTTTTTTGGGCGATTGATTAAATCCTTTTTCGCATCGTAAAAATTATTGATGATATAACCCGAAGCAATGGTTAGGGTAGAAGCAATAACAATCAAAAACAAACGCCAATCGAGAATAATGGCTAAAGCTCTTTTTTCAGGTGCCAAAATAAAAATAGCAGAAAGATACTGTGCTAATGCCACAACCCAAATATTATATCCTCTAATTACAGAGAAGAAGCTTGCGATTTTTTTAAGCGTTAATTTGGATTTACGAGTGAGCATTTCTTTTAGGTTAAAGGTAATGGGTGAAGGGTGAAGGGTAATAATGTTGAATTTTATACTCAAATCTAATCCCTTTTGCCTAATCCCTTTCGCCTATTTTAAAAATTATAAACTACTTCTAATTTATAGTCTTTCAATGATTCTTTTGCTTTATCTAAATCTTGAGTGAATCCCAAAATATAACCGCCACCTCCAGAACCACATAGTTTTAAGTAGTAATCGTTGGTATCGATTCCTTTTTGCCACACTTGGTGAAATTGCTCTGGAATCATCGGTTTAAAGTTATTCAAAACTACTTTTGACAACTGTTTGGTGTTTTCTAACAACGATTTTACATCGCCGTGCAAGAAATTTTCCACACAAGCATCGGTATATTTTATGAATTGTGATTTTAACATGTTTCGGAAACCGTTATCTTTTAAATTTTCCATAAAAATAGAAACCATTGGAGCAGTTTTCGCCCACAATTCCTGAATCGATTAAGAAAACAGCACCTTTTCCTTGTGTACTTTGACTTGGAATTCCGGTAGGTTCAATATTATCTTTTGAATTGATTAAAATAGGAATACTTAAATAACTATTCAACGGATCTAAACCAGAACTTTTTCCGTGGAAAAACGATTCCATTTGAGAAAAAATCGTTTTTAATTGCAATAATTTTTCACGCGTTAAATTTTCTAAAACCGTGATTTTATTATTAGCATATTTATCGTAAATCGCAGCGACTAAAGCACCGCTACTTCCTACGCCATATCCTTGCGGAATGCTGGAATCAAAATACATTCCACTGTTTACATCTTGTTTTAAAACTTCTAAATTGAAAGTCACTAGTTCAGGTTGTTCCGCTTGTAATTGTTCTAAGTAAACAACGAATTTTTTTAAACTTTCGTTTGATTTAATTGCGCTTTCCGAAGGATTTTCATCTTTCTTTAAAGCACCATTGTAGAAATTATATGGAATTGAAAGTCCTTTCGAATCTTGGATAATTCCATATTCTCCGAAAAGTAATATTTTTGAGTAAAAAAGTGGTCCTTTCATAAATTTCAGTTTTCTTTTTCAGTAAACAATGAGTAAATGTACAAAATTAATTTGATTTTGCACCATTTCCAATTTGATCGCAAATATACTGACCATTTTGACAATAATCAACTAATTCATCTTGAATGAATTGCAAAACTTTTACGCTAACGTTTTCGGGATACAAAATGTGTACATTTGCTCCAGCATCTAATGTAAAACAAACTGGAATTTGTGTTTCATTTCGTAACTTCCAAATTTTATTAATAATTTCCAAAGTGTTTGGTTTCATCAAAATAAAATAGGGCATCGAAGTCATCATCATTGCATGTAAAGTTAAAGCCTCGCTTTCTACAATTTTAATGAATTCTGCTGTATTTCCAGAAGTTAAAATCGCTTTCATTTTGGATAAATTTTCGTGTGCTTGAGCAAAACGTCTTTCTGCATATGGATGATTGTGCATTAAATCGTGACCTATTGTACTCGAAACTTGTTTTTCGCCTTTATCCACAAGTAAAATTGTGTCTTGATAGTTTTTAAAGTTAGAGTGAATTTCAGAAAATTCCACTCCAAACAAATCTGAACTTCCGTTAATTTCAGCATGATTGCCCCAAACTACTACTTCACCTTTGATGCTTCTACAAGCACTTCCGCTTCCTAATCTTGCTAAAAATGATGCTTTTGAATAGAAATATTCGTCAGAAATAGTTGGATTAATAGCCTTTTCCAGACTCATAATATTCATTGCTAAAGCTGCCATTCCAGATGCAGAAGAAGCGATTCCAGAACTATGAGGAAAAGTGTTTTGGGTATCGATTTTAAAATGATATTCTTTTAAAAATGGACAATATTTTTCGATTCTTTCGAAGAATTTTTGAATTTTTGGTTTGAAATTTTCTTTTGGTTTTCCTTCAAAAAGCAAATCGAATGAAAAATTATTGGTTTCTGATTTTTTAATCACATCCAATTTAGTTATTGTTTTACAATTGTTTAATGTAAAACTTATCGATGGGTATGCTGGAATTTGGTTTTCTTTCTTGCCCCAATATTTTACTAAGGCAATATTACTAGGCGCGCTCCATTCGAAACTTGCCGCAACAATGGATTTATATGATTTTGTTATAAAATCTTGTTCAGTAAACAAAGCTTAAAATTTTGACAAAAATACCGATTTAGATTTATTTGTTCCATTGATATTTCGTTTATTTGCTTATAAAATTGAATTGATGACAAAATATTTAAGAATTATAAACTTAGTAATCGTTTGTTTGGCGGTTGGTTATTTGTCTAGTAAAGTTACTCAAGCAAGCGTAGAATCATGGTATCCTTTGATTAAAAAACCATTTTTCAATCCGCCAAATTGGGTTTTTGCTCCAGTATGGACTTTGCTTTTTGTGTTAATGGGAATTTCTGGTGGTTTAATTTGGAATCAAATGGCAACAAAAATGCCTCTGGTAAAAAAAGGGATGCTTTTCTTTATTATCCAATTGGTATTAAATGCACTTTGGTCATACATTTTCTTTGGATTGCATAATTTTTTATTAGCCTTTGTTGAAATTATTCTACTTTGGTTAATGATTTATGAAACTTATTTTGTTTTCAAACAGATTGATAAAAAAGCGGCTTATCTACTAATTCCTTACTTGGTTTGGGTAGGATTTGCAACAGTTTTAACGGGAAGTATTTTTTGGTTGAATCGATAACCTTTAACTTTTACACATAGAATTCGCAACTATAAATCCTCCTGTCCAGGCGTTTTGAAAATTAAAACCTCCTGTGATGGCATCGATGTTTAGTATTTCGCCTGCAAAATAAACGTTTGGCAAAATTTTACTTTCCATGGTTTTAAAATTGACTTCTTTTAAGTCGATTCCACCAGCGGTTACAAATTCTTCTTTAAATGTACTTTTACCGTTAACTTGAAATTCGGCATTTGTAAGTTGTTCAACAAAAGCATGTAATTGTTTTTTGCTTACATCTGCCCATTTTGTTTCTTCTTCAATTCCTGCCGCTTTTACAAGATTTTCCCATAACCTTTTGGGTAATTCAAAATGCGCATATTTTGCAATAAGTTTTTTGGTATTTTGTTCTTTAATTTCTTTTAACAAATCCATTGCTTCTTCAAAAGTTGTTTCATTTAGCCAATTGACTTGAATAGCAAACTGGTATTTTTTTTCAGCTAATTCTCTTGCTCCCCAAGCCGAAAGTCTCAAAATTCCAGGCCCACTCATACCCCAATGCGTTATTAATAATGGACCCGAAGCTTGTAATTTAGATTTTTTAACTTTTACAGTCGCAAAAGCTGAGAGTCCCATCAAATCTTTAATTCGTGGGTATTTAATATTAAAAGTAAATAAAGACGGAACAGGCGCTACAATTGTATGTCCCAGGTTTTGTAGCATTTCCCACATTTTAGGATTGCTTCCAGACGCCATTACTATTTTATGACAAGTGAAAACTTCTTGTACTGTAGTTACTTTCCAATGCGTTTCCGCTTGATAGAGTTCTTGAACGCTATGGTTTGTTAAAATATCAATTTTTAATTTTTTAGTTGTCTCTAAAAAACAATCAATAATAGTTTCTGATGAATTTGAAACAGGAAACATTCTGCCATCTTCTTCAATTTTAAGCGCTACATCGTGCTTTTCAAACCATTCAATAGTATCGCCAGAACAAAACTGATGAAAAGGGCCTTTTAATTCACGCTCTCCTCTAGGGTAGAACTTTACTAAATCATTTGGGACAAAACAAGCATGAGTAACATTGCAACGACCACCTCCAGAAATTCGTACTTTTTCTAAAACATTTTTCCCTCTTTCAAGAATAGCTACTTTTAGATTAACATTTTTTTCCACAATATTGATTGCTGTGAAAAATCCGGCTGCTCCTCCGCCTATTATGATGATGTCGTATTTTGAATTCAAAGATTTTGTTTTTTTACAAATATCGGTTATAATTTTTAAATAAAAAGTCCTGCCGAAAACAACAGGACTTTAAAATTTGATTTTTTATTAGACTATTCTGTCAAAATATAATATTGCCAAGGTGTTAATGAATGAATTTGTTTTTCATTAAATTCCATTGTTTTACCTGTCATATAATCTTTAAACTTACCTTTTAATGGAACAGATACATCAACTTGTTTTGCAGAAAAGTTTTCTATATAAATTACTTTTTTACCGTTTTTTTCTCTTTCAAACACTAAGACATTTCCATTAGAGGCTTTAATTCTCTTATAAGTTGCTTTGTTTTTCCCACCGTTTAGAGCTATATTCTCTGCTTTTAATTTTCCTAATTTAGCTCTTAATTCCCATTCCGCACCTTTTGTTTTTGGAATTGAATCTTTTTCAAAGAATTTCAAACTATGGTCTAATCCATATTCGTTTCCACTGTAAATTAATGGCATCCCTGGCATTACATATGACAACGCTGTCATTGCTTCTTCTGCTGCTCCCAACCTGCCTTTAATCGTTCCATTCCAAGAATTTTCGTCATGATTATCCACAAAATTCATCAAAATATCATTTGCTTCATAGTCTTTCATACGCTTTTCAATGTAAGCATCCCATGCAGCAACAGTTTCTTTCCCTTGCGCAATTTTATTGAATGTATGATGGGCATCCCATCCATAAACCATATCAAATAAATTATCTTTAAGCAATGCTGGTTCCCAAGCTTCTGCTAACATAAAAATATTTTTTTCTTTACGTAATTCTGGAATTGCTTTTGCCAAAATTCTACTGGCACCGAACCAGCTACATCGCAACGGAATCCATCAACTCCTTCATTTTTAATCCAATGCATCATATCTGCCGTCATTACTTTATGAAGTTCTTTGTTGTCATAATTTAAATCTGCAACATCAGTCCAGTCAGTGTCTTTTGGATGTGTAATTTCACCTTTTTCATTTTTAGTGTAAAATTCTGGATGCTCTTTTAGCCAAACATGATCCCAACCCGTATGATTTGGTACCCAATCTAAAATTACATAAATTCCATTTTCGTGTGCAGTTTTTACTAATTTTCTAAAATCTTCAATAGTACCAAACTCTGGATTAATCGCTTTAAAATCAGTTACAGCATAATAACTTCCTAGATATTTGGCTTGTTCTTCTTTTGGCATTTCTGATGCAAATTTGCTATCCGCTCCTCCGGTTGCTTTTCTTTTTGTCTCAGAAATTGGAAATACTGGCATTAACCAAATAACTTTTACTCCAAATTCTTTTAATTTTGGAATATCTTTAGTGAATTCATTAAAAGTACCTTCTGGCGAATATTGACGAATATTTGCTTCATATATTACTCCGTTTTCTTCTACTTCAGGAGAAAATGCTGCAATTTCTGCTGTTATATCTTCTTGTTTAGGTTCTTGCTTACAACTAATTAAAGCTGAAAGCATCATAACTGATAAAAATATCTTTTTCATAGTTTATAAAATTTCGATTAATAATATAGTATAATTTGTGTTGATTGTAATTTTTCCATTTTCCACTTTGGCTAATTGTCATGAATAAGCATCTCTTACACTAGTACCCTCTGGAAAATAATTTGCAACATTGATTTCTTTGTTACCGATGGGAAAATCTAAGCCCACTACAACTTTATCTGTATAGTTTTCTGAAGAAAATGTTCTGGTAAACAAATAATAATTACTTGATATTTTTTGGTGCACACCAGCTCCAATTGCAGGATGATTTTTTCTAAAAACGCCCAACTTCTGATAATGTACAAGTAATTCTTTTGTTGATATTTTACCTACAATATCATCCCAATTCATCATTGAACGAAGTGTTGCATCACCTGTGGTTCCTTCAATATCTAATGATCGAGCGGTTTCATCTCCATAATAAATTTGTGAAATTCCAGGAGCAAGTAATAGTTTTGTGCCGCTTTCAAAAGTTTTTTCTCTTTTTTTATCAAAAGGCCAGCCATCATCATGCGAAGACACATAATTCATTACTGTATTTCCTTTTAAGTCATTTTGAAGAATATTTGAATATTTTGAAAATAATTCTTCATAATTCATTTTTGCTTCGTTTCTAAAATCAAAATTGATTAATCCTTTAAAACCATTGGCATAATAATCAACTTTTCTATCGCCATAATCATATAATCGTTTGCTACCAATATTGTACCCATAAACTTCCCCAACAGTAAAAAACGCGCTATTATCTAATACCTTTGTAGGATTTTTAGCTTTAAATTCAGCAAAAGTCATTTCGCAAACTTTTCCAAAATCTGGCCCAAACATCTTCTGTAGTATGCTTTACAGTATCTACCCTATAAGCATCTATACCAAAGTCTAAAATATAATCCGACAACCACTTCATGATATAATATCTAGGTGCTCTTGGATAACCAGTTTTTTTAAAAAAAGCGTCTAATTCTGCTATTTCTTGTTTATAACGCCCTTCTTTTTTCCATTTTTCAACTAAAAAAGGTGGCAATTCTACATTTTCTTTACTTTCGGTTTTTACATCAAAAAGCCCTGTAACCAAGGTGCAATTTATATTAGAATCATATGAATTATATTTGCAATTAGGCGTTGAACGCACCCAACTATCAGGATATTTATCATCAATTTCTGTTGCATGACCAGTATGATTAATTACGGCATCAAGCATAATTCTAATCCCTTTAGCATGTGCTTTATCAACCAATTCTTTCAAGTCTTCTTTAGTACCAAAACTTGGATCAAGTGCAGTCCAATCTTTTGTCCAATAACCATGAAAACCATATGTATTGCCTGTTCCTTCATCTACAGAGCCATGAATTTGTTCCACAACAGGTGTCATCCAAATTACATTAATTCCTAAATCAGAAAAATAGCCCTCTTCTAATTTTTGAATCACACCACGAATATCTCCACCTTCAAAGCCGCGTAATTTAGCTGTTGGTTTATCTCTTTTGATGATGTTATCATTATTTGGATTTCCATTTAAAAATCTATCCGTCATTAAAAAATAAACATTGGCTCCCTCCCATACGAAAGGTGTTTTAGTTGGTGTATTCTTTATCTCTTTTGTTGATGAACAACTCGAAATTAATAAAGAAACAAGTGCAATTGTAAGAATTGGATTTTTCATATTAACGTTTAATTTCAATTTCATGTGTTAAATCTAATTCACAGTCCAAAGAAATTATTATTAGATTATTTTCAAATTTGTATTTGGATTTTTTTATTCTTTTTTGGTTCAAAATAATACTTGATGGTTTTTTATCAAAACCATGAATTATTACATTTACTTTTTTACTTTCTGTATTTAAAAATGCTCGATCGTATTCTATTTTTAGGTTTAAAATTTGATTTTTATATTTACTTTTAAAATCAAATTTTTCATATTTTAAATTTTCAAAACAATTTGGGGTAACACCATCATCGTTATATAGATTTAATTTTGTTTTTTCATTAAATTCATCAAAATAAAAATGGACATCAAAATTATTTAGGCTATAATTTTGAGTGTTTTGCATTAATTTACTCATTGGAATAAAACTCCCTCCTCTAACAAAAGTTGGGATTTCATTTTCTTTTAAATCTACAATTTGTGTTGAACCTCCTTCATATTTTTTACCCGTATAAAAATCATACCAGTTCGCTGATTTTGGAAAGTAGATTTCTTTTGTTTTTTGTCCTTTTTCTGTAACAGGATATATTAAAAAATCATTTCCCCATAAATAGCCATCTGATTTTAACAGTAACTCTTTATTATTTGGTTCTTCAAAAAACAAAGGTCGCATCAAAGGTTTTCCAGTTTGCGAGTTTTCGAATGCCAAATTGTAATTATAAGGTAATAATTGATAACGTAATTCTATAGCTTGTTTTGCAAGTTTTTTTGCCCAATCGCTTCTGTAAATTGGTTCTGAAGCCACTACTTCCAGAGCGTGAGGTCGGAAAATAGGATTAAAAACACCATATTGCAACCAACGCACATATAGCTCATCATCTAAGTTAGCGCCTGCAAACCCACCTAAATCACTGTGCATATAACTCATTCCCTGCATGCCCATTTGCAAAGCTATTTCCATTTGACTTTGCAAACCTCCCCAACTTCTATTTACATCTCCGCTCCAAGGAATCATTCCATAACGCTGAGAACCTGAATAACCAGAACGCATTAAAATGAATGGTCGAATATTTGGAAAATCTTTTTGATACCCTTCAGCAATTAATTTTGCCCAATTGTTTCCATAAATATTATGTATTTCATCAGCACTTCCTCCAGCTGTTATAACCTCTGATGGAAAAACTTCAGGCTCACCTAAATCGCCCCAAATTCCTTGTGCCCCTTGATTTATTAGGCGTTTATATACATCCCAAAACCATGCTTTTCCTTCAGATTTAAAAATATCAATGATTCCTGTATTCCCAAAATAGAAATTCCAAGTCGCAGGAATTCCATTTTTAGTAGTTGCTAACACATTTTTATCAACAGTTTCTTGCCATTTTGATGAAGTCGTCAATATAAATGGCTCCGTAATTAAAATCGTTTTTACTCCTTTAGCATTTAAATTAGTCATCATTTTTTCAGGATTTGGAAAATTATCTTTATCCCAATCCAAATTACCCATTGTACCTTGTATCGTTTTTCCAAACCAATACAAATCTAAAATTATTGCATCTACAGGAATTTTTTCGTCTTCAAATTTTTGAATCGTATTTTCTACCTCTTGCTGAGAGTGGTAACCAAATCGAGAGGCGAAATTTCCAAATGCCCATCGTGGCGGAAGAGGTTGTTTACCAGTTAAATCTGTATAATTTTTCAATAAATCAGCCCAAGAATCACCAACAATCACTTGATATGTTTTTCTTCCAGAAATGGTTTCATAAGATAACGTATTATTTTTTTTGCTATCCAAATCCAAATAACCAATTGCTGAATTATCGAAATGTACAGCGTATAATTTAGAAGACAACACTAAAGGAATACAGAAATTCATAAGTTCAGCATGCGTTTCGTAACCATAATGTGCTCTGTTGTATAGCGCTAATTTATGCCCTCTTCTATTCATACCTAATGCCCTAGCCCCGCCGCCATAAAGTACCTCGTCTGTAGAAATATTAAATCGGAGCATTTCTATAGAATCAACTTTTATGTTTTCTCGAACAGATTCTAACGGAATATGCTTTTGCTTGACATAACCATCTTTTTCGGAAAGAATTTCAACACCATTATTAATATAGCTTATTTTAAAAGGTGATTTTTGTATCCTAATTTTAAATGTGCCAAAACTCGGATAACAATCTATTGAATTGGATTCTGAATAAAAAGTTAGGTTTTTAATCTTAGTACTTAAAATTACCGCATTAGAAATAGCGTTATTTTTTTCACCTTTTGGAACAAATATTGTTTCAATTATTTTTTCATTAATAAATTTTATGAAATAATTCCCATCAGAAACAGTAATTGAAATTCCATCTTCAGTTTGCGATAAATCTATATATTTTCTATCGACATTTTGAGCAAACGAAAATGTCGATAAAAAAAGAAAAAAAAGTAGTTTTTTCATATTTTTTGCGTGAATTCAAATGTATAAACAAAAAAGAAAACAAAAAAATAAGAGTTGTGTTGAATGTAACAAAAATAAAAAAGTCCTACATTTCTGTAAGACTTTTTTGCTCCCCCTCTTGGGCTCGAACCAAGGACCCTCTGATTAACAGTCAGATGCTCTAACCAACTGAGCTAAGGAGGAATAAACTCTTGGGTTTATGTTTTTCTAAAAAGTTGCTCCCCCTCTTGGGCTCGAACCAAGGACCCTCTGATTAACAGTCAGATGCTCTAACCAACTGAGCTAAGGAGGAAAGTGTTTATCTTTTTAGCGAGTGCAAATATAAACTGATTTTTTATTAACGCAAATTATTTTTTGTAAAAATTACAAAACTTTATCGATAATTAATTGGTAAATATCTTTTCCGAAAGTTAAAGCCATTAAACTCAACAAGATAATCATTCCGCCAGTTTGTACATATCCCATTGCTTTATCTGATAATTTTCTTCCAGTTATCATTTCTGCAATAGTAAATAAAGCATGGCCACCATCTAATCCTGGAATAGGCAGTAAGTTCATAAATGCTAATCCGATTGAGAATAATGCCGTAAAATTCCAAATAAATTCCCAATTCCATTCATCTGGTAGGCGACGTGCGATTCCAATTGGGCTTTGTACTTTAGTATAAGCTTTAGTTGATGGTTTTAAAATTAATTTGAATTGTTTTACATTATAGACCAACAATGCCCATGACTCTTTAACTGCGGCAGGGATGGCTTGGCCAAATGATAAATCGTTGACTTTAGTATATAATTTCTCAGAGGTTTTATCATCAAAATCAATTCCTAATTTTCCTTTCTTTGAAATTGTAGCGTTTAAAGTTTTTGTGCTTCCGTTTCTATTGATTTCGATAGTTATTTTTTCACCTTTTTTGTTGCTAATAATTTGCTTAAAATCTTTCACATTGCTTACTGCAATGTTGTTTACACCTGTAATTATATCACCAAATTCAATTCCTGCTTTTTCAGCAGCAGAATTTTCTTGTATTTCGCTTACTTTGGCATTTTTAAAATCATAATTAGCAGTGATGAAAACAGATTTATTAAATCCAACTTTTCCAGCGCTATCTACTTTAGTTGCAATTAAAACTTCTTTATTGTCTCTTTTTACAACAATATCTACAACTTTGTTTTTGTTGTTTTTTAATTCATCTGTGAACTCGTCAAAATATTTGAATTTTTTATTTCCAATTCCAACAAATTGATCAAATCTATTGAAAGTTGATTTACTAGTAACAGAATCTACAAAAACATCATTTAAGAAACTTCTTGCCGATAAAAAGCCTTTACCTTCTTCGCTGATTATTTTTCCTTTCATTTCGTCTGTTAAAATCAAGTCTACTTTATTCCCATTTCTATCTAAAGTAACTTTGTTTCCTAAAAGAACATCTAATGTCATTCTATTAAAACTTGGCTGAAAATTGCCATCTACAGCTAAAATTTTGTCGCCATTTTTAAACCCAGCAAATTGTCCTACTTCTCCAAAAGCCAATCCGTTTTCTTGTATTTTTTCAGTCGCAATGTATTTTTGTCCTACGGTTGCATACATTATGGTGAAGATTAACCAAGCTAAAATTATATTTACAATAATTCCACCAAGCATAATAATTAAACGTTGCCAAGCTGGTTTTGAACGAAATTCCCAAGGCTGAGGTTCTTCACTCATTTGAGCGGTATCTAAACTTTCATCTATCATTCCTGATAGTTTTACATAACCACCAAGAGGCAACCATCCAATTCCCCATTCGGTTTCTCCAATTTTCTTTTTGATTAATGAAAAACCAGCATCCATGAACAAATAGAACTTTTCTACTCGTACTTTAAACATTTTGGCTGTAATATAATGGCCAAATTCGTGAAGAATTACTAAAACTGATAATATGAATAATATTTGCGCTACTTGAATCATTTTTTATGCTTTTATTTAAACGACAAAAGTAAGGTTTTCACCTTACTTTTTATCATATTTTTATAGTTGGCCTATTTTTTTATAAAATTTTTATGAATTATACCTTCCGAAGTAGTGATTTTAATCAGATGTAGTCCCGAGGATAAATTATTTACACTAAAATCAACTGTGCTTTGTAAAGCAACTAATTGGCCTAATGTATTGTAAATTTCTACTTTTTCTAACTGAACATTTGTTGGCATCATAATATGTAATTCATCATTCGTAGGATTTGGGTAAATTGAAACGGTTTCGTCTAATTGAAAGGTTTCATTACCTAAAGTAACCACATTGTTTTTGGAAATAATATGCTTATTAGGGTCAAAAGTAACTCCAGCAACCACAAAAGGTACGGCAACCACAAACTCTTGTCCATTAGTAGTGTGATTAACAACAACATCATGATTCGCACCGCCAGCACTTGTTAATCTTATTTCTAAAGGCATTTCAAAATAAGAAACACTTGGGTCTGATTGTGTTTGACTAATGGTTATTTTTGCTTGTCCTGGCCCCCAATTTTGAGCGGTTACAGTATATGTTGGATATCCTTGCATATATAACCAATCATTAAAAAACTCTGTTAAACTGCTTCCGTAGACTGCTTCCAAATGCGATTTTAAATTGTTTGTTAACGCATAGCCATATGCCAAATTAGTATCTGCAAGATAATTTTTAACAGCTTGAAAAAAAGCGGCGTCTCCCATTTTCCATCGTAACATATGAACTACCATAGATCCCTTATTGTATGTAAGCCTTGAGCTAAAAATACGATTTACATTTTCTGCTTCTGTATCTGTTAAAAAAACGGCACCATTGGAAACAGAAGTAATATTTGATATTTTGCTATTTTTCCACGAAACAAAACTGGCAGCTCCATCTAAATTTTCAACGACTAATCCTGATAAATACTCTGCAAACCCTTCATTTAACCAAATGTCTTTCCAAGAGCCACAAGTAATTTTGTCTCCAAACCATTGATGGGCTAAT
The DNA here is from genome assembly GCA_033557465.1 of Ichthyophis bannanicus. Taxonomy (NCBI): domain Eukaryota; kingdom Metazoa; phylum Chordata; class Amphibia; order Gymnophiona; family Ichthyophiidae; genus Ichthyophis; species Ichthyophis bannanicus. Next base: position 339,795,296 of record CM066039.1, read on the forward strand.
TCGTGAGCAATTAAATTTCTGCCCCAACTTCCCATGAATGAAACAGTTGTGTGTTCCATTCCGCCACCCCAACCAAATTGTGCGTGACCATATTTTTCTTGGTGAAAAGGATAAGCCTCAAATAAATTTTCATATAAATTCATTATCGGTAGAGTTTGTGCTAAACTAGTTACTGCACTAGTATAATTTTCTGGATAAATATAATTCACGATAGGAAAATCATTTGGTATAGTGCTGGCAGTTTGCGTAAAAACTTGATAATTTGTTACCGCTATAGCAATCAAATAAGCGGGAATTGGATAATTATGATGGAAATGAGTTGTTTTATTTCCTCCGTTAACAACTTGAGAAACTTCAAGACCATTAGCTACACTAGTATAGGTAGAAGGTGCAGTTATATAAACATCTATACTTTCAACTTTGTCGTTTAAATCTTGTTTACAAGGCCACCAATCTCTTGCTCCAAAAGGTTCTGATAGAGTAAATATTACTGGTGTTCCAGAATGGGTTGTTGCTGTAAAAGCTGCTTCGCCAGATGCAGGTGCTCCTGAATATGAGATAACAACTGTTGCGTTGCTTCCTGTGCTTAAAACGCTTGGAAGAGTAATTACTAATTCTTCATTTGCATTTTGCGTAAATCCGAGAGGACTTCCTGCTAAAGTTACAGCGCTTACTGTTAACTCGTTTGTTAAATCAAATGTCACGGTTGTCATATTTGACAATGCTGTACAAGTTGTTGTTACTACCCCGCTAATAAAATAATTTGCCGGATCAACAGTAAAGCGCAACTCATGATAAGTTACATTGTAGTTTTGAGTATTTGGATTTACTGCCATTGTTTGTAAATTAGAAGCAGATTTCATTTCCGACTCAACCATTCGTTCAAATTCAGTGTTTTCGGTTTGGGCAAAACTAAAAACAGATAAGAGATAGAATAAGCAAAAAGTAATTTTTTTCATTTTTTATGTAGGTTTAATAGTATGGGCACTAATTTGATAAACAAATATGATATTAATTATATTATTATTTGTGACGTAAATTTATTTTAAAATAAAAATTTAGCGAATATACTATAAAATGTTTAATTTTTATATGATTTATTGCTGAAATTCACACATATACACAAACCTTATAGCATTTCTTTTTTTTGTCGTTTATCTAAAACCAATTTCTTAAATTTGTGGCTTTAAATCCAATATATTATGTTACAGATAGCGTACATTAGAGAAAACAAAGAAGAAGTAGTAAAAAAATTGGCTAAGAAAAACTTAGATGCCAAAACTGCAATTGATGAAGTAATAGCTCTTGATGAAAAAAGAAGAGCAACACAAGCAGAATTAGACACTATTAAATCTGAGTCAAACAAGCTATCCAAAGATATTGGTGATTTAATGAAAGGTGGCGAAAAAGCAAAAGCTGAAATCTTAAAAGAAAAATCGGTTCAACTTCGTGAAAGAGATAAAGAATTGACGGAAGTATTAAATGCTTATGCTGCTCAATTACAAGAAGAATTATACAAATTACCAAATTTACCAGCAGACATTGTTCCGGTAGGGAAAACACCCGAAGAAAATTTAAATGTTTTTCAAGAAGGTGAAATTCCAAAATTGCACGAAGGCGCTTTGCCTCACTGGGAATTAGCAAAAAAATATGATTTAATCGATTTTGAATTAGGCGTTAAAATTACGGGAGCAGGTTTTCCAGTTTACAAAGGAAAATGCGCTAAATTACAGCGTGCATTAATCACTTATTTCTTAGATAAAAATACAGATGCAGGTTACTTAGAATATCAAGTTCCACACATGGTAAACGAAGCATCTGGATTTGGAACTGGTCAATTGCCTGATAAAGAAGGACAAATGTATCATGTTGGCGTTGATGATTTGTATTTAATTCCAACTGCGGAAGTTCCGGTAACAAATATTTTTAGAGATGTTTTATTAAACGAAAATGATTTACCAGTTCTTTGTACAGGATATACTCCATGTTTCCGTCGTGAAGCAGGTTCGTATGGTGCACATGTTCGTGGTTTAAATCGTTTACACCAATTTGACAAAGTAGAAATCGTTCGTATTGAACATCCAGATAATTCATATAAAGCTTTAGACGGAATGGTAGAACATGTTAAAGGAATTTTACAAGAATTGAAATTACCTTACCGTATTTTAAGATTATGTGGTGGTGACATGAGTTTTGCGTCTGCTTTAACCTATGATTTTGAAGTGTTTTCAACGGCTCAAGAACGTTGGTTAGAAATTAGTTCGGTTTCTAATTTTGAAACTTTCCAAGCAAATCGTTTAAAATTACGTTTCAAAGATAAAGATGGTAAAAACCAACTTGCTCACACATTAAATGGAAGCTCATTGGCTTTACCACGAGTATTAGCAGGAATTTTAGAAAACTACCAAACTCCAGAAGGAATAGTAGTTCCTGAAGTTTTAAGAAAATACACAGGGTTTGATATTATCAACTAAACGTTAATCTTTATAAAATAATGTACTAAATTGACGCTAAAAAGTGTTACTTTAGTACATTATTTGTTTTTATTTATGCTAAAAAAAATAGGTTTTTTCGTTCTGTTTTTAGCTTCGTTTTGGGTTTCGGCACAGAACGAACAATTGGCATTTAACTATATTGATGCTGGTGAATATGAAAAAGCAGTCACAATTTTAGAAGAACTTTATATAAAAAATAAACAAATCTATTCTGACAAGCTATTGTATTGCTATCAGCAATTGAAACAATATGACAAAGCATTAAAACTTATTGGCGAATTAAAAGTCAAATATAATAATCCCACGTTTTTAGTAGAAGAAGGTTATGTTTATCAGTTACAAAAAAAACAATCGGAAGCTGATAAAAAATATGAAGAAGCGCTTAACGAAATAAATAAAAACCCTAATTATGCTTACAATTTAGGTAGTATTTTTGAACGAAAAGTATTGCTTGAATGGGCTTTAAAAGCATATGAAAATGGACAAAAAGTAAATCCAAATCTAAATTTTGATTACCAAATAGCTTTGCTTCAAGGGCAATTAGGAAACTTAGATTTAATGCTAGAAAAATTACTTGATTATGGCTATAAAAATCAAGAAAATACAGCCTTAGTTCAAAATCAATTGAGTCGTTTTTTGATGGATGATACCGAAGGAACGTTTGCTGCTGATATCAGAAAAGCATTGTTGTTAAAAACACAAAAATCGCAAGACGTGTATTGGAATCAGTTTTTAAGTTGGTTTTTTGTACAGCAAAAAGAATATGGAAAAGCATTCGTTCAAGAAAAATCGGTTTATAAAAGAAATCCCGAATCATTTATAAATATTGTTACTTTGGCCAAAATGGCTATTGAAGAAAAGCAAAGTGAAGATGCAAAAACTATTTTGGCTTTTGTTTTAGAAAATACTCAAGATTTAGATTTACAAATGCAAGCGCATCACTTTTTGATTTCTATGGAAATTGAAAATGCACCACAAACCGATTACATAATAATTCATCAAAAGCTACAGGAATTACTTAAAAAGTATGGTGTTACTCCATTCTCGTTAGATTTGCAAATTCTCACAGCACATTTTGAAGCATTTTATTTGAAACAACCTGAACTTGGAAAACAACTCTTGCAAAACACTTTAAATCTTCCACTCAATATTAGACAACAATCTAAAAAAAAAATGGAAATAGCTGATATTATGGTATTTGATGAAAAATTCAATCAAGCTATTTTATTTTATGCTCAAGATGAAGAAAATTTAAAGAATGAAGTTTTAGCTCATGAAGCAAGTATGAAATTAGCAAAAGCTAATTTTTATAAAAAAGATTTTGATTGGACGTTACAACAAGTAAAAAATTTAAAGCAATCGTCGAGTTTGTTAATTGCAAATGATGCTGTAGAATTGTTTTTACTAATCCAAGACAACTCGGTTGAAGACAGTTTGCGAGTGGCATTACAAGCTTATGCTAAGGCTGATTTACAACTTTATCAAAAGAAAAATGAAGAAGCACTTCAATCTTTTTTGAGTATTTTGCAGAAGCACAAAGGAGAAAGTATAGAAGATGAAACGTTGCTGAAAGTTGCTAAAATCTATGAGCAAAAAAAAGAATATACTACCGCTTTAAACTATTATCAAAATATCTTAGAGAATCATAAAGAAGGTATTTACATCGATGAAGCCTTGTTTTTTTCTGCTGAAATTTATAAAAAACATCTCATGGACAACGAAAAAGCAAAACCTTTATACGAAAAAATGGTTTTAGAACATGCTGATAGTTTATATTATACCGAAAGTAGAAAACAATATAGAACCTTGAGAGGTGATACCTCTATTTAGAAGAAAGAAGAAAGAGAAAAGATGTTTTAAGTTAAACAACTAAACAGTTAAACGATTAAACAAGAACAATGATTATATATAACGTAACAATAAACGTAGACGAAAGCATACACCAAGATTGGTTAAAATGGATGCAAAACAAACATATTAATGATGTTTTGGCAACTGGTTTATTTACTAGTGCGAAAATGGTTAAAGTATTAGTGGAAGAAGAAATGGGTGGAACCACATACGCAATTCAGTATGCTACAGATTCTAGAACTAAACTTGAAGATTATTATAAAAATCACGCACCAAGACTACGTCAAGAAGGATTGCAACTTTTTGCTGATAAAATGTTAGCTTTTAGAACCGAATTAGAAGTAATGAGTGAGCATTATCACGAAAGTAATTAAAATGGAAAAAGTAACCGCAAAAAAACACTTAGGACAACATTTCCTAAAAGATGAAAGCATTGCTAAAGATATTGCCGATACGCTTTCTTTAGAGGGTTATTCTAAAATTTTAGAAATTGGTCCAGGAATGGGTGTTTTAACCAAATATTTGTTAGACAAACCAACCGAAACCTTTGTGATTGAAATTGACAAAGAATCGGTTGAATATTTGGGCGTGCATTATCCTAAGTTAGAAAATCATATTATTTCTAAAGATTTTTTAAAATATGATTTGAACGAAGTGTTGGATAATGAGCCTTTTGCAATTATTGGAAATTTTCCATACAATATTTCTACACAAATTGTGTTTAAAACATTAGAAATGCGCGATCAAATTCCTGAATTTGCAGGAATGTTTCAAAAAGAAGTAGCTCAACGAATTTGTGAGAAAAAAGGAAGTAAAGTTTATGGCATATTATCAGTATTAACCCAAGCATTTTATGATGCTGAATACTTATTTACTGTTCCACCAGATGTTTTTAATCCACCTCCAAAAGTAGATTCGGGCGTACTTCGATTAAGAAGAAAAGAAGATTATTCATTGCCTTGTGATGAAAAGCTATTTTTTAGAGTTGTAAAAACTGCATTTCAACAAAGAAGAAAAACATTGCGAAATAGTTTAAAATCGTTCAATTTTTCTGATAATTTAAAAGAAGATAGTATCTTTGACCTCCGTCCAGAACAGCTTACGGAGGAACAATTTATAGATATTACCCAAAAAATAACAGCCGATGGAGTTTAAAATCAGCAGAGAGTTTCTATCTGAAATAGAACAACTTATAAGTGAAAACAAGTCGAAAGAATTACTATTGCTTCTTGTAGATTTTCACTTTGCTGATATTGCCGAAATCATGGAGGAACTCGATGTTTATGGTGCGGCTTATATTTTTAACACCTTAGATTCTGAGAAAACCGCAGAAATACTGTTGGAATTGGATGATGAGGTTCGTGAAAAAATCTTACATAATTTATCTCCAAAAGAAATTGCAGAAGAGCTTGATGAATTAAGCACTGATGATGCGGCTGATATTATTGCTGAATTACCACAACACAAAAAATAGCAAGTAATTTCAGAATTAGAGGATGTTGAGCACGCAAAAGACATTGTTGATTTATTGCGTTATGACGAAGATACTGCTGGTGGATTAATGGGTAAAGAGTTGGTTAAAGTAAACGAAAATTGGAACGTTTTAACTTGTGTCAAAGAAATGCGTTTACAAGCAGAAAATGTTTCGAGAGTTCATTCAATATATGTAGTTGATGATGAAGAACGTTTGAAAGGAAGATTGTCATTAAAAGATTTATTAACAACCTCTACAAAAACGCCTATTAGCGAAGTTTATATTAAAAAAGTAGATTACGTAAAGGTAGACACTAAAGATGTTGAAGTTGCAAGAATTATGCAAAAGTATGACTTGGAGGCTATTCCAGTTATTGATGAATTAGGGCGTTTGGTTGGTCGAATTACCATTGATGATATTATTGATGTTATTAAAGAAGAAGCAGATAAAGATTATCAGTTAGCAGCAGGTATCTCACAAGACGTTGAAGCTGATGATAGTGTTTTAGAATTAACAAAAGCACGTTTGCCTTGGCTGGTTTTAGCTTTATTTGGAGGATTCATATCTGTTCATGTTTTGGGAATATTTGAACCTATCATGAAATTGCATCCCGAATTTTTTTTCTTTACCCCGCTTATTGCAGCAATGGCAGGTAATGTTGGTGTACAATCTTCTGCTATTATAGTTCAAGGTTTAGCAAATAATACTATTATTGGCCCTATTGTAGAGCGATTACTTAAAGAGCTTTCCTTAAGTCTGTTAAACGGAGTTATTCTTTCGGCAATACTTCTTCTAGGAAGTTACTTTTTATTAGGATATGAAATACATGTAGGTTATACGGTTGCTATAGCTTTACTTTCAGTTATTATTATGGCATCATTAATAGGAACTTTTATCCCTATTATTTTGAATAAATATGGAGTTGACCCTGCATTAGCAACAGGTCCATTTATTACAACAAGTAATGATATTTTAGGTATTTTAACCTACTTTACAATTGCTAAAATTATTTTAGGGATTTAAAAAATAACTTTCGCATTTACTTCCTCACCATTTATAAATTTTATCAACAATAATAAAGGTTGATTATTTTTTTTTAGATCTTTTAAATGTAATTCCGCTTGATTTGATGATTCTTTAATTAATTTTCTTCCTAGAAAATCTTAGATAACAACTTCTTTAATTAAGCTTTTATTTGAACGGATAATTATTTCGTTATCATTAGAGAAAATTATTACATTCTCTAAATTGATTTCGTTTAATGTTGGTTTTTGATATAATATTTCAAAACGATTATTAAATACTCCTATTTCAGACATAAAACCGTAATTGTTTTCTTTTAAATTAACTAAACTTTGTGTTAAGTTGTCTTTCAAGTAAATTGTATTTGAATTAAAAACTCCTCCAAAATTCTCTAAAGAAATTTTATAATAGCCCGCTGTTATTGTTTTTAATCCTAATGCAACAACATCATTATTTTCAAATTCTGCTCTTCCTTCAATAACATATTCCTTATTATCGACTAATGTATATAACATTGTATTTTGGGTTTCAAACGCTTTTCCATCAATACCAATATCAAATCCATTAGTTGCTTCAGGAATATATCCAATTAAAATTTGATTATATGCATTATTTGTATCCGTTAAATTTAGTCTGAAAATATTCTTTTCTGCTAAATTTTCTGTTTTGAAAAATTGCGTGTTTTTTACATCATATCTTAATGCATTATGAAACCAAGCATTAGTGTTTTCGGAAGAATAAACATAAAAACCTTGACCTGCTTTTATTGTACCGTCAGGAATTTGACCACCTGCCGCTGCTGCAACTCCTCCTAGTGTTGTATAAGACGCATAATTATTTACTGGATAAATCCCACCAACAGCTTGAGCTGTATGTGTCCAAAAATAAAGTGTTTCAATCGTTCTGTTTAAACCAATAAAATGACTTGCTTGTAATGTTGCTGGATATGGATTTCCTAATAAATTAAATCCAAGATTTATGGAAGGAAAATATTCATCATTATTTGGCGTCCCAGAAAAGTTTCCTAAAAAAGGGCTAGCCAATGTTGATGACCAATTGTTTGGTGCTCTTATCAAATATCCTTTTGCTCCAATAAAGCTATTTACCGTTGGATTCACTGAACTATATGCTGTGGTTGGTGTGGTACCAGAAGTAACATATTCATAAAAACGATTCGTGAGTGTTTGAGGGGAAAAAGCTAGAAGGTTTTGGTTATTTACTGGTGTTGACCAAGCCGTGTAATCTAATCTTAAAATCGGGGCGCTTTCCTTTAGCAATATTACTATTCCTGTATTTGGTACGTGATTAATCTGAACTAAATTGGCATTATTCTGGATTGTAAAACTTGCAGTTGTAGCAACATTTATTTCCCTGACTATTGTGAAAGTATGATTTGATTGTAATATAACTTGAGCTGTGCCATTTATTGTTAATGAACATGCTGATAAATCTCCGATAGATGTGTAATTCCCCGAAAATACTGCCTTTACATCTTTGTTTGGAATCCCGTTACTCCACGATGAACCGTTCCAAATTGTAGTAGTTGTACACGACAAAGTATTCCAAGCATCTGGAGCTTGTGGACCACCCCAAATTCTAGTTGCTAAATATGGATTATCAATAAAAGGATTTCTATTTCCTTGAATTGATTGTAAGGTATTGTTTCTAATTCTTTCAAAATCACTTACTGGATCTTCTTCATTCCATTCTAAAAAAATATCTGGCATATCTACATTGTAAGATGTTGCACCAGAACCAACATTAGTTGCTAGACATCTCGTGTTATAACGCACATACATATACATCATCATTCGAGCTATATCTCCCTTCCATTCATCACCCGGATACCAATAAATACCTACAGGACCCGCATCTCCTTCTCCATCAGCATAAAGTCTATTTCCTCTATCTGCATTAAATGTAACATCAGCTGCTCTAATATGATGTGCATCAGTTCCTGGACCAGCAGATGATGTTACTAAAGCTGGTGTTCCTAATGAAAGTGCATAACAATGCTCCCTATTCCATGCCCCTGTTGGACATGATGTACTGCAAATATTTGCAACATCATCTAATCTGTCATTTTTATAAATAGCATCAACATCATTGTATCCATAAATTAACAATACTTGAGCTGAATTTAAAGGATTTTTATCTCCAGCTTGCAATGCATCCCAGACGTCTGTGGTTGCAGCTGTATAAGGCAATTGTGTGGTATGAGTGGTTGTAATTAAACTTGCTAATTGTGTTTTTAGAGTATTACCCGTTTGAGTAAAATCTATTGAACTATAATATGCTGGAATTTGTGCATAAGTAGAAAATGATAAAAGCAAAAAAAGTAACTTTATTTTCATGTTTTTTAAAATTTGGGGAAACCAAGGTAGTAAAAAAAAACAAAAATAAAGAGATACTTTTCTTAAGATTTTTTTATTTTCCGTTATAAGTATTCATGGTATTGTTAAGTCCTGCCAAAGCAAATGATTTTACAATTTCTGCACTTAACTGTAATCGTTCTTTTAGTTTTTCTTTTTCTTCAATATCCCATTCACCTAAAACGTAGTTAACTTGCTGCCCTTTTTTAAAAGCGTCACTGATACCAAATCTAAAACGCGGATATTCTGTTGAATTTAATAATAATTGAATGTTCTTAAGTCCATTATGACCACCATCACTTCCTTTGGTTTTAATTCGGATGGTTCAAAAAGCTAAATTCAAGTCATCGGTGATAACCAACATATTTTCTTTTTCGATATTTTCCTTTTCTAGCCAATATTTTACAGCCTTACCGCTAAGGTTCATGTAGGTGTTTGGTTTTAACAACAGTAAGGTTCTTCCTTTGATTTTTAACTCGGCTATTTCTCCTAATTTCACTGTTTGAAATGAAATCCCTTCTTGATTAGCAATATAATCTAAAACTTTGAAACCGATATTGTGTCGTGTATTTGCGTATTCTGAGCCTATATTTCCAAGCCCAACAATTAAGAATTTCTTCATTGGAGTAGTGTCTTCTTGTTTGTTTTTCTTAAATAGATGTAAAAACCAATTCATGCTGTAAAAGTACCACAAAGTTTAGAAAGTTAAAAGCATAAAAAAAGCACCAGTAAAAACTGATGCTTCTTTATTATAGTTTGTAAAGAAATTATTTTTTCTTTTTTCCACCTTTTTCTGCTTTTGCAGCTTCTTGAGCAGCTTTCATTGCAGCACGAGAAATTCTTACTTGACAAACAACAGTGTTGTCTGGGTGCATTAATTTAAAATTGTTTGTTTCTAATTTAGTTACATACAATTTGTTACCCATTTGTAATTCAGAAATACTTGCTTCAACAAAATCAGGTAAGTTTTTAGGTAAAGCTTTCACTTTTAAACGACGTTGGTTTAAACGTAAAACACCTCCTAATAATACTCCTGGAGAAGTTCCTGTAATTTTAACTGGTACTTCCATGATGATTTCTTTGTCATCGCTTAATTGGAAGAAGTCAATGTGTAAAATTTTGTCAGAAACTGGGTGAAACTGAATGTCTTGCATAATTACATTGTAAGACGTTCCGTTTAACTCAACTACAACTGTGTGTGCGTTTGGAGTGTAAACCAAATCTTTAAATGCTCTTTCGTCTGCAACAAAATGAACTGGCTGATTTCCTCCGTAGATAACGCAAGGAACCATTCCAGCATCACGTACGGCTTTAGTTGCCTTTTTACCTACGTTTTCTCTTTCTGATCCTTTAATCGTAATTGATTTCATTGTAAAATATATATAATTAATAAATACTTATTAAAGTGGTTGCTCTTGATTACATCAAAAATTTACCACTAATAGAGTTGTTGTTTTGAACCATATGCATTACTTCTGCAAATAATGGAGCGCAACTTACAACTTTAATTTTCTTTGATTCTTTTCGTAACGGAATTGAATCGGTAACAATTAATTCTAATAATTTAGAATTTTCTATTTTTTCGTATGCTTCACCAGACAAAATCGGGTGTGTACATATTGCTCTAACACTTAGTGCTCCTTTTTCCATCATAACATCAGCGGCTTTTGCTAGTGTTCCTCCGGTATCAATCATATCGTCAACTAAAATAACATTTCTGCCTTTTACATCTCCGATTAATTCCATTGTGTCAATTACATTCGCTTTTTTTCTTTGCTTGTAACAAACTACAACGTCAGATTCTAAAAATTTAGAATATGCATATGCTCTTTTTGAACCTCCCATATCTGGAGATGCGATGGTTAAATTTTCTAAATTTAAACTTCTCACATATGGCAAAAAGATAGTAGAAGCAAACAAGTGATCTACTGGTTTTTCAAAGAACCCTTGAATTTGATCTGCATGTAAATCCATAGTCATAATTCGGGTTGCTCCAGCAGTTTCTAAAAGTTTTGCAACTAATTTAGCACCTATTGGCACACTTGGCTTGTCTTTTCTGTCTTGTCTTGCCCAACCAAAGTAAGGAATAACTGCAGTAATATGACGTGCAGATGCTCTTTTAGCAGCATCAATCATCAATAATAATTCCATTAAATTGTCTGCACTTGGAAATGTAGAACAAACTAGGAATACGCGCAATCCTCTTATTGATTCTTCAAAAGAAGGCTGAAATTCGCCATCACTATATTTAGAGAACGTAATCTTACCTAGCGGAACACCGTACTTTTCAGCAATTTGTTCAGCTAAATACACACTCTGAGAACATGCAAAAATTTTTGCTTCTGGTTCTTGATACAGCATGTTAATTTATTGTTTAGTAGTTAGTTAGTGTTGTGTCGTATAAACGAGGTGCAAATTTAGAAATAAAATCGAACTCTGAAAGCATATTTTTAACTATTTTTTTATGAATTGCAGAAATATTTTTTACATTTGCACCCACTTAATGATACAAATATCATTTTCCATTGCCCGGATGGCGGAATTGGTAGACGCGCACGACTCAAACTCGTGTACTTAGGTGTGTGGGTTCGATTCCCACTCCGGGTACGATTTTAACTACAAAATCATACAAAACCCCTTAAATCATACGATTTAAGGGGTTTTTTCATTTTCAATCCCTCCAAATTATTCAAGAAATAGCATTCGCAAGGTGTCCAATTAGGTGACCTATTTTGAAAATCAAAAAAGGGTCCCCTAAAATGACAAAAAGCCCAATAAAATAAGGCTGTTCAATCATTAAACATCTTGACTAAATAATAAAGAATTAGTAAATTATTTAATCAAAAGGTTACCAGACTATGAATGCAAAAATCTCTTCAACATTTATTTTGAAGTCCGCTAAAACGACTTCAAAAGGATTAATTCCAATTTACATGAGAGTTACTGTAGATGGAAAACGATTCGAAATTTCTACACAAAAACAAGTAGAAAAATCCAAATGGTCAACTGAAATGCGCAAAATGAAAGGAAATTCAGAAGAAGCTCGTTCAGTGAATGAATATCTAACATTGTTAAGCAACAAATTGTTTGAAGCTCAAAAACAACTACTTCTGGAGAATGAAGTAATCACATTTGAAACATTACGAAATAAATTATTTGGTAAAGAAGAAAAAGCAATCACCATTGTAAAGGTGTTTAAAGAACACAACGATAAAATGGATAAACTTATTGGAACTGAATATTCCTATAATACTTGGAAGAATTTTAAAACTACTTTGTCACATTTTGAAAAGTATCTTGTAGAGAGTTATAATGTTTCCGATTTTCCTGTTAAGAAAATAGATTTTGCAATGATGACCGGATTTGATTTTTATCTAAGATCTACTTTGAAGTGCAACAACAATACGACTATTAAATATGTTAAAAGTGTGGGTAAAATCATCAATATCTGTCTTGATAATGGTTGGATAGAAAAAGACCCACTATCTAACTACAAAGCTAAACTCAAAGTTGTAGAGAGAGAATATTTAACCGAGCTTGAAATTGAAAGTATGTTGAACAAACAATTCGTGATACCTAGATTAGAACTTGTAAGAGACATTTTTGTTTTTAGTTGTTTTACAGGTTTAGCTTATGTGGATGTACAGCAGCTTAAAAAGGAAAATATTAGTATTGGGATTGATGGTAGTAAATGGATTTTTAAAAATCGTCAAAAGACAGATATAGCTTCAAAAATTCCATTATTGCCAGTAGCAGAAATGATTATTGATAAATATTCTGAAAATCCAGTTTGTTTGAACTCAGGTAGTATTCTCCCTATTCTCTCTAACCAAAAAATGAATGCTTATTTAAAAGAAATTGCAACAGTTTGCGGAATCAACAAAGAAATTACATTTCATATTGCACGTCATACTTTTGCAACAACTGTAACTTTGAGTAATGGAGTTCCAATTGAAACCGTAAGTAAGATGTTAGGCCATACCAATCTCAAAACCACACAACATTATGCTAAGATTTTAGACAAGAAAATAAGTGAGGATATGCAAGTGTTAAAAGCAAAATTCAATGCCAACATGCAAACACAATCAAAATCAATGATTTACTAAAATTTTATCATTTTTGTAATATTTTTAGTATTTTATTCACAATATTTTTAATAGATTTTAGTTTTATTTGGCAAACTAAAATCTATTTTTTTATGATAACAAGTATAAAAAACAATTCTTTGGTAGATTTTGAACAAGAACTTTCCCAAATCTTAAACGCCTATTCTAATGAAGTTGAAAAAGCAAAAAAAATTATCATTTTCATTGAAGAAATTTTAAAACAACTAACCGATTGGCTAAAGAATCATGCCTTTGAAACCATTCAAGAAGAAATAAAATTCTTCAAAGAAATCAAACCCAATATAGTAGCCAAACTAATTTTCTACAAAGAAATTCTATTACTAGTGGCAACACTACCATTGGATAAAAACAAGAGGATAAAGCATTATGAAAAAAAACTTGATGCCATCAATCAATTCTATAGAAAAAACAGAGAGTTTATCAAATACATAAAAAGCCATTCCACTCATTTTGATGAATTGTATTTTACTCGAAAACAATACAAAGATTTATTTTTAAATGATTGCTCGGTTATTATACAGGATGCTAAAATCTGTACATCACATGATTACTTATTAGCAGAAGTAATAGCTTATGAATTACTAGCATTACATATCGAAAACCGAATCGATAATTTAAACCAATCATGTGCAATCACCAATAATCAAATCCAATCCAACCTACATTGGACAGCCAAAAAAATAGATTTAATCGAACTCATTTATGCCTTACACGAATCAAAAGTTTTCGATAATGGCCAAGCCGACATCAAAGAAATCACGCACGTTTTTGAAAAAGCATTTCAAATCGATTTAGGTGATAACATTACCAGAAGCTTTATTGATATCAAAAACCGAAAATCGGATCAAACCCGATTTTTAAATCAGTTGCAAGTTGCACTAGAAACAAAAATCGAAAATGATTTAAACTAAAAACAACAAACTCCACTCAAAAAGTATAAAAATCGTTCCCAAGTTGGTACCAACTTGGGAACTTTTATTTTTCAAATGCAATTGTTTTGTACCAAATAACAACAAAATAAAGCATTATGAATTTCAATCACAAAGCCCTGTTCCCTGAAACAGACAATATCGAACTACTAAACCACCAAGTAGTAACCAAAAGAGATTTACTAAACTTTGGTAATCTACTTTTAAACGAAATCAAGAATTCCAAAACACCTGAAACGGCTACAAAACAATGGCTCAAATCAGCCGAAGTCCGTGAACTCCTAAAAATCTCTCCAGGCACTCTACAAAACCTCCGCATCAACGGAACACTAAAATACAAACGAATAGGAGGGATCATCTATTACAACTACGAAGACATAATAAAAATGCTAGAAAAGTAATATGAACAAAAACACAATCATAAACACCTGCAACGGCACCTGTGAAGTTTGCATCTGCAAGCCAACAAATAAAGATAATCGAAATGTTGTCATGTCGAGCGCAGTCGAGACACTTACAAAGTAGGCTAACCCTTGAACAAAGTTCAAGCCTACTTTACAACCTATGCTAAGTAAAACGCCTAAAAACAAAATCCTATGTTTCTATGTCGTAAAACCTAAACTACGCAGTAGCCAAATCCTTGAACAAAGTTCAAGCAACTCTAATTACTATTCACTAATTACTAATCACTCAATCATGAATTATATAAAACATTTGACCGGCTTCTTCGAAAAAGTAAGCGCCGATTACGACCTCAACCCAACCCACATAAGCCTCTACATGGCTATTTTCCAACTATGGAACCAAAACCGCTTTCAAAATCCAATCAGCATTTCACGTGATGAATTAATGCGCATTAGCAAAATTGCATCCACCGCAACGTATCACAAATGCATGAAAGATTTAACCGAAAGAGAATACGTGATTTACAAACCATCATTTAACCCATTCAAAGGCTCCATTTTGGAAGTCTGCAATTTGGATTTTTACACCAAACCAGTGCCTAAAAAAGAGCTAAAAAAGCTTACAACCGCTTCAAATAATGACCAAGTCATTGAACAAGTTGATGAACATGTTAGTAAACAAGCGCTAAACAAGCATCAAACAAGCTCTAAACATGTACCTTATATAAACATAATAAACAATACAAACAGTATAAACTTAGATAAGCAAGAAATTTCAAAAAATGAAGAAAAATTAATTTCAGGAAATTCAAATTTTGATGAGGTTGTAGAAGTGGATTTGAAAGAAGAAAAAAAGTTGCGCGAAAAAAAGAAGAAAGTCGAAATCAGTAAAGCAACACCAAGTTTCGAAGAAACCCAAATCTACTTCCTCGAAAAAAACTTTCCCGAAATCGAAGCACAAAGGTTTTACAACTATTTCGAAAGCAACGGCTGGTTAGTCGGTGGCAGAACCAAAATGAAAGACTGGAAAGCAGCTGCAAGAAATTGGATGCTTAACGCAAAGAAGTTTGGAAACAAACCGAATAGTTCTGTTAGAACAGAAACCAATACAATAAATCTTTATCCAAACCACCTTCATGTAACCAATCACAAAAATTATGGAGAAGCACTTTAACACCATCAAAGACACTTTCGTTATCCAAAACGGAATCAAAGTCTACAATTTCAACTGGTGCTTAAACTACATCGAGTACCAAGGCAAACGCACCTTTGGTCGTTACTTCAAAATTGAAACCATCGACCATCATACCATTCTCAAATTGGTTATTTATGCCATTCGAGATGAAAAAAAGGCTTTAGAACTCAATTTAGACCTCAACAAAGGCATTTTATTATCGGGACCCATTGGTTGCGGGAAAACGTCAATTATGGCACTAATTCGACCATTTTTTACCACAAACACGACTACAAAATTAAAACCTGTAGAGAAATATCTTTCGAGTTCGCAAAAAATGGCTTCGAATCACTGCATCATTACACCCAAAAAGAACACACGCAATCACGTTTAACCGGTTACTGTTTCGATGACTTAGGAGCAGAACAAAACATCAAACACTACGGCAACGACCTCAACGTTATGGCAGAAATAATCATTTCACGCTACGAAGATTTTGTTCAAAATCATTCCATCACTCACATCACCACAAACCTCTCCGCCAGCGAAATCGAAACCCTCTACGGCAACCGCCTTAGATCAAGAATGCGCTCAATGTTCAACCTAATCACCTTCAGCAATGAATCCAGAGATAAAAGATGAAATTCTCAATGATAATGAAAACGATTGTGTCATTCCGAGTGAAACTAGGAATCTCCTGCAAAGCAGGCTCCCTTTTAACACGGTTAAACCTTGTCATATCGAGCGCAGTCGAGATACCTACACAGTAGGCTATCCTCTTGAATATAGTTCAAGTCAACTATACAACCTATGCAAAGTAAAACGCCTAAAAAACAATACCTATGTTCCTATGTGGTAAAAACTAAACAACGCAGTAGTCCACCCCTTTTAAGCGCAGCTTAAAGCCACAACCTGAAACCTGAAACTTGAAAAAAAAAAAATGAATAAAATCCGTCCTCATCCGCCTTCGCTTTAGCGAATCCAAATTTAACCGCAAACAACAAAATAAATATCCGCGGACATCCGATAAATCCGTGTCATCCGCGTACCAACCAAGTGCAACGTAAAATTCAAAAAAATGAACAAACAACTAAACCATCGCCAAATAAAAACCATCCAAAACTTCTGGACCTGGTTCCAAGACAACGAACAAGCCATCTACAACGCCTGCAAACTAGAAATCAACAAAGAAGAAGTTTTCTTTCACATCCAAAGAAACCTAAACTATGTGTCAAAAAGATTAGAAATTATTATCTACGAAGTACCAAATCAAGTTAATAAATTACATATCATGATTACAGCATTAGGATATAAAAAACTATTTCCAAAAGTAATCACATTAGGAGATACAGCACCTAAATTAGAACATTTTACAATTCATACATTTATCAAACCATTAACTCCAGAAAATAAACACTTTTTGCCTTCTTTTATTTCAATTGCAATGCAACAAGTCTTCATCAAATTAGAAGATTACAACACAGCAACTAAAAAAGTGGTTCTGATAATTTATGTACCAGAAGCTTTGGAAAAATTCAATTTATCTTTTTTGCTTTATTTTATACTCGGAGAAGTCAATTACAAAAAACACATCAAAGAAGTCTTTTTCAAACCTTTACCAAAAAACACAAACGGCTTACTATCACTCTCTGAACTCCCTGAATTCATAGACTATCTCGCAAAAATCAATTACAGCAGAAAACTAAAAATTTTGTTTGAATGAGCAAAAACCTTACAGATTCATAAAATTCTGTACGGTTTTCCGTATTACTTCGTATGCAAATTGTCTTTGCGCTTTTAGAAATCTACTGTGAAGTTGTCTATCATCTTTGTTATTCACAGCTTGCAAGGAATCTCCTAACCAGTAGGCTCCCCACTTTTGTCATTCCGCCTATTAGGAATCTCCTACATCGTAGGCTTACTTTTAAGCGCAGCTTAAACTCCAACCTGAAACCTGAAACCTGAAACAAAACCAACCAAATACTATTAACAAATAAGATATTTAATACATTTTGTTAATAATTAATTCGATTTGTACGGTTTTCCACATTTACAAGAAAATGGAATTTTGTATGTTTGTAAATCTCTCTAATACTATTCCATTGGCAACTAACAAACATGCACAAATTAGATATAACACACTTGATAAGTGTTTTAGGAATCCAGGTAAAAGATTTGCTATTGAGGATTTAGTAGCTGCGTGTAATGAAGCTATTTACGAGTTTACTGGTAAAGAAGAAGGGATTAAAAAAAGACAACTTTATGACGATATCCGATTTATGGAAAGTGAACAAGGTTGGTCAATTGAATTAGAAAAAACAAAAGACGGCAGAAAAGTATTTTATCGCTATGAAGATCCAAACTTTTCTATATCAAATAAACCATTAAATGAAACAGAAGCTTTTCAACTAAAAGAGGCTTTACTTACATTAAGTCGATTCAAAGGGATGCCCCAGTACGATTGGATTGATGAATTAGGTACAAGATTAGATGCCGAATTCAAACTGAATAAAAACTCAGAAAAAGTAATGAGTTTTGAAGAAAATGAATATTTAGAAGGCAAACCCTTTATCTCCGAGTTATACAATGCTATCATTTACAAAAAAGTAGTCGCAATTGAATACAAAACTTTTAAAAATGAAAACAGTGTAACTTACGAATTAAGCCCTTATCATTTGAAGCAATTCAACAAGCGTTGGTTTTTATTTGGTAAATCTCCCAACTTTGAAAGTCTTACCAACTTGGCTTTAGATAGAATTATTTCCATAATGGAAACCGATAAAAACTACGAAAACAGTAATATAGATTTCAACGAGTATTTTGAAGATATTGTGGGTGTAACAATTCCAGATGCTAAAGTAGAAACTATAAAAATTAAAATTGCGGAATCTTTAGTGCCTTATATCAAAACAAAACCATTACATCCATCTCAAGCTTATAAGTTTGAAGATAAAGTACATCGAGTAATTATAAAAGTAATACCTAATTATGAATTAGAATCATTATTACTTTCCTATGGTGAAAGTTTACAAGTTTTAGAACCTGCTTCGTTTGTTGAAAAAATGAAAAATAGAATCGAGAAAATGAATAATAATTATTAATGCAGATATAGTGCACTAATTAAAAATACATTTGCAGAGTAATTAGTAAAAACAAATTTTTATGCCAGAAATAATACACTCAAATCCACTAGATGTAATATCTTTTAAAGTATTTGGTATTTTTGATGCTTTTAGGAGTAATTCTAAATTAAACAATATTGAAGATTCTTTTCAAATTGTTTTGTTAATGTTATCATTGTATAAAGATGGTGTCATTAATGAAAATTCTTTTGACAAAATTACTAATGTATCAGATTTAAATTCATAGATTCTTAAATCAAGTTTAAATAAAGAAATTAAAGATGCTTATTTATGTACGTCTTCAAACTAAAGTGGACTTTTCCTAAGAGAGTATTTAGTTAATAATTCAAAGATAAATGTTTTTTTGATTTGTTGTTAATTTTAATTTTTGGTACTCATTTCTTCGGCCAATAATAGCCATTTTCTTTAATCGTTCACGTTCTTTTAAAATCATTTCACCTCTTCCAAAATAGACATCTGCTGGGGTTAATTTGTTTAATGATTCATGATAGCGTTCATTGTTATAGCGATAAACAAACTTTTCTAAAGCAGCTTCTAATTCTTCGGGAGCAAAGTAATTATCAAGTTTTACCACGTTTTTCATAGTTCTGTGATAGCGTTCAATTTTTCCTTGTGTTTGTGGATGATTGGGTCTGCCATGTACTTGTTGCATTTGATAATTGTCTTTTAAATACGTTTTTAATTCGCTTGCAATATAGCACGAACCATTGTCTGACAAGAGTTTTGGTTTTTGTTTAGTTACCAATTTTGCTTTTTTAATGGCAGTATCCACAGTTCTTTTTACATCATCGGCTTTCATGCTTGAGCAAAGTTCCCAATGCACAATGTATCGGCTGTAATCATCTAAAACCGTACTCAAGTAATACCAACCCCAACCCAATATTTTAAAATAGGTAAAATCCGTTTGCCACATTTGATGAACAAAGCCTGTTTTGTCTGTAAATTCATTACCTGCACTCAGAAAAATATGAGCTGGAGCTGTAATTAAACCTCTTGACTTTAAAATCCGATAAACACTTGATTCTGATAGGAATATCTGTTGTTCATCAGTGATTTTATAGGCTAATTCTCGAGAAGACAAATCAGGATAATCTAAAGCTAATTTTACAACCAAATTCTTCTGCTCTTGTGGAATGCTATTCCATTGCCTGTTTGCTGCTCTTTTGGTTGGAAGCAATCCTTCAACACCATTTTCGCTGTAAGCATGATACCAATTGTAAAACGTACTTTTATTGATTCCAATCTCTCGAAGTGTTCGATTTACGCCAATTTCTGAATGAGTAACCATGTGAATGATTTCTTGTTTTTCGGATACTGTAAGTCGCATATATTTCTTAAACTTTTCAGTTAATCCAGCATGTCCAAGCTTTTTTTTACAATATCGTAGCGTAAAACTAAATCGGCAATCATTACTTTTAAAGACTGATTTTCTTTCTTGAGCTCTGATACTTCATCACTCGTAGCTTCTCTTGTTACATCGCCTGCTAAACGCTTTTTACCTGCTTCCAAAAATTCTTTGTTCCACTTATAAAACTGAGATTCATTAATGGAATACTTACGACACAATTCTGCAACTGACATTTCTGCTCGTAAAGCTTCCATAACAATCTGAATTTTTTGTTCAGAACTAAAGATTCTTCGTGTGTTTCTACGAATGTCTTTGATGAAATTCTCTGCTGTTTTTTTCTTGGGTGTTTTCATAATAATTCAAATTTAATGATTTTGAAAACACTCTCTTAGTTTTGAACTAAATCAGTCCACTTTTTGCTGACGATTTACATTGATGAGAAAGTAAGTGCCTATGTGGCTTTATTGCATCAAACACGATTTGAACGGGTACAACCTCAGAAACACCTTCAAAAAGACATTTTTACCGAAATACTTAAACTGTCTCATGGATTGGATAAAGAAGCCATTTTTGGAATAACAGACAAGATAATCAGCGACAGGTATTTTGAACAAATTGAAGCGCATGCAACAAACGATCTGTTGATTCCTCTGATTGACGCTGGTACCATAACCATTCAGGATACGATGAGTTACTGGCGTATGAAATTTGAGCAGGAGCTAAAGGAATGTGAAGCGACGTCACATAACGATGGTGTATTAGATTTAACCGGTTGGTGTATTTATGCCGCTGACGAGGTTGACGGCTTGGAATTTATTGAGTCGATGATTAAAGCTTCGAAACGACTTTACAACACTATAAGAAAGCCATTTATGGGCGGAACGACTTTATGGGACAATGATTATAACCGATTGTTAATGATACAATCGGTATCAATGATTGCCTTAAATTATCTGAACTCTAATGATCAGGTTTCGATAGCCTTGGGAAGTAAGCTTGACGGCCTAATAAATGAAATTAAAGTTTTGAAGCAAAACTATCCGTATTATCGCGAGTTTAATCGAGTGCATCTGCACAACAAACAGGTTGCTGAAAAGTATATAAACTAAATGGGCCGGTGAGAGGTGAAAGCGTATGCTTTAAGTGTCTTTAAACGTAGATTATTTTAATGAGAGCGATGAGACTTTTAACAGGAAAGGACTGCGACAACATCGGGAAATATCAACAAGTAAATTAAAGTAATTATAGCTTAGATTTGTTTAGTAAAATAGTGTTAGTCAAACATTAGAGTGTTATTAATTTCTAAAAAACTTTAGCTATGTTAAACTGGAATGATGTCATCAGGCTTGTAAATCACGGCAACCCTCAACCGCCTAAGAAAGTGGTAAAAACAGATGAAGAGTGGAAAGAGCTCCTGAGCCCCGAAAGCTATTTTATCACCAGGCAGAAAGGTACTGAGAAACCACACCAATCTGAAATGTGCAATCTTTTTGAACCCGGAAAGTACCAGTGCATCTGTTGCGAAACGCCATTGTTTGATTCAGAGGAAAAGTTCCACAGTGCATCGGGCTGGCCTTCCTTTACACAGCCGATAGCCATTGAAAATGTTGCTCATATCAAAGACAGCAGCCATGATATGATTAGAGTTGAGGTAACCTGCAATATATGTGATGCACACCTGGGGCATGTATTTCCGGATGGCCCGGCACCCAGCGGTTTACGGTATTGCATTAATGCTGCTTCACTGGAAAAAACGGATAAAAATTAATTAGGGAAACTTACTGTAAGGAATTGGCAATTACTAAGACTAAGAGGATAATCTCGTATGAGAAAGTAAAACCAACAACGCTATAGGAGCGATACTTTAATTAATTATTAAAAGATGGATATTATGAAAAGCCAAAACCAAGTAAATGAAATATCTGACGCACCCGAATTTGGTGTGAAAGAGTGGGTGGATGCCAATGGAAATAAGACAGGTCAAGTAAAGCTGTCGGATTTCAAAGGAAAATTTAAAGTAGTTTTCGGTTTTCAAAGTTGGTGCCCTGGCTGCCACAGTGTGGGGTTGCCAAACTTAAAGAAAATGGTCGAGGCGTTAAAAGGAAACGATAATGTAGCTTTCGTGGCGATACAGACCGTTTTTGAAGGATATAATGAAAACACCTTTGATAAAATGCTCGAAACCCAGAAGAAGTATGAACTGAAAATTCCTTTTGGCCATGATGCCGGAGACGATGGTAAATCCTATTCTAACTTTATGCAAAATTATAAAACGGGCGGAACGCCATGGTTCGTTTTTATAAATCAAAATGACGAAATAGTATTCGCCGATTTTCATCTTAATGTTGACGCTGCAATAACTTTTTTAAAAGAAATCACACAGCATTAACCTAAAGAATCAAAGGGGATTTCTACACCACTAACATTCAATACTAAATGATGAGCAAGATTAATAAAGAAATTTGGTTAGCCTCGGGCTTGCGGACTCCGTTTGTAAAGGAAAACAAAGAGCTGAAAGATGTTTCAGCAATAGATCTATCGGTTGCAGTTGTCAACAGTATGAAAGGCAAAGAGCAGATAATGCCAAATTATTTGGCGTGGGGAACCGTTGTCCCGAATCTTACCTACAGCAACATTGCCAGAGACATCGTATTAGAATCTGAACTGGTGGATGAGACAATAGCTTTCTCTACGACGATGGCATGCGCCAGCAGCATATTATCGACAATTCAGCTTGCATCGATGATAACGGATGACGAGACCGCTATTTCGGGAGGTGTTGAGAGTTTTTCGAACGTGCAGCTTGGACTTTCCAATGAAACTTCCAAATGGCTTAAACGATACGGAAAGCTGCAGGGGCTGCTTGAAAAGGCGAAGTGGGTCCGGGAAATTCTGAAGTTCAAGTTATATATTCCGCCCGGCGTCAACAGGATTACAGGAAAAAGTATGGGTGAGCATGCCGAAATCACTGCACAGCGTATAGGAATTTCACGTGAAGCGCAGGATGAACTGGCTCTGATTAGTCATAAAAATTACTTTAAGGCGAAAGACGAAGGTTTTTTTGCCGATCTGACTTTTCCGGCATTTGGTGTAGCTGAAGATCTGATTCCAAGAAAAGATACTTCCATAGAAAAGCTTTCAACACTTAAGCCGGTGTTCGATCGAAAATCGGGAAAAGGAACCATCACCGCAGGTAATTCAAGTTTGTTTACCGACGGTGCTGCCGGAGTTTGGGTAGCCGGGAAAAATAGGATAGATGAACTCAATACCCCTTACAAAGCGAAATTAACGGATTGGGAAATGGCGGCGGTAAACATTGAAGAAGAGGGCATTTTAATGTCACCTACCTTTGCCATTGCAAGATTACTGGAAAGGAACCATCTTACTTTTGACGAAATAGATATTTGGGAAATCCATGAAGCGTTTGCAGCTCAGGTGCTTTCGACCATAACTAATATAGAAAGCCCTGCACAGTTAAAGAAAATCGGAATACAATCGAAATTTGGAAAATTCCCGATGGAGAAGCTTAATTTAAAAGGCAGCAGTATATCAATAGGTCATCCGTTTGGCGCTACCGGCGCGAGAATAATCAGCCAAACTTTAAAACAATTGCATTTAGCTGGGAAAAATAAAAAAGCCCTAATTAGTGTTTGTGCTGATGGAGGCTTAGGAGCTGTGCTATTGATAGAAACATAAGGCCGAAACCGCTAATTTTCCAGGATATACAAATAACAAAAACCATGACCTATACAGACCAAAGGCTGAAAATTTACAATTCACTTTCCAATGAAAAGGAGCTCTTCGTCCCTATTGAGGAAGGGTATGTTGGTATGTATGTGTGCGGTCCGACAGTTTATAGCAATGTACACTTGGGTAACGTTAGAACTTTTATGTCTTTTGACATGATTTACCGTTATCTTTTGCATTTGGGTTATAAAGTACGTTATGTTAGAAATATAACTGATGTAGGACATTTAGTTGATGACCTGGATGAAGGCGAAGATAAGATAGTCAAGAAAGCGCGTCTGGAGCAGCTTGAGCCTATGGAAGTCGTTCAGCGTTACACCGTGGATTTCCACGATATAGTTAATAAATTTAATTTACTACCTCCGAGTATTGAACCAACTGCCACAGGGCATATCATTGAGCAGATAGCTGTAATACAAAAGGTTATTGCTAAAGGGTATGCTTATGTATCTAACGGGTCGGTGTATTTTGACGTAACAAAGTATAACCAGGATTATGAATACGGCGTGCTCAGTCACCGTAAGCTTGAAGATATGGTTGGTAACTCGCGCCAACTTGATGGACAGTCTGACAAACGCAACGAGCAGGATTTCGCTATGTGGAAACGTGCGGACCCGGAGCACTTAATGCGCTGGCCATCCCCATGGAGTGATGGTTTTCCCGGATGGCATACTGAGTGCACAGCGATGAGCACTAAATATCTTGGCAAAAGATTCGACATACATGGTGGAGGAATGGATCTGAAGTTTCCACATCATGAATGTGAAATTGCGCAGGGAGAAGTGTGCAGTGGCCATGCGCCGGTTAATTACTGGATCCATGCCAACCTGCTAACCCTAAACGGAAAAAAAATGGCGAAATCCAGTGGTAATAACATTCTGCCAAGGGAATTACTTAGTGGAGAAAGTCCGTTGCTTAGTAAGACATTCTCCGCTTCGGTGGTGCGGTTTTTAATGATGCAAACACATTACCGCAGTATAATGGATTTTTCAGACGAAGCTATTCTTGCCGCTGAGAAAGGATATGATCGCCTAATGCAAGCGGTTCAAACCCTTTCAAAGTTAGAGGCCGGCAATTTTTCTACCCTAAATGTGAACGACTGGAAAGATAGCTGCTATGAGGCAATGAATGACGACTTTAATACGCCAGTCCTTATCTCGAAACTTTTTGAAGGCGTACGTTTCATTAACCTCCTAAATGATAGATCAGAGTCTTTGACGGCAACTGAGTTGGCTGTTTTTACCAAGCTGTTTTCAGCGTTTGTTTATGATGTGCTTGGGTTGAGCAGACAGTCTGAAGGTAAAGATTCAAACGTTGAAAAACTCGAAGGAACTATCGGGTTGTTGCTGGAAATGCGAGAGGAGGCGAGAGCCAACCGAAATTATGTAGTGTCGGATGAGATACGCGACCGATTGACAATGCTGGGTATTCTTTTAAAGGACGGCGATGATGGAACAACATTCAAGTATTGACATTTTACAACTATTGTAATTAAGACACCATTGGACTAAGCCAAAGTTGAATTTAATAAAGCTATAAGGCTCGAATATTGAGCTTTTTTATATAAATAATTTTGTTTAATTTGCTTACAGTTTAAAAAATATGAAAAAAGTTGTAAGGTTATGAACTTTGAACAGACTAAACCTTAAACTTAAAGAAGTATGGAGAAAAAATAGGTAGTTTTATGGAAAATCAGTAGATTTATTCATGTTGCTATTGGGATGATCCAGCTATGACATTCATATTTTAGACTTAAAGCGCTAAAGTATTTTGTATTATGCCAATCAACAACAAAACATCTGAATTAACAGAGGAAGGACCGAACTTTTGGGTAAAGAATTATGCTGATTATCTGTATAACTACGCCCGTACCCGTACCCGTATAGATGACAATGACCTCGCAAGCGATTTGGTTCAGGAGACTTTCCTCGCGGCATTAGAAGGCTGGGACAGGTTTGACGGACGGAGCTCAGAAAAGACATGGCTTACTGCCATTTTAAAAAACAAGGTATATGATGTTTATCGCAAAAAATCAAATAACCAGCAAAAACAGTCTATAGAGATTAATGGTTCTGATAATGATGAATTTTTTGAAGAAAGCGGGCATTGGAAAACGGGACGGTTTCCGGAATCATTTGGCATAGAGGATGTCGCATTGGAGAATAAGGAATTTGATGAGATATTTCAATCCTGCATGAGAAAACTTCCCACATTATGGAATTCAGTATTCACAATGAAACATATAGACGAAGAATCAAGTGAAACTATTTGTATGCAGTTGGAAATAACTTCTTCCAACTTTTGGGTTATCCATCACCGCGCAAAGGTAAGCCTTAGAGACTGCCTTCAAAGGAATTGGATTTAGATAAATAATAAAAAAAATAGTATGGGAAATCTAAATGATCATGAAAAAGCACACATGCTTGACAACTGCAAAAGAGCTACATTCCTGATTGAAAAAAAACAATCGGGGGAAATTGCATTTAAGGAGAAGTTGGAATTGGAATATCATCTAAGTATATGTGAAATGTGCAACACATTCATGAAGCAAAGCGCAGCAATAAACCAATTTGTCAAGAAGATTTTTAATCCTGGCAAAAGCGAACTGAAATTAGACGATGGATTTAAAGAAAGACTTCAGAAAGAAATTGATGCAAAATTGAACAAACCTTCAGGAGAGGATTAGAATCAGTTACTGAAACTATATCATATTTAGGTTTTCTTCTATTTAATTTCTTAAATCAATAAAGTGGATTGGAATAGTAACATACTAAAAGGCACGGTCTGGTCAGACAACATAAGCAACAGGGAAAAGAAGCAAAAGGTAGCCGAACAAATTGCTTCCAAGATTAGAAATGGTGATATTATTGGTATTGGTTCCGGTTCGACATCCTACCTCGCCGTCCTGGCTATTGCAGAAAAAATACAGAACGAAAAGTTATCGATTAAAGCTATACCGACTTCTGTTGAAATTGCCCTTACCTGCCGCAGAATGGGCATACCCATTACAAGCTTATATGAAAATCGTCCTGACTGGTATTTTGATGGGGCTGATGAGGTTGATTCCAACAATCACTTAATAAAGGGGCGTGGTGGTGCCATGTTTAAGGAAAAACTCATCATGAGCGCAAGCCCGCTTAATTATATTATTGTTGATGACAGTAAGCTTGTTGATAAACTAGGCTCAAAATTTCCAATCCCTGTTGAGGTCTTTCCCGATGCCCTGATGCATGTAGAGTCGGAACTTAAAAAACTTGGAGCCAATGAAATTATACTCAGACCGGCTCAAGGCAAAGATGGCCCGATTGTGTCAGAAAATGGCAACCTGATACTTGATGTTAGGTTTGACAGTATCGACAAGGATATGGAATATAAAATCAAATGCATAACAGGTGTCATTGAAAGCGGGCTTTTCCAAAATCACCCTGTTGAAATACTTGTTGCTTAATTGCAATCTTAAAATTCCTTCGGCTCCATCAATCTTGAGGTCATGCCCATTTCGCCCATTCTTTTACGAATGGCTTTCAGCCTATCTTAAACAATTGCTTTACAGGTTACATTGGCTTCATGTTTCCTCTATGAAGTGAGTTTTTTACCAAAATTTCCCATAGTTTTTTTGTTACTATTGAGCAGTACGACTGAGTTAGCACGCTTTCAATTTAAATGTAAAATAAATTGTAAGGATTCGTTTTTTATGCCGACTACAATATAAATCATTGCAGGTAAACAACTGCCAAAATCATCGTTCAATATTATACAACATCTATGAAGACAAAGAATACCTCAGGAAATCAGTTAGCCTTAACACTATTGATAGTGGGAACTATTTTAATGTTTGCAACTCCTATAATTTTTCCCGCGCTAAGTGTTAAGAATCTAAAAAATGTAGGCGAAATCGGATCCGCATTTTGGGATATTGCAGCGCCTATAGCGCAACTTGTGGGAATCATACTGCTTTTCCTTGCATTGCGTGAGCGGAGAACCGCAAATAATATTTTGCAAATGCAAGTAGATGCCAGTGAACGAAGAGAGATGCAGGATCGGAGCTTAAAACATCTTCATGGTCTATATACCATATTGGAAAACAATATTAGCAACTTCAGCTATGAAAGCAAATTCGAAACCGAAAGCGAAGTAAAGATTTTGAGGGGCAAGAGAGCTATTAGGTGCTTTATAAATGATATTGAGAATATGAATATTGATCTGCACGATAATGACTTGCTATTTCAACAAGATGGGGTACGCGAAATATTAAGTATACTCAGAATAGCTGAAAATATTTTTGAACAAATAAAAGAAGCGAATATTGAAGAAGCCGACAGGAATTTCTATCTCAATATTATGAAGCACGAACTTATCTTTAGCATATTCCCTTATACAGACCTGGATGAATCTGCAAATTTGAAACTAGAGATTTGTGAAGACTGTAACGAAGCCCATGGCAATTATCCTCCTTTGATTTTTGATAAGATGCAGCAACTGAAAAGGTATTTTTTGAAAGAGGTCCTGCCGGTAATATAGTTCGGACTAATTATTAAGTGAAATCATATTGTAAGGAAGAACAAAATTTTATTACTAAGTCATTGAATCCATTGGGGATATTAGAATAATGTTTTCTTGAGATTGACCAATTTAAAAAAAGTTTAAAATAAATTGTAAGGAATGATTAATTATTAATAATAAGCCTATAAAGAGGATATGATCGTAATTAATGATAACCTCTTTAAAATTAAAATAATACATTAACAATAACATTTATAACAAATTTTATTATGAAAACGATTAACGACAACACAGAATTTGAACAAACTATCGCTGGCGACAAACCGGTAGTAATTGACTTTTATGCAGACTGGTGTGGACCATGTCAGGCATTATTACCAATCTTAGACGCTGCAAGCAAAGATTATGCGGAAGACGTGGTAATTGCAAAGATTAACGTGGACAAAAATCCGGAATTAGCCGCACAATTTAAAGTTAGAAGTATTCCGGCCGTGTTCATGATGAAGAACGGTGCAGTGGTAGATCAATTTAATGGCGTTCAAAGCAGAGCGGAAATTGACAACAGAATAAACCTTTTGATTTCGGCGAATGCTGAAAATGCGGGTCATAACCATACAGCATAATCGGGAAAAATGAGCTAGGAGAAATTCAGTGCTAAATCTTAATTTAGTTTGGCGCTGAATAAACTCTGCGTATTGTAAACTTCGAACACTACACAAATTAATGATAGGAAAGCGTAGCTACTATGAGAAATAAGAGTATAACATTAGGAGGTGGATGTTTTTGGTGTACAGAAGCTATTTTCAGAGCCACTGAAGGAGTGCTTGGCGTTAAAAGTGGTTTTAGCGGCGGCTTTATTAAAAATCCTCCTTACAGAGAAGTTAGAACGGGAAGGACCGGCCATGCAGAGGTAGTTCAGATAAGCTATGACCCTGAAAAGATAAGCTTGCAGGAACTTCTAAAAATTCACCTAATGACGCATGATCCTACAACGCTGAACCAGCAAGGTGCTGATAAAGGTAATCAGTATAGAAGCATTATTTTGTATGCAGACGATGATGAGAAAATAGTGGCCGAGAAAGTCATTAAAAATTTACAGCATTTTTACTCTATGCCTATAGTTACTGAGTTAGCGCAGTTCACAGCGTTTTATGAGGCAGAAGAGGATCATCAAAATTATTACGCGGAAAATCCGGAAGCATTTTATTGTGAAATGGTCATCGCTCCAAAATTAGCCAAATATAAAGAAAGCAAGGACGGCTATCTTTTGAGTTCTAATGATGTCGATTGAAGCTTTTCTTCGCGTTTGCGTAATTGGAAGACCATAATAAGTAAAGTAAAGCAACAAACACATAGATCATTTAACACTAAAAAAAATGGATAAGATAACCGCAGAAATATACCAACAGGACCCTGACAGGTACATACTGGTGTCTGGTCATGAAGAAGGGGCTCCCACCTGTAGTTTTGGAAATGTACAGCAATGGGTTTGGGTATGATAAAACAGAGCAAAAGTTTATCAGGTTTACCAAATCTGTTTTCAAACAACTTGTTCAACAAAAAGAAAATGAAACAAAATAACTACATGAAAACTATTAAAATCTTATTGGCTACAACGCTTGGATTTTTTTTGCTTGCAAGCTGCAGCAATAAATCGGGTATTAAATCTTCGCAAGACAAAGTTGCTACTGCTGAAAACACAGTTATTAATGACAGTACGAACGTTATTTATTTTGCAGGCGGATGCTTTTGGGGAACGGAACATTTTTTCAAACAGGTAAACGGAGTTACCACAACCGACGTGGGTTTTGCCAACGGGCATACTGAAAACCCGACTTATGAGGATGTGATTGGTGAAGATACCGGTTATGCTGAGACGGTAAAGGTAGTCTACAATCCGAAAAAGGTCGACTTGAATCTATTGCTGGATTTGTATTTTATGACGATTGACCCCACCAGCCTGAACAAGCAGGGAAACGATTACGGTGACCAGAACCGCACGGGTATTTATTACACATCAGATAAGCAGTTGCCCTTTATAAAGGAAAGAATAAAAAAGGAGGCGGTGAAATATAATCAGCCCATTGTTGTAGAGGTGAGTCCGCTTGAAAAGTACTATAAAGCGGAAGACTATCATCAGGACTACCTTGAAAATAATCCAGGTGGCTATTGCCACATCAATCCTGCACTATTCCAAGTTGCAAAGGATGCCAATAAAAAGAAATAATTACTGATAAAATAATAACCTAAAAACTAAACTTATGCTGAACTGGAACGACATACTTGCGTTTGCCAAAGATGGTAACCCTGCACCGGATAGAAGGGTTGAAAAAACCGAAAAGGAATGGAAAGAGCTTCTTACTCCGGAACAATTCTTTGTAACGCGCCAACATGGTACGGAGCGATCGCACAGTCACGACTTGTGCAGAAGCTGGGACGCCGGAGTTTATTCCTGCGTTTGCTGCGATACTTTGCTATTTGATTCGACTGAAAAGTTTGAATCAGGAACCGGCTGGCCGAGTTTTACACAACCGATTAAGGAAAATAGCGTTAAGTACATTAAAGACAATTCGTTTGGTATGATTCGCATAGAAGCGCAATGTAACGTGTGTGACGCGCACTTGGGACACGTATTTCAAGATGGTCCTCCACCAAGTGGTCTTCGCTACTGTATGAACGGAGAGGCCCTGGTTCAAGAAGAAAAATAAATAGAGGGGAGTAAATTATAGCTGCCTATGTAGGCTATAAATTACTATTTGATTAAGAACTGAATGGTTTGAAATGGGAGATAAGGCCAGATTTAAATCGTTCAGTTCTTATTTTTTTGGCATTAGTAAAATTAACCCAATACTGTGTAAGGAATTATGGTTTACAGATACTAAGTCATAAAAGGATTAAAAGCATGAGAGTGATTGATCTGAAAAGAAATCGGCTCTCGTAATTTTATCCTAATAATACAGCTCACTAATGTAATTACTGCATTAGTCTGACAAAAACTATGACTATTAATTTAATTAAATATTTTCAGTTATGAATCAGCAAAACGAACCCTTAAAAAGTATGATTATTGGCTTTGGAGCGGCAGGCTATGCTGCACCAGTCTTTTACTCTCCAAAAACAGCTCTCAGCACTGTGCCTTATAAAGAACTTGTTGAGGCTGGTAAACCCAGAAAAAGCATGACTACTGAAAATTATCCGGATCATCATGATGGGATAATGGAAATAGATACGTTAGCGGTAAAATATTCAGAGTTGGGTGATTCGCCTTTAAGACAATGGATATGTTCATTTTTATAACAACCGGACGTTTGGGAAAATAGACGCAATAACAGATTATTTTTATTTCTCTGAGCTTTGTCATTATGAACTCCTCGGGAAGAATGCACAACAATAGATTTTTATTATTGTCTAAATTTGTAAGAATGGATGTTTAGTGAGTAGTAAACTTACTCAAAATGAATGCACTACTCATTTGTACTAGTAATAAAAGCGGTAAGAATAGTTTGAAAGACAATAAGAGAAATGGAGTCGAATAGTAAAGTCAATCGGTATGCAAAATGGACTTTAATTCTGGGAATAATGTTAACCTTACTATTTCCCTTTTCTATTCATCTACTTAATCTTGATAACTTGGGCAAATATGGAACCGTAGGAGATACAATAGGAGGAATAACGGCTCCAATTTCCGGATTGATAGGATCAATTCTTATTTATTTGGCATTAAAAGCACAATTAGATGCAAACGTGATCATTCAAAATCAAGTCAATGAGGATAAGAAAGAATCGATGATCAGACATGATTTAGAACAGATTCATGAATTGTATTCTTTTTTTCAAGACAACATTAGAAGCTTTAGCTATGAAAGGGAGGCTGAGAATAATAAAAGTATCTTAACAGGGAAAAGAGCAATAAGGCTTTTCTTTGAAGATATGGAGAAGATGAATGTTGATATCCACTCTGATAATGATGTATTAAAAATAGATGGTGTTCGTGAAATATTGAGTATCATAAAAAGTGCTAAAATAATTCTGCTAAGAAATAAAAACTCTGAGCTTCCTGAAGCAGACAAGGAATTTTACAATACTTTGATTTACCACGAATTGGTTTTCAGTATTTTTCCTGCCGGTGAAGTAGAGAACGAAGATCCGTTAGTTTTAAAGAAATGTAAGTTGTGCGAGATTAATCATGGAAATTTTCCCCCAATAATTTTTCATGAAATACAAGAGCTTAAAAAACAATTATAAGAATAAAATAATGGACAAAAAAGAGCTAAAAAAATTTCTAATCGAAAACGAATACCACACCATTGCAAACACTGAAGAAAGGTTGCTGGAATTTGTAAATGGTACCATGCTGAATAGAAATGATGTTATTGATCTAGACGACCAATCACACACCAGACAAGAAGAGGGGTTAAGGAAAAAACTGGACGAGCAAGTTCATGTTCATCACCACCATCTTGAAGAAATTGAAGCACTAAGTTTTAACCCTTCGGATGTTGTAGAGCCGGGAGCTGTTATTAAAGTAAATGATAGATACATGGTAATTGCAACTGCTGACGGTAATTTTAAGTTTGAAGGTAAGGACTTTATTAGTATTTCTACCAAAGCTCCCATATACCAATGTATGATGGGTAAGAAAAAAGGGGATGTGTGCAGTTACAATAACAACGATTTTAAAATTGAAGAAATATACTAGTTATGAAAGCAATATATAACGGAGAAATAATTGCAGAGAGCAATAATACCATAGTTATTGAAGGAAATCACTACTTTCCGCCACATAGTGTTAAAAGCCAATTTTTAAAGGAAAGCAATACACACTCTACGTGTCCTTGGAAAGGTTTGGCATCTTATTATACGATTGAAGTAAACGGTTCAACCAGTACTGATGCAGCCTGGTTCTATCCAAATCCTTCTGATAAAGCTGTGGAAATTACAAATTATGTGGCTTTTTGGAAAGACGTTATAATAACAGAATGAGTTTACATGTTTACTAAGTTAGAACTGAACGGAATTGAAGCGCTGGTGCATTTCCCGGAAAATTATTCTGATGAAAACGAATACCCAGTTTTTATTGGAATTTCCGGAGGAGAGCAGTCCCCAGGAATGGTTGAGTTTAGTGCAAGTACATATTTTAATTCAGCCTTTTTTAAAAATTATATCAGCATAGTTCCGATTAATACTAACCATCATAATTTCAAAGATTATTCGCCAGATGATGTAAAGAACTTTATTGAGGGTATTCGTGATTATTTTAATGTAACAAATTCAAACTGGGCTATTGCAGGAGTATCAAATGGAGGAAAAGCGGCATTTAATTTTGTTGCACAAGATCCATTATTGTTTTTATATGTGGCTGTGTTTCCGGGAGGGATTTTTGAAAATAAACCAAACAAAGAATGGAGTCATCTGCATGTGGTTTTAGCCAACGGCAAAAAGGATGGGCATTCGTGGTTATCAGAATCTGAAACGACTTATCAAAAACTTTTATCTGTAGTTTCCAGCATTGAAATTATGGTTATTTCCGGGCAAAGTCATATAATCACCAAGGAGTATGATATAAATTTAGTTTATTCTAAATTATTTCAACATCAATTAAATTAACGCTTTGACGGTATTTTGAATGAGGTTTTTAAGCCCGATCAGTTTGCTAAAACCTTTGTCAATATAACACACCTCTTGATTTTTGAATAGAATGAAAAATAGATTTATAGAGATTAGGAGAAAATCTGAAGATTTATGCAAACCTTTGCTTATTGAAGATTATTCGTTGCAACCTTCAGAATTTGTATCACCACCAAAATGGCATTTGGCGCACACCAATTGGTTTTGGGAAGAATTTATTCTGACAAAATATCTGGAGGGCTATACCGTTTATAATCCTGATTTTTCATATCTATTTAACAGTTATTATAATACCATTGGGAAAAGGGTCTTGAGGCCGAATAGAGGATTAATGACCAGGCCATCTGTTGAAGAAGTTTACAGGTATCGAAAATATGTAAACGATGCTATGGAAAAGTTGCTTTCCATCAATTTTGATAAAGAGCTTTTAGACCTAGTTGAGATTGGCATTAATCATGAAGAGCAACATCAGGAGCTTTTTATATATGATATAAAATATATTTTTGGCAATCAGCCTACTTTTCCGGTTTATGGCGATTCTTATGGCTTTATTGAACAGAGTACAACAAACGGATATATTAAAATCCTGGAAGGCACTTATACTATTGGTCATCAAGCTGAAAGTTTTAGCTTCGACAATGAATTAGGCGCACATAAAGTTTATTTAAATGATTTTGAAATTTCTACTCAGTTAGTAACGAACGCTGAATTTATAGAATTCATTGAAAATGGAGGATATACCAATTTTAATTTTTGGCATGATGAAGGGTGGCATTGGGTAAATGACAATAAAATTGGAGCGCCTTTATATTGGCATATGATAGATGGCGAGTGGTTTAAATATGACTTAGATGGATTACAAAAAGTTAATTTATCAGAGCCTATAAATCACATCAGTTTTTATGAAGCCTTTGCTTTTGCCGAATATAAGGCAATGCGATTGCCAACAGAATTTGAATGGGAAATTGCTTCCGATTATTTTAGCTGGGGACAACTTTGGGAATGGACCAATAGTGCTTATTTACCGTACCCTAATTTCAAAAAATCTCCTGGTGCAATTGGTGAATATAACGGGAAGTTTATGATTAACACTATGGTTTTAAGGGGAGCATCGGTTGCTACAGCTAAAAACCATAGTAGAAAAACATACAGGAATTTTTTTCATCCGAATATGCGTTGGCAATATTGCGGGATCAGGTTGGTAAAATAACAGCATATAGTTAGCATTCAATTATTACAACAAAAGAGATACAATGGAAAATATTTTTGTCGGCACCTATGTAGAGGTATTGAATATTAAAGGCTTACTTGAAAGTAATGGAATTTCTACGTTTTTGTTAAACGAAAACATGGCAGTTATTGAACCTGTTATTTCTTCGGGTGGTTTTAATTCTGCAATTCTTCAAGTTAGATCTGAGGATTTTGACTATGCAACTAAACTCCTTCAAGAATATGAAAATGGAATCTCATAGCCGGTACTTTTATTGGAGCAAAATTGATATCAAGAAATGAAAAAAATAGAATTACAAATAAAAAACAAAGACGGAGAATCATTGGCTGCTCATCTAAGAACACCGATGAATGGTCAAATTAACAACATCGCAATTTTTGCACACTGCTTTACCTGTTCGTCTGATTTGGCTGTGGTTAGAAACGTTTCATCCGAACTAACAAGCCAGGGAATAAGTGTGTTGAATTTTGATTTTACAGGACTTGGGGACAGTGGTGGAGACTTTAGTGAAACTACCTTTTCTAATAACATATCTGATATTATAGCTGTCAATGACTTTCTAACGGAAAATTATATTGCGCCCACGATATTGATTGGCCATTCCCTTGGTGGTGCGGCAGCAATTATTGCCGCTAACTTACTGCCAAATATTCAAGCAGTAGTGTCTATTGCTGCGCCGTCATACGTAAAGCATGTAACCAAACATTTTGGAGCTTCCGAAGACATAATTAACAAAAATGGAGAAGCTGTCCTATCAATTGGAGGCAGACCTTTTAAAATAAAAAAAACAATTTATTGATGACTTAGAAGCCCACAATTTAGAAGATGAGGTGAAGATATTGCGCAAACCATTATTAATATTACATTCTCCTCAAGATTTGATTGTTGGTATTGAAAACGCAGCTGCCCTGTATCATAGGGCATTTCACCCAAAAAGTTTTATCAGCCTTGATGGCGCTGACCATTTGATTACCAATAAAAAAGATGCTTTTTACGTGGCCGAAGTTATTTCGAGTTGGGTAAACAGGTATGTTGAAATAAAAAAAGAGAAAGAAGAAATAAAAGATACTGAGGGTGAACAAGTGCTGGTGTATCACGAGACTATTGTACCATTTACAAATCACATTTATACTAAAACGCATCATATTTATGGAGACGAACCTGTTGCCTATGGTGGGGACGATTTAGGGTTGTCACCTTATGAATTATTAAATGCCGCGATTGGTTCCTGTACCGTATTAACTTTAAAATTGTATGCTCAAAGAAAACAATGGGATTTAAAAGAAGTTTTCGTGTATTTGAGCTACTCCAAAAAGCATGCTGCTGAGCTAGGTTTGGAAGTGGAAGAAATGGGACAATTGGATCACATTTCTAAAAAAATTAAACTTATTGGTGACCTGACGGAAGAACAAAAAATTAGATTAGAAGAAATTGCTTCAAAATGTCCGGTGCATAAGACAGTGGCAAGCAAAGTATATTTTGATACCGAACTCATTTGATTTGATAACATCAAACGAATTTGTACCTTGTATCGATAGCAATTATCCGTTCTTAAGGTCAATCTCCTGGAATCGTTCCCTAAATTGTTGCGGAGTCATTCCCGTTTTTTTCTTAAAGAACCGTGCGAAATAAGCAGGATCATTAAACCCCAGTTCAAAAGTGATTTCCGCAGCAGTTTTATTAGTTTGCGCCAACATTTTTTTTGCTTCAAATAATAGTTTACTTCCGATTATCTTACTTGGTCTTGCAGCATTTAATTGATAAAGTGTTTTAAGCAGTCCTTTTGGACTTATATCAAGCTGCTTTGCATAATCTTCTACGGTATGCACTGTTTTGTACTGTTTTTGCATCAAATCATCGAACCCTTTTAGAAACTTATAACTTGACGAAAAGCGAATATCAAATGAATCAACCAAAATAGAATCGATTATAGATTTTATCTGTATTTCTTTTGTTAAAGAATTTTCGAATTCGCACTTAATGAAATTAAAACAGTCTTCGATCCGGCTTCTTGCAGATTTATCCGTTATCGAAATTATTGTTGTTTGGTTTATGGAATCAAACAAGTGGTTATTATAAAAACTCTTAATTAAAGAGATTGATGACGAGAAATAATCCCCGTCAAACTGAATGTACTTTGTCACTTTCTCAGTTATACAACTCATATAAACTTCCCCGGGAGCTAAAAAGACAAGTGAGTAGGGGTCAATTTCGATGTTCTGATAGTTAAGTTCCAACTCACATTTATCACATATTATCCATATCAGCTGGTAAGTCTCACTATTATCTATTGTTAATTCAAAAGAATCAGTGTAATTAATGTTGAAGTTTTTTGCATTAGCCATTTGAATTATTGTAAGAAATTATTTGTTTAATAATTGATCCAAAGAAAGGAAAAATGTACAATAAAATACTGATCTCTAAGTATTATTTTTGAACAAATATAATTAAAAAGGGAACTGTTTTGACTACTTAAAACTAACAAAATCCGCTTTCCCGGCATATTTTCTTGTCCTTTTAGAATTCATTTAAAGCGTTTCTATTTAACGTAAAAAAAATGTAACGATGGATTGGGAACGAGCACATTTTAAGATGAAGATAAAAAAGTAACTTTTGAAGGAAAAACTGAATATATACAATAATAAATTATTCCTTGCAGGCATTTCATTTAGCGTCCTGTTTTGTATTATAGGAATACTATTTCCAAATACGCTATTCAATTTTCTGTCTTTTTCAAATGAATGTATTTTAGATAAATTTAGATTCTTCTACTTATTGTTTGGGTTAATAATTGTTCTCTTTGCGCTGCTACTTATTTTCCTGCCTTTCAGCAAAAAAAAATTAGGTGACACAAAGCCTGAATACTCCTATTTTTCCTGGATTGCGTTGTTGTACAGTACAGGAATGGGTTCCGGATTATTATTAAGGGCGGTTCAGGAACCGATGTATTATTTAAAAAACCCTCCTGTAACTGTTTATGAATCCAAACAAATTGCTCTTCAATATACCTTTTTCCATTGGGGATTTACCCCTTGGGCAATGTATAGTTTATTAGGGTTAATAGTTGCGTCTAATCTTTATAACAGAAAAGAGAGGAATTTTTTAACGGCCATTGTAGCGAATATCGGCAATAGTACAATTAAGAAAATTACTCCTCTATTTATTATTATAATTACTGTCGCAGGAGTTATTGCTTCAATTGGTTTAGGGACAAGCCAATTTATCGGCGGAATCAATCAATACTTTAATTTAGATATAGGCTATAAATCTTTATTGATTACAGTTTTAATAATAGGTACAATTGGAACGCTTTCTGCATTAACGGGGATTTCTAAAGCGATAAAATATCTTGCCGATTTTGATATGACTGTGTCATTATTGTTATTGGCTTTCGTGGCTTGCTTTCTTAATTTTCAAGAGTATTTCTATAATACCATTTTAGCAATCTATCATTACATAATTCATTTCTTTGAGATGAGTTTGTCAATGGGGAATTTTAAAACCTCTGAGCAATTCAACAAAGATTGGACGGTTTTTTATTGGGCTTTTTGGTTGGCCTGGGTTCCTTTTACAGGGATATTTATAGCACGAATTTCTAAAGGTAGAACCATTAGAGAGTTTCTTTTTGCTACGATATTCGTTCCGGCAATTGCAACAATCATTTGGTTTTCTGTTTTTGCAAATAGCGCATTTGAAATAGTAAAAAAATCAGACACCAGTCAATTTGATAATGTTTTTACCTCCTTATTTGTTTTTTTAGAGCATTATCCATTATCCATAATTACTGTTTTCTTAGCCGCTATCTTGGTTTTAGTTTCAATAATCAATTCAGTCGATTCAGCCATTTTTGTTTTAGGAATGTTTAGCGATGGCGGGAAAGAAGTGCCATCAAAAAAGCATAAACTTTTTTGGGGTATAATTATTACAACCACAGCTATTGGACTTACTGCCGTTGGTAGTAACGATCTACTTCAAGCCATTAGCAACTTACTTATTATTCTGGCGCTTCCATTCAGTCTTTTATACTTGTATATAATAATTTCTTTCGCAAATGAATTAATTGAAAAGCGAACCAGATTAGAGTAAGAATTGGAATTTGAAAAGGGTAAGAGAATCGATATTAAAAAAATAATAATGTTGGAACAATTTAAAAAGGAAGTAATTGAAGGGCTAAGCAAAGTAAAGCAAAAAACACTGCCTTCAAAATACTTTTATGATAAGAAGGGGATGAGTTATTTGTAAAAATAACAAGGCTTCCTGAATATTACCTTACTCGTGCAGAAATGGAGATATTTCGAGAAAAGACCAGCGATATCATTGCGGCTTTACAACTCGATAAAGCCAAAAAATACAGTGTTGTTGAGCTTGGAGCAGGAGACGGAACCAAGACTATACATTTATTAGGAGAGCTAATAACCAGAGAGTATGATTTTGAATATTTCCCTATTGATATTTCTATCGATGCCCTGAATGGAATTAAAGCTTTTTTAAATGCTGAACTTCCAACATTAGTTGTGAAACCTAACCATAATGATTACTTCAAAGTCTTGGAAAACTTACATCAAGACGGGACAATTAAGATTATTCTTTTTCTAGGGTCAAATATTGGAAACCTTGCTGATGAACAGGCAACAGAATTTATTTATCAGCTTGGTTCTAGTTTAAAAAAAGGCGACAAAATTATTTTGGGCGTTGATTTGAAAAAAGCTAAAGAAATTGTTCTGCCGGCGTACAATGATAATCAAGGTGTCACGGCCGAATTCAATTTAAATCTATTGGATAGGATTAACAAGGAATTAGGCTCAAATTTTAATAGGGATAATTTTAGTCACATAGCGGTTTATGACGAAGCAGTTGGAATTGCTAAAAGTTATATTAAAAGTCTAATTAAACAATCAGTAAAATTTGGTGAACATCAATTCAATTTTGAGAAAGACGAATTAATCCATACTGAGGTTTCAAGAAAGTATGATGATCGAATAGTGAAGAACATTTTATCTAAAACAGATATTACCTGGCAACATAAAATTGTCGACAACAATAATCTTTTTGCGGATTATATTTTAGAAAGAAATTAAAAAACAACAACTAAACAACCAACAACACAAAGACCAAATGCCAGAAATGCACTACCTACAGCAGGTTATAAATATCCCTTTGTTGAAGTTAAATTATTTGATAATTTATGATATTTAAAGGAAAACTAGAGGAACACTTATTTGTATCCATCATAACTCCCGAAAGGATGTATATGTTCAATCAGGATTTAAAAACCGGACTATCTATTATATGGAATGTTGGAGAGCAGGCCAATATTACAATAGATAGTCAACCCTATGTGATAGATAAAGATTGCTTTATATTTATAACTAGTTTTCATACTATTCAAAATTTAGAATTTGAAAAACTAAAAGTTATTCAATTTAATAAACCTTTTTACTGTGTTGAAAACCACGACAGCGCAGTTGGATGTAAAGGGTTATTGTTTTTTGGAGCTTCTACGGTACCCAGTATTCAATTAGAAAAAAAGAATTTAAGACAATTTGATTTGTTGTGGAAGATTTTTGAAATGGAAATTGAGCAAATGGACGACTACTCGCAAGAGATGCTAAAGTCATTGTTAAAACGTTTTTTAATTTTATGTGTAAGGATTTATAGAAGTCAAAGTCTAAATGTTAACAGCGCCGCAAATTCAATTGGAGTTATCAGGGAATTTAATTACCTGGTCGAAAAGCATTATAAAACCAAAACCACAGTTGAAGCGTATGCCAATATGCTTTTTAAATCTCCTAAAACGCTGTCCAATTTTTTTAAAATGCACATCGACAGAACGCCTATTGAGATTATTAACGACAGAAGATTACTGGAGGCTAAAAGATTGCTAAAATATTCTACTATTCCAATCCAGGAGATTGCAGACGAACTTTCGTTTGGGATGTCCAAGCTTTTAGCAATTTTATAAAAAAGCAAACGGGGAAAACGCCCCGTACTATTAGGTCTGAATAGGTTATAGGGAAATATTTGCAATAAACAGGAATGTTTGTTTAAATGCTGGTCTTTTTGTTCTTACACGTCAAAATTAGAGGTTTAATTGTAAATTATAATGCTGTTAAAATATTATCTAAACATATTTACTTACCAATTACAAAGATAGGTTCAGGGAGATGATTAGTCTTAAAAGGGAATAATTCACAAGTATTAAGGAAGTTTGGATAATTAGATGATTGCATCATCAGCGTAAATTTGTACCATAGTTTGATGCCTTAAAAATTGTGAAAATAAATCAAATAATTGAATAGAGGTATTCAATCACGAACAGAGTATAATTGTTTAATTTAAAAAAATAACCAATGAAAAATATACAATTTGCCACATTTGGTGGAGGATGTTTTTGGGGTGTTGAAAAATTTCTGCAAAACATACCAGGAGTTATTGATGCTGTTTCAGGATATGCAGGAGGAGAATTTATTGATCCATCCTATTCTGATGTTTGTGGGGGAAGAACAGGACACGCAGAAGTAGTAAATGTAGAATTTGATGCGGATGTCATTACTTATAGTTTGTTATTAGAGAAGTTCCTTTCAAAATATGGTAAAACATCCAGTTCTAATTTAGATTCCGTTTCGCAATATCGATCTATTGTCTTATATCGAAATAGTGAACAAGAGGAAGCAACTAGGAATGTATTTAAAAAAATTACAGCAATTGAAGGAAACGAAATAACAACACAAATAGTGGCGTTAGAGAAATTTTATATTGCAGAAGATTATCATCAGGACTATCATGGCAGTTGCAGGGTTGCAAGCTAAAAAAATGTTTGCAAACTTAACTGCAATGTATCAACATAGATAGTATTAAAAGCTTTTTTATGATTAAGTTAGTTTATTGATTTATTCTCCCAAGGGTAAAACTTTGGGAGTTTAATTTTTAAAAAGAAAAGATGGAAAATGATAAAAAAACGAAAATGGAAAGTTCAGAAATAGTACACCATCCAGATTTAAAAATTTTCGTCATGAGAGTTGGCGATGATTTTGCCAAAATTGAATACACAGAAAAAGGTAATTGTTATTACTTGGTATATTCAGAAGTGCCAGAACATTTAAGGGGAAAGGGAATAGGCAGAGAGCTCGTTGAAAAAACGTTTGAATACTTACATGAAAACAAAATTAAAGGTGTGGCTGTATGTTCTTATATTAAAGCAATCGCGATCAAAAGCAATAAGCTTCATATGTTAGCTTAAAATAGTATCAAGCTTGAATTGCGTGGTATAACTGGGATGTTCCATGCTCTTCTGTAGCCCAAACAAATACAAATAAAATTATGTTTATGAAACCAGAGACATGGAATATTATTTCCACCGAAAACGATGTTTTGGATATTATAGAAAAGTCAACTGTGAAGCCTCAAGTCATTTTTAAAGATAGTGTTACTTGTGGTATCAGTGCCTTTGCGAAAGAAAGACTAATTGATAGCTTTGGCTTAATTGAAAGCGAAGCCGATTTTAATTATTTGGATTTACTTTCGTATAGAGCCATTTCTAATTTTATAACCACAACGTTAGGAGTAATACATCAATCGCCGCAGATAATTGTTTTGATAGATGGAAAAGTTGTATACAGAGATTCACATCATTCTATCGATGCCCGAAAAATAGCGGAGAAAATCAGTACTTTTATAAAATAATCAAAATTTATGAAAGCAGTATTTAATAATCAGATAATTGCGGAAAGTGATAAAACCATTTCTTTTGAAGGGAATACTTATTTTCCTAAAAATGGGATAGTTGAAAAATACTTTAAACAAAGTAAAATAAGTTCCGTTTGCGATGAAAAAGGAGTTGCTCATTATTATACTGTTGAAGTAAACGGTGAGATTAGGGATGAAGCCGCTTGGTGTTATCCGGAGGCATCAGAGTATGCGAAAGTGATAGAGAATTACATTGCTTTTTGGAAAGGGATTAAGATAGAACATGATGTATAAATAGGTTTGGTCATTTTACCCAATCATATTTAATTCAGTCAAGTCAAAATACATTATTTAAAATGCCGCGCATCGAAGTTCAATTTGGTGCAGCGGCTATTTTTTTAATTCTTTACAGCGATTGCCAGCTAGTGAGTAAGCCACTACTTCAAGGGCATTATACGCACCATTCGCATTTCAAAAGAAAATTTTTGGTTACTAAATAAATTTTTGTAAGGTTTTCAAAGTTTTCTATACAAAGCTAAAAAAGGGAGGATGTAAGCAACTTTTCGACCCGCAAATAAATTATTAATAACTAAAAAGTAAAAAAATGGAAAATGTTACCACTGTAACGGAAAATGTTATCACTGTCCCAACAAGGGATCAAGTAAGTTCGGCAAATCAGGAAATATTTGATGGCCTGAAAAAAGCATTGGGCTTTGTCCCAAATCTTTATGCCACAATGGGCTATTCGAATAATGGCCTGGGCCGTTATCTGGCTTATCAAAATGCAAAAACTTCCCTGACTAATAAAGAAAAGGAAGCCGTTAACCTAATTGTAAGCCAGGTGAATGGCTGTGTATATTGCCAAAGTGCACACACAGTTATTGGGAAAATGAATGGGTTTAGCGATGAGCAAATTCTGGACCTACGCAAAGGGCGTAGTGAAAATGCCAAGCTAAATGCGTTAGTGCAACTTGCAGCTGACATTACAGAAAACCGAGGAAAAGTGAATGCTGAGAGTACGGCAGCCTTTTTTGAACAAGGTTACACCAACGAAAACCTTGTTGACTTAATCCTTCTAGTAAGCGATAAAACCGCTATGAACTATCTTCACAATCTAACAAAAATTCCAGTAGATTTTCCAATAGCACCGACGTTGTAAACGTAACACAATTGGAGATAAGGCCTCGTTTAATGGGATGTGTTGTAATGGATATAATATGTCCCGTTATTCAGAGGATTTGTTAGGGAAAAATTTGATATATCTATATCGAAAAGATTTCATAAAATAACAGTCAATTTCACCCCCAACATCAATTCAGAACAT
The DNA here is from genome assembly GCA_033557465.1 of Ichthyophis bannanicus. Lineage (NCBI taxonomy): Eukaryota > Metazoa > Chordata > Amphibia > Gymnophiona > Ichthyophiidae > Ichthyophis > Ichthyophis bannanicus. The sequence goes on from CM066039.1 coordinate 339,839,755, forward strand.
TTTTTGTAAGGTTTGCATAGATTCTACTACTAAGCCTTAAAAGCTCAAACAATTTAACAACAGGTAAAAAGATAATAAAATGAAAAAAGTAGCAATCAACGGATTCGGTCGTATAGGACGATCAGCACTCAAACTAATCTTCGATACTAACGATCTTGAGGTTGTTGGGATAAATGATTTGATGAGCATAGAGAATGCAGTATATCTTCTTCAATACGACAGTAATTATGGAAAGTACAAAAAAAATGTCAGCTTTGAAGGGGACACTATTTTTGTAGGGGAGAAAGCAATTAAGTATACAAGCATACGTGATATTGCAGATTTGCCTTGGAAAGATCTCGAAGTAGATGTAGTTATTGAAAGCACGGGGCTGTTTACAAGTCAGGGTGATGCGGAAAAACATATTTTAGCAGGCGCTAAATCGGTAGTAATTTCGGGACCTACTAAAGATACCCCAACAGTAGTGCATGGGGTAAATACTGAAACTGGCAAGGTCTCCATTTTTTCATGCGCCAGTTGCACAACAAATAATATTAGTCCTATCATTGAAATTTTGGGTAGAAGGATAGGCATTAAAAAAGCTATTCTTAATACCATTCATGGATATACAGCTTCACAAACTCTTGTGGATGCTCCATCGAAAAGAGAGCCGAGAATGGGTAGAGCAGCTGGATTCAACATATCACCAGCAGCCACCGGAGCAGCTATAGCTACGACTAAGGTGTTACCAGAATATACAGGAAAATTTGATGGTATTGCTGTAAGGGTTCCTGTTCCTGTAGGTTCGCTTTCCGATATTACTTTAATTGCTGAAAGACCAACAAGTGCAGAAGAAATCAATCAGATATTGACTGAAGAAGCTGCTACAGACAGGTACGAAAAAGTAGTTGCCGTAACAAATGATCCAATCGTTTCAACCGATATCATAGGAAGCAGTTTTGCTGCAACAATAGATTTGGATATGACGAGGGTTGTCGATGGCGATTTAGTGAAGGTAATGGCCTGGTATGACAATGAGTGGGGTTTTACCAATCAAATGATACGACAAATACAGTCGATGTTTGCTGATAGTTAAGAAATTTATAATCACATAGAATGAAACTTTAGTGTCATTTAACCAACAGGTTTCAGTTCTCATCATTCCGTGCTAATTGGAGCACGGAAAAATTTAAATCTTGTTTTTATGGAAATTTTAAATAATGAAATCCAGCCATGGCACTTGGAGAGTGTGAAAAACGATGTAGTGCCACATTATACAGACTTTAAAGGAAAACCTTTATTGATTTTGTTTTTTTATTTGGGTTGTCCGGGGTGCGTGGCAAGAGCTATACCATTCGCTAATAAAATGGTTTATGAACACGGCGATAAAATCAGTGTACTCGGTATCCATAGTAATTTCGAGGGACCGGAATATAGTGATGACGATATCGTAAACACATTAAATTCACTATATGTCAGATTCCCATTTTATAGAGATTCCGGTTTCGCCACTACATTCCATGACTACCAAGCAGCGGGAACACCTCATTGGATACTGGTAAACAAAGACGGCGAGGTAATTCGTTCTATATTCGGTTCGGATCCTAATCGTGGGCTGTTGCGATTGGATTATGCAATTAATGAGGAAATCAGCAAAAATTAAATATCAAAACTGATTGGAAAAAGAAAAAGTTTTGACAATAATGAGAACATAGTACAAACTAAAATACATTGATTATGGAAAATTTAAAAAAAGCATATATAGCCGGTGGATGCTTCTGGGGCATGGAAGACCTTTTCAGAGTACGTCCGGGAGTAAAAGATACTGAAGTAGGCTATCTAGGAGGGCAAAATGATAATCCTACCTATCGTGACCATCCCGGTCACGCGGAAGGAATAGAGATTACTTACGATGCGAATGTGACATCGTACAAAGAACTCTTGGATTATTTTTTCAGAATCCATGACCCAAGTACGGTCGACAGACAAGGTAACGATAGAGGCTCCAGTTATCGTTCAGCATTGTTTATCCAGAACGATCAGGAAAGAAGCGACGCGGAGGAAATTATCAAGATTGTTGATGAATCAGAACGCTGGCCAGCGAAAGTTGTCACTAAGCTTGAACCTTTCACTAAATTCTGGCCTGCCGAAGATTACCATCAAGATTATCTTGTGAAAAATCCAAATGGATATACCTGCCACTTTGAAAGGTTTGGAACTTTTCTATAAGATGATTTATTAATGTTACCCGTTAAAAATCTTCCTTGATTTGATTGCCAAATTCTTGCCTAAGAGCGGTGAGCTTTGGACTTATGTAATTTTGGCAGAAAGGCGCATCCTTATGCTTGAGATAATAATTTAATTGGCTTTCGACGTTTTCCTTAAAGGATTTGAATGGAATTACCTGGGTAACATATTTAATATTGTTTTCTGACTCCATGCTATAAATCTTTTGGAGTGTTACGGTTTTGTCAGCTTCATCAAAATAGTAGATAGCTGAGCGATATTTGTCTCGCATGCTATGCCGACTTGTGCTGCTATGGGTGAGCAGGTGCACTTCGATTAAGGTTTCAAGCGTAATGTCAGTATTGAAATGTACAATGACAGCTTCTGAAAAGGTGTCAAACGGCGCCTCAGAAGCTATCCAACCTTGCTCTACACTGTCGACTCCTTTTAATGATTGGAACACTGCTTCAGTGCACCAGTGGCAACCGCCTCCGAAACCTATTTTATGATTTTTCATAGCATTAAAATTAATAAAAGCATTGCAGAATTTAACTGCAATGCTTTTTATTTTTTTAGGAACTTTTTGCTAGTGAGTGTTCCACCAGTTTTTGTTTTAGTATTGCCATATCGTGGCTGACTTTCTTGTCCACTATCTTTGCATAATTTTGTGTACTTCTTAAATCTTTGTGTCCAAGCATTTTGCTTACCGTTTCAATTGGAACATCATTTGAGAGTGTTATTGTAGTCGCAAATGTATGTCTTGCGATATGAAAAGTAAGCTCCTTGTTTATTCCACATAAATCAGCAATTTCTTTTAAGTACGCATTCATTTTTTGATTACTTAATACAGGTAACAAAGTTTCGGTATTATTAGCTGCTGGATTATTTTCGTATTTTTTGAGTATTTGCTCCGGTATAGGCAGGAGTGGTATCCTTGATTCTACTTCTGTTTTTTGCCTGTTTTTATAAATCCATTTTACTCCATCAATCCCAATTACCAAATGTGAGGGAGTCAAGTTTTTAACATCCACATAAGCCAAACCTGTAAAACAGCTGAATATAAAGATGTCTCTGACCAATGACAATCTTTGCGTGGCAAACGACTTATCAACTATAAATTGTATTTCATCTTCGGTGAGGTAAACACGATCTGTTTTTTTGACCTTTCCTTTATAACCTAAAAAAGGATCTCTTTCTATCCATCCGTTTGCATAACACTGCTTAACTATTTTACCAAAATTCCGGATATATTTTATAGTGGAATTGTTATTACATTTCTTAACAGTCCTGAGATAGAAATCGTAGTCGTTTATGAATGCAAGATCGATTCTGTGAATTGAAATATCATTAAGGTTGAATTTGTATTTCAAAAATTCCTTTGTGTGACTCAATGAAGTTAAATATCTTTTGTATGTGTTTTCTGCGAAGTCTTTTCCAATCAACATTTGTAAATTGTCATTATGGAGTTGAAAGATTGAAATTAATGTCCGTTGCTTTTCTTCTATTCCAAGATATCTATTTTTAAAAGATTGAGCCGTTATCTCAATATTCTTGGTCACCATTTCCCGCTCCGTTTCATAAACCTTACTTTTCATTAATTCGAGATAACTATTTAGTGTTCTGGTTTCTTCCGATGTTCCCTTCACTTTACCCGAAACAGAATTCCATTTTACAGGATCGATGAATTTAGATGTGCTTAACTCGATTCGGACACCGTTGATAGTAATTCTCAGGTAAATTGGGATTAGACCATTTTTAGCTGATTTCGAACTCTTGATATAAAAGAGTATTGATAATTTGTGTTTCATGTCTTTGTCTTTTGGTGTAAATCGTCAGCAAAAAGTGGACTGATTTAGTTCAAAACTAAGAGAGTGTTTTCAAAATCCTTAAATTTGAATTATTATGAAAACACCCAAGAAAAAAACAGCAGAGAATTTCATCAAAGACATTCGTAGAAACACACGAAGAATCTTTAGTTCTGAACAAAAAATTCAGATTGTTATGGAAGCTTTACGAGCAGAAATGTCAGTTGCAGAATTGTGTCGTAAGTATTCCATTAATGAATCTCAGTTTTATAAGTGGAACAAAGAATTTTTGGAAGCAGGTAAAAAGCGTTTAGCAGGCGATGTAACAAGAGAAGCTACGAGTGATGAAGTATCAGAGCTCAAGAAAGAAAATCAGTCTTTAAAAGTAATGATTGCCGATTTAGTTTTACGCTACGATATTGTAAAAAAAGCTTGGACATGCTGGATTAACTGAAAAGTTTAAGAAATATATGCGACTTACAGTATCCGAAAAACAAGAAATCATTCACATGGTTACTCGTTCAGAAATTGGCGTAAATCGAACACTTCGGGAGATTGGAATCAATAAAAGTACGTTTTACAATTGGTATCATGCTTACAGCGAAAATGGTGTTGAAGGATTGCTTCCAACCAAAAGAGCAGCAAACAGGCAATGGAATAGCATTCCACAAGAGCAGAAGAATTTGGTTGTAAAATTAGCTTTAGATTATCCTGATTTGTCTTCTCGAGAATTAGCCTATAAAATCACTGATGAACAACAGATATTCCTATCAGAATCAAGTGTTTATCGGATTTTAAAGTCAAGAGGTTTAATTACAGCTCCAGCTCATATTTTTCTGAGTGCAGGTAATGAATTTACAGACAAAACAGGCTTTGTTCATCAAATGTGGCAAACGGATTTTACCTATTTTAAAATATTGGGTTGGGGTTGGTATTACTTGAGTACGGTTTTAGATGATTACAGCCGATACATTGTGCATTGGGAACTTTGCTCAAGCATGAAAGCCGATGATGTAAAAAGAACTGTGGATACTGCCATTAAAAAAGCAAAATTGGTAACTAAACAAAAACCAAAACTCTTGTCAGACAATGGTTCGTGCTATATTGCAAGCGAATTAAAAACGTATTTAAAAGACAATTATCAAATGCAACAAGTACATGGCAGACCCAATCATCCACAAACACAAGGAAAAATTGAACGCTATCACAGAACTATGAAAAACGTGGTAAAACTTGATAATTACTTTGCTCCCGAAGAATTAGAAGCTGCCTTAGAACAGTTATTTTATCGCTATAACAATGAACGCTATCAAGAATCATTAAACAACTTAACCCCAGCAGATGTCTATTTTGGAAGAGGTGAAATGATTTTAAAAGAACGTGAACGATTAAAGAAAATGGCTATTATTGGCCGAAGAAATGAGTACCAAAAATTAAAATTAACAACAAATCAAAAAAAACATTTATCTTTGAATTATTAACTAAATACTCTCTTAGGAAAAGTCCACTTTAGTTTGAAGACGTACATGGTTGAGACTCTTCTTAATTGAATTTATTATTAACAAACTGCATTATACTTTTCAGAGTAATGCTATAATTTATCGCTTCATAAAAATGAAATCAAATCATAAATCAACACTCATATTTGTATTAATAGTTGTCGTAATTGACACCGCAGGTTTTGGACTAATTTTTCCAGTTCTACCACAACTACTAATTAATCTACTTCAATCAGACATCAGCACAGCCGCCAAATACGGAGGCTGGCTCTCATTTGCTTATGCAATTATGCAATTTGTTTTTGCACCAGTTTTAGGGAATTTAAGCGACCAATATGGCAGGCGACCAGTACTTTTAAGCTCATTGTTTGGGTTTAGCATCGACTGCATTTTTCTTGCTTTTGCACCAAATATTTTGTGGCTTTTTGTTGGGCGGACAATTGCAGGTATAACAGGAGCAAGCTATTCCGTTGCATCTGCTTGTGTTGCCGACATTAGCACAGACGATAATAGAACTAAAAATTTCGGACTTATAAACGCAGGCTTTGGTTTGGGGTTTATAATTGGACCCATAATTGGCGGAACATTGGGACAATTCGGAACTCATACACCCTTTATTGTTGCTGCTATTTTAAGTTTTATCAATTTTATTTTCGGCTATTACTTTTTCCCGGAATCGTTAAAAGCAAATAACCGCAGGAAATTTGACAGGAAAAGAGCTAATCCATTTGGTTCCCTCAAACACTTACAGAAATTCCCATTGATAAAAACTTTAGTGCTATCAATGATTTTTGTTTCCATCGCTAATCACAGTATGGAAAGTGTTTGGGCATTTTTCACCATTGAAAAATTTAAGTGGAGCACCTCTCTTGTTGGCTACTCATTAGCATTTATAGGCATTCTATCAATTATCGTTCAGTTATGGTTAGTCAGTATTTTGGCAAAAAAATTGGGCGACAAACGAATGGCAGTATTAGGATTTGTACTTTTGATGACGGGCTTTTTTCTGTTTGCTTTTACACCGTGGCAATGGTTGCTCTTTACCGCTTTATTACTTTTCATAGTTGGTGGAATTCATGGCACAGCCGTTCAAAGTATTATGTCTTCTGCAATGCCCGACAACGAACAAGGTGAACTTCAAGGTGCTTTAGGCAGTTTAATGGGCTTGACAACTCTGATTGCACCACCGTTAATGACAAGCAGTTTTTCTTACTTTACGGGAAAACAATCCGAGATTTATTTTCCAGGAATTCCTTTTTTAATTGCTTCAATATTGACATTAATTAGTTTAATTTTGTTTCTTAAAAGTTTTAAAAAATCAAATAGACTGATAAAATCGGTGGACAAGTAATGACCATATAGACAGAAAACAACGAACCGCTAACAGCACCTAAAAAAAATGGCGGGCGAAGTGCGAATATAAACAGTTGTGCAACTAATAAACATTGTGCGTTTAGACAGTTTAGTGTTCCAAAGCCGCCACTTCTTTTAGCCGCAACCCGTTAACTGAAAGCTTAAAAAAAATCGTGCTAAAATGAAGTTTACAGAAAAAGAGAAAAAATATTTAATTTCTGCTATTGAAAGTAGAATGAATATTATGCGCAAAGAAATTACTAACGAGAAGGAACTACTTTCAGATAAACACTATCAAAAAATTAAATCTTTAATTTCAAAGATTACTTTTACTGAAACAATTTCGGGTTCTTATAAATCAATTTTGACAGGAATTGTTCGTGAAAAATATTACTATGAAGTTGAAGAGAGAAAAGAATTTTACTATAAAAAAACTGATTTAGAAATCTTAAAAATTAACCACGAAGAAGAAGTTGAAATTGATTTCATAACTGAAATTGAAATTTTATTGAATAAACTCCTTCCTAAAGATAAAAAAGAAGCTTTACTTGAAGATTATTTAAAACCGTATAATGAGCTAAAAAAACTTCCTTATGAAAAATCTTTTTATTCTATAAGTGGAGAAAAAATATATAAAATTGGAATACCTATTGACCAAAATAACCTGAGAAATATTGAATTAGACGTAAATTATAAAATTTTTCCGTTTTCTAAAAACGATATTTTAAATTGGAAAAGAATGTTCATGTTTATAGCTAAAAATGAAGATATTTTAAATTTATTTGAGACATACAGTAAAGAAAATAAACTAACTGAACGAATGAAATTTGCAATAGAAGTTTTAAAAAAAAGAAAATAATTTTTTCTCGTTTAAACTGTTGACTTTGTAAAATAAAAGAACTATAATTATAAAAAAATAATAAAAACTTAAAACAAAAAAATATGAGTATGGTAAATGGTAATTTTTCGATTAAATGCAACAAGTGTGGAACTCAACACGATTTTCCAGCTAATGAAGCAGAATTTGAATTTGATGGCGGAGAAGAAAGACAAATGGGCGCAGAAAATAGTTACAGTTGGAATAGTAGCTTCACTTGTGATAATGATTGTGATAATGAAATTGAATTTGAATATGGAATATGGGAATATCCAGTTGGAGCTTACAACAATGATAGCGTAGAAATAACAAACGGAACTGAAATTGAACGCTACAGTTATGATTTTAGTGAAGAACCTGAACCAGAAGATTTATAAAAAAGCCTTCAGTTAACAGCGGTAACTGTTGCACAACTATCATTTTTTAAAAAGAAGCTACAAAAAATATAAATTTCAACCTCTTTTAAAGTAATTTAAGAGAGGTTAATTTTTAGTTGTAATTCAAAATGTAAAAATTTAAATAGCTTACAATCGCGTTTTTGAAGGCTATAATTGCCGTTTTTACAAAAGAGCAGTTCTTCCCTTGTTTTAGAGATATGACTTGTGCTAAAATGGATGGTTTTTTGATAGTAAAACGCAAGTATTTCTTCAAGTTGTAGGTTAAACTTGCCATGAGTACATGTTTGTTTGCGTTTTTGATGCCTCGTGTGTTGACTCGCTTCATGTTGGTGAAGTTAACCAAGGTTCCTATTACAGGTTCTACCGTTTTACTTCGTATTCTTGACATTTTCTTGGCATACTTTTCATTCTGGGTAAGCTTCTGATGCATGCGGTCGTAATGTTCTTTGTGAATGCTATCGTCGAGCTTTTTAAACTTAGTGCTTTTACCACAGCATTGCACTCTGAGTGGACAATTCTTGCAATCGGATTCACTGCTTCGGTAGGTGCGTTTGGTGTAGCCTTTACTATCGGTTTTTTTCACCTTTGAAAAGAAGTTTAGCTTGGTTGCCTTCGGGTTTTGTGCATTGGTAATAGTTTTCTTCTTTGTTAAAAGTAAAACCTTCTCGCTCGGGTTTGTATTGTCCGAAATTTGGGATGTAAGCGTTGATGTTTTTTTTATGCAAATACGCCAACGCTTCGCCACTGCTGTAACCGCCATCGGCTAAGAGTTCTTCGAGTTCGATGCCGTTTTCATTTAGGTTTTCCTCAGTAAGTTCTACAATTTGTTCCAAACATTGACTGTCGCGTTTATCTGCAAAATCAGAACACGCTCCTGTGATGACATGGTGTGCATCGTCTACAGCGATTTGTCCAAAATAATTTAATTGTCGCGCTTTGCCTGGCTTTACACTTACTCTTGCATCTGAGTCCGTAGGTGAATAATGCGTGTGATTCGATACATATTTGGGACGAATAAGGTTCCCAAATTCATCCTCTTTGTCTTTGCCTGTAGCGTTAGGCATTCCTTTATAGGCTTCTTCTTTCCAAGCGTGGTGTTGTACAACCAACTTCTTTCTGGTGCTGGTAGTTTTAAATTCGCTATTTTCTTCTAACTCGTTCACAAAAGCACTGGCATCGTCTAAGACTTCTTTCTCTACCAAGCTATCCATACTCGCATTGGCTTTGATAAAAACGCTATCCACCGCTTGACGTTTGCCACGAACCATGCCTTTATTAACGCACATTTTCAAGACTTCTTTGAATAAGTTTAAAAATACTTCTTCACCATACAAACTGCGAGTGCGGCTAATAGTGCTATGCCAAGGTAGTGGCTCATGTACATCATAACCTAAAAACAAGCGTATGGATAAACTATCGCTACAATAAGCAATTAATTGTCTATCCGAGTTGATGTTATTCAAATAACCTACCAACAAAATTTTAAAGAATACAACAGGATCTATGCTCTCTTGACCTTCTTTGCCATAATACTTTTGGGTAGCTTTATAAATGAAATGTAAATCGAGTTCGGTTAACAATTTTCTATAAAAATTATCCGCTGGAACCAGGTCCAATAAATTAACCGATACAAATAATTGTGGGGTGAAATTTTTCTTTCCTTGCATGAATAAATTTACAAAATATTCTATTGTTATGCAAGTTTTTGTATATTTGAGTTGTGCAACAAGCACAGCATATTTATGAAATGGCGGGTTTAGTGTAAAATAGAAACTTTGTGCATCAAAGAAAGTTAAGTGCTAAAAAGAAACATCGGTTTTCAAAAGCCGCCACTTCATAAATATGCCAAACGTTAAAAATCAAAACATGTGCTTCCATTCAAAACAAACAAAACTAGCTTTAGTAGTCGAAAACAGATTTAAAGCAACTATAGAAAAGAAAGAACTTTTCAAATCTTCTATGGAAATAAATGGTTTTGATTTTGGAATAAATCCAGTAATAACAGATGAAAACCCTAATCTAATTAAACATTTCAATTGGGGTTTAATTCCTTCCTGGTCTAAAGATGAAGACATCAAAAAATTAACATTAAACGCACGAATAGAAACAATAGAAGAAAAACCATCATTCAAAAATTCCATCAATAAAAGATGTTTGGTAATCGCAAATGGTTTCTATGAATGGCAATGGCAAGACAGTAAAGGAAAAAATAAAATCAAGTACGAAATTGGTATTGGTAATGACGATTTATTTGCTTTTGCAGGAATCTATTCCCAGTGGGTAAATCAAAGTACAGGAGAAATTAAAGACACTTATTCCATAGTTACTACACAAGCCAATCAACTAATGGCAGAAATCCACAACACCAAGAAAAGAATGCCAATAATTCTAAAACCAGAAGACGAATCTAAATGGTTACAGCATGAACCTATCAATAACTTTGCTTATCCCTATGAAGTACATCTAATTGCAACCAAATTAGATAATACACCACAAGGTCTTCTATTCTAGTACTCATATACAGATTTTTTTGAAGCAAATGGCTTGGGCTTTCTTGGTTTCCATTTTCCCGCTATCCGTTAAACACGGTATCACTCCTATCGGGGCTAAATAGTAAGCAAATGGCTTTCTTGTTGTCTTTTTTAATAGGAACGCTTCGCTAATTTATTTGCGCCCACCCAATCCAACGCTCCCCACCGCACTAGTGGTATTTTGTGTGTTTTTAGCACTTGTTTTCCCCATAGTAAGTCAATAAAAAAAGGCTCCCTGTTTTCCCAACCCCTCGCGCACAGTCCGCCTTTTTTTATCCACTTACACCCAATCCAAAAAACAAACGCTAAAAACACCCAAAAACCACTCCCAAGCTATTATTACATAATAAACCTTATAATTCATTCCCAACACCCCACGCAGTCCCCCTGAAAGTTATAAGGGTTATTATGTAAAATATCCGCGCCCAGCCGCACCCACCCGAAGAATAATAGGAACGCTACCGCTAACGTAATTTGCATTGTTTTTTGAAGATGCTTCCCATTTCCAGTTCACGCACTCCACTGAACACTAAAAACTGAATACTGAACACTTTCAAAGCATCCTCAAAAATCAAACTATCACAAGAGTGTGTTTTTCTTTTTTCTAATCTTCACAAAGAAACATTTTCAAACCGAGCGTAGTCGAGGTCGTCTAGCAAAAAAAAGAAAACCACACCCTTGTTTACGAATCCCGATTGAACACCCCTAAAACCCAAGTTCACAAGAACATTAGGGGTAAACATTTTTACAAAAAAAAGGATAAAAAAGAAGCCAAAGGTTTGTTCCGGGTATTCAAAAAAGCAAGTTCAAGCCGTTCCGGTTATTTGAATTTTTTTTTCGAGTGAATCCCTGCAAAACAGAAAATCAAACAAGAAAAAAAAATTCAAAAAAAACTTGCTTTTTTGAAACCCTTCACAAGGCAAGACGGCTTTCTTTTTTTTCCTTTTTTCTTTTGCAAAAATGTGTGTGAAATGGAGTGAAGCGGAATTCACGAACTCCTATAAAAAAACAATAGAAATCATGTGAGTAATCATCTCGGTTTTCATTCATATTTCGGGCAATCACGAAGGAAAGACGAAGGTAGTTAACCTGTTAAATCCTTGTACTATGGACACTATTTTTATTAAAACCCACCAACCCGGGGCACACTATGCCAAACCGCACTTTTTCGTATTATCAAAAGGACTGAATAGCGGAAAACCAAGCAATGAACCTTTTACAAACAGCTTTGTACTAGTCTTCCAAACTGAAGCTCAAAAAGAGGACAGTTTTTGGATAGCCATGAGCCTATGGAAATCCAAATGCTGGATGCCTTTTCTTCGTGGTTCGGTTATTCCGTTCTTATCTCTCTATGAATTCAAAAAAGAATTCAATCCAAAAGCAACCCGATTAATGCGTGAACACGAGCTGCACAAAAAAAACATTCAAGCACTAAAGCTGCTGCAGGAACAAGAAAACCACCACAACAAAAACATCTACCTCATCAACGAGCTCAAAAACGCTATTATGATGAGGTATAGAAATAAATAAAAGTAAGCCTGGACTAATTTGTCTAGGCTTTTTTTCATATTTGATAGACAAATCGGAATATTGTTTTTATATTTGAAAACCCCTAATTTATAAGACATATACACTCCTAATTGGTTAGCTATGTCTGATTTTAGCATGCAAATAAACAAGTTAGCGGAAACCCTAAAAAACTATAACAACAATGGAAATTAAATCAGTAACAGACTATTTAGGACACGTCCAATCTTTTGAACAACAGCATATAGCTCAATGGTTTTTTCGTGGAGTACGTAACTCTGACTATGAACTAATTCCCAGTTTGTTTCGTATTGACATTAACAGCACATTGACAAATTGGAATGATCTCGAAGAATATATGTTGCAAATCTTCAAACGTGAGTCAAGACCTTTTTTAAATACAATACCACAGGACGAAATCGAATTAATAACTCTAGCTCAACATCACGGACTACCAACTAGACTTCTTGACTGGTCAACAAATCCGCTAATAGCATTATTTTTTGCCCTAGAGTGTTTTGACAAAAATATAGATTCAGCGGTATGGTGTTATGGTTTCCCTTCAACACATAATTGTCATCCTGAAAGCACAAGAATTGACAGAAGACTAGCACTAGAAAAAGGGAACAATATAATATTCCCAAATCACATTTCACCTAGAGTAACAAATCAATCGGGATGTTTTACCGTTCATAATTTACCTAAAGGACGTGAGAAGTTTATACCTTTTAAAAAAGGTAAAAATGATTTTGGACTTTTTGATAAAATCATAATTAAAAAGGAGTTTCAGAAAGATATAATGGACCAACTTTATGATTTAGGCTATCATCACGGACTTATTTATCCTGGACTTGACGGATTATCTAAAAGAATAAAATACGAAGCATCAACAACACACAAAAGATGTACAAACGAAGAACAATTGAAGAGATATTTGGGAAATCTGTAATAAGGGCTCCGCTTACAGGCTTTTGGCAAAAAACCGGGTTCGGTGCTTACATGTAGCTTTGTGCTTAGTATCAAGTTCAGTGCTGGCAGACAGTTTAGTGCTTCGAAATCCGATTCTTCCCCAATCGCCAAAACTTTGCCTGCAATTTTAAACAATAATCTACTTAAATAACTAAGAAATACACAAAATAAATCGTTGATTTTATGATTATACAATTGAGATATGTGCCTCATTCTGATCCATTTGAAGTTTTGGGTTTTTGGGTTTTTGTTATAATAATTTTTGTATTATATAAAATGTTTTCATCATTCAAAAGTGAAGATATAAAAGAAAATTTATCACATGCAGAAAAAGAAAATGAACAGCTTAAAAAAAATAAAGATTTAGAAGTTGCCAAAAACAACTCTATTTATAAAGAAATTTTCAATAAAAAATATAAAACAGCAAGGATTTATCACGAAGTACAATATTCTGGATATTACCTTATCCCAATTGCTGATTACAGCAATTATGATTTAAACATTCATGGCTATAGCTTTTTTATAGATAATTTAAAAAATACTGTTGGAATAGGTAAAATGGAGGTTAGAAAAAATAGCTTTAAAGACGCTGATTTTAAAATATATAAATTAGAAATTGTCGATGGTTTTGTTATTTTTAATAAGAAGTTATACTATCAAGAACATAGTAATGAAGAACATTTCTTTTCTAAATATAAAAGAGTTTACATAACAATAAATGAAAATTCTTTTACAAATGTAAAAACAGGAATAGTTAACAATATCAGTTTTACCCCTTTTAGCTCATTAGATTGGAAATAAAAGTCATAATATAGAAACCCTGGATGCACTTAGTCATTTTGCATAATTACTACTATATGGAAAACCTTCACTTTTGGTTACTAATAATCGTAAGTGACAACCAGACAGTGAGAAGTGTATATCCGCAACTATGCAAAGTATCAAAACTTCAAAACAAAAAAACCTGAACAAAATTCAGGCTTTCTCATACTCAGTAAAGGTTACCAATCAAAACTGAGCTTATTTCTTTTTTGAGGTTAGGCGTTTTAAAAGCACCGTAACACCAAAACTCACTACTGCTCCAATAAAGGCTAAAACTATCGTTTTTAAGACATCTGCTGAGGTTAAATTAGGTATAACACTCAATGCAAATCCTCCAAAAGTTCCTGCCCTCAAAGTTAAGGAATTATCCATTTTCTCCAACGTCAGTTTCGGGCTTTGCCTCATCTTTTTTGTTGCTCAGGATAGTATTATCCTGACCCTGTACTGAGCTTGTCGAAGTATCAACAGTAATTTGGCTTACTGCCGATAAAACACCGCCGGCAACGGCAGCATAACCCGCAACGGTTACAACAACAGCAGGTAAAGCTACTGGAGCAGCTACAATGCTTCCACTTACTGCTAATAAGGCTAATCCAATGGTGCGCAACACCTTAAAAAATTTCGGAGTGGGTGCCTTAGCACGTTCTAATACATTCATAATCTTTCTTTTTTTGTCATTCCCCGAGTAATCGGGAATCTATTGTACAATCAATTCAACACTTTCTTTGTTATCTAAAGCTTTATAAATTAAGTCTTTCAACTTGGTAAAAGCTTTTCTAGACATCAAACCTAATCCAGGTCCAGAAAGTTTCGTCACCGGAGCAATACAGCCACGCAATTCCTTTTGTGCATTATTGGCAGGATGTATCAAAATATACGTTCTATTCGGCACATCCACCAATTCTAAATGCCAATGGTATTTCTCACTATATCGCTTTCTAATAAAATATTTCCCTTCCGGAATACAGGAAATCCCACGTTCATTTCGCTTCCACGGCAATTCAATTGTATAACTAATCAATTTGCCCTCACATTCCAATTTTCCATTCGTTCCTTCAGGGAAATAAGTTCTTGTCAAAAACAGTATCATATACTTCCAGCTTCTAACTTCCAGCTCCCAGCTTACACGCCTCCGTCAACCGCTACAATCGATAACGGGTTAAAAGCTCCATTTTTCAACGGATACATTTGCCCATTAATTTGTTGGTAAAACTCCACACCAAGAGCCAAAACAAGTGGGTGAGTAGAGTTAGCAGTCACCGCATTACTCAAGTTGATGACAGCTGTTGCGGTTGCATCCCAAGGTAAAATTGCAGTTTCAGAAGTAGCCACTTCATACGATTCTCCAGTAAAGTCAATCGCAGCTCCACCAGAAATCACTTTAAAGTGAGTAGTTCCACTTGGTGCAGCAATCATGTTCGCAGGAACAAAAGAAGGAATCGATACATCCAAAGTACCAGCTACTCGGTCAATATCCGTAGTAAAAGGAGCAAACAAAGAAGTTCCTAATTTTCCACGAATATTAAATTCAAAACCAAGAACCAATTCAATCTCCCCATCAATTACATTACGTAATCCTCTTTCACTCACAGCATCCATTTGGATAACCTTTACCATTTGTTGCGTCAAACGACTCACCATTCTACCATCTGCAGAATTTAACAACAATGGGCGCAAAGCCGTTCTCAAAAGCTTACCTGCTTTTCCAGCTCTACCAAATTCAGAACCGTTCTCTCGCGTTCTTTGAAACGCAGGGTCACTAGCAATTCTACTAGCCTCAATTCCACCTTTCTCACGAGCTAAATGCCCATCCTGCGTTTTGTAAAAAGTAATATCCCCGATAGTACCTTTTAACTTAATTATACCTTTCTGTCTAGCCATAACATCAAAATTTTAATTCAACATTCATTCACTTTCATAAATCATTCAAAACTCGGTTGCAACACTTTCTGAAATAATTACACCGCAAATTTCCCACACAAAACCCATCAAAAAACACCACCATGTCCAAAATGTCCAAAGTCAACACTTTTGTCTAAATATTTCCTTTTTCACTCTAAAGTAAAATCTCCAATCGGCGTAAAATCGAAACAAGAATTAAGTAATTTTAAGCTATCTCAAAGCCAACTCAAAAGCTAGGTTAAAGTATGAATCGACCATTAAAAAGAGCATGCATATATCCAAAAGACATACAGCTCATAACAGGAAGAAGTAATCGTCAAAGCTCAAGACTATTGAACGACATAAGAAAGTCACTCAATAAGCCTAAAAAGAGCTTAGTAAGTATTGAAGAATTTTGCCAATATACAGGCTTAAAATTTGAACAAGTTGAACCTTATATTATTGGGTAAATTGATATTAATTGCTTATATTTGTGTATGCTATTTCAATATAATTGAAATCATATTTAAGGGGACTAATTCGGTGAACATTCAAATTTTAGAATTTGAAACACCCGAAAATAAAGAGGATGTTGGGGTTTGTTCGATTCCCACTCCGGGTACTAAAAAGCCTTTTAAACATATTGTTTAAAAGGCTTTTTTGATAAAACTAGATAATTTTATTTCAATTCTAAAATTAAAACTGATTTCCCATCGATTGAAATATCATTTTTTAAATCCATAGTAACAGAGGTTAATACATCTATCCCTGTTTTAAAATTTTTAATGTTCTCAGAGAATCTATTAGTTTTAAATACTTGTTTTTCAGAATTATTATTTACAATCACCATTACACTTTCTTTCTCATTATACCTAAAATAAACATACACGTTGTTTTCAGGAATATAATGTGTTGTTTTACCCGTATGAATTACAGTTTTGTTTTTTCTCCAATTAAATAATTTACTAGTAAAAGCATGGAATTTTTCTTGCTCTGCTGTTATATCAGATTTTAAAAAAGCATTATTTTTATCGCATGTCCATCAACCTGGAAAATCTCTACGAATATCCCCATCACCAAGACCTTTATCTCCTGCCATTCCAATTTCTGAACCATAATATACTTGCGGAATTCCTCTCACCGTGGCAATTAAGGTTAATGCCATTTGATACTTTTTGAAATCATTATTATAAATATGATTAATTCTATTGGTATCATGATTTTCAAAGAAAACTAATAGATTGTTGATGTTTGGATATAAAAAATCGTTATTAAAATTTTCATACACTTTTACTATTCCATTACGCCATTCTTGTTTGTCTTCATTAAAAGCTCCATTATGAATTGCTTCTTGTAAAGTAAAATCCATTACACTAGGCAAATTCGAATTATAACTTTGAATAGCTCCTATCTTACTATCTTTTTGCCAATATGCCATTTGTGCTTGATCATACATCCAAACTTCTCCAACAATATTAAAGTTGGGATATTCATCTGTAATAGATTTCGTCCATTTCGCAATAGCAGTTTTGTCATTGTAAGAATATGTGTCTACTCTAAACCCATCTAAATCAGCATATTCAATCCACCAAATAGCGTTTTGTGTTAAATAATTTAAAACTAATGGGTTTGATTGATTCAAATCGGGCATTGATTTTACAAACCAACCATCCATACATAGATTAGAATCTTTTTTGGATGCATTTACATCAAATTGACTTGCCATTCTGTAATTAGTTTGGGCATAACCTGGGAATTGATGAATCCATTCATAAGTAGGTAAATCCTTCATCATCCAGTGATTGTAACCCCAATGATTGGTAACATAATCCATGATATTCTTCATTCCGCGCTTATGTAATTCAGCACTTAAACGAAGATAGTCTTCATTTGTTCCAAATCGTGAATCAATTTTATAAACATCAGATTGTCCATACGTATGATAAGAACCTCTTTCATCATTATCTTCGCAAAGAGGTGTTGGCCAGATTGCCGTTGCACCTAATTCTTTTATATAATCTAAATTTTTAATAATTCCTTCTATATCACCACCATGACGGCCATCTTTATTGCTTCTGTTTACTTTTTCAATAGTTTCTTTTGTATTATCGTTGTTTGTATTCCCATTAGCAAAACGATCAGACATAATTAAATAGATTAAGTCTGAGGAATCAAAACTTTTACGGTTTCTTGAATTTTCCCTTCTAGATTTAATCGAATATTGTTGAGTAAACGATTTGTTTTTGTTTTTAAATGTGAAAACAAAATCTTGTGTTGGAATATTTTTTGTATCAATAGTTACAAAAACGTAATTAGGATTTTCGGTTTTTTGAATTCCTTTGATAACAATTCCATTAGAAACAGAAATTTCATTTTGCGCAATATTTTTTCCATAAAACATAATTTGCACATCTGAATAATTCATATCACTCCACCAAAAAGGCGGCTCCATTCGGTCAACTTGTGCAAATGAATATGTTGTTAGCAATAAAAAGAATATTATTTTTTTCATAAGATTAAATTAAAAACCCTTGTAGCATAATTACTACAAGGGCTGAATTTTTTATTAAACAGTTACCAATCCATTTGGCTCAACTGTAACTTGTTTTCCATTTATATTTACTAAAATTTCTTTTTCTCCTTCTAATGAAAAATTGGTAGCATTTTGCGTTATTTCCACTTTTAAAATTTGATTTCTGAAATTAATTTTAAACGAATAACCTTTCCATTCTTTTGGAATTCTTGGTTCAAAATGCAATTGGTTATTTTTAACACGCATTCCACCAAAACCTTCTACAATCCTCATCCAAGTTCCAGCCATGGAAGTAATATGTAAACCTTCTTCGACTTCTTTGTTATAATCATCTAAATCTAAACGTGAAGTTCTTAAATAGAATGTATAAGCTTGTTCCATTCTTCCTAAAACAGCAGCTTGAATAGAGTGAACACAAGGAGAAAGTGAACTTTCATGCACTGTAAATGGTTCATAAAAATCGAAATGTTTTTCCAATTGTTCTTTGGTAAAATGATCCTCAAAGAAATAAAATCCTTGCAAAGTATCTGCTTGCTTGATGTATGGCGAACGTAAAATTCTATCCCAAGACCATTTTTGATTAATTGGTCGTTGCGATTTATCTAAATTAGCCACTGTAATTAATTCTTTATCTAAGAAACCATCTTGTTGTAAATATACTCCGTGCTCTTCAGAATAAGGGAAATACATATTATCTGCTACATTTTTCATTTCTGAAATTTCAGATTGTGACAAATTCACTTTTTTGAGGATTCTAGAGTAGTCTGATGGATATTCTTTCTCTATTTTTTGAATTTGCTCAATTGTGTAATCAATACACCATTTTGCATTATAGTTCGTATAGAAATTATTGTTTACGTTGTTTTCATATTCATTAGGACCAGTCACGCCTAAAATTACATACTGATTTCTATTAGTAGAAAAAGTAGCTCTTTGATGCCAAAAACGAGCAATTCCAATTAACACTTCTAATCCTTTTTCTGGAATATAGGAATAATCACCTGTGAATCTATAATAGTTATAAATTGCAAAAGCAATAGCACCGTTTCTATGAATTTCTTCAAATGTAATTTCCCATTCATTATGGCACTCTTCACCATTCATAGTTACCATTGGATACAAAGCAGCTCCATTTTTGAAACCTAATTTTTCAGCATTTTCGATCGCTTTATCCAATTGATTGTATCGATACGCTAATATATTTCTAGCTACTTGTTGGTCTTTGGTAGCCATATAAAAAGGAATACAATACGCTTCTGTATCCCAATAAGTTGAACCCCCGTATTTTTCACCTGTAAAACCCTTAGGACCAATATTTAATCTTGAATCTTTTCCTAAATATGTTTGATTTAATTGGAAAATATTGAAACGAATACCTTGCTGCGCTTTTACATCACCATCAATAGTAATATCACTCATTTCCCATATTTTTGCCCAAGCTGCTTTTTGGTTCTCAGTTAATTGATTTACACCAACTTCTAACGCTTTTAAGATTACGTTTTCAGCTGCTTTAACTGTATTTTCGTGATTCATTGAAACCGTGTAACCACCTATTTTTTGTAGGGTAGTAGTTTGACCTTTTACAACAGCAATTTCGTAAGAAAATTGTATTTTTTCTGTTGTTGTTTGAACATTTATTGGTGTTACACTTAAGTTTGAACCATCTAGTAATACACTGTTTTGCATAAATGTAGTGGCTGTAAAATGGGTTTTAAAAGTTCTTGCTGTAACAAAAGCTTCATTAGCAAGATTTTTCACACTTATTGGCTCCCAAAACTTTTCTTCCCAATTGGCATCTTCATTATGTACTCCGGCATCAACATATGGTTTAAATACAATTTTTGCATCTGAGTTTAGTGCGGTGATTTCATAATTAATTACACCAACTTCATCTAAATCTAATGACAAGAAACGACGTACTTTAACAGCAATCTCAGTACCATTTGCTAATGTAGCTTCAAAAGAACGATAATAAATACCTTCTTTCATATTCAATTCACGCTTAAAATTTGAAACAGATTTACATTTGGCTAAATCTAAATTTTCTCCATTGATTTCTATTTCAATTCCAATCCAGTTAGGTGCATTTAATACTTTGGCAAAATATTCAGGATAACCATTTTTCCACCATCCCACTTTTGTTTTGTCTGGATAATAAATTCCGGCGATATAACTTCCTTGAAAAGTTTTACCTGAATAATATTCTTCAAAATTAGCGCGTTGCCCCATAGCACCGTTTCCGATACTAAACAAACTTTCGGATGATTTAACCTTTTCTGCATCAAATCCTTCCTCAATAATCGACCAATTGTCTGGTTTAATATAATCTTGATTCATTTTATTTTTTCTTGTTTAAAAGTTTAAAAGTTTAAAAGTTAGGGTTGCTTTTTGAGCCCATAAATTTAAATTTCAAACAAAATATTAGTGTATTAATTTATCTAGAGTAGCCTCATCAATAAATGTAAAATCTTTAAAATTGTATTTAGCTTCGTGTAAAACGGATTGATCTCCAATTCCAACACTAATCATATTAGCAATGTTAGCAGCTTGAATCCCTGCAACTGAATCTTCAAAAACAATTGCATTTTCATTTGTAACACCAACTAATTGTGCGGCTCTTAAAAAAACTTCAGGATCTGGTTTTGCATTTGAAACATCATTACCATCAACAATTGCATCAAAAAAGTGCATAATATTTGTCTTTTCTAATATTGGTCTAGCATTTTTACTTGCTGAACCTAAAGCAATAAATTGATTTTTATCTTTCAAATATTGTAAAACACGAATTACATCAGGCAAAAGCTCTTTTTCATCCATTGTTACTAAATAAGACAAATACTCCTCGTTTTTTGGATTAACCATTTGTTTTTATCTTCTTCAGAAGCTTGAATTTTGCCAAGTTCAAGAATTATTTCTAATGAACGAACTCGACTAACACCTTTTAATCCTTCATTATGTTCATGTGTAAATTCAATTCCTAGCTGGTTGGCTAATTTTTGCCAAGCCAGAAAATGATATTTAGCAGTATCTACAATTACACCATCAAGGTCGAATATGAATGCTTTTTTAGCCATCGTTTATTCTGTTTTTTCTTGAATAGATGCAACAGCCAATCCTGCAATAAGTAATGAAATTCCAGCAACAACAATCATCAAAACTGCATCACCTGAAAATAAACCTTTATTTGCAGGTTCAATACATTTAACGTTTGCTTCATTATAAAAGATAGCTCCTTTTTGCACACCTAAAATAATTCCGCCAAAAGCACCCGCTACAATTTGAGGAATCGTTATGGTTCCATTAAATAAACCCATATAAACTCCCATTTTATTTGCAGGCAGTGCGCTTGAAAGCATTGCATATGGTATTGCTAAAATAGCAGCCCATGCTACTCCAACTCCAATCATTGAGAAAAACAAAATGTATTTGTCATGAAAAAAGTACATTGAAATTAACCCCACTCCACCAAAAATTAGTGAATAACTGTAAGTTTTTTTTCTTCCAATAACTTTTGCAATTGAAGGAA
Organism: Ichthyophis bannanicus; assembly: GCA_033557465.1. Taxonomy (NCBI): domain Eukaryota; kingdom Metazoa; phylum Chordata; class Amphibia; order Gymnophiona; family Ichthyophiidae; genus Ichthyophis; species Ichthyophis bannanicus. Next base: position 339,861,681 of record CM066039.1, read on the forward strand.
TTGATAGTGCAAATAAAGCCGCAACAGCACTATAAAAAGCAAACAGAACTCCTGTCCAATCACCTGCTTCGTTAAATGATAATGAGCGTGGATCAGCTGCCGCCTCTCCCCATACTTGATTTGCAATTGCTCTAGTTGTATAAACCCACATTAAAAATAAAGCAAACCATGAAAAAAATTGAACTAAACCTAATTGCCAAAATATTTTTGGTGCGGTTTTTAACAATTCTATTATGCTTGTTTTTTCTGTTACTTCTGGAGCGTTTAAATCAATATTGTTAAATTCGGCATGTTCTTGTGGTGCATATTCTTTGGTTCTAAAAACGGTCCAAAGCACACTTAATAGAAGAATTGTACCGCCAATATAGAAGGACCAAATTACAGAATCTGCAACTTTTTCACCTACATCAGGAACATTTGATACATTTAGTTTTGCTAAAATCCAAGGAAGCAAAGAGCCGAAAACAGCCCCAAAGTTGATTAATGCGCTCTGTAAAGAATACCCAAGATTTTTTTGCTCATCGTTTACCATATCACCAACTAGAGATCTAAAAGGCTGCATTGTAATATTAAAAGAGGTATCCATTAACAATAACATTACACCTCCAAATACTAAGGCAGGTAATAGATTGGCAAAATTTCCAGAGTTTGGCATAAAAAACATCGCCAATGCCGAAATTATAGAACCAAGTAATATAAAAGGAATTCTTCTTCCTAAACGGGTCCAAGTTTTATCACTTGAAAGACCTATAATAGGTTGAACGACTAAACCTGCTAAGGGAGCAGCAAGCCAAAAATAATTAATCTTGTCAACATTAGCACCTAATGCTTCGAGAATTCTACTAGTGTTACCATTTTGCAACGAATAGCCTATTTGGACACCTAGAAATCCAAAACTAAGATTCCATATTTGCCAAAAACTTAAATTCGGTTTTTTCATTATCGTAATTTAAATTAAAATACGATAAGCACTTTGCTTATCAAAACTTATTGTTTTAGAAGTGAAGTTATAAGCTTTGATTTTGTAAATTTAAAAATATTTTTTTGAATAAAACAAAACTTAATCAAAAAACGCAAGACATGTTTTTTGATTTTAACATCTATATAGTGCTAATAATCAAATACTTAAATCAAACTATTTCGTTGTAGTAGATTCTCTAACTATCAAATTAGTTTCTATGATTTCTGTTTTGTAATGCTCGTCTTCTTCGTCCTCTAGCTCCAATCTATCAATAAGCATTTGAGCCGCTTTTCTTCCCATTTTAATTCCATTTTGGCTAACGGTAGAAATACTAGGTGTAGAAAATTGAGATATAATTCCATCTGTAAAGACAATTACCGAAATATCTTCTGGAACCTTGAGATTATTTTTTGCAGCAATTTTAATCGCAGTAACAGCAAACAATTCATTCACAGCAAAAATAGCATCACAATTTTGCTCCTTAATTAGATTTTCAATTTTAACAGCGCAATTTTCTATATCTTCTATTTTAATGATTAATTCTTCGTCAACTGAAATATTATTGGATTTCAATGCCTTCTTGTAGCCATCCGTTCTTAATTTACCAACACTTACATAATCAACTGTGGTTATTAAAGCTATCTTTTTAAATCCTTGTTCAATTAAAAAGTGTACGGCATCAAATGCAGCTTGTTTATCATCTATAATTACTTTATCACAAAAAACATCATTCGTTACTCTATCAAAAAGTACGACAGGCATCCCTTGATTAATTACTTCTTGAATATGATGAAAATCTCTTTTTTGCTGTGTTTCTTTAGATAAAGACATGATGAAACCATCTGTGCTTCCATTTGCTAACATTTCTAAGTTAATCACCTCTTTATCAAAGGATTCGTCTGACAAACATACAATTACATTATATCCATTTTCATTAGCTACTTGCTCAATTCCACTAATAACAGTTGCAAAAAAATGATGTACAATTTCAGGAATAATAATCCCAATTGTCTTAGTTTTTTTGTTTTTCAAACTTAATGCGATATTATTTGGCTTATAGTTATACAGTTTTGCAAAAGCTTGAACTTTTAGCCGAGTATCTTCGCTAATTTCGTGACTATCACGCAGTGATTTTGAAACGGTTGAAATAGAAACATCTAATTCCTTTGCAATTTGTTTTAAAGTAACTTTTTTTCTCATGATAAAAATAGAGATTATAAATTTTTATTAAATGTATGTTTATTTTTTTATGTATCGTAATTTTTGCTAAAAAAAACTGCTTAATTAATAAAGTTTTCAACACGAAAACGTTTTCGCGAGCTATAAAATTGATTCTCATTTTTTTATAACTAATTTTTACATAAATTTAACATTAGAAGTAAAGTTATAAGCAATTAAAAAACAATTTTAACCTAAACAATTTGTATGAAAACACTGCAAAAAAAGTTACTACTTTTCTTACTTATCTTTCCGATAGGTATTTTTGCACAAAACACACTTAAAGGTGTTGTTTTAGATGGTACTTCGCAACAGCCTTTGCCTAGCGCAACCATTGTAATAGAAGGTACTAACATAGTAACGTCAACTGATTTTGATGGTAATTTTTCGTTACCAAATCTAAAAAAAGGACAAAAATTAATTTTCTCTTATTTAGGATTTAAAGATCAAACATTAGTTTATGAAAATCAATCAACTGTAACGATAACTTTACAGGAAGACACACAAGAATTAAAAGATGTTGTTGTAATTGGGTATGGATCTGTTAAAAAGAAAGATGCTACTGGATCTGTAACTACAATGACTTCTAAAAACTTCGTAAAAGGACCAGTAGTTGCTGCGGATCAAATGATTCAAGGTAAAGTTGCTGGGGTTCAAATTACTAACGGAGGTGGAGCACCTGGTGAAGGAGCTACTATTAGAATTAGACAAGGTTCTTCATTTATAAACAATGACCCTTTATTTGTTATTGATGGCGTTCCAGTTGCACAGGATAATACTGGTGGTAGAAATCCATTAGCAACAATTAACCAAAACGATATTGAATCGGTAACAGTTTTAAAAGATGCATCTGCAACAGCTATTTACGGATCAAGAGCATCTAATGGAGTAATCATTATTACTACTAAAAAAGGAAAAACAGGTGACTTAAAAGTAAATTATAATGGTAATGTTTCTTTAAGTGAAATTTCTACTAAAGTAGATGTTTTAAGTGCTAATCAACTAAGAGATTATGTAAATACTTTTGGTAGTGCAAATCAACAAGCACTTCTAGGTACAGCAAATACAGATTGGCAAAACGAGGTTTATAGAAAAGCCTTAGGAACAGACCACAACGTATCTCTATCTGGAGGAATTGACAATATTACCTACAGAGCATCTGTTGGCTTGACTGATATGAATGGTATTTTAAAAAGAGACAACATGAATAGAGCAACAACAGGTGTAGCTTTAGTGGGTAACTTTTTTGACAACCATTTAAAAGTGGAGTTAAACAATAAAACTTCTGTAATGAAAAACAATTACAGTAATAGAGGTGCTATTGGTTCGGCTGTTTCTTTTGATCCTACACAAAATGTGAAAAATCCAGACGGAACATATTTTGAATGGAATAACCAATTAGCAGGTAGAAATCCTGTTGCTTTATTAGAACAATTCAACAATTATGGAAATAACTTTAGAAGTTTAGGAAACGTTCAAACAGAATATAAACTACACTTCTTGCCAGAATTAAAATTAGTTGCCAATTTTGGATATGATTATACAACGGGTAGAAGTTATGGAAATTCTTCACCTGATTATGCTTATGATGTAACAGACAACTATGAAAACAAAAATTACAGCAGAAACCGCTTAATGGATTTGTTTTTCAACTACAAAAGAGACATCAATGCAATTAATGGTTCTGTTGAATTAACCGCTGGTTATAATTATCAAAATTTAGAATATTATGGTAGTGGTTTTTCTGTAAACAACGCAATTATTGCAAATAGTGCTCCTTATTATAACGAGTTAAACTTACAATCATTTTTCGGAAGAGCAATTGTTAATTTATATGACAAATATATTTTAACAGCAACTTACAGAAGAGATGGTTCGTCAAGATTTACTGAAAACTTTAGATGGGGTAACTTCCCTTCTGCAGCATTTGCATGGAAAATGGATGAAGAAAGTTTTATTAAAAACGTTTCTTCAATTTCAAATCTTAAATTAAGATTAGGATGGGGTATTACAGGTCAACAAGATATTGGAAGATTTTACCCTTCTCAAGCAACTTATTTATCATCTGATGCACAAGCACAATACCAATTTGGAAATCAATTTTACACTACGGTTCGTCCAGAATCATATAATCCTAACTTAAAATGGGAAGAAACTGAGACAAGAAATATTGGATTAGATTTTGGATTCTTAAATGATAGAATAACAGGTACTGTAGATGTTTATGAAAGAAGAACAAAAGATATATTAGTAAATAACGTAAATCTTCCTCCATTTTATGGGTTTTCAAATGTCGGACCATATAATATTGGAAAAACAAAAAACCAAGGTATAGAAATTGCTGCTGAAGTAATTCCTGTAAAAAATGACAATTTCACATTAAGTGTTGGTGGAAATATTACTTTCCAAAATTCGGAGATTACTGAATTAGTTGATGGAGCTCCAGATTATGGAATAGAAACGGGTGGAATTGCAGGAGGAATAGGTAATAATGTACAAATTCTAACTGTTGGTTACACACCAAATTCATTCTTTGTTTATGAACAAGCTTATGACAATCAGGGAAATCCTATTGATGGTGTATTCATTGATAGAAACGGTGATGGTTCTATTACAACTGCTGACCGTTATATTTATAAAAAACCAAGCGCTGATATTTTTTACGGTTTTTATACAAACTTAACATACAAAAACTGGGATATGTCTATGTCTTGGAGAGGAAGTTGGGGTAATTATGTATACAATAACGTAGATTCTAATTTAGGATGGAGTAATCAAGTTTTAATTAGAGAAACAGACTTAGGAAATGCAGTTACTGAAATTTTAGACACTAATTTTAGCTCTACATCAGCAGAAAGATTTCAGTCTGATTATTATATTCAAGATGCTAGTTTTGTACGTTTAGACAACCTTACTATTGGATATAATTTTGAAAAATTTATGTCTGAAAAAGTTAGTGCAAAACTATCATTAGGTGGACAGAATTTATTATTAATCACTGATTACAAAGGTATTGATCCAGAAGTAAGTGGAGGTATTGACAATAATATTTATCCAAGACCAAGAATTTATACATTAGGATTAAATGTAAACTTTTAATAAAAAACTATGAAAAATTTAAAATTTAAACTTTTAAGCTTGGCTTCAGTTTTTGTTTTAGCACTAATTTCTACTTCATGTGTAGATGAGCTTAGCACAGAACCTGAAGGAACACAGCAAACCGCTGAAGAATTGTTTCAAGATCCAGCATCTTACAAACAATTTTTAGCCAAGTTATATGCTGGTTTAGCCACTACTGGACAACAAGGACCAGCAGGTAGTGGAGACGTAGCGGGAATTGACGAAGGATTTAGCCAATACATTAGAAATTATTGGAACTTCCAAGAATTAACAACTGATGAGGCAATTATTGCATGGAATGATGCAACAATTAAAGATTTTCATTGGCATACATGGACAGCTTCTGATGGTTTTGTTAAGGCTACATATTATAGATTAGCTTTTCAAGTAACTAATTGTAATGAATATTTAAGACAAACTACAGATGAAAAATTAGATGCTAGAGGAATTACGGGAGCAATTCGTGATGAAATTAAAATCTATCGTGCAGAAGCTCGTTTTTTAAGAGCTATGAGCTACTGGCACATAATTGATTTGTTTGGTGGTGCTTCTTTAGAAACAGAAAACTCATCAACTGAATTTCATTTGCCAGATTATGCAAATAGAGCAGAATTATTTGCTTTTGTAGAGCAGGAATTAACAGATATGGAAGCCGATTTAATGGCTCCTAATTCAAATGAACAATTTAGAGTTGACAAAGCCGCAGCGTGGATGTTAAAAGCTAAATTATTAATGAATGCTCAAGTATATGTAGGAACTGATAGATATGCAGACGCATTAACATATATCAACAAAGTAATAACTGAAACAAGTTATTCTATTAATCCAAATTATCGCAATTTATTCTTAGCTGATAATGACACTAATGGAGCTCAAAATGAGTTTATCTTTGCCGTAGCTTTTGACGGATTACACACAAAAACATACGGAGGAACAACATATTTAACTCATGCTCCAGTTGGAGGAAGTATGACCGCTTCTAATTTCGGTATCAATGGCGGATGGGCTGGATTAAGAACTACATCTGCTTTTGTTAGTAAATTCAATGGAATGGACAATGACTCAAGAAAGCAGTTTTACACATCTGGACAAACTTTAGAGATTGCTAATGTAGGAACATTTACTGATGGATATGCAATTTCAAAATGGAAAAATGTGGACATCAATGGAGTTCAAGGATCTGATGCTGCTGGAGATTTTGTTGATATAGACTTTCCTGTATTTCGTTTAGCTGACGCATATTTAATGTATGTTGAATGTTTTGCTAGAGGAGCTGGAGGATCTGCTTCAACTGCTGTTGGATACATTAACGCACTAAGAGAAAGAGCTTATGGCAATACTTCTGGAAATATTTCAAGCTTACCATCTGATGCATTACAGTTTGTCTTAGATGAAAGAGCAAGAGAATTACATTGGGAAGGACATAGAAGAACAGACTTAATTCGTTTTGGCAAATTTACGGGTAGTTCTTATGTATGGCCTTGGAAAGGTAATGTTCCTAATGGAGCACCAACACCAAGTTACAGAAATGTTTTCCCAATTCCACAGGATGCAATAAATGTTAATCCTAAATTAATTCAAAACACAGGTTATTAATAATTAAAAAATAGAATATGAAAAATATAGTAAAATCAGTATTTATTTTATTTGGTGCTCTTGCAGTATCATGTAGTGTTGATGATGTTCAAGACAGACCAGTTATTGAAGGTGTAGATTCACCAGTATTATCAGCTCCAGAATCTGGAAGCGCATATGTATTATCTCCTGCAACTATGACTCAACAAGCAGAGCGTTTTGTTTGGTCAAAAGCAAATTATAATGGAGATGTAGCAATTAGTTATGCTTTAGAAATTGATGTTGAAGGTGGAGATTTCTCTGCTCCTCAAAGTTTAGGAGGAACAACTGGAGCTTTACAACTTTCTGTATCTCAAGAAACATTAAATACTGCATGTTTGGCACTTGGTGCAACTCCTTACACTGCTGCAAATTTTGATGTAAGAGTGGTATCTAGCGCTTCAGGCTTTGACTTAATGGGCTCAAACAAAGTTACAATTATTGTAACTCCATTCACAACAGATCTACCACAAATCGCAGTTCCAGGTAACCACCAAGGATGGTCTCCAAGTACAGCTCCAAGATTAGCTGCTTCAGGATTTGGACAAACTGATTATGAAGGAGATGTTGCTTTAGATGGTGAGTTCAAATTTGTAGGTCCTAATGGTTCAGGCGCTTACGAATGGGGTAATGATGATTGGGGTGATGTTGGTACATTTTCAGGAATGTTAGCATTAACAGGTGAATCTAAGTGTACAGCAACTGCTGGTTATTATAAAATCAATGCAAATACTACAACATTAACTTACACTACAACACTAACAACTTGGGGAGTATTAGGTTCTGCTACAGCTCCTGTTACAGGTGGTGACGGTTGGGGTACAGATGCAAATATGACGTATAACCCAACTACTAAAAAATGGTCAATTGTTATCAACTTAGTAGGAGGTCAAGAAATCAAATTTAGAGCTAATGATGCTTGGGGATTAAACTACGGAGATAATGGTGCTGACGCTTCTTTAGAAGAAGGCGGTTCTAATATTGCAGTTCCATCTACTGGTGATTATTTAGTTGAATTAGATTTATCTAATCCTAGAGCTTATACTTATACTTTAACACCACAATAATAATAAAATTTTAAAAGGCTGTCTTTTACGAGACAGCCTTTTTATTAAATCAAATAGCTATGAAAAAAACCCTACTATATATTTTATTTTTTATAACAAGTATTGTTTCTCAAGCACAAGTAACCATTACGCCAAGTAGTTTTAATGTAACAGACCAAATAACAATTACCGTTTCAACTGCAGCACAAACTTGTAACTTAGTAGGAACATCTCCAACAAAAGTGTATATGCACGCAGGAATTGGGGATGACTCTAATGCGTTCGGTTTTGGAGTTGTTGGAAACTGGGGACAAGATGACAGTGTAGGCCTGATGACAAACAATGGAAATGGAACTTGGAGTATAACATTAACACCAAGTACATATTTTGGATTAAATACAACTCAACAAGCAAATGCAACTAAACTTGGAATGGTATTCAGAAATGCAAATGGAAGCCAAACCTTAAAATTGCCTCCTTCATGTGGTGACTTTATCTTTAATGTTGGTACATTTCAAGTTAACTTAACTTCGCCTTCTAATAATAGTGCAACTATTATGGCTGCTGGTGGAAACTTAAATATTACAGCTACGAACACAGGAGGATATGCCAATTACAACTTAAAAGCTAATGGCACAAGTATAAATACAGCTACGACAGCATCATATTCATACAACCACACAAATATAACAGCAAATACAAGCTATGAACTTGAAGTCACTATAGGAGCTTCAACTATCACAAGAAGGTTTTCAGTAATTGTAACACCGACAACCATCTCTGAAGCATTACCTGGAGGACTAAAAAATGGCATAAATTATAATACATCAGACTTTTCAAAGGCCACTCTAGTATTAGATGCGCCTGGTAAAGACTTTGTTTATGTAGCAGGTAGCTTCAATAACTGGAATCCTAATAGTAGTTATGCCATGAAAAAAGACCCTACAACAGGTAAATTTTGGCTAGAGCTTAACGGATTGACTTCTGGAGTAAATTATTCTTATCAATATTGGGTTGTAGATCAAACGCCTATTGCAAATTCACCAGCATTAGTAAAAACTGCCGATCCTTGCTCTACAACTGTACTTTCTTCATATGATGACCCATGGATTCCAAGTACAACTTATCCAGGATTACCTGCTTTTCCAACAGCATCAGGTCAAGAAAGAGAAGTTACATTATTAAAAACAGGTCAAACACCATACAATTGGATTTCTACAAGTTTTACAAAACCAAATAAAGATAAATTGGTAGTTTACGAATTACTAATTAGAGATTTTGATGCTGATAGAAATTTTCAAGATGTAATTGATAGAATTCAATATTTCAAAGATTTAGGTATAAATGCAATAGAACTTATGCCAGTAATGGAATTTGAAGGAAACGAAAGTTGGGGATACAATACCGCTTTTCATATGGCTTTAGACAAATTTTATGGTACACCAGAAAAATTTAAAGAATTAGTCGATTTATGTCATCAAAATGGTATTGCTGTAATCTTGGATATTGTTTTTAATCACGCCTTTGGAAGAAATCCTTTAATTAGAATGTGGATGAACGACCCTGAAGGTGATGGTTGGGGTGGTCCAGCAAGCGATAATCCATATTTTAACACAATTGCAAGACACAGTTATAGTGTTGGAGAAGATTTTAATCACTCTTCAACCTATACAAAAAACTACGTCAAACAAACAATAAATCATTGGATAACAGAATTTAAAATCGATGGTTTCAGATGGGATTTAACAAAAGGTTTCACACAAGCTTGTTCTAGTGGTGATGATGCATGTACAAACGCATACCAACAAGACAGAGTTGATGTTTTAAAAGAATATGCTGATTATTCTTGGACGCTGGATAATGACTTTTATGTGATTTTTGAGCATTTAGGAACAGATGCAGAAGAACAACAATGGGCTAATTACAGATTAGGTGAAGGCAAAGGAATTATGATGTGGGGTGAAATGTACACTCAATATAGAGAATTAGCAATGGGATATGCTACGCAAAATATTTCTAGAATGTCACACACAAGTCGTGGTTTTACAGGAAAAAGATTAATGGGTTATCCAGAAAGTCATGACAAAGATAGAATGATTTATGAAGCAGTAACATACGGAAATGGTGCTGGAGCTTTTCCTGTAAACGGAAATTTAACAAATGCTTTAAATCGAATGGGTTCAATTGGAGCTACAAGTATTTTAGTGCCTGGTCCAAAAATGATATGGCATTTTGCTGAATTAGGAAATAACCAATCTATCTACACCTGTGATAATGGCACCGTAAATGATGAAAGTGCAACCACACCTGGAGATTGTAAATTATCTACTAAAGAACAAGTTCAATGGACGCAAAATTGGTTAGCAGACGCAAGAAGAACTTCTATACTAAGTGATTGGTCAAAAATGATCAAACTAAAAACTTCGGAACCTGTATTTATGGGCGATCACGCAATTAGCCCTGATGCAAATAATGTAAAACAACGAATTTATATCTATAACAATTCATTTCCAACAACTCAACTGAGAAATGTAGTGGTTTTAGCTAATTTTTCTGTTGCAAATTTGACTATTAATCCAAGTTTTCCAACAGATGTATATACTTATCCGATGACATGGTACGATTTAATGGATAACAATACACCAGTAGTTATCAGTAGCCCAACAGCACTAATAACTGTAAATTCGGGAAGATTCAGAGTGTTTGGTAATCAACCTTCAACACTAAGTTCTGATGATTTTGATACAATTTCAAATGAAATTTTTATATATCCAAATCCTACTAGAAATAGTTTTTCTGTTTCAAAAGAAGTAAAACAAGTAGAAATTTACACTTTAACAGGACAATTAGTAAAATCATTTGAGAATGTAAGTGCTGAATATCAACTGAACATAGAAACTCTTGAAACAGGAATTTATATAATAAAAGTTACAGATAACAATGGTCTAAGCCAAACAAAGAAATTAATAAAAGAATAAATTTATATCTTAAAAAAACAAAAGCTTCCAAAATTTTGGAAGCTTTTGTTTTTTTAAGATTTTGTGCGGGTAAAAGGACTCGAACCTTCACACCTTGCGGCACCAGATCCTAAGTCTGGCGTGTCTACCAATTTCACCATACCCGCGACAATTGGAGTGCAAATATAAATATTCAATTTTAACTATCAAACAAATAACAAATTTTTTACTTAATTTATTTTTATTACATTAGCCGTTATAAATCCCCCAATTTTATGACTAATAACTACAAAAACTTAACCAAATTTCGATTTTTAGCAATATTCTTAACACTTTCTTGTATTTCTTTTAGCCAAACAAAAGAACAAGTTGCTCAAATAACTGCTGAATATGATCTAAAAAAAGGCGAAGAACTTTACCTACAAGTTAAAAAAAGAGAAGAAGCACAAAAAAAAGAAGTACTGCTTTTTTCAAAAAAACACAATTTACCTATTTTCAAAGAAAATACAAAGGGTGGTTTTGATCAATTAATGTATATCAATTCTGACGGAATTCCAATTTATTACTCAATTGATAATGTTGAAGCTGCAACATCAACCAGAGTAAATTTTTTAAGAAGCGGTGGTGGATTGGGTCTTAACCTCACAGGAACAGGAATGGTTCCTAGAATATGGGATGGAGGAGCAATCTTGGCAACTCATCAAGAATATAATGGAAGAACAACATTTGGAGATGGAGTTACTGTAAGAAACACGAATAGTTTCCATGCCATTCATGTCACAGGAACTGTTTTAGCTTCTGGAGTTGTAGCTGCTTCAAAAGGAATGGCTCCTACCGCTACTGCCAGGACTTTTGATTGGGACAACGATGAATCTGAAGCCATTATAGAAGCAATGAACGGAATGTTGCTTTCAAATCATTCTTATGGCGTACCTGTTTCAAGTGTATCAAGTACTCCATGGTATATTGGTGCTTATTCCGCCGAAGCCTATAATTGGGATGTTATAACATATAATTTTCCATATTATTTACCAGTAATGTCTGCTGGAAATGATGGAAGTACTGCAAATCCAAGTCCAACTACAACGGGATATGACAAATTAAACGGAAATAAAAATGCAAAAAATATACTAACTGTAGCAAATGCTCAAGATGCAACAATTAACACTACAACTGGAGCAATTACTCTAGGCGGAACCATTCATAGCTCGTCTAGCCAAGGGCCATCAGACGACAGAAGAATAAAGCCGGACATTACTGGAGATGGAGCTGGCACTGGATCTGGAATTTATTCAACTGGAAATGGTTCTGGAACTGGAGGTACAGCTACACAATATACAACAATGTTAGGCACATCAATGGCAGCTCCTAATGTTACTGGTACATTGACATTAATACAACAACATTATAATAATGTAAACGGAAAATTCATGAGAGCAGCAACATTAAAAGGTTTAGCTACTCATACAGCAACTGATAGAGGTAGACCAGGGCCAGATGCTCAGTATGGTTGGGGATACCTAGATGCTAAAAGTTGTGCAGAAGCCATTACAAATAATGGATTAACTTCATGGATTTCTGAAGAAACATTATCTCAAGGACAAACATTTACAATGCAAGTCGTTGCTACAGGCGGAACTACCCCTCTTTTAGGTTCGATAACATGGACAGACGTTCCCGATGCAAGTAAAATTAATAGCGGAACACTTAATGAATCTATTCCTGATATAACAAATGATTTAGACATTAGAATCACTCAAGGAGCTAGTACATTTTATCCGTGGGCATTACAATCTAGCGCTACTGCAAATGCAATTAGAACTGGAGATAACAATGTTGACAATGTTGAAAGAATTAATATTGACGCACCTACTGCTGGAGCTATATACACAATTAACATTACTCATAAAGGAACACTCTCTAATGGCCCACAAAGATTTGCTTTAGTAGTAACAGGTATAACTTCAAACTTTACTTTTAAATCAACAGCTGATACAAAAACTGTTTGTTCAAGTGTTGGTAATGTAGTTTATAATTTTGATTTATCAAAAACTGGCGGTGCAAATGTAAATTTAACAGCTCAAAATGTACCATCAGGGGCGAATGTAGTTATATCACCAAACTCAATGAGTGCTTCTGGCGCATTTACTGTTACTGTAAATAATTTAGCCTCAGTTGCTGCAGGAACTTATGAAATAGATATTGTAGGAAATAATGGAACAGAAACTGAAATCAAAAAAATAACTTTAACAATATATCATCCAAGTTTTACAGCCTATCCACAGACAACAACGCTTCCCGCTGATGGTAGCACAGGCGTTTCTACCTCTCCTACCTTGACTTGGAATCCAAATATTAATGCAGAAAATTATAATTTACAAATTTCTACTAGTCCAACATTTGGTACATTTGTTAGAAACACCACCGAAACCCAGACATCTGTTCTTGTCACTGGTTTATCTTCAGAAACTATTTACTATTGGAGAGTTATACCTGCAAATAGATGTGCAACAGGAAATTCGTCAGCAATAAAATCATTCCAAACTGGGACTATTGGTTGTGGTTATACTTATTCAAATGGAACAAATGTTACAATTTCAAACGCTACAGACAATTCAGGAGCATTGGCAATGGGTAATGGATGGAGCGTTTCAACAATAAATGTTCCTAATAGTTTTGCGATTGGTGATGCAAACATTAATTTACTTTTACAACACACTTACATACAAGATTTAACCATTTATCTAGAAGCTCCAAACGGAACATATACCATTGTTGCTCAAGAAGCTTGTGGAGATAATGACAATATAGATGCGACATTTATTGATTCCGGAAGCACAGTTGCTTGTACAGCTTCAGTTCCTGCACTAACTGGAAATCGTTTGCCTTTTGAACCTATGAGTTCTTTTCAGAATCTAAATTCAAATGGAAATTGGTTACTATATGTGAATGATCCATATGCAGGTGATGATGGAACTATTGATAATTGGACATTAAATTTATGTAGTTTAAGTGCTGTTGCAAATCCACCTTCACTAGTGAAAAATGGAATCACAACATTAACAAATTCAACATATACCATTTCAAACACAGATCTTGAAGCCACCACTTCAGCTCAGACTGCAAGTCAACAGGTATACACATTAATTTCACCTCCAACTATTGGAAATTTAAGATTAAACTCAACAAATCTAACCGTTGGCAGTACTTTTACACAAAATGATATTAATACAGGTTTATTAAATTATATCAACACAGAAAGCTCTGCTACATCAACTTCATTCAAAGTAAATATTAAAAACAACAATAATGGATGGCTTCCTAATGAAGTTGTTTCTATAAATATAATTGCGTGTGGAGATATCGCTACCACATGGAATGGTTCTTCGTGGAGTAATGGCGCGCCATTGCGTAATGTTGCAGTAACGTTTGCGGGTAACTACACCTCTACTGGAGATTTAGAAGCTTGTTCGGTAACGGTTAATAGTGGTGCCAATGTAGTTTTCAATGCGGGTCATACTTTAATAGTAGGTGGAAGCGTTACTGTAAACACAGGCGGAAGCTTAACCATTAATAACAATTCAGCATTGCGTCAAATAGACAATGCAGCAGTAAATTCAGGAAACATCATTGTAAGAAGAAATTCACAACCAATGATTCGTCAAGACTATACTGCTTGGTCATCGCCAGTAGTAGGACAACAATTATTAGCTTTTTCACCAAACACGGTTGCTACTCGTTTTTACCAATATCTTTATACTGGAACTACAACGCCAACAGCTTATCAATCAGTTACACCAACTAATAATTTCTTGGCAGGTAAAGGATACATGATTCGCGTTGATAATACTTGGTCATCAACTGTTGCTTCTGCTTATAATGGTCAATTTACGGGAGTTCCTACAAATGGAGTTGTAAATCAAAGTATTGGTGCAGGTTATAACTTATTAGGAAATCCATATGCTTCTCCTATCAATGCAAATACTTTCTTAACAGACAATACAAGCGTGGGAACATTATATTTCTGGACAAATACTACAGCGGCTAGTGGTGGTGTTTACCCACAAAACAACTTTGCTGCTTATACAACCCTTGGAGGTACGGCTGCTTTTGGAAGTGCTGTAATTCCAAACGGAACAATTCAAACAGGGCAAGGTTTTTATGTACAAGCTAGTGCAGCTGATGCCATTGATTTTAACAATGCGCAACGTGTAAATGCTTCAACAAGCACACAATTCTTTAAAACAACAAACCAAGTGAGTTCAACAACAGTTGCTGAAAAACATAGAATTTGGTTCAATTTGAATGATGAAAACACATCATACAATCAAATGTTGTTAGGTTACATGCAAGGAGCTACAAATAGTTTTGATAATATGATTGATGGAAAAGTTTTGGACGATACTAAGCCAACACTGTTTAACATTATCAATACTGATAAATATGTAATCCAAGGAAGAAGTTTGCCATTTACAGATACTGATGTTGTTGCATTAGGGTTAAAAGTATTAACTCCAGGCACATATTCTATTTCTATTGAAAATGTTGATGGATTATTTACAACTCAAGATGTATTTATTAAAGACAAGTACAACAATAGCATTCATGATGTCAAACAAACACCATATTCGTTCACAACACAAGACGGAATTTTTACAGACCGTTTTGAAGTGGTGTACAAAAATACATTAGCCAATGAAGATTTTGTGAATGAAAACAACATTACAGTTTACACTACAACAAATGGTATTGCAATTACTGCTACTGAAAACATCAAAGAAATTACAATATTTGATGTATTAGGTAGAAAACTATATCACAACGACAAAGTAAACGACAAAGAAATGATTGTTTCTAAACTAACTGCTACAAATCAAGCGTTACTTGTGAAAACTACATTAACTAATGGTCAAACTATCACTAAAAAAGTAGTGTATTAATAACTATATAAACACCTAACAAAGAATCCCAGTTCATCTGGGATTCTTTGTTTTTATGAAAAATAGTCAATTACTTTATCTTTAAAAATAAAAAAGCCTTGCAATATGCAAGGCTTTTTTTATGTTGCTAAATAAATTTATTAAGCTTCGAAAGGAACTACAGATACATAAGATTTGTTTTCCCCTTTTTTCTGGAATTTTACAACTCCATCAACTTTAGCATGTAAAGTATGATCTTTACCCATGTAAACATTTTCACCTGGGTTGTGCTTCGAACCTCTTTGTCTAACAATGATGTTTCCAGCAATAGCAGCTTGACCACCATAAATCTTAACGCCTAAACGTTTCGATTCTGATTCTCTACCATTCTTCGAACTACCGACACCTTTCTTGTGAGCCATGACGTAATATTTTTAAATGTTATTCTTCAGTTTTTGGTTTTTTTGTTGCTTTAGCTTTTGGCTTAACTTCTTCAGCAGTTTCAGTTACTTCAACTTCAACTTCTTTTTTAGCAGCTTTTTTCTTAGCACCAGCAGCAACGATTCCTTCAATTAAAATTTGAGTGAATGATTGTCTGTGACCGTTTTTCTTTTTGTAACCTTTTCTTCTTTTCTTTTTGAAAACAATTACTTTATCACCTTTTAAGTGTTGTAACACTTTGGCTTCTACTGAAGCTCCTTCTACAGCTGGGGCGCCTAAAGTTACGTTTCCGTTGTCATCTAATAAAAGAACTTTATCAAAAGAAACTTTAGTTCCTTCTTCTGAAGCTAAACGGTGAACATAAACCTTTTGGTCTTTGCTTACTTTGAATTGTTGCCCTGCTATCTCTACGATTGCGTACATAACAATGATTTTAGTTAAAAATTTTAAGGTTGCAAATATACAATAATTTCTAAACCAAACAACTATACACTTAAATAAAATACCTCAAAACAGTATTTTAATGTTTTTTTACCTAAAATGTTAATTGAAATTGTAACATTATCACGAAATTGCGTCTTATTACAATTATATCAAACAAATTAATAACGTATGAAAAAATCTTTAATGGCTTTAGGAACTGCACTAATGCTTGGCGGAACTGCTTCAGCTCAAAAAGTAACATTCGAAGAATTTGATTTAGACAACGGATTACACGTCGTACTTCATCAAGATAATTCGGCTCCAGTTGTAATTACTTCGGTTATGTATCATGTAGGAGCAAAAGACGAACAACCTAACCGCACAGGTTTTGCACACTTTTTTGAACACCTTTTATTTGAAGGAACAAAAAATATTGCTCGTGGAGAATGGTTTAAATTAGTTACAGCAAACGGAGGAAACAACAATGCTAATACTACAGACGACAGAACATATTATTATGAAGTTTTCCCGTCAAATAATTTAGAATTAGCTATTTGGATGGAATCTGAACGATTAATGCACCCTGTAATTAATCAAATTGGTGTTGACACACAAAACGAAGTAGTTAAAGAAGAAAAAAGACTTCGTGTTGACAATCAACCTTATGGAAACTTAATCAAAGCGGTTAAACAAAACATGTTCAAAGTGCATCCATATAAATGGACAACTATTGGAGAAATGGAACATTTAGACGCAGCAACTTTAGAAGAGTTTCAAGCATTTAACAAAAAATTCTATGTGCCAAATAACGCTGTTTTAGTTATTGCTGGTCAGTTTGACAAAGCACAAGCTAAAGAATGGGTTAAAAAATATTTCAGCACTATCCCAAAAGGAGCTCCTGTTACACGTCAAAAAGTAGAGGAAGCACCTATTACACAAGAATTTAAAGCGTCTTGGGAAGATCCAAATATTCAAATTCCAATGCTGGTTGCTTCTTACAGAACGCCTTCAATGAAATCTCGCGACGCAAGAGTTTTAGATATGATTTCGACTTATTTATCAGATGGTAAAAGTTCTAAATTATACAAAAAAATTGTAGATGATAAAAAAATGGCATTACAAATTGGAGCATTCAACTACAGCCAAGAAGATTATGGTATGTATTTAATTTATGGCTTACCAATGGGTGAAAATACTACAGAATCTATTTTAAAGGAAATTGATGCAGAAATTGTAAAAATGCAAACAGAATTAATCTCTGAAAATGATTTCCAAAAACTTCAAAACAAGTTTGAAAGTAATTATGTAAGCAACAATGCTTCTGTTGAAGGAATTGCCGACAACTTAGCTACATATTATATGTTATATGGCGATATCAATTTAATCAATACAGAAATTGATATTTATCGTTCAATCACAAGAGAAGAAATTAGAGACATTGCAAAAAAATATCTAAACTCAAACCAAAGAATGATTTTAGACTATGTTCCTGCTAAAGATAAAGCTCAAAACTAAGATTTGAAGAATATGAAAAAATTTATATATATCGCAGCCAGTTTATTTTTAACAATAACTATGCAAGCACAAGACAGACCTCAACCAAAACCAGGACCAGCTCCATCAATAAATATTAACAAACCACAAAGTTTTGTTCTTAAAAATGGTTTAAAAGTTTTAGTTGTAGAAAACCACAAATTACCTCGTGTATCTTTTAATCTTACATTAGACAATCCTCCTTATGCAGAAGGAACTAAAAAAGGTGTTTCAGATATTTTAAGTTCTATGATTGGAAATGGAACGGAAACAATGACTAAAGATGCTTTTAATGAAGAAATCGATTTTTTAGGAGCAAACATTAATTTTTATGCTTCTGGAGCTTCAGCAAATGGATTATCTAGATATTCTAAAAGAATCTTAGAATTAATGGCTGACGGAACTTTAAATCCGTTATTTGTCCAAGAAGAATTTGATAAAGAAAAAGCAAAATTAATCGAAGGACTAAAATCAGACGAAAAAAGTGTTTCTGCAATTGCAAGAAGAGTTGAAAACGTATTAACTTATGGTAAAGAACACTACAAAGGAGAATTTACTAGCGAGGAAACATTAAACAACGTAACTCTTAGCGATGTAGTTTTAAACTACAACACTTATTTTGTTCCAGCAAATGCTTATTTAGTTATCGTTGGAGATGTTAACTTTAAAGAAGTTAAAAAAGAAGTTGAAAAACTTTTTGGAAGCTGGAAAAAAGCTACAGCTCCACAATTAACATATTCTGATCCTAAAGATGTTCAATACAGTCAAATAAACTTTATCGACACTCCAAATGCAGTTCAATCAGAAATTGCATTGGTAAATTTGTCAAACTTAAAAATGACTGATAAAGAATATTTTGCGGTTTTATTAGCAAATCAAGTTTTAGGTGGCGGTGGTGAAGGTCGTTTATTCCTTAACTTACGTGAAAAACATGGTTGGACATACGGAGCATATTCTTCAATTGGTTCAGGAAAATATATCAATAAATTTCGCTCAAGTTCTTCGGTAAGAAATGCAGTTACCGATAGTGCAGTTGTAGAGGTATTTAATGAGTTAAAAAGAATTAGAACCGAGCTAGTTTCTGAAGAAGATTTAAAAAATGCAAAAGCAAAATACATTGGAAATTTTGTAATGCAAATTGAAAAACCTTCAACAATTGCAGGCTATGCATTAAATAAAGAAACACAAGGTTTACCAGAAGATTTTTATGAAAACTACATTAAAAACATCAACGCTGTAACAGCTGAAGATATTAGAAATGCAGCCAATAAATATTTCTTAGCAGACAAAACAAGAGTTGTAATTGTAGGGAAAGCAGCTGATGTTTTACCTGGATTAGAAGCAATGAGTAAACGAGAAAAATTACCAATTTTCTACTTTGATAAATATGGTAATCCAACAGAAAAACCTGAAGTTAAAAAACCTATTCCTGCTGGTGTAACTGCACAATCTGTTTTAAACAACTACATCAATGCCATTGGTGGAGAAAAAGCGGTTAAAAATGTAAAAACATTAGCCATATTATCATCTGGAACAGTTCAAGGAACACCATTAGAATTAGTTGTAAAAACAGCTCCTAAAAAATTAGGCGTTGAAATGAAAGCAATGGGAATGGTAATGATGAAACAAGTTGTGAACGAAAAAGAAGCTTACATGGTACAACAAGGTCAAAGAAAAGACTTTACTGGAGATGATTTAAAAGACATGCAAGCTGATGCTACAACTTTCAAAGAATTAGCATTATTAACTGACAAAGATGTAACTTTAACAGGAATTGAAAACATAAATGGAGCTGATGCTTATGCAATCAAAAACGGTAAATCAACATTATATTATGATGTAAAAACAGGATTTAAAGTTGCTGAAGCTAAAGAATTAGAGCAAGGTGGTCAAAAAATGACACAAACAACTTATTATCAAGATAATAAAGATGTAAAAGGATTAAAATTCCCATACAAAACTATAATGAATGTTGGTATATAAATCTAATTAACAACATCGGAAGTTAAAATTAACGAAGGAGTAACTGATGCTGATTTTAAATAATATCAGATTGTAAATTTTCTAAAAAGCACTCAAGAAATTGAGTGCTTTTTTATTTCTTGCTAGAAAAATAAACCCCAACTAAAACTACCAAAGCTCCAATTACCTGAACAATTGATAAGGTTTCATTCATAAATAAATAACCTAACATTATAGCAACCACAGGAATTATATAAGTAACAGAGGAAGCAAAAACCGGAGAAGAAAGCTGGATTAATTTAAAGAACAATATATTTGACAATCCTGTACCAATAATTCCTAAAATCACAATAAAACCTAGTGAATTCTGTACTTTTTCTTGATGTACAATATCAAAAAAACCTGTAAAATAAAGTACAACTAACGCTGGAATAAACATTACAATAAAATTTCCTGTACTTATTGTCAAAGGTTTTAAATCAGATAAATATTTTTTAATCAAATTCACATTAATCCCATAAAAAACAGAAGCAATAATTATCAAAATTGCATAATAATAATTCTCTGTTGTGTTTTCTCCATCTCCAAATAGAACCAATAAAACGCAGCCTACAAAACCAATAATTACTCCAAAAATCTGCCTTCTTTGAACATCTAATCCAAAAAAGAACAAACCAACTAGTAGCGTATTCAAAGGAGTTAATGAATTTAATATCGAACTTACTGAACCATCAATTTTTGACAAGGCTATGGCAAACAAAAATGCAGGTACAAATGTTCCAAAAAATGAAGTCAAGGCTATATACTTCCATTTATACAAAGGAATTTGAGTAATATGCTTAAATCCCACAACAATTAAAAACATAGCTGCAAACAATATACGCAAACTCCCCAACTGAATTGAATTCACGCCTTGCAAACCTAATTGCATTAATATAAAAGAACTTCCCCAAACACAGCCTAAAAAGGCTAACAACTACCATTTTGTAGTGTTATTTTCCATAGCATCATTTTATCTGTCAAAATTCAGGCTTTATTTTGAGAATCACACTATGAATTTTTGTAAATTTGTAAAGACTTAAAAAAGAGTCGATTTTTTAAATATTTATTTTATGAAAAATATAAAAAACATAGTTTTTGCAACATTAATTACTTTTTTTGCAGTAAGTTGTAAAAAACAAGCAACAACAGAAGTTAAAGAAGTTGCAACAACAAAAACAGAAATAGCTGCTGAGAATGTAGAAACAGCAAGTTTTACAATTGAAGGAATGACATGCGAAATTGGTTGCGCAAAAACCATAGAAGGAAAATTATCTGAAACCGAAGGCGTTGGAGAAGCAAAAGTTGATTTTGAAAGCAAAATTGCAACAGTAAAGTTTGATAAAACAAAACAAACGATAGAGTCTTTAACAAAAACAATAGAAAAAGTTGGCGGAGGAGATTTGTATAAGGTTACAAAATCAGAAAAAAGCACAAATAAAGCTTAATATAAAAAAAAGCGCTGATATTTTCAGCGCTTTTTTTATTTCCATTTAATAGTCTCCATTATTCTTCGCATATCATCTTTTAAATAATCTGCGGCAGGCAAAATAGAATCAAAATTTGGTTTTGTATAAAAATAAACACTTCCAGTCATAAAATGTTTAGTACTGTCCGTTACATAAAATTGTGCGTTAGTAGCAGCGTTACCTCCTACCTGATAAAACATTCCGTAAACTTTTTTGTCATTATTTATATAAGGTTGTTCAACAATATCATCGGCTTTAATCACATGCTCATATGTTAGCTTTTGTGCATCTCTCAATAAATCATTGATATTATTTGAAACCGCTTTGTGAGTCAAGTAAATAGTTGCTTTCATTTTTGGATAATGAATTTCATACGAGCAATTTTTCTCTTTAACAGCCGCAAATTCATTTACTTCAAACGTGAAAGGACAATTTGTTTTTAATGTACTGTATGTAGCATTTGGATATTCCAAAGTGAGCTGCCCTTTAGGCTTCGGCACTGACTCATCTCCACACGAGATTAATCCGAGCATAAGTGCAAGAAAAAAACATTTAAATGCAATTTTTATCATAGCAAATAATTAATAAGAAGAATCATCAGGTGCACTTCCAGTAGGGAGTGATGATTTACTTAAATCTGTTTCTTTTTTGGTGGTTAAAAACGTAAATTCAGTTACTTGAATTTCTGTTGTGTATTTAGTTGCGCCATCTTCTGCTTGCCATTGACGCGATTTGATTCTTCCTTCTATATAAATTTTATCTCCTTTAGAAAGATATTTTTCACAAATTTCAGCTGCTTTATTACGAACTACAATATTGTGCCATTCTGTAGAAGTAATTTTTTCACCTGTTGTTTTATTAATATACACTTCGTTAGTGGCTAAAGGAAATCTTCCTATACAATTACCTCCTTCAAAGTAATGCATTTTAATTTCATCTCCTAGATGTCCTATTAAAATGACTTTATTTAATGTTCCGTTCATGGCTTGTATATTTTTTTGGGTTATTCAAAAGTAGTAATTTATAATGAATTAAAACAATTTGAGTTCATAAAATTATGAATTACAATTGGGAATGGTAATTTTTCTATTTCGGCAAATGTTTTAGAATCTGGTAATTTCTCATTAAAATTTAATTGAAAAAACCGAATATGTAAATTTTGATGCGATAATTTATGAAGAATAATTTTCTGATTTAAAATGAAAATCTCATTAGGTTTTTTATTAAAAAAATCCACAAAAGCAAGCTGATTCATAAAATCATGTTCTGAAACTAAATCTTCCGTTTCTATCATTGGAAATTCATACAGATTCTCCCAAATTCCTTTACCTTCACGTTTTTGAACAATATAATTGGAATCAATATCTTTTAAAATCAAATAATTCAAATAGCGATTGGTTACTTTTGTTTTTTTAGTTTTTACAGGTAATTCTAAAACTTTTTTATGTTGAAGTGCAGCACAACTCGAATTTAAAATACAAGAATTACAATTTGGATTCTTTGGAACACATTGCATCGCGCCAAATTCCATGATTGCTTGATTAAAAAGAGCTGGTTTGTCTGTAGGTAAGACTTCTTGCGCTATATTTTGAAACTCTTTTTTAGTTTTTCCTTCAGAAATATCGCTATCAATATTAAAATAACGACTCAAGACTCTAAAAACATTTCCATCTACCACAGCAACGGGTTCATTGTAGGAAAAAGAAGCAATCGCTGCAGCTGTATATTCACCTACACCTTTTAATTTTAATAAATTTTCATAATTTTCAGGAAAATCACCATTTAATTCAGTAGCAATAAATTTTGCAGTTGCATGCAAATTTCTTGCTCTGGAGTAATAGCCTAAACCTTGCCATAATTTTAAAATTTGCTCTTCCTCAGCATTTGCTAAATCAAAAACGGTAGGAAAAGCTTCTGTAAAAGCATTAAAATAAGGCAGTCCTTGAGCAACACGCGTTTGTTGTAACATGATTTCTGACAACCAAATCATGTAAGGATTAGTGGTATTGCGCCATGGTAAATCGCGCTTATTTTGTAAATACCATTTAATTAAAGAGTTAGAAAATTGCATATTTTTATATTGGTCAACAAAAATAAATCTTTAGTAATTAAAATTTAATCAATTATGGTTGATTTATTATTTTTTTAATTCTTATATTTGCAAACTCAAAAAAATACACAATATAAATACGAAAGAAAATGACGAAAGCAGATATCGTAGCGAAAATTTCAGAAAAATTAGGACTTGAAAAAGGAGATGTTCAAGCAACTGTTGAAACTTTTATGGAAGAAGTAAAAAATTCATTAGAAACTGGTGATAATGTTTACTTAAGAGGTTTTGGAAGTTTTATCATTAAAACAAGAGCAGAGAAAACAGGAAGAAACATTTCTAAAAACACTACAATTAAAATCCCTGCACACAACATTCCAGCATTTAAACCTGCTAAAGTGTTTGTTGAAAGCGTTAAAGAAAAAACAGAAGTTACAGTATAAAAATAAATTATTAATCTAAACACCAACATGTTATGCCAAGTGGTAAAAAAAGAAAAAGACATAAGGTAGCAACTCACAAACGTAAAAAAAGAGCGAGAGCAAACCGTCATAAAAAGAAAAAGTAGTTTAAAACTACTTTTTCTTTTTTTAGAAAAAAGTTCATTGAAATTAGCCGATTTAAAATTGGCTATCGGGAAAAATCCTGTAAAATTATTGTTTAATCCATTTGTTCCAAGGTAATTGGAATGGATAAAAATGTACCGCATGAACAAAGAATTAATTATTCGTTCAGGTTCAGACGCTGTAGATTTTGCCTTATTAAAAGATGGAAAACTAATTGAATTACATAAAGAAGAAGAAAAACAAAGCAATTTTGCTGTAGGTGATATCTTTATTGCCAAAATACGCAAACCTGTTGCTGGTTTAAATGCCGCATTTGTTAACTTAGGTTATGAAAAAGATGCCTTTTTGCATTATCATGATTTAGGTCCAAACCTTCCTTCTTTGATGAAATTTATTAAACTTGTAAGCGCAGGTAAATTAAAAGATTATTCACTCAAAAATTTTCCTTTTGAAGCTGAAATCAACAAAGACGGATCTATTATGGATATTTTAAGTCCAAATCAGTCGATTTTAGTTCAAGTGGTTAAATAAACTATTTCTACAAAAGGTCCCAGAATTAGTTCTGAGATTTATTTAGCATGAAGATATGTGGTTTTAGTTCCTTTTTCAGATCGAGTTTCTGTTTCTCAAAAAATAGAATCAAGAGAAGAAAAAGATAGGCTAAAAAGACTGGTTCAATCCATCAAACCAAAAGGATTCGGTGTTATTGTAAGAACAGTAGCCGAAGGCAAAAAAGTAGCCGAACTTGATAAAGATCTTCAAACTCTTTTAGATAGATGGTCATCGATGAGTCGTCGTTTACAGACTGCTCACCATCCATCAAAAGTACTAGGAGAGTTAAACAAAGCTTCATCTATTTTAAGAGATGTATTTAACGATACATTTTCTTGTATTCATGTAGATGACGAAGATTTGTATTTAGAAACGAGGGAGTATTTGCAAGAAATAGCTCCGGATAAAGTGTCTATCGTAAAACACTATCAGTCAAAAGAACTGCCTCTTTTTGAAAAATATCATATTGAGCGACAAATAAAAACGTCTTTTGGGAAAACAGTTTCTATGAGTAAAGGTGCTTATTTAATTATTTAACACACAGAAGCTTTACACGTTATTGACGTAAATAGCGGAAACCGTTCAGCAAAAGCATCAAGCCAAGAAGATACTGCTCTTGAAGTTAATATGATTGCTGCAGCAGAAATTGCTCGATAACTAAGACTCAGAGACATGGGCGGAATTATTGTGGTGGATTTTATCGACATGCAAAATCCAGAAAACCGCAAAGTATTATATGATTTCTTGAAAGAAGAAATGAGTGACGATAAGGCCAAGCATAAAATCTTGCCTCCTAGCAAATTTGGATTAATTCAAATTACTAGACAAAGAGTTAGACCTGAAGTTAATATCAAAACTAGAGAAGAAGACCCTAACAATGAAAATGGGGAAATTGAAGCTCCAATTTTGATTATTGATAAAATAACGGCTGACCTAGAACGCATTATAAAAGACCACAAAAAAGTTGTACTTAATGTACATCCATTTGTGGCAGCATACCTTACCAAAGGTTTTCCATCATTACGTTCGAAATGGTTTTTCGAACATAAGAAATGGGTGAAAATCATACCTCGTGACGCTTACACGTATCTAGAATATCATTTCTTCGATAAAGAAGGAAATGAAATTATAGTAAAATAATATAGGATGTATCCTGTAAAATAAAAAACCGCTTTTCGAAAGATTGGCGGTTTTTTTGTTTTTATTCACTCTCAAATTGTACTTTTCGCCTAATTTCGTTACCAAATTCATCTACTATGGTAATGACGTGAAATCCTGTTGTAGCAAAAAGAGGTTTCTCATGGAAGGTTTTAGTGGTTCCCACATATTTATCATCTAAATACCAAAACAATTCAGCATCGGAATTAGAATGTGCTACTTTGATAATGGCAGGTTGTAGTTTACTTTCAAAATCCTTAGTTAATATGATTTTAGTATTCGCTTTGGGATAAATAAAATCCATACGTTTGTCTTGTAAACCATCAACACAATCACTTCTGAAAGGTGGTAAATTTTGATAATTTACATTCTTACTCTTATAATACCATTCCATAAGCGGTGGTAAAACAAACCAAGATTTGGATATCATTTCATCAACACTTTCACAATTACTATTCACTCTAAATTGTTGATTTTTATCTAAATGAATTATTTTATGATACGGACAATTATCCGTTTTTTTCGCTGTTTTTGGAATCCATTGTTTTATTTTCGGACAATGATCTTGTGCCAAATAACCCGAAAGCTCACAAACTTCAACAGGATCTAAATCTTTATACGGCATTTCAAACCATTTCGATTTTGGTAACAACCTAAAAACATCAAATAGGATTGGAGCCGCACTATCAACTCCAGTTAATAATGGTCTTCCTTCACCTGTGGCATTGCCAACCCAAATTCCAACCACATAATCTTTGGTCACACCAATTGCCCAAGCATCTCTACTCCCAAAACTTGTTCCAGTTTTCCATGCAATTTCTAGTGAAGAATCGTAGAATTTCCATGCTTCATCGCCTTCTGGTCGGTTGACTTCTTTCATCGCATTAAAGGTTTGCCAAATAGCGCCTGCACCAAAAATGTTCTTCTGACGTGAACTAGTTCCAAAATCAAGTTGAAAATTAGCATCGTAATTCAAATTTTGCATTTCATTTTTTCGATAACACGAATTGGTATTGAAATAAGTTAGAGTTGAAGACATATAAGCATACGCTTTACATAAATCCCATAAATTCGATTCTGCACCACCTAAAATCAATGATAAACCGTAATTTGAAGGCTGACGATTCACATTTCGCAACTTCAATTGTTGTAATTTTTCATAAAACTGATTCACAGAATAATCTTGCAACATCAAAACTGACGGAATATTTAATGAACGCGCCAAAGCTCTACTCGCAGGAACCGCTCCATCATAAGTTAAATTGAAATTTTGAGGTGAATATCCTGAAATTTCTGTAGGAACATCAGGAACCAAAGTTTGTGGCAAAATATAACCATCATTCAGCATGGCAGCGTACAAATATGGTTTCAAAATACTGCCTGTACTTCGTGGCGCTTCAATAACATCGACATCTTTTTGATGTTCTTTGTCTGTTGGACTATTTCCAACATACGTAATTACGTTTCGCGTTTTTACATCAACCACTAGCACCGAAATGTTATAAACTTGATTTTGTTTGTAATAGTTATAATATTGTTTTACGATTTCGTTGGTGCGTTCTTGCAAATCCAATTGAATGGTGGTTTTTATTTTTTCCGCCGGATGTTCTTTTGCTACTTTTTTGAACCAAATGAGGTGCAATTTGCGGTACATCAAACGGTTTTTGAGGCAAACTTTCTTGCAATGATAATTCGTAAGTTACTTTGTCGATGACTTTATCAGTGTACAATTTCTTTAGCAATCTATTGCGTTTCGCTAATAATCGTTCCTGATTTTTTCCAGGATAAATTAAACTTGGTGCATTGGGTAAAACTGCCAAAGTAGCTGATTCAGCCCATGACAATTGATGTGGTTGCAATCCAAAATATTTCCAAGACGCCATTTCTAAGCCTACAACATTGCTTCCAAAAGGCGCATGCGCACAATACAATTCCAAAATCTTATGTTTCGAATGACGAAATTCTAAACGCGTTGCGAGAATCATTTCGATTCCTTTTTCGAAATAAGAACGCGATTTTCCTTTTCGGTGCAAACGAATCACTTGTTGGGTTAACGTACTTCCACCTCGAACCACGCGATTTGCTTTTCGATTTTGTTTAAAAGCGTGATACATGGAAATTGGGTTAAACCCAAAATGCTTATAAAAATGTTGGTCTTCAAAAGCAACAATACATTTCTGAAATTTATGTGGAACACTATCACTTTCTGGAAAACGCCATTGTCCATCGGAAGCGATTTTAGCTCCTAAAAGTTGTCCATCTTGACTTTCAATTACAGTGGAATAGTTGTTCTCGAAAAGTTGTCTTGGGAGTGAAAAATAGTAAACCACCACAAGCAATAAGCTTATGGTAGTTTTAATTTTATTATTTCTGATTTTAGTTTTTAATCGAGTAAACCAACTTACTCTTTCACTATTTGCACCCATTTTCCTTTGGTTCTTGCCAAATAATTATTGTCGTACATCGCCTCACATTGCACTCCTGGGAAATAATATTTTCCTAAATAAGTGGCATTTAACAACAAGGTAAACGTTTTGGTTTCACCGGCTCTGATTCCGAAATAGAATTGCGTTCTATCATCGCGAATATCAATGTAATCGGCTTTGTTTTCGGCATAACTTCCAAAATCGGTATAACGTGAGTTCATGATTTCAAATCCAGATGGAACAATTTGCGAAAGTGCTACATTTTCCAACGATTCATCCGATTGATTTCTAATGGTTACTTGCGCTACGATTTCGGTTCCTTGTTTAACCGAACTTAAATTTAAAACAGTTCCTTTTCTATCTTTATAAACTACTGACGTTGAGAAGTTTTTCTGAATTTCTTTTTCTTGTCCAACAGGTAAAATGCCACTATTTAATACGCGAACATAAAGCGTTCCACTGTTTTTATTTTGAATCGTTACCGAATTAGAACCATATTTCGCCACTAAATTTCTATCTACAAATGCTTTTTTAGAACTTACTGTTTCCGATTTTCCAGCTATAGAATATGTCATATTCACACCTTTTCCACCGTTTTTAAGTGCGAATTTCGACATCGCATACAATCCAAAAGCAGTAGTTTGTGTACTCATATAACGATTAGACGATAAATCTTTGGCTAATTTGTTTGCTATTTCATACGCTTTCGTTTTGTTATCTACCAAAATGTACGTTTCTAAAACCATCGCTCTATTTCGTTCTTCTGAACCATAGTAATAATCTACATATCGTTTATCTTCTTGAACAGTTTTTGTTCCTATCAACGACAATGCGGCTTTCTTTTGACCAGCTAAAGCATACGCAGCGGCTAATCGTAATTTCGATTCATTTGAAATTTCTGTAGTTTCTCTAAGTCTGTTCATTGAACCCATATCAGCCGAGCCTGCTAAAGCTAAGGTGTATAAACGATACGCTTGTGCAAAGTCGTTACGATATTGCGCATTGAATCGCCATTTTTTAGCTTCGGTTTGTTGAAACGAAATCCATTTATTTTTAAATCCGATTGGTAAAACATAGCCTTTTTTCTCTGCTTCAATTAAGAAATGTCCCGCATAAGAAGTTGCCCAATCATCTACATAATTATTACCTTGCCAATAACTTAATCCACCATTTGATAATTGGAAATTCCCTAATTTTTGAATTCCAGCATTAATATTTCGTTGAATTTCTGCTTTTTTGTTGGTATCAACATCCATAATATCCGCCAAATATAATTGTGGAAATACAGCAGACGTGGTTTGCTCCACACAACCATGCGGATACTGAATCAAATAACCCAATCTTCCATTAAAATTGATGGTTGGGAAAGACGAAACTTCTAATCTTGCTTTGTTACTTCCTGCTACTCCAAATGTTTTCCAATTAATTGTTTTAGAACCGTTTGCCGGAATTACCATATCCACATAATCATTCGTAACCGGATTTGGATTAGTAATATCAACTTCTACCGCATAGGTCGATTTTTCTTTTCCTGATGTAGCAATGACTTCTATTTTTCCAATTCCTGTTGCACTTCCAACTTCTAAATTAAAATAGACTACTTTTTCATCTGGCGAACTGAAACTTACATTTTGAGTTGCATTTCCAATGATTCGTACTCCGTTATTTGTTTTTAATTGCACATTAACGTTTTTCACTTGACTTTCCATTGCGAAAACGGTTACTGGCAACATAATTCTTTCGTTTGGAGAAATTTTTCTTGGTACCGAAGCTAGAACCATAACCGGTTTTCTCAAAAAAGAAGTTTTTTCTACACTTCCGTAAGCACTTGTTTTAGCATCTCCAGCTACAACCATTGTTCGCACCGAACCAACGTAATTTGGTAAAGTAATCGTGTGGGATTTGGTTTGCCCTTTTTCCAATTTGAATGGCCCTAAATAAATGACAACGGGTTTAAATCTATTGGCTTTTTTGGCATTTCCACCTGCTAAATCTTGGTCACCACCAATGCTGAAAATTTGATTGATTTTCCCACCATAAGCGCCAATTACATCATCATAAACATCCCAAGTTTTTACACCAAGCGCTTGTCTTGAATAGAATTTTTCCCAAGCATTCGGTGTTTTAAATCGGGTTAAATCTAACAAACCATCATCTACAATTGCAATGGTATAGGTCATTTCTTTACCTGATTTTTCACTTACTTTCAAAGTTGTTTTTTGCTCTGGTTTTAGTACCGAGGGAATTGAAACTTCTGGCTCTAAAACAGTATTTTTATTAATGACTTCTACTGGCAAAATTCCGTACATTCTGATTGGCGTATCGTTTATCGTAGAAGCGTGTGGTTTTAACAAGGAAATATGAAAATATACATTTGGCGCCATATCACCCGTGATAGGAACTTCAACTTGCGTTTC
This sequence comes from Ichthyophis bannanicus, assembly GCA_033557465.1. Classification (NCBI taxonomy): domain Eukaryota; kingdom Metazoa; phylum Chordata; class Amphibia; order Gymnophiona; family Ichthyophiidae; genus Ichthyophis; species Ichthyophis bannanicus. Next base: position 339,892,552 of record CM066039.1, read on the forward strand.
TCCTTTTTTAGTGGTTGCCCAAAGCGTTTTGATGACTTTCGAACCGTTTTCAATTGAAATTAAAGCTCTTCCTCCTTCACTTGATGGGAAAGAAACAATAGCATTTTCTCCAACATTGTATTTTTCTTTATTGGTTGTAAATACTAACATATTCGCCGTTTCGCTACTTCCTTGACGTGATTTTCCTGACCAATATGGCCAATCGATATACGAAGTTAAACTCGTTGCGTGACCATCATTTGTATCTTCTACTCGAATTAAATATCTTCCCCAATCGGCTTCTGGAACTTTAAATTGAACGCTTGCTTTTCCTGACGCATCAGTTGAAACCACATAATTTCTATAGGCGGTTGTTACTTCCGAAGAATTGTATTGTGATAAATCATCTCCGTCAGAATTCCACCACCAACGCCATTCAACTTTATAGACACGAACTTCTAAATTTTTAACTGATTTTGGGTTACCCAATTCATCTAAAGTCACGATATCGTAGCGATTTACTCTATCGGTTTCTAACAAACCATATTTGTTTGGTTCTGGTGCTTTTATTCCGACATACGTTTTGAATGGAGAAAACGTTGCTGTAGCCACATCCGTACTAAAATCACCACCATTTTCATAAGCCTTTGTTTGAAACACCATTTTCAGTTTTCCTGGTGCTTGACTTGTGATTTTTGGTTGAATGACTACTTTAGCTTTTCCTAAATCATTTACTTTTCCTGAAAAAACGTTTACTTCTTCTGTATAGAATTTACGCACTTCATCATCAAAATCATATTTTTCATACTTTTTGAAAACAGTTTGTTGTTCCAAGAATTTAGCTTGCATTTCTACTTTCAAATTTTTCGCAACTGCTCCATGTAACCAAGCTACTTCGACTTCGCCACCGTTTAATCTATTGCCCGAAAGCTGTTTATCTGCGAAAGTATTTTTAATTTTTAAACGGTTTGGTTTGATCGTTTCAATCTTAATGCTTTTATAAAAATGCACGCCACCAACCGAAATTTTCACTTCCCAATTTCCTGTTGGGTCGCTGTCTTTTGTAGCTAATTTGAATTTATAATGGTTCCAGCCATTGTACTTTTGAACCATTTGATAACGCATTTTTCCTTGCGGATCGCTTAATTTAAAAGTAATTGGGTGCGATTTTTCTAATTTGCTTTCCACATCATTCAACATGAAAGCCAAATGCAATGTATCACCCGGACGCCAAACGCCTCTTTCTCCATAAATAAAACCTTTTAACCCTTTTTGCAATTCTTCACCACCCACATCAAAATTACTTACTGATAAAGATTGCCCTTCATCTAGCTTTACATAAGTGGTGTTTTTATCTTTCGATACAATCGCAAAAAAAGCATATTTTTTCAACTCGGTTTTAGCTATTCCTTCGCTATCGGTTGTGATTGTTCCTAAAAGTTGTTGTTGAAAATTATACAATTCAATTTTTGCTGATGCAACCGGCTGTGTTGAAACAATATTGTTCACCGCAAAAACATACGAACCGTTTCCGCCACGTTTTGCAATAACGCCTAAATCGGAAGCGATAACATTTGTAAAAATGGTGTTGTTGTAATAGTACGAATCGGTACACGGATCTTCTCTTTCGTACCAATCATAGCCTTCGTAATAGTAATCGTCGTAATAATCTTGACTGCTTCTTACTTCATCGTCTTGTTCTTCCTCTTCTTCGTTTCCTTCATCAACGTAAGCCGAAGTACATTTGTAAAGTGAATATTTACGTTTATACGATATTTCAACACGATAAATAGCGCCTGGATTTGGCGTGATTATTTTAGATAAATCAATAGCATACGCATTCCATTTGCTGGAATTTTGTAATTTATTTTTATTTAATGCAATAGTTTTTTTAACGATTGGCTGCGCAACTTTTCTTAGATTTTGACTTCCGTTTAACTCGTTATCTTGAAGGAATTGAAGAATGTTGTTTTTGTAAATTTGATACACTTTTACATCAACTGCGCTCAAGTTAACCGATTCAAAATTGATTTTTAAGTTGTTTGAACTTGGTAAAATAGTTCCACTTTTCATGACACTAACTCCTTGATTTACTTGTTCGAAAGTAACTTTTTCGGAAAAGTTTTGTTTCTTTTTATAGCCATCTTCGCTTTCAATTCCTTGAAAAACTTCTACTAAAAGTTCGCCTTTTAAAGGTTCATTGAAAAATACTTTTAGTAAATTTCCTGCGGTTGCAAAACGTAAGTTAAGAGCCGATTCAACTTGTACTAAACCAGAAAAATCTTGATCTCTATTTAAAGGATCAGAAAAGTTTAATAATAAAACTTGATTGTTATCTTTCTCAACTTCAGCAGAAACGATTTTAAAATTACTTTTCCCAGGAATATCGTAAAGCATTTCGCCTTTTTGGTCAATATCAAATGGAGTTCCATCCCAAGAAATTTTAATTTTACTGTCTTCAACTTGTCTTTTAATACTGTCGATTACAAATTTGTATTCCTTTTTATTGCTTAATTCTTTAACAAACTTAACCTTAACCGCCTTATCTTCTTGATTAACAGAAATTAATTTTTTAGCGGTTTCAAAATCCAAATCATCACTTGATGTGATTACTCCGTTTAAATATTGGTAGTCTTTGCTATACGATTGTAAATCATTGGTGGTTACCATAAAATCTTGTTTTATGGTTTTAATTGTGAAGTTGAAATCTTTTAATTTGCTAGGAACATTCGTTAATTCCGACAAGTGAAGGGTAACTTGATATTCTTTGTTTTGGTCTAATTTTTTTTCAGGAATAAATGCGATGGTATTATTAGAAAGCGCTACAACTTTTCCATCAACACTAGGGCTAATGGTAAACAAATTTTCATCTAACTCTTCGTTGGCTGTCCATTCTTTTTTATCGAAAGCTAAAACTACTCTGATATCGCTGTTTGCCGAGACTAATCCCGAACTAAAGTTGAGAATATACGCTTTGAACTGAGAGAAATCAGAATTGAAATCTTTAGCGCTTTTAGAGCACGACAAAGCTACAATCAATACAAATATCAATTGTAAAAAACGAGTTGTTTTCATTTGGAAGGAGATTAGAGAGTTAGTTTGTTTTTGTTCTCAAGTTAGCCGTAACAAAAACCGTGCAAATTCTTACGTAAAGATAAAAATATTTTTAAATAAAATCCTTACAAAAAATTATCGCTTATTTTTAAAAAATGCTTTCATCAAATCGGCACATTCTTTTTCCAAAACACCAGAAATTACTTGGGTTTTCGGGTGCAATTGCGTTCCCATTTTTTGAAATCCTCGGTTTTCATCGGAAGCACCAAAAACAATTTTAGAAATTTGGGACCAATACAAAGCACCAGCGCACATTTGGCAAGGCTCTAAAGTCACGTATAAAGTACAATCTTTTAAATATTTCCCTCCGATGAAATTCGCAGCACTGGTTATGGCTTGCATTTCGGCATGAGCGGTAACATCATGAAGCAATTCTGTTAAATTGTGTGTTCTTGCAATGACACGATTGTCAATAACAATTACAGCTCCAACAGGGATTTCGCCTTTCTCAAAAGCAATTTCGGCTTCCTGAAGGGCTTTCTTCATAAAAAACTCGTCGGTAAAAATATTCTCCATAAGTACAAAAATACAACAACCAATTCTTACTTTTGTGCTGTAATGGAAAATTTGCTTTCAAAAATTAACAATCCAACTGATTTAAGGAAACTTCCTGAAAATCAATTACCTCAATTGGCCAAAGAATTGAGAGACTTTATCATTGATATTGTTTCGAAAAAAGAAGGGCATTTGGGTGCTAGCTTGGGTGTTGTTGAATTAACGATTGCGCTGCATTACGTTTTCAACACACCAGGAGATTTATTAGTTTGGGATGTTGGTCATCAAGCCTACGGACACAAAATCTTAACCGAAAGACGCGATATTTTTCATACGAATAGAGAATTAAATGGAATTTCGGGTTTTCCAAAAAGAAGTGAAAGTATTTATGATACGTTTGGTGTTGGACATTCTTCGACTTCGATTTCCGCTGCTTTGGGAATGGCTTTGGCTTCGCAATTAAAAGGAGAATTTGACAAACAACATATTGCAGTAATTGGCGATGCCTCAATTGCAAGCGGAATGGCTTTTGAAGGCTTAAATCATGCAGGAGTTACTGATACCAATTTATTGGTAATTTTAAATGATAATGCTATTGGAATTGATCCAAGTATTGGTGCTTTGAAGGATTATTTGACAGCCGTTAAAGAAGGAAAAAATCCGAAACAAAATAACATCATCAAATCCTTGAATTTTGATTATTCGGGTCCGATTGATGGTCATGACTGACCTAAATTGATTTCGGAATTAGAACGATTGAAATCGGTTAAAGGTCCGAAATTCTTGCACGTGATTACTACCAAAGGTAAAGGATTGCAATTGGCGGAAGAAGACCAAGTAAAATATCACGCGCCAGGAAAATTTGATGCCGAAACTGGAAAAATTCACCCGAAAGACGAATCGCATTTACCGCCAAAATTCCAAGATGTCTTCGGACATACTTTAGTAGAATTAGCGAAGCAAAACGAAAAAATCATTGGAATTACTCCGGCGATGCCTACGGGAAGCTCCATGACCTATATGATGGAAGCTTTTCCAAAACGTGCAATTGACGTTGGAATTGCAGAACAACACGCCGTTACCTTAGCCGCAGGAATGGCAACGCAAGGAATGGTAGTTTTTTGTAATATCTATTCCACTTTTTTACAACGAGCTTATGACCAAGTGATTCATGATGTGGCTTTGCAGAATTTACCCGTTATTTTCTGTTTAGATAGAGCTGGATTGGTAGGTGAAGATGGTGCTACACATCACGGAGTATTTGATATTGCGTATTTGAATTGTATTCCGAATATAATTATTGTCGCTCCAAAAGACGAAATAGAATTGCGAAATATCATGTTTACTGCTTCAGAAGGTTTAAATCATCCGATAGCGATTCGTTATCCGAGAGGAAGAGGCGAAAATGTGAATTGGAAACAGCCTTTTGAGAAAATAGAAATCGGAAAGATAATGGAACTTCAAAGAGGAACAAAAGTGGCGGTTTTATCTACGGGAACAATTGGTAATAACGTTACGAAAGCTTTAAAAGAAGTTGAAAATTCAAAATTGTTTTCTCATTATCATTTCCCATTTATAAAACCATTAGATATTGCTTTCATTCAAAATATCATAAACTCTCATAACCAAATAATTACTATTGAAGATGGTGTTATTCTAGGTGGTTTTGGAGAACAAATTAATTCTATTATTGCCTCTAAAAATCTAAAGAAACCTATTGGTAATTTAGGAATTTCAGACACATTTATTGAACAAGGTACGGTTTTTGAGCAACAACAAATTTGCAAAATCGACGTTCAAAGTTTAATTCAATTATTTAATACTATATCACATGATTAAAAAAGACTGCCTACTAGGATTTTTATTTTTTGCCTTACAAAATAATTTTGCGCAAATTGTTAGAACTGAATTACCTGATTCAACTTCAAATTGGACTAAAGAAAATAAAGTAGGATTAGATATTTCTCAAATTACCTTTGTAAATTGGAATGCAGGAGGAAATAATTCTGTTTCTGGTTTGTTGAAAGGACAATTTATAAGAATTTATACCAACGGAAATTTGCATTGGAAAAACGAATTGATAACACGTTATGGTATCAATAAGCAAGAAGCTCAAGATATTAGAAAAACGGATGACCAACTTCAAATAAATTCCACTTTTGGGTATAGAAAGGATACAATTTCAAATTGGTACTATGCTGGAAAATTTAACTTCAATACTCAATTTGCAAATGGTTATGCTTATCCAAACACAGATTTAGCAATTTCAAAACCATTTGCGCCTGCCTATATATTTTTAGGAATAGGAGCTGAATATTCTAGAAAGGACTTGAATTTTAATCTTTACTTGTCTCCTCTAACTCAAAAAACTACACTTGTTTTTGATCAACGATTAGCCAATCAAGGTGCTTTTGGTGTAGATAAAGCGGTTTATGATATCGATGGTAATTTAATTAGAGAAGGAAAAAACACAAGAACAGAAGTAGGAATTTTAGTTACAAATCAATGGAAAAAGGAAATATATAAAAACATTAACCTAGAACATAGAATTAGCTTATACACTGATTATATCAATAAATTTGGTAATATTGATATAGATTGGCAATTACAATTAGCAATGGTTGTAAATCAATATGTGAAAGCAAATATTGGAACTCACTTACTTTATGATGATGATATCAAATTTAAAGAAGAAGAAGCTGGTGTTCAAGTTATAAAAGGACCAAGAGTTCAATTAAAACAATTATTAGGTGTTGGAATTGAATATAATTTTTAATTATTATCACTAGCAAACCACTCTGCAAAAGAAGTCTCTGTTTCTTGTAGTCTTAATGAATGTAATTTTATATTTTCTGGTAATAAGTTTTTAATTTTATTTGAAAAGTCAATAACCATATTTTCACTCGTCGGTTGATAGTCAACTAAAATCACATGGTGTCCGCGTGTTTTTAATTCGTGTGCTAGTTCAACATGTGGTGTGTTTTTGTTAAAAACAGTAGCGTGATCAAATACATCAACAATTTGTTCTTTTACAATTTTTTTTAAATCACCAAAATCTATAACCATACCATATTTTACATTGGCAGTATCAGCAATTGGAGAACCAATCACTGTTACAGAAAGTTTATAGCTGTGTCCGTGAACATTTTTACATTTTCCGTCATAACCAAATAAAGCATGACCAGTTTCAAAACTAAATTGCTTAGTGATTCTAATTTTTGACATTAGTGTATTTGTTTTAATTATTTAGGTTTTTTTCTTTCCTTTTTGCACGATAGTATAGAAAATAGGCTAAACCAACTAAAACTATAAAAGGCACAAAGGAGCCAATTAAAACGCCAACTTGATAATTTCCATCAGGTGCTGTTTTTAATTTTTCTTAAATATTAACTTGTTGAAAAGCTATAAGTAAACTTCTCATTTTTTAAATTTTTGTAATGCTTTTTTAGTGTATTCTGAGAGCACTAATCTACCTGAAATTGCAGCTCTTTCATTGAGCAAGCTGTCCCAGTTTTCAGTTCCTTCCCAAAATACTTTTTTTATTTCTTCTAGTGCTTCAATATTATAACTAGATAATTCAGATACAAATGTATTTAAGCTTGCATCTAATTCATCTATTGTGCTAAAAATTTCCGAAAACAAACCATTTTCTTTGGCCCACTGTGCCGATTTCCATCTGGTTGGTGTTAAGGTCATTTCTGAAAAAGCTCTTTTACTTATTTTGCGACTAACTGCAGGTTCAATTACAAATGGTCCAATTCCAATGGCTATTTCAGATAGTTTAATATCACTTTTTTCTGTTGCGAAAGTATAATCACACGCTGCAGCTAACCCAACTCCTCCACCTACGGCCTTACCTTGAATTCTTCCAATAATAAGTTTAGAGCATTTTCTCATTGAGTTGATTACATTTGCAAAACCTGAAAAAAAATTGCTCCCATCTTCAAAATTTGATATCAAAAGAAGCTCATCAAAAGAAGCTCCTGCACAGAAAGCACCATTGCCTTCACTTTGAAGAATAATTACAGCAACATTTTTGTTGTTGTCCAATGCATAAAACTCATCCGTTAGTTTTTGTAATAATTCGCTAGGAAAAGAATTACTTGCTGGATGCGAAAATGTTATGGTCGCAACAGCGTTTTGTATAATTGTATTTATTGAACCTGATACTACCATTATCTTTTTAAACTAAAGTGCGATTTAAATTCTTTACGTTTGTTGTTTTCTGTATATTCTACCTTGAACCAATAATCTGTTGAAGGAAGTAAATTTCCATTATATGTTCCATCCCAACCATTTCCATTAGCACTGATTTGTTTGATTAATTTTCCATATCTGTCATAAATAGAAATTATTCCATAATATTCAGTTGGTAGTCTAACAATCCATGTGTCGTTGAATCCATCTGCATTTGGTGTAAAATAATTAGGATATGTTATTGTTTGAATTTCACCTGAAGTTAACAATCCACATCCTTGTATATCTCTAACATATACAGTGTAAGTACCGTTTTCTAAATCAGAGAATATTGGGCTAGATTGCCAATCAATGGCATTTAAACTATATTCATAAACTCCAAATCCACCAGTAGCAATTGCTTCTATTGTTGCCAAACCACTTGAAAATGCAGGAGTAATTAAATTAGCATCAAATGTTGCTGGTTCAGATGAAAAAGTAGCAAGAATTGTATCAAAATTTTGACAATTAGTAACGGTATTAGTTACTACAACAGAATAAGTGCCTGCTGCTGTTATGTTATAAAAAGGTGAATTTCCTAATGGATTTATTGGAGTCCAAGCATAAGAATAATTTCCAGATGTAGCAGGTGTTGCATCAACAATTTGAGAACCAATGCCCGTAACTGGATCTAGACAAAGCGCAAAATTTTCACCTAAATTAACATCTGGTAATGGATTTACAATTAATTTTAAAAACGGTCCTAATCCGGCACATTCATATAGATTGCTTTCAATTCGCACCCAAATAGTTTGGTTGTCAGGAATAGTATTTCTAAAATTTAAAAAAGTAGTGATTGCATTTTGTTCGCTAATTGCATCAGCTTCGTTTAAATAATAAGAGTATGTGTAAGATTGCCCCACAGGAAATTGCACGGTTAACATCGGTTCAATTGCTGTAAGATTAAAATAATCTATTCCGTCAGTGTCAGTGTCAGCTAGGTTTATATAATCATCACATTCTTCAATAGTATAAGTGTAACTCTGCGGAATTGTTGTTGCAGAAACTATTAAATTAACTTGAGCAACTCTAAAACATCCTAAAGTATTAGTAATTCGTGCCCATACAACACTTCCATTAGCTGCTGTGTGTGAAATATCATTAGCTACTAAATCTGTATTATTTATTGCTCCTGATTGACTATTATGATAAGTAAAAGTATTTGTTAAATCAGCAGAAATAATAGTATTTGCTTGAGTTAAATTAAAATCAGTGACCGCATCGGTATCAGTGTCACATTGTTTTAATGTGACAATAGAATTTACTGAAAGTAATGGTTTTACGACTAAATTGAACGAAGTGGTATTAAAACAACTTGTAGCTGTATTGGTTAATCTTACATAGATAATTCTATCATTAGTATAAATAGATGTAATAGCATTTTGACCAAGGAGAGCATCGTTTGGATCTGTATGATATGTTACAACAACTCCAGTTTGAGAGCCTAGCGCTTCTAAATCTTTCGATGTTAAGTTAAAAGTAACAAATCCATTTGTGTCGTTTCCGTCAGAATTATTATCACATAATTCATAATTTGAAATAGGTGAGATTGAGGGTTGAGGATTATTTATAACTGTAATTGATGCAGAAACATCTCTACATACTCCTATTGTCGGAATAGTATAGGTATAAACACCACTAACGTCTATTGAAGGGTTATAAATTCCAGTACCCGAAGCTAAAGCAGGCGACCAAGTACCACCTGTTTGAGCACCAACACCTAATAAAGGGAATAAATCAAAAGATAAATCATTTGCACATGTTGCAATTGTATTGTCAGTTCCAGCATTTCCAGCTTGTTGAACAGCTACATTAACCTTAACAGGAATTGTTGTTAATGCTGAATTACAATCTTTTGTAAATTCATAAATATATTCACCTGGTGTATTTATTTCTGGATCAAAAATATTTCCATTTAAGGGAGCTCCACCTAATGGAACAGTCCATGTGCCATTAATTTCAGGATTACCAATTATTGCTTCAAACAAATCTTCGGTTGAAGAAGAACATACGGTTACATTTGTATCTTGAGGATTGCTGCCAAATCCTGAATAATATCCTGCATAACCAGATGCGTTTCCTTGAAAACCAAACACCCCAACAGCTAATGGTCCTGTTGAAACCACATTTGCATTTCCTGTTACCCCAGAAATTCGGTAAGTAACCCATTGACTGTTTCCTAAAACCGTTTGCGCTTGAGTAATGGGTATTGTATTTCCGTTAACTGTTAATGTAGAAGTTGGATATGTTAAAATCATTAAATCAGAAGTATATGTAGTATTCCCTATCTGATTAACTGCAGGAATATTTACTGAATTCTGGAAAAAACAACTCAAAGGCGGAATAAAATTTAAACCAGATGTAGCTGTATCATTACCACCTCCCAGCAATTGATATGCAAAAACCGGTTTACTTGTTTGAACATAAATATTTCTATTTGTTGTTCCTTGATAAAAAGAATTGTCTACTAAAAAATAATCTCCTGAGTTAATTATAGTAGCTGGAGTAGCACTCCCATTAATGTAAATTTCTGTGTTGTTTTCGTGCGCAACTATTAATGGCGTTTCCATACTTGGCAAACCATTCCCTTCAATAAAAATATACTCTGTACCAATTTGAGATGCAGAAACTATCTGATCTAAAGTAAAATCCGCTCTGTTTTCCTCAATTCCACCTAATGCATTTCCTGTGTTTACAGCCACTGGTTTATCGGAAGAAATAAGAGCTCCGATTATTCCATCCGTGTTTGTGCCAAATGAGCTGTAACCACTAAAAATTACACTTTGTCCGGCATTTAAGACAAAAGTTTGAGATGGTGTAGATAAATTACCTGATGCTGTTGCAAATATTACACCAGAATCATAATCAGAGATAGTCATAGTTGTATTATCTTCTGTTGCCATAACACTAGATACAAATGATTTTCTGCCATCTAGTGTTTCATTTATCATACAACCCAACCTAAAACTGGTTCCTATACCTGGTCTCCCTTTAGAAATTAGTGTTTCAGAATGTGAAGTATGTCTCATTCTAAAACTTGCATAAAACTCTTCTGGTCCTTCTAAAATTAATCCCTTATCTGACAGTATTGTGTTTACATCTGAAATATCCAAAAACATTTTTGTTGATTCTCCAAACCCAACATTTATTACAACAGGGTTTGTAGCAGACAATGAAAACGGTGAACCTGGAAAAGGAGCTCCACTGCCATCAGTTACTGTTACTAAAAAAGGAATTGATTCCGCTGTTGACAAGTAAACGTAATGGTCTTCAATTGTTGAGCCATCTCTTGTGTGCAAAGGCGGTAACCAATGTTTATTACTTAATTGCGAGTAACATACATTTGAAATTATAATCAGAAAAAACAATATTCTTTTTAACATAGTTCTTTTTTATCGGGATAGCTTGTAAAATTAAACAGAAATGTAGAATTAATCTAAATATTAACTAAAAAAACGCTCTTAATTGTATATTTCCAGTATGAATCGTTTTACTAGTTTCACTATTTCTGCCTTGATAGTTAATATTAATGTCTAAATATTGGGTCAAATTTTTCTGTAAAAGTAAACGCCAAGTTTGATTTTTTCCTGGTTGCAAGCCTTCTAACATTTGAAATCCTACTGCAGATAATGCATTTCCTTCATACGAATTGTTATACATCGAAAATTCGCCATTCATGCTAAATCCTTTTTCGCTGTTGAAGGTAAATGAGGGTCCTAATCGAGTTTGTTTTAACGTTTCAAAAGCATCGATTTGATTTTCTTTTTGTTGATATTCGTAAAAAATATTCCAACTCGCATTTTTGGAAAACAAATACCCAATTTTCGGTTCCACTTGATAACTTTCTATCTCAAAATTTCGATTTGGATAATTCTCAGAAGTTGATTCCGTTGAAGTGGTACTTCCAGAAAAATTAAACAACCAACTTTTCTTTACCAAATGCTGGTATTGCAACTGATGTGATTGATTTTTAGCCGAAATACTTCCCACAGAAAGCAAATTTTGACTTTCGTTAATTAAAAAAGAATAAGTGGTGGAATGATATTGTTTTCCGCGATTAAAAAACAAACTATTTCTAAAATTCGTGTTCAAACCAATCAACTCATCATCGTTTTTTGAAAACGGATTCAAGTCGAAATTAGAACCATCTCTTCGTATTCTACGTTCTATTAAAAACGAAGTTTGATTGTAAAAATGCGATGCAAATTTTTTAAAACCCGTCTCATTTTGCCATTGATTAAAGTTGAAATTCAACGCCTGCGAAAATTTATTCTGATGTGTTCGAACAAAAACCTGATTCGGTAAAAATACCCGAACGTAAATCGCCAAATCTGAATACGGAGCAATTTCAAACTCTTGCAATTCCTGAATTCCGTTGCCATTGTAATCGTTCCACATGTAAACGCCTTGTCCAGGTTCTACTTGCAAATAGGTAAATTCTTGTTGCGCAATTGTTCCCGAACTGGTTTCATAAGCTGTTGTAGTTTGAATCAATTGACCAAAATATCTGTCCGAATACAAAATTCGTGAATTTAACGAAGGTTCGTCTTTTAAGCTTGAATCTTCATATTTTAAAGTGCGATAATTCAAAAACACACTCAAATTGCTTTTTTCGGTTTTAATCAATTGCGATTTCAAGTAATACGAATTCGAATGATTCACGCGCTCTATGCGATTGTTTTGCAAACTATCATTTTGACGTTGTAAAAAACCCAATTCCACAAAAACTTTAGTCGAATCACCTCTTCCCACAAAAGCACCATATTCTAAAAAACGTTGGCTCAAGGCCGAAAACGTATTGGTTGACTTCAGTTTTTCCGAATTATCTTCTAAATTCACCGTTGCACCTACCCAATTTTTACCCAATTTATGAGACGAACGATTTTGACTTCGAGCAAAAGATGAATTGGAAAATTCAGAATCGCTTTTCATTATGCTTGAATTGCTCCAAATCATCCAGTTTTTGGTAGCATATCTTCCTGATAAAGTGTGTTTGTTTCCCGAAAAAGCATCGCCAAAGGCTAAATTTTCAAACTGATACATCGCTTTTCCTTTGTTGTTGAAATTAAAATCCAATCCCGAAGTCAAAAAACTTTGATTACCTAATAAAGTCGAAGTAATGTTCCAATCTCTATTAAATTCGATGTTGTACAAACGTTCAATGGTTTTAAAATTTTCTTGCACCAATTGATAATTCGCAAACGCATCAATCTTGGTTTTTCCGTCAAAAAGGCGTTGTTTGCCATTGAATTTTCCGGCAAAACCTTTGTTGTTATTGTCATCTAAATTCGAATATAAATTTTGGTCGCTGTTGCTTAATGCTACTTCAAAATCTAAAAGTGTTTTCTCACTCGGACTGTATTTTCCTAAAATCGTTGCCATTTGAATTTTTGTAGGCGCAATCAATCTTACAATCGGTTCATAATTTCCTTGCGGAATTCCAGCTATTGGCTCGACATATTCATAAATTTTTCCAACGGCTTGATTGTTGGATAAAATGTAATTTCCTTGATTATTTCCCACTAACGAAAATCGAACATTGTACAATTCGTCTGTTGAATTATTTGAATATTCGAACACTTCAACAGTGCCAATAATCACTTTTTTGTACAAAATTTTATTTTCGGAATACGTGTCTAAATACGCTGATGGGCCATTCATTTGTGAAATATCATCGCCGGCGTTTTGCAAAATATCAATTTGTTCCGAAGATAAATTTTGTTGTAAAGGCTGATTTTTCACATCACTTTCCGAATAGACATAACCACCAATTTGCCAATTTTCTCGCTCGTGCGAAATTCCTCCGTAAGTTATAAAACGAGTAAAATTTCTATCGGTATATTGATATTCAACATTGATTCGCATTTCAGAAGTAATCGGAAATAACGAAGTAAAAATGATTTCTCCAGCGTTGTAATCGATGATGTAATCGTTGTTTTCACCACGAGTTTTCAAAATTCCGTTGACATAAACCCGTTCCGAACCTGAAATTACTAAAACATATAATTCGTTATTATTGCCGCGCAATTTATATGGCCCTTGATTGCCTTCTTGTCCGGTAAAAGTACTTCTTGCATATTGTCCGCGAACCAAAGCACCAGATGCAATGACTTCCGTTCTTTTATCAGGTGTTCCAAAAGTGAAGCGAGTGGCTAAACCTTGTACTTTTTTGTTGAAATTCAAGAAAGCTGATTTTCGATTTTCCAGAAATAAATCACCCGCTCGAATGTTCCATTTATCGGAAAATAATTCGATGAAAATTTGGTCAAACTCATCCAGTTTTTGCGAATAACCACCTTCTTGCAAGGGAATATTACTATCTTGAATGGAAGCGCGCAAACTCACTTTATCCGAAATTTTTCCTGTGATTTGCAAATCTAAATTTGAACTCACCACCGTATTTTGATTGTTTCCAACTGTAACGCCACGTGTAATACTTCCCGAAGTATTCAATCCGTCAAATGGTTTGAATTTGGTGTTTTTGTCTTTTTTGAAAACGACTAATTTTCCCGCTTCGTTTGAAACTACTTTGTCGTCATCGTAAATGGAATAGGTTTTAGTTAAAAATTCTGGAAATTTCGAATAGCGAACAGTTAAAGAATCAGAAGTGTTGATTTCTTTTTTAAAAACCAAAGTTCCTTTTTGGAAATTTACTTTGTAAAAACTGGTGTCAATGACTTTTCCATTTTTGTCTTTAATTTCAAAAAAGGAAGTATTTAAACTGAATTTTTCAATCGAAATCGTGTCTTTTGAAAACGCAATTTTTTTAGTTGGATACAATTGCAATGTTTCCTGAGCAAAACAACTCAAAAAACTCAATAGAAATCCCGCTAAAAAAACAATTTTTTGCATAAATACTATAACTCCGAATCTTCAAAAGTAGTATTTATTGTTGGAAACTTTTGCGTTATTTTCCCGAAAAGTAAAACACAATCTTGTCATGTTGACGCGAGGAAACATCACATTGAGAGATTCCTCATGCTTCGGAATGACAAGATTGTGCGAGAATTATATGTTTTTTTTAGAATTTATTAATTGAGACGATTTTTTAGAGAAGAAAATAATTAATCCTAAAAGAAGCATCACTAAACCATCAACTAATACATCTAAAGTTATATTGGGCATAAATCCACCGATAAATCTGAATACAACTTTTAAATAATTCCATTGTAAAAAATCTAACTTAAAAAAAGTATAAGTAATTAATAATACAAAAACCGAATTTAACCAAAACCATTTTCTGTATATTGAAATGCTTAATGAAATCATAAAAGCAACCAATAAACCAATGAATTTAGAAATTCCAGTTACCATAAAAAAATTACTCATTCTTTTTGTGTCAAATGGGATTTCATCAAAAACAGGTGTATGATTTCTATTTTTCATGATGAATTCTGTGAATTCAATGTCGTGTAAATAAGATAGTATATAAAAAGAGTGTATGAAAAACCATGTCGCTATAAAGTGAACAAGGATAAGTTTCCAATTTAAACGTTTTAATATTTCTTTCATATTACTCCTTCGTAATCACCTGCATAGTTTCTCTCGAAATCTGACGTAACAATACTGTTTTGTTTGTTTCAACTACTTTAGCAGCGTTTTTATCAAAATGTCTGATGGTGTAAAGCGACACATTTTCGTTATACGAAACTTTGAATTTTTTAGCCAAAACTTTTCGTAACTCTTCAAAGGTGTTGTATTTGTCTTCGATACAAACGGAGAAACTAATTGCTGTATTTTGAATTAAATTCACTTTGATTTTGTATTTCGAAAACAAAGCAAATATCTCACTTATATGATTTTCCATAATAAAATCGAAATCAATAGATGATAACGATAATAATAACTGGTTTTTCTTTACAATGAAACAAGGCGTGTGTGGTTCTAAATCGGCTCCTTTTGAAACGCTAGTTCCAGGCAATTTAGGATTTACAAACGATTTTACATATAATGGAATTTCTTTTTTCTGTAATGGTTGTAAGGTTTTTGGATGAATTACTGAGGCCCCATAAAAAGCTAATTCAATCGCTTCTCTATATGAAATTTGGTTCAATAAAACTGCATTTTCAAAATATCTTGGATCAGCATTTAAAACGCCGGGAACGTCTTTCCAAATGGTAACGCTTTCCGCACCTAAACAATACGCAAAAATGGCAGCAGTATAATCAGAACCTTCACGACCTAAAGTTGTGGTGAAATTATTCTCATCCGAACCTAAAAATCCTTGTGTAATATTTAAAGTTTTCTTTTTAACTCCTTTTGAAATTAGTTTTTGAGTTGCTTCCCAATCTACTTGAGCATCACGGTAGTTATTATCGGTTTTGATTAATGGGCGCACATCAATCCAATTGTTTTTTAAACCTTTATAATTAAAATAATGGCTTACAATGGTTGTTGAAACTAATTCTCCAACGCTTACTACTTGGTCATAAACAAAACTATAATTTGGCGACTTATTACTGCGGATAAAATATTCTAAATCATCAAAATGAGCAGTTACATCAAAAAACACATCGTGTTCTTCGTCTTCAAATAAATCTAATAAAATTTGGTTGTGGTATTTTCGAACTTCTTGAAGTGAAGCATTCAATTCTTTCGATTTTTCAAAATAGTTCTTGATTACTACTTCTAAAGCATTAGTGGTTTTTCCCATTGCTGAAATTACAATTAGAACATCTTCATGTCCTACTGTTTCTAATACCTGTAATACGTTTTTTACGCCTTCGGCATCTTTAACCGATGCGCCTCCAAATTTAAAAATTTTCATTTTTAAGAATTATATAGTTGTGTTTAAAAATTGTTCAATTCCTTTGTTATCCATGTGTACGACACGCCAATCACTTAAAACTTTTGCGCCTGATTTTTCATAGAAATCGATGGCTGTTGTGTTCCAATCTAGAACATTCCATTCGATTCGGCGGACATTTTCGGCTTTTCCTTGTTTGATAATTTCTTTGTAAAGGGCAAATCCGGCACCTGTTCCACGTTTGTTTTCTTTTACAATTAAATCTTCTAAGTGAATGGTTTTCCCTTTCCAAGTAGAATAACGATAGTAAAACAAAGCCATTCCAATAATCTCGCTATCAACTTCAGCAACAAAACATTGAAAAAGCGGATTTTCTGAAAAACCATCTCGAACCAAATCATCAGCAGTAACCACAACTGCATCAGGTTCTTTTTCAAAAATAGCTAATTCTTGTATCAATTCTAATACAGATGGCATATCTTTTTTGAAGGCTTTTCGAATGATCATTTTTATTTTTTTTTACAAAAGTAAAATTAAGTTAAACATCTTTTCAAATTAATATGGTCTTTTAACAAAATTCACGATATTTGTGCCACAAACACAACTACAACGTTTTCGTAATGGAAGAAAGAAATAGAAAATTAGGCGAATTTATTATTGAACATCAAAATTCGTTTCAGTACTCAACGGGAGAATTATCGCGTATTATTAATTCAATTCGATTGGCTGCAAAAGTAGTTAATTATAAAGTAAATAAAGCAGGTTTAGTTGATATTGTTGGTGCCGCTGGAGAGCAAAATATTCAAGGGGAAGATCAACAAAAATTAGACGTTTACGCGAATGAGGTTTTTATTCAAACCTTAATTAATCGTGAAATTGTTTGTGGAATTGGTTCTGAAGAAAATGACGATTTTATCACCGTTGCTGGTTCTGATAATTCACACAATAACAAATATGTCGTTTTGATGGATCCGTTAGATGGTTCTTCAAACATTGATGTGAATGTTTCGGTAGGAACAATTTTCTCAGTTTTCAGAAGAATTACACCTGTTGGAACACCAGTAACTATTGAAGATTTCTTGCAACCTGGCGTAAATCAAGTGGCAGCAGGTTATGTGATTTATGGAACTTCAACCATGTTGGTTTATACAACTGGTCACGGTGTAAACGGTTTTACATTAAATCCCGCTATCGGAACTTTCTATTTGTCGCACCCAAACATGAAATATGCTGAAAACGGAAAAATCTATTCTATCAATGAAGGAAATTATGTTCATTTTCCACAAGGTGTGAAAGATTATATTAAATATTGCCAGTTAGAAGAAGGTGACAGACCTTATACTTCAAGATATATTGGAAGTTTAGTTTCTGATTTTCATAGAAACATGATTAAAGGTGGAATTTATTTGTATCCAACAACTTCAAAAACACCAAATGGGAAGTTACGTTTGTTATACGAATGTAATCCAATGGCATTCATAGCCGAACAAGCAGGAGGAAAAGCTTCTGATGGTTACAAAAGAATTATGGAAATTCAACCAACAGAATTACACCAACGTGTTCCTTTCTTCTGTGGAAACAAAGAAATGGTAGAAAAAGCAGAAGAATTTATGGCAAAGGCGAAGTAAATTCTTTAAATAATAAAATGAAAAAAGCACAAACTCATTAGAATTTGTGCTTTTGTATTTTAAAACAGTTGAATTATCTGTTCATGTGTTGCATTTCGTAAGTGAATGTGTCTAAATCTACATTCATATCTACTAATTTTAATGCTTTGTCTACAATATAATTTACATTACCAGCTGTAAATCCTAGGGCTAAAGCAAAACGAGTTAATAAATTATGCTCTTTTTCAGCCATTACATGCTCATCTGTGTAAACCATTCTTGCTAAATCGTATAAACGCTCTAAACGGTGCGTATGCATTAACGGTGGATTTACTGGGTATTTTAAAGGATTTTCTAAAATTTCCTCATATTCTGCTTGAGAAATTTCTAATTTGATAGCTAATTTGTCTAAAAATTGTTTTTCCTCTGGAGAAATTGCTCCGTCAGACAAAGCTACTCTTACAATTGCTGAAAAGTGACCTTTATTTCTATTTCTAAAACCACTATCGAATAAATCTGAAATTGACATGTTGATTGTTTTTTATATTGTGCAAAATTACACAAAAAATCTTTTTTTCGGAAACAATTTCACAAGGTTTTCTGAAAGATTTTATCAATTTCTAAAAATAAATTGTAAGTTTGAATTCCCCAATAAATAGTATTGTTATGTCAGAATTTTGGTTGTATTTCAATATTGGTCTTAAGCATGTTTTAGATATTAATGCCTATGATCACGTTTTGTTCTTGATTGCTTTAATGGTACCTTATGCCTTTAAAGATTGGACAAAAGTTTTAATTTTAGTCTCTTTATTTACATTAGGACACACATTAGCTTTGTTAATTTCTGTGTATGGAGTTGTTCAAATTCAGGCCAGTTTGGTAGAGTTTTTAATTCCGATAACCATTTTAATAACAGCTGTTTTTCATCTGTTTACTGCTGGTAAATCTTCAAAAAATGAAAGTATTACTTTTGTGGCTGTAGTGACTTTATTCTTTGGAATTATTCATGGATTAGGTTTTTCAAATTACTTCAAAACAATTTTACCAGGAAATGCTACCGACAAACTACTACCATTGTTGGAATTCGCAGTAGGTATTGAAGCCGCTCAAGTAATTGTGGTTCTAGTAGTGTTAATTTTATCTTACATTGTGCAAACATTTTTTAGATTTTCTAAAAGAGATTGGGCTTTAGTGATGTCAGCATTTATAATTGGCGTAGTTTTGCCAATGCTAATTGAAAGCGAAATTTGGAACAGATAATGAAAAAAGAAAAAAAAGAAAAATACGATAAAGCTTATTTAAGAATCGCTAAAGAATGGGGAAATTTATCCTATTGTCAACGTAAAAAAGTAGGAGCAATTATTGTTAAAAACAAAATGATTATTTCAGATGGATACAATGGTACTCCATCTGGATTTGAAAATTGTTGTGAAGATGATCATAATGTTACTAAATGGTATGTGCTTCATGCAGAGGCTAATGCAATTTTAAAAGTGGCTCGTTCTACTCAATCATGTGAAGATGCAACGTTATATATCACACTTTCTCCTTGTAAAGATTGTAGTAAATTAATCCATCAATCTGGAATAAAAAGAGTGGTGTATCACAATGAGTATAAAGATACATCTGGAGTTGATTTTTTAAGAAAAGCAGGTGTTGAAGTAGAATTAATCGAAGATTTAGATTGATATGAAAATGAATAAAGTATATTTTCCAATTGTTATTGCAGTAGCTATTGCAATAGGATTATTGTTGGGGAGTAAACTTAATTCTTCGACCGATAATAGTCTTTTTAGTCGAAATAGCAATAAAAATAAGCTGAATAAACTGATTGATTTTATTGAAAAGGAATATGTTGACAGTTTAAATACCGATTCAATTGTAGATTTAACTGTTAATGGAATTCTTGAGAAACTAGATCCACATTCTGTATATATTCCTAAAAGTGATTTAGATGCAATTACACAAAGTATGCGTGGTGATTTTGTTGGGATTGGTGTAAATTTTTATATGTATAATGATTCGCTAGCCGTTATTAAACCTATAGCTTTTGGACCTTCAGAAAATGTAGGAATCAAAGCTGGTGACCGAATTCTTTTTGCGTATAGATTGCAACTTTACAACAAGAAAATTTCGACAGATAGTCTTTTTACAATACTTAAAGGTGAGCAAGGTTCTACAATTAAATTAACTGTTTTTAGAAAATCAGAAAACAAAAAATTTGCAGTAAATGTAAAACGCGACGTTATTCCCATAAAAAGTGTTGACATTGCAACCATGGTTTCTAAAACAGCGGGTTATATTAAAGTAAATCGTTTTGCAGAAACCACTTATGATGAATTCTTCAAAGGATTATCGCAATTAAAAAAGCAAGGAGCAAAAGAGATTATCATCGATTTACGAGATAATGGCGGTGGTTATTTAGAATCGGCTGTAGCAATTGCAGATGAATTTTTGAAAAATAAAGAGCTTATAGTTAAAACAAAAAACAAGAAAGGAAAAGTAGATACTACATTAGCTACTGAAAAAGGAATTTTTGAAAAAGGAAAAGTCACCATTTTAATCAATGAAAACACCGCTTCGGCAAGTGAAATTTTAGCGGGTGCCATCCAAGATAATGATAGAGGAACTATTGTTGGAAGACGCTCTTTTGGAAAAGGATTAGTACAACGCGAAATGCCTCTTGGAGACGGTTCTGCAGTCCGATTAACTGTTGCAAGATATTACACACCTTCTGGGCGTTCGATTCAAAAACCATATGAAGACAAAGCGGAAAACTATTTTAACGAATTTGAAAAGCGCTTTGAAAGTGGCGAATTATATGAAAAAGACAAAACAAAAATAGCAGATAGTTTAAAATTTAAAACTAAAAAAGGACGAACAGTTTATGGTGGTGGTGGAATTATTCCCGATGTTTTTGTGCCTTTTGAAGGAAAACATGGAGAAGAGATGACCACTTTGATGTTGCAATCTGGTTTTGTGAATTATTTTGTTTTTGAACAGATTGACAAAAGCAGAAATAAGTTTACCAAAATGTCGATTGAGGAAATTAAAAAAGAAGTACACCAAAATGACAATTATTTTAACGCATTCAAAAAACACATTGCAACAAGCGGTTTGATGCTAAATTTAGATAATCAAAAAGAAAAAACGTTGCATTATATTTATGCCGAATTTGTGCACCAATTGTTTGATGAAAAAACAATATTATCAATTACTACTGAAAGAAGATTTGATGTTAAATAAGGTTTTGAATAGGTAAAAAGAGGTTTTTTAAAACAATTCTTTTAAAAATTTTATTAAAACATCTACCAAAAATATTATTTGAGAAACAATCATTAATCCTAATATAATGAAGCACAAATAGGTTAGTCGCTCTTTGATTTTTATGTTTTTAAGCATTTTCTCAAAACTTACAACTTCATTTCTATTAATTTCTTTTATTAATATCCAAATTAAAATTAGACCTATAATTGATATTATTGTGTGGGAAAATATGACCCAACTTTCCAATTCTATTTTATAGAATTTTGATAAAAAATGGATAGAAGCTATAATGAAATAGATGATTGATAATAAAATTCCTAAATGAGAAGTTTTTATTACGTAATAAGTGTCTCCTATATTTATATCAAAACTTTCTTCTGGATTAATATACGATAAAATTAAAATTATTGGGATTAATAAAAGAAATAGAATATATGATTTGCTAATTATAAATTCCATAATTTGTTTAATTAAAAAGTTATTTTCCCAAAGCATCATGCACCATCGTGTGATTTCCAGTATTCCACAAGCTCAAAATGTCGGTTGCAACAGCGGCACCACTTCCTGCGGCTATTGATAGTTGACTTCTGTGCCCTGCTAATACACCAGCCACATAAATTCCTTCAGCCACTAAATGATCATTGTTTTTTAGTTGAATTCTGTTTTTCTCAGGAGCAATTTTTTGATGTGGAATTACAAACGATTCCATTCCTTCAATTGTAAATGGATTTCCAGCCCCAACAGCAATAACTATGATTTTAGCTTGATAATTTGATTTATTGGTAGTAACCATAAAATCTCCAGCTTCACCAGTAATCGAAAGTACTTTTTCATCTTCGATTTGTAAAACATGAGGATACGATTTTGATAAATGTTCCAAACTTTCGTCTAACAATTCACTTCCTAATTTTCCTGCGGAAATTCCGTATGCGTTATTAAAAATAGCATTTTGAAGTGATGATGCTTTTTGATGGGCAATAATTCCTATTTTCTTATCACTTGCAAATGGTTTGTTTTTTGCAGAACCTAGTACTAATGCACAAGAAACACCTGAAACGCCAGCTCCAATAATTAAAACATCAAACATGATTATTCTTTAGTTTTTTCAACAATCATTTTTGAAAAACGCAATAAAAGCAATAATAAAATAGCACAAACTCCTGCTACAACACCAATTATTGCTACTGTACTATTTCCTTCAAACGGATTGCTGTAATCAATTTGAAATAAGTTAAAAACAATTAATCCTAAAGCTATAGCAACAGCTATGTAAGTAAAAATTTTCATTTGTATATTTTCTAAATAAATAATCCTTTAACATTGGCTGCAAATAATTTCACAGCAATTGCGAGTAAAATTACACCAAATATTTTACGAATTACACCTAATCCGTTATTTCCTAAAAGTCGTTCAATTTTTCCTGATGATTTTAAAACGCCATAAACCACTATAACATTAATAATAATAGCAATAATAATGTTGATTTTATCATAAGCAGCTCGAAGCGATAAAATAGTTGTCATTGTTCCAGCTCCAGCTATTAAAGGGAAAGCAATAGGAACAATCGATGCTGTACTAGGATTATCTTCCTTGTATAATCTAATACCAAGAATCATTTCCAAAGCAAGAAAAAATAGCACAAACGAACCAGCAACAGCAAACGAATTGGCATCAATACCAATTAACTTCAAAATTTCTTCTCCAACAAACAAAAAAGCAATCATAATTATTGCTGCTACGATAGTTGCTTTTTCTGATTGAATGTGCCCCATTTTACTGCGTAAATCTACAATAATTGGGATACTTCCTACAATATCAATTACTGCAAAAAGAATCATACCTATAGTAAAAACATCTTTCCAAATAATTCCTAAATCCATTTGTAACAAATTTTTGCAAATATAAACATAATGTGATAAAGCTAATTTGAATTTAACGATACATTGGGATGACTTATTATTATTCGTATATTTGCTTTTTAATCCAGTAGAATATGTTTCAGCTTAATAAAACCATTGTATCCGAAGAAATCTTAGAAAAAGAATTCGTTTGTAATCTATCAGCTTGCCAAGGTGCTTGTTGTGTAGATGGAGATGCTGGTGCACCTTTAGATGAAGCAGAAACAAAAATTTTGGCAGAAATTTTTGAAAAAGTAAAACCATTTCTTCGCCCTGAAGGAATAAAAGCCATTGAAGAACAAGGAACTCACGTAACTTCAGATTTTGGTGAATTAGAAACCCCACTTATCGACGGAAAAGATTGTGCCTATGTAATTTTTGATGGAAAAACAGCACTTTGTGGAATAGAACAAGCCTATAATGAAGGAATTGTAGCTTGGAAAAAACCTGTTTCATGTCATTTATATCCAATACGAGTAAAAGAATATTCTGATTTTTCCGCTGTAAATTATCATAAATGGCATATTTGTTCAGATGCATGTGCGTTAGGAGAAGAATTAGGAGTTCCAGTATATCAATTTGTCAAAGAAGCACTAATTAGAAAATTTGGACAACAATGGTTTGACGAATTGGATAAAGTAGCTCAAGATTTAAAAAAGTAAACACCATTTTACGTCTTAAAAAAATCGATGTGAAGAGCTGATTTTTCAGTTACTCACAAGGATTTAACTATTGTTTATTGTCTTTTTAAATAATTGATAATCAATTATTTAAAAAGACATATTAATTTACTGACAAAAATCATCTTTGTTAAAAACTTGTCTCAATTGTGAATAAGTTTGCCTTTCTTTTTTCATTTCAAATGACAAACTTTGTAAACCCCAAATGAGTCAACTTATCCAATCATTAATAATATAAAAATCAAAGAGCTATGTCAGTAGTGGAACCAATTTTGCAAGAAAACAAAGATCGATTTGTAATTTTTCCTATCAAACACCAAGATATTTGGGAATGGTATAAAAAACAAGAAGCTTGTATTTGGACAGCAGAAGAAATCGATTTACATACTGATTTGAATGACTGGAACAATAAATTAAACGAAGATGAAAAGTATTTCATTAAGCATATTTTGGCTTTTTTCGCAGCTTCGGACGGAATTGTGAATGAAAATTTAGCTGAAAATTTCGTGAGCGAAGTACAGTATCCAGAAGCTAAATTCTTTTACGGATTTCAATTAATGATGGAAAATATTCACAGTGAAACATACTCATTGTTAATTGATACTTATGTAAAAGATGAAGCTGAAAAGCACACATTATTTCATGCCATTGAGACTTTTCCTGCAATTAAAGAAAAAGCAGAATGGGCATTAAAATGGATTGAATCGCCAAGTTTTGCAGAGCGTTTAATTGCTTTTGCTGCTGTAGAAGGAATTTTCTTTTCAGGATCGTTTTGTTCTATTTATTGGTTGAAAAAACGTGGATTAATGCCAGGTTTAACATTTTCAAACGAATTGATTTCTCGTGACGAAGGTATGCATTGTGATTTTGCAGTGCATTTACACACGCACCATATTGTAAATAAAGTGCCAAAAGCAAGAATTACAGAAATTTTGACTAATGCTTTAGATATTGAAAGAAAATTCATTACTGAATCATTACCAGTAAGTTTGATTGGTATGAATGCGACTTTAATGACACAATATTTAGAATTTGTAACCGATAGATTGTTAGTTGAACTAGGTTGTGATAGAGTTTATAATTCATCAAACCCTTTTGATTTTATGGATATGATTTCGTTACAAGGAAAAACAAATTTCTTTGAAAAACGCGTAGGTGAATACCAAAAAGCTGGTGTAATGAATTCTGATGCTGAATCCAGTAAAATAAGCTTCGACGCTGATTTTTAAAATAATAAAATATAGAGCGCTATAAAACGTCGGGAGACTCGCGCTTTTGTTCAATAAATACTAACCGAAAGCAGAGAAGGGATTGTCTGTTTTCAAAAAACTAAAAACGTATGTATGTAGTAAAAAGAGATGGCCATAAGGAGCCAGTAATGTTTGACAAAATCACGGACAGAATTAAAAAACTATGTTATGGATTGAATGACATGGTAGATGCTGTAAAAGTGGCAATGCGTGTAATTGAAGGATTATATGACGGTGTTACCACTTCTGAATTAGACAATTTAGCAGCAGAAACCGCGGCTTCCATGACGGTAACACACCCAGATTATGCTCAATTAGCGGCTCGTATTGCAATTTCTAATTTACACAAAAATACCAACAAATCATTCTCGGAAACGATGAGTGAAATGTACCACTATGTAAATCCAAGAACAAACCAAGAAGCACCTTTGATTTCAGATGAGGTTTACGAAGTAATTAAAGCAAATGCAGAATTTTTAAATTCTCACATCATATACAACCGTGATTTTAACTACGATTACTTTGGTTTCAAAACCTTAGAACGTTCATATTTATTAAGAATCAACGGTAAAATTGTTGAACGTCCACAACAGATGTTAATGCGTGTAGCAGTTGGGATTCACTTAAACGACTTAGAAGCAGTAATTGAAACTTACGAATTAATGTCGAAAAAGTTCTTTACACACGCTACGCCAACATTATTCAACGCCGGAACTCCAAAACCTCAAATGTCATCATGTTTCTTATTAACAATGAAAGATGATAGTATTGATGGAATTTACGACACTTTAAAACAAACAGCAAAAATTTCGCAATCAGCGGGAGGAATTGGTTTAGCTATTCATAATGTAAGAGCAACAGGTTCATACATTCGTGGAACTAATGGAACTTCAAACGGAATTGTTCCAATGTTACGTGTTTTCAATGATACAGATCGTTACGTAGACCAAGGTGGAGGAAAACGTAAAGGAAGTTTCGCTATTTATTTAGAAACTTGGCATGCTGATATTTTCGAATTCCTAGATTTGAAAAAGAATACCGGAAAAGAAGAAATGCGTGCAAGAGATTTGTTCTTCGCAATGTGGACTTCTGATTTATTTATGAAACGTGTCGAAGAAGATTCAACTTGGACGTTAATGTGTCCAAACGAGTGTCCAGGATTAGACAATGTTTATGGAGATGAATTTGAAGCTTTATATACTGCTTATGAAGCGCAAGGAAAAGGTAGAAAAACCATAAAAGCACGTGAACTTTGGGAAAAAATTCTTGAATCTCAAATCGAGACAGGAACACCATACATGTTGTACAAAGATGCAGCGAACAGAAAATCAAATCAGAAGAATTTGGGAACCATTCGTTCATCTAATTTATGTACTGAAATCATGGAGTACACTTCTGCTGATGAAATTGCAGTATGTAACTTGGCTTCTATTTCGTTACCAATGTTTGTTGAAAACGGAGCGTTTAATCACAAATTGTTATACGATGTGACAAAACGCGTTACTCGCAACTTAAATAAAGTAATCGATAGAAATTACTATCCGGTAAAAGAAGCTGAAAACTCAAATATGCGTCACCGTCCGGTAGGATTAGGAGTGCAAGGTTTGGCGGATGCTTTCATCATGTTGAGAATGCCTTTTACAAGTGATGAAGCTAAAAAATTAAACCAAGAAATCTTCGAGACCTTATATTTTGCTGCTGTAACCGCTTCTATGGAAATGGCTAAAGAAGAAGGACCATATTCAACATTTGAAGGTTCGCCAATTGCTAATGGAGAATTCCAACACAACCTTTGGGGTTTAAAAGACGAAGAACTTTCTGGTCGTTGGGATTGGGCAAGTTTAAGAAAAGAAGTAATGGCAAGCGGAGTGAGAAACTCATTGTTAGTAGCACCGATGCCAACTGCTTCAACGTCTCAAATTTTAGGAAATAATGAAGCTTTCGAACCATATACTTCAAATATTTACACTCGTCGTGTGTTGTCTGGAGAATTTATCGTAGTAAACAAACACTTATTAAACGATTTAGTAGAAAGAGGTTTGTGGAACGAAACATTGAAGCAAGAAATCATGCGTCACAACGGTTCGGTTCAAAATATCGAAAGAATACCACAAGATTTAAAAGAATTGTATAAAACGGTTTGGGAAATGTCGATGAAAGATATTATCGACATGAGCCGTCAAAGAGGTTATTTTATTGACCAATCACAATCTTTGAACTTGTTTATGCAAGATGCGAATTATGCAAAATTAACGTCGATGCATTTCTACGCTTGGAAATCAGGGTTAAAAACAGGAATGTACTATTTAAGAACAAAAGCTGCAGTTGACGCCATTAAGTTTACTTTAAATAACGATAAAAAAGCAGAACCAATTGAAGTGCAAGAACAGCCAATTCAAAAATTAGAAAGTATAGCTGTTTTAAATGAACCGGCAGAAATGACTGCTGAAGAATACAGAGCAATGATTGAGATGGCAAAAAATGCCGGACCAGATGAATGTGAAATGTGTGGTTCTTAATTATAGAAAATAGAACAAATAAATATTAATAATTAATGATGTGAATCATGGATGAATTGAAAAAAGTCTTAGATATTAAGACAAGTTCTTTCATAGAAAGAATCCCAGAAAAAGGTTACAAGTCAGTTTTTGGAAAGCAAAAAAGACTTAATTTTTTTATTGAAAATCAAAGCGATTTTGTAAGTGAAATTAATTTGATTTTAAGTGAGTATTCTTCGTTAAATAATTTTGATGAAAAATTTTCGCTTGAAATGGTCAAAAATTGTTTTCGATTAATTAAATCGTCAATCTAAATTAATTAAACAGCCATCACTAAGATGGCTGTTTTTCTTTTAAATAATTACAATCCAATTCGTACATTTGGAAAAAATAGAATTATGTCAAAAGATAAAAAAGGAGTTTACACCGGAATCATAGAAAAAGATGCAGATGGAAATTATTTCTGCGGAGAATATTTATTAGATTACCAATACACAGAGAAAAACTTCAAGATAGGAGACGAAATCAATATCAAATCAGTTATCGTAAATCCGAGCGATAAAAGTTATAATCAGTATCCAAAAAAATCGAGAAATTTTTTCTTGGCTAACGAAAAAGAGTAAATAAATTATGGAACAAAATCAAAAAAGAGGATTTGTGGTAACAGATGATCTGTTAGCTACCCAAGGACAAAGACTAGGAAATTATTTTATTGATTTAATTTTTCAATATGTTTTAATTTTTATACTTTCAATAATAGTAGGAATCATATTTGCACTTTTAGGTATTAATATATTTGAAAAATGGACCGCAAATATTGGTAAAATTGAAGAATATTTGATAGGAATAATAATTACTTTGTTTTACTATTCAATTGCAGAAACTTATTTTTCAAGAACTATAGGTAAGCTAATTACTAAAACAATTGTTGTTGATATTTATGGTGAAAAACCTAGTAGTGAAGAAATTCTTAAAAGAACTTTTTGTAGGCTAATTCCATTTAATCATTTTTCTTTTTTAGGTGGAAATGCAAGAGGTTGGCATGATTCTTTGTCAAATACTTATGTTGTTAAGAAAGAATTGCTAGAAGCAAAAAGAAACCAATTTTACGAATTAGATGAAATTGGTAAATCACAAGAATAAATCTAAAAAAAAACGATGATGAAGTGGGAACAATTGCTGTCTCTTAAAAGACAAGGCGACACCAGTAAACGTTTACGAAAAGAGCAAGACGAAACCCGTTTAGGCTTTGAAGTCGATTATGACCGAATTATTTTTTCTGCCGCTTTCAGAAGTCTACAAGATAAAACTCAAGTCATTCCACTTTCAAAAACCGATTTTGTACACAATCGATTGACCCATAGTTTGGAAGTTTCGGTTGTTGGACGTTCTTTAGGACGTTTGGTTGGAAAACAAATCATTGCGAAATATCCACATTTGCAAGAAGTGCACGGTTATCAAGCCAATGATTTTGGTGCGATTGTAGCGGCAGCGGCGTTATCACATGATATTGGAAATCCACCATTCGGACATTCAGGAGAAAAAGCCATTGGTGAATATTTCAAAACCGGAAACGGATTGCAATACAAAGACCAATTAACTGAAAAAGAATGGCAAGATCTAATCGATTTTGAAGGAAACGCTAATGGTTTTTCAGTTTTAGCTTCATCTCGTGAGGGAATTGAAGGCGGTTTGCGTATTTCTTATGCGACTTTGGGCGCTTTTATGAAATATCCAAAAGAAAGTTTGCCTAAAAAACCAACATCTAAAATCTGTGATAAAAAATATGGTTTCTTTCAGCAAGACAAAGCTTTTTTTGCTGAGGTTGCCAATGAATTAGGATTAATTTCAAATAAATCAGGAAGTGATATCGGTTTTGAGCGTCATCCTTTAGCGTATTTAGTAGAAGCAGCTGATGATATTTGTTATACAATTATCGATTTTGAAGACGGAATTAACTTAGGTTTAATTCCAGAAGAATATGCTTTAGAATACTTAATTAAGTTAGTAAAAAACGGAATAGACACCAAAAAATATAATGAATTACTGACTAAAGAAGATAGAATTAGTTATTTACGCGCCTTAGCCATTGGAAGCTTAATTAGCGATGCTGTTTCGGTTTTTATGGAAAATGAAAAGGCTATTTTGGCAGGAGAATTCCCATACGCATTGATGGATAAAAGTCAATACAAAGCACAAATGAACGATATCATTCAAATTAGCATAAAAAACGTATACCAAAGCAAGGAAGTAATTCACAAAGAAGTAATGGGTTACAAAGTAATCAATACATTATTAGATTGTTTTTGCACTGCAACTAATAAAAAAGAAAGTGGAATGGCCTCAAACTATGATGAACTTCTGTTAAAATTGCTTCCTGAAAGATTTCAGTTTCAAAAAGAAAATCTATACGACAGATTATTACACATTTGCCATTTTGTATCCTTGTTAACTGATGGAAAAGCTGTTGAATTATACAAAACAATTCAGGCAAACAAAAGTTAAATCTCTAAAATAAACACTTAAAAATTTTGAAAATTACTATAAAACGCTAATTTTGTTGAAATTAAAGTAAATTTAAACCTTAATTAACCATGAAAAAACAATTACTTATTTTAATCCTTTTGATTAGTTCCATAGGATATTCTCAAAAAGACTTTGAAACAATCAAAAATTACATTATCGAAAATAAATTGCAACTCAAAATTTCTAATAATGAGTTAGCAGATTGGGTAATAGTAAGTGAAACTAGTTCAGAAACAACTGGAATTACTAATTATTTAGTAATGCAAACCTATGAAGGTATAAAAATCGAAAATAATTATATGTATTTTTGGGTTAAAAATGGAAAAATCATTAACAATCCAGAAGGGTTTATAACAAATTTATCTTCAAAAATTAACACCAAAAACCCTTCTCTAAATGTTTTAGAAGGATTTTCGAGTGGATTAACACATTTAAAAGAAAAAACATTTTCTTCTTCAATTATTGAAAACAACAATAACAAATATAAATTAAGCAATGGTAATTTAGCAGATGACCCAGTTTCTGCAGAATTGATATACTTTCCAAATGATAAAGGCAAATTAGTACTTTCTTGGAATTATGAATTTTATTCTCAAAATGGTAATCATTTATGGAAAATTAAAGTAGATGCTACTAATGGAGATTTATTAGAAAAAAGAGATTTAGTACAAAGATGTTCATTTGGACAAAAATATAATCATCAAAATTGCTTAGTAGACCATTCTTCAAAAGAATTTAATAAAGCTTTTTATAAGGAAAACAAATCACAATCAATAGTGATGACTCCAGGTACAACCAATTACAGAGTACTTCCTAGGAATTATGAAAGTCCAAATCATTCTGCAAGACAACTAATTACTAACCCTGAAGCTACGACAGCATTAGCTCCTTTAGCCGTGGCCGCAGCTCCTAATGGTTGGCATAATACAAACAACACTATCGGTGGTTCTACTGTTGCAACAACATTTAATTATACTAGAGGAAATAATGTATTTGCTAAAGATGATTATGATTCAAACAACACAGGAGGATCGTATCCAACTGGGACAGGAACTTACCCAAGTTTAACATTTGATTATGCATATCCAGGTAATGGTGTTGTTGCAAGCACATATATCAATGCTGCTATTACTAATTTATTCTATATGAATAACATTATGCATGATTTATGGTATCAATATGGTTTTAATGAAGCAAATAGAAATTTTCAAGTTGCAAATTATGGAAGAGGTGGTAGTGGAAATGACGCGGTAAATGCTGAAGCACAAGATGGAGCAAGCTTGGCTACTCCAAATATGAATAATGCTAATTTTTCAACACCTGGAGATGGTTCTGCTCCAAGAATGCAAATGTATTTATGGAATTATAAAAAACCATCTAACTTATTAGTAAACACAGGTACATTATCAGGAACAACATATAATGTAAATGACAATGCTTTTAACCCAGGTCATGTAAACTTACCCGTAAGTCCATTAAGTCTTACAAATGATCTAGTCCTTTATGATGACGGCACACCTGATACATCAGATGCGTGTACAGCTCCAATAAATGCGGCTGCTTTAAATGGAAAAATAGCGGTAATTAGAAGAGGTACATGTACTTTTGCAGTAAAAGTAAAATTTGCACAAGATGCTGGTGCAATTGGAGTAGTTGTTGTGAATAATGTTGCTGGAGGTATCTCGATGGCTGGTGCTGACGCTTCAATTACAATACCTGCTGTGAGTATGACTCAAGCAGAAGGCGAAGCGCTTATACAAGCTATGAGTTTAGGTAATGTTAATATAAGCCTTTCAAATCCTGAAATTTTCGTTAATGCTGACGGAGATTTCGACAATGGTATAATTGCACATGAATATGGACATGGAATTTCAACACGATTAGTCGGTGGAGGAGCTGGATTGAATTCAGCAGAACAACCAGGAGAAGGATGGTCTGATTGGCTATGGTTAATGATGCAAATTAAACCTGGTGACACAAGAAATGACGCAAGAGGAATAGCTACATTCGCTGCAAATCAATCAACTAATGGAAGTGGGATTAGAGAATATCGATATTCAACTGATATGAATGTAAATCCACATACTTTTGGAGATACAAATGACCAATGGTATACAGATTCTACAAGTGGTTTGGATGCTATAAATGTACACGGGCTAGGCTCGATATGGTGTGTTATGTTATGGGATTTAGCTTGGGATTATATAGATAAATATGGATATAATTCAAATATATATAATGGTAATGGCGGAAATAATAAGGTAATGAGGCTAGTGATTGATGCTATGAAATTAACCCCAGCTAACCCAACATTAATTCAGTGTAGAAATGCTATAATACAGGCAGATCAAAACACAACTGGTGGTCAAGATTATTGTATGATATGGGCTGCTTTTGCAAGAAGAGGTATGGGCGTAAATGCCACATCAGGCTCAAATTTAGGTGTTTCTGGAGTTCAAGACCAAATAGAAGATTTTACAGAACCAGTAGCTGGACCAAATTGTACATTGACTGCAAATTATTTTGAAAATAAAGATTTAATAAACATTTATCCTAATCCTTCAAATGGTTTATTAAATATTTCAATTGGAGGATACCATGGAAAATTAGAAACAAAGTTATATGACCTAAACGGAAGAGAAGTCTACAATAAGCAAATAACAGATTTTGTTTCTGAAAAAAGTATAGATTTAAACACATTACAATCTGGTGTATATATATTGAAAATTGTAGGAGAAAATTTATCTCATTCAGAGAAAATAATTTTAAACTAAGTTTCAGATAAAAAAAGAGGGGTGTAAAAGTATCATCCCTTTTTTTTATATCATAAAATCTTTAAAAAATAAAAAGTTAACTAGATGAAACTTTATGTTATAATTTTATAGTGTCTTACACAAAACTATTAATAATTAAAACACGTAAAAATTAACATTTAAACTAAACATCTGTTAACATTATTAAGAGTGTCATTAAAAAAATTTGTAATATTCATCTACTTTACTATTAATTTATTAAACAAATTAGGCAATTTTAAATAAACAAAGACCTTCCCAATAATAAACATATCATAGATATATTAATTTTAAACTTGATTTAAAATCATGATTAGTCAATACCAAATATTAAAACATGATTTCTAAAACTGTTTTAAGTTTTAATAGATTAATAAAAATTCCTTTTTGATGCAAAAATATTTCTACATAATTATAAGTGTTATATAAATATAGTATCTATAATGCTTATGTAAAAGTTATAAGTCTAATAAATAAATATAATCTAGATTATATTTATTATAAAAAAAAGCCTCGCATTTGCGAGGCTTTTTTATTCTTAAACTATTTCTTAACAATTAAGAATTCACTTCTTCTGTTTTGCGAATGTTCTTCTTCAGTACATTTATCGCATGTAACTTTAGGTTCACTTTCGCCAAATCCTTGTCCAGAAATTCTATCCTTAGCAATTCCTTTGGAAACCAAATATTGAACTGTTGATTTTGCTCTTCTATCTGATAAATTTAAGTTGTATTTATCACTGCCTCTACTATCTGTATGAGATTTTGCAAAGATTACCATCGTCGGGTGCTCGTTCATCACTTGAACTAACTTATCAAGTTCAGCTGCTCCTTGCTGTGTAATATTACTTTTATTAAACTCAAAATAAATTGGTTGAAGAATAACTTCTTTCTCAGTTATAATTGGCATTATTGGCTTAAGAGTGACATCAACTTTAAAGTCATCTCCTATCGCATCACTTGGTATGGTAACATTAAAAATTTCACCTTCATAACCAGATTTAGAAACTTGACCAACATATGAAGTCATACAATTAAATTGAGAAATAGAGCTTCCACTAATATCTGTAGTCGAATTAGATAAAGTTTTTTGCTTATCATCCATTAAAACAACTAAAGCTCCTTCAATTTCTTTACCTGTAACTTCATCTCTAACAATTGTAATAGCTCTAAAATTACAAACAGGATCTGCTTTGTAAATATCATCATTACCTGCTCTATTACTAGAAAAGAAACCTACTTTTTTACTTGTATTATAAGTAAATGAAAAATCGTCTTTTTCAGTATTTACAGGAGCTCCAACATTAATTGCATCGGTTCCTTTGTTTAAATCAATTTTAAAAACATCTAAACCACCAAATCCTTGTTTTCCATTTGATGAAAAGAAAAGAACATTATCATCAGTAATAAATGGGAAACTTTCATTTGCTTCAGTGTTAATTTTTGCCCCTAAATTTTCAGGAGTACCATATTCATCACCATTAACAGAAACTTTCCAAATATCTTCTCCACCAAAACCTCCTGGCATATTTGAAGAAAAATATAAGGTTTTACCATCTTTACTAATACTTGGGTTTCTTACGTCATATGCCGCATTATTAAAAGGTAACGGTTTACCATTTAACCAAGAACCTCCAGCATTAGTAGCTTTATAAAGATAAATCTTACCAAATTTTGCTTTCTTTTCTTTATCTTTTGTATACTCCTTTTCGTTGAAACTTTCACTACCATAATACATTGTATTCCCGTCTGAACTAATAGAAGCGGGACCATCATGCCATTTTGTATTCAAGTTATCAACAGCAACAGCCTCACTTATTGTACCATTTGCGTTATAAGTAGCTTTGTATAAATCTAAATATGGTTCTTCATTCCAATTGCTATTTCTTCTTGAAGTATTTCTAGCACTTGAAAAATAAACGTTATTATCATTAGTTAATACAGCACCAAAATCAGTTTTATCACTACTAATGTCAGATTTTACAACATCGTATAATTTCGACTGATTTTTTAAAGTCGGTAAATAGTTAGGATTACTTGAAAAAGTCTTAGCTCTTTGATCGCTTGGAGCTAAACTTGCAAATTGTCTCATTTGCTTATCTGCTTCCGTGTAATTTCCCTCCGCCTTTAGCATTTGAGCATACTTATAATAAGTTTCTGCGTCTTGTTTTTGCTCAATTGCTTTCGCATACCACTTTACAGCTTCTTTTGTATTAAAAACGTTGTAATAACTATCTGCTAATTGTTTATATACGTAAGTATCTGCTTTACCACTTTCAGTAAGTTTTAAATACTCTTTAGCTGCATCTACATACTCGTATCTATCGAATAGTTTGTCTGCAACTTTGGTGTCTTTGTTTTGTGCACTAAGTAAACCACTTGCGATTACAAAACTCAATGTTAAATATATTTTTTTCATGTCGTTATCGCTTTTAGGTTAGAAAAATCTTGGTGAACTTGATACTTTTTTCGGGAAGTTCAAATCAAACAACAAGATAATCTCATGTGAGGATGGAGTTGTTACATTCAAATCCGATACTATATGATCATATGCATAACCTAATTTAACATTAGGGGTAATTGCATAGTTTACCATAGCTCCAAAACTATCATCTAAACGATATGTTACACCTGCTTCAAACTTTTGATTGAATAAAAAGTTTGTAGATAAATCTAAAGATGAAGGTGCATTAAATGCAGATTTTAACATGAAGAAAGGTTTGAATTTGATATTTTCAGAAACATCAAATACATAACCTCCAGTTAAAAAATAATGTGAGGTTTCAGAACCAAATTCTCTTCCATTAAAATCTAAATGCTTTGACTTAATCATATTTGGAACAGATAATGCTAAATAATACTTGTTTGTATAATAGAAAAATCCAGCTCCCATATTCAAGTAAGAATTATTTGTATCTTCTGAAAATGCTGGGTCATTTGGCTGAGGAAGTGTATTATAAATATCACTATACAAAGCAACATTGTGTAATGTTATACCTGTTTTTAAACCGAATGCTAATTTATGTTCACCTCCTAAATTTAAAGTATAAGAGAAATCAGCATAAATATTATTCTCTTCAACTGGTCCAATTTTATCAGAAATAACAGATAATCCTAAACCTACATTTTTACCTACTGGCGCATGACCTGATAATGTTGCAGTTGTTGGAGCGTCTTCAATTTCTACCCATTGTTTACGATACAACATACCGATTGATAAATTTTCTTTACTTCCAGCATAAGCTGGATTGATAACATTCATATTATACATGTATTGTGTATAATGTGGATCTTGTTGTGCGTGTAAATCCACTACGGTGGCAATTACTACTAAAGCTACTAAATATAGTTTCTTCATTATTTTTGATTTTTAAAGCTGGCTGCCTCAAATTTGAAGCAGCCTACTTTTTTAATTATTGCTCTCTATTAATATATACCCAACCTGTTTTTGCAGGTAAGTCGTTAAATTCTATAACATAATAGTAAGTTCCATCTGGAAGCTCATTTCCATTGTCTGATTGACCATACCATTCGTTTTCATATCCAGATTTGCTGTAAACGATTGTTCCATAACGATTGAATATTTCAACTTTTCTAATATCATATCCTGATAAATCCCAAATATCATTTTTAGTATCATTATTTGGAGAAATTCCTTTAGGTATTTCACAATTAATAACAACAACATCTAAAGTAGTAGATGAAGCACATATTGATGCATCAGGAGTAAAAGTATATGTAGTAGTACCTACAGCTGAGGTGTTAATAGCTGCTGGAGACCAAGTTCCTGCATAACCTTCAATTGAAGTTACTGGTAAAGTAACATCTAAAGAACCAATACATAAATCAAGAATAGGATTAAATGTTGGCGTTTCTCTATTAATTACAGTTACTACTAACGTTCCTACTGCAGCACATTGTCCCGCATCTGGAGTAAATGTATAAGTCGTATTTCCTACTAATGCACTATCAATAGTTGATGGCGACCACGTACCTGTATATCCTTCAACAGAAGTAGCAGGAAGTGCAGGTGATACTGAATTTTCACAAACATCACCAAGACTATTAAAAGTAGAACTATTTAGTGGTGAAATAACAATATTTGCTGTACTTGTACCAGCGTTGGTACAGTTAGCAGCATCAGCAGCAACTGAATAAGTAACCACATAAGAACCTACAGTACTATTTGATAAATCAATTTCACCCGTAACGCTATTTATTGCTAAACCAGTTGTAGATGAATATGTACCTCCATTAGCAAAACCAGCCGCTGAAGTATCAGGCAAAGGGTTTGTTGTACTAGAAATACATACTGGAGTAGTATATGAGAATGTAACTACAGGATTTGTATATACAACAGGGTTAATTGTAAATGTTAATGGTTGAGAAAAACATCCTGTCATTAAATCATGAGCTACTAAAGTGTGGGTTCCCGGTACAACACCTGTAAATGTAACATTAGATTGAGTTGTTGTTCCGTCTAAAATATATTCATAATTAGAAACATATAAACTATAGAAACCAACATCTCCATAAACTTCAGGATCTAAAGCTGTCCAATCAGCAGGATTCCATGTTGTAGATGGTAATGTTGCAGAATTAAGTCTTCTATAAACATATCCAACACCATTACTTGGAGTAAATGGAGTTCCATCAGAAGTTCCCCATACATCAAGTTCTACGTCTGCAATAGTTGCAAGAGCAATTTTATCATTATTATTTACACCATTACAAGTAGTATATGTTAAATCTGGTACTATACCTGTTATATTAGCACTGTTACTCAGTTTTACTACTACAACATCATTGTTTGCAATTGTTCCACTTAAAGTAATATTACAAGCTGCAGATGGTGTTGGACTACCATTAGTCATAATTTTCAACTTGTAATTAGCTAAATTTTTAGCACTTCCAGTACCATTGTAAATTTCCACATAAGTTAAAGATCCTGTTTGTGCATCGGTTACCTCAGAAATAAATAAATCCGAAGGGAAGTTTAATTGTAAATTAAGTGGTGAAATTACATCAAAAGTTGCTGTTTGATTAGAACATACTGGCTGAGCCGTAACATTAATAGTTGGGACAGCAATAGTCGTAACAACTACTGTTGAAGTCTGTGTAAGTGGCACTGTACAACTTGTACTTGCAACACTAGTTAAAGCAACAACTACATCAGCAGCTGGAGTTACTTGAGTAATTGTGTAAGTACCCGTAGCACTCAAAACAGCTGTTTGAGGAGCTCCTCCATTAATTGTATATGTAACAGTTGCATTTGGAGTTCCTGTGATTGTGAATTCAGCATTTCCAATACCGATACAAATATTTCCATCTACTGCTGCAATAGAAGCTGTAGGTAACGGATTAACTACAACCGTATATGACGTTCCTAGTGTAGTAGTACAAGCGCCATTATTAATTTGACTTAATGCTAAAACAACATTTCCTACAGCTGGATTATTTACAGTAATTGTAGCTACACCTGTTCCATCTACATTTAACACTAATGGAAGACCAGCATTTATTGTATAATTAATTGTTGTATTTGGACTAGATATTATAGTAAATACAGCATTATTACCAAAACAAACTGCTGGATTAAGTACACTTGTAATAGTTGGAATTGGATTAACAAGAACCGATAAAGTTCCTGAATTATTAACACATTGCCCTGCAGCAGGAACAAAGTTTAAAGTATATGTACCCGCAACTGAAGAATCAAATGTTGTAACAGGATTACCTCCTAATGTCCAACTTCCAGGGAATCCTTCAATAGAAGTTGATGGTAAAGTAACTGTATCACCAACACAGAAAGGTCCAATTGGCGCGAACGTTGGAACATAAACAGGATCTACTAATGTTATTTGAGTAGCACTTGTAAATGTACATCCATTAACTACAAAGCTAAAGTTATTATAAACTCCTGCATTAAGACCAATTAAATTAATTTCTCCTGATACGTTAGCAGTATAATTTGCAGGTCCAACTACTACAGTATCATCTGAATAAGTTACACTGTAAGTAACATTAGGAGTAAATCCACTTATTGTGATTGTACCCTCAGTACCATTACATGTTGTTGGGTTAGTAGAAACTAATACTGGGTTAGACTGTATAGAGAAAGTAGCTGAATAATTTGCTCCTGCATTGTTAACAAATATAGTATCATCACATTGAGCAGGATTATCATTATCTCCAGTAACGTCAAAGAAAACTTCAATTCTATAATTTCCTGGAGCAAATGTTGTTAAATCAACTGGAGATTCTGAATCAGATAATATTTCTTGCCATTTTTGATCTCCTGGGTCACATGAACCTCCAGTAGGGAATGTTCCAGCACCACAGTTATCAAAGAAAGGTAGATTTATTACTGTGAATGCTCCTGGTGTAGCAGAAACTTCATAAACTCTATAATTTAAACGAGCACTACAAACATTTGAAGTTGCTGTTTTAAATGTTTTTAATTCAGCACCTCTAAAAATTAAATTTCCAGAATTTTGAACATAGTTCCCTAAGTCAGAACTTGGGAATACATTCGCAACAGGACCGATAATATCAGTACCTGAACCTGTAATATTAAAGAAATCACCATCTGTTGCTGAATTTGTACAATTTTCAATCCAAGCTGCAGTTGCAAAAGCATTAAAAGTACATGTCGCTAATACTTCAACATAAACTGAATTTGTAGTAGCACATTGTCCAGCATTTGGAGTGAACACATACGTTCCAGAAGCTGTATTACTAACTACTGCTGGTGACCATGTTCCTGTAATACCATTATTTGATGTTGTTGGCAATACTGGCGCTACATCTCCTGAACAAATTGGAGAAGGCGTAATAAAAGAAGGTATTGTTTGATCTAAAACGGTTACATCTAAACTAACAACTGTTCCACACTGACCTGCAGTCGGTG
This sequence comes from Ichthyophis bannanicus, assembly GCA_033557465.1. Taxonomy (NCBI): domain Eukaryota; kingdom Metazoa; phylum Chordata; class Amphibia; order Gymnophiona; family Ichthyophiidae; genus Ichthyophis; species Ichthyophis bannanicus. The sequence goes on from CM066039.1 coordinate 339,932,549, forward strand.
TTAACACATAAGTTGCAGAATTTAGATTATCAACAACCGCTGGTGACCATGTTCCCGTAACACCATTGTTAGATGTTGTCGGTAAAACTGGTGCAGTATCTCCAAAACATATTGGTGCAGGTTGTGTAAATGTTGGTGTCACTACATCTAAAACAGTAATTACTGTTGATTTAATAGTAGAACACAGTGCATTTGTAACTGTTGATTGAACTGTAACTGAGTATGTTCCAGGAGCTGGAGGTGTAAACACAACTGAAGTTCCTGTTAAAGCACTTAATCCAGTAGCTGGAGACCAGTTATATACTCCATTACCTCCACCAGCTGTAAGTGTTAATGTTTGGCCCATACACATAGTTGGAGTATCTGGTGTTAAAGTTACATCCGTAATTGCAGAACCCCCTGATGTTAATGTTACCGAATAGTCACAAACTGCTCCAGCAAAACCATCAATCATTAAGAAATAATTTTGTCCTGGAATAAGTCCTGTAAAAGTCAAAGCATTTAACCCCGGAGCCATATTACCAAAACAACCTAAACTTGTTACTGCTCCAGAACCACATGTTGGAGTAGTAAATATCATAAATTGAATTCCACTTCCATTTGTACAGTTTCCAACATTAACATTCATTGAAATTGAAGTGGAAGCTGCCTGGAATGTTAAGAATGAATTATTTTCTATTGATCCACAAAAAGCAGTATCTAATGCTCCCCATGAGTCATCTCCATATGTTGATGAAGTATTTCCACAATAACCATCTAAGTTACACACTGGCGCAGCTGTTGCACAAATATCTCCTGCTGGAGTTGAACCATTACAACCTGGAAATAATGTATTAAATGCTCTTGGTCCTGACCAAAAACTTACTCCATCTGTTGAACCACAATCAGATAGCACATAAAATTCCAAAGCTGTATTCGGAGTTAAACCTGTAACAGTAATTGGATTTGTACCTGCAGGTATTATTGTAGACGCACCTGTTGGATAGCCTAAAACAACTGGTTGAACCACAATTTGCCATCCACCAGCTGGAGGAGTAATATTATTATCAATCCACGATAGAGTCGCACTATCAGAAGTTATATTTGTAACAGTAAGTCCTGAAGGTTGCACACAAGCTGGCGGAGGTCCACATGTTACATTGGCTGTCCAACCTGGATTTGTAACTGAAGTATCACTTCTAAACACAAATGTCAAACACCCTAAAGGATGAGTCGATGTAAATGGTCCTGGAACAGTTGTTCCCCACCAACCACCTGCCAAACCACCAGGTACGTTTCCTGCTCCATTGGTACTTGCAATTAATGGAGAAGCTGTAGATGGCCCGTCATAAACATATAACGCATCCCAAGTTGCCTCAGTGTTAAATGATGTAAAAAGAACAGTTACCACATCTCCTGCTGTTGTAGGACATATTGTTGTTGTAATATTTTCACTATTTGAATATGCTCCAGAAGCCCCTCCAGAATCTATAAAGTTACCTCCACAACCAGGTGGAAGAGCGGAAGTTTGAAAATTACCTACAGCTGACCATGCACTTGGATTATCTGCCGCACATAACGTTCTTACATAAAAACTATAATTTGTTAATGGGTTAAGAGGAGATATTACAAAGTTTGTATTGGTAGCTGCAGAAACTATTGTTCCTGTACCTTGAACAAAACCTGCTGGCCCATATTCAATTTCCCATGGCCCAGTATTTGGACTTGTCCAAGATAAAGATGCCGAAGTAGCCAATGGTGTTGCAGTTAATGCTGTATTAACTTGACAAATTGGATCTAGATTAATATTATCTACCAACCATCTATCTCCATTGTCATTTTCCATAACAAAAGCGATATAAACATTTTGACCCGCATATGCACTTAGGTTTACAAATTTTTGTTCATAAACGTTATACGTTGTCACTAAATCAGCCTCTGTCCAAGTTTGAACAGTAGTAAAAGAAGCTGCTGTAGTTTGTGAAGTTGTAGAAACCCGAATAGTATAAATACTACCAAAGTTCCCATTTTGAGTTTTTCTTGTGTAAAAACGCAACTGCCCATTTGCAGGCACTGTAGTTACAGGCGACACTAACCAATCTAAAGCAGTTGTACCATCAGTAACATTTTCTCTATTCAAAAATGCTGCTTTAGCTCCCGCATAAACTAATGTGGCGTTTGTCGTCTCATTCCACTGTTGAGCTAATCCAATTCCATTGTCGAATCTTGCCCAACCAGCTGGCGGGAAAGATGCATTTTCAAAACCTTCAGGAAACTGTGCGTAACTGAAGATAGTGAAGAACGACATGAAAAAAAGTAAAAGTTTTTTCATTATGTTATTTTTTTGTTATGGTTTGATTAATTTCTCAAAATTAAATAAATCATATCAAAAACAAAACTCTATCGATTAAATGATGTCTTTTATCGACAAATTACACATAATGATACTTAAATGTTACAAATAAAATATTAAAATCGATTATCACCATCTAACATTCTACCCAAACCACCTAACAGACTACCTTCTTCTCTACTACTTCCACCAGCTTTTGGAGCAGATGCTATGATTCTATCTGCTAAACGAGTAAATGGCAAAGATTGAATATAAACAACACCTGGACCACGTAATGTAGCAAAGAAAATTCCTTCTCCACCAAAGATTGTATTTTTAATACCTCCTACAAATTCAATATCATAATCTACGTCTTTGGTAAAACCAACTAAGCAACCTGTATCGACACGTAATAATTCTCCTGCTTGCAATTCTTTTTTGGCTAAAGTTCCACCAGAATGTACAAAAGCCATTCCATCTCCTTCAATCTTTTGCATGATAAAACCTTCCCCACCAAACAAACCTGTTCCTAATTTTTAGAAAATTCAATTCCTACGGCAACACCTTTGGCAGCACATAAAAAAGAATCTTTTTGACATATAAACTTTCCTCCAAATTGTTGTAAATCGATTGGAACAATTTTACCAGGATATGGAGAAGCAAATGATACTTTTCTTTTTCCCATATCAATGTTTTGATAGGCAGTCATAAACAAACTCTCACCTGTTAAAACACGTTTTCCAGCAGACAAAAGTTTTCCAAAAATTCCTGATTGTTGATCTTGACTACCATCACCAAAAATAGTTTCCATCTTGATACCATTCTCCATCATCATGAAACTTCCTGCTTCAGCAACAACTACTTCTTGTGGATCTAATTCAATTTCAACATATTGCATCTCTTCACCATAAATATGGTAATCTATTTCGTGAGCTTTCATATTTTCTATTTCTAAAAGTTTCTAATATGTCGTTCACAAAAACAAAAGTTACTAAAAAATTAAAATTATTTCAGCGTGTATTTTCTAATTAAGCTATTAAATAGTCGGTATCCTAATCCTCTTCTAAGAAATTTCATAAAATTTGCGTCAAAACCAATAGTATATCTTCTGAATTTTTTACTTGGATTTTCCGCTATTCCATATAATTTTTCAGTAATCAACGGGGTAAGATTTGTGTTTTTATTTGATTTTTTTTGAAGTAAATCAGTTACTTTTTTCATCAAATCATTATATGATTTTACTGAAGTTGAAGGGCATTTTGCAACATTTTTTTGGAAAGAAGTAGGTGCATTCCCAAATTGAACTGTACAAACTTTTATATTCAAATCATATAATTCATAAGCCATACATTCTGAAAAACTTTCAACTGCCTGTTTTGTAGAATGATAAAAACTTCCTAATGGCAGATTTACTAATCCAGCAATTGATGAAATATTGATAAAAAGACCTCCTTTTTGCGCTCTGAAAACCGGAATAAATGCTCTACAAACTTTTACAACGCCCAGCCAATTAATAGCAACAATAGCGTCAATTTTTTCATCTTCAGAAAGTTCTACAAAGCTTCTATAACCTACGCCAGCATTATTAATAATTACATCAATTTTTGAATTTTCTTGCATTATTTTCAGTCTAGCAAGTTCAATACTTTCTGAGCTTGTCACATCTAATTCATAGCATTTAATATTGGGACAATTATTAAAATCAATAGTTTCCTGTACGGATAACATTGTTGCTATTACATTCCAGCCTTTTTCTGCAAAAAAAAGTGCCGTATGCTTTCCAATTCCACTAGCAGCTCCAGTGATTAGTACTGTTTTTTTCAATAGACTCGTTTTAATAATCCAGTTTTATCATTGGAATATAGCGTGAAATTTTTGCTTTTCTTCGGTTGATATATGATGATGAATTTGATGCTTTGTATTTTCTTGGATTTGGCAAAATGGCTGCAATTCCGGCGGCTTCATATCGTGTTAAATTTGCAGCATCTTTTCTAAACCAATGCTTGGCAGCGGCTTCTGCACCATAAACCCCATCACCCATTTCTATACTATTGAGATAAACTTCCATGATACGTTTTTTACCCCAAACCAATTCAATTAAAACCGTATAATAGGCTTCAAGTGCTTTACGAACATAGCTCCTTCCTTGCCATAAAAAAACATTTTTTGCAGTTTGTTGCGAAATAGTGCTTCCTCCTTTTATTTTTTTTCCCTTTTGGTTGCTTTTATAAGCTTTTTGCATCGCTTCAAAATCGAAACCCCAATGTTCTAAAAAACGACCATCTTCACTAGCAATTACAGCTTTTTGAAGATTTAAAGAAATTTCTTCTATTGGAACCCATTCATGACTACATGTCATTTCTTTACCTTCTTTTTTGTGTTCCATTGCCCTAATTCCCATTAATGGAGTAAAGGGAACGGGTACAAATTTGAACAATAAAACCAATAAAAAACTAATGATATTGAACCAAAGAAAAGTCAACCAAAAGAAACGAAGTATTTTTTGTCCAGCAGTTCTTTTTACTGGTTTTTTTGCGGTTTTATTTTGCGTCGATTTTTTTGCCATACTTTTAAACTAAATCTGCTAATTCTTGTCCTACTAAACCTCCTATGGCAACACCCATTCCACCCATTCTTACACCACAATAAACATGACTTGAAAGTTGTTCAACTATAGGTTTTTTATGCATTCCAACTCCCATTGTTCCACTCCAACGATGCTCTACTTCAAATTTGATATTCGGCAAAATTACTGTTTTTAATAATTCTTCCAATTTATTTTGAATTAATTCGGTTGTATCATGAGAAGTTGTGGTTTCACCCTCAAAATCTAAATTTCTACCTCCACCAAAAAGGATTCTATCGTTAATATTTCTGAAATAATAATAGCCCTTATCTAAATGAAAAGTCCCTTTTATATCTAAATTTGGAATGGCTTTGGTGATCAAAACTTGTGCTCGAGCAGGCTTTACTTGATTATTGGTCAATTGTGTAGCAAAACCATTTGTTGTATATAACAATTTTTTAGTTTTGAAAGAAATTCCATTGGTGACTACCTCAACATTATCGCTTAATTCTTGAAAACTTGTTACGGATTGACTATTTAAAATAAGAATATTATTATCATGAGCCTTTTTCAACAAGGCTTGCATCATATTTCCAGTATCAATTTGGGCTTCAAAAGGATTGAAAATTAAATACTCGAATGTATTATTAAAATTAAAACGATCAACTTCTTTTGAAAATACATCGGTTTTAAAAAGTGGTTTCAAGATATCATTTATAAATGGCATTTTTTGAACACACTCATTATAAAAAGATTCGTCTTCTTTTAGAAACAACTCATAGCCACCATAAGGTTTTAAATCCAAAACTGCATCACCTAAATTTCTTCGAAGTAATTGCAAACCAGCATATCGTTTTTGAACTAGTTGAATAACTTCTTCTTCCGTATGCGTTTTTAAATCATCAATAATTTCAGACAGACTCCCAAAACAGGCAAATCCAGCATTTTTTGTGCTGGCTCCTTGTGGTAAAATTCCTTTTTCAAGAATTAATATTTTAGCAGAAGGAAATCGTTCGCGCAACGCTAATGCAGTATGTAAACCAACAATTCCACTACCTATAATAGTGAAATCAACATTTGAAAACCAATTTTTTAATTCCCAATAACTAAGTTGCATTATTCTTCAAAATTTTAGGTTTTCCTTCTTGCTTTAATTGCTTTCATTATTAAAGGAAATGAAGTTACTGCAATTAAAATTAATATAATAGTTTCAATATGTTTTTTCAAATCTATACCAAATTCATCATTAAAAAAACCATATAGATAATGTCCTGCAAAAACCAATAAAAATGACCACAACAACGAACTCAATACATTGTAGAACATAAATTTACTTTTCGGCATGTGTACAATTCCAGCAATGATGGGTACAAAGGTGCGTACAATAGGTAAAAAACGCGCAAAAATAATAGCAACACCTCCATGCTTTTCAAAGAAAGCTTGAGATTCAAACAAATATTTCTTTTTAAAGAAAAAACTATCCTCTTTATTGTATAAAAATTGCCCACTTGTAGCCCCAAACCAATAACCAAAAATATTTCCTAATATAGCCGCAGCTGCAATTAATAATGACAAAATAGTAACATTAGAAAAATCGCTTGGAATCATGAAGAAAGTTTCAACTAACTCTCTACTGTAAATTCCAGAAAGAAACAACAAACTATCACCTGGTAAAAAGAAACCCGCAAACAAGCCTGTTTCAGCAAAAACAATGAACAACACCATATAAATTCCAATAGGAATTCCTCCAACTTCCATTGTAATATAGAATTCAGGATTAAAAAGTTTGGTCCAATGAAAATCGTTCATTTTATTCTTCTATTTTAGTTTCCCATTTATCAATAGCAGCTGTTGAAAGTGCATTTCCTAACACATTTGTCATACTACGTGCCATATCACAAAAATGATCAATCGGTAATATTAATGCAATTCCTTCAGGTGGAATTCCAAACATAGCACAAGTAGCTACTACTACAATTAATGAAGCTCTTGGAACTCCAGCAACCCCTTTACTCGTCAACATTAACACCAACAACATAGTCAATTGTTCACCTAAAGACATGTCGATTCCATATACTTGAGCAATAAAAATACTTGCAAAAGTCATATACATCATGCTCCCATAAAGGTTAAAAGAATAACCTAATGGCAAAGTAAACGAAACAATTTTTGGTTGGCATCCAAAACGCTCTAATTCTTCTACCATTTTTGGAAAAACTGCCTCACTACTCGTGGTGGAAAAAGCAATTAATAATGGACTCTTAATACGTTCTAACAATACAAACAAACGTTTTCCTAATATCAAATAACCTACAGTAAGCAATATTATCCAAAGCGCTAAAATCCCTACAAAAAAAGCACCTAAATACTTAGCATATAATGTAAAAACTTCAAATCCATGTTTGGCAATTGCACTTGCTACAGCACCTAAAACCCCAAGTGGAGCAGTCCACATTATATAAGTTACCATTTTTAAAACTACATGTGACACTGTATCTAAAAGTTTTAAAACTGGTTTGGCTTCTTTCTTACTAAAAGCTGCCAAAGCCACCCCAAACAAGATTGAAAAAATTACAATTTGCAAAATTTCATTAGTAGCCAATGCTTCAAATAAACTTTTAGGAATTACGTGTTTGACAAACTCTTCTAATGAAAATCCTTTTGAATTTTCAACTAATTCAGAAGCGCTTGAAGTATCATCTAATTTAATTGTTGTTCCTTTTCCTGGTGCAAAAAAGTTTACTAAAACCATTCCAAGAAGTAATGAAATCAATGAAGCTGAAATAAACCAAGCCATTGCTTTTCCACCAACTCTTCCAACCATTTTCATATCGCCCATTTTTGCAATTCCAACTACTAATGTAGAAAAAACCAATGGTGCAATAATCATTTGCACTAATCGGATAAATATTGTTCCGAGTAATTTTATATTTTTTGAAAAAGACTCAATCGCATCAGGAAACTGATAATGTACAATTCCTCCTAAAGCAACGCCAATGATTAGCGAAACAATGATTAATATAAATAGTTTATTGTTCTTCACGGTACTCTATTTTTAGTTTGTGAAAATACTTATATTTTTTTAAAAAAGTACTACATTTAGCATCGTTTTAAATTTAATCAGTATGAAAAAATACATTTTTCTCATTTTCAGCATGATAACTATGAGTACATTAGCACAGCAAAACCTAACTCCAGAAATTTTATGGCAATTAGGAAGAGTAACTCCTTTGGGAATTTCAAAAGATGGAAAATTATTAGTTTTCAAAGTGGGAACACCTTCTATTGAAGAAAACAAAATCAATTCAAAATACTATACCATTCCAATTCAAGGTGGAAATGCAACTTTTGTAGAAGATTATAAATCATTGCTAGTCGATAAGAATGTTTCTCCAAACGGAAAGCATTTATTGTCTTCTCAAGAAGTAAAAATTGAAAAACTATTAGGTAAAGACATTTATCCTGAATTATCAAAAACTACAGCTCAAGTGTATACTGGTTTAGATTATCGTCATTGGGATACTTGGAATGACGGTACACACAATCATGTTTTTTACAGCACTATAGGTTCGGAAACTGAAAAAGTATTACCTCCAGTTGATATTATGCCAAATGAACCTTATGATGCTCCTCAAAAACCGTTTGGCGGTGATGAAGATTACATTTGGTCACCTGATGGATCAAAAATAATATACGTTTGTAAAAAGAAAGCTGGAACAGCTTATGCAACCAGCACCAACACAGATTTATACGAATACGATTTAGCAACAAAAACCACAAAAAATCTTACCATAAATAATTTAGGTTACGATACACACCCAACATTTTCTCCAAATGGTGATTTATCATGGTTACAAATGAAACGCGATGGTTTTGAAGCCGATAAAAATGATGTCATAGTTCGTCACAAAGGAATGGATATTAATTTAACTGCAGGTTGGGACGGAACAGTTGATAGTTTTACATGGAGTAAAGACGGCAAAAAAGTTTATTTTATTGCGCCTGTTGGAGGAACCAAGCAATTGTTTGAAGTTAATTTTCCTGGGTTAACAAAAATCGCAGTTCGTGTGAACCAATTAACAGATGGTGATTTTGATGTAAATACAATAATTGGTTTTTCAGGCACTTCTGTTTTAGTAGCAAAAACAACACACAATATGGCTACAGAAGTATTTTCGTATGATTTAAAAGTAAAGTCTTGGAAACAAATTACACACGTAAATGACGAAACGTATTCAAAAATTGCTAAATGTACTTCCGAAAAACGCTGGGTAACTACAACAGACGGCAAAAAAATGTTGGTTTGGGTTATTTTACCTCCAAATTTTGATAAAACTAAAAAATATCCGACCCTTTTGTACTGCCAAGGGGGACCACAAAGTGCGTTAACGCAATATTATTAATTCCGTTGGAATTTCAAAATGATGGCGTCACCAGGCGACATTATTGTTGCGCCAAATAGAAGAGGAATGCCAGGTCATGGTGTAAAATGGAATGAGCAAATTTCTGGCGATTGGGGCGGACAAGTTATGGAAGATTATTTAGCTGCTATTGATGATGTAGCTAAGGAATCTTATGTTGATAAAACACGTTTAGGTGCTGTTGGTGCAAGTTATGGTGGATATTCTGTGTTTCAATTGGCTGGAATTCACAAATATCGTTTCAAAACATTCATTTCGCACTGTGGTATTTTTAATACAGAAAGCATGTATGGAACTTCGGAAGAAGTTTTCTTTACTAATTGGGATTCAGGGGGCGCTTATTGGGAAAAAGACAATGCTACAGCACAAAAAACATATAACGAATTCAACCCAATTAAGTTAATCAACAACTGGAATACACCTATTTTAATTATTCAAGGTGGAAAAGATTACCGTGTGCCAATTGGACAAGGACAAGAAGCCTTTCAAGCAGCGCAATTAAAAGGAATTAAAAGTAAATTCTTGTTGTTCCCAGATGAAAACCATTGGGTATTAAAACCACAAAACGCGTTGGTTTGGCAAAAAGAATTTTTTGGTTGGTTAAAAGAAACGCTTTAAAAGTTCAAAGACAAGAGCAAGTTCAATTTTCAAATTGTTCTTGTTCTTGAATTTGATTTTTGATCTTGAAAATGATGCCATTTGAAGACATAAAATTCACTATTAAAACCTTTCACAAGCATGGCTTAACGAAAGAAGCGGCTTTATGGCTATTAAAAATATATCAAATTGAGCATTCAAATTTTGCAGGCTTTGAATTTAGAGAAGCTGCAAAACCCGATTTTATTCTAATGACAACGGAAGGCGAAATTGGTGACCCTCAAATTATCAGAATTCCTGAAAACACTTTCGAATTTCCATTAATTTTGATGCTTAATTTGCTAGCTCATGAGATGATACACGTGAAACAAAAATCGAAAGATATCGCACTTCAAGATAAAAACGAGCGTGAATGGCAGGCTTATTATGAAATGTTGTTTCACAAAGAATTTCCATTGGTTCCAATAGCAACTGTGTATCATCAAAAATTTTTTGCTGAAAAAGCCATAATCTATTACAATCGCTCTGAAAAAGAAGCTAATCCATTGCGATTAAAGTATGAAACACAAAAAAAAGAAATTGAGGAATTGATAGTAAAATTAGAATAATTATTGCAAAACCATTTCTTCATAAGATAAAACCGTAGTGTATCCTTTTTGTAGAAAATAATCTTTTGGATTTTCTTTAGATAATACCATTACAAAATCACCGCCCCAAGCTCCAAGACTTTTAACAACTCCTTTAAAATCTGGGAATAATTTTTCTTGAACCGTTTTGGTTTCTAAAACATCACTCATTATAATTTCGTGCTGTTCCATTAATTTGGCAAATTCTTTTCCTTCTTTGCAGTCAATTGCTTGGTAAGTAATAGTGTTTATTTTTGAAATTATTTTTCCAGTTTTATGGCGTTGGGTTAAATAATTTGAAATAGCCGATTTACTGCTTTGCTTCTGATTCAAATACACAAAATGAATGTTTTGTTTAAATTGTGGATTAAAATGTATGGCTTTAAAATGTGGAATTTCATTTTCTAATTGGTAAATAATAGGCAAATTAGTTTGTGCACAAGCTACATCATAACCGCTTCCGCCAAAGCTTTTGCTCAATAATTCAAAAGCATCTATTTGCAACCATTGTCCAATGTTGTTTATCAATGTTGAAGAAGTGCCTAAACCCCAAATTCTTGGAAAAGTTAAATGCGTTTCAATTTCATAGCCTTCTGTAGTTAAAAAATCAGGTTGTTGCATGAAAGCTTGATACAATATTTCTATTAAGGTGTTTTTTACCTTATCGTTTGTTTCGTTAAGTGATTTATTTTTTATTTCCTCAAAAGTAATTGTATCTTGAAACCAAATTGTTTCATCGGCATCAAAACTTACCCATTTTATTAATTGATTGCTCCCTTTTTTTACAACAAGATTTTGTCCAAAACGAGTAGGAACAGCCAATGCTTTTGCACCATCAAGCACAACATATTCTCCTGTGAGCAATAATTTCCCGTTGCTGTAAAATGTTTGATTTTGCATTAACTTCTTAATTTTTCTAAATAGTCGATTACTAAACTATGGGAAACAGTTGTGTCTTTGAAATAATCTAATACCTTTTGTTTTTCTTCTTTTGTTGCTTGATGTTGGTTTAAAATATTCATCAAGTGCATCTTCATATGTCCTTGTTGAATTCCGGTTGTAGTTAGCGATCGTAATGCTGCAAAATTTTGTGCTAAACCTGCTGCAGCTACAATTTGCATTAATTCTTCGGCTGAAGGTTTTTGTAATAATTCCATCGAGAATTTTACTAATGGATGCAAAGAAGTTAATCCGCCAACAGTTCCAAGTGCTAAAGGAACGTCCATCCAAAAAGTAAAAATTCCGTTTTCAATTTTTACATGTGACAAACTTGCATATTGCCCTGATTTACTAGCATAAGCATGGATTCCAGCTTCTACAGCTCTAAAATCATTTCCTGTGGCTAAAACTACTGCATCAATGCCGTTCATGATACCTTTGTTGTGTGTTACAGCTCTATAAGGTTCTATTTCTGCAATTTTTACTGCGGTTGCAAATTTTTGAGCAAATTCGACTGAATCGATACTTGCTGATTCTGAAAGTCGATCAACTGGACAAGAAACTTCGGCTCTAACTACACAATTTGGCACATAATTACACAGAATACTCATAATGATTTGTACATTTTTTTCTTCAGAAGAAAATCCATCAAAATCATTTGCTTGTGATTCTAGTGTTTTTGCAAATTGTTCTAAACAAGTATTGATGAAATTCGCGCCCATGCTGTCTTTTGTATTAAAAGTTGCATGCAGCTGAAAATAATTTGCGATTTCATGTGTTTTATCACGCAATTCGATATCTAAAATTCCGCCACCACGTTTTTGCATATTTTTGGTGATTTCTGCAGTATCCGAAAAGAATTTTTCTTTAATATGATTAAAAAAAGTAGTTAATTTTTCCGCAGTTCCATTAAAAAGGAAATGCACTTGACCAATTTTTTCGGTGTTGATGATAGTTGTTTTAAAACCACCGCGTTCACCCCAAAATTTTGCCGCTTTTGAAGCCGCAGCAACTACCGAACTTTCTTCGATAGCCATTGGTATCGTATAACTTTTTCCGTTGATGATAAAATTTGGTGCTACACCATAAGGTAAATAAAAATTGGTCAACGTGTTTTCGATAAATTCATCGTGCAATTTTTGCAGATTTTCGTCAGAATTCCAATATTTTGTAAGACTTTCTTTTGCTTCTAATGGATTGATAAAATAGTTGTTTGTAATCCAATTTATTTTTTCTTCTTTAGAAAGTTTTGAAAACCCTTTTACGTTTTGAGTCATAGCAGTTGTAATAATCAAATGAAAAGCAAAGATACTAATTGCATTAATTATGAATGCTGTTTATCCATTTAAATGTAGTTTCTTCAAATAAATTTTTATCTATTGGTTTTATGATAAAATCATTCATACCGATATCAATACATTTTTCTTTTTCTCCAGTAATAATTCCGGCTGTTAAGGCTATAATAATGCTATTTGGATTGTGTTTTTTAATTTCAATTGTGGCTTCATATCCATTCATAATTGGCATTTGAATATCCATAAAAATAATATCTGGAAGTTCTTTTTTAGCAATTTCAACTGCTTCTAATCCATTTGATGCTTCAAACACAGTACAATTTGGCAATTTATTTAAAATGAGTGTTTTGGTTAACAACATATTAATTTTATTATCATCAACAACTAAAAACTTCACTTCATTCAAATAACTAACATCAATGTTTTCAGCTGTTTTTGCCAATTGTTTTTCTTCTGTAATTTTATTAAAATAGTTTTGAAGAACACTAAATTTAACAGGTTTAATTATGCTTTGAACATTTTTATAATAATTAATATCTGGAAAATCTGATGTTGAATTTTGCATTACTAGAACCATAATGTTTTTTACTTTTTCCAGCTTTTTTAGTAAACTCAATACGTTTTCTTTTCCTATGTATTCTAAATCTAAAAGTAGAAGTTGGTATTTGTTTTTTTCTGCGAATAACAATTCATCTAGATTTTCAAGTTTAATATTTTTTGATTTGATTTGATAAGCGCTCAACATTTTTTGAATTATGCTAGAAACCAATGGATTATCTTCAATTAAAAGTGCTTTTTTGATGTAATTATTTTCTAAAACCAAATGATTATTGCAAAACTCTGCTTTTAAAATTAATTCAAAACTAAATACAGATCCAACATTTGGTTTACTAGAAATTTCAAGTTTGCTATTCATCAATTTTAAGAGGCTATTTGAAATTGTTAATCCTAATCCAGTTCCGCCAAAATTTCGCGTTGTTGAGCTATCTTCTTGTGTAAAAGCTTCTAGTATTTTTGCTTTGTTTTCTTTTTTTATTCCTATGCCTGTGTCTTTAACTGCAAATTTGAACTTTGATTCATCATCATTAATTACCGTTGCAGTTACTTCTATTTCTATTTGGCCTTTAGGTGTAAATTTTATGGCATTACTCAATAAATTTTGAAGAATTTGTTTTAATCTAATTTCATCTACCCAAACTGCGCAATGCACATTTTCATGAATATTTACAATTAACTCTAAGTTTTTTTGATGCGCCATAAACTTCATCATATCAACTGATTGATTGATTATGCCGTGTAAACTAGATTTTTCTTTATCTATAATAAGTTTTCCAGCTTCGATTTTGGAAATATCTAAAATGTCATTGACAACGTCTAGCAAGGTTTCATCAGATTGATTGACCGTTGCTAAATATTGCTTTTGAATTTCAGATAATTCAGAATTTAACAGCAACTTACTAAAACCTATAATTCCATTTAGAGGAGTTCTGATTTCGTGGCTCATGTTGGCAAGAAATTCTGATTTTGCTTTATTTGAAGATTCAGCAAATTCTTTTGCGACGACAGCTTCTTCGGCCGTTTTTCGTTCAGTAATATCTATTAAAACGCCTTCAATGTATGCTAGTTGATTGTTTATGACAACACCTTCTCCATATTCTTCAATCCAAACGTAAGTCCCGTCTTTTTTTCGAAGTCTACAAGTAACTTGATATGATTTTTTATTATGAAGTGCGTTTTCTATTTTTTCTCTTACAGCTTCTACTTCATCGGGATGATATAAATCTACCAATGAAACTTTATTGTTCATAAAATCATCTCGGTGATAACCCGTTAATTTTTCTATTTCATCATTCAAATAAACTTTTGTGCGCGCTTTATCATATTTCACTAAAAATACTGACGCAGGAATATTATTTGCTAATAATCTAAATTTTTCTTCACTTTCTGCAATTGCTTTTTCGCTATTAATCCTAATAATTGTTGAAGAAATGTTATTAGCTAATGTCTGCAAAATACTTATTTCTTCTTCTGTCCAAATTCGTTCATTTTTACAATCATCAAACCCAATAAATCCTAAAAATAAATCGTTATCAAAAAGCGGAATAACCAAGATTGAAATTATTTCTTGGCTAATTAATATATTTTTAAAATCACCTTCTGGAATATCTTTTGTGAGGTTTTTATACGTTTTTTTACTCAAAATATTCTCCATAAAATCAGGAAAAGCCTCATGCGGAACATCTTGAAGATCTGGGTTATCAATTTCTTGCAAATCAGTTTCAGAAACCCATTCAAAACGTTGGCTTAATAGATTGGTTTTTTCATCATTTTCAAAATAATATAACCTGTCAACTTTTAATGTTTTTCCGATTAGCTCTATTGAGTTATCAAAAATGCTGTTTTTGTCTTTATGAATCAGCAAATTACTTGTTACTGTAGCAATAGCTGTTAAAATTTCATTCTTATATAGAATTTGCTTTTCGGCGGTTTTTCTTTTTGTGGTTTCTATTGCTAAAGCGATAATGTCAGCAATGGTTTTTGCAAAATTAATATCTTCATTTGACCAATATCTAATTTCATTAGTAGCTTCCAAACAAAAAATAGCTTCCAATTCTCCTGCTATATATATTGGAAAATCCAACAATGATTTAATATTATATTTTGGAAAATAATCAACATAAAACTCATTTAAAGCAGGATTAGAAAACACATCTGAAGCAATAATTATAGGTTCATGCTTGATTGTATCAAAATAATTTTTAAAATCTTTTTTATACAATGTTAAATCTGCATAATGCTTATCTTCATTATAAACGTAAATATTATGAAGTTCAATACTATCTATATGATTTTTCCAAATACTAACACGGTCTATATTTAAACCTATCGCCGTTTCTTTACAAATATGTTGAATTATAGACTCTAAATCAGGAAAATTTAAAAAGTTCAACGTAGACAAACGATTAGAAACTGCATTTAAACGTGAAATTTCTTCCATTCGTTTTTGTTCTTCTATCTCTATAGATTTTGAAAAAGTAATATCTCTAATAATGCATGAATATCCGATAATTTCGTTGTTCTCATCTCTTTTTACAGAAACTTTTTGAGAAACCCAAAGCTCTTCTTTATTTTTCTTTAAGATTGGAAATTCTAACAAATCATATTCATCTGTTTCTTGATTAATATTGTTAATATAATAATTCATAACAGATTCTCTGTAGTCAGCACGAATAAAAAAGCTGTAATTTTTTCCAATAATTTCATCGATTCTATACCCTGATAATTTTAAAGTAAATTTATTTACATAAGTAATCGTACCATATTTATCACTTTCATAAATAATATCTTTAGCGTTTTGAATTAGATTTGCATATTTCCGTTCTAAGTTTATTTTTGAAGTAACATCTTGACCTGTTGCAACATAAATGTTTTTAGTATGCTTAAAATCGGTCCACTGAATAAACTTATAATCGCCATTTTTACACTTTAGTTTTCTAAAATAAACAGCGTTAGGTTTAAATTTAAGATTATAGTCTCCCGCTTCAAAATCTGCATCTTCAGTCAATGTCCAAAAAGCATCTCCGAGAACTTCTTCGGGTGAATATCCTAATATTTTACTCACTGATTCGTTGCAATACAATACTTTTCCTAAGTTATCTGTCGCAATAATAATCGAATTTGTATTGTCAATTATATCTTGCGTAAAAAGTAATTTTTCATTGTTTTTTACATTTCTTATAAATTGAGACAAATGAATTATTAATGTTATAAAAAGACAATTCAAAAGCACAATAATTACAAAAGTTTCTGTAGGCTTTTGATACAATAACGCTAATAGTAAAAGAAAATTCACAAACACAAAATAGATGTAATATGTAAATCTTTTAAATACAAAAAGCGCAAAGAATAAAATGAGAATATATTTAGAAAAAAGAATAAAATGGACTGGTTTAATAAAAAAATTATAGCTAATAATTGCCCAAAGAATCAAGAAACAATAAGCAAAAAAGGTACTCGAATATTTTGTAATTTTTTTAAAAGAGGTTAAGGCAAACAGAAAAATACAAATTGCCCCTATCGAATAACCTGAATAAAAGTTAATATCAATATTTATTTTAAAAAAAGTATAAAAAATTTCAGTTATTGGAAAAATTAAAGCCAAATAAAGAAAGTAAAACTGATATTCTTGAGAAGATTGATTGGTAATTTTACTCTTAAACGTTGTCAAATCAATTTTTGAAGTTCGTAATTGATGAAATAATAATGCTGCTAAAAAAACAATTAAAATAACAACATAAAAAACAACATAAAAATAAGAAGTACCAAAGCTTCCTGATAATAAACTAATATCTTTTTGTAGGGGTAATATCATTCAATACTATTAAAATATCGTTTATAAATATAATTAAAAAAAATTAAAAACTTGATTAAATGAAGTTAAAAATATGGTTATTTGATAAATTTTCACTAAAATTGGTGTTTTTTAGAACATAATTCTCATGAAAAAATATCTTATTACGCTACTTTTTATTGTAGCATGCTCATTATCAGCTACTGCCCAACAAAAAATTACCTTAGAAGAAATTTGGGGTGGCGCCTTCCGTACCAAAGGAATGGACGAATTGAATGCAATGAAAAACACCAACCAATATACGGTGTTAAATTTTGACAGAGCTTCAAAAAGTTTTCAAATTGATTTGTATGATTTTGCTACTTTAGAAAAAGTAAGTACATTATTTGACACTAAAAATCATTCTGAAATTACTTCAATTGACAGCTACTCTTTTGACAAAAACGAGAAGAAAATATTGATAGCAACCAATTCAAATCCTATTTTTCGTCATTCTTTCACAGCTGACTATTTTGTTTATGACATTGCAACAAGAAAAGTAAGCAAATTCACAAATAGACAAATTCAAGAGCCAACATTTTCTGCAGATGGAACTAAAATCGCATATGGCTTTGAAAACAACTTATATGTCTACGATTACATTTCGGATGCTACAGTTACACTAACATTTGACGGTAAGAAAAATGCAATCATTAATGGAATTACTGACTGGGTATATGAAGAAGAGTTTGCATTTGTAAAAGCATACGATTGGAATATTTCTGGAAGCAAAATTGCATACATCAAATTTGACGAAACAGAAGTTCCAGAATTTTCAATGGATTTGTACAATGAAGGTTTATATCCTACTCAAAATGTTTTTAAATACCCGAAAGCAGGAGAAAAAAATGCTGTTGTTTCGCTACACATTTATGATTTAAAAACGAATACAACACAAAAAATCAATTTAGGAAATTATAATGACTTTTATATTCCTAGAATAAAATGGACAAATGAAGCAAACACATTGAGTGTTCAAGTCATGAATCGTCATCAAAACAATTTAGATCTACACTTCGTAGATGCTACAACTGGCAATACAAAAATTGTTTTAAACGAAAAAGACAACGCTTATATTGACATCACTGACAATTTAACTTTCTTAAAAGACAACAGCTTTATTTGGACCTCTGAAAAAGATGGATTCAATCATATTTACCATTATGACAAGACAGGTAAATTAAAAAAACAAATTACTAAAGGAGCTTGGGAAGTAACAAATTACTATGGTTTTGATGAAAAATCAGGAATAATATACTACCAATCGGTAGAAAATGGTTCAATCAACAGAGATGTTTATGCTATTAAGATTGATGGAAAATCACAAGTGAGGTTATCTTCTAAAACCGGAACTAATAACGCAACATTTAGCCCTAATTTTCAATTTTTCATTAACGCCTATTCTAGCGCAACTGTTGCACCAACACACACATTAAACAATTCAAAAACTGGTGCGCTTGTAAAAACAATTATTTCTAACGAAGCAGTTGAACAAAAATTAGCTAAATATGATGTTGCTCCAAAAGAGTTTTTTGTTTTAACAACAGAAAAAGGACATCAATTAAACGCTTGGATGATCAAACCTAAAAATTTCGACCCAAATAAGAAATATCCAGTTTTCATGTATCAATATTCTGGCCCTGGATCACAACAAGTTAATAACGATTGGAATAGTGCAGATGATTATTGGTTTATGATGTTAGCACAACAAGGCTATATCGTAGCTTGTGTAGATGGTAGAGGAACAGGTTTCAAAGGAGCGGCTTTCAAAAAATGTACGCAAAAAGAACTTGGAAAGTATGAAGTAGAAGATCAAATTGATGCAGCAAAAGTAATTGGAAAATATAATTACGTTGACGCTTCGAGAATCGGAATTTTTGGATGGAGCTATGGCGGATTCATGTCGTCAAACTGTTTATTCCAAGGTGCTGATGTGTTCAAAATGGCAATTGCAGTAGCTCCAGTAACTTCTTGGAGATATTATGATAGTATTTACACAGAAAGATACATGCAAACACCACAAGAAAACGCTAGTGGTTATGATAACAATTCACCTATCAATCACGTAAGCAAATTAAAAGGTAACTTCTTGTTAGTTCACGGAACGGCTGATGATAATGTACATGTACAAAACACAATGAAAATGGTTGAGGCGTTAGTTCAAGCGAACAAACAATTTGATTGGGCTATTTATCCAGACAAAAACCACGGCATTTATGGTGGTAAAACACGCTTACAATTGTACACTAAAATGACAAATTTCATTAAAGAAAAATTATAATAAACCAATAAACTAAAACAAATTATATGAGTGAAGTAGCAGCTAAACAAAGCCATCCAAAAGGACTATGGGTTTTATTTGGAACCGAAATGTGGGAGCGTTTCAATTTCTATGGAATGAGAGCGATTTTAACATTATTCATGGTGAATGCCTTAATGTTAGGAGAATCGAACGCATCAATTATATATGGAGGGTTTTTAGCTCTTTGTTATTTAACTCCTCTTTTAGGAGGCTTTATATCTGATAAGTATTTAGGAAATAGAAGTTGTATCATGCTTGGAGGTACTCTAATGGCAATTGGTCAATTTTCGTTGTTTTATAGTGCAACAATTTATGATAGCAATTTAGATTTCTCAAAATGGATGTTTTGGTTAGGTTTATTTGTTATTATTTTTGGTAACGGATTCTTCAAACCAAATATTTCTTCTATGGTGGGGAGTTTGTATCCACCTAAGGAAAAAAGCAAGTTGGATTCTGCTTTTACAATTTTTTATATGGGAATTAATATAGGAGCTTTATTAAGTCAATATTTTGTTCCTCTTTTTGCTGATGTAAAAGTTAATGGTATCCAAGACCCAACAGTATTTAAATGGGGTTATTTGATGGCAGGTATTGCTATGGTTTTAGGGACATTAGTTTTCTTCTTTTTGAAAGATAAATATGTTCTTTCTCCAGAAGGTCTTCCTATTGGTGCAAAGCCAAATAAAGATGCGTCAAATGGTGAAGTTGAAGAACAAGCTAAATTTTCAAGAAAATCTATTGGAATTGCAGCTGCTCTGTTCGTTGTTTTATTTTTTGCATTTAGATATTTTTTAGTTTCAGAAATCGGATTTAGTAATTTTGAAATTGGAACTTTGGTTAAAGGTATTATATATCCAATCATATATGGTGCGGGTATTTCTTTAGCTTTTCTAATTATGAGTTCTGCTGAAAGTAAAGTAGAGAGAGAAAGAATATGGGTAATTTACATTGTGTCTTTCTTTATTATCTTTTTCTGGGCTGCTTTTGAACAAGCAGGTTCATCGTTGACATTTATAGCATCTAATCAAACGGATAGACATTTCTTATTTAATTGGGAAATGCCAGCGTCAATGGTTCAAATTTTTAATGGTCTTTTCGTTGTTATATTAGCAGTGCCATTTAGTCTTATGTGGGATAAGTTGAGAGCAAAAGGTAAAGAACCAGTCTCTCCAATGAAACAAGCAATGGGTCTAGCGCTAATTGCTTTGAGTTATTTTATCATTGCTCATAACGTAAAAGATTTAGGAAATTCTGGATTATTAGCTATTAAATGGTTAGTATTGCTATATTTTATTCAAACTATGGGAGAACTTTGTTTATCTCCAATCGGATTGTCATTGGTTGGTAAATTAGCTCCAAAACGATTCGCTTCATTACTTTACGGAGTATTCTTTATTTCTAATGCAGCGGGTTATGCATTAGCGGGTTCGTTAGGAGCAATTATTCCAGCTACTGGTGATAAATTTGAAAAAGCAGAAAAATTAGGAGTTAACCTTCAAGATGTGTTAGACAAAAAAGTAACCTTAACAGCAGAACAAATTGCTCTGTTTGAAAAAGAACAATTGCCAATTGAGAACACTTCTTTTGCAGGTTTTGAAATCCATAACCTATATGAGTTTTTCATGGTTTTTGTTATTCTTTGTGGTATTGCTGCAGTAATTTTAGCAATTTTATCCCCAAGATTGAAAAAAATGATGAATGGCTTAGGCTAATTGAATTTAAAAATATTTTTTATATCTTTCAAACCTACAAGAAACCCTTGTAGGTTTGTTTTTTTAATACAATAAATTATGTGGAAAAGTCATCCTAAAGCATTGCCTTACTTGTTTTTATCTGAAATGTGGGAGCGTTTCGGTTACTATTTAATGATTGGTATTTTTACCTTATATCTTAAAGATGTTGAAGCCGGATTCGCTATGACCGAGAAAGAAGCATCGGATTTATATGGAACTTTTATCGCTTTGGTGTTTTTAACTCCTTTTATAGGTGGATTAATTGCCGATAGATATTGGGGCTACAAAAAATCCATTGTAATAGGTGGTTTAATGATGGGAGCGGGTTATTTCATGATGGGAATTCATGATGTTACAATGCTTTACATTGCAATGACTTTAGTAATTGTTGGAAATGGATTTTTTAAACCAAATATTTCAACATTATTAGGAAACTTCTATTCTGAAGATAAATATAAAGACAAAAAAGACGAAGGTTATAATATTTTCTACATGGGAATTAACGTGGGTGCGTTTATTTGTAACTTCTTTGGGGCTGCTTTACAAATTTTACTTGGTTGGCAATATGCTTTTATGGCAGCTGGCGTAGGAATGTTTATTGGTGTAATTGTTTTCTTATTGGGAACAAAACACTACGGAAATCAAACCGAAAAAAAAGGAGTACAACCAGGCGATATGCCCTTTTGGAAAATTGTACTGTTTATTTTAGTTCCATCAGCGGTATTTGGAATAATCGGATGGTTAAT
This sequence comes from Ichthyophis bannanicus, assembly GCA_033557465.1. Lineage (NCBI taxonomy): Eukaryota > Metazoa > Chordata > Amphibia > Gymnophiona > Ichthyophiidae > Ichthyophis > Ichthyophis bannanicus. The sequence continues at coordinate 339,954,475 of CM066039.1, forward strand.
CAAAGGGGTGCAATCTGATATAAATTTAGATAGCGCCATTTTTGGTTCAGATAGTACTGACGCCTTTATATTTGCTTGTATTCCAGTTATTTTTTTCTACGGAAGTTTATATTTTAAAGCCAAAGTGGAAGATAAAAGGCCAATTGGTGCATTATTAACAATATTTGCCGTAGTAATTTTATTCTGGGCGGTATTCAAATTAAATGGCTCCGAATTAACAACTTGGGCAGACCGTTATACAGACAGAGAAATCACAGGGAATACACAAGCAGTTTTCAATGGATTGAAATTAGCCAAAGAAGTAGAATACAAAAAAGACACAGTTGAATTATATGATTCAAGTTTCCGTATTCAAAAAGTAGATGGTGAAGTTCAAAAAACAGTGGATTATCCAGTTTATTTCAGAAACGTAGCGAAAGATAAATTACCAGAAGAAGGTTCCAAAGTTTCACTTTGGGCAACTAATTTAAGTCAGTCGATCAATCCAGGTTGGGTAATTATTTTAACTCCATTAGTTGTGGCATTCTTTACATTTTTAAGAAATAGAAAGAAAGAACCTTCAACCCCAACCAAAATCGCATTTGGCTTATTAATTTCTGCCTTATCTGTTTTAGTAATGGTTGCTGCTGTTAATATGGGCGCAAATGGAACTGAAAAAGTAAGTGTTTGGTGGTTAGTAGCTAATTATGGAGTCATCACAATTGGAGAATTATTCTTAAGTCCGATGGGATTATCAGTCGTTTCTAAATTAAGCCCGACCAATATTACTTCTTTAATGATGGGCGGTTGGTTTTTATCTACTTCTATCGGAAACAAATTAAGTGGTGTGTTAGCAAGTCTTTGGGATACCTATGATAACAAACAAGACTTCTTTTGGATTAACTTCGGATTATTAATGTTTGCAACTATGTTGATGTTTGTTTTATTGAAACAATTAAACAAAGTAATGCAAGAAAAAGGAATTCATTAAGATGCAAACAATAGAACAAATACAAGACTTTAAAGGAAAATATCCGAAACAACTTTGGTATTTATTCTTTAGCGAAATGTGGGAGCGTTTCTGTTTTTACGGAATGCGCGGAATGTTGGTGGTTTTCATGGTAAATCATTTAGCCATGGATGAAAAAACGGCTAATTTACAATATGGAGCAACTCAAGCTTGGGAGTATGCTTTTACTTTTATTGGAGGTTTATTTGCCGATAAAATTTAAGGATTAAGAAAATCACTTTTTTGGGGTGGAATTCTAATGATTCTAGGAAGTATTATTTTAGCAATCGATCCAAAGAACTTATTTTTTATTGGAATTAGTTTTACCATTGTTGGAACAGGTTTTTTTAAACCAAATATTTCATCAATGGTTGGTCAATTATACAAGGAAGGTGATCCAAGACGTGATTATTGATTCTCGTTTTTCTACATGGGAGTTAACTTAGGAGCATTATTAGGAGGTTATGTTTGTATAGCTGTTGCCGAGGGTTCTATGTGGCAATCTATTGTTCAATATAATTTAAGATGGAACGTTGGTTTTGGTTTTGCATATATTGTAATGATTATTAGTTTATTGACGTTTACACAAACTCAAAAAACATTAAGTACTATTGGACTTTCTCCTTTACAAGAAGTAGCAACTTCAAAACGTAAAGGTTTGGAAATTGCAACTTATTTGGGATCTTTACTAGTAATTCCAATCATTATTGTAATGGTTGCTAATACGAAGTATACAGATTATTTTATGATGTTTATTGGGCCGGCTTCAATTTTGTATTTGTTCTATGAAATGAAGAATTTTTCAGTTTCCGAAAACAAGAAACTTTTAGCGGCTTTAGTTTTTATTATATTCTCTATTTTCTTTTGGGCATTTTTCGAGCAAAGTGGAGGATCTTTAAGTTTGTTCGCAGCAAATAATTTGAACAATACAATTGCAGGAGTTGAGTTAAGTCCAAACGGAGTTAATAATTCAGCGAACTCATTTTTTGTAATTGGTTTTGCCGCATTAGTTGGTTTAGTCTGGTTGTGGATGGCAAAGAGAAAAATTGAGCCTAATACCATTATTAAGTTTGGTTTAGCCTTTTTGTTTTTAGCAGGAGGTTTTTGGGTATTCTATTACACACAATTTTTTGCCGATTTAAATGGAAAAACATCTTTAGGAATATTCACTCTAGGTTGGTTGGTTATCACTTTTGGTGAATTGTGTTTGTCCCCAATTGGAATGAGTGCTATGACCAAACTATCGCCGCAAAAAAACCCAAGCCGTTATGATGGGAATGTGGTTTTTAGCAAGCGCTTATGGCCAATATTTTGCTGGAATTTTAGGGGCTAATATTGCAGAAGCTTCTGAAAATGCAACTAACATGGAAAAATTAGTTTTGTATGCAGATGGTTATGAACAGTTAGCTATTTACGCGCTTATTTTAGGTGTTGTGCTTATTATTATTTCACCACTAGTTAAAAAATTAATGCAAGAAGTTAAGTAGTTGATGTTTTTTGGCATCCAATTTGCTTAATTTTGTTTTATAAATTTACAATATGAAAAAGATTTTAGTAATAGCGTTTTTAACTTTGACGAGCATGTCAATTCAAGCACAAGAAGAATTAACATGGCATACAGATATGTCAAAAGCAACCGATATTTCGATTAAAGAAAATAAACCTATGTTTTTATTCTTTACAGGCTCTGATTGGTGTGGTTGGTGTATTCGTCTACAAAAAGAAGTTTTCAAAACACCAGAATTTATCAAATGGGCAAAAGAAAATGTAGTTTTAGTTGAATTAGATTTTCCTAGAAAAAATGAACAAACAGACGCGGTAAAAATGCAAAATGCTCAGTTGCAACAACAGTTACAAGTTAGAGGTTATCCAACTGTTTGGTTTGTAAGTGCCGTTAAAACAGATGAAGGCAAAGTGAATCTAACAGCTTTAGGTAGTACAGGTTATGTAGCTGGTGGTCCCGAAAAATGGCTTGAAGGCGCTAATCAAATTATCAAAAAGAAATAATTTATTTCAATCTATAAAATCCCTTTTCGGCTATGGCATGGAAAGGGATTTTTTCTTTTTGGCATGTTGCACTCCACACTTTTAATAAGTTTCTATAATTAGTTTTATCAGCTATAATTAGTTTTGGGTTTACATCTTTAATTAAGCGTGATAAATTAATTTTTGGGCTTTGCATTAAAACAACTATTTCTGGTTTGATAGAAGTTTTATAAATTCCTAAACTATCGATAATTAAAATTCTCTTTTCATCAAACGACAATACATTTTGCATAGGAAAAATGCGTAGCGAATCCGAAAAAGTTCCTCTACTATAATGATTTAATGTTGCAATGTGATTTTCGGGAGCGTCAGTGAATGCAATAATTGTATTCCTATTTTTTATTCCTATCAAACTGCTCTTATCATTGAAAACAATTAATTCTGAGCCTTTATTTTCGGCAATTTTAACAAAAATAAAACTGATTTGAAAAATAAAAAGTGCAACTAAAACATATACAATGTGCTTTCTTTTTTTCTTGTAAATCCAAAATAAACAGCTTAAGATGAATAAGTAAAGCGTTAAAACCATAATAGCCGAAAACGATATATTGGTAATTATTCCACTTTTAAATTGTGCAATCCAATGAATATAATCATTCATAAGTTGAATTAAAAAAGACAAAAGTTTTCCTAAAAAAACAGCTGCTTCAGGGAAAATAAAATTAAGCACCAAAATCAGGATTCCATAAATTAGCACAAAGCTAGAAAGCGGAATAACAACCAAATTTGCCAATAAAAATAGCATTGGCAATTGATTAAAATAATACAAACTCAATGGCAAAACACCTATTTGAGCTGCAATAGAAACCAAAATAGTATCTATAAAATATATTCCTATTTTGTTTTTTGTAAAATGAAATTTCTTATAAAATGGCTGAAATAAAATAATTGCCAAAACTGCTGCATAACTCAACTGAAATCCAATGTCAAAAATAGCGTTTGGAACAAATAATAAAATTAAAAAAGCAGAAATAGCCATAGCATTATAAATTGCCTTTGGCTGATTAAAATAGTTTCCAATACTAATAAAACTAAATAAAGTAACTGCTCTGGTTACTGAAGCTGGCAATCCAGTTAATAAAGCAAACAACCAAAGAAAACTAAGAATGATTACAAGCTGTATTTCGTTACCAAACTTAACTCTTTTTAAAGGTTTTAAAAGAAATACTAAAACAAAGTATAAAATTGAGATATGTAATCCAGAAATTGCTAACACATGAATTACGCCAGCATTCGAATAATCTGTGACAGTTTGTGTATCCATTTCTACTCTTTGTCCTAGCAATAATGCATCAACAATTGCTTTTGTTTTAGCATCAAAATGATGTATATCAAAACTGCGGCTTAATGAATTGCGCAAATTTTCTAAAAAATAATCCACGTCATGATGCTGTTGAATTACTTTTAAATAATTTTCATTTGCATAAACCTGATGAAAAACATTTTGCTTTTCTAAGTAATTTGCATAATCAAATTGATAAGGATTATATGCTTTTGGAATAGAATAAACGGGAGCCATAAACCAAATTTCAGCACCAGAATGCAATATTATTTTGGTCTTCTTTGGCACATAAATCAATAATTTTCCGGAAACATTTGCTTGATTAAAACTTGTTACTGTAACAAAATATTTATTGTATTTTGCATTTGGTTTTAGTGGTGTTTGAACAACTCCTCGAATAGAATTTGTAGCTTCAAAAGTTTGCCTAGAATAATGATTTTGTTTATTACTATCTAAATGAACAAAAAAAGTAATCATCCCCAAAACAAACGAAAGCAAATAAACTACTATTCCAAAAGTAGCGTTTTGGATAATTCTCTTGTTACTTTTCCAATAAAAAAATCCAAATAAAAGAGCACCAAATAAACTGCTAATCAATAAAATAGAAAAAGGTATTTTCCAATAATATTGAGCAATAATTCCAGCTGCAAAAGCGCAAGTTATTGTAATTAGGGGGAATTTAAGTGGCTTTAAAAATCTATTTAGTTTATATTTATCCCAAGCTATTTAATCGTTTTTAAAAATTGAGTAAGATTGTCATGACTGTGCGAAAGTTTTCCGTTAATGACAACTATTGGAAAAGTTATGTTTTTTGGTAAATTCTTTTCTTGTTTCAACAACGTCCACACTTTTGCCCTATCTGCTGTGTTGTCATACTTTAATTCTTTAAAAGCAATTTTATTATTATTCAAATAAAGCAACGTTTCTTTACATCTAGGACATCCTTTTTTAGTCATAATAAAAATCCCTTTTTTAAGATCCTCTTTTTGAAACTCATTCGCTGGGTTAGAAATAATATTTTCAAAAACTACATTGTGATGAGCAAAAAAAAGCAAACAAGACAAGTGAAACACAATCAAAACATTTTTCATAAAATAGGGATTATAGCGTATTTACAATCAATTGTGCCGTTTTTTTACTTGCTCCTTCACCACCAAGATTTTGTTTTAATTCGGCATAATTTTTCAACAGATCGACTCTTTTTTCTGGATTTAGAATTTTTTGCAACTCAATTTTTAAATTTTTTGTATTCAAATCATCTTGAATCAATTCTTTTACCACTTCTTTATCCATAATTAGATTGACCAATGAAATGTATTTCAAAGTAATAATTCGTTTAGCGATTTGATACGAAATCCAACTTCCTTTATAACATACCACTTCAGGAACATTAAACAAAGCCGTCTCTAAAGTAGCCGTTCCAGAAGTTACTAAAGCAGCATGCGAATGACTTAATAAATCATAGGTTTTATTCGAAATAAATTTTACATTATCGCTTGTTAGAAATGGCTTGTAAAATTCATATTCCTGACTTGGAGCACCAGCAATTACAAACTGATAATCAGGAAAATCGTTTACTATTGAAAGCATAATAGAAAGCATTTTAGAAATTTCTTGTTTTCTACTCCCTGGCAATAAGGCTATAATTGGTTTATCAGATAAATTATTTTCTGTTCTAAAAATAGCATCTGAAATTTCGGTTCTGCTTGCAATTGCATCAATTAGTGGATGGCCTACAAAATGAACAGGAAAATGGTGTTTTTTTCTCATAAAAATCTTTTTCAAACGGAAGAATTACATACATGTAATCGACATCGCGTTTGATTGCTTTGATTCTATTTTCTTTCCAAGCCCAAATTTGAGGTGAAATGTAATAATGAGTTGGTATATTTCTCGCTTTAGCCCAAGTTGCAATTCGCATGTTAAACCCAGGATAATCGATAAAAATAATAGCATCTGGTTGAAACGCTTCAATATCTTTTTTGCAAATTTTGATGTTATTCAAAATCGTTTTTAGGTTCATAACAACTTCTATAAAACCCATAAATGCTAATTCGCGATAGTGTTTTACCAATGTTCCGCCTACGCTTTGCATCAAATCGCCACCCCAAAAACGAATTTCGGCTGATGGGTCTTTTTCATACAAAGCTTTCATTAAATTAGAACCATGTAAATCACCCGAAGCTTCTCCTGCTATGATATAATATTTCATATGTTTAAATCATATTTTTTATTGGTAACACATGTTATCACCTTTTTAATTATGGTTTTTGCTTACGCAAAATAGTTGTTTATTGGTGATTTCATCTGTTTTTCTTTATAATTCCCAAGCATTCAATTGCTGAATAGCATGATGCGCTGTTAAATCAAACTGAACTGGAACAATCGAAATATAACCGTTTTCTAAAGCCCATTCATCTGTATCAGTTCCTTTATCTTGATTAACAAATTTACCCGTTAACCAATAATATTCTTTTCCTTGCGGATTGGTTCGCTTATCAAATTCTTCATGCCACATAGCTTTTGCTTGGCGACAAATTTTGATACCTTTAATTTCTTCTTTGACTAATTTAGGAAAATTAACGTTCAAAACAACTCCATTTGACAATCCTTTTTCTAAAACATTATGTGCAATCTGCTTTACGTGACTTTTTATAGGTTCAAAATCTGCATCCCAACTATAGTCCAACAACGAAAAACCAATGGCAGGAATTCCTTCAATACCAGCTTCCACAGCAGCACTCATGGTTCCAGAATAAATCACATTGATAGATGAGTTTGAACCGTGATTAATCCCTGAAACACATAAATCGGGTTTTCTTTTCAAAATTTCATTAACTGCAATTTTCACACAATCTACAGGTGTTCCACTACAACTATACTCTTGAGTAATTTCTTTATCCAAATGTACTTTCTCTAGTTTAAGCGTGTTGTTTATAGTTATTGCGTGTCCCATTGCGCTTTGAGGACTATCAGGTGCAACCACTACAACTTCTCCTAATTCTTTCATTACTTCAATCAAAGCTCTAATTCCTGGCGCTACAATACTATCGTCGTTTGTAATAAGTATAAGTGGTTTTAACATTTTTATCATTTTTTGCTAAATTAATTAATTTATATCGAAACCTTTTTTCTGCAACAAAAAAAATATAGGTTTAACAAAAATTTATAGTAAATTGCGGACTTGTGGCATGATTTTTTGTGTAATTTAGTTGAAAATTTTTTAATGAAACGAATTGTGGAATTTATGAAGAGAAATTATAAGGTTATTTTGCTAATAACTGCTTTATCAGCAGTTTTGTGGAGTTTTATTCCAAAAGATAAAAAAGAAGACCCTGAAAAAGACAAACTATTACTAGAGTTGTTAACTTTTGTATTAGAAAAAGGTCATTATAGTCCAGTAGCTTTAGATGATGCATTTTCTAAAAAAGTATATGCAAAGTATCTAGATGGAATTGACCCTACTAAACGTTTCTTTTTACAAAGCGATATTGATGAGTTCAGCAAATATGAAACTCAAATTGACGATATGATTAAGGATAAAGATTTAACATTCTTTAATCTAACAAATTCTCGTCTATTACAAAGAATGGATGAATCTAGAGATATTTATGAAAACATATTAGATAAACCTTTTGATTTTAATACAAATGAAAGCATCAATGTGGATTATGAAAAACTTCCATTTGCAAAAAACAAAAAAGAATTAGCAGATAGATGGAGAAAGCAATTAAAATTACAAGCATTATCATCTATAACAGATAAACAAAAATTAGAAGAAGATAAAAAAGCAAAAGACACTTCATACCAAAGTAAATCGTTTGACGAAATTGAAAAAGAAGTTCGTGAAAATTCGTTAAAGTCTTTAAATGAATATTTTGATTTTATACAGAAAGAATTAGACCGAAATGATTGGTTTTCTATCTTTTTAAATTCAATTGTAGAACGCTTTGATCCACATACTTTCTATTTTTCACCTGATGATAAAGAAAAATTTGATGTAAGTATGAGCGGAACTTTTGAAGGAATTGGAGCGCGTTTACAAAAGAAAAACGATGCTGTTGAAGTTTCCGAATTAATTTCTGGAGGTCCAGCTTGGAAGGGAAAAGAATTAGAAGCAGGCGATTTAATTTTAAAAGTAGGACAAGGAAAAGAAGAACCAATCGATGTAGCTGGTATGCGATTAGACGACGTAGTTAAGAAAATCAAAGGTCCGAAAGGAACCGAAGTAAGATTAACTGTTAAAAAAGTAGATGGATCCATTAAGGTTATAACTATTATTAGAGATGAAGTAGAAACAGAAGAAACATTCGCCAAGTCATCAATAGTAGAAAAAGGCGGAAAAAGATTTGGAATCATCTATCTACCAAAATTTTACATTAGTTTTGAAAATAAAGAAAATAGAGACGCTTATAAAGATGTTGCTACTGAAATAGAACGCTGAAAAGCTCAAAATATCGATGGTATTATCATGGACTTGCGTGATAACGGCGGAGGTTCTCTTGAAACAGTCGTAAAAATGGTAGGATTATTCATTCCAGAAGGACCGGTGGTACAAGTAAAAGCTCCAGGACGAAACCCTGAAATTTTACCAGATCCAGACAAAAAAGTACAATATGATGGACCACTTATTGTAATGATTAATAACTTTTCGGCTTCGGCATCTGAAATTTTTGCAGCAGCTATTCAAGATTATAAGAGAGGAATTATTGTAGGAAGTAAGCATTCATACGGAAAAGGAACTGTTCAAAATGTAATTGACTTAAATCAATTTATTAGAGGTAATTCGTATGGTGATTTAGGCGCTTTGAAAACAACAATTCAAAAATTCTACCGAATTAATGGTGGATCAACACAACGTGAAGGTGTACAAAGCGACATTGTTTTTCCTGACAGATTTTCTTATTTAGATATGGGAGAACGTGACGAAGAAAGCGCATTACCTTGGGACAAAATTGAACCAGCAAAATACGAACCATTAAACATTAATTACGACAACATTATTGCAAATAGCAAAAGAAGAATTGCTGCTAATAATTATTTTAATTTAATTGATGAGAATGCAAAATGGATTTTTGAACGTAAAGACGAAAATGATTACAGTCTAAACTTAAACGAGTTCAAAAAAGAAATGGCTATTTCAGATGCAAAAATTAAAAAATTTAAAGCTATTTCTGATTACAACAATAAATTACAATTTCAATCCTTGCCAAATGAAGTTGTCTTATTTGAAAAAGACTCATTATTAAAACAAAAACGCGAACGCTGGCATGAAGATTTACAAAAAGATGTATACATAGATGAAGCCTTAAATGTAATTATTGACATGAAAACGCTACCAAAACCTAAAGGAATTACTGCAAAATTTAGCATGAATTAATTAATTTGTATAACAATAAAAAACACTCCTAATGGAGTGTTTTTTATTATAGATAAATCAATAGGTTATTTTAATAAATTTTTAGTTACTGTTCCAGAAGCTATCCAAGATGATATAATTCCTAGAATAATAATAGTTGTAACAACTATTACAATATTACTCCATTCAAAAGAAACTGGATAAGGCATTGATGACGTTATCATGATAAAAGAAAATTGTTGTTGTAAAACAATAATTGCAATTGCCAACACTAATCCAATAAATAAGCCAAAAAGTGTAATAATTATTCCTTGTGCAAAGAATATATTTCTGATAGAATTTTTAGTAACACCTATATTATAGAGCGTTTTTAAATTCTCTTTTTTATCAATGATTATCATTACGATAGCACCTGCCAAACAAAACAATGTCAAAATCACTACTAACGTACTGAAAAGATAAATGAATAAATTTTCAGATTGCAACATTTTGTATAGCGAATCGTTCAATTGTGCTCTATTTTTAATTTTAATTGTTGAACCAAAAATTTTCTCAATTTCAATTCTAAATTCATCCTCATCGCTTTCAGGATAAGCTTTTATCTCAATATTTGTAAACTGATTAGATTGCAAACCCAATAAGTTTTGAGCCAATACAATATCACAAAAAACATATTTACTATCTAAATCTTCGTTGATAGAATAAATCCCTGAAGGAAAAAGCATCGCTTTATTAAAGGCTTCATTTGGATTTTCAATGTTCCCTTTTCCTGGTTTTGGCGCAAAAACTTCTAACGCATTACTATAATCAAATAATCCTAAAGCCAACTTTCTACTTATCTCAGCACCTACAACAACTTCCTCTGAATTTGATTCAAACCAATCTCCTGCATATAAATGACTATTAAAATCATTTACCTTATTATAATCATTATCAACTCCTTTAATATGAGCAACTACTTCTTTTTCGCTATATAAAAAATAAACGCGTTCTTCAACTATTTTACTGTAGGAAGCGATATTCTTACTTGCTTTTAATTGCTGTTCTTGTTTCTCTGAAATATTAAAAAACTTCCCATTAGTAGTTTCTAATCTAAAATCGGGATCCGTTACATTCGCAAAATTTAGAGTAAATTCTTTTAATCCACTAAAAACAGACAAGAAGATAAACAATGCCATAGTACTCGCAATAATTCCAACAGAAGCAATTCCCGTAATAATATTAATGGCTTTGTTCTTGCTAAAACTAATAGCATAACGCTTGGCTATGTATAATGAAAGGTTCAAATTAAGATTTCTTTCTTTTTTCTAATAAATCTGGGTTTTCAATTGGATTTTCTTCTCCAGTAAGTGCCTTATCAATTTGTTCGATATAATCTAAACTATCATCGATATAAAAAATTAAATTAGGAACTTTACGCAATTGATTTTTAACACGCTGTGCTAAATCATGTTTAATTAAAGGAGCGTTACTTTTTACAGCCGCTATAATTTCCCCAGCTTTTTCAGTTGGAAAAACACTTAAATGCACTTTGGCAATTGACAAGTCAGTAGTTACATTAACCTTTGAAACCGAAATTACTAAATTATTAATATTATTTTTACGGATTTCTCCTTGCAAAATAGAGACCAAGTCATTTTGCAAAAGTGCTCCTATTTTTTTTTGTCTATTTGTTTCCATTTGGCAAAAATACGATTTTTTTTCAAGCTATAAATAATTGTGTTTTTCTATGGTAGATGATAGAAACGCTTTTAAAATTACTAATTTTGTGATACAATATTTTAGACACATAATAGCATGAGAAAAATTGAACACATTGGCATTGCTGTAAAAAATTTAGAAACATCTAATTTACTTTTTGAAAAATTATTTGGACAACCTCCATACAAGGAAGAAGAAGTTGCTAGTGAGGGCGTCAAAACATCATTTTTTATGAATGGGCCAAACAAAATTGAACTTTTAGAAGCGACAAATCCTGAAAGCCCAATTGCAAAATTCATCGACAAAAAAGGAGAAGGCATTCATCACATTGCTTTTGACGTCGAAGATATAAACCAAGAAATAGCACGATTAAAAAATGAAGGATTTATTATATTAAATGAAACTCCCAAAAAAGGAGCTGACAACAAACTAGTTGCATTTCTTCATCCAAAAGGAACTAATGGCGTTTTAATTGAACTTTGCCAAGAAATAAAATAAACTTTTAAAAAAGATTTGTTTGCAATAAAAATTAGTAGTAATATTGCATCCTCAAACTGGTCCTATAGCTCAGTTGGTTAGAGCACCTGACTCATAATCAGGTGGTCCCTGGTTCGAGCCCAGGTGGGACCACTTTAGTTTGAAAACATGACAGAATAACACTACAAAAACTAAATTTTAAGTTTTTTTTAAGTTTTTTTGTTAAAATAACTTGTAAAGTATAAAAATATTTATATTTTCGTATTAACATAATGAGTTAAACAAATATCAATATTAACTTATTATTAAATATAACCTTTTCTAATTTGAAAAGTAAGTATTTTTAATACTTTTACGCCCAATAAACAAAACTATGAATAAAACCTTATCCCTAATAATGGTGTTTTTCAGTGTACCAGCGGCTATTGCTGCAGACCCTACGCCGCCGCCACCTACGCCGCCGGCGCCGCCAGGCTTACCTATTGATGGCAGTATAGTTGTGCTCTTTTTTCTAGCATTAGCAACCGGTTATTATTTATCTAAAAAATATATATCAACAAAAAAAGGCTCTTTATAAAGAGCCTTTTTTTATTTTTTTATTTTCTTAATTCGTTTAAACGAGCCACGTATTTTCCAATCACATCAAACTCTAAGTTCACAATAGTTCCTATTTTAAAAGTATAAAAATTTGTGTGTTCAAAAGTGTATGGAATAATTGCAACACTAAATGAATTTATTTGAGAATTCACAACGGTTAAACTTGTTCCGTTGATTGTAATAGAACCTTTTTCTATAGTAATGTTATTCAAATCTTGATTATATTCAAATGTAAAAACCCAACTACCATTTGCTTCTTTAATATTTGTACAAACACCTACTTGATCAACATGCCCTTGAACTATATGCCCATCTAATCTATCTCCAAGCTTCATAGCGCGTTCAATATTTAAAACATCACCAACTTTCCAAGTCCCAATAGAAGTCTTATCTATTGTTTCTTTGATTGCAGTTATTGTGTATTCATCTTGATGAATTTTTACCACCGTCAAACATATACCATTATGTGCAACACTTTGATCAATTTTTAATTCATGAGTAATATCAGAAGTCACTGTTAAGTGAAGGTTTTCTTGCTCTTTTTGAATTTCTTTTACAATTCCAAGCGTTTCTATAATTCCGGTAAACATAACTGATTTAATTTTACTAAATTTGCACTTCAAAAGTAAGCAATAAATCACATTTGTTATGGTTAAAAAAGCAGAAAATATAATTGTAGGTATTTCGGTTGGAGATTTAAATGGCATTGGGAGCGAAGTCATATTAAAAACATTTGAAGACAATCGAATGCTAGAATTGTGTACTCCTGTAATTTTTGCAAATGTCAAAATTATCTCATTTTTAAAAAGAGAATTAAACCTAACCACAGCCATACATGGAATTGACAAGCTTGAACAACTTGTTGTAGGCAAAATAAATGTATTGAACGTTTGGCGAGAAGGTGTCAATTTAGAGTTTGGCAAAAACGACGACACCGTAGGAAGTTATGCAATAAAATCTTTCGTTGCTGCCACAAAAGCACTGAAAGAAGGATTTGTTGACGTCTTAGTCACAGCACCTATCAATAAATACAACATTCAATCTGAAGAATTTAAATTTCCTGGACATACAGATTATTTAAACACAACACTAGAAGGTGATGCTTTAATGTTAATGATTCACGAAGATTTGAGAGTTGGATTACTTACCGACCATGTTCCTGTAAATGAAGTTGCTAAGAATTTAACCGAAAAATTAATTTCGAATAAAATTCAAACAATTATCAAAACATTAAAACAAGATTTTGAAATTGAAAAACCAAAAGTTGCTGTTTTAGGATTAAACCCACATTCAGGTGACAACGGAGTTATTGGCAATGAGGAAGAAACTATTATTAAGCCCACACTAAAAAAATTATTTGAATCAGGAAATATGGTTTTCGGCCCATTTTCCGCAGATGGTTTTTTTGGTTCAGGACAATACGAAAAATATGATGCTGTAATTGCAACATATCACGATCAAGGGTTAATTCCTTTTAAAACATTATCATTCGGCAATGGAGTGAACTATACCGCAGGATTAAATAAAATTCGCACATCACCAGATCACGGCACAGCATATGAAATAGCAGGTAAAGGAATTGCAAATCATGAATCATTTAAAGAAGCCGTTTATTTAGCAATTGACATTTACAATAAAAGAAATGACTATCAAGAGCTTACCAAAAACCCTTTAAAAACAAAAGAAAAACAGTTATAAACAAAAAAATGTTTACAACTAGTTTTAATTTACAATAATTTTATATCTTTGCACACCTTTTAAAAAGGTAAAACTGTTGTTATGAACAATTTAAAAGAATATTTGATTCCTTTTGTGGGATTAAAAACAGGGAAGCATCAGTTTGATTATCAAATAGATAATACGTTCTTTAAAAACTTTGATTACGATGAATTTAACGATGCATCAGTTAAAGTAAATATTGTTTTGGAGAAAAAAAGCACCATGCTAGAACTCGACTTTAAACACAAAGGCACAGTAAATGTACCTTGTGATGTTTCTGGAGAAGAGTTTGATTTGCCAATTAAAGGAAAATTAAAACTTTTAGTTAAGTTTGGAGATACCTTTAATGACGAAAATGAAGAGTTGCTCATATTGCCTCATGGTGAGTTTCAAGTTAATGTTGCACAATACATATATGAATCAATTGTATTGTCGGTTCCATTAAGAAGAGTTCATCCTGGTGTTAAAGATGGTACTTTGTCAGAAGTGGTTGAAAAATTAGAATCACTTGCTCCAAAAGAAAATAAAACAGAAGAACAAAAAGATGATATAGACCCTAGATGGGAAAATTTAAAAAAACTATTAACGGATAAATAAAATAGAAAAATGGCACATCCTAAGAGAAGACAGTCGTCAACAAGAAGAGATAAAAGAAGAACACATTACAAAGCGACAGTTGCACAAATTGCTACATGTCCTATAACTGGTGAAGCACACTTATACCACAGAGCTTACTGGCATGAAGGTAAAATGTACTACAGAGGTCAAGTTGTAATTGACAAAGCAGAAGCAGTAGCTTAATTGCATCAAAAAAATAGAGAAAACTCTCACATTGTGAGAGTTTTTTTGTTAAGTGCCAGTTTGTTATATATTTATAATAACGAATAGGATTGGTTTAAAATTTTTTTTGTAATTTCCACCACTTTTCGAATCAAAAAAATTCGAATAGAAAAATTAACCTTTATGAATAAAATAACAGCAGCAATTACCGCTATTGGTTCGTATGTTCCAGACTTTGTTTTATCAAATCAAGTATTGGAAACATTGGTAGACACCAATGACGAATGGATTACCACTCGTACAGGAATTAAAGAAAGAAGATTATTAAAAGAAGAAGGCAAAGGAACCTCTTACCTTGCTATTAAAGCAGCTCAAAACTTATTAGAGAAAGCCAATTTAGATCCTAAAGAAATTGATTTAGTGATTATGGCAACCGCAACTCCAGACATGCCAGTAGCATCAACAGGTGTATATGTAGCAACAGAAATTGGAGCAACAAACGCATTTGCATTTGATTTACACGCTGCTTGTTCAAGTTTCCTTTATGGAATGTCAACAGCATCAGCATATATCGCCTCTGGAAAATACAAAAAAGTATTATTAATTGGCGCAGACAAAATGTCTTCAATTATTGATTATACTGATAGAGCAACTTGTATCATCTTTGGAGATGGAGCTGGAGCAGTTCTTTTTGAACCAAATTCTGAAGGATTAGGATTGCAAGATGAAATCTTAAAAAGTGATGGAATTGGTAGAGAATTTTTGAAAATCGAAGCCGGCGGTTCTATTTTACCTGCAACAGAAGAAACCGTTAAAAACAAGCAACATTTTGTATTTCAAGACGGAAAAACAGTTTTCAAATATGCTGTTTCTGGAATGGCGGATGTGAGCGAAAAAATTATGCAACGAAACAATCTTACTCATGACGATGTAAATTGGTTAGTAGCACATCAGGCAAACAGAAGAATTATAGATGCAACTTCAAACAGAATGGGATTAGACGATTCAAAAGTTTTAATCAATATTCAAAAATATGGAAATACAACATCTGCAACATTACCTTTATTATTATCTGATTTTGAAAACCAATTAAAAAAAGGAGATAATATTATATTTGCTGCTTTCGGTGGAGGATTTACATGGGGAGCAATCTATTTAAAATGGGCTTATACTAAATAAAAACAAACTAAACTAAATCAAATATTATGGATATTAGAGAGATTCAAAACCTAATAAAATTTGTAGCAAAATCAGGCGCTACAGAAGTAAAATTAGAAATGGACGATTTTAAAATCACCATAAAAACTACTGCTGAAGGCACAGAAAGCACAACTACTTATGTTCAACAAATGCCTATGGCTGCAGCACCTCAAATGTTAGCACCACAAGTAGTATCATCTCCAGCTGTTTCAGACACTGTTTCTGCTCCTGCATCTGATGATAATTCAAAATATATTACTGTAAAATCACCAATCATTGGTACTTTCTATAGAAAACCAGCTCCAGACAAACCTGTTTTTGTTGAAGTAGGTTCATCAATAGGAAAAGGTGATGTACTTTGTGTAATTGAAGCAATGAAATTATTCAACGAAATTGAATCTGAAGTATCTGGTAAAATTGTAAAAGTACTAGTTGATGATTCATCTCCAGTAGAATTTGACCAACCATTATTCTTAGTAGACCCATCTTAATCAATTAAAAATTGCGAATGACAAATTAAAAATTCCAATTATGGTTTTCTTAATTCTTAATTTTTAATTCTTAATTTTTAATTTTAAAGGATATGTTTAAAAAAATATTAATTGCCAATAGAGGTGAAATTGCATTACGTGTAATTAGAACCTGTAGAGAAATGGGCATTAAAACAGTAGCTGTGTATTCTACAGCTGACGCAGATAGTTTGCACGTAAAATTCGCAGACGAAGCAGTATGTATTGGCCCAGCTCCAAGTAATTTATCTTACTTAAAAATGTCTAATATTATAGCTGCTGCAGAAATTACAAATGCAGATGCTATTCATCCAGGATATGGATTCTTATCTGAAAACGCAAAATTTTCAAAAATTTGTCAAGAACACGGCATCAAATTTATTGGAGCTTCTCCAGAAATGATTGATCGTATGGGAGACAAAGCCTCAGCAAAATCAACAATGATTGAAGCAGGAGTTCCTTGTGTTCCAGGTTCTGAAGGTATTTTAGAAGATTTTGAACAAGCTAAAAAAGTAGCTAAAGAAATCGGATATCCAGTAATGATGAAAGCTACCGCAGGTGGTGGTGGAAAAGGAATGAGAGCCATCTGGAAAGAAGATGAATTATTAAAAGCTTGGGAAAGTGCTCGCCAAGAAGCTGCTGCTGCATTCGGAAATGATGGAATGTACATGGAAAAACTTATTGAAGAGCCTCGTCATATTGAAATCCAAGTTGTTGGAGATTCTTATGGCAAAGCTTGTCACCTTTCGGAAAGAGATTGTTCAGTACAACGTCGTCATCAAAAATTAACCGAAGAAACACCGTCTCCTTTTATGACGGATGAATTACGTGAAAAAATGGGAAGTGCAGCTGTAAAAGCAGCTGAATATATTAAATATGAAGGTGCTGGAACAGTAGAATTTTTAGTTGTCAAACACAGAAATTTCTACTTCATGGAAATGAATACACGTATTCAAGTAGAACACCCAATCACTGAACAAGTTGTAGATTACGATTTAATTCGTGAACAAATTATGGTAGCTGCTGGAATTCCTATTTCAGGTAAAAACTACTTCCCTTTATTACATTCTATTGAGTGTCGTATTAATGCTGAAGATCCATATAACGATTTTAGACCGTCTCCAGGTAAAATTACCGTTTTACACGCTCCAGGAGGTCACGGGGTTCGATTAGACACTCACGTATATGCTGGATATACAATTCCGCCAAATTATGATTCAATGATTGCCAAATTGATTACCACTGCTCAAACAAGAGAAGAAGCAATTGCAAAAATGAAACGTGCATTAGACGAATTTGTAATCGAAGGAATCAAAACAACAATTCCTTTCCACAGACAATTAATGGATGAACCAGATTATGTGGCAGGAAATTACACTACAAAATTCATGGAATCTTTCGTAATGAAAGAACCAATTGAAGATTAAATATAAAAACGCTCAATTTAGTTGAGCGTTTTTTTTATAATTTGTATTTTTGTACAATAATTACGAAAACGTTGTAATTATAAAAAAATATTATGCATGCATATAAAAATTAGAAATATATTTTCTATTTTTACCACAATAAATCTAAATAACTAAAGAATGAAAATATTAGTTTGCATCAGTCATGTACCTGATACTACTTCAAAAATTAATTTCACCAATGGTGATAGTGAGTTTGACACTAATGGTGTACAATTTGTAATTAATCCAAACGACGAATTTGGCTTAACAAGAGCAATATGGTTTAAAGAACAACAAGGGGCAAATGTAACAGTTGTGAATGTTGGTGGTGCAGACGCAGAAGCAACATTAAGAAAAGCTTTAGCGATTGGTGCAGACGAAGCAATAAGAATCAACGCAAACCCTACTGATGGCATGTTTGTTGCAAAACAATTAACTGAAGTGATTAAAAACGGCTCATATGACTTGGTAATCGCAGGAAAAGAATCTTTAGATTACAATGGTGGAATGGTTCCAGGAATGATTGCAGGATTATTGGGTTATAACTTTGTTAATGCATGTGTAGGCATCGATGTTAATGGTAGCGAAGCTAAAGTAACTAGAGAAATTGACGGAGGAAAGGAAACCATTTCAGCAAATTTGCCTTTAATTATTGGTGGACAAAAAGGTTTAGTTGAGGAAAAAGATTTACGTATTCCTAACATGAGAGGAATCATGATGGCTAGAACAAAAGCACTAACTTTAGTAGAGCCAACCGGAGACGCTTCTGCAACTAAAGCCGTTAAATTTGAAAAACCAGCTGCAAAATCTGCTGTTAAATTAGTAAGTGCTGATAATTTAGATGAGTTAATTAACTTATTACACAACGAAGCTAAAGTTATTTAATTACGAATTAATAATTACGAATTAAGAAATCTTTAAATCATTAAATTTTTCAATCTTTAAATTAAAAATCATGTCAATATTAATATATGCTGAATCAGCAGAAGGAAAAATAAAAAAAGTAGCATTTGAATTAGCTTCTTACGCAAAAAAAGTAGCTGCTTCAATGAATACAACTGTTACAGCTGTTACAATCAACAATGCAGACAATAGCACTTTAGCAACTTATGGCGTTGATAAAGTATTAAACGTTTCAAACGATAAATTAACCAACTTTAACGCAAAAGCATATGCTGATGTGATTGCTCAGGCTGCAAAAAAAGAAGGAACTCAAGTAGTTTTACTTTCTTCATCAACCGATAGCTTATACTTAGCACCACTTGTTGCTGTAAGTTTAGAAGCAGGTTATGCCTCAAATGTTGTGGCTTTACCAGAAAGCACATCTCCTTTCCAAGTAAAAAGAACCGCTTTTTCAAACAAAGCATTCAATATTACCGAAATTTCAACTCCAGTAAAAGTGTTAGGAATTGCTAAAAACTCTTTTGGTTTAGTTGAAAACCCATCTTCATTAACAGAAGAAAGTTTCTCACCTTCATTAAACGATGCTGATTTCAGTATAAAGGTTGAAAACGTAGAAAAAGTAACTGGGAAAGTAACTATCGCCGATGCAGAAATCGTAGTTTCTGCTGGTCGTGGGATGAAAGGCCCTGAAAACTGGGGAATGATTGAAGAATTAGCTTCTGTTTTAGGAGCAGCAACAGCATGTTCAAAACCAGTTTCAGATATTGGCTGGAGACCTCACAGCGAGCACGTGGGACAAACAGGAAAACCTGTAGCTTCAAATCTATACATTGCGGTTGGAATCTCAGGAGCTATTCAACATATTGCAGGTATCAACTCATCAAAAGTAAAAGTTGTAATTAATTCTGATCCAGAAGCACCATTTTTTAAAGTGGCTGATTATGGCGTTGTAGGCGATGCTTTCACAGTAGTACCGCAATTAATTGAAAAATTAAAAGCATTTAAAGCAAGCAACTCATAACAAAATAGTTGTTTTAAAATATATTAAAATTAAAATTAGAGTTATCTTTGTTTAGATAGCTCTTTTTTTTATTTTTGAAGCGGATGGTTGATTTATTTTACAGAAATTTTTCTGACAATAAAAAAATTAACAATCTGATTCTTAAAACCACAATTAACAAATTATAATGAGTCTCGTAAAATTAAATATAAAAGGCATTTCCTATAGTCAAACACAAAACGGAGCCTATGCCTTAATCTTAAACGAAGTGGACGGTGAGCGAAAATTACCTATAGTCATAGGTGCATTTGAAGCACAATCTATTGCTATTGCTTTAGAAAAAGAAATCAAACCTCCTCGCCCATTAACCCATGATTTATTTAAAAATTTTGCCGATAGATTTGACATCGTAGTCAAACAAGTCATCATACATAAATTAGTGGATGGCGTCTTCTACTCTAGCATTATTTGTGAAAGAGACAAAATCGAAGAAATTATCGATGCTCGAACTTCCGATGCAATTGCGTTAGCTTTACGTTTTAATGCGCCTATTTTTACCTATAAAAATATTTTAGATAAAGCAGGAATATACTTAAGCATTAATCCATCAGAAAACGAAAAACAAAACGAAGATAACGATGACATTCTTTCTACTACTCCAGAAACTTTTGGCATAGAAGAAGATGTTGTTGTTCCTTCTGATAATTATTCTGGTTTCTCATTAAAAGAACTATATGATAAACTAGAACAAGCGGTTCAAAACGAAGACTACGAAAAAGCCGCAAAAATAAGAGACGAAATCTCAAAAAAAGAATCTTAAATACTTAAAAAACAATAGTATGAATGTAAAATTCAGATTAACGATAATGAACTTTTTCCAGTTCTTCGGTTGGGGAGCTTGGTTAATCACAGTAGCCAATTATTGGTTTGGAACAAAAAATTGGGATGGCGCTCAGTTTGGTGCAATTTTTTCAACAATGGGAATTGCTTCTATATTTATGCCAACACTCTGCGGAATTATCGCCGATAGATGGATAAATGCAGAGAAATTATACGGAACATTACATATTTTAGGTGGATTAACACTTATGTACGTTCCTCAAATTAGCAATCCAACCGATTTCTTTTGGGTAATTTTAGTAGCGATGATTTTTTACATGCCAACGATTGCTCTTTCTAACTCAGTTGCTTACAATGCTTTAAAAAAAGGAGGATTAGATGTTGTAAAAGATTTTCCACCTATTCGAGTTTGGGGTACAGTTGGTTTCATTGTAGCTATGTGGATTACTAACTTAACTGGAAACAAAGCTTCTGAAAATCAATTTTACATAGCGGCTATTGCAGCTATTTTCCTAGGAATATACTCGTTCACTCTACCAAAATGTAAACCTGAAGGAAACACTACCGAAAATAAATCATTTGTAGAATTAATCGGTTTAAGCTCATTCAAATTATTTGCCGATTATAAATTAGCATTGTTCTTTGTATTCAGTATGTTCCTTGGAGCGGCTTTACAATTAACGAATGCTTATGGCGATGTATTCTTGGATGATTTCAAACACAATCCTATTTACGCAGATTCATTGGTAGTAAAATATTCGACTTTAATTATGTCGATTTCTCAAATTTCGGAAACATTATTCATCTTAGCCATTCCGTTTTTCTTGAGACGTTTTGGTATCAAACAAGTAATGTTATTTAGTATGATTGCTTGGGTATTACGTTTCGGATTATTCGCTTTCGGAAATCCAGGAGACGGATTATGGATGATTATTTTATCATGTATCGTTTACGGAATGGCGTTTGACTTCTTCAATATTTCAGGTTCATTATTCGTAGAAACCTCAACCGATTCTAAAATACGTTCTTCAGCGCAAGGTTTATTCATGATGATGACTAATGGTTTTGGAGCAGTTTTAGGAAGTGTTACAAGTGGATTTATCATTGATAAATTTTTCACTGATAAATATTATAACTTAAATGAATTTTTAACGAAATTCAACTTAACTCCAGATAACGAATGGGTTAAATCTTTATTAAAAGACAAAGTTGTTACCGATAATGTACTTGACAAACCAATTGGAATAATACAATGGGAGCCAGTTTGGTTAACTTTTGCAGCTTATGCTTTAGTAATAGCTGTAGCTTTTGCAGTCTTGTTCAAACACAAACACAACCCTAAAGACGTTTCAAACATTTCACATTAATTTTATTATTGAAATAAGTTGTTGAAGATTTCAAAAACTTCTGACTTCTAACTTCTAACTTCTGACTTAAAGATGCAACAATATCACGATTTAGTAAAACACGTATTAGCAAACGGCAACCAAAAAGGCGACCGTACAGGAACTGGAACCTTAAGTGTGTTTGGTTACCAAATGCGTTTTGATTTAAGCGAAGGTTTCCCAATGGTAACCACTAAAAAATTACACTTAAAATCAATTATTTACGAATTGTTGTGGTTTTTAAATGGCGATACGAATATTAAATATTTACAAGAAAATGGTGTAAAAATTTGGGACGAATGGGCTGATGAAAATGGCGATTTAGGTCCGGTTTATGGACATCAATGGCGCAATTGGAACAGCGAAGAAATTGACCAAATTACCGAATTAATCGAAACACTAAAAACCAATCCAAACAGCAGAAGAATGTTGGTTTCCGCTTGGAATCCTAGTGTTTTGCCGGATACTTCGGTTTCGTTTGCAGAAAATGTTGCCAATGGAAAAGCCGCTTTACCTCCATGTCATGCTTTTTTTCAATTTTATGTGGCGGATGGAAAATTAAGTTGCCAGTTGTACCAACGCAGTGCTGATATTTTCTTAGGTGTTCCGTTTAATATTGCGTCTTATGCTTTGTTTACCATGATGATTGCCCAAGTTTGCGATTTACAAGTAGGCGAATTCATCCACACCTTTGGTGATGCGCATATTTACAACAACCATATTGAGCAACTACAATTACAATTATCGCGCGAGTGCAGACCTTTACCAACGATGAAATTAAACCCAAAAATTAAAAATATTTTCGATTTCAAGTTTGAAGATTTTACGTTAGAAGGGTATGACCCGCATCCGCATATTAAAGGGATTGTGGCGGTTTAAAATAAAATTTATGAAAAATACGCTATTACTTTGCTTTACATTATTTTTTATCAACACTTTTTCACAAAATGAAAACACAAATACCGATGTAGTCATACTTACAAAAAATGATTCATTGAGTGGGGAAAAAACAGGAGATATTCCATTTGCAATTATTGAAGAAGCGCCTATTTTCTCTGGTTGTGAAGATATCGAAAGAAATAAAAGAATGAATTGTTTTCAAGAAAAAATGGGAGAACATATTAATGCAACGTTTAGATACCCATCAAAAGCAAAAAGAAATAATATTGAAGGGAGAGTACTAGTTTTATTTGTAATAAACAAAGAGGGCGAAATTACCAAAATTGAAACTAAAGGTGGAGATCCCATTCTACAAACAGAAGCTTTACGAATAGTGAGACTTTTACCCAAAATGAAACCGGGGATGCAAAAAGGCAAACCTGTAAATGTTAAGTATGCCCTTCCCTTAATTTTTAAACTTAACTAACATGCTCACCATAATCGCAGCTGCGTCTGAAAATAACGCTTTAGGAAAAGACAATCAATTGGTTTGGCATTTGCCAGATGATTTTAAACGTTTTAAAAGTTTAACTTCGGGACATTTTATTGTGATGGGAAGAAAAACGTTTGAAAGTTTTCCGAAACCGTTACCCAATAGAACACATATTATTATTACTAGACAAAAGGATTACAAAGTTCCTGAAGGTTGTATAATAGCGAGCAGTTTACAAAACGCAATTGATTTGTGTCCAAAAGAGGAAGAAGTTTTCATCCTTGGTGGAGGCGAAATCTACAATCAATCCATCGAAATTGCTAATAAAATCGATTTAACTCGCGTACATACAACAATTGAAGCGGATACTTTTTTTCCAGAAATCGACACTGATAAATGGGAATTGGTTTTCGAAGAATTTCATTCAAAAGACGAAAAACACGATTACGATTTTACTTTTTTAACGTACATTAGAAAATAGTTTTTTTTAGAACGCGGATGACACAGATTTTACAGATTTTCACAGACTTTTTGTAATTCCTTTGTGAAACTTCGTGTAAAACTTTGAGCTACTTTGTGTAACTAAAACAGATTTTTTAAATTCCTTAAATCTGTGTTCCTAAAAACATTTCTTTAATTTGAATTTTGAAGTTGAAATTGAAATTTGCCCTTATATTTGATTTTTTATAAGTACTTTTGTGATTCAAAATTAATACAATGTCAAAAAATATTACACCATATAAAGATTCAGATTTAGGCAAAAAAGAGCAAGTTGCTCAAATGTTTGATACCATTTCTGGTAGTTATGATGGTTTGAACAAAGTAATTTCTTTTGGTACTGATGCAAAATGGAAACAGAAAATCTTGAAAATGGTAGCAGCAAAACAACCAAAATCCATTTTAGATATTGCAACAGGAACAGGTGATTTAGCCATTTTATTTGCTAGCACTTCGGCAACTGAAATCATAGGTTTAGATATTTCACAAGGCATGTTGGATATTGGCAAGAAAAAAATTGAAGCCCAACATTTGGAATCTAAAATTCAAATGGTCTTAGGTGATGGCGAAAACATTCCCTATCCAGATAATTATTTTGACGCAATTACGGTTGCTTATGGCGTGCGTAATTTTGAAAACCTAGAAAAAGGTTTGTCAGAAATTTTAAGAACATTAAAACCTAACGGACAATTTATCATTTTAGAAACTTCGGTACCAACTCAATTTCCATTTAAACAAGGATATTATATTTATACTAATTTTATAATGCCAACTATTGGAAAGTTGTTTTCAAAAGATAAAAAAGCCTATCAATATTTATCGACTTCAGCACAAAATTTTCCTTTTGGTGAGGCTTTGAACAATATTTTAAGAAAAATTGGGTTATAGATGTGCAACATTTGCCTCAAACATTTGGAGTAGCTACTATTTATCATGCATCTAAAAAATAATATGAAGAAATTATTTGCTCTTTTACTTTTTACACAAATTGCCTTTGCTCAAGGTGGTATGTTTGGCAAAGACCCAATTATCAACAAAGAAAATTGGAACAAACAACGTGTACATTGGGGTTATTTTCTTGGATTTAATAGTTTAGATTTTAAGTTTGACTATTTATCCGTAACAGATGACATTCAAGTAGGAACTACCACAGGTTTTAACGTGGGATTAGTTGGGAATTTAAGACTTACAGAATATTTTGACTTGCGTTTTGAGCCTGGATTATACATTACACAACGTAATTTAACTTACCCAAATATCGTAGATACTGGCGATCGTTTAAGAGAAGTGAAATCTACTTATATTTTCTTTCCATTATTGCTTAAATATTCGGCTTTGCGTACAGGAAATGTGCGCCCATATTTGGTTGGAGGAGTATCAACTGCTTTAAACTTAGGAAGTAACGCCAGTGCGCCAGACGATAACTACAACGAACGTTTTAGAATGACCAAATGGACCAATTTTTACGAAGTAGGATTTGGTGTTGATATTTATCTAGAATATTTTGTGTTTTCGCCATCCATTCGTGGTGTTTTCAGTATTAACGACGAATTAATTAGAGACAACACGCCAGGAAGCCCATGGACTGGTAATGTACAAGAAATGAAAACGCGTGGCTTTTTTGTGAATTTTACTTTTCACTAAAAAATTATCGTTTAAATTCACTCAAAATTATAGCGGTGGCGGTGGCTACATTTAAACTTTCTGTAGCTTGTAAATCGCCAAATCTAGGAATTGCTATACGTTGCGAAACTAAATTTTCTACCGCTTTTGAAATACCGTTGGCTTCATTGCCCATTACTATAATTCCTTCGTTGGGAAGTGTTTCTTTATAAATGTTTTTCCCATCCATAAAAGTGCCATAAACAGGTAATTTTATTTCAGACAATAATTTTTCAAGGTTACCATACACCACATTAACCCGGCTGATAGAACCCATAGTTGCTTGCACTACTTTTGGATTATATACATCAACCGATTCTTCAGAGCAAAACAAAGTTTTAATTCCAAACCAATCACACAAACGAATAATTGTTCCCAAATTACCCGGATCTCGAATATCATCCAAAGCTACAATTAATCCTTTTTCTACAAATGTAACTGCTGATGGTATCTTAAAAGTTGCCAAACAAGTATTTGGCGTTGTTAAAGCACTAATCTTTTTTAATTCGTCAGCTGTTATGGTATGAACTTTGCTTTTACTAACAGAACCAAAATCAGCTTTTGTAGTAAACAATTCATGCAATTCAAAGTTAGAATCTAGCAATTCTTGAACACCTTTTACCCCTTCAACAAAGAAAAGTTGTTCTTGTTTTCTATATTTCTTTTGCTGTAAACTCGTTATTAGTTTAATTTGGTTTTTACTAACCATAAAAATTGTAATTTTGACTAACTTTTAAAAAGTGCTTTGAGAAATAATTTACCAAAAATAACATTATTATTTGTAATCGGAACAATAATTTATTCGTGTTCGTTAGTTAAGCGTGTACCCGAAGGCAAACAACTTTTGTCTAAAAACGAAATTTTTGTAAACGAAAAACTAATAAAAGAAGAGCGAATTAACAATTTGGTTTTACAACAACCTAATAATAAATTCTTAACTTATCCATTGCGTTTGAGTTTGTATAATTTGGCAAAAAAAAATCCAGATTCTTCTTATCAAGGTTGGCTAAACAAAATACCAAACCGAAGAGCTCGGTTAGTAAAATTGTTATCTGAAAAACAAGTTCAACGCTTAGGAAAATCGTTTGTTGTTTCTGGATTTAGTAATTTTTTAAAGAAAACGGGCGAACCACCCGTAATTATTGATACCAAAAAAGCCGAAATCTCAAAAGAACGCCTATCTGGTTTTTATTACAATAGTGGTTTTTTAAAAAATAATGTCACACTAGCTATTGATTCTGTTGGCAATAAAAGAGGTAAAATCACTTATCGTGTTGAAACTGGCAAACCTTATCACATTGACACAATTTCAAGAGTTATAGAAACGCCTGCTATTGATAGTTTGTATGCTTCCGAAGAAAACAAATCTTTCCTTAAAAAAGGAGCACAATATTCCTACCAAAGTTTTGATAATGAACGAAAAAGAATTACGCAACAATTTAGAAATAATGGTGTATATCATTTTCAAGAAAATCACGTAAAATTTGATGCTATTATTGATGATTCCATTCAAAAAATGAATGTTGTGTTGAAAATTGAAGATAGAAACGTTAAAGAAGGCGACACCTTAATCAAAAAACCATTCACTATTTATAAAATTAGTCAAGTAAATATTTTTACCAATAATTCTTCTAAAAAAGAGAAAAACAATGTAAAAGACAGTGCGGTTTACAACAATTATAACATTTATAGTTCTGGCCGATTGAATTACAAACCAAAAGCACTAACAAATGCAGTTTTTATTGAAAAAGGCAAACTTTTTAGTGACAACGACAGAACCTTAACTTCTAAAGCATTGAGTAATTTAAAGGTTTTTAATTATCCAAATATTGAATACACTCAAGATCCTGCTGATTCAACTAAGACTTCATTGATTGCAAATATTTATTTAGTCAATAAACCTAAATTCAAATGGACGCCTTCGATAGATGTTTCAACTTCTGATGTACAAGAATTTGGTATTAGTGGAAATATGTCGTTCACTTGGCGAAATGTCTTCAAACGAGCAGAAATTCTAGAATTATCAACTAGAGGAAATATTGGTTCATCGCAAGATTTAGCTAACCCTAACAATGTTTTCTTTAATATTTCAGAATATGGTGCAGATGCCAAACTAAATTTTCCAAGGATATTTTTTCCTATAAGTGTAAAAAATATCATCAAAAAAGAGATGTTCCCTTCTACTCAAATTAGTACAGGTATCACCAACCAAAGAAACATTGGATTAGACAAACAAAGTCTTTCAAGTAGCATCAGTTATAGTTGGTCTACTAATAACAATAAAAACAATTTCAAATTTGAGTTATTAGGAATCAATTATGTACGAAACTTGAATGTTGGAAATTATTTTAACGTTTACCGAAATTCATATAATCGAATTAATGAAATTGCAGCAATATACAATACAAATGATAGCTATGAAGATGCGTTTGGAGATTTAAGAGAAGATCGTGTTTTAGATTTCATCGTAGATGTGCTTTCTGAAACAACAGCTTTGACTCCGAATGATGCTGATTTCAAATCTGTTTTAAGTATTTCTGAACGCTATGTCAGATTAGCTGAAGACAATCTAATTGTTTCGTCTAGTTTTGTATACAACCGAACTACAAAAAACAACATTAATGACCGAAACTATTATAATTTCAAAGCCAAAATAGAATCCGCTGGAAATTTTTTATCATTTTTAGGAAATAGCTTAAACTTATCTACAGAAGAAAGTACGGCAGGAAACTCAAAATTATTTGGAATTGAATATGCACAATACATAAAATCAGAAGTTGACTTTGTAAAACATTGGGATTTTGGCAAGAAAAACACATTAGCAATGCGTTCCTTTGCAGGTATTGCAATTCCTTATGGTAATGCAAAATCAATTCCATTTTCGCGAAGTTATTTCTCGGGTGGCTCAAACGACAACCGAGGTTGGCAAGCATATAGTCTTGGACCAGGTAGAAGCGGTGGCGTGTTAGATTTTAATGAAGCCAATTTAAAATTAGCCTTCAGTACAGAATATCGTTTTAGAGTAGGAGGAAATCTATATAGTGCATTATTTGTCGACGTTGGAAACATTTGGAACGTACTAGATAACGTAGAAGATGAGCGCTACACATTCACCGGATTAAAATCATTACAAGATTTAGCAGTAGGCTCAGGTATTGGTTTTAGATATGATTTTGACTTTTTTGTATTCCGATTCGATTTGGGCTATAAAACCTATGATCCTGCACGCGAAATTAAAGACCGATGGTTCAAGGGAATTAACTTTAGTAAAACAGTGCTAAATTTTGGTATTAATTATCCATTCTAATTTTATAAATTCTTATTTTTGCTTTCTTATTATAAAAACATACAACTATGAGTCACAATATTAAGCCTGGTGTTGCTACTGGAGATCAAGTGCAAGAAATTTTCAACTATGCAAAACAAAAAGGATTTGCACTACCAGCTGTAAACGTTGTTGGATCTAGCACCATCAATGGTGTTTTAGAAACAGCTGCAAAATTAAACGCTCCTGTTATCATTCAATTTTCTAATGGTGGTGCGCAATTTAATGCAGGTAAAGGATTATCAAATGAAAATCAAAAATCAGCAATTTTAGGAGCTGTTGCAGGCGCAAAACATATACATACTCTAGCAGAAGCTTATGGAGCAACTGTTATCTTACATACAGACCATTGCGCAAAAAACTTATTACCTTGGATTGATGGATTATTAGATGCTTCTGAAAAACATTTTGCAGAAACAGGAAAATCTCTTTTTAGTTCTCACATGATTGACTTATCAGAAGAGCCAATTGAAGAAAATCTTGAAATTTCTAAAAAATATTTAGAAAGAATGAGTAAAATGGGAATGACTCTAGAAATTGAATTAGGAATTACAGGTGGTGAAGAAGATGGCGTAGATAATTCTGATGTAGATAGTTCAAAATTATACACTCAACCAGAAGAAGTAGCTTATGCTTATGAAGAGTTAATGAAAGTAAGCCCAAGATTTACAATCGCAGCATCTTTTGGAAACGTTCATGGGGTTTACAAACCAGGAAATGTAAAATTGACACCAAAAATTCTTAAAAATTCGCAAGAATACGTTCAAAATAAATTCAACACAGAAAACAATCCTGTTGATTTTGTTTTCCATGGAGGATCTGGTTCAACTTTAGAAGAAATTAGAGAAGCAATTTCTTATGGAGTAATCAAAATGAATATTGATACTGACTTACAATTTGCATTCACAGAAGGAATTCGTGACTACATGGTAAACAAAGTAGATTATTTAAGAACACAAATTGGAAGCCCTGATGGTGCTGACAGTCCAAACAAAAAACATTACGATCCAAGAAAATGGGTTCGTGAAGGAGAAGTAACGTTCAACACGAGATTAGAACAAGCTTTTGCCGATTTAAATAATGTGAATACTTTATAAGTACGAAGTACGAGGTACAAAGTACGAAGTTTAAAATTTATTATTAATTGAAATTAGATAAAGATAAGGTTAGCCTTCCAACTTCTAACTTCTAACTTTTAACTTAATTATGGCTTGGTTTAAAAGAAAAGAAAAAGGAATCACAACCGCTACTGAGGACAAAAAAGATGTTCCAAAAGGTTTATGGTATAAATCGCCAACAGGAAAAATCATTGACCAAGATGAATTGGCAAGAAATCTATGGGTAAGCCCAGAAGATGATTATCATGTAAGAATTGGTAGTAAAGAATATTTCGAAATTTTATTCGACAATAACGAGTTTACAGAACTTGATGCCAAACTAACATCAAAAGACCCATTGAAATTTGAAGACACTAAAAAATATAGTGATCGTTTAAAGGATGTAATGGATAAAACAAAACTAAAAGATGCAATTAGAACTGGAGTTGGAAAATCGAAAGGGAAAGATTTAGTTGTTTCTTGTATGGATTTCGCTTTCATTGGTGGTTCTATGGGTGCTGTTGTGGGTGAAAAAATTGTCAGAGCAATTGATTATTCTATCAAGCATAAAGTTCCATTTGTTTTGATTTCTAAATCTGGTGGAGCTCGTATGATGGAAGCTGCTTATTCATTAATGCAATTAGCAAAAACCTCAGCAAAATTAGCACAACTAGCCGAAGCAAAAATTCCATACATTTCATTATGTACAGATCCTACGACTGGTGGAACTACAGCTTCTTATGCAATGCTTGGCGATATTAACATTGGAGAACCAGGCGCTTTAATTGGTTTTGCTGGACCTCGTGTTGTAAAAGATACAACTGGAAAAGATTTACCAGAAGGATTTCAAACTTCAGAATTTTTATTAGAGCATGGATTTTTAGATTTCATCACACCAAGAAAAGAACTAAAAGACAAAATCAACCTATACATTGATTTAATTCAAAATCAAGAAATTAGATAATAAAAATCCCGTTAGCAAAACTAACGGGATTTTTGTTTTTAACTCATTTGAAATTAAAAATTATACTTCAATCCACCATAAATATTTCTACCAGGAGCATTTATTCCTGAAGCAAAAACACGGTATTGTGTATCTAAAATATTTTCAACTCCTGCAAAAAGAGTCGCTCCTTTATACACGTTGAAACCTGCTTTAAAATTGTAGGTTTCCCAAGCTGGCATTCCTCCTAATGGTGCATATTGTGCATTATCTTCTCCACTGGTTGAATAATCGCTAGCATCTTTTTTAACATTATACAACATATAAGCTTCAAAATTTGCCCATTTTTTTGAATATACAAAACCAATTTTTCCAAAATAAGGAGAAATATGGTCTAATGGCGACTGGTTTCCGTTTTCAACTACTCTACCTAATGTATAATTGAAATTCGCATTGAAAATTAAATCGTGCAGCAACACAGCGCTAAAATTTGTTGACAATCCAGTAATGAAGGCTTTTCCTTTATTTTGGTTTGCAAAAACTTGACTTGTTGCTCCGTCATAAACAATCGTACTTTGTCCGTTAAATAAAAATTCGTCTGTTACAATAGCATCATATAATCTTGTATAGAAATATGTGTTCTCAAACTTAATTTTTTTAGAATCGGATTGAATTGCAAATCCAAAATCGGCAGTAATTGATTTTTCTGGTCTTAAATCTTCATTTGGAACAATTATCGTTCCTGCCGCAGATTCAAATATTTTTGCTAAATCATCAATATTTGGTGCTCTAAATCCAGAAGCTAAATTGGCTTTAATTGTAAAATTATTTGAAGTTTGATGCACAATTCCTAATGTTCCACTGTAGGTAAAATTACCTTGGGAAATACTTGAAAATGGTAATGGAAAAAACGTATCGTCCGCAATTGTACTTTTCAAAGTAGTGTATCCTATTCTAGCACCCGCATTCCAAATCGTCTTTTCAGACATTTTTTCGTTATATGAAACATATAAATCATTTCGCATCATGTTGTTATCTCCATTTGGATATCTTGTATCTAAATCAGTTCTAACACCCGTGTTGATATTATTAGCATACGCAGAAGATTTTAAAGTTTCAAAATAGGATTCAACGCCGTAAAACAATTCGCCTTTGGTGAACTTTTTATCCAAATCAATTCCCACTGAATACATGTTTACATTTTCTTCTCTGTTTTGCAAATTATAATTGCCAAATCTTCTATTATGACGACTTTCTTGTGCGTTTTGAAAAGCCACATTCACTTTTAAATCACTTCCTAAAACGGCTTTTTCTTTACTCAACGAGTATATTCCTAAAACGCGCTGTTGTGGTCCATAATACCATTCTGCATGTCTTAATCCGCTTCCTGCTGTTTCTGTTAATCTATCATAACGATTAATATCTGAAGAAGTTGAAAATTGTAAGTTTAATCCGTGTTCAAAACCTGATGTAGTTTTATAAGCAAACTTTTGTAAAAAATTATATTGCTTATACGCCTAACCAACCTGTGTATATTTATCGTCGTTTACATTCAACTGGTCAACACCATTTACTGTAGTAACATAATTAGGTCTTTCGCCAAAATAATCACCATTATGATTTTTTTGTTTTCCCATTCTTAAATCACCAAAATCATTAAACGATAAAATAGATAATGAGGCGAAATTTGTTGTAGCATAATTAAAAGTAAGCGCAACCGATTTTTCTTCATTAGCAGAGCTATATCTTGTGTTGATGCCGCCAGTAAATTTATTTTTAGCATCACCTAAAAATTTTGCGCGTTTAGTTGTCATTGCAACGGTTCCTCCTAAAGCATCACTTCCAAATAAAGTAGAAGTTGGACCATAAAAAATCCCGACATTTTCTAACATACTTTCATCAACTGTGATTACATTTTGAAGATGTCCTGCTCTAAATATTAGATTATTCATTCTTACGCCATCGACTAAAAGCAATACGCGACTTGCTTCAAAACCTCTAATTGCAGGACTTCCTCCACCTTGCTGCGATTTTTGAACAAAAAGTGAGCCCGAATTTGACAGCATTTCTGCCGTACTTTGAAAATTTTGAAAATCAATTTGCTTCGCCGAAACAGTAACAACTTGATTGGGTAATTTTGAATAATTGCTTGGTAGTTTATTTGAAACCACTACCTCTATTAATTCATCTGTTGCTTTAATTGTATCTTGTTTGGTTTGTGAAAATCCTAAAACAGGAAACAAAAGCAAAAAGTATTTTGTATAATTTTTCATTTTACTATTTTTTACCTCATGTGTATATGTGTTCGATTGAGTAAACTGAATTTACCCAATGGAACATTCTAAAACTTTGTATTTAATTTATAAAGTTTAAACGTTTTCTGGAGGCGGTAAAGAAATAGTAAAAGAAATAGACTTATAATAAATTTTTGGAGTTGTATTTTTTATCGTTGGAAACCAAACATGAAATGGTTCCCATGAAAATACGTCCTGAAAATATATTGATTTGTAAAAATTTACAAATTGTTCTATTTTATCTTTCGAAGGCGCGTCTGATTGAAAAGCACTGACTAATAATTTTGACAAATGTTTGCTTAATTTGGTCTCTTCATGATCCCACCAGCACCAATATTGAATTGAATCTTTTGTGGCTTTTCGCTCAACAATATCATACATTTCGCCATTATATTCAAATTCTTTGGAATGTTTCCACTTTAACTTATCATGACTTTCTTTTGTCGAAAATTTTAAAAGTACCAATTCGTTTTTATCAATTCCAGCAATCATTTTCCATTTTACTTCCTTTCTAACCATAGTTTTTCTGTGCTGTAACCAAGTATAAGTTACAACCACTGGAGCTATTAATAAAAATAGCAAAAAAATACTGCTAATTTGTTTTTTCAATTTGGAAATAAATGAACTCCAAAGATAATAAAAAACTACAAGTTACATGCCGCTACGAATTGCTTCAACTGGGTCAAGTTTTGAAGCGGTAATTGCTGGAATAATTCCGGAAATCAAGCCAATAAAAGCCGCCAAACCAGAGCCTAACAACATGTTTGAAGTACTCAGTACAAATTCAAAATCTAAAGCATTAGATAACACAATAGCAATTATCCAAACTAAAAACATTCCGATTAATCCACCAATTAATGATAATATAACAGCTTCAAATAAAAACTGAAATAATATAAATTTGTTTTTAGCCCCTAATGCTTTTTGAATTCCAATTAAGTTGGTTCGCTCTTTTACAGAAACGAACATAATGTTAGCAATACCAAAACCTCCGACTAAAAGAGAAAATGCGCTAATAGCCCAACCAATCATGTTCATTTGGCCAACGATATTGTCGATAAAATCGGTGAAGCCCGAAAGCACATTCATGAAAAAATTATCAATTTCACCAGTTTTCACACCTCTATGAACTCTTAATTTTTGAGCTAATTCTGCCTTAAATTCTTCAATATCGATTCCTTTTTCGGGTTTTATTAAAATTGCGGGAGTTAACATATCATTGTTATCACCATACATTCTTCTTAAAAAATTTACAGGAAAAAATACGGCTACATCATTACTATCTCCAAAAGTTCCTTGCCCTTGTTTTTTCAAAACACCAATTACAGTGAACTTTTGCCCATATAAACGCACTTTTTTTCCAATTGGGTCGCTATTTTCAAACAAACCTGTTGCTACTTCACTTCCAATTACGATAACTGGGCTTCCTGAATTAGAGTCTGATTCATTAAACAATCGACCTTTATCAATTTTTACAGGTTCAATATCAAAAAATTCGTTGGTTGAAGGCTTTACACGAATTGAATTAACGGTTTTTGATTCATATTTAATATTTTCATTACGCGTAAAAAGGTTAAACGACATTTTATCAATTCCGTTTACATTTCTTCTTAAATGTTCATATTCTTCATAAGTTACATCCGGAAATTGCTCACGTTTCCATCGAGGTACATCAGACGGACCAAAAGAAAAACGCATTAAATAAACCGTATTCATGTCCATATCACTCAAGTCTTCCTTGATTTTTTTATCCATAGAATCTACCGCAGCCAACACCGCAATAATGGAAAAAATACCAATAGTAACGCCTAACAACGACAAAAGCGTACGCAATTTATTGTTGCGCAACGCATTGATGGCAAAACTGAAACTTTCTGAAAGTAATCGTAAATATAAAAGCATAATACTGAGCTATAACTATAAGTAGAGTAATGTATGAAAATGTTACAATTGGAGGGAATTTATTTATATTTGAGGAATGAATCTTCAGTTATTGTTAAGATACTTTTAAAACAACTTATGAAAAAATATTTATTATTAATTTCTCTTTTTATCATACTATCAAATTGTGATAAAGTAAATTGTGACAAGTCTGCCGAATACTACAGAAAAATGGATGTGAATTTTGTTATTATTGAAAAAAAAGCGTTAAACCACGGAAGAGAAGTTAATTTTAAAATTAAAAACATCAAAAATAATGAATTTGAGAATTATAATGAAGAAAACACATGGTTCGCTTGGTACTATGCTAATTTTGAAAAAGGCGACACAATAACAAAACACAAAGGAGAATTAGTATTTAGCATTCATAAAAAAGATACTGTTTTAAGTTTCAATTTTGAATGTGATGGTAAAAAGTATCTAAGATAGCCCGCGCTCGTGCCCACGTGGTACGAAAGGATTCGTGCAGAAGTGGAGGGATTTAAGTGACAATGTAGAATCTAAAAAAAAATAATTATGAACTTAAAAGAAAAGGTACTATTGTTTATAGAAAAGTATAAAATAGTATTAATTACACTAATTTTTATTCTATTTTTTTTATCTATTTCAAAACAATTTTTTTACTTCAAAGAAATTAAAAACAATAAAAAAGAGACGATAGGAGTTGTTTCTAAAATAGAATATACTAGCAGAGGAGATAATTCATTATATTATTATTACAGAATTAATGGTAAAAAATACGAAGGGATAACGTCGGTAAATTCGTTTTATGGATACAACAAGAAAAAAGGATGTATTGGTTGCAAATTCAAGATATATTATTCTTCAAAAAACCCTAATAAAAGCACCAGTAGATTAGGTAAATATGAAAAATATAAAAGGACTGTTGAATTTGGTTTATTTGATGATTAAGGAGGAAAAGTAACAGATTTAGTAATACCTCCCAGCCCGTATTCTATAATAAAAAAACTCCTTGATTTAACAATGTAGTATTTTCAAAAATAAATCAAAAAGTCACTTTTTACGTGGTTTTCTTTTTTTAAAAAATCCCTTCCAATAAAGTTTGACTATTTTAAGAAGTATAACTACTTTTGCACCACGAAAACAACAACACTTATCTGAGACTGATTCAGATACAACAACACAACACCATGAACACAACAAAAAAAATTGCTTCGGCATTGATTTCTGTATTTGACAAAAACGGTTTAGAACCTATTGTTAAAGCCCTTCACCAAAACAATGTAACCATTTATTCTACTGGCGGAACTGAAACTTTTATTAAAGATATAGGTATTCCAGTGGTTGCTGTAGAAGATATTACAGCTTTTCCTGAAATTTTAGGCGGAAGAGTAAAAACCTTACATCCAAAAATCTTCGGTGGTATTTTAAACCGTCAGGACCATGCAGGTGATATGGAGCAAATGAAAGAATTCAACATTCCGCAAATTGATTTAGTGATTGTGGATTTGTATCCGTTTGAAAAAACCGTTGCTTCTGGCGCTGGTGAACAAGATATTATCGAGAAAATCGACATCGGTGGAATTTCGTTAATCAGAGCAGCTGCTAAAAATTTCAAAGACACAGTAATTGTTCCTTCAGTTGAGCAATATGCACCATTTTTGAATTTCTATACCGAAAATAAAGGCGCTACAACTTTAGAAAACAGAAAATTATTAGCTTCAAGAGCTTTTAATGTTTCTTCACATTATGATTCGGCTATTTTCAACTACTTCAATCAAGTTTTTGAAGAACCAGTTTTAAAAATCAGCGAGCAAAACGGAAATGTATTGCGTTATGGCGAAAATCCACATCAAAAAGGATTTTTCTATGGCGATTTCGATAAAATGTTTACCAAAGTTCACGGAAAAGAATTGTCGTACAACAATTTACTAGACGTTGATGCAGCGGTGAATTTAATGAACGAATTCAAAAACGACAATCCAACTTTTGCGATTTTAAAACACAATAACGCTTGTGGTTTAGCAACCAGAAACACCATGAAAGAAGCATATTTAGATGCTTTAGCAGGTGACCCAACTTCTGCTTTTGGAGGTGTTTTAATTGCGAATGGGAAAATTGATGTTGCTACAGCAAATGAAATCAATCAATTGTTCTGCGAAGTAGTAATTGCACCTGCTTATGACGAAGAAGCAATCGATATTTTAGAAGAAAAGAAAAACAGAATTATCTTAATTTTAAACGACGTTGAGTTGCCACAAACAACTGTAAGAACTTGTTTAAACGGCGTTTTAGTTCAAGATAAAGACAATGTTACCGATTCTAAAGACCATTTAAAAACCGTTACAACTGCGGTTCCAACAGCAGAAGAAATAGAAGATTTATTGTTTGCTTCAAAAATTTGTAAACACACAAAATCGAACACAATTGTATTTGCAAAAAACAAACAATTATGTGCTTCAGGAACTGGACAAACTTCAAGAGTTGACGCTTTACGTCATGCGATTGAAAAAGCAACTTCATTTGAATTTGATTTAACTGGAGCTGTTATGGCAAGTGACGCTTTCTTTCCTTTCCCAGACTGTGTAGAAATTGCAAATAAAGCAGGGATTACGGCTGTAATTCAGCCAGGAGGTTCTATAAAAGACGAATTAAGCATCAATTATTGTAATGCTAATAATATGGCGATGGTGTTCACAGGAATTCGTCATTTCAAACATTAAAATTCCACTTACAAAATATATTTCACAAGCGCATTAAAATATTTTATTTAATGCGCTTTTTATTTGTATTTATTCCAGATTATTTTTATAATTTTGCGAGTTGAATACAATTATACAAAAAACGCTAAACCCTTATCAAACTTATGGGATTTTTTGATTTCATGACCGAGGATATCGCAATCGACCTTGGTACCGCAAATACTCTAATCAT
This sequence comes from Ichthyophis bannanicus, assembly GCA_033557465.1. Taxonomy (NCBI): domain Eukaryota; kingdom Metazoa; phylum Chordata; class Amphibia; order Gymnophiona; family Ichthyophiidae; genus Ichthyophis; species Ichthyophis bannanicus. The sequence continues at coordinate 339,992,736 of CM066039.1, forward strand.
TCACAACGATAAAGTCGTGATTGATAGTCCATCTATCGTTGCAAGAGACCGAATTACTGGCAAAATTATTGCTGTAGGTAAAGAGGCCAACATGATGCAAGGTAAAACGCATGAAAACATCAAGACCATTCGTCCTTTGAAAGATGGGGTTATTGCTGATTTTGATGCATCGGAACAAATGATAAAAATGTTTATCAAAAGTATTCCTGCATTAAAGAAGAAATTGTTTACACCAGCACTTCGCATGGTTATTTGTATTCCTTCAGGTATCACAGAAGTGGAAATGCGTGCCGTAAAAGAATCGGCTGAGCGTGTTAATGGAAAAGAAGTGTATTTGATTCACGAACCTATGGCAGCAGCAATAGGTATCGGTGTAGATATTATGCAACCAAAAGGAAACATGATTGTTGATATAGGTGGTGGAACAACAGAAATTGCAGTTATAGCTCTTGGAGGAATTGTTTGCGACAAATCGGTTAAAATTGCCGGTGACGTTTTCACAAATGATATCATTTACTACATGAGAACGCAACATAACTTATTTGTAGGAGAAACAACCGCTGAAAAAATCAAAATTCAAATTGGAGCTGCTATGGAAGAATTAGACAATGCTCCTGAAGACATGTCAGTTCAAGGTAGAGATTTGCTTACAGGCAAACCAAAACAAGTTGATGTTTCATATAGAGAAATAGCAAAAGCATTGGATAAATCTATTCAACGCGTTGAAGATGCTGTAATGGAAACATTATCTCAAACACCGCCAGAATTAGCAGCCGATATTTATAATACAGGTATTTATCTTGCAGGTGGTGGTTCAATGTTGAGAGGTTTAGATAAAAGAATTTCATTAAAAACAGATTTACCAGTATATATTGCAGAAGACCCTTTAAGAGCTGTAGTGAGAGGAACAGGGATGGCTCTAAAAAACATCAACAAGTACAAAGGAATACTGATTAAATAAAAAATAATCCATGCAGCAAATAATTAATTTTATCATAAAAAACAGCTATCGATTGCTGTTTTTGCTGCTTTTGGGCATATCGCTCACACTTACCATAAAATCACACTCCTATCACAGAAGCGAATATGTAAATTCTGCCAATAGTATTACAGGTGCTGTGTATAAAAAAGTAAATGAAGTCAACGAATATCTGAGTCTTAAAGAAAAAAATAAAGATTTAGCTTCAGAAAACGCCTTACTTAAAGAATTGTTATTTAATAAAAAAGACACTTTAATTACTTCAAAAACGCTTTTTAGAAACGACCTTAACAATTATAAAGTTATGGTAGGCAAAGTCGTGAAAAATTCTTTTAACGTAAGAGAAAATTATATCACCATAAATGCTGGAAGTGATAAAGGCTTAAAAACTGATATGGGTGTAATTAACGATAAAGGTATTGTTGGAATTGTAGAAAAAACATCGGCAAATTATGCAACCATACAAAGTGTTTTAAACATCAAATCAAAGATTAATGCCAAATTAAAAAATTCAAATCATTTTGGCTCATTAGTCTGGGACGGAAGAAATGTTGGATATGCACAATTAATTGACGTCCCTCGTTTGGCTTCATTAAGAAAAGGCGATTCAATTGTAACAGGTGGAAATTCAGATATTTTCCCTGAAAATATTCCTATTGGAAAAATAGATAAGATTTTCATAGATCGTAAAACAAATTATTATACAATTAATATTCGATTATTTAATGATATGACATCTTTAGGCTATGTATATGTCATAGAAAACAAAAAGAAAAAAGAAAAACAACAATTAGAAGCAATAACAACAGCACCAAAAAAATAAGTGAACACTAGCGTATTAAATAGCATTCGATTTATCGTTTTTTTATCATTACAAGTTTTGATATTTAACAACATCAACTTGTTTGGATACTTAAACCCATATCCGTATGTTTTATTTATTCTTTTGTATCCAGTGAATAGCAACAAAAGTGTTTTATTACTTGGAAGTTTTGCTCTCGGTATTTTATTGGATATGTTTTGCAATTCTGGAGGAATTCACACTACGGCATCTTTAATTTTAGCCTTCATTAGACCGACACTATTTAAATTTTCTTTTGGACTAAGTTATGAATACCAAACGGTCAAAATAGCAGATAAAATTTCACCAGAAAGAATTACGCTTTTATTATTAGCTATTTTCATTCATCACTTTATATTATTTTATTTAGAGTATTTTAGAATAGGATTGCTTTTTACAATTCTTTCTCGAACATTATTAAGCACACTTTTTACTTTTACCATTTGCTTGCTCATAATCTATTTAATTAAGCCAAATAAACGATGAGAAAAATTGTATTACCAGCCGTAATTATTATAAGTTCAATTATTTTAATTGCGCGTATATTTTATTTGCAGGTAATTGATGAATCGTTAAAACTAAAATCTGAAAATAATGCTATTAAAAAGATTTTTGATTTTCCAGAACGAGGCTATATTTATGATAGAAACGGTAAACTTTTAGTAGCAAACCAACCTTCATATGACATTATGGTGGTTCCAAGAGAGATAAAAAAGATTGACACCTTAGAATTTTGCAAGCTACTTCATATTTCAAAAGCAGATTTTATTAAAAAAATAGAAAAAGCAAAAGTATATAGTCCTATGCTTCCTTCCGTTTTTTTAGCACAATTAAATAAAGCAGAATATGCGGCTTTTCAAGAAAAAGAGCGAAAATTTGAAGGTTTCTATGCTCAAAAAAGAGCACTACGCGATTATCAAGTAAAAGATTGCGCCAATATTTTTGGATTCATAACGCAAGTAAACGATGCAATTTTAGAAAAAAACCCATATTATAACAGTGGTGATTTAATTGGAAAACAAGGGGTTGAACAAGAATACGAAGAAATCCTTAGAGGAATTAAAGGTGTAAAATATTTATTAAGAGACAAACACAACAAAATAATTGGCCCTTATAAAGAAGGTCAATTTGATACAATTGCTCAACAAGGAAAAGACTTAACACTTACCATTGATCACGAAATTCAGAAATATGGCACAGAATTAATGGTAAATAAAAGAGGGGGAATTGTTGCCATTGAACCTAAAACTGGTGAAATTTTAGCCTTAGTTTCTGCTCCAACCTATGATCCTGCAATGCTAGTAGGTCGTCAGCGGTCAAAAAACTATACTGCTTTATATCAAGATTCTATTGCCAAACCACTTTATGATAGAGGTTTACAAGCTACCTATCCGCCTGGTTCTCCGTTTAAAATTGTGACTGGACTTATAGGTTTACAAGAACAAGTTATAGATGAACAAACAGTGGTTTATTGTAATCATGGTGGCTATTTTGGTCGATTTATTAAATGTCATTGTGGTCAACATACGCTGGTACTAAACAATGGTATCTACAAATCATGCAATACCTACTTTGAAACCGCTTTTAAACGTTCAATTGATAAATACAAAATACCATCACAAAGTATTGATGTATGGTCAAAACATGTTAAAAGTTTTGGGCTAGGACAATTTCTAGGAACAGATATGCCAATTGGAGCTAAAGGATTAGTTCCAACTTCAAAAACATACAAAAGAGCATATCCAAATGGAGGATGGAGAAGCAATACCATTATTTCAAATTCAATTGGTCAAGGAGAAATATTAACTTCACCTATTCAACTTGCTAATATGATGGCTGTAGTGGCAAATAGAGGCTATTATTACACACCACATATCGTAAAAAAAATAAAAGGTCAAGCGTTAGATAAAAAATATACTACTAAACATTATTCAACTATTGATAAAAAATATTTTCCACCTGTCATCCAAGGATTAGCAGATGTTTATAATGTAGGTACAGCCTACAATTTAAAAGTTGAAGGTTTAGAAATCTGTGGAAAAACAGGTACAGCTGAAAACAAAATTAGAGTCGCTGGAAAAACTTATCAACTAAAAGACCATTCCATTTTTGTAGCATTTGCACCTAGAGAAAATCCTACCATAGCAATCGCTGTTTTTGTTGAAAATGGATATTGGGGAAATAGATGGGCTGGACCAATTGCAACATTAATGATCGAAAAATATGTAAATGGGAAAATTTCTAGAACTGATTTAGAAAACACAATGCTAAATGGAAGTTTATTACCCGAATACAACAAAATAGAAAACATAATATACCAGCGATTTCCAGAGAGAACATCGGAGAAAGCAAATGATTCTATTGCAAAAAGAGAAATACAAATAGGAGAAGCAAAAAAAGAAGAAGAAACAAACTAAAATGAGAAATCAAAGCATCGGATCAAGCATTGACTGGATTACCTTATTACTTTATATAGCTTTAGTAATTATGGGATGGATGACTATTTATTCTGCTTCACTACCATTAGAAGAAACATCAATTTTTGATTTATCTCAAATTTATGGAAGACAAATGCTTTTTATTGGGCTAACAATTCCTATTATTTTTATTATCTTATTTACAGAAGCTAAGCTTTTTGAACGATTTTCCTTTGTGTTTTATGGCATTGGAATAGTTTTATTATTAGGATTATTTGTTTTTGGAAAAACAATTAAAGGACAAACCAATTGGTATCAATTTGGCGGATTTGGTTTTCAACCTTCAGAATTTGTAAAGACTGCTACTGCCTTACTTTTGGCAAAATATTTGAGCTATTCGCAAATCAATTTAAAACACACAAAAGACCAACTAATAGGACTAGCAATAGTTGGATTACCCGTCTTCTTGATACTTTTACAACCTGATGCTGGTAGTGCAATGATTTTTATTTCTTTAATTTTTGTACTCAACAGAGAAGGTTTACCTAGTTGGTATTTTATATCTGGAATTATTGCAATAGCTTTATTTTTCTTGTCTCTTTTAATTCAGCCACTATATATTATTATTGCAATTTTAATAATAATGATAGTTCATTATATTTTAAATCGAAAAATATCAAGGAATCCAATTGTATATGGCTTAATTTATTTGGTAATTGTTGCCTTTTCATTTTCTGTAAATTATGTTTATAATAACGTTTTAGAATCACATCAAAAAGACCGAATAAACGTTCTTATTGGAGATGATGTCGACATGAAAAAAGAAGGCTACAACTTAAACCAATCAATGATTGCAATTGGTTCAGGAGGATTGCTTGGAAAAGGATATCTTGAAGGAACGCAAACCAAAGGAGGATTTGTACCCGAACAACACACAGATTACATTTTTACTACGGTAGGGGAAGAATGGGGATTTTTTGGTTCAACATTAGTAATTTTATTGTTTGTAACTCTTTTCTTGCGCATAATTTATCTGGCTGAAAACCAAAAAACAAAATTCAGTAGAGTTTATGGTTATTGTGTAGCAACTTACTTATTTACACACTTTTTTGTAAATATTGCAATGCTTATTAAACTATTCCCTACTATTGGAGTACCATTGCCGTTCTTTTCTTATGGAGGTTCGAGTTTATGGGCATTTACAATATTATTATTCATTTTCATCAAGCTTGACGCTAATAAGGTAAACGAATGGTAACAAAAAATCCCGAAAAACGGGATTTAATTGTATTAGTTTAGTTTGTCTAATTTATTTTGTGCTTTTTCAAGATCTAATTGAAGTTCTAAAAATTTATTTTCTTGTTTAAGGATTTTTTCTCTCCATTTTAATTCATCTTCTGTAGATAATTTTCCTTTACGTTTTAACTTTTCAAATTTTTCTTTATCTTTTTCTAGATCATTTTTAGCATCTTTGATTTTCTCCTTTGCCTTTTCAACACGAGCAACTGCTTTTTCTCTTTGTGCTTTTTCTTTTTCAATTTTTTTTAGCTCTTTTTCAGCTTTTTTCTGTTCCCTTTCAGCTGCTTTTTTTTCTTTTTCAGCCTTATCCAATTCTTTCTGGCGTTCTTTTTCTAGCTTTTGTTCTGTCTTAAGAATTTCTTCTTTTTCCTTTAATTTATTTTTTTCAATCAATACTTTTTCAGTAGCGGTACTTAAGGTGTCTTTTACTTTCTCTTGCCCAAAACTAAATTGCATTACAAACAAAACAATTATAGGGATTATTTTTGTCTTCATCTTTTCAAATTATTAAATTACTTTTACAAAGATAACAAAAACTAAGCCACGATAGATTATGAGAAAATTCATTTGTTTAAATATAGTCCTAATGCTATTTTCATGTATAGAAAACAAACCTGAAATAGAAAATCAAGAAGAACATAAGACAATTGGTAATCCATTGACCTCAAGTTTTGATTATTTACCGACCTCCACTACAAATACAATATACAAACATGACGGTTATACATTTTCTTATTCAGAAGATCACGAACAAAGTGAATGGGTAGCCTATAGTTTAAATAAAGATGACATCACTTTTTCAAAATTTGACAGGCCTTTTTTTGAACAAGATCCAATTGTGAAAACTGCATCAGCAGATTGGAGAAACTACAAAAAATCAGGCTACAACAAAGGTCATTTATGTCCCGCAGGAGATAGAAAAAGTTCATATTCTGCATATAAAGAAACTTTTTATACCTCAAATATTTCGCCTCAGTTATACGAATTTAATGCTGGAATATGGAATCGTTTAGAAGAAAAAACAAGGTATTGGGCAGAAAAATATAATGGTATTTATGTAATAACCGGTGGTGTTTTAAGTAATGATTTAGAAACAATAGGAAAAGAAGAAGTATCTGTTCCAAAATATTTTTATAAAATTTTAATTACTAAAGATGGTACAAAAATGATAGGTTTTTTGGTTCCACATGAAGCATCGGAAAAACCATTATATGAATTTGTCGTCAACGTAGATGAAATTGAAAAAAGAACGGGAATTGATTTTTTTCCAAAACTAGATAATAACATAGAAAAAACATTAGAATCAGCTACAGAATATAAAAAATGGAGTTTTTAAAAAACAAAAAGTCCCGATAAATCGGGACTTTTTTTATTAAATAATTTACATTATTCAACAACAATCTTTTTAGTTACTTCGCTAGAACCATCTTGAATTGTTACAAGATAAATACCTGCTTGCACACCGTTTAATTGTAAATTTTCATTAAACAATCCGTTATTTGTATATGATTTTGTGAAAATTTCTCTTCCTCTCATATCATGTACACCAACTTTAATTTCATTACCTGAATTTGAAGTAAATTGAATATTAAAGTTTCCATTATTTGGATTAGGGTAGATTGCTAAATCGTTGATTGAGAAACTTTCATTTGACAATGGCGTTTGTGCCATACACAAATTAATTGACCAGTTTCCTATAGATCCAGTATCACCATTATACCAATCTGTAGCTCTTAACGTCCACGTTCCACTAGCTGTTTTTCCATTTAAAGCTGAAAGTGGTGAATCTGGCGAAAAAGTTCCTGTAGAAATTGTACATCCAGATGATGGAATTGCAGGATTACCATCTGAAAAAGTAATATTAACATTATCGAATTCTTCATCGCAATTTCTATTCCATAGAGAAACAATAGTTCCGTCTGGATGAACTAACTCAATAACTAAATCTTCAATATAAGTATGAGTAAATGCTAATCCAACATTAACTTCGTTAATATTTCCTGTAACTGTCCCTGGAACAACTATTGTTTTCGTAGCTGTTGTTCCTGCTGTATTAGCACCTGCACCATCACCTACAGCTAAAACAGTATTATTAGAATAATTAAACGTACAATTAGATTCGCCAGTAGTAAATTTATATGAAGAACTAAATGTTCCTGAACAACCAGAATTTTTAGGCTTAACTCTCCAGAAATAATCTGTTATTTCATTTAATCCAGAAATAGTTGTAGAAGTTCCTGTTATAGTTCCTGTTGCAATAATATTTGTAAAAGCAGCATCTGTTGCAACTTCAACATCATAAGAAGTAGCTGCTGCATTTGCAGGCCAAGATAAAACAGTAGAAGTAGCTTGACCAGTAGCTAAATTTGCTGGAGAAGTTAAATTTTGAATACCAAAACTTCCATTAACAACAGTTAAATATAAATTAACTGTTCTTGTTGTAGCGCCCGATGTTCCAGTAACAACAATTGTATAAGTACCAGTTGCAAGTGCCGCAGTTGAAGTAAGATTTACGGTAACTGCACTACTTGCAGTTGTTGAAGCAGGAGAAAAACTCACAGAAGTATTAGCAGGATTTCCAGTAGCACTAAAAGTAGTTGTTCCAGAAAAACCCGCTAATGGTGTATATTGTAAATTATATGAAGCTGAATTTCCTTGACAAATTGTCGCAGTTTGAGCGCCTATAGCTCCAGCATAAGACAATGAAAAAGATGATGTTGGAGCTGCGATTGTAAAGTTAACATTTGAAATATCATAAAAAATGTGATTATTCCCTTTCACCATAATCCTATTTGTAGTACCAATATTATTTGGAACTGTAATATTCTCAGAACCATCATTTGGAACCCCAGAAGCCAAAGTTATAGGATATGTGTAACCTCCATCTGTGGATAAAAATATATCAACATTTGCACAATTAACACCATTTGTTGTTGTCCCTGAAACATTCCATGTTACATTTTGATTAGTCCCTACTTGCCATGAAATTGCAGTATTTGGTGCAGTCACTGCAAAAGGTCCTGCTGTTCCATTTACAGTAACAACCATTGCATCAGTATTTGTTAAGCCTCCATTTGCAACGTTATCTCTAACTGTAAGTGCAAAATTTAATGTTCTTGCTACTGAACTTAATGCCTCAACGACAATTACATCGTTACCAGTACCGTTGGTTGTAGTAGAATTTGCTATAACTCTATCAATTGGAGGGAAATATCTTGAAGTTGAACTAACTGGATCATATGATCTCCAGTTTGGTCCTGATGCTTTTGTTGCAGAAGCTGCTGAGGCAGCATTTGTTTGAGTTGAACCCGCATTGTCAATTTGTTCCCAGCAATATGTTAATGGATTCCCATTTGGATCAGTAGCACTTCCTGTCAAAATAAAAGGTGTGCTTTTTGGAATGGTATAATTTAACCCTGCATTTACAACTGGAGCCCCATTAGCTATAGGTGTTCTAACAGGACAAGTTTTACCTTCCATATTAGTTTCTACTTGAAAAATAGATGCAAAGTGAAAATAATCACCTGAATGAGGCTGAACATCTCTTGATGTAATTCCTGCATAACCCATTATAGTTGAGCCAGAAACAACTTCCATATTGACTCATGTTCCTTCATTACTGTGTGAAAAAGTATGATTTGCACCAAATTGATGTCCCATTTCATGAGCAACATAATCAATATCAAAATTATCACCAGAAGGTATTCCATCAGCAGGAGATGTAAAACCGCTTCCTTTTGAGCCATCCTCACAAACACATCCAATGCATCCAGCATTACCACCACCACCTGAGGCACCAAACAAATGTCCAACATCATAATTAGCCTCTGTGATAACACTTGTTAATGTGCTTTGTAATTCAGCATTCCAAGCTCCTCCAGAACCAGCTGCAGCTGCGGAATATGGATCAGTCCCTGCATTGTAATAAATTACATTTGTAGTTGAAGCGATAATATTCATGTGAATTGTAAAATCTTTTTCAAAGACTCCATTAACTCTAGTCATTGTTGCGTTAAATGCAGCTAAAACATTTGCCACTTGAGCAGCACTAGTTGCTCCAAAATAATTTGAATATTCCGCTGTACAAGATAATGCCAATCTGAAAGTTAATAATTCAGAAGTACTTGAACGCAATAAATTTGAATCATCTTTAGAAACTTTATCACTTAATTTATTTGTTAAACTTTGTTCTTGAGTTGAACAAGTAAATGGCAATTTCCCTTTTAATCTTTCAGAAGAATATACCGCATAAATTTTTCCATCTTCAGAATAAGGCTCCATGAATTCATTTCGCTTATCTGTTCTAAAAACCATTGTTTGAATTCCTCTTGGATCAACACTCATTCTTAATTGAGCATGTTTATCATCTATACCAATTCCTACATAAGAACGAATTTCAGGAAATTGAGTTTGTAATTCCTTGTCAAAATTCGAAGATTCAAATATTGAAAAACGTTCTAATTGTCCGTTAGCATTAGGAATTGAAATAATTACGTTTGATTTATTACTAACAAACCTATTTGGAGCTCCAAGTAAGGCCTGTTTGATTGTTACTAAATCAAGCTGCATCAATTTAAAATCTTGGGGAAAAGATTCTCTTTGAGCTGACTTAGAAACTTTAATCACTTGATCATTATAGCTTGACCAAGCTTTTTCCGTTTGTGAAAAACCAAAAAAGGTCATCAATAACGAAAAAGATAAAAGCAGTAAAGTTTTTTTCATTTTGGGTTAAGATTATGATTAATAGACAAATATAATATTTTTATTGAGTATGTAATTTTTTAAGCAAAAAAAAAGAGGTAGCTCTAACTACCTCTTTTTTGTTATATTTATAACTAATTATTCAACAACAATCTTTTTAGTTACTTCGCTAGAACCATCTTGAATTGTTACAAGATAAATACCTGCTTGTACACCGTTTAATTGTAAATTTTCATTAAACAATCCGTTATTTGTATATGATTTTGTGAAAATTTCTCTTCCTCTCATATCATGTACACCAACTTTAATTTCATTACCTGAATTTGAAGTAAATTGAATATTAAAGTTTCCATTATTTGGATTAGGGTAGATTGCTAAATCGTTGATTGAGAAACTTTCTGTAGCTAAAGCAATTTGTTGATAACAAAGCTCTATTGACCATGACTCAATGTCTCCTGTGTCACCATTGTAATAATCCGCGGCTAACAATGTCCATGTTCCGTTAGTCACTTTCCCGTTATAAGCAGCTAAAGAAGTATTAGGTGCAAACGTACCTGTTGTTGCAGTACATCCAGTTGTTGGAACTGTTGGATTTCCATCAGAAAAAACATATGTTAATGATCCTGGTGCATTATCACAATTTCTATTCCATAACACAACTTGAGTGTTGTCAGGGTGATTCATAGCAATAACTAAATCTTCAATATAAGTGTGTGTAAACCCTAAAGTTACATTAACATCAGAAATTGTTTGAGTTGGAGCTGGCACAGCAATTGTTTTAGAAACTACTGCTCCTGGAGTATTTGCACCTGTACCATCTGGTACTGTCAAAGCAGTATTGTTTGAATATGTATTACAAGTATTTGTAACAACATACCCAATTGCAAAATTTTTAGTATTAACATTAAAGAAAATGTTAGCGCTTGCTTTTACCATAAATCTACAAAATGGAGCTGCTGTTGATGGCAAAGTAACTGCTTGAGATCCATCATTTGGAGTACCCGCCAAAAGTGTTGACCATGTAACACCACCATCCGTAGATAATAAAATATCAACATTTGCACCACCTGCAATACCACTATTACCAGCGCTTGTCCATGTAATTGTTTGGGTAGACCCTGTTGTATAAGAAATTCCATCTGTGTTTTGATATGTAACATTTAATGCAGCAATATTGGCTACAGTAACAACCATATCATCAAAATTAGTCTGTCCTTGTCCAGCTACATTATCACGTGCAGTAAGTCTAAAGTTTAACGTTCTTGCAACCGAACTTAGTGCTTCCATAGTTACTCCAACACCTTGAGTTGTTGTGCTGCCATTTAAAACAGAAGTCATATTTGGTAAATATCTAATTGGACTAGAAGATGCAGGATAACAAACAAAGTTTGGACCTGTTGTTTTTGTTGGACTAGCAACACTTGCCGCATCTATATTCGATCCACCATCATCATTTTGTTCCCAAGCATATGTTAATGTACTAGTACCTCCAGCATCTGTTGCTGAACCAGTTAACATAAACGGAGTATTGATTGGAATTGTATAATTAGCACCAGCATTGACAACAGGTGCACTATGTGTAATTGCTGTTGTTGTAGGACAAGTTTTAGTCGCCATATTAGCTTGAACTTGTGCGATACTTGCAGCATGGAAAATATCAATAGAATTCATATGCGTATTATATGATGTAATACCCGCATAGCCCATGATAGTTACTCCACCACCTACTTCTTTATTTACACCTGTACCTTCATTTGCATTTGAAAAAGTGTGATTTGCGCCAAATTGATGTCCCAATTCATGAGCAACATAGTCAATATCAAAAGTATCTCCTTGAGGAACACCATCTGCAGGTGAAGTAATACCTCTACCTTTAGTGGAACCAGTACCAGCAGTTATTCCATTAACACAAACACAACCTATACAGCCAGCATTTCCACCACCACCAGTAGAACCAAACATATGTCCTACATCATAAGCAGCATTATTCGCAGCTAGTGTAGTTGCTGGACCTGTTAACGTAGTGTTTAATGCCTGCTGTAATTGAGTATTCCAATTAGCCATAGTTGTATATGGATCTGTGGTAGGGTTATAATAAATTACATTTGTAGTTGAAGCAACAATATTCATATGTATTGCGAAATCTTTCTCAAAAACACCATTAACTCTAGTCATTGTTGCATTAAATGCAGCTAAAACATTTGCTACTTGAGCAGCGCTAGTAGCACCAAAATAGTTTGAGTATTCACCATTACAAGATAATGCTAATCTGAAATTTAATAAAGAACCTGTGCTAGATCGAGAAGTAACATCAGTAGTTGACAAGTCATTAATCAATTCTTGATCAGAAGTTGAACAAGTAAAAGGTAATTTACCATTTCTTCTAGTGCTAGACTGATAAACAGCATAAACTTTATTATCTTCTGAATAAGGCTCCATAAATTCTGTCCCTTTATCAGCTCTAAAAATCATAGTTTGTATACCTCTTGGATCAACACTAAGTCTTAATATTGCTTTTTTATCGTCTATACCTTGTCCAACAAATGAACGAATTTCAGGAAATTGTGCTTGTAATTCAGCATCAAAGTTAGATGCTTCAAACATTTCAAAACGCTCTAAAATACCTTCGCTGTTAGGAATTGAAATAATTGAATTTGATTTACTGCTTTCAAGTCTGTTTGGAGCTGCTAACAGCACTTGTTTCATAGCTGCTAAATCTAATTGCATCAATTTAAAATCTTGGGGAAAAGATTCTCTTTGTGCTGATTTAGAAACTTTAATCTCTTGGCCCTTGTAGTTTGACCATGCTTTTTCCGTTTGTGAAAAACCTAATGAGGCTGTCAAAAGCGAAAAAACAAAAATTAGTAAAGTTTTTTTCATTTTTGGTTATAATTACGATTAATACACAAAAATATTAAAAAAAACGAAAACTTAATAATAAAATCATTTTTTTTTAATTTACTTTCTTTTCTTTACCTGAAGAAATTATCTTTGTCGCAATTTAGATGCTTTGAAAACATTTCATTCAATTTTTGAGTTTACCTCTGCTAAAAAAACTATTATAACCCTAGGAACTTTTGACGGTGTCCATTTAGGGCATCAATCTATATTACACAAACTCCGAAATTCAACTGAAAATGGCGTTTTTGATAGTTTAGTTCTTACTTTTTATCCTCATCCAAGAATGGTTTTACAACAAGATTCTTCCATTCAACTATTAAATAGCATTGAAGAAAAAATAGAATTATTTCAAAAATTTGGTATTGACAACCTAATCATCCATCCTTTTGACGAAAATTTTTCAGAATTATCAGCAGAGAAATTTGTAAAATCTATCTTAGTTGAAAAATTGAAAATTCATAAAATTATTATTGGTCACGATCATCGTTTTGGAAAAAACAGAACTGCAAATATTGATGATTTAATCATATTTGGAGAAAAATATAATTTTGAAGTAGAACAAATTAATGCTGAAGAAATTAATGAAATTTCAGTAAGTTCAACCAAAATTAGAAATGCACTTGCAAATGGTAACATTATTCTCGCAAATAGTTATTTAGGATATAATTACTTTTTTTCTGGAAAAGTAACAAAAGGAAAACAATTAGGTAGAACAATCGGTTTTCCAACAGCAAATATATCTTTATCCGAAAATTATAAATTAATTCCCAAAAACGGTGTTTATATTGTTTCAAGTAAAATTGACAATGCAACTATTTATGGGATGATGAATATTGGTTTCAACCCAACCCTTGGGGAAAATGAAAAAACTATTGAGGTTCATTTTTTTGATTTCAATCAAGATTTATATAACAAAATACTTACCATAACATTATTGCAACATATAAGAGAAGAGCAAAAATTTGAATCAATTGATGCGCTAAAAGAACAATTATATAGAGATCGCGAATTTTCATTAGCCTTTTTGAAAAATCATGAAAACATATCTTTTTAAACAAATCGACAATGCCCCTTTAATAGTATTCCGAATATTTTTTGGCTTTCTTATCGCTTGTGAAAGTTTCGGCGCGATAGCTACTGGGTGGGTTAAAGCAAATTTAATTGATATAAAATATGCTTTCCCTTTTATTGGATTTGAATGGATTAAACCTCTCCCCGAAAACGGAATGTTTTACTATTTTGTATTAATGGGAATTTTAGGGATTTTTATTATGCTTGGTTATTATTATCGTTTAGCAATAATCTTATACACTATACTGTGGGCTGGCGTTTATTTTATGCAAAAAACCACTTATAACAACCATTATTATTTACTATTAATTATTAGCTTTTTTATGATTTTTCTTCCTGCAAATCAATTTGCATCAATAGATGTAAAACAAGGAAGAATCAATAAAAAACTTTCAATGCCTTATTGGATTAGTTTAGTATTTATCGTCCAAATCGCCATATTGTATTTCTATGCGTCTATAGCAAAACTATATCCAGACTGGCTTGACGGCACCTTTACAAGAAACCTACTTTCATCATCTAATTTATTTCCGCCTTTTAAAAATATTTTCTCTAAACCTTGGTTTTATTTGTTTATTGCATACGCAGGTATTTTTTTTGATTTGCTTATTGTACCTTTTTTATTATTTAAAAAAACTAGAACAATTGCTCTTTTAGCCTCACTAATTTTTCATTTATTCAATGCAATATTCCTACAAATAGGCATTTTTCCTTTTTTTGCATTGAGTTTTAGCTTGTTCTTTTATGAACCTGAAAAAATTAGAAATTGGTTCTTGAAAAGAAAACCTAAAATTGAATGGTCATCAAATAGTGAAAACAACTTGTACGGTAAAAAATTAGTCTTTTATATATTTTTACCATTTCTTATTCTTCAATTATTACTTCCTTTAAGACACTATTTGATTAAAGGCGATGTATTATGGACTGAAGAAGGTCATCGATTAAGTTGGCGCATGATGCTTAGAGAACGTTCAGGATACATCAACATTAAAATAAAGGACAATAACACTAACGAAATTTTCATTTATAATTATAATAAAGATTTAACACCATATCAAGCAAAAAATCTAGCCACGAAGCCAGATTTTATTTGGCAATATTGTCAACGTATAAAAAAAGAATATACTAACAAAAATATCAGCATCTATATTGATTGCAAAAACAGTATTAACAGAAGCGAATACAAAACCTTAATCGACCCAAAACAAGATTTCGTAAAAGCAAAATGGAATTATTTTTTTCATAATGATTGGATATTACTTCATGAATTCTAAATTGCCTTTTGTTGTTTTTATTTCCAAAGTTATTATTTACTTTTGAGGCTTAATAAAATGACCCATGAGTATTACTAAACATAACTGGACAAAAGAAGAAATAATTGCCATTTACAACAAACCCCTAATGGATTTAATGTATGAGGCTGCAACTATTCACAGAGAACACCACGACCCTAATGTTGTTCAAGTATCAACTTTATTATCCATCAAAACTGGAGGATGCCCAGAAGATTGTGGCTATTGTCCACAAGCTGCTCGTTATCACACAGACATAGAAGGAAATGATTTAATGTCTGTACAACAAGTAAAAGCACAAGCATTGAGAGCAAAATCTTCAGGTTCATCAAGAGTTTGCATGGGTGCTGCATGGAGAAATGTAAAAGATGGTCCTGAATTTGACCAAGTATTAGAAATGGTTCGTACAATTAACAAACTAGACATGGAAGTTTGTTGTACACTTGGAATGCTTACAGAAAATCAAGCCGCTCGATTAGCAGAAGCTGGTTTATATGCTTATAACCATAATTTAGATACTTCTGAAGATTATTACAAAGAAGTAATTTCAACACGAGGTTTTGAAGACCGCTTGAAAACAATTGACAATGTTCGTAAAACCAATGTCACTGTTTGTAGTGGTGGAATTATAGGAATGGGTGAAAGCATTGAAGATAGAGCAGGAATGCTAGTTGCTCTTTCTACCTTAAACCCTCAACCAGAATCAGTTCCAATTAATGCTTTAGTAGCTGTGGAAGGAACACCAATGGAAAATGAAAAACCAGTTGAGATTTGGGAAATGATTCGAATGGTTGCCACAACAAGAATTATTATGCCAGAAACTCAAGTTCGATTATCAGCAGGAAGAACAGAAATGAGCAGAGAAGGTCAAGCAATGTGTTTCTTTGCAGGTGCTAATTCTATTTTTGCTGGTGATAAATTATTAACAACTCCAAATCCTGATGTAAATGAAGACATGAAAATGTTTGAAACACTCGGATTGCAACCGCAGAAACCATTTATTAAAATAATGCAACCTAAAACTGTTGAAGCAGCCGATTCAAAATTTGAATCGTTAGGAGAAAAACCTAAATGGTCTAGACCAGGACATGAAATTGAAAGAAATTTAGAAGCTTCAAGCAAAAAATAAACATAAAAAAAGGTTGTCAATTAATTTTGACAACCTTTTTTACTATTTGTTCATTTCTACAAAATATTTGTAGAATAATGGAATTGTTTCAATACCTTTTAGATAATTAAAAATCCCAAAATGTTCATTTGGCGAGTGAATTGCATCACTGTCTAAACCAAATCCCATTAATATTGTTTTAGATTTTAATTCTTTTTCAAACAAAGCTACAATTGGAATACTTCCTCCTGAACGAACAGGAATTGCAGGCACACCAAATGTTTCTGTATACGCTTTATTAGCGGCTTTATAGCCCACGCTATCGATTGGAGTTACATATCCTTGACCTCCATGGTGAGGCGTAACTTTTACTTTTACTGCTTTTGGCGCAATACTCTCAAAATGTTTTTTGAATAATTCTGTAATTTCTTCCCAATCTTGATTTGGTACTAAACGCATAGAAATTTTTGCAAATGCTTTACTTGCAATAACTGTTTTTGCGCCTTCTCCTGTATAACCACCCCAAATTCCATTTACATCTAATGTTGGACGAATTGAATTTCGTTCGTTAGTTACATAACCCGTTTCGCCATAGATGTCCTCAATATCTAAAGCTTTTTTATAGTTTTCTAACGAAAATGGTGCTTTTGCCATTTCTGCTCTTTCTTCAGTCGAAAGTTCTTCCACTTTATCATAAAAACCAGGAATGGTTATATGATTATTTTCATCATGAAGCGAAGCAATCATTTTAGTCAACACATTAATCGGATTAGCAACAGCTCCACCATATAATCCTGAATGTAAATCTCTATTTGGTCCTGTTACTTCAACTTCCACATAACTCAACCCACGAAGCCCTGTAGTGATTGAAGGTTGTTGGTTAGAAATCATTCCTGTATCAGAAATCAAAATTACATCATTTGCAAGTTTTTCTTGATTACGTTCTACAAACCAGCCCAAGCTTTTTGATCCAACTTCTTCTTCTCCTTCAATCATAAATTTAACGTTACACGGCAAGCAATTATTTTGAATCATATATTCAAAAGCTTTTACATGCATGTACATTTGTCCTTTATCATCGCAAGCTCCACGAGCAAAAATGGCTCCTTCTGGATGAATTTCTGTAGTTTTAATTACTGGTTCAAAAGGTGGTGAAGTCCATAATTCCATTGGATCTGGTGGTTGCACATCATAATGTCCATAAACCAAAACTGTAGGTAAATTTTTATCGATTATTTTTTCGCCGTAAACAATTGGATATCCTGGTGTTTCGCATAATTCTACGAAATCACAACCTGCTTTTTCCAAACTTGCCTTTACGGCTTCTGCAGTTGAAACTACATCATGTGCATAAGCACTATCAGCACTTACAGATGGTATTTTTAATAATTCGATTAACTCATTAATAAAACGTTCTTTATTAGCTTGAACGTATTGCTTTATATTTTCCATTGTGTTTGTTGAATAATTTCAAAAATACAAAAAATGTTTAGATTTCATCAAATAAAAAACCCAATCATAATTTGACTGGGTTTTTTTACAAAAAACTATATTCTTAAAAAATTATTTCTTTGGTTACTTGTTTTCCGTTTGTTAATGTTAATTTCACGATTAACGATTGGTTTTGAATTGCAAGATTTTGAACTTTAAATTCATTATTATTAATCTCTGATTTTGAGAAAATTTCTTTTCCAAGAATATCATAAATTGCAATGGAATTTATTTTTTCAATGGAAGAATTCAAATTGATAACTCCACTGTTAGTATAAACTAAAACTGTGTTTTCTACTATCATTTCTTCTTGATTAGATGGTTTTTTATACACCAACTCAAATCTATCATTAAATGTCCCCGCTTGAGATAAAAAGTAATAAGCACCTTCTTTTAAATCATGAATTGCATTTGTATAATTATCTCTTAAGTAAATCGCTTGATTTGCAAATAATCCGTCAAATTGCTCAATACTGATTTCAAAACTGCTAGGTGTAACAACTTTTAAACCTAATTTTATTGTATCATCCGCTGAAAAATTACCATTTCCTTGAATAACATATTCTTGATTTCCATCAATTAAGCTATATAATATTGTTTTAGAATTGTCTAATTTTTTTCCATCGATTAATCTATCAACACCATTAGTCCCATTTGGTAAATATCCCACTAAAATTTGATTATATTTTTCAGAACTATCATTAAGATTTAACCAAATTCTATGTTTTTCAGAATTTTCAACTTCAGTTTCATTGTTTCTAAAAAATTGAGTGGTTGTACTAGCATCTTCGCGTAATTCATTTTCAAAAGTAACTGTGTGTGCAGTGTTTGCTTGAATAAAAAATCCTTGTCCAATTTGAATTTTATCATTTGGAATTGCACCTCCAGCCGCAGAAGCCGTCCCACCTAAAGTAGTATATGAAGCATAGTTATTTTGAGGATATGTTCCTCCACTTGCAGGAACTGTGTGCGTCCAATAATACAATGTTTCTACTTTTGGATTTTGAATTAAAAATCGATAAGCACTAATAGGAGATGCGTATGGGTTTCCTAATAAATTATAACCTTGACCAACTGAATAAGTCAAGCTTCCATTATTAGGAACTCCAGTAAATTGTCCATTAAAAACTGCTGGTGTTACGCTTGACCATGTATTATCAACTCTAATCATATATCCTTTAGCAGTAGCAAAACTGTTTGTAGAAGGTGTTACAGATTGATAAGCCGTTGGAGTTGTTGTTCCTGTATATAAATATTCATAAAAACGAGTTGCAATTGTATTTGGTGAAAAAGCCAATAAATTTTGACCTGCAACAGGTGAAGACCATGCCGTATAATCTTGACGAATCATTGGTGCTGAGTTTCTATTCACAACAATATTTCCTGAATTTACAGCGTGTTTTGTATGTTGAATTAAAGCTGCGCCGTTATTAAACGTTAGAGTACCTGTGCCATTTACAGTAACATTTTCACCTACTCTTAAAGTATGTCCTGAATTAAATACAACATTTGCCCCAGTATTAACCGTAACTGAACAAGCATCTAAACTTGCAGTAGAAGAATAATTTCCCGCAAAAGTAACAGCCACTTTGTTTGTTGGCACGCCATTACTCCACGCTGAACCATTCCATGTAGTTGTAGTTGTTCCACATTGCCAAAATTGACCTGTCCAAATTCCTCTTCCATATGTTCCTGCAACAATTGTGTTATCAAGAGCTCTATATTCGAAATTAAGAACTTTAACATCTTTCATTCCATCGTTTGAACGTCTCCAATTTGGTGAAGCGGCACTAAAATTCATTGTATACCAAACACCTAATTCTGTACCAATAATTACTTCATCGGTAGCATTCGGATTTTGCAAGATACATTTAACTGGGAGATTTGGAAGATTTCCTTCTTTGTTTTGCCACGAAGTTCCTCCATTTGAAGTATACCAAATACTCGGTACACCGTAATTATGAAATGTAACAAAAATATCATTTTCAGTATTTCCAAAACGAATATCTGAAATAGCTCCTGTCCAAGAAGGGTCTGCAATATTTGACCATGTTATTGCATTAATTGTAGCTGTAGTAGTTGCAAGTGCGGCATTATTTAAACGTAACAATCTTCCATTTGCAAGACCAACTAAAACAGATGTTGTTGTGGTTGGCATTGGTTTGAAAAACGTTGGAATATCATTTAAAAGCGCATTTGTAAGTATTCTTCTTGTTGCACTACTTGCTCCTAAATCGTATTTATAGATTTGGTAGGTAGGAGTTGCAGTTGTTCCATTAGCATATAATCTATCATTTGCACTATCTAAACCACATTCATTAACAAAATCACCATCATTTTGATTCGCGGCAATATCATAAGACCATCCTCCATTAATATTATATCTAGAATAATAATTATATACATAGGAAGCAATTACATATGCATCTGTATCTTCAATAAATTCCCAACAACCATCACCACCAAACAAATCAGTTGTAGCATTTGTTCCTGCCGCAGCATTTGACACATATTGTGACCCATTATCTTGCAATCCACCTATGAACCTGTTTACTGATGTTGATGCAGTATTAATATCTGCTTTATATACTTGTGTTACATTATAGTTATTGTTTCTAACACCTATTGTGGTTCCAGAATCATTTGAATAATAAACCCCTCCATCACATCCAAAAACAACTCTAGATGTTTGTGTTGGACAGAACGTCATTACATGATGATCTGAATGAACTCCATCTAACGAACCGTTATTTCCCGTCCAATCTGTTAACTGAGTCCACATTGAAGCTGCCGTTGCAGTAAAAGCTGTTGTTGTTCTAAAAATTTCAATACCTCCAACATATACCTCATTATCATTTGTTGGATTCATACCAATCATTAAATCATAAAAAGCTTGTCCACGAGTAAAATCTGAAGCTGCAGGTGGCTGATTTCCTGTACTTATTGGCAATGCTATTGTTGTGTTTACAGTAGCAAAACCATCTGTTGATCTTCTTATAAAAGGTAATCCTGTTCCATTATTCTCACACAATGCAAACATTCTATTTGCAGCAGTCTTTGATGCTACTAGTTGAACTCTACCTCCGTCTGTTGCCGTTGTAGAAAAATTACGAACTAAAGTCCAATCAGATCCTGTTGTACATTTATAAATTCTTCCTCCTCCTTCACCTGTCGCATAACTATATTTCGACCCCATGAATAAATTTCCAGTAAAATCAATTGTAAAACTATTTGGAGCTACAAATTTTGTTCCTGCTGTGCTATATAAAGAAGCATTCGTTTGCCTCACAAAATTAACCCCATCTGTACTTTTATATAGTCCAACTGTGTTTGAGCCTAAATAAGAATAGCCAGCGCCTCCTGAAGCTGAAGTAATTTCTTCAGTATACGCCATAGCATCCGCTCCAAAATAAACTTCAGTTAATCCTGTGCTTGGATTTCGCCAAGCTATTATATCTTGAATATAAGCAATCATATCACCAACAACAGTCGATGAACCCGTAAAGATAAGTTTCCACGTTACACCTCCATCAATGGATTTATATACTCCGTTACCATTGACAGCACCCCAAGTATATACTTCTCCAGTTCCAATATCCATGATGTTAGAATTTTGGGGATCTACTGTCATACAAGTTACGGCCATATTGCTCGGCACTCCAGAAACCTGTGACCAACTTCCAGCGGCACTAGTGATATCATTATTAACCCATAATCCACCGCTAACAGCTCCTGCAAATACTTTTGTAGTGCTGCCTGGAGCAAACATAACTACTCTAGTTCTTCCACCAACGTTATTAGGACCACGTTCAACCCATTGATTGTCCATACCGTCTCCTGGAACACGTCCTGACTCTAGTTGTTGATTTAATTCTTTTTGTAAATTTAAAGTAACTTCTGGAGTTGGTCGCCCTAAATTTGGGTCTGCCGTATATAACCATTCTTGCTCATTATATGCATTTGGAGGTAATCCTAAAGCTTTACGTTCTGCTTTTGGTAAACGCATTTTTTTTCTATACGGATGATAATTAACTAATTGATGGTATTTTTCTCTTAGTTTTTCAATAGAATCCAACTCTTTTTCAGAATATCTTTGAGAAGTTTGATTTACAATATTTTTCTCTACTGAAACAACATTGTGCTCTTTTTTATTAGAGTGAACAACTAAACTTTTGGATTTACTTTTTAATTCAGGGTTTTCAGTTTGTTTTTCTTGAGTGTCAAAAGAAATAGCATTTTTTTTAATAATTTCTTTTTCTTCAAACTTTGTAGCTAAAAAATAGCCTGTAGCCATAGCAGCTAAGAGGAAAAGGCTTACTCTAAGTAACTTTTTTTTCATAATGTAGTAATTTGGGGAAAACAAATATATCAAAAAGTCTTAATTAATTTTACTTTATTTCATAAAAACAAAGAATCCCAGATAAACTGGGATTCTTTGTTAGGTGTTTATATAGTTATTAATACACTACTTTTTTAGTGATAGTTTGACCATTAGTTAATGTAGTTTTCACAAGTAACGCTTGATTTGTAGCAGTTAGTTTAGAAACAATCATTTCTTTGTCGTTTACTTTGTCGTTGTGATATAGTTTTCTACCTAATACATCAAATATTGTAATTTCTTTGATGTTTTCAGTAGCAGTAATTGCAATACCATTTGTTGTAGTGTAAACTGTAATATTGTTTTCATTCACAAAATCTTCATTGGCTAATGTGTTTTTGTACACCACTTCAAAACGGTCTGTAAAAGTTCCGTCTTGTGTTGTGAACGAATAAGGTGTTTGTTTGACATCATGGATGCTATTGTTGTACTTGTCTTTAATAAATACATCTTGAGTTGTAAATAATCCATCAACATTTTCAATAGAAATAGAATATGTGCCTGGAGTTAATACTTTTAACCCTAATGCAACAACATCAGTATCTGTAAATGGCAAACTTCTTCCTTGGATTACATATTTATCAGTATTGATAATGTTAAACAGTGTTGGCTTAGTATCGTCCAAAACTTTTCCATCAATCATATTATCAAAACTATTTGTAGCTCCTTGCATGTAACCTAACAACATTTGATTGTATGATGTGTTTTCATCATTCAAATTGAACCAAATTCTATGTTTTTCAGCAACTGTTGTTGAACTCACTTGGTTTGTTGTTTTAAAGAATTGTGTGCTTGTTGAAGCATTTACACGTTGCGCATTGTTAAAATCAATGGCATCAGCTGCACTAGCTTGTACATAAAAACCTTGCCCTGTTTGAATTGTTCCGTTTGGAATTACAGCACTTCCAAAAGCAGCCGTACCTCCAAGGGTTGTATAAGCAGCAAAGTTGTTTTTGTGGGTAAACACCACCACTAGCCGCTGTAGTATTTGTCCAGAAATATAATGTTCCCACGCTTGTATTATCTGCTAAGAAAGTATTTGCATTGATAGGAGAAGCGTATGGATTTCCTAATAAGTTATAACCTGCACCAATACTTTGATTTACAACTCCATTTGTAGGAACTCCCGTAAATTGACCATTATAAGCAGAAGCAACAGTTGATGACCAAGTATTATCAACGCGAATCATGTATCCTTTACCTGCCAAGAAATTATTAGTTGGTGTAACTGATTGATAAGCTGTTGGCGTTGTAGTTCCAGTATAAAGATATTGGTAAAAACGAGTAGCAACCGTGTTTGGTGAAAAAGCTAATAATTGTTGTCCTACTACTGGCGATGACCAAGCAGTATAGTCTTGACGAATCATTGGTTGTGAATTTCTTCTTACAATGATGTTTCCTGAATTTACTGCTGCATTGTCTATTTGGCGTAAAGCAGCATTGTTATTAATGGTTAAGCTTCCGCCTGTATTTACAGTAACACTTCCACCTACTATTAAAGTATGACCAGCATTGAAAACTACATTGGCACCACTATTAACCGTTACCGAACAAGCTTCTAAATCTCCAGTAGAGGTGTAGTTACCCGTAAACGTTACTGCAACATTACGCAATGGAGCGCCATTACTCCATGAAGAACCATTCCATGTGGTGGAAATTGTACCACAAGCAATTGGAGTTTCAACAACTGAATTATAACATAATTGAATAGTAAAACTATCAACTGTTCCTGTTCTTGTATCTGTAGTAGCAACTGCTGCCGCGAAAATCCAATTCCCTGCTGAATTCAATCCATCAAAACCAGTTAATGATGCTAATGGTCTCATATTTCCAAAATTATTTGTAGTCCCACATCCAGCAGCGGTTGCAGATTCATCATCAAAAGTTCCGTTCAAATTTGTAATTGCATTTGCGCAACTACCACCTTGAAACAAATCTACATCTACACTTTGAGGACTTCTAACAAATGCATACACTTGATTTCTTCTAACATGAGTAATAGCCGTTGTAATATTGGCATCCGAAATTGTAAAACTATCTGGTATGTTAATTGACCATCCAGCATAACTCCCTTGTGTGATAGTACCTGTTGTTGGTGTTCCTGTATAAGAATTACATACTTGTGAAACAGCATATCCAATAGCGAAATTTGTAGTATTTATTGCAAAAAAATCATTAGCGGTTGGTTCAACCATAATTCTACAATATGGAGCAAAAACATTTGGTATAGTTACCGTTTGAGTCCCATCATTAGGTGTATTTGCTACTAATGTGATTGGATAAGTATAACCTCCATCTGTAGAAAGTTTAATATTAACATTTGCTGCACCTGTCATTAAATTTGTATTATTAACAGTCCATGTAACTGTTTGTGTTGAGGCTTGAGGGTAATTAATCCCAGCGACATTTTGTGATGTTACCGCTAGTGGCCCTCTTGTATTTGTAAAAGTAACCACCATATCGTCACTTTCATTTGCTCCTCCACCTGGTTTATTATCTCTAACCGTGAATCTGAAATTCATTGTTCTATTAACCGTTGGAACTTTTTCCCATGCATTTCCATTAACACCATTTGCTAATAAATCTTCCATTCTTGGGAAAATTCTGATATTATCTGTTGACGGAATCCAAGATCTAAAAGCAACTCCAGTTGTAGCAGTAGTAGTTGGATTAGTAGTAGCAGCATTATTATCATCCATTTGTTCCCAAATATAAGTCAAAGCATCACCAGTATTAGCATCTGTTCCTATACCTGTTAATTTAAAAGGCGTTCCAATAGGTAATGTTTTGTCTGCCCCAGCATTTGCAGAATGAACCGCATTAGTAATAGGAATTATCGTTGGGCAAGATTTAGCCTTTATATTATTTGTAATTTGTTGAATTGAAACGGCATGAAAAAAAGCATCTGAATGAGGTTGCAAATCCGTAGCACCTGTAATACCCGCATATCCCATAATTGTTGAGCCTGAACCTGGTTCTACTTGAGCAATTGTCGCTTCATTACCACCAAATGTCCATGTATGATTTCCTCCTATTTGATGACCTATTTCGTGTGCTACATAATCAACATCGAAAAAATCACCTTCTGGAGTTGCATCTGCAGGAGAAGTTATTCCAGCCCCTTTATTTTCATCCGTTGTACTTGCTGTATCATTTGTACATATACAACCTATACATCCGGCATTTCCACCGCCTCCATCAGCTCCAAAAAGATGCCCAATATCATAAGCAGCATTATTAGCAGCTAATGATGTTGCAGGACCCGTTAAGTTTGAACTTAAATTATTTTGTAATTCTACATTCCAATTTGCCATACTTGCAGATGGAGAATATGGATCCGTTGCAGGATTATAGTAAATTACGTTTGTTGTTTGAGCCACAAGAACCATTGTAGCATTGAAATCCATTTCAAAAATTCCATTTACACGTGTATAAGTTGCATTAAATGCCGCCATAACTAAAGCAACCTGAGCAGAACTAGTTGCTCCAAAATAATTTGCATATTCTCCCGTACATGACTGAGCCATTCTAAATCTTCTCAAAGAAGCATCATCAGCATTATTTAAAATTTCATTTCCACCTTTATTAATTTCTGGACCAAATTCCTTTACAGCTTCTTCTGTTGTACAAATAAAGTTTCCAGCGGCTTTTGTAGATTTTGCTCTATCAAATAGAATTACTGTTTTGTAATCCATAGAAATAGGATCAATAATAAATGTTGTTTGCTCAGAACCAGAACGAATTATAGCACTTAGTCCGTTATAAGGCGATAGACTAAAACGGATAATTTTTGAAGGATCTTTTACTCCTTGACCAGCAAAAGAACGAATTTCAGGAAATTGCGCTTGAAGGCTTTCTTCAAAAGTTGACGCTTCAACAATTCTAAAATCTTCAAATTCCCCATTCGCAGAAGGAATAGACACTATTACTTCAGATACTCCAAAAAAGTTATCTCTATTGGGAACATTAACCAATTGTTTTTCGAATGTCTCATAATCAAATTCATACAACTTGTAATCAGTTGGTAAACTTGATCTTCTGATTTTTTCATGGGAAAAATTAAGTGATTTTTCTACTTGTTTCCAAGCTCTTTTTTCTTGTCCATACATAGATAATATAGCCAAGAAGAAAAACAATGATAGTATTGTTTTTTTCATAGTATTAGATTAGGGGGTTTTCTAAACACAAACATAATAAACTTATTTTAAATTACATAACATAGAATGAAATTTAAAATATAAAACCAGCTAGAATTTAGCTGGTTTTTTAAATATATGGTATTATTTTATTTAATAAATTGTCTTCTTAACAATCTTTTTACCATTTTCTAACGTGATATAAATTATTAAAGTACTGTTTGTTTTCAAAATAGAATTAAACTTAATATTATTCGAATCAATATTTTGTTCAGCAACTATTCTTCTTCCCAAGACATCAAATATTTCAACTTTTTGAATGATTTCATTAGTAGAAATAACTTCTATCATATCATTTGAAATTACATAAACAGTTTCATCAAAATTTTCAAAATCATCATTCCCTAGCGTTGTATTAGTATATCTTAAAACAAATCTATCATTAATTTGCCCTGCTATTGTAGTAAATGAATATGGATTTGCTCTTAAATCATGAATTATATTTAATAGCTTATCTTCTAAATAGATATCTTGACCTTGAGTAAATAACCCATCAACTTCTCCAATAGCAATTGTGTAGGTTCCAGCTGTTGAAATTTTAATTCCCATATCCACTTTATCGTTCACATCAAACGGAACTGATCTGCCTTGAATTGCGAAAATATCATTATTTAATATTGAATAGATATTTTGTCCGCTTTTATAGTCTGTAATTGCATCAAACATTCTATCTCTAGCTGTTGTTGCACCTGTAACATATGCTACTAAAGTTCTTGTAGTTTCATTTGTTGAACTAACCAAATCTAACCAAATTCCATGTCTTTCAGATGGAGCAATAGTTGTGTTTTTGTCTCCAGAACTCATTCTATAAAATTGACCATTTGAGTAATTTTTGTCTCGCATTGCATTATTAAACAAAGCTGTTGTTGATGTTGCAGCACCTGGATCCATTAAAACGAAGAATCCTTGACCACCTCCAACAACGCTTAGTGTTCCGGCTCCACTTGTTGCTCCAGAACCATTAATTGCAACATAATCAGCCGCAGTATAATTTGACACAAAATTGTTATAAAAAGGATCGGCTGTAGCACTACTAGGCAATGTACCATGAGTCCAAAGTCTTACAAAACCATCTAATTGTGGATTTGCTAATAAGAATGAATTAATACTTATTGCTGAAGGATATGGATTTCCTAACAAATTCCAATTATCATCAGTAGCTAATCGCATCACTCCATTTGGCCCTGCTGAGCCTGCTCCAATATCACTTCCTCTAGAAATTGCTGGAGTATAAATACCATTGTTTGGCACACCATTATTAAAATTAGCCACCCAGTTTTGGTTTACCGCATTACTAAAACCATTTGGTGCTCTCACAATAAACCCTTGACCTGCTGTCATCAATGAAGATGCATTTTGCCAATTTCCTTGACCTCCATTTGGATTTGCAACTGTTGGGTTCCATAACCAATGACAATAAGCTGGAGTTAATGGTGAAATACTATTTACATCAAATCCACTTACTGGAGAAGACCAATACACATAATCTTGAAGTTTTACTGAAGCTATTCGCTCATATGAAATATTTCCTGTATTAATTCCTAAATCATTAATTTGAACTAACGAGCCATTATTCAATACGTTTAATGTACCATTTACAGTGACATCATTTTGAATATTAAAATAACGTCCAGAAGTAATGGTTGCTGTAAACCCAGTATTTACTACAATACTACACGCATCAATATCTCCATTTGTTGTTGTATTATATGGACCATTAATTATTGCTAAAATTGTTAAGTTTGGAATTCCATTTGACCACGTTGTACCATTCCAAGTAGTTGATAATATTCTTAGTTGAGCTGCATCTGATGCTGCTGTACAGGTTCCATCTTGAATAACTGCGCAATAAAATTGATACCCATTGATGTTTCCTATAGCACCTGACAAATCTAATGTTGCAGTAGTAAATCCTGAAGCAGTAACACCTGCAAAAGAAACCGCATTAACAGCATTCCATCCTACAGCAACACCATCATTATAATACCATTGATATGTTAAAACACCAACACCTGAAGGGGTTGCAGTTACTGTAAAACTAGCAGTAGTTCCACAACCATTTACATCAGTTGGATTTGCAGTTACTGTTGGTAAATTATTTGGTAATGTGAACAATCCGATATCTGTACATGTTTCTGTTGAATTTAAAGTCCAATCTCCTGCGTTATACACAACAGACGGACCTGTCCCGCCAACATTTCTAGTAATTGTATATCCTATTTCATTCGGGCAATACACTACATCATGTTGTGCTCCATTTTTAGTTAATCTAATTTCATCATTTTCGTTAATTCCAGCACCAAGTGAAGTAAAATCATAAACAATAGTGCTACAAGGATTTGGTGAAGCATCACCTATTCGTAGTGTAAATACACTATACGGAGGCACAATTCCAGTTAAATCAATAGTTCTCGATGGAGTTACATCTCCGATATTTGCATAACGTTCTAATACATAATCCGTTCCAACTGCATCCAAATCAATTGCAACTGCTGTTGGATTATATAATTCCATATACCATCCATTCCCTCCATTTGAATCATAAACTTCAGAAATAATTAAATCTGTAAAAGCTGATGATGTACAAGACCCAGAGCTCTCAATTAATGTAAAGTTTGTAGCTGATTTAATTGAACATCCTCCTTCAATTAATGTTAGCTCTTGAATTACACCTGAAGCGGTTAAAGGAACTTCGACTAATAATGTTGTTGCATTTACATAAGTAACTACAGCTGCAATTCCATCAAAAGCAACTTGTGTTCCCGCTGTAAAACCAGTCCCTGTTATTGTTATTTCAGTAGCTGCTGGACCAGAAGTAGGAGTAAAGGAAACAATACTATGTGTTGGCACACATGAATTTATCACTTCAACTGTATAATCTTCTGTTGAACCATATGTAAATGTTCCACAAGGTGCAATTGTTGCTAATGTACCTGCTTCTCTTTGAACAATTCTCATTCTATAAAAACCTAAAGCCTGAGCTCCTGGTACTGTAATTGTGAAGTTTTGAATCACATTTCCAGCCGAAACAGCTACTAATGTTGTTCCTATTGTTTCATTTGCATCATCAAAATCTCCATCTCCATTCCAATCAATCCAAACACCTGCTGCACCATCATATTGAGTTCCATTACTACAATCTCCAAATTCAACACTTAAATTATATGACGCACCAACTTCTAAGTCAGCACTCATTGCTGTATAATTATTTACACCTGTAGTACAAACATCTGTTGTGTTATTAGAAATTGTATTATTTACCCCTACAAGAACAACGTTTTCTATTTCTGAGTCTAAATTAGATGTTGGACCTGAAGCACAATATGTCATAACTGGCGTACAAGTTACTTCAACCCCACTACTCCAGTTTAAATCATTTCTAGTAAAAATTTTAAATCTGTAGGTTGTTCCATTTGTCAAACCTGTAACAGTCACTGATGTTCCAGTATTTTTGTATACCGTAAACCCTCCATCAAAAGCAGAACCAGCTCCAAACAATGTGTTATCTGTATAAGCAGCTCCTGTTCCTGATGGAATTGCAGCTGTAAAAGTTCCATTTGTTGCAAAAACCAACACATTATCGCTACATCCTGTTGGAGCCGTCCAACTAATTGTTACCGATCCATTTTCACACACAGAAGTCATTGCACCAGTTACATTATTTGGTGTAGCGCTTTGTATTGTATGCGTACCACTTGCAAAGGCAGTTCCTGATTTATTACCTAATACAAATGTTAAATCAGCAGTTGTAATTGCATTAACCACTATTGTGTTTCCATCTGTAGAAGTACAAGGTATATCTGTTGTAATAAAGAAATAACCTGTTGTTCCTGCGTTTATAACCTGTGTGAAAGCTGTAAAAGTATGTGAACCAACTCCTAATGTAGCAGTTTCATTTTCAATATTGGAATCTACACCACTATTAAATATTGCGTCTGTTGAATACCATAATTTAAAATTGGTAATATTTGAAGCCGCATAAGTTCCAGATGTATTAAAAACCACATTATTAAGTGTCGCATTTGCACCTGTAACACTTAAATCAAAAGCATAGCTAACATTATTAGTAGTTCCTTGTGTTATAGTTGAAGCGGCTACAGCTGGATTTGCAGAATTTAAAACGATATTGGGTGTGATAAATCCATTTCCTTGAATCGAATAATTATAAGGATTTTCACTTGCATCATCATTTACTATTGATATTGTTGCATCTCTTAAACCAACCGCAGATGGATCAAAAGTTACTTGAAAAGTTGTTGAACTACCTGCAGCAACTGTTGCAGATGGTAAAGCAGTCACGGTGAAATCAGCTGAGTGAACACCTCCAATTGTAATAGCCCCAATATTTAATACCGCAGTTCCAATGTTTTGAATAGTAAATGTCTTAACAATAGTTCCACCCGCTACATCAGCAGAACCAAAAAAGGTATCATCTCCTGCTATTGGAGTTGCATCTCCATCAATAATTGTTACTGCATTTCCTTGTACATTGATTTCAGGCATTGCAGGCGCACATGAAGAAGAATGCATTCCTAAATCAGCAATATAATCCGTAGCATAACCTGTCCATTCTGTTGCTGGATTAAAAGCATCTGCTCCATTAGCATCTCCTATTTGAATGGCAAAATTTCTAATAATTGTGTTATCGGCAGTTGATTGATTTCCTGCACCCCATTCTGATCCTGGGTCAAGTCCTATTTGACCTACAATATCAATATTAACACCTGACTTTCTTAAAGCAATTGCATCATCCCCATTAAAAGTCATTCCTCCAGTTGTTTGATTAGACAATGCTAAAATAGCAGCAGAAGAAGCAGAATTACTAACCACATGAGTTCCATAAGCAGGTATTGTTCCAGATAAAGCAAAAGTTGCTGATACCGTTGCACTACCATTATTATAGTAAGCTAAGTCATAAGTAGCTAAATTAATTGGAGCTGCTGTTGGATTATAAATTTCTATAACCTTATTATTGCTACTTCCTTCAATATATTCTGAAATAAATAAGTCAGCACAGTTTAGCACTGCTGCTGTTGCTGTTGCGGTAATAGCAAAATCATAAACTCCTTCATTGTTGTCGTTATTGATAATAGTAACAATATCATTAAAAGATCCAGCCACAGCACTATTAAAGGTAACTGTAAAAGTTGTTGAACTTCCTGCTGTAATAGTAGCTGGTAAAGTAATGCCACCTATTGTGAAAACTGCACCAGTTCCTAATGTAATATTTGAAACTGTTAAATTAGAATTTCCAGTATTTTGAATAGTGAATGTTTTAACAATATTAGTAGATACAACCACACTTCCAAAGTTTGTGTCATCTGCTAATATTGGTGTAGCGTCTCCATCTGAAATAGGAGTTGCATTACCTAAAAGATTAATTTCTGGAGCGGTAACTGTTAAAACTCCATTTACATTAGTAGTTCCATTCCAAAAACCACCATTATATCCTCCATAACGATAAGCACCCGTTCCTAACTGAAAACGAGAAGCATAATAATATGTTCCCGCAGGAAGAGCCGAACCAATTTCTAATTGAAACTCATCATTATTTCCTGATTGTACATTAAATGTTGCTGGCAACCATGTCCAAGCCGCTAAACTAGGATCATTATCTGTTGTGTTGTACCCTATCCAAGCTTGAATTCCTGAACCAGCACCAGCGGCTTCAGTAACACCAGGCTCATACACTTGAGCATAAACTGTAAATGGTGCGCCCGCAGCAATTGTTCCATTCGCAGGAAATTGCACATTACAATAATCAACTATAGATGGATTAACCGTTAAAACTCCATTTACATTGGTAGTTCCATCCCAAAAACCACCATTATATCCTCCATATCTGTATGGCCCACCATTTAATTGAAAACGAGAAGCATAATAATATGTCCCTGGTGTCAGTGGTGTACCAATATCAGCCATTAACTCATCATTATTTCCAACCTGAGTATTAAAAGTTGCCGGAATCCAAGTCCAACCAGCAGTACTAGGATCTGTATTTGAAGTACTGTAACCTATCCAACCAGAAATTCCTGTTCCTATACCAGCTGCTTCAGTAACTCCAGGTTCATAAGCTTGTGCATAGACGTTGAAAGCTCCTCCTTGTGTAATTGTACCGTTTGGCGGAGATTGTAAATTACAATAGTCTACTGCATCTGTAATAGCTAATACTCCTTGAACCTTAAAATCATCTACTACCCATCTCTCATTTACTGAATTATTTAATAATGAAATTCTAAACTTTAGATTTGTAGAAGCTGGTAAATTTGTAATTTCAATATTTGAATACCCATCAATGGTCCTTGATCCGCCACCAGCAGGTGCAAAATCTACAGGAGTTGCATTACCATCATAAGCCGTTGTTGCAACTCCAGTTGCAGTATACGCCCAATAAGCATTATTATTTCCTAAAATTCTCTCTGTACTGTACCAGTTTGTCCCTCCATTTGGACTTACCTCAATAGTAACAATATCTCCAGCATCTACACCATTACCTGTTGAAGCAATTGAAAAAGAAGCTAATTTGAATGACATTGTAATAGAAGTATAACCCAATGAATTTATATCATTTGACAATAATGTTGCCCCGCCATTTGACAATCCTCTAGAATGCGTTCCCTCGGAAGCAAAAGGAGAAGATGCAGGTCTATCCCCGGTACCGGAGTTCCCTGTATAATATGCACCGCCAGGCAATATAAACAGCGATGTAGCATTATTTAAACCATCTGAAACAATGGTAAACTGTCCCCAGCTCAAAGCCGAGAATAATGTAGTAATCAGAAGTAATCTTATTTTCATAATTATATAGGGGGTATCTAATTATTGCCTCTTTTATTTAAAAAAAAGCTGGCTAATTTATGCAAATTTATTTGATAATCAGTATTTTTGTTAATAATCTTGCTTAAGAAATCGTTAAGAAATTGAAAAACAAAAACGCCGAAACTCTTTCCGTTCAACAAATACAAGGGAAACTGGAATATTATTGTGCTTACCAAGAACGCTGCTATAAAGAAGTTGAAAAAAAATTATATTCCTATAAAATTTCACCTTCCGAAAAAGAACAAATTTTAATTTATCTCATCGAAAATAATTTCATTAACGAAGAACGTTTTGCTCAAAGTTTCGTTCGCGGCAAACACAATTATAAATTTTGGGGTAAAAACCGCATTATAAATGAATTAAAGTTCAGAAATATCTCTTCTAAAATTATTGAAATTGCTTTAAAAGAAATCCCTGAAACAATTTATTTAGAAAATTTTCATGCATTAGCTGAAAAAAATTGGGAAAACAGTACTGAACGAAAAGGACAAAAGAAAAACAAAAATTTGTTGACTTTTTATTGCGTAAAGGCTACGAAACCTCTCTGATTTATGACAAGTTGAATGAATTAGACAATTAGCCAATAAAGCAATGTACCAATTAAAATCATTGACTAATTGTCTAATTGGCGCATTGACACATTAACACTATCTTTGCAAAAAAAAGACGAATATCTATGTTAGAAAATAAAGACCAAGCCAAAACCAGTTTATCACAGTTAGGCGAATTTGGCTTAATTGATCATTTAACCAAACATTTTACAATTAATCAAGAATCCACTTTAAAAAGTATTGGTGATGATGCTGCTGTGTTGGATTTTGGTACAAAAAAAGCGGTAGTTTCAACAGATTTATTAGTTGAAGGTGTTCATTTTGATTTGGCCTATATGCCGTTACGTCATTTGGGCTACAAAGCAGTTGTGGCTAATCTTTCTGATATTTGTGCAATGAATGCTAAGCCAACACAAATTACCGTTTCAATAGCCGTTTCGAATCGTTTTCCGCTTGAAGCGCTAGAAGAATTATTTGATGGAATCACTATGGCATCAAAAGTATACAATGTAGATGTAATTGGTGGCGATACTACTTCTTCGCAAAAAGGATTAATCATTAGCATTACTGCAATTGGTGAAGCAAATCTAGATGATATTGTGTATAGAAATGGCGCTCTAGTTTCAGATTTGTTAGTTGTTTCAGGTGATAGTGGTGCGGCTTACATGGGATTGCAAGTATTAGAACGCGAAAAACAGGTTTTCCAAGTAAATCCAAACAACCAACCTGATTTAGAACCTTATACATACTTAATTGAGCGACTATTAAAACCTGAGGCGCGCAAAGACTTTAAAGTATTGTTTGAAAAATTAGAATTTAAACCAACGTCAATGATTGATGTTTCAGACGGATTATCATCGGAAATTATGCATTTGTGCAAACAAAGTAATGTAGGTTGTAACATATATGAAGAAAAAATTCCAGTTGACCCACAATTAATTAATGTATGCGAAGAATTTAATTTAGACATTACAACTATTGCTTTAAGTGGTGGCGAAGATTATGAATTGTTATTCACAATAAAAATGGAAGATTATGATAAAATCAAAGGTAATCCAAACTTTACAGTTATTGGTCATATGACGCAAGCTAGCGAAGGTATGCATTTGGTAACCAGAGCTAACACAAAAATTGAATTAAAAGCTAGAGGCTGGAATGCTTTGAGTTAATTTTTTTTAAAATTCACTACTCAAACGCAACCTTTTTGCACATTTATCATCTACACAATAAAACCACTATGAAAAAATTATTCTGCTTAATTATTTTACTAAACGGATTTTTCACTTTTAGCCAAGATAATATTGAAAAAACATCAAAACCATCATTATTTGAAAAAAAACACGAAATCAAAGTAGGTGCAGTAAAACTATTAGCCGGTCCTATTTTTGAAGGTACGTATGAATATATTTATTCTAAAGATTTTACATTTGGGTCTTCTATTTTAATAAATCTTCAGAAAGAAAACAATTGGTTTGAAGATTTTTCTATTACTCCTTTTACTCGATTTTATTTCCAAGAATCAAAAGAATATGGCGCAAAAGGCTTTTTTGTGGAAGGATTTGTAAAATATTCTTCAGGGAGATTCAATGAATATGATGGGTCTAACACAAGGGAACATTATTCTGCTGGATTAATAGGATTATCTTTAGGTAAAAAATGGGTTAATCATTCTGGTTTGTTTTTGAACCAATAATAGGAATAGGTCGAACCATCGGAGACACTGAAAATACTCCAAATGCCCTTATTAGAGTTGATTTAAACATAGGATATAGATTTTAAATAAAACCCCAAATTTCACTTAAAATTTGGGGTTTTATTTAAAATCTTAATACTCAAATCTTATTACTTTGATTACATTTTCATCAACCAGTTTCTCATCGAAACTTCGTTGTTGATGATATCGCGTAATTCAGAAATCTTCACTCTATCTTGTTGCATTGAATCTCTGTGACGAATAGTTACGGTTTCATCTTCTAACATTTGATGATCAACTGTAATACAGAATGGCGTTCCAAGTGCATCTTGTCTTCTGTAACGTCTTCCGACCGCATCTTT
Source organism: Ichthyophis bannanicus (assembly GCA_033557465.1). Taxonomy (NCBI): domain Eukaryota; kingdom Metazoa; phylum Chordata; class Amphibia; order Gymnophiona; family Ichthyophiidae; genus Ichthyophis; species Ichthyophis bannanicus. The sequence continues at coordinate 340,028,835 of CM066039.1, forward strand.
TTCGTCATATGCTACATTGAAATCCCATTTTAAATCTTCGATGATTTTTTGAGCTAATTCTGGTAAACCATCTTTTTTAACTAATGGTAAAACAGCCGCTTTTGTAGGTGCTAAAACCGAAGGCAAACGTAAAACTGTTCTTGTTGAACCATCTTCTAATGTTTCTTCTTGTAGCGAGTTTGAGAAAACCGCCAAGAACATTCTGTCTAAACCAACTGAAGTTTCTACCACATAAGGTGTGTAGTTTGAATTAGTCTCGTTGTCAAAATATTGTAATTTTTTACCTGAAAATTGTTCGTGCGCTTTCAAATCGAAGTCAGTTCTCGAGTGAATTCCTTCTAATTCTTTAAATCCGAATGGGACATTGAATTCGATGTCAGCTGCAGCATTAGCATAATGAGCTAGTTTTTCATGGTCATGAAAACGATAATTTTCCTTTCCTAAACCAAGCGACAAATGCCAATTTAAACGTGTTGTTTTCCAGTATTCGTACCATTTCATTTCTTCACCTGGCTTTACGAAAAACTGCATTTCCATTTGTTCAAATTCGCGCATACGGAAAATAAATTGTCTCGCAACTATTTCGTTTCTAAACGCTTTACCCGTTTGAGCAATTCCGAAAGGAACTTTCATACGACCCGTTTTCTGAACGTTTAAAAAGTTTACGAAAATACCTTGAGCTGTTTCCGGACGCAAATATAAATCCATTGCATTTTCAGCAGAAGCTCCCAATTTTGTTCCGAACATTAAGTTGAATTGCTTTACATCGGTCCAGTTTTTTGAACCACTTTCTGGACAAGCAATTTCTAATTCTTCGATTAAGTCTTTAACATCGGCAAGGTTTTCTGTCTCTAAAGAACGCGCCATTCTTTCCAGAATTTCTTTCTTTTTAGACAAATATTCCATCACACGTGGATTCGTTGTTTTGTATTGTTCTTCATCAAATGAAGCACCAAAACGCTCACGTGCTTTGTCAATTTCTTTTTGTGCTTTTTGATTTAATTTTTCGGCATAATCCTCAATTAAAACGTCGGCACGGTATCTTTTTTTAGAATCTTTATTGTCGATTAATGGGTCGTTAAAAGCATCAACGTGTCCAGAAGCTTTCCACGTGGTTGGATGCATCAATATTGCAGCGTCTAAACCAACAATGTTTTCGTGCATTTGCACCATTGCTTTCCACCAATATTCGCGGATGTTCTTTTTTAACTCAACACCATTTTGTGCATAGTCATATACTGCACTAAGTCCATCGTATATTTCGCTTGACGGAAAAATAAATCCGTATTCTTTTGCATGCGAAACTACATTTTTAAATATATCATCTTGTTTTGCCATAATGCAAAAGTAAAAATAGGAATGGAATAAAGAAAAGTTTTTAAAGAATTAAATACAAATTATTTGTATTCGAAAATTGTAGAACCAATTTTAGTGAAATCACTGTAAATATTTATGATATAATTCCCTTTAATAGTTTTGTTTTTTTCTAGATCAACATAAGCACAAACATCTGTGTCTTTCTTATTGTAATTAACTTCAGAAATTGCACTAAATTGTAATCTTGCTCCTAAAGCATCTTCAACATATGAATTGTCTTTAGAAATAATTTGATTTTTAGGATTTACAACCTGAATGTATATTTTTCTTGACCCAGATTTGACAACGTCGTTTCTTTGTAAAGTATAACAAACTCTCAATTGCTGAATTTGTGAATTATTAGCTTTATACAAATCAGAATATATCTTTACTCCTTTAGCATTAATATTAGATGCAGATAATTTATAAAGATTTGCTTGACTAGTATTTTGAGAAGCTTTAGAATTATCAGCTATTGCTTGTTTCTTTTGAGCAATTTGAGTGTTTAACTCTTGAGCTCTTTTTGCATAAAAAACAATAGAGTCATTAATTGAACTAGCAGTTGAATTAATTTGTGAAGTTGATTCATCATTAATTGATTTAGAATCTATGTTCAATGCTATTAATTCTGCATTACGTTTTGATTCTTCACTCAATGAATCATATTTATGAAGTATTTCTCCAAGTTGACTTTCAAGAACTTTTATTTCTAATTCTGAATGCTCTTTAAATGTCGTTAACTCTTCTTTTACTTTGTAATATTTGACACTAAAAAACAACAATAACAACATCAAAATAATGATGCTGATTTTTGTAATTTTGTTTTTTCTAATTGCCATTTCTTAATATTGTATTACGAAAGTATTTAAAAATGTTAAATTTGTTTTGATAAATCGATAAAATGCTAAAAAACCTGATAAACTTACTTTTTCCTAAATTATGTAATGGCTGTAATTCTCTTTTATTACAAAACGAAAAAATAATTTGTACCGATTGCAGGCATCAACTTCCGCTTACCCAACACCATCTTTTAAAAGACAATTATACAACAAAAAAATTTTATGGCATAATCCCAATTGAATTTTCTTGCGCAATGCTTTATTTTCACAAAAAAGGTGTTGTGCAAAATCTAATTCACAATTTAAAATATAGAAACCATCAAGAAATCGGCACTTTTCTTGGAAATTGGTATGCAAATGATTTAAAAGAAATTGCAAAAGAACATGCTTTTTCTGAAATAATTCCAGTTCCACTCCATCAAAAACGCCTAAAAGAGAGAGGTTATAATCAAGTAACAACATTTTGTAAAGCGCTTTCAGAAAATTTAGAAATTGGTTACAATGAAACACTCTTATATAGAAATGTGTACTCAAAATCACAAACTAAAAAAAGCAAAGAAGCTCGAGCTGAAGTCAATAATTCTCTTTTTGACGTAAAATATACAACAGCAGATTCAGGTAAACATTTTTTGTTGGTAGATGACGTTATAACTTCTGGCGCCACATTAGAAGCTTGTGCAAGAGCTTTGTTAAAAATTCCCAATACAAAAATTAGCATTATTACAATTGCATATACAGATTCATAAAAATTACTAAAATTTTATGTTTAAAGCAATTATAGTTGTTATTTTGTAACTTCATTTTTAAAGACAATGACAAAACTTAAATATCTTGCCCTTTTATCTTGTACACTGTTGTTCTTTACAAATTGTGCAAAAAGAGGTACAATTACAGGTGGTAAAAAAGACACAATAGCTCCAAAAATAGTAAACAGTTACCCTGATAATTTTACAACAAATTTTAAAGGAAACGAAATAAAAATCAATTTTGATGAATTGATTAAAGTAAAAGACATCAACAAACAGTTGATTATTTCTCCTCCTATGAAAAAGCAACCCACAATTGTTCCTCAAGGAAGCGCAAGTAAATTTATTTCTATTAAAATAGCCGATACATTACAAGAAAACACAACTTACAGTTTCAATTTTGGTCAAAGTATAACTGATAACAATGAAGGGAATCCGTATTCTCAATTCAAATATGTTTTTTCTACTGGAAACTATATTGATTCATTAACTGTAGTTGGAAAAATCAAAGATGCTTACTTACAAAAACCCGATAATTTTGTAAGTGTTATGTTGTATGACGCCAAAACCTTTACTGACTCAACCGTTTACAAAGAAACTCCTTTGTATGTTACAAATACTTTAGATAGTTTGAAAGTAATTGCACTAGAAAATTTGAAAGAAGGAAATTATCACATAATAGCACTTAAAGACAAAGCTGGCAATAATAAATTTGATCCTAAAAGTGATAAAATTGCTTTTTTTAATGAACCTATTTCTATTCCTACTGAAACCATGTATGAATTAGAATTATTTGCTGAAAAAGTACCTTTCAAAGCTGAAAAACCTACACAAGAAAGCAATAACAAACTTTTCATGGCTTATGAGGGTGATGCCAAAAACATGAAAGTTTCTGCAAAAAAAGGTCAGGAAAACATTCCAATTAAATTGACAAAATTTCCACAAAAAGAAAAAGATTCTGTTCAATTGTTTTATCCAAACATAGAATTAGATTCGTTAGATATAACCGTTGAAAATGGAAATTATAGCAAAACCTTTACTACAAAATTTAAAAAATTAAAAGAGGCTGATAGTTTAAAAATTGATAGTAAAATACAAGGCGTTTTAGCTTTTAGAGAGCAATTTTCTTTAATTACAGCAACACCTATAAAATCAATTGATAATTCTAAAATAGTCTTAAGAAATAAAGATTCTGTTGCTGTTGCATTTACATCTAAATATTATGAATACAATCAAGAAATTCTTTTTGATTTTGTTAAGGAAGAAGACCAAAAGTATAGTTTAGAAATTTTGCCCGAAGCAATTGTAGATTTTTATGATGATAAAAACGATTCTTTACAGTTTGATTTCAAAACAAAACTATTTTCAGATTATGGAAATTTAAAAGTAAATCTAACTGGTGTGAAACGATTTCCATTTATTTTAGAAGTGCTTGATGATAAAGGCGAAATATTTTATTCAAAAACTTCGAGTAAAGAAACTTCAATAACCTTTGAAACAATTGAACCTAAAATATACACTTTGCGAGTTATTTATGATGACAATGCGAATGGTGTTTGGGACACGGGTGATTACTTAGCTAAAAAACAAGCCGAAGAAATTATTTATTTTTCAAAACAAATTGACGTTAGAGCGAATTGGGATGTAGAACAAGATTTTGATTTAGATTAAAGAAATATCATCTCTATCATTTAAAAAACTAAATTTTTCACGCGCTTCTAGCTGTGCTTGTTTATCTAAATTAATAATATAAACACCTGATTCATTTTCACAATTTATCACTTGATTTCCAAGAAAATCAATTACCTGCGAATGTCCTGGGTATTCCAATTTATTGGCATCTTCACCTATTCTGTTAACTCCAATCGTGTAGCACATATTTTCTATGGCGCGTGATTTTAATAATGTATCCCAAGCATTAATTCGTGGCTTTTGCCAATTGGCAACATACAATAGTAAATCGTAATTTTCAACATTTCTAGCAAAAACAGGGAAACGTAAATCGTAGCAAACTTGCAAGCAAATGTTCCAATTTTTATAGTTTACAATAACTTTTTCAGTTCCTTTTGTGTAAACTTTATCTTCTCCAGCTAAAGTAAAAAGATGTCTTTTATTGTAAAAATCTATTTAACCACTTGGATGCACAAAAACAAATCGATTATAAAATTTACTGTTTTCTGAAATTACCAAACTTCCACAAATAGCGCAATTTTTTTCTAAAGCTAATGATTTCATCCAATTTATAGTTTCTCCTTCCATAGTTTCAGCTACAGCCGATGGATTCATGGTAAAACCAGAATTGAACATTTCGGGCAATACAAATAAATCAAATGATTCGTCTTCATTCAAAAAATATTCTTCGATATATGTTCGATTGACCTCTGTATTTTCCCAAGCTAATTTGGTTTGAAAAAGTGCTATTTTCATTGGATAAAATTTTATTAAAAATACAAAAAAACGCATCCAAAAAATGGATGCGTTTTGGTTTATTATAAAATCTCTTAATTTATTCAATTATTTTATAATCAAAACTACCAGACACTTGGTGTGAAACAATTGTTCCATTATTAGTTGTTAATTCAAATGTACCATGTAAAATATTAGTCACAGAATCATAACTCAAAATTACAATTTTCCCACTTGTTGTATTAACTGTTTCATCAACATTGTTAATCTTAATTTTCATCTTTGCAAAAAATTCATCAACTTGAATTGAACTTCCAAAAGAATGTTCTCCCAATGTCATATTTTCCTTAGGTATGGCCAAAAAAATTTCTATTTTTTTATTCTGAATTGGCAACCTTGATGAAACATTATTATCATAATAACCATACAACAATTGATTAGACACTCCAAACTCTCCACCCGTAGGATTACTTTCGTTGCTACCATCAACTGTTCTTAAACTAATAGACTCTCCATCTATTACAGCATTCATTGTAATAATAAAATTATCATTATTATTACCTCCATTGTTCACTGAATCTGAATCAGAAGAACATGAAATAAAAGCAAAACTTGCTACAAATAAAAAGAAGAAATTATTTATTGTTTTCATGATTAATTATTTTATAGATGCTTTTAAAAATTCTCTGTTCATACGAGCGATGTTTTCTAAAGAAATACCTTTTGGGCATTCGATTTCACATGCTCCAGTGTTTGTACAATTTCCGAATCCTTCTTCGTCCATCTGACGTACCATGTTTAAAACACGTTGTGTAGCTTCTACTTTACCTTGTGGTAACAAAGCGTATTGAGATACTTTAGCTCCAACGAATAACATCGCAGAACCATTTTTACAAGTCGCAACACAAGCTCCACATCCAATACATGCAGCTGCTTCAAAAGCTTTGTCTGCATCGTCTTTAGGAACTGGAATTGAGTTAGCGTCAATCGTATTTCCTGAAGTGTTTACTGATACGAAACCGCCTGCTTGCTGAATTCTATCGAAAGCAGTTCTATCAACCACTAAATCTTTGATTACTGGGAATGCTTTACTTCTCCAAGGTTCGATGTAAATAGTATCACCATCGTTAAACATTCTCATGTGTAACTGACAAGTAGTAATTCCTGTATCAGGTCCGTGAGCACGTCCGTTGATGTATAAAGAACACATTCCGCAAATACCTTCACGACAATCGTGATCAAATGCTACTGGCTCTTTCTTTTCGTTAATTAATTGCTCGTTTAATTGGTCTAACATTTCCAAAAACGAACTTGCAGTAGAAACATTATCTAATTTATAAGTTTCCATGCTACCTTTTGAACTAGCGTTCTTTTGACGCCAAATTTTAAGGTTTATATTGATATTTTTTGCTGCACTCATAATCTATTATTTGTAATTTCTAGCTGCAATTTTAATTTCTTCGTATTTCAATTCTTCTTTGTGAAGTTCTTCTTTGCTTATGTCATCACCTTTATATTCCCAAGCTCCAACAAATTTGAAGTTTTCGTCATCACGTAATGTTTCACCTTCTGCATCTTGATATTCTTCACGGAAGTGACCTCCACAAGATTCTTTACGTTGTAAAGCATCCATTGCCATTAATTGACCTAGTTCTATAAAATCTGCAACTCTTAATACTTTTTCTAATTCTGTATTAAATTCATCTGCACTTCCAGGAACATAAACATCTTTGTAGAAATCTTCTTTTAATTGAGCGATTTCAGCAATAGCTTCTTTTAAGCCAGCTTCATTTCTTCCCATTCCTACTTTATTCCACATAATTAAACCTAATTTTTTGTGGAAATAATCAACTGATTTTGTACCGTTGTTGTTTAAGAATTTACTAATTGAATCTTTAACTCTTGCTTCTGCTTCTAGGAATTCTGGAGAATCTGTTGAGATTTTTCCAGTTCTAATTTCGTCTGCTAAGTAGTTAGAAATTGTATATGGTAATACAAAATATCCATCTGCTAAACCTTGCATTAAAGCCGAAGCTCCTAGACGGTTAGCTCCGTGGTCAGAGAAGTTAGCCTCACCCGCTACGAAACAACCTGGAATTGTAGATTGTAAGTTATAATCAACCCAAACACCACCCATAGTATAGTGAACTGCTGGGTAAATTTTCATTGGCGTTTCATAAGGAGTTTCATCCGTGATTTTTTGATACATTGTAAACAAGTTACCATATTTCTCTTCTAACCACTGTTTTCCTAAAGCTGTAATTTCTTCAGCAGTTGGATTATGATTTCCTTTAGCGTAAGCTGCTTGTTTTCCTTTATTTTGAATCTCAGTAGAGAAATCTAAGTAAACACCTTCGTTAGTATCATTAGCTTCAATTCCGTAACCAGCATCACATCTTTCTTTTGCTGCTCTTGAAGCTACGTCACGAGGTACTAAGTTACCAAACGCAGGATATCTTCTTTCTAAATAGTAATCTCTATCTTCTTCAGCAATTTGTGTTGGTTTTAATTTACCAGCTCTGATTGCTTCTGCATCTTCTTTTTTCTTTGGAACCCAAATTCGTCCTGAATTACGTAACGATTCTGACATCAACGTTAATTTAGATTGATTTGTTCCGTGAACTGGAATACATGTTGGGTGAATTTGTACATAACATGGATTTGCAAATAAAGCTCCTTGTTTGTGAACTTTCCATCCAGCAGTAACATTACTTCCCATTGCATTTGTAGAAAGAAAATATACATTTCCATAACCTCCAGAAGCAATAACTACAGCATGAGCCGAATGTCTTTGAATTTCCCCTGTAATTAAATCACGAGCAATAATTCCACGAGCTTTTCCATCAACTTTTACTAAATCTAACATTTCGTGACGGTTGTACATTTTTACACGTCCTAGTCCGATTTGTCTTGATAAAGCAGAATATGCTCCTAATAAAACTTGTTGTCCTGTTTGTCCAGCTGCGTAGAAAGTACGCTGTACTTGTGTTCCACCAAACGAACGGTTATCTAACATTCCGCCATATTCGCGAGCAAAAGGAACCCCTTGTGCAACACATTGGTCGATAATATTTCCTGAAACTTCTGCTAAACGGTGAACGTTTGCTTCACGTGCACGGTAGTCACCTCCTTTAATAGTATCCTATAAAAGACGGTACACACTATCACCAGCATTTTGATAATTTTTTGCTGCATTAACTCCACCTTGAGCAGCAATTGAGTGTGCTCTACGAGGCGAATCTTGAAAACAAAATGCTTTTACATTGTACCCCATTTCTCCAAGAGAAGCAGCAGCCGAAGCTCCAGCTAAACCAGTACCCACGACAATAATATCAATTTTTGGTCTATTATTTGGAGCAACTAATTTTAAATGGTCTTTATGATTGGTCCATTTGTCTTTTAATGGCCCTTCTGGTATTTTAGAATCTAACTTCATAATATATACTGATGTTGATTATTTTTTAAAGTGTAAGATAACTGGAATGATTGCAAACAATAACGGAACTACAATTGCAAAAGCCTTCCCGAAGAATTTAATTGCTGGAGTTAATTTTGAACTGTTAGCCCCCAAAGATTGAAAAGCACTTTGAAAACCATGCCATAAGTGAAAAGCTAAAGCCAACATTGCTAAAACATATCCTATTGTAAAATACAACCCATATTTAGCATCTTTAAAGAAATCAAGAGTTAATTTATATAAATCTTTATACAAATCTGCAGTTTTAACATCTGCTTGACTATAATGCAATTCTGTTCTATTCTTAATAACAAATTGCTTAGGCATCATTCCTTGCTCAAGCTTTTCACCTTCTTTTGCAACTTGCTCAACAGGAAAATATTGGCCAACTTGAGTTCCAACATAAAACACTTGTTTGTTTCCTTGAACTTCAATAGTCTTTGTCATTAAAGGCATATTTTTGTCAAAATGCATTTTTGCCCAAAAATTCACCATGTGTGTAGCAATAAAAACCAAAATAATAGTTCCTAAAACTGCCATGTTTCTAGAAGCAAAACTACTTGAAGAACCATCTGTTTTAGCATAACCAATTGGTCTAGCTTTTTTGTTTTGGATTGTTAACAATATTCCATCAATAGCGTGGAATAAAATAGAAATGTAAGTTAAATAAGAAAGTAATTTTACTGCCGGATTGGAAGTCATAAACAACGCATACTGATTGAAATTCAACGCATTGTTAGGAACAAGTAATTGAAGATTTCCTGCTAAGTGACCCGCCAAAAACAAGCATAAAAATAAACCCGTAAGAGCCATCCAATATTTCTTTGCGATAGATGACTTTAAAAGTGCTGATTTTGCCATAATTTTATTTGATTGTAATAGTTTTATAAAAATCAAAACAAAAATACAGCTATTTGAAATTAACTACAACCTTTTAGAGCTAATTTATAATGAATTTAAAATAATTTAACTTCTGTTGAATATCAACAAGTTATGCAGTTTAAAAAGTGCTATGTATATTATTTTTACGAAATAATTATTTTGTATAGCTTGGAATTAACCCTCTTAATCCCATATCTACAACATTTTCACCTATTGAAGGTTCATACTTACCATCAGCTGTTACTTCTTGCCATTCAAAACTGTTGTTGATTGATAATGAAAGTGTTACAACAACATCTCTTGACTCATTGCCATTAATAACTAGATTCTCAGTGAATTTTCCTGTTACCACACAAGATCCAGCAGGAATTGGCGATGTGCTAGCAATAGGATTTGGCACTGTGGTTGCTCCAGCTGGGGCTTGACCTGAAGTTGCATAAGGAAAATCATTCAGCGCAAACGCCCAATATCCTTGTAAACGATTTGCATTTACTGGAAAAGAATTACTACCAATCGAATGTGTATTGATATAGGTGTTATAACCAACAAAACTAGCCAATCTTCCGTCGTAATCTACTCCATTATTTCTAACTGAAATATTATAATCTTGGTAAGACAATGAAACACGAACGTACTCATAATTTCCTTGAGCTACTTGGCTCAATGGGATTTTTAAAAAAGCCTCTCCTTCACCCACAATAACCGCTTGATCAAAATCTATTGCAACTGCTCCACCTTCAGTCGTTTCAGGCGCATGGTACAAAACTGTTCCATCTCCTAATTGTGTAAAAGCTGTTGGTGCTAATTCGAAATAATGTGCGGAAATAAAATTGAAATCAGGAGATTGTGCAGCATTACCTGGCGCAACACTAGATGGTTGTCCTAAATTATTCAAACGTACCTGATTTGGATCGAATCTGAATTTAATAATTAATTGCGGTTCTTCTTGCTTATCATCTAAGTCTTCGCATGAGAAAAAAGAAATTCCCGCAAATATTATGGTGATTAAAACTACAAATTTTTTCATTTATCAATGGTTTTATTAAAGACGAATTTAATACGTTTTTGTTACATCTTCATCTATAACGAGAATAAAGTCGGCTTTATTATAATGTTCAGCTTCTAATTTTAACAAATCTTTTTGTTCTACGGTTGCAATTGTTACAATTTTTATGCCAGAGTCGTATTTTTTCAGATACCAATTTATCCCTTCATAGTTGTCTGAATGGTAAGTTCCGTTGTAATGAACAAAAACACTGTTCTCTTTTCGGTTTTTATTGATAAAATAAGCCATCGTAGCATCTTTTATAGCCTGAGCTTTTGGCATTTTATCACCTGCATGACCTCCTTGCATTTGCATCATACTTTGATAACCCGGCAAATTCACATCAAATTCAATTGGTAATGGTGCTATCCAAGATTTTTCTTGAACCGAAAGTGAATCCAAAGCCACCAAATCTTTTTTAAATACTAACGAAGCATATCTTCGAGGCACATTTGTAGCGATAAAATTAATTTTTTTCTCCTTTGCAAAATCGACTAAAGGCTTATAATCGGTTTTATAATTTTTCCAAAGTCGAGCGGTAGAATCTAACTGTTTTTGATTAATTTCCCCATCTAAATATTGATTTAATTGTATTTGATTATCTGCTTCTAGCATTTCCGCTCCTAAAACCAATTCTCTCTTTTCTGCTAAATCCTTCGTAAATTCTAATTGCAACCAATGCACAACTGAATTATCATGATATTCACCAAACAAAACAACATCTGATTTTTCTCCAGCTTTTAAAACTTTTTCATAGGATGACTTTTTGCCATTTTTATCAAAAATTTGATATGCTTTTTTCTCTTGAGAAAATCCAATTATTGTGGCAAACAAAAAAAGTTTGAATACTATTTTTTTCATAAGTTTATTTTTTAGGTGCATTAACTTCAAACGATTTAATTGATAAATATTTATCTTTTGAAACCGTTACTTTATATTTACCAACGGGCAAATAAAACTTCTTGTTCTCCGCCAATTTGATTTTGATTTTTTTATCTTTTTTATTCCATTCTTCAGCCGACTTATTTGAAACTGAATAATCATAAGTAAATGTATTCAATCCTTTTTTAGCTTCTACTGTTTCTTTGTAAACTATCATCCCAGCTTCATTTGTAATCGAAATAGCTACAATTCCATCTATATTGGTATAAAACCAAATTTTTTGTGTAGGCTCGGCTACTTCTCCCCAAGCATATCCTCTACTTCCCCAGCGCTCCGATTTAATGCGGTCATTCAAGTCAAACAAATATAATGTTTTATTCAAAACATCAACCGAAAGCGCTTGCACTTTAGAAACATCCATTTTATAAATCGAACGACCATGAGTTCCAACAATTAATTCTTTCGCTTTGTTTTGAATTACCGCATCATGAACTGCAACATTCGGTATTCCGATTGAAAAATCTTGCCAAGTTATTCCTTTGTCTAATGAAATAAATAAGCCATTATCAGTTCCAACGTATAAAATGTTTTCATTTTCAGTATCTTCAACAATTACATTAACTGCTTGTGTTAATCCATCAGAAATAGCCGTCCAATTTTGCCCATAATCTTCCGAAACAAAAACGTAACTTTTAAAAATATCATTTCGATAACCATTCAAAGTTGCATAAACTCTTTCTTTTTTGTGAGACGAAGCCACAACTCTTGAAACCCATAAATTTTGCGGTAAATTTCCAGAAATCAATTGCCAAGAAACGCCACCATCTTTTGAAACGTGAATTTTTCCATCATCAGAACCAGTATAAAGTAAGCCGAACTGGAATTTACTTTCTGAAATAGTCGTCAACGTTCCAAAAGCTACATTTCCTTCTTTTGCTCCATTTGTTAAATCTTCTGAAATCTTTTCCCAAGTTTCGCCTTGATTCATAGAACGATGCAAGAAGTTAGAACCCATATATAAAATATCTTGGTTGTGCGAAGACAATAAAATCGGTGTTTGCCAATTAAAACGATACGGTTTTTCTTCTTTTGAAGCTTTTGGAGAAATAAAATCAAACTTGCCTTCTTTTTGATTGATTCTGTAATAGTTTCCAAATTGATAACCCGTAAAAACCACATTTGGATTGCGACTATCAATTTGAATTTGCATTCCATCGCCACCAATTAATTCTTGATACGGATATTTTCCTTCTTGGTGCCAAGCTACACTTTTTTCATAATCACTATTTCCGAACCATACACCATTATCTTGTAACCCTCCATAGACATTATAATTTTCTTGATAATCTACATTCACTGCATACAATTGACCAACTGCTTCATTATTACATTTTATCCAATGTGCTCCATTATCGTACGAAATATTTACACCACCATCATTTCCATTAATGATATGATTCGGATTTTCTGGATTGACCCAAGTTACATGATGATCGGCATGAACGTTTTCTTTTGAAATCGCCGTGAAAGTTTTTCCGCCATCTTCCGAAAACAACAACGGAACACCTCCAATATAAACACGATTTTGATTATTTGTATCCAATGAAATGTTTGCAAAATAGTAACCATACGTATAAAACATATCATCAATATACTTTTCATGAGTACGCTTCCACGATTTTCCTCCGTCTTCTGATTTGTATAATTCACAACCTATTACTTCCGTTTGAAACAAAGCTTCATTAGCATCTTTCGGCTTATCTACTTTACTATTAGGTCGTTTATTTTGATTATCTACCACAGCATAAATCACATTTTCATTGAACATAGCCAAACCAATTCTTCCCACACCTTCATTAGCAGGAAATCCGCTTTCTTTTGTGGAAACTAATTTCCACGAAGTTCTGCCATCTTCACTTTTATAAATCCCTGATTTTTCGCCATCTCCATCAAAATGCCACGCTTTTCTATCTTTTTGCCAAGACGCCGCAAACATGATTTTAGGATTGTTTTTAGAAACAGCTAAATCAATAATTCCAGCATCTTCCGCTACAAACAAAGTTTGTTTCCAAGACTTTCCGCCATCGGTTGACTTATAAATTCCTCGTTCTTTGTTGGTTGTGTATAAATGTCCAACAGCAGCGACTACAATTTCATTCAAATTGCTTGGGTTGACCCAAATTCGGCTAATGTGATGCGAATCTTTTAATCCTAAATTTTCCCAAGTTTTGCCTTTATCGGAAGATTTTAAGACCCCAACTCCGGCATAAGACGAACGCGAAGCATTCTCTTCACCCGTTCCTACCCAAATGGTTCCCGAATTCCAATCCACCGTAACTGAACCACAAGTCACTGTTTCTGCCGAATCCATCACAGGAGTGAAAGAAGTTCCGTTATTATTGGTATACCAAAGTCCGCCTGTAGCATAAGCCACGTAAAACTCCGTTGGGTTTTTTGGATTTACCGCCAAATCTACCACACGACCACTCATGATGGTTGGTCCGATATTTTTAGCTTCGACTTGATTAAACAACGAATTTTGAGCAATTGTTGATTGCACAATCAATAAAAACAGGATAGTAATTTGCTTCATCTCGAAAAAATTTGTTGAAAATTAGCCAAAACATTGCACTTCTACAAAATTTCTATTGCTTTTAACAACTTTTCATTTTTATCTTTTTATTTTTGAAAATCGAAAAAAATCACACACCATGAAATACCATCAAATAGACCGCGATTTATACGTGAAAAACAGAGCAAAATTCACAGCTCAAATGAAACCTAACAGCGTTGCGGTATTCAATTCAAACGATATTTATCCAGTAAGTGCTGATAGCACATTGCCTTTTGCACAACATAGAGATATTTTATATTTATCTGGCGTAGACCAAGAAGAAAGTATTTTATTGCTTTTTCCAGATGCTCCTTACGAACATTTGAAAGAAATTTTATTCTTAAAAGAAACGAATGAGCACATTGCGATTTGGGAAGGCGAAAAACTAACCAAAGAAAGAGCATTTGAAGTCTCTGGAATTAAATCGGTGATTTGGTTACAAGATTTCCACAAAACGTTGAAAGAAATCATGGCGTATGCCGATACCATTTACATCAACACAAACGAACATTACAGAGCGGTTATCGAAACCGAAACTCGTGAAGCACGTTTTATCAAATGGTGGAAGGAAAATTATCCAGCACACAAAGTAGAAAAATCGAATCCTATTTTACAAAGATTGCGTTCGGTTAAAGAAAGTGAAGAATTGGATTTAATCCAGAAAGCATGTGATATTACTGAAAAAGGTTTCAGACGTGTTTTGAACTTCGTAAAACCAGGCGTTATGGAGTACGAAATCGAAGCCGAATTTGCGCATGAATTCCTAAGAAATCGTTCGAAAGGTTTTGCTTACACACCCATTATTGCTTCTGGAAACAATGCGAATGTGTTACATTATATCGAAAACAATCAACAATGTAAAGCTGGCGATTTGATTTTATTAGACGTTGGTGCAGAATATGCGAATTATTCAAGCGATATGACACGTATGGTTCCAGTTTCGGGTCGTTTTACAGATAGACAAAAAGCAGTTTATCAAGCGGTTTTAAATGTGAAAAACGAAGCTACAAAAATGTTGGTTCCAGGAACATTATGGAAACAATATCATGTAGAAGTGGGTAAAATCATGACTTCAGAATTGCTTGGTTTAGGATTAATCGACAAAGCCGATGTACAAAACGAAAATCCAGATTGGCCAGCATATAAAAAATATTTCATGCACGGAACGTCTCACCATATGGGATTAGACACGCACGATTACGGTTTATTACACGAACCAATGCAAGCCAACATGGTGTTCACGGTTGAGCCAGGAATTTATATTCCAAAAGAAGGTTTTGGTATTCGTTTAGAAGACGATATGGTAATTCAAGAAAAAGGAGCTGCGTTTAATTTAATGCGCAATATTCCAATTGAAATTGAAGAAATTGAAGCAATAATGAATAGTTAGTTTTCAGTCTCAGTCTCAGTTTACAGTATAGACGGCTTGCAGAAATGTGAGCCGTTTTTTTTATCCTTATTTGTCAAGCTGAACTTGTTTCAGCTTCTCTTCTTCATTAAAAGATTCTGAAACGAGTTCAGAATGACAAAACCAAACTATACCGATGGAATCACTTCCACCACCAATTCATTTCCAGCTTTGTCATAATAACTGCAAGTCATTTTATCCATTACAACAATCCATTTTTCAACGCCTGATTTGGCGCAATCGTTTAAAAACGTCATGTAATCGGTGTTGCCTTGTTGGTGCGATTTTAAGTCGGATTTGAATTGTTCGATATTGCTTTCGTCTGCAACATTCAAGGTTTCCGAAAAACCTTCTGATAACGTTTGAAAATTATCTTTTCCAAAATAATGGGTATGATTATCAAACACAAACGTTTCGAAAGAAGTTACGCCAAGCGCAATAATGTCTTGCATGTATTTAGGAAAATCAGCACCGCTTTTTACTTTGGAGTGTGCTTCATGGATTTGTTGGATGGTGAACATGAGAGAATATTTTTATATTGCTAAAATACTTTTTTTATTTAAACCTCTCATCAATAGAAATGCTTTCAGCATAACAACCTACACGGAAAAAACTTAGCGTACTTTGTGAAAAAACTTTGCCTCTTTGCGTTTAAACCCTAACTTTGCCTTCATGAAAACGACCAACTTCAAAAACACCAAAATCAGTTACACCGACCAAGGAAAAGGAGCGGCTGTGGTTTTGTTGCATGGTTTTTTAGAAAATCGATCGATGTGGAAGGCGTTTATTCCTGAATTGATGAAGAAACACCGCATCATTACCATCGATTTATTAGGTCATGGCGAAACCGAATGTTTGGGTTATGTCCACACCATGGAAGACCAAGCCGATATGGTGCATCATGTATTGCACGAATTAAAAATCAGAAAAGCAGTTTTGATTGGACATTCGATGGGCGGTTATGTAGCACTGGCTTTCGCCGAATTGTACCCTGATAATATAAAAGGAATTGTATTACAAAACTCCACTTCAAGAGCCGATAGTGACGAACGAAAAGTAAATCGTGATAGAGCGATTGTAGCGGTGAAACAAAATTATTCGGCTTTTATTCGCATGAGTATTGCTAATTTGTTTAGTGAAGACAATCGTGAACGTTTAGCAGATATTATTGAAGAAGTGAAATTAGAAGCTTTAAAAACACCACTTCAAGGAATCGTTGCTGCATTGGAAGGCATGAAAATCAGAAAAGACCGCGAAGTTATTTTGCATTTTGCACCTTACCCGATTCAACTAATTTTAGGTAAAAAAGACCCAGTTTTTAAATTATGATGACAATTTAGAACAAATCGAAGGCACGCAAGTACAACTGACCACTTTTGAAGACGGACACATGAGTCATTTTGAAAATCAAGCAGAATTGTTGGCGGTTTTGAGTGGTTTTTTGAAAAGGATTTAGTTATTTAAACGCAAAGAGGCAAAGTTTTTTCGCAAAGGACGCAAGGTTTTATTACGATTACACTTTTTCTTTAAATGGAACTTCAGGATTAAAAATTTCTACAATCAACGTTTCTAATTCC
Organism: Ichthyophis bannanicus; assembly: GCA_033557465.1. Classification (NCBI taxonomy): domain Eukaryota; kingdom Metazoa; phylum Chordata; class Amphibia; order Gymnophiona; family Ichthyophiidae; genus Ichthyophis; species Ichthyophis bannanicus. The sequence continues at coordinate 340,046,047 of CM066039.1, forward strand.
GATTTAAAATCTTCTAAAATTTCATTTGAAATAACAAGTTCAGCATCTTTTCCTTTTCCTAATCCGAAAGGTAAAAAGCCGTTTTTCATTTTTTTAAACGAAACAATTCCTGCGGAAACTTCTCTATTTTGTTTTAATTCGTGATTTTCAAACATCAAGGCATAGCACAACAACTGAATGATTTTTTCATTTTTAATATCCGAAGTCAAATCACCAAAATCTTGAATTTTTAAGCTGTTCCCATCAACTTTTCCAGTTTTATAATCGATGATTCTGATAGTGGCATCGCGCTCTTCAATTCGGTCTACTTTACCTGCTATTTTTATTGGAAAAGGCAATGATTTTACTTCGATTTCACAAGACAAACTCGCTTCTAACAGCAATACTTTTATAGCTTGACCTGCTTCGATGTCTTTCTTTTCTAATTGTAGAAAATTATATACATTTCGTTTGGCTACTTCAAATGCCAACAAGTTTTTTCCTTTGGTAATTTCGCCTTCTTTGTAAATTTCTTTGAAATGTTTTAGAATCACATCATCAATTTTGGCTTCCATCGCTTCAATATGATGCAATGCTAAAAACTGATTCAAATATGGCGTATACAATTCTTCCAAAGCATTGTGAATAATAGTTCCCAAAGTATTCACTGCGATGTTTTCTTCCACTTCATCCGCTTCGTTAATGCGCAAAATACGTTGCATATAAAACTGTAACGGATTTCGAATATAATTCGTTAGTGAAGATGGCGAAAATCCTTTGTCGGTTGCGATTTCGTGTAAACGGGTTAAGATTTTGTCGGTTTTAGGTATCGTAACGGGTTCGTATGCTTTTTCAGGTAAAACGGCGTTATAAATTGTGCTTGTGATGTTATGTTTCGGTTGTTTCTCGATTTCCAATTGGGTAATGAAACGGCTTTTTTCTCCAGCATCAATTCCTTCGTTGTCGGTATTATAAAGCAACCACACATTTTTTGCACGCAACAACAAATGATAAAAATGATAGCAATAAATGGCATCTTTTTCTTTGTACGTTGGCAAACCCAATTCTTTTTTTACATCATACGGAATGAATGAATTCTGTGATTTTCCAGCTGGAAATTTCCCTTCATTTACCGAAGTGATAATCACGTTTTCAAAATCCAATACACGACTTTCTAAAACACCCATTACTTGAAGACCGCTCAAAGGTTCACCTTCGAAAGAAACTTCCACTAAATCTATAATTTGCTTGTAAATGGCTTGAAGCGATGGTAAGCTTTCGATTTGATTATACGTTTCGTGGTAATTGGTTAATTTATTAATGGTTTTAAAAACCGAATACACAAAAGCTTTCGTTACTTTTTCTTCGGCATCGTCATTACTTAAATAGGTTTTTATAGTAAGTAAAATCGAATTCAAATTCGCTAAAATATCGGAAATAGAATCATCCCAGCGTGTAAACAACAATTGAAAGAATTTGTTTTCGGTATTTGGATATTTTTCTCCGTATAAACTGAATAATTTTTGGTTGGAAAAGAAGGTAAAATTGTTATTATTAATCACTTTTACAACTTCTTCTACTTTGCAATACGGTTCCACCAAAGGATGATTCAGGATATCTAAAACTTCTTTGTAATAGAACGTGTAGCTTTTTTCATTTCGCTGTTTAGCATTGGTATGCAACTTGAACAACTTACTAATCAACAATTGCGCAGGATTATTTTTACTTGGATAACCCATCGTAATATTCAACGCATCAACTGATTCAGGCAAACCGTATAAAACAGGAAGCAACAGATTTTCGTCACCTAAAACAACAGCGGTTTTTTCTAAATATGGGTTTTCAGATTGAATCTTTTCAACAATAGTTCCTACAATTTTGGCTTGACCGATACTTTTTGGTGTACCTATGATTTCGATATTTTTTTCTTCACTAAAATGATTCACCACCCATTCGAAATCTTGATTTACGAAAGGTTTCCATTCTTTTTTAAACTTTCGAATGAACAAACCAGCATCGTGATAGGAATCGTTCAAAAAAACCTCATCGATATCCCAATAAATTTTGGCTTTGTTTTCGTTGGCTAAGTGTTTGAATATGCGTTCTTCCGCTTGATTTAAAGCGTTGAACCCTGCAAAATAGATTTGATTGGTAATTGTTGTGGTAAATGAAGCTAAGTTTCTCACTGCTTCTCTGTACAATAAACCTTGATAACCAATTCCTTTTTTCAACAAATGCTTGTAAAACGATTCGTAATATAATGGCAATTTCGCCCAAAACTCTAAATGAGTTGTAATTAATTTGGTTTTGTCTTGTGGTTGTAAATCCCAACGTTTTAATGCTTCGATATCTTCTAAATAAGAGAACACGTGATTTGGATCCAATAGATATCTATCGATTTCATTAAAATCTTGAATTGCAGTTTTGGCCCAAGTGGCAAATTCTTCGAAGCTTTGTTGTTTTGATTTATCTGTTACAGAAAGATAGACTTCGTAGAATTCGAATAATAATTCAATTGGATCAATAGTACGAAGGCTAGAAATTTCTTGAATGAAATCTTCAATACTAATGATAGTTGGTGCAAATGAGGTAGTATCTAATTGATTTTTTAAACTTTCTAAAAGAAACACCTTGGCTCTTTTATTGGGTAAAACAATCAAACAATTCGACAATTCAATATCAGATTGTGATAAAATAATGGCGCTTAACTTATCTAAAAAAGTATCTTGTTTCATTTTATAAAAATAAAAAAACGTCCCGAAATATCGGGACGTTTCTTAGTATATTTTAGAAAGAAATTATTTAACTAATTTCACTTCTACTCTTCTGTTGTTAGCTTTACCTTTAGCAGTTTTGTTAGAGTCAATTGGTTTAGCCTCTCCGAAACCTTCTGAAGTTAATCTAGAAGCATCGATACCATTCTCTACTAAATAATTTTTAACAGCTGCTGCTCTATCTTGAGATAATTTTAAGTTAGAAGCATCTTTACCGTCAGAATCAGTGTGACCTTCGATAGAGAATTTAGCAGTTGGATATTCTTTTAAGATAGCAGTAATAGCTTGTAAAACTGGCATTGTTTGTTTTTGGAAAGAAGATTTTCCAGAGTTAAACAAGATAGTTTTTGCATAATCGTTTAATTTTTTGATTGCATCATCAGATACTTCAGGACAACCATTGTTAGCTACAGTTCCAGCTACAGTTGGACATTTGTCATCTTTGTCAATTACACTGTCACCATCTGTATCAGGCCAAGGACAACCAGCGTTATCTTTTGCACCTTTAACTGCAGGACAATTATCATCTTTATCAGCTACACCGTCACCGTCTGCATCTGGACAACCTTTCATGATTTTAGTTCCTTTAACATCAACACAAGCATCTTCTGAATCGATTATTCCGTCTCCGTCTGTATCAGGACAACCATTAAATTCAGCTAAACCAGCAACTTCTGGACAAGAATCAGCTGAATCTTGGATACCATCTTTATCAGTATCAGGACATCCTTTGAATTCTGGTAAACCAGCAACTTCTGGACATGCATCATCTTTGTCATAAATACCATCATTATCTGTGTCTTTACCTCCAAATTTGAAAGTTAAACCAGCAAAATGTTGGATATGAGTTGGTACATCAGCGTTAGCAACTCTAGTATCATCAAATGAATGTTTGTAAGTAGATTGGAATTGTAAACCAACCATTTCAGTTAACCAAAAAGTTAATCCAGCTCCTCCATTAACAGTACCTGCAGAAGCATCACCAAAGAAAGTGTAACCTCCACCAATATGAGCAGATGGGTCTAACCATTTAGATTTTAATAATTCCATGAAGCTATATTTTACTGTAGCATCAATTCCGTAGTAAGATAAATCCCCAGGATTAGAAACTAAATCAGTAGCTAAAGTTCCAGGAACTCTAGAAACCCATTTGTCAATTTTGTTTACAGATCCTGTTAATCCAAAAGAAAAACCATCTCCAACGTATCTAGATACGTTTACATAAGATACTGATGGCAAAATATTCCAATTTGTTTTAGCATTTGCTAATTGAATCCATTTTGGACTATCGTTACCTACAGCACTAACTTTAGTGTCCACTCCGTTTACCCCAAAAGACACAGCCCATGGGTTGTTGCTATCTTGTGCTTGCGATGTTAATCCAGCAAACAATAATGCAGCAGCAAATAATTTGTTTAAATGTTTCATACTTATTTATTTAATTACAATGCGTTATAATTAGAACAAAAGTACTATTTTTTTTCAACTACAAAAAGTTTTGTTAAAAAAAAACATGATTTTGTCCGATTTTACTTGATTATTCCTAAATCTTTACCAACCTCAGCAAAAGCAGCTATTGCTTTATCCAGATGCTCTTGTGTATGAGCTGCCGAAAGTTGCACTCTAATACGCGCTTTATCTTTAGGAACAACCGGAAAGAAAAACCCTATCACATAAATTCCTTTTTCTAATAATTTTTCCGCCATTACTTGTGATAGCTTAGCATCATACAGCATCACTGGAACAATTGCCGAATCTCCATCTATGAAATCTAACCCGGCTTTTCGCATACCAGCTTTAAAATAGTTTGTATTCCACTCTAATTTATCTCTAAGTGTAGTGTCTTTTTCTAATAATTCAAAAACTTTTAAAGAAGCTCCTACAATAGAAGGCGCTAACGAGTTAGAAAACAAATACGGGCGAGAGCGTTGGCGTAAGATTTCAATTACTTCTTTTTTAGCAGTTGTATAACCACCCATGGCTCCACCTAAAGCTTTTCCAAGTGTTCCTGTGATGATGTCTACTCTTCCCATTACACCTTTAGCTTCTAACGTTCCTTTTCCTGTAGCTCCAATGAAACCAGCAGCGTGACATTCGTCAACCATCACCATAGCATCATACTTATCTGCTAAATCACATATTTTATCTAATGGCGCTACTAGTCCGTCCATTGAAAAAACTCCGTCAGTTACAATCAATTTAAAACGGTGACCAGCTTCAGTTGCTTTGATTAACTGTTGCTCTAAGTCTTCCATGTTAGAATTTTCGTAGCGATAACGCGCTGCTTTACACAAACGAACACCATCAATAATAGATGCGTGATTTAACGAATCAGAAATAATACAATCTTCTTCTCCTAATAAAGGTTCAAAAACTCCACCATTCGCATCAAAAGCGGCTGCGTATAAAATAGTATCTTCTGTTCCGTAGAAATTAGCAATCTTTTTTTCTAATTCTTTGTGAATATCTTGCGTTCCACAAATAAAACGCACAGATGACATTCCGAATCCATGTGAATCTAAAGCATCTTTTGCTGCTTGTACTACTTCTGGATGTGAGGAAAGTCCTAAATAATTATTTGCACAAAAATTTAAAACTGTTTCACCGGTCGAAATAGTAATTTCTGCGCCTTGAGGTGAAGTAATAATGCGTTCTTTTTTGAACAATCCGTTTTCTTGAATGGTATTTAATTCGTTTTGTAGGTGTTGTTGAATTTTTCCGTACATATTATTGTTGTTTGTTGTTATTATTTTATGGTCACAAAGTTACTATTTCTATACTATCACCTATATATATAAGTGCTTTTTTTGCAACTGTATATTTCATTTCTTGTAAAGCCAATTCGTATTCTTCTAATTGTGCTTTATGTTTGTTATGTTTTTCACCCGTTTTATAATCTAACAAATAAGCCAAATTATCTTTGATTACAACTCTATCAGGCTTAATAGTTTTAGTAGCTTTTTTGATGATATTTTGTTCATTGAAAACTTTTGCATCGGCATCAAAAAACGAAATCAATTCTTCATGATTCACAATTTTATCAATTGTTCCTTTAAAAATTGCATTTTGAGAAAACGTTATCAACCCTAATTCCGTTGCTTTTAGAATAGCCAAATCCACATCTTCTTTCGTATGAATAAACGCCATAATTTCGTGTAAAATATTTCCAAAAGTAATCGCGTCTTGTTGAACCGTTCCCCACATCAAAGCTTCACGCTGAGCAATTTTGATGTTCTTCGGATTTAATTTGTGCGAAACAATTCCGATTTGATTGTTTTTGCCATCGTGAGATTTATTAGTTGAAACTCGAACTGAATCACCAAACTCATATTCTGTTTTTGTGTCCTCGTATTTATGTATACTTGTCAAAAACTCAATAAAAAAAGTTGCTAAATTATGCGGATAAGTTCCATCCTTTTTTAGTTTCATTTTATTTGAAATCACATACAACTGTTCTTCGGCACGTGTTAAAGCTACGTACAAAACGTTAATCGTATCTAAAACTTCTTCTTGATTTTTGGTTTGAAAAATAGTTTTTGCCTCGTTTCCGTAAGTTTCCACTTCTTTTTTATTGTTGATTAATGCTTTCGGAAAATCCACATTCGCATCTTCTAACGGAATCCACAATTTGTCTTTTGGTTTGCTTGAAAAATTCTCTTCTGCGAACGGAAAAATCACCACCGGAAACTCCAAACCTTTTGATTTATGAATCGTCATGATACGAACTGCATTAGTTCCTTCTGGTGATGGGATACTTTTTTGATAACCAATTTTATCCCAATACTCCAAGAAATCGGCAATACTCGATTGGGCTTTCACGTCTTTTTCCAATACCAAATCCAAGAAATATTGCAAATACGAAGTATTCACTTTATCATTTAAGAAAGTCGCAATTAAAATTTCAACTGCTTCGTATAATGATTTCTTCTTGCAATTTTTGAACGAAATTTCAATTCCGATAGTTTTCAAAAAAGTTTCTAATTCTTCCGAATTTTTATCTTTCGAAGCCAAAATAAAATCATGAATTGCTATTTCCGATTGCAAATATTTCGCAATAAAATACAAGAAATACACTTTTGATTCATCGTCTTTTGGATTTTTCAAATAACGAAGCAACGCAATCAACAACTTCACTTCGGTTGCATTTTGAATCAATAAGGTTTCGGAAGACAAAATCGGAACGCTGTTTTCGGTTAAGAAATTTGCTAATTTAATTCCAGGCGCTTTGGTTCGTGTAAGCAAGACGATATCTTTGTATTCAAATCCGTTAGCGATACATTTTTCAATAGTTCGCAACGTTTGATTCAAGTAAAATTTATCTTTTACCGAAATTGAATCGTTGTCCGAATCAAAACCTTCCACTTCGGTTTCGTCTTCTGGCACTTCGATGAACGACAAATTCACATAACCACCAATTTTAGAATTGATTTCTTGATGCGAAAGATTTTCGTAAAGATTTCTATAATCTGTATTTTCAAATTTATCAGATAATTGCTTGAAAAACGCATTGTTAAACTGAATAATTTCGGAATAACTGCGGTAATTCGTACCTAAACGAAGCGTTTCTTTGTCTTTATTTGAAAACGGATTGTGTTTTTTATCTTCTTTCGCCAAATCAATAAATTGTTCGGCTTTTCCGCCACGCCAACGATAAATCGCTTGTTTTGGATCGCCAACCAACATCAAAGTTCCTTGTTGACCAAAATCGTCTTGACCTGAAAGTGCATTATCGATTAACGGAATCAAATTTTGCCATTGCATTACCGAAGTATCCTGAAATTCATCGATAAAATAATGACGGTATTTTTCGCCCAAACGCTCATAAATAAAGGGAGCTGGCTGGTTTTGTATTTCGTTATGAATGATTTTATTGAAATCGGAAATCGAAACTAAATTTTGCTCTTCCTGAATTTGCTTGAATTCCTGATAAATCGTGTTTAATAACGACAATGGATTTAAGTTTTGCAGAAAAGCTTCGTACATTGAAATTTTTCCAACTTTCTCATTGATTGTTAGCACCGAAGCTAAAATTTCGGAAGCTTTTTCATCAATAAAATCTTTATCAGATTGTGGAACGGTTTTGGAATAACCACTTTCTGAACCATCTAAATATTTGATTACCGTTTCATTAATAGCAATTTTATCATCAACTATTTTCTCTAAAAAATTAGGAACCAAACTTCTGTAAAACGATTTTCGAGAAACACCATTTCCATCAATCGAATCCAAAACACTCTGAGCTATTGCTTTACAATCGTGTTTTAGTTGTTTGATTTCTTCTTGTAATTTCTTTTTTACGATTCCGAAATCATCCAAACTCTTATCTGCCATTTCTTTGATTTCTTCCGAATTGTTTTCGTTAGTAATCAATTGGGCCACCTTTAATAATTCGGCTGAAATATCCCAGTTTTTATCATCGTCGGTTTTTTCTTTTGAAAATTCGATAAGTAATTTGGTTAAATTAGGATCATCACCTGCTTTGGAAATCACTAAATCAATCGCTTCTTGTAATAAGGAATCGGTTTCCAGCGACACTTCAAAATTCGGAGGTAAATTCAAATCTTGGGCAAACGTTCGGATAACTTTGTGCGTGAATTTATCAATCGTAGAAATATCAAACGCTGCATAATTGTGAATGATATTTTTGATGATAGCTTTCGATTTATCTTTTAAAGTAGCGATGCTTAATTTGGTTTCCGAAGCTACATCTTTTAGCAATTCCATCGCTTTTTCGGACGTGTTATCCAATGAAAATTGGTACAAACTCGACACAATTCGGGTTTTCATTTCTTCTACCGCTTTGTTGGTAAAAGTTATGGCTAGAATTTTTCGTTACGCATCATCATTCGAAGCTAAAAAAAGAATTTTTAAGTATTCTTTCGTTAGCGTGTAAGTTTTTCCTGAACCAGCCGAAGCATCATATATCGTAAAAGCTGTTGTTTTCAAATGTTATATTTATCTTAATAATAGTGGTATAGAAACTATCTATTTTTGATTCCGAAGTTTAATTTGTAAATTTGGTGAAAATATTACTAATCTAAAAATTAAATATCATGGCTTTTGAATTACCACAATTACCTTATGCTTACGATGCATTAGAACCACATATTGACGCTAGAACAATGGAAATTCATCATTCTAAACACCACAACGCATACGTTACCAACTTAAACGCTGCTATTGCGGGAAGTGATTTAGAAGGAAAATCTATCGAAGATTTGATGAAAAATTTAGACATGAACAACATGCCAGTTCGTAACAATGGTGGTGGACATTATAATCACACTATGTTTTGGGAAATTATGTCACCAAACGGTGGTGGTTTACCAACAGGTGAATTAGCAACAGCAATTGATGCTGCTTTTGGTTCGTTTGATGCTTTTAAAGCTGAATTTGCTAAAGCTGGAGCTACTCGTTTTGGTTCAGGATGGGCTTGGTTATGTGTGAAAGATGGAAAATTAGAAGTTTGTTCAACTCCAAACCAAGACAACCCATTAATGCCAGGTGTGGCTTGTGGCGGTCAACCAATCTTAGGAATGGATGTTTGGGAACACGCTTATTACTTGAATTATCAAAACCGTCGTCCTGATTATATGGAAGCTTTCTTTAATGTAATTAACTGGGTTGAAGTAGCAAAACGTTTTGCAGCGGCAAAATAAAAGACAACAGTATAAACAGAAAAAGCCGAAGAGTATGGCGACTCTTCGGCTTTTTTGTATTTTACCAATTTTTATTCTGACAATAAAAAAGGTGAAATTGCTTTCACCCTTTTTGCCCCAAATCTACCATAAAACTTAACCTACTAATTTTCTGGTAGAGCTAAAGTAGAACAAGATGTTATGCTAGCATAAAATAATTGTTAAATAGCACAAATATTCGATGAAATGCATTTAATTACATGATTAATTCACAAAAAGCGATTTTTCTTATAAAAATTTAAATTTACTACATAAAAAAAGGTGAAATTGCTTTCACCCTTTTTGCCCCAAATCTACCATAAAACTTAACCTACTAATTTTCTGGTAGAGCTAAAGTAGAACAAGATATTATATACTTGTAAAAAAAATTGTTAAACGAAATAAAAAGTCGATGAAACGCGCTTTTTAATATGCACGAGCATCTTTTCCTTCATAAAAATTCATAAAAGCTCGGTTTACTACTCTATTTCCACCATCTGTAGGATAATCTCCTGTGAAATACCAGTCACCTAAGTTTTTCGGACAAGCTCTATGCAAATCTTCCACCGTTTGGTATATAATTTTCACTTCTGCCTTTGTGTTATCTGGTGTAAGCATTTCGGCAATTTTATCTGAAATTTCTTGATCTGTAAATGGTGCGTAAATTCTTTTACATAATTCACCACATCTGCATCGTTAAAATCTTCTTGTGCTTTTGACTTTTGGTATACCTCTTCTACAATATGATATAAATTGCGTTCTCTTAATAATTCTAATGCCGCTCTGAAAGCCACTAAACCTTCTAATTTCGCCATATCGATTCCGTAACAATCAGGATAACGAATTTGAGGCGCTGATGAAACCACGACAATTTTCTTTGGTTGCAAACGATCCATCATTTTAATGATACTTTGTTTTAAAGTAGTTCCTCTTACAATACTATCATCAATAATTACCAAATTATCCGTCGGTTTTACTACTCCATACGTTACGTCGTAAACGTGCGCTACTAAATCATCACGGCTACTGTCTTCAGTAATAAACGTTCTTAATTTTGCGTCTTTAATCGCAATTTTCTCCGTTCTGATTTTTACCGAAAGTAATTCTTTTAAGGTATCTTCCGTCAACGTATCTTTTTGCTCGATAATTGCTTTGGCTTTTCTTTGATTTAAGAAATCTTGAGCTGCTTCAGACATTCCGTAAAAAGAAGTTTCTGCTGTATTTGGAATAAACGAGAAAACCGTATTATCGGTATCATTATCGATGGCTTTTAAAACACTTGGGAAGATTAATTTTCCTAATTCTTTTCGCTCGTTATAAATTTCAGCATCGCTTCCGCGAGAAAAATAAATACGCTCAAACGAACATGCTTTTTTGATTAACGGAGTTCTCACTTCTTGAACCGAAACATTTCCGTTTTTCTTGATGATGATAGCACTTCCTGGATTTAATTCTTGCACTTTTTCGAAAGCAACGTTGAAAACCGTTTGAATTACCGGACGTTCAGAAGCCACCACTACAATTTCATCATCTTCGTAGAAATACGCAGGACGAATTCCAGCAGGATCGCGCAAAACGAACGAATCGCCATGACCGAAATGTCCAGCCATTGCGTATCCTCCATCGAAATTACGAGAAGCGCGTTCTAAAATGCGTTGTATATTTAATCGTTCTCCGATAACTGGTGAAGCTTCCTGTTTGGAGTATCCTTCTTGTTTGCATTGTTTGTATAATTCGGTAACCTCATCGTCTAAAAAATGTCCGATTTTTTCCATTACGGTAACGGTATCGGCCATTTGTTTTGGATGTTGTCCTAAGTCAATTAAGTTTTGGAACAACTCTTTAACATTAGTCATGTTGAAATTTCCCGCTACAATTAAATTACGGTGCATCCAATTGTTTTGACGAAGGAAAGGGTGAACACTTTCGATGCTGTTTTTACCGAAAGTTCCATAACGAACGTGACCTAAAAACACTTCTCCCAAATATGGAATATTTTGTTTTTGAAGCGCCACATTGTTTTGATATTCTGGATGTTCTTCTAACTCGCGACTGATTCTGTCGTTGATTTGAGCGAAGATATCCTTGATAGGTTGTGGGTCGTTTGAACGAATACGGCTAATATATCTTTCTCCTGGATTTACATCCAATTTAATACTTGCTAATCCCGCTCCGTCTTGACCTCGGTTGTGTTGCTTTTCCATTAGTAAGTACATTTTTTGTACTCCATAAAAAGCGGTTCCGTATTTTTCTTTATAGAATTCTAACGGTTTTTTTAATCGTAGTAATGCAATTCCACATTCGTGTTGTATAGCGTCACTCATAAGTTGTTGTGTTGTTGTAGGTTGTTGTAATTCTTATTCTTTTTGAAACAAAAAATGCCCCGAAAATTCGAGGCACGTTTTTATTCTTCTAATTCCACTTCAAATTGCGTTAAAGCTTTGAATTGTTTTAATCTAGTGTTAACTTCTTTTTTGTCAAGGTCAACCATTCTTTCTGTTCCAAATTTTTCCACGCAGAACGAAGCTAAGTTTGAGCCATGAATAATTCCGTTTTTCATGTTGTCAAACGAAATATTTTCTGATTGTGCGATATAACCTGCGAAACCTCCTGCGAAAGTATCACCAGCTCCTGTTGGATCAAACACTTCTTCTAATGGTAATGCTGGAGCAAAGAAAACGTCTTTGTTGTGGAACAATAATGCGCCATGTTCTCCTTTTTTGATAACCACATATTTTGGTCCCATCGTGTGAATTTTAGCAGCTGCTTTTACCAAAGAATATTCTCCTGATAATTGACGCGCTTCTTCATCGTTAATAGTGATTACATCTACACGTTTGATAACGTCTAATAATTCTGGTAAGGCACAATCCATCCAAAAGTTCATGGTGTCTAAAACGACTAGTTTTGGTCTTTCTGTCATTTGATTTAACACACCTGATTGCACAATTGGATGTAAGTTTCCTAATAAAACTACATCCGAATTTTTATACGCTTGTGGCACCACTGGATTAAAATCAGCCAAAACGTTTAATTCTGTTACTAAAGTATCGCGTGAATTTAAATCGTTGTGGTATTTTCCACTCCAAAAGAAGGTTTTTCCACCTTTTACGATTTCGATTCCTTCGATATTTACTCCTTTATTTTCTAATAAATCTAAATATTCCTTTGGAAAATCTTCACCAACCACAGAAACTACTGCTGCATCTACATTAAAAAATGAAGATGATAAACCAATATAAGTTGCGGCTCCACCTAAAATTTTATCCGTTTTCCCGAAAGGCGTTTCAATAGCATCAAAAGCTACTGTTCCTACTATTAATAGTTTGTTCATTAAATTGAATTTGAAATAAGGTGCAAAGATAAAACTTTAGTTTCAAAGTTTAAAGTTTTAAAAGTTTAAAAGTTATTGAATAAAAATGCCTCACAAGTGAGGCGAAATTTATTTTTGTTTATAATTTACTGTTTTATAATCCTGATCTTTTAATTTTTTTCTTTTAAAAACCAAGCCTTTTTCATCAACTAATACCTTTGTTTGTGGATTAAAATTCCAAAAAAGTAAAGTGTCTTTTTCAATTTCACTGTAAACACCTTTAATTTTATATGGATTTATAGTATCGGTTTCCCAATAAAAACTGTAATCTGAAGGTTCATTGTTGATTATATAATTTTCATCTTTATTTAAATAAACCAAAATTTGTCCTGAATAAAAGTCAAACACAACATACTTTTTTTGATTATTTATTGTTGTTTCCCAATAATTACCATAATCTAAAACCACATCATGATATAGCAAACTATCTCCTTCTGATAAACTCATTTCAATTTCAGATGGAGGTGTGTCATATTCTTGAATGGTAATGGTGCCGCCTTTTACCTGTTTTACGGTTTGATTGTTTTGGCAGGAAATAGAAAACAAAAAGATTAAAACAAAAGTATACTTCATTTTTTAATGTTTTGCGCTCAAAATCGAAATTTCGTAAGTTACAGTACCTTCTGGAGGATAAATTTTTTCTTTATAGGAAATACCATCATTAGCGGGCACAAAATCATATACCACAAAATCAGCGTTATCAATTGTTGAACCTGTACTGCTTATAAAATTAATTCTAACCTTTACATCTTTAAATGATGCTATAGTAGCTGAATTTGTTATATAACCCTCTAACATATAGCCATCCACTTTCCATTCTGAACTTCTAAAAAAGGTACCATGTTTTGTTTTTACTTTGTTTTCAGACATTGAACCTGTAACGCTCAAATAATTTAAAGGGTTACTTTGCTCTTTTTCTAATAATTGCTGACGTAACTCCGAAGGTGACAATTCTCTTTCTTCAAAAGGTTCAAAATCTCGGGATGGTACTGGTACATTATTTTCTTGAACGGGCTCTGTTTGTTCTGATGAAAATGATTGTTCAGATGGTGTTTGTTCTTTGTTTTGAGAAAATATTGCTAATGTTAACAAAAGCAATAAAACAAAACCTCCAATAATGTACCATTTGTTAGCTTTAAAAAAAGAAGCTTTTTCTATTGCTTCAACTTTGGTAGTTTTTGGCGGTGGTGAAGGAACATTAGGTTTAATAGGTGGCGGTACTTTCTTAATGATGTGAGAAAGTGCTCCTATTTTTTCTAATGGTGTCCAATCTTCTAATTCTTCAAACCACACCAAACGACTTTTATCTAATTCAAAGGATTTTAATTCGTCTAGCGTAAAAGGCCCTTTTTGAATGTCGTCTACAATTAAGTAATATTTTTTTGACATAATGCTCATATTATTCTATCATGTTCAAATATGATTCAACATTTATATTTTTAGAAATTTCTATTTCACTTTGGAAAAGAGTTTTTAAATCTTCTTTTAAATTTTGCGAACCACTTAAGCAATGTTTAGCTTTTGTAGTACCCTTTTCATTTTCTGAAAAATAGCCGTTTTCAAAAATAAATTCTTTTACAATATATTTATGACAATCCCAGTAAGTTTCATCTTCACCCCAAATTTCTTTTAAAAAAAGAACTGACTCATTTTTATTATAAAGCACTATTGATTCAGTACCATAATTAAACAATTCATTCAATTTAAACTTATTGTCATCATTAGCAAAATGATATAAAAAATTATTGCTTCCTGAACCATGTCCTAAAACTTTAAAACCAACAAACAAAACACCTTGTTCATTTATTTCTTTATCTATTTTAAATAATTCTATTTCATGTGTAAAACCTTTATCCTCCAAAGAACCAAAAGATTTATAAAACAAATCTTTATCTTCATCTGATAATAGTAATGTTGGAGGCGCATTTTTGATGTCTTCATATTTATTAAAGTTATCATCAAGCTTATTTCTAACGATTTTCAATTTAAACTTTGATCCACTTATTTCAACATTATTATAAATTGTATCAAATATGTAGGAAATAGTATCAAATTTTAATTTTGTATTTTCAGTAGATTTATCGCTTTCAAATTTATCACATGAAAAAAGTGAAAGAAAAAGAAGTAAAACCAACAATGCTGAAAAATTATAAAATTTTAATTTACTGAACATATTAATATTTAACCTCTTTAATATCATAACTTTCAAAAAAATATGGTATCTTATTTATTTGTGTAAATTCTTTAACAGATACATAATTGTTTTCTAACAAGAAAACCACTTGATAACAGTCTATTAGAATTGATTTAGCAATTAAAATATCATTTAATTTTACTCTAATGTTTTTATCTTCATTTATGTAAAATTCATCACCTATCAAATTTTCATAAGATAACAGAACATCTTTTGCACCCTTTTCTGTAAAATAACTTAAAACCATATTTTAATTAATTTTTTATAATTTTTTTACTAAACAACTTACCGTCAATAGTAATGTTTAAAAGGTAGAGACCTGAATTTTCTTTTGTCAAATCAATACATTTTTGTTCGATATTTATAGAGTCTTCTTCATATACTTTTTTCCCTAGTGCATCATAAACAACTAAAGAATAGATTTTACCAACGGGAACATTAATAGTTAATAATCCATTATTAGGATTTGGAGAAATAATAATTTGATTATACAACTCTTCGTCATTAATTGAAAGTGTAGTGTATAAATCTGTTTTCCATAAACCGCGACCAAAAGTGCCCGCCCAAAGTTTATTATCATAATAACTAATTTCTAAATCAGTTACAACCACATTTGGCAATCCTGTTTGATAAGGAATCCAATCAGTCATTGAACCATCGGTGTAAAACACTCCTATATCTGTGCCAATATATAAACCTTCGTTGCTTCCGGTTTGATATACTATACAATTAACAGGGATGTTTGGTAAAGAGCCCGAATAATTTATCCAATTTTGCCCAATTCCAGGTTTCATATAAACTTTATCGCCTGCAGTGTAACCTGAAACAGTAATAAATACCTTATCAGGATTTGTAGGGTCTACCGCCAAACCAGAAAGATTAGCATAGTTTTGTATTGTCCCGGAATCTAAAATTAAATTCCAACTAGTCCCTCCATTTGTTGTTGAATACAATTTTTTCAAAGTTGCCGCATAGATAGTATTGGGATTCGAAGGTGCAATTGCCATAAATCTAATATTTTCATTATTTGAATCTAAAACACCTGATATTGCTGTCCATGAATCACCTTGATCCATTGATTTATAAAGTTTATCATAGCCTGCATAAATAATATTAGGATTTGAAGGATGTAAGACAAAGGGGGTAACCCAAGCACCATCAATCTGGCCCCCTGGTAAATTTTCTGAAATTGTTACTACATTATTCCATAAATTATTAGTTCGATAAATTACACCATTAGCATAAGAAGCATATTGAACGCTTGAATTTGAATAATCAATGATACAATCCATACCATCGCCCCCTGTTACATCATACCACAAGTTATTATAGAATAATTTTGTACCATTATCTTGCAAACCAGTTATTACTCTATTTTGAGAAGTTTGAGAAACCCCTATTCTGTACATTTGACTAATTTCAAGACCATTACTTAAATCACTCCATGTAGAACCATTATTTGTTGTTTTATATAAACCCCCATCATTACATTCAAACATAGTTCCAGGAACCAATGGGTGAAATACAATAAAATGTTTATCTGCATGAACAACTGGAACATTATTTGGATTTATAGAATTATTACTATTCCACATTGTTTTAATATTCCAATTTAAACCGCCATTTGTAGAGTTCCAAGTGTTTATACCACCAAGCCAAAAATCATTATAATTTACTGGATTGATTGCATAAGCTAAATCATAATGTCCTTGACCACCATTGCCTGAAGCATTATATGAACCATCTAATAAATTATTTGTATCATTACTAGCAAAATATTGTGAAAAAGATGCTCCACTATTTGAAGAATACCAAAGACCTGCGAGACCAGAAGATGTATTAGCACATAGAGCATCAACTAATGATGGCGCATTTGGAGTAACTGCTAAATTTATCCTGATTACATTAGCAAGTGAAGTTATCAAACTCCATGAAAGCCCAGAATTAGTGGAACGGTAAATTTTAGCATTCCCTGAAAAATCAAAAGTTGATGCATAAACAATTGTAGGGTCACCAGGTTTATATTCTAAATCCATAAAATATCCTAACTGAGCATTAGACCATGTAGTTCCACCGTCTGTTGTTCTCCAAATACCATCTGATGCAGCTGCAATTAATATTTGTGGATTAGAGGGATTTATTAATAATCTTCTTATTAATTTGTGATTTGTGACTGACCAGTTAAGCCCAGTTGTACTCCATGTTGCTCCGCCATCAAGTGATTTTAAAATTCCAATGCTTTTTGTATCTCCATCTGCTCCACCTGTTAAACCACTTAAGCTACCTAAATCACCATCACCAGTAGCAATGTATAAAATATTAGGATTTGTTGGATGCACAGCAATATCACTAACACCTAAAACAGGTAAATTATCGGTACTTGTTGTCCAATCTGTTCCTCCATTGGTTGTTTTCCATAACCCCCCAGCAGGAGTTCCAACCCAAAATGTATTTGCATCTGTTGGGTGAAATGCCATACAATTTATTCTACCTAAACCTGAATAGCCTCCATTACTTGAAGAAGGCCCTGAAAATGTCCAATTCGCCGTTGATTGTGCGCTTCTTTGTGCGTTTTGGTTTCTTTGAGAATAATATTTATGAAATTCATCCCAAGTAATCGACGGACTTGGAAATTCACCATTTGGTAGCAACCTACTTTCCCAATACCATTCCCATCTTTTAAAAGGCTTATAGCCTTTCCCTTTTTCTATAGGTCTATCTTTCCAATATTCGTTAAAAGCAGTTTGAATTTCTTGAAATGTTGGTTTGTCAGACGTTACATTTTCCATCCAAGGCTGAGAAAAACCCATTTGAATTGAAAGTAAAAATGATACGATTAAAATTGTATTAGTTATTCTTTTCATAGTTATTTTATTTAATCATTAAATTTATCCATTGCTTCATTTTGCATGTCTTCAATAGATTTTTGTGAGTGCATTTGTTTAATACTATTTATTGGTTTAAAAAGAAAAGATGGGTTGTTATTTTCGTTTTTAAAAACCGCATAAATTATAGAAGGTTCTAATTTGTTATTAAACTCCTCTAAATTTTTACCATTATTTTGGATATACATATTCCGAAATTTTTCAAATTCTAATGAACCGATATTTGGCATTAAAATATATTCATACACAGGTAATGAATAAGGTTCAAAAAGAGTTTCATCAATAGATTCGTTAAGTTTTTCTAATGTTCTCATTTTTATTTTAAATTACTAGTAACCTCATAATCCCTCTCAATATTTTCTAATAAATCGGTTCCAACTAATCCATATTCAGACCAATAATAAGTGCAAAAGGATTCTTCTATATTGGTTTTATTATTTTTAAATTTATTAACTGCAATAATTAGAATACAGCGTTCAACATGTTTATGCTTTAAAACTTGGTTTGGTTGCATAATAATTATCTCTTTAGAAATCTCCATAAGCAACTACTTCAACTATAACTTTTAACCCTTGTTTTACATTAGTATTTGTTAGACAAATCATTTAATTACTATAAACTAAATCGCAAACATTATAAAAACCAAGGGTGTTTTCTTTTGTATAATTTGTATAAACATTAAAAGTTCTTTTTGCATAAAAATCATTTAATGCATAATCATTAATTATGTAAAAATTAAACCCGTAATTAGTTCTATTGTTTACAAATAGTGGATAATCATTACTCAATAATGAAAAAAAGGTTTCTTTTGGCTGATAGAAGTAATTTGAAGAAACATCCATCGGGGTTACTCTGTAATACCACGATTTTGTCCCAACGGGTAATTTTACATAAACTGCTTGTCTAGAATTTCCTCCAGAAAACATTTCATTAGAAGTTGAATTTATTGTAACCACCTCATTTAAAACCTCTTTATAAATAACTTTTTTTGAAGTTGTTTCTGTTTTTCCGCCTAAAACATCAACTATTTCCTTTAATGTTTGTGCATTTGTAGAAATTGTAAAAACTAGTGATAATACTAATATTGCTTTTTTCATAATGTCTGAATAATATAATTTCACAAATTTAAAAAATAATTTTATCATATTTTACAAATATTTACCTTATTGTTTACATATATGTATAAAATACGTAATTTTACGTACTCACAAGTGAGCATAATTTTGTATTATGCAACATCGAGGCGAAATCATTAAAGAAGCAGTGTATAAAAGTGGCTTTCCTATAACAGAGCTAGCCAAACGCATGGGAAAAAGTAGAAGATGGGTGTATTTGCTTTTTGAAAACCCCATAGTTTCTATAGATACTATATTACAAATAGGCAGTATTATTCATTATGACTTTTCTGATGAAATTGAAACGTTAAAGTCTCATACTTTAAATGATACCGCTCTAAGTTACTCGAAAGAAGAAGCGTATTGGAAAAATAAATATCTTAAATTATTGGAAGAATACAATGAATTATTAAAAAACAAGAACTTATAATAAATCTCATTTTTAATATTACAAAACAACATTCTCTACTCTTCCACGAATCGTTTTATAACTTCAAATAACTTTTTACTGTCGAATGGTTTTACAATAACTTCGTCGATTTTTGCTTCTTTTATTTTTTCTTCGATGTCTTGCTTATCAAAAGCCGTAACCGCAATAATAGGAATAGTATTGCCTTTTTGTCTGATAATTTTAGAGGTTTCAAAACCATTAATTAATGGCATATTTATATCCATCAAAATAGCATCAAAATTGGTTTTTTCTAATATTTCTATTGCGGCATAACCATCATCAACTATTTCACATTTAAAATTATTGTTTTCTAGCAGCTTTCTCGTCACTACTTGATTGATTTTGTTGTCTTCTACAACCAATATTTTGTAATCTCGTTTGCTTGACAAATCAACTTTTAAGTTATTTATAATTGTACCTGCTTTTTCAACGTCTGATTCAAACGGAAGAACAAATGTTACGGTAGTTCCTTTGTTTTCTTCGCTTTCTAATGTAATTGTCCCTTTGAACAATTCTACCATTTTTTTTACAATAGTTAATCCAAGTCCAGTTCCTTGATAGTCATCCTCTTTTCTAACCACTTGTACAAATTTTTCAAAAACCTTTTCTTGGTCTTTTTTAGCAATTCCTATTCCGTTATCAATTACTTGAAATTTAATTTGAGTTTTACTTCCAATTTTTTCTACTAAACTAGCTTTAACCGTTACATAACCATTACTAGTAAACTTCAAAGAATTACTAATAAGATTAATAAAAATTTGCGATAAACGAATCTTGTCGCCAATTACAACTTCAGGAATATTGCTATCAACATCAATATGAATTTGGTTACTGTTTTTGATTGCTAAGAAGTATAGCGAATCTTTTATTATGGCTAATTCGTCATAAATATTAAAAACCATTTCGTCTAAAACCACTTGTTTTTCCTCAATTTTATATACTTTCAAAATATCGTTTACCAACGAAAGTAAATATTTAGCCGAAAATTTTAATGATTTTAAGTGTGGGCTATTAGCTAATTCTTTGTGTTCGTCTAATATTATATCAGTAATCCCAACCACACCATATAAAGGCGTTCTTAATTCATGGCTTATTGTTGAAATAAATTGTGTTTTTAATTGAGATGCTTCTTCGGCTTTTTCTTTGGCTTCTAATAATTCTAAATTGGCTTTTTGCAGTTTTTTATTAATTTTAGCTTTCAATCTATTATTTCTAACAAACGAAAGCAATAATAAAATCAAGATAAAAACAATAATACTCGAAAAAATGATGAATTGTCGATTGTTTTTTAATTTTTCATCTTGTATTTTTTTCTGAGCTTCAATTTGGCTGATTTTTCTATTTATTTCATCCTGTTGAATAGCTAATCCAGCAACTTTTACCTCATTAATTCTATCTTCATTATAGATTTTATCTTTAAGCTCCTCATGCTTAAGTAAATAGTGGTGTGCTTTTTCAAAATTTTTTATTTTAAAATAAAGATTTGAAATATCTTTATAAACCACCACTGCATTTGACTTGATTAGTTCTATGTCATTTTGTTCACAAAACTCAACTGCTTTTATATAATATTCTTCTGCTTTTTTAAAATTATTGAGATGATTATAATACAATCCAAAGTTAGAATTTAAAGAAATTTTTGCCTCTAATTCGCCTTCTTTGTCGACGTAATTCTTGATTTCATTAAAATACCTAATCCCTGTATTAAAATCTTCGATAGCAAAATAAGCACTTCCAATATTTAGTTTTGAAAAGGTAATTTCATATTGATCGTTAAGTTTTTCAGAAAAATAAATTCCTTTTTTATAATTTTCAATTCCTTTTTTGAAATTTATTTTTCGATAACAATAAAAGTTTCCTAAGTTATTGTACAGCCATCCTTTAACGGTGTCATTAGTGGTTTTATTTGCAAATTCTAATCCTTTATGATAAAACTCAATCGCCTTTTTATAATCTGAAAATTCCTCAAAGTTTAGTCCAATTAAGTTATATGCTTTAGCTGATTGCAAATAATCTTCATTTTTCAAAGAAATTTCAAGTGAAGCTTTAGCAAAATTTAATGATTTTTGACATTCTAAATCCAAAAAACTTTTGCCTGCTTTTTTTAACAATTCTTTAGATTTAGCGCTATCTGTATCATTAACTTGTGCAACAAGTCCTTGAAAACTAACACTTAAAAAGATTATAAAAAAATATCGCTTTAGGAAGTTCATTTAAATAAGGGGTAAAATGAAAGGTTTAAAGGTAAAAAAATCCCGAATATATTCGGGATTTTTTTAACAAATGTTTATCTAATTAATTTTTTGTATTTTATTCTTGTTGGAACCACGTCTTTTCCAAGGCGTTTTTTCTTGTTTTCTTCATATTCTGAGAAGCTTCCTTCAAAACAATATACTTGAGAATCTCCTTCAAAAGCCAAAATATGTGTACAAACTCTATCTAAAAACCAACGGTCGTGGGAAATAATTACGGCACAGCCTGCGAAATTTTCTAAACCTTCTTCTAATGCTCGCAATGTATTTACATCCAAATCATTAGTAGGCTCATCCAACAGCAATACGTTTCCTTCTTCTTTTAATGTCATTGCCAAGTGAAGTCTATTACGTTCTCCTCCAGACAAAGTGGCTACTTTTTTATTTTGATCGCTTCCGCCAAAATTAAAACGAGATAAATAAGCTCTCGAATTTACTTGTCTTCCGCCCATCAAAATTAGTTCTTGACCATCACAGAAGTTTTCCCAAATCGATTTGTTTACATCAATATTTGAGTGTGATTGATCTACGTAAGCTATTTTAACTGTGTCTCCAATAGTAAAAGAACCCGCATCTGGTTTTTCTTCTCCCATAATCATTCTGAAAATAGTTGATTTTCCTGCGCCATTAGGACCAATAATTCCAACTATTCCTGCTTGATGAAGTACAAAATTCAAATCGTCGTATAATAATTTATCTCCAAATGCTTTTGCAACTCCTTTAGCTTCAATTACATTTGTACCTAATCGAGGTCCGTTTGGAATGTAGATTTCTAATTTTTCATCTAATTCTTTTTGGTCTTCATTTAAGAGTTTGTCATAATTTTGCAAACGCGCTTTTTGCTTCGTTTGACGCCCTTTTGCTCCTTGACGAACCCAATCTAACTCACGTTCTAATGTTTTTCTACGTTTTGAAGCAACTTTTTCTTCTTGCTCCATGCGTTTTGATTTTTGGTCTAACCAAGAAGAATAATTTCCTTTCCATGGAATACCTTCTCCTCTATCTAATTCCAAAATCCAACCTGCTACATTGTCTAAGAAATAACGGTCGTGCGTAACTGCAATAACAGTTCCGGCATATTGTTGTAAATGTTGCTCTAGCCATAGTACCGATTCTGCATCTAAATGGTTTGTTGGCTCATCCAATAACAACACATCAGGTTGTTGCAATAATAAACGACACAAAGCTACTCGACGCTTTTCTCCACCAGACAATACACTAATTGGTGTATCAGAATCAGGTGTACGAAGTGCGTCCATTGCAATTTCTAATTTGGTATCGATTTCCCAAGCTCCACAAGCGTCAATTCTGTCTTGAAGTTCAGCTTGTCGATCCATCAATTTTTGCATTTTATCGGCATCTTCATATACTTCTGGCAAACCAAAATCGTCATTAATCTTGTTAAATTCTTCAAGTAAAGCAAAAATTTCAGCAGCTCCTTCACGAACTACTTCAATCACTGTCTTAGTTTCGTCTAATTGAGGCTCTTGTTCTAAATAACCAACAGTATATCCTGGTGCAAAAACCACATCCCCTTGATAGTTTTTATCCACACCAGCAATAATCTTTAATAATGAAGATTTTCCCGAACCATTTAGACCTAAAATACCGATTTTTGCCCCATAAAAGAAACTTAAATAGATATTTTTTAATACTTGTTTATCACTTCCTTGATAGCTTTTACTCAATTTTTGCATTGAGAAAATTACTTTCTTATCGTCTGACATTTTTTTATATTGATTTGATTGTTAGATTATTAGAACTTTATATTATTGGATTTATAATAGTCAAAATTCTTAATTCTTAATTCTTAATTTAATTACACTCTCCCTTTCAACGCATTAAAAACCCACGCGATAGCAAAGAAACCTACACCAACAGCAGAAAATCCCCATCCGGCAACATCTGCATATCTATAAATTCCTAAACCAATTAAAAGCAACCCCATTAAAATCATAATAAAAGTTGCCCAAGCCAAGATTGTATTTTTATTCATTCCCATAATCTATGAAGTTATATTTTTGATTTGAGTTTCGAGAAATTTCGGGTAGCAAATATAAGAAATATTGAAATGGATTTAGCAGAAAATAAAAACGCGTCTTTAATTCAACTGATTTGCTAAATTAATTTTGATTCTTCCTTTTCATAGAACTCGTCAATAGACAAGTTATTTTGTTGCGAAGCCATTACAGCTAATGCATCACAGCGTTCATTTTGGGGATGACTATTATGTCCTTTTACCCATTGAAAATCCACCTGATGTTTTCGATATGCTTTTAAAAAACGTATCCACAAATCGGGATTTTTTTTTGCTTTGAAACCGATTTTTTCCCATTGGAACACCCATCTTTTTTCAACAGCATCTACAACATATTTGGAATCAGAAACCACTAAAACTTTGGTTTTTGGGTTTTTTAATTTTTCTAAACCAACAATTACAGCTAATAATTCCATTCTATTATTAGTAGACAGCCGAAAACCTTCGTAAAATTCTTTTTTGTAGGGCGTTCCAACCATTTCCATCACCACGCCATAGCCAGCTGGTCCAGGATTTCCCTTGGCAGCACCATCAGTGTATATGTGGACTTCGTGTGGCATTTATTATTTTTCTAAATTTATTATTTTAATAGAATTTATTAATTCTTCATATAAAATCGAGTTGTTTTCTTTATTTTCTTCCTCTATAAAATTAATGTTAATATAAAATTTTCCTACGGGAATTAAAACCTTGTATGACTTTAATTTATATTCAACATTTTCGCTTTTTAAAGTGTAACTAAATATAGTTCTTATGATTTTAGTTCCTTCAATATCTACTATATTCGATTTTTCGATAAAATGCAAATTCGTAAAAGTAGCTTTGTTTTGTTCTAATGACAAATAAAGTGCTTTTTGCAACTCTAAAATATCTTTTGTTGGGTTTTTATCGACTCTAATATTGATAGTAGGAATAATACCTGAATACTTTCCTTTTTCATACTTCAGTAAAGATATATTCAACTGATTTTATAACTTGTTTTGAAAATCTGTCAATTTCATCCTTATTAAAATCATATTGCTTAAGATTAGAAACTATTTGATTGCTATCATAAGCAAACCAACCTTCAGGATAATTCATGCTAAATCCAAATTCTTTTAACTCTATCTTATCTTGACTAAAAACAAGATTTACATTGAGAATAAAAATTAGCAATATATTTAAATACAAAGCTTTCATAACTTACTTTATTAAATTAGCTATTACCTCAGGAAAATATTGGTGTTCTAATTCGTGAACTTTTTGTGCAATTTCTTCGGCAGTTTTGCAATCTTCAATATTTACTGCTTTTTGAAAAATAAATTCTCCTTCATCATAATGTTCGTTAACATAATGAATCGTAATTCCTGTTTCTTTTTCTTTATTATCAAGAACGGCTTGGTGCACATTCATTCCATACATTCCTTTTCCACCATATTTTGGTAATAAAGCAGGATGAATGTTAATCACTTTTGAATATTCCTTTAATATATTTTCTGGAAATTTTAATAAAAATCCCGCCAAAACAATTAAATCAGGCTGAAATTGGTATAATTTTTCAAGTACAAATCCTTCATTTAACTGGGCTCGCGAAAAAACTACTGTTGGAATATCATGATTTTTTGCTCTATCTAACACTTTGGCATCTGGTTTGTTAGAAAAGATAGCGACTACAGTTCCTTGGTTATTTTTTTTAAAATACCTAATTATTTCTTCGGCATTTGACCCATTTCCGGAAGCAAAAAGCACAATATTTTTCATTTCGTATTGATTTCTTCCCACAAAAAAAGAATAAAAATTGGTAAAAAATAAAAAAAAGAAGCCTTTGTGAATTATTTTTTTTAAATTCGTAGTCACATTTAGTAACAAAAATGTTGTTTTAAAATAAAGTTTTTTATTTTTGCCAACAAATTAAATTAAAAATTAAAAGATTATGTCAGACATTGCATCAAGAGTAAAAGCTATCATCGCTGATAAGCTTGACGTTGAAGAAACAGAAGTAACTCCAGAAGCTAGCTTCACTAACGATTTAGGAGCTGATTCATTAGACACTGTTGAGCTTATTATGGAGTTCGAAAAAGAATTTGATATTCAAATTCCAGACGACCAAGCTGAAAACATTGCTACTGTAGGTCAAGCTATCTCTTACATCGAGGAAGCTAAAAAATAATATTTAAGACATCCATAAGGGGAAACCTTTGTGGATGTTGTTATTTTTTACTTTCAGTTTTAAATCTTTTATAAGATTTTGCAAACATTGATTGTATTACAATCATACCAATAAAAAAAATATGTAATACCCATTGTTTCTTTTAGTAATTATTAAAAGCACTTTGGGTTTTTTTATATTAACCGAAAATTAAAAACTATGCAATTAAAGCGCGTTGTTGTAACCGGTCTTGGGGCATTAACTCCAATCGGAAATAATATTCAAGAATACTGGGAAGGATTAATCACTGGAAAAAGCGGTGCTGCTCCTATAACATATTACGATACAGAAAAACACAAAACTAAATTTGCTTGTGAAGTAAAAAACTTCAATATTGAAGATTACATGGATCGTAAAGAATCTCGTAGACTGGATAAATTTGCGCAATATGCAATTGCCGCAAGTGATGAAGCAATTAAAGACGCTGGAATTACCCAAGAAAATGTGAATAAACACAGAGTAGGTGTAATCTGGGGTGCTGGAATTGGTGGTTTAGAAACTTTTCAAGATGAAGTAATGTATTATGCTAAAGGAGATGGAACTCCAAAGTTTAATCCATTTTTTATCCCTAAAATGATTGCTGATATTGCACCGGCTCACATTTCTATGAGAAATGGCTATATGGGTCCAAATTATACAACAGTTTCAGCTTGTGCTTCTTCTGCAAACGCCTTGATTGATGCGTTTAACTACATCCGTTTAGGCATGTGTGACGTTATTATTTCTGGTGGTTCTGAAGCCGCTGTTACTATTGCAGGAATGGGTGGGTTTAATTCAATGCACGCGCTTTCAACAAGAAATGAAAGCCCAGAAACAGCTTCAAGACCTTTTGATGCTACTCGTGATGGTTTTGTTTTAGGTGAAGGAGCAGGAGCATTGGTTTTAGAAGAATATGAACACGCTAAAGCACGTGGTGCTAAAATATATTGTGAAATTGGTGGCGGAGGAATGTCTTCTGACGCTTATCATTTAACAGCTCCACATCCTGAAGGAATTGGAGTTATTGCTGTTATGGAAAACACGTTACGAGATGCAGGAATGGCTCCCGAAATGGTTGATCACATCAATACACACGGAACTTCAACACCTCTTGGTGATGTTGCAGAATTAAAAGCAATTAGCCATGTATTTGGTGATCATGCAAAATCTATAAACATCAATTCAACAAAATCAATGACTGGTCATTTGCTAGGGGCTGCTGGTGCTATTGAAGCTATTGCTTCTATTTTGGCAATGAAAAACAGTATTGTTCCTCCAACAATTAATCATACTACTGTGGATGAAAATATTGACCCTTCATTAAATTTAACGTTGAACAAAGCTCAAAATCGTGAAATTAAAGTTGCTATGAGCAATACTTTTGGTTTTGGAGGTCATAATGCGTGTGTATTATTTAAAAAATTAGAAGACTAATTTCATGCGTCGTTTATTAAAAAAAATAACAAAAAATTCCCGTTCTCCAGAAGACGGGATTTTTTTTAAAAAAATCACCTCTATTCTTGGTTTTGAACCCAAAGAATTAAAATATTATCAAAAAGCATTCACCCATCGCTCTACCAATAAAGTAGATGAAAAAGGGAATCCTTTTAACTATGAGCGATTAGAATTTCTTGGAGATGCTATGTTAGGAAGTGTAATTGCTGCTCATTTGTACAATGAAGTACCTTCTGGAGATGAAGGTTATTTAACAAAAATGCGTTCAAAAATTGTAAGTAGAGAACACTTGAATGAATTAGGTCGTGATTTCAATTTGGTTAGCTTTGTAGAAAGCAAAGTCAGTTCGAGTCAATTTGGAGAAAATATTCACGGTAATTTATTTGAGGCTTTTATAGGTGCAATTTATTTAGACAGAGGATTTGAATATTGTGAAAAATTTATTCGCACAAAAATCATCAAACAATATGTTGATATTGCCAAATTAGAAGGAAAAGTTATCAGTTATAAAAGTTTAATTATCGAATGGTGTCAAAAAGAAAAGATTCCTTTTTCATTTGACTTTGTGGAAGATAATGGTATAGAAGGGCAAAAATATTTTGGTGTAAAACTAATTATTGATCAAAAAATTATAGCAAAAGCTCGAGCAACTTCAAAGAAAAAAGCAGAAGAAAAAGCTTCACAAAGAGCTTATTTTGCGCTACAAGAAAAAATTTCTCAAAAATAATTCAAAACTAAAACGTTTGCGTTAGTAAATTAACGTTAAGAAGCGTTAAACTGCAAAATTTTAATAGATTTTAATACTATATTTACATTCTAATTGTATCTGATTGCCATTAATAAAATTCAAATAAACGATTTTATTTCAGATGATTATGAACTAATTGCGATTCATTCTTCGTTAGATGATTACAAATTAGCCTATGCCATCAATAAAATTTTGGGCACTCGTTTAATTAAAAATGAGTCCAACATTGAAATCGCCATTCCGGAAGGAAAAAGCGCTTTTAGTAATTACATTTTTGATGATGAAAAAAGTGATGTTCAATGGAGTTTAATAGAAAACAAAACCACCATTGTAACTTCAAAAAAGAAAGTCGCTCAATTATTTGATCAAGTAGATATTACTGTTTTTCTTTTACCAGAATATAAAAAAGCAGATTACCTACTAAAAATTGAAAACATTGATTACGATTTTGATGAAGAGGATATGATAGAAAAATTGCTATCAATTAAAAATGTAACTACAGCTTATACAATTGAAACAACGAATTTAAAATCTAAAAATAATTTAATTTTTTAAAAAAATGTCAACGAACAAAAAGACTAAAATTGTAGCTACCTTAGGTCCTGCCTGTAGCTCAAAGGAAGTAATTAAAAACATGATTGATGCTGGAGTTAATGTTTTCAGAATTAATTTTTCGCATGCAGATTATACAGACGTGTCAGAACGCATCAATATCATTAGAGAATTAAACGACGAACACGGATATACCACTTCTATATTAGCTGATTTACAAGGTCCAAAACTACGCGTAGGTGTAATGAAAGAAGATGTTGTAGTAAGCAAAGGCGACATCATTACTTTTACCACTGCCGAAGACGTACTAGGAACTGCTTCTAGAGTATATATGAACTACAAAGAGTTTCCAAAAGATGTAAATCCAGGTGAAAGAATCTTATTAGACGATGGAAAACTAATTTTTGAAGTAACTAAAACCGATAAAAATACAGAGGTTGAAGCAATGGTGGTTCAAGGTGGTCCACTAAAATCAAAAAAAGGAGTTAACTTACCAAACACAAAAGTTTCGTTACCTGCTTTAACTAAAAAAGACATCAAAGACGCTATTTTTGCTATTGAAAACAAAGTCGATTGGATTGCGCTTTCTTTTGTAAGAACACCTAAAGACTTAGAAGAATTACAAGATTTAATTGCAAAACATTCGGATCATAAAATTCCGATTGTTGCTAAGATTGAAAAACCTGAAGCCGTTGAAAATATTGACAAAATTGTTGCTTTCTGTGATGGATTGATGGTGGCTCGTGGTGATTTAGGTGTAGAAGTTCCAGCAGAAGAAGTGCCTTTGATTCAGAAAAAATTAATTCATAGAGCAAAAACAGCGCGAATTCCAGTAATTGTGGCCACACAAATGATGGAAACTATGATTACAAGCTTAACACCAACACGTGCCGAAGTGAACGACGTTGCCAATTCGGTAATGGACGGAGCTGATGCAGTGATGTTATCTGGTGAAACTTCTGTAGGAAATTATCCTGTAGAAGTAATTGAAACGATGACACGTATTATTGAAAGTGTAGAAGATTCTCCACTAATTAAAGTTCCTTTGACGCAGCCACATGTTAGAACCAAACGTTTTATTACAAAATCAATTTGTTATCATGCAGCTGTTATGGCTGATGCTATTAATGCAAAAGCTGTTACTACGTTAACCAACTCTGGTTATACTGCGTTCCAAATTTCGGCTTGGAGACCAAAATCACATATTTTAGTATTTACATCTAACCGAAGAATTTTAACACAATTGAACCTTTTATGGGGCGTGAGAGCCTTTTTCTATGACAAATTAGTGAGTACAGACGATACTATTGACGACATCAATAAAATTTGTGTGGAAAAAAAATACGTAAACAAAGGCGATATGCTTATCAACTTAGCGGCAATGCCAGTAGTTGAAAAAGGAATGGTAAACACCTTAAGGGTTTCTGAAATAGAGTAACATTTTACCTTTTTACATACAAAAAATCCGTTTTGAAATTCAGAACGGATTTTTTACTTACAATCTACGTTGTAAAAAATCAGTGATAAATGATTTTTAGTGAAACTTAAAAACAAACACATCAAAAAATATTTGTCAATAACAAACCGATAAAGTTAATTATTGTCTTGTTAATATTAAATCTCCTGTTGGCAAAAACATCGGAATATCTGCTTGGTTTTGATACGGACAATCAAAATTTGTAAAACCAGTTAAGCTAAATTGATTGTAATTTAATTGATTAGGATTGCCAGGAATTTTAAATAAATAAAACTCTGCACTATTAAAACAATGATTATTATCCATATACATAAACGAACCATTGAGGGTTAATAAAAAGATGTTGTAGTCTTCATAAGAAGTTGCCGCTAAATTATCATAAAGTGTTATACCGGTGGTCAAATCAACTACTTTAAATTTACCCATTAATTCATCAGCATAATGATAATATCCCGTGTCATATTGTGTTAAGTGCTGTGTAAATTTTACAAATTCAAAGGTGTATTTTTTGTTGTTTAAAACACCTTCCCAAGTATCTACATAAAAAGGTAATTCATTATTTAAATCTTTTTTATACGCTCCATTCGGATAGTCATATTGGTCAAGTGGAATAACGGTAGTTACTTGACAGTTTACATTTATTGAAAACAATAAAAAAAGGGACAATATTTTAAATGTTTTTTTCATAAAAGTAAATTATCGGTTTATTTTAAAACATAAACCGATAAAGTTAATTATTGTCTTGTTAATATTAAATCTCCTGTTGGCAGAAACATCGGAATATCTGCTTGGTTTTGATACGGACAATCAAAATTTGTAAAATCGGTTAAGCTAAATTGATTATAATATAATTGATTGGGATTACCAGTCACTTTATAAAGCTGAAAATCTGCACTGTTATAGCAGTTTTGCACATCCATATATGAAAATGACCCTCCCGAGCGAAGTGAGGCTAGAAATATATTATAGTCTTCATAGGCTGTTGCCGCTAAATTGTCATAAAGTGTTATACCTGTGGATAAATCAACTACTTTGAATTTACCTTTTAACACGTCTCTATAGTGATAATATCCCGTGTCATATTGCGTTAAGTGTTGTGTAAATTTTACAAATTCAAAGGTATATTTTTTGTTGTTTAAAACACCCTCCCAAGTATCTACATAAAAGAGCAATTCATTATCTAAATCTTTTATATAAACTCCGTTTGGATGCTCAAAAGAGCGACTTCTAAGAGGCACAATGGAAGTTACTTGACAGTTTACATTTATTGTAAAAAATAAAAGTGATGCGAGCTTGAATATTTTTTTCATATTTATATATTTTTAAATTTTAACAAGGTGATTTTGTTACTGTATTACCATTTAATGTTTTGCGGGTCCATTTTAAATTATTTATCCCGTTAACATTAGTTACTTTTCCCTCAAATACACCTATTTTATTTTCTATTCCAAGTGTTTTTAATCCTTTTAAAAACATTTTTTCCATAGCCTCTTTTCTTTCTGTTGGAGATAATGTATAATCTTCAATTACATCTTTTGCATCCTGTTCATAATCTTCACTAAATTTTCCCCACTTTTGAGTAATAAGAGGTATTTCAGCAGAAGAGATTGGTTCTAACAAAGTTATGGCAAAAATTCCTTCATTTGAAATCATTATACCAAAAGCTTCTGTTACATCTAGTCCAGCATTAGTATTAGCAGTTTGGCAAGTACTCATCAAAATACTTAAATCGGCAGGTGAAAACATTTTAACAGCTCCATCATATTGAATCCCATTAGATGTTTTAGGTTTATTATTATGAACATGCGTAAAGTTTAATGTTCCTGGAGGAAATGATAAAGCAGCATTTCCAGCAGCATATAAATATTGATATTGAGAAACTCCGCTTACCTTTTTCTCAATGTAACCACTTTCATTTGGAAATGTAAAACTAGACTGTACATTTAAACCATTAAAATGAGTCATGTAATTTGGGTCATCGGATGTTTTCTTTTTAATTGCGAGCATGGTGTTAGAATTGAGTCTAAATTTTCTAACTCGCTTCCACCTCCACCACCTCCATGAGTAGGGCTACTAATAATACCGCCACCAATGTCGCTACCACCAGCACATTCTTCATCAATTATCATAGTGCAATTACCTGTAGATACAATCCAGTCACAATTTTCTTCAAAGTTAGTATTTCCAGTAAGTTCTCCTTGGTCAGGTGTGCCATCACAAACATATGACCAATATTCACCACACTCTAATGTGCCTGAACTACCTTCACATTTTGCGCTTAAGGCACTATTATAATCAAAATTAATGATAGTATAAATAGGAGCATTATATAAACTAGGGTTAAAATCATCTTGTTCTAATGCTGTTTTAGTAAAATCATATTTGATTAAAACACAATCATATCCGCCTTGGTTATTTGATTTTAATATTAAATTTTCAAGTTTATTGTCGCTGCTATTTCTAAAAACTTCAAAAGTATATGTTGAAAATACCCCATTATCAATAAATGTTGCAAAATTTGTATTGATGCTGAAGTTATAAACAGAATCGTTTACTATTTTGCCTTGAATATTTTCTTTTGTATTGTCTATTTGCAATAGTTTTGAAAATAATTTAAAGTTATCTTCAATTTCTAGCTTGCTAATTTTTCTAATTTTAAGTTGATTCTCATTATTTATTTCATTGAAATTGTCTTTGCTACAACTATTAAATAATAGTAAAAGTGAAAATAATAGAAATAGAATTTTTAAGTTGTTCTTCATATAGTTTGGTTTATGAGTTCAAATCCAAATATAAAATATCTTCACCACATTGCATTACAGATTTTCTGTACATTTTGTTAAAGTTTTTATATTTTAAAACTCAAATCGCAATTGCACTGAAACACTTTTTTGAGGTAAAAAAGTTTTGCTTTTTTCTTCATTGTTCAAATTGTGTACCGAAATACCTAATAATCTTACGGAATTTTTCAAACGTTCTTGATACAATAAATCTTTAGCCACATCTGCAATAATGGCTTTGTCATTTACAAAATAAGGTAATGTTTTACTTCGCGTTTGTAAAGTAAAATCGGAATATTTGATTTTTAATGTGATGGTTTTTCCAGAAATTTTGCTTTTTTGCAAGCGTTTTTCTAGTTCTTTGGCAATATTTAGCAGTCGCTCTTCCATATAAATTTCAGAAGATAAATTTTCGTTAAACGTGCGTTCAGCTCCAACAGATTTTATTTTTCTATTCGGTTTAACTGCACTGTTGTGAATGCCTCGCACAATTTGATAATAATGTAAGCCACTATTGCCAAAATGTTTTTCTAAATATTCTAATGTTTTTTGTTTTAAATCAAAACCTGTAAAAAGGCCTAATTGGTACATTTTTTATGCAGTAACTTTTCCTATTCCATAAAATTTTTTTACGTCTAATTTTTCTAAAAAAGCTTCAACCTCATCTGGGTTCACTGTTTTTTGTCCGTTAGGTTTATTGTAATCGGAAGCAATTTTTGCCACAAATTTATTCACCGATATTCCCGCTGAAGCCGTAAGACCTACTTCTTCAAAAATGCGTTTTCTAATTTCCTGTGCAATCAAGGTAGCACTAGGATTTCCTTTTTTATTTTCGGTAACGTCTAAATAGGCTTCATCAAGCGACAACGGCTCAACCAAATCAGTATAATCAAGAAATATCTTTCGGATTTTTTTGGAAATTTCTTTGTAGCGATCAAAACGAGGGCGTACAAAAATTAACTCAGGACATAATTTTTTAGCCTGTATGCCACTAATTGCACTTCTAACGCCATATTTTCTTGCTTCATAACTTGCTGCGCTTACAACGCCTCTAATTTCACTGCCGCCAACAGCCAAAGGTTTGCCTCTCAACTCAGGATTGTCCATTTGTTCCACTGATGCGTAAAATGCATCCATGTCGATATGAATAATTTTCCTATTGTTGTTTTGAGTAAGCATATTACAAATTTATAGTATATTTGATTAGAATATTAAATACTAACTCATTTTAGACCATATCCTTTTGAATTCATGAAAGAAATTGAACGTAAATTTTTAGTCACTTCAACCGATTTTATTTCAGAAAGTAGTTTTTCAAACCGAATTGTTCAAGGTTATTTGAATTCGCATCCTGAAAGTACGGTTAGAATTCGCATCAATGGAAACAAAGGTTTTATAACTATCAAAGTCAATGGAAACGAATCAGGTACCACCCGTTTTGAATGGGAAAAAGAAATTCCGGTTGCTGAAGCCGAGCAATTATTGTCATTATGTGAAAAAGGAGTTATTGATAAAATTCGCTATGAAATACCTCTTGGAAAGCACATATATGAAGTTGATGTTTTTAATGGAGAAAATAATGGCTTAATAGTAGCCGAAATTGAGCTTAAAAACGAAAATGATACATTTGAAAAACCAAACTGGCTAGGCAAAGAAGTTACTGGAGATAATCGTTATTATAACGCTTATCTGAGTAATTTTCCCTATAAAGATTGGAATTAATTATTCTACAAGCTCAAGATTAACTTTGATGTGCCCTCCGTATTTTGAAGGTGCAATTTTCATAAAAGCAGCTTTTGACAAATCAATATCTCTTCCTTTTACAAATGGACCTCTATCGTTAACCGTAACAATAACAGATTTTTTAGAAACAATACTTGTTACTTTTACCTTTGTGCCAAATTTAAGCGTTCTGTGTGCAGCTGTAAATTTTTTGTTGTTGAAAATTTGTCCGCTCGCTGTTCTTCTTCCTGTAAATCTATCATGATAATAAGAAGCGTGAGCATTTCCTTTAAAAAATTTAGTTTTTAAATTATCAATAGAATCTTGCTTTTTGGTGGCAATAATTGCTAGAGAATCTTGCTTTTTAATACTATCCAAAATAGCTGTTTCTCTGACCAAATTTTTATTTGTATCAGAGAAACTGCTTATTGCTGTAATAAGTACCACAAACGGAATGATATATTTTAGTTTTTTCATCTTTAATTTGTTTTAAATCCTTATTACCAAATAGTGTACCAAAGGATTAGTTTTACCAATTAGCCCATGGTAATCTTGATAAAATTAGAAGTAATCCTAATGTATAAAAAATAGCTATTTTTTTGAATTTACCATTGTTACTTTCTTCTTTTTTATGCTTTGACCATCCAATTGTAATTAGTGCTAATGCAATAATATTAATTAATGGATGCTCTAATGAAGTTAATCTTAAAGCTGCTTCTTTCATTTGTCCGAAAGATTCTAATCCAAGTGGAGAGACAAAATATAGTATTAAACCTGCTAATAATTGCATATGACATACAATCAAAGCAAACAATGAAATGCTTCTGTCTTTTGACTTAAACAAACCTTTAGATGTAAGACCAAAAATAGCGTTAATAGTTGCAATAAATAATAAACCCAAAGCCGCATAAGCTAAATAAGAGTGAACAGAAAGAATCGTGTTATACATAGTTAGTTTTTTTATTGTGAATTACAAATATAAGAAATAAAAAACCTCTCACTCAAAAAATGAGCAAGAGGTTTAAATATGTTTTCTAAATTGAATTAGAAGTTATAACGAATTGTAAAGTTCCATGTTCTTCCGAAACCGAAATAACCTTGGTTTCCATCTGCAATTCCTTTATAAACTCTACCAGCAGATTGATATGTAGGACCAGAAGTTCCACTAATAAATGCATCAGTTTTAATATTTGAAGTTAACTCAGATAAATAAACCTCATCAAAAACGTTATTCATGTTAAATCTAAAGTTAACAGAATTCTGTTTGTCTTTACCAACTAACATTTTATATGAAATACCTGCATCTACTAAATCATAGCTTGGTAATTCTAAATTATCTTTAGCAGCAACATTTGCGTATAATTTATCATAATTTCTCCAATCAGCATCAATTGAAAAGTTTTTAATAAACTCATACTTAGCACCTAATCCCCATGTAGTTTGAGCAGCATCTCCAACTTTTCCACCATCTAAATCAGTTTCAGCAACTAACAATGGATTTAAACTTTCGTCATATTTTGTGCTAATTGCTTTATCAACATATTCCCAATTACCCATAGAAGCAAAACCTTTTACATCTATATTTGAAGTTGGCTTGAAAACAAAATCTAATTCTAAACCTGTATGAACTTGTTTAACCCCTTGATTAGATGTGAAAATAACATCTCCTGCAAGTACTGGAGTAGTACCAATAGTTCCATTAGTAGCTTGAACCGCTGAAGTTGTAACAACTCTATCTTCCCATGTAGTTCTGTATGCATTTAAACTTCCAGAAAACATTTTTGATTTGAAAGTATATCCAGCTTCTAATCCTAATACTTTTTCGTTTTCAGTTAATGGATTAACTTGATTTGTAAAGTTTAAGAAAATATTATCATGGTATGGTTGACGTGAGTAATAACCTCCGTTTGCATAAACTGAATGTTTTTCTGCAAAATTATAAGCAGCCCCTCCTTTTACATTATACCCTACATTAGAAACTTTTTCTGAATCTTGGAATTCATCTTGATAGTCATAATAATCAAATCTTTGGTGTGATTGATTAGAAATAGCTCCTTGGAAGAATGCAGAAAAATTATCATTAGAATACTCTACTTGACCAAAAACACCTCCGTAAGAGATTGTTTCGCTATAGTCATAATCAACTTTTTGATTATCAGCAGCAGTATTAAAAAATGCGTTCCATGGATCAATATTGTATGATTCATTCACGGTATTTGTTGCACTTGGCAATGTGTTTGGATTAGGAATAACGTGATTATTATCTCTTAAAAATCTACTTTCTGACCATCCATTTAATCCCAAATAATTAACTATTTGGCGGTAATGATCTCCTTTATACGTTCTTAAATCTAAACCAAAATTCAAATTTAAATTATCATTTAGTTCTTTTTTGAAGTTTGATACGATTCCGTACCAAGCATGATTATTCATTGAAGCTCTAATTGCATAATTTGAACCAGTACCAATTCCATCAGCATCAGCTGAGTTATTTGCATAGATTTGATTGAAATCAATATAAGTATTTTGATTTGCTCCTGTATATGGATTTAATTGAGAAACACTTCTCTTTCCTCCTCCATAATTACCAGTTCCTCCTCCACGACCCCATGAAGCATATAAAACTGTAGATAATGAAGTCGTACTATTGATGTTGAAATCCCAGTTTAAATTAGCAACTGGTTTGTGATAGAAATTTGTTCTCTCTGAAATATACTTTCCATTCAAATAACCATAATTGTTATTGTATTTTCTACCAAAACCTAAATAATCAGATATCTTTTTAGTGAAATTTTGGTCGTGAGATTGTGGTGCTCCTGTAATTAAGAAGTTGAAGTTATGTCTATCATTCGGTTTGTAACCAAAAGAAATGAAATAATTTTGTCCTTCTCCTCTAGTTCCTTGGTTGTAACCATCACCTTGCCAGTGAGACATCATGATACTCATACCAAAACCTTTTGCACTCATACCTGTGTTGTAAGCAGCAGTAGTCTTAAAATAATCACTATTAGCTACACCCATAGAAGCAAATCCTCCTTCTTTTTTGTCTGTTGCTTTAGTAACAAAGTTAACTGTACCTCCTACAGAAGAAATAGCTAATTTTGAAGAACCTAAACCTCTTTGCACTTGGATAAAGTTAGCAATATCAGACATCCCTGACCAGTTTGACCAGTACATTTTACCGTCTTCCATCCCATTAATTGGTTGTCCATTTAACAAGAAAGCCGTGTTGTCTTGTTGAAATCCACGAACCGTAATTCTTGAATCTCCATAACCTCCAGATTGACCCGCTACATAAACTGATGGCGTATTTACCATAGCTTGTGTAACGTCTGCTGTTCCAACTTTAGATTGGATTTCAACAGCTTTAATTGTAGAAACGGCAATTGGAGTTTTGCGTTCTTTCGCAACGTCAATAATTCCTTTACCTACAATCACAACATCTTCTAGTTGTCCTGATTCTGGCGAAATAACGATTGATCCGACATTCGTAACATCTCCAGAAGTTGTAAATGAAACTATTTTAGTTTCAAATCCTAAATAAGTAATTACAAGCTCTCCAGCTTTTTCTGTTGTTGTTAATACAAATTTTCCATCGAAATCTGTAGAAGTCCCCGTCGTTGTTCCTTTAATAACAACACTAGCTCCAGCTAAAGGCTGATTTAACTCGCCATCCATTACGCCCCCCGTAATTTTTGATTGAGAAAATACTGTTATGGTTGATAAAAATAAGAAACCATAAAGTAATACATTTTTAAAAATTTTCATTTGTTGTGTTTTTAAAATATTTCCGCAAATTTCTTACAAGATTTTATTTCTAATGTTAAGTTAATGTTAACAAAACTATTCAATCTATTAAAAAACAATGGATTATCTTTTTAACGTTTTTTTTTGTTTTTTATCGATGATTTTGTGTGTAAAAAAAGAAATCCTCACTTTTTCAAGCAAGGATTATAACTATTATTAATTATTAGCAATTTAACTTAGGTATTTTTTTATTAAAAATGAAGTTGAACTATCATGTTCTTGGACTTTTTCATTCACAATTTCATCTAAAATTGAACTTGCTAATTGTTTTCCAAGTTCTACACCCCATTGATCGTAACTGAATATATTCCAAATAACGCCTTGAACAAAAATTTTGTGCTCATATAGCGCAACTAAAGCTCCTAAAGTTTCTGGCGTTAGTTTATTAATTAACAATGTGTTTGTGGGTTTATTGCCTGTAAAGACTTTAAATGGCAATAAAAATTCTGCTCTATCACCAACAACTCCTTGCTTTTCAAATTCTGTTTTTACTTGGACTGATGTTTTTCCCATTAACAAAGCTTCAGTTTGTGCAAAAAAGTTAGACAATAACTTATCATGATGGTCTTTATTGCCATATAATGCTTCTTTAAAACCAATAAAATCAGTTGGAATTAACTTTGTCCCCTGATGAATTAATTGAAAAAACGCATGTTGGGAATTAGTCCCAGGCTCTCCCCAAATAATTGTTCCTGTTTGATAATTTACTGGTTTTCCATCTCTACCAATGCTTTTTCCGTTACTTTCCATTATTCCTTGTTGTAAATAAGGCGCTAATTTTTGCAAATATTGTGTGTACGGAATTAGAGCCTCACTTTCAGCTCCAAAAAAATTGTTATACCAAATGCTTAACAAAGCTAATACAACCGGGATATTTTTATCAAATGATTCATTTTTAAAATGTTCGTCCATTTGATTAGCTCCTTTTAATAAGTTGTTAAAGTTATCAAAGCCTACTGCTAAACTAACAGATAATCCAACTGCACTCCATAATGAAAAACGCCCTCCAACCCAATCCCACATTGGAAAAACGTTGTTAGCATCTATTCCAAATTCTGTTACTTTTTGGATATTGGTTGAAACAGCAACAAAGTGTTTTGCTACATCTTCATGCTTAGCAGATTGTAAAAACCAACTTCTGATTGTTTCTGCATTTGATAATGTTTCTTGTGTTGTAAACGTTTTTGAAACAATTACAAAAAGAGTAGTTTCTGGATTTATTTTTTTGATTACTTCATTAACATGATCTCCATCTACATTTGATACAAAGTGAACATTTAAATGATTTTTGTAAAACTGCAAAGCTTCCACAATCATAGCTGGCCCTAAATCTGAACCACCAATTCCAATGTTTACAATATCTGTAAATTGTTTTCCTGAAAATCCTTTTCTTGCTCCAGAAATAACCTCGTCTGAAAAAGTCTTAATTTTATTTTTAACCGAATATACCTCTGGCATTACATTTACACCATCAACAATTACACTTTTATTTTCAGGTGCTCTCAATGCTGTGTGCAATACGGCTCTGTTTTCAGTTTGATTAATTAAATCTCCTTGGAAATATTTAGAGATTGCATCTTTCAATTGTGCTTCGTTTGCTAATTCAAAAAGTAAATTAAACGTTTCTTGTGTTGCAATATTTTTTGAATAATCAACCAAAAAATCATTCCATTGAATGTGCATTTTTTCTGTTCTATCACTGTCTTTAGCAAACAAATCTTGCATTTGGACATTTTTCATTTTGTCAAAATGAGATTGAATTTTTTGCCAAGTTGCAGTTTGCGAAGGATTTATGTTTTTAAGTGCCATTATTCTTTAAATTTTATTGCTGTTATACTATCTAATTCCCTTTTAAGAGGTTCAATATATTTTAGATATTTTTGTTTATCTGATTTACCCATTGGTTCTGTATTTGGTAATTTTAATCGTAATGGATCAACTTGCACTCCATTTTTCCAAAAACGATAACACACGTGAGGACCTGTTGCCAAACCTGTACTTCCAACTTTTCCAATGGTTTGTCCTTGCGAAACACTTTGTCCGTTACGCACTAAAATTTTAGACATGTGTAAATATTGTGTGGAGTAGGTAGAACTATGTCTAACTTTTACAAAATTTCCATTTCCAGCGGTATATCCAGTTCGTTCTACTACACCTGATGCAGTTGTTTTAATTGGCGTTCCGTGTGGTGCTGCATAATCCGAGCCGTTGTGTGCTTTGAATCGAATTTGTACTGGATCAAAACGTCTGCCCGAAAAACGTGAAGATATTCTGAAATAATCTAATGGAGCTTATAAAAACATACTTTTTAAGCCTTTACCATTTTCATCATAATAATCTTCTTTTTTCTGCTTTTCATTTAATTTATAAGGAAAGGCAAAAATCTTTTTCCCTTTATGCTCGAAGTAAGAAGCTTCAATACTTTCAACTCCTACATAAATGGTATCGTCTATATATCTTTCATTAATAGTAACGGCAAATTTATCTCCTTTCTGAATTTTAAAAAAGTCGATTGTATAAGCATATATGTTTGCTAATTTTGGAGCTAATGCTGGGCTAACACCTGCATTACTTAAGGTTTCTGAAAGCGAACCATTAAACTCTGACGCAACTACTCGACGCTTAACAATTGTTGGTTTTTGTTTATTAGACACCACTAAAGAATCTCTAAAATCAACAACTGTATAATTGATTCTATCTTCTATATAAACCAATGCTTGTAATGTGTTTGGTTTTTTCTTGTCTAAAAATAAGATATAAGGTTTTCCAGCTTTAATTCTTTTTACATTAAAAGAATCTTTGACTTTTTCGGTTACCTCATGTATTTTAAGACTATCTTTTAATGGAAACTTTTCTAGAAGTGCACTAAAAGTATCCCCAGAACGAATCGTATCTTGAACTACTTTATAGTCATTAAATGTAAACCCATACTCTTTAATTATAGGTTCTTTTTTAACAATTTGTTTTTTATTTTCTTTCTTGTCATTTGGATTACATGCTGTAAAAAAAGTGACAAAAAAAAGTGCTAAAATTAAATATCTCAATGTTGTTGTTTTTGCAAATGTTGTTATTCTCCCCAATTGTCTAATTCTTCTTTTGTCCATAGCTCTGGGAAGAAAATTCTTTTTTGATATTTTGGTAACATATATTTTTTCCAATCACTTCCTCCAGTAGCTTCATGATTTCCTGGCACACTTTCAATGTATTTTTTTGCTGCATTAAAATGTCCCATAACCCATGTAATATTAACTGTTACATCATAATGACGCATTGCTGCAACTAACTCTGGATTTTTTTGATCTATTTCTGGAAGTTGCTTAAATTTTCGCCACAAATTAATTGTGTTGTATTCTTCCATCCAATCTAAGAATACTTTTTTGTATTTTCTCTCAAATTCTAAAATTAAATACGATTTTTCGCCCGTGTGATAATCCTTTCCTGCGGCTTGCCAATATAAATGCTCAAAAGCGTGTTCGTATGGCGTATTTCTATCAATAGTAGCTCTAAAACGATTATCAATAAGATTAATTAAATCGGTTGATGAAAATTCAATTAAACGATATTGAGCTGACTGAAATCCGCTTGCTGGTGTTAATGTATTTCTAAATTTTAAATATTGTTCAGGCTCCATTCCATCTTTCATGATATCAAAAGACGTGGTTAACATGTCAAAATAACGACTAATTCTTCCTAATTTTTCTGTAAAATAAGCCGTGGTTGGTTGTTCTGTATGACAAAGCTGGTTCATTTCCCAAAGAATCATTTTAAACAAAAGTTCGTTCACTTGATGATACATTACAAAAACCATTTCGTCAGGCAAAGTGGTACGCTGAATTTGTAAATTCAACAAAGCATCGGTTTGTATATAATCCCAATATGTGATTGGCTTTGCCCAAAGTAAGCCTTCTAAATGTGTTGATGTATTTTGGTTGATTGCATCAAACTTATCATTCAACTGATTTAATTGTTCTTGGATTTTTGGAGTGATTTCCATTATTTGTTAACTTTAATTTTAAATGAATGCTTTAAACCTTTAAACGCTTCCAAATCGGCTTTTAAAGAACCTACTGCTAAACTTGCTTTTAATCGAATTGGTATTTTATTATCGTCATCTGATATCCAAACAGTTAAGCTTTCTTCTTCTTTAAAAACTCTTCCTGCTTGTACATATGGTCGAAACATCATACAAGAAACTTTTCCAAATTTAGTGCTTATATCTTCTCTTCCTAAAAATTTTAACTTAAACTTTGTAGTTTCATTATCAAAAAACATATCGATAGCAATTGATTCGCCTACTTTAAGTTTGTCAATTTTTGGATGATTTCTTAAATAGTAAAATGAAGAAACAATATCTTGAACTTCTTCAGGAACGCTGAATGTTTTCTCGGTTTTCTTTTTATAATCTTTAACTAAGACTGTATTTTTTGTTTGGTTAAAAAACCCTTCTTGATTTTTTGTGTAGCCGCCTTCGTCAATTTTTCTAACAAATTGATATGGTTTTCCGGTTTCTTTATCAAAATAACTTTCGTAATTGTCATCTACTTTAAAGAAGAACTTACTCATTCCTACTGTCCAGCCTTTTCCAATTACATGATGAACTTTTTTATTGTTTTTTACGGCATCTTTGATTTCCAAAGTTGCATACCCCGCATTTACAAATCCGTAGTGAATTCTAAGTTTAAACCATTCGCCAGTTGTGTATGCATTTTCTCTTTGAACAAATGAGTTTGTAAAGATAAAAAGACCTAGAAGTAAGATAATTTTTTTCATATTTTATTCATTTTTAAAATGAAAATGCAATTTCTGTTCCAAAAATAGTAAAACAAAAAAACCCAGTCAAAAATATGACTGAGTTTTTATGCTATTAACCAACCAAAAAACTATAAATTATGAAAATTTACTACAAAAGCAGAGCAAACTACCTCTCTGTTTTTGCGAGTGCAAATGTAGAAAGGTTTTTTGAATTATTCTCAATAAAAAATAAACTTTAACATATTTTTATCAAAAATTACATTACTACAACGTTGTATTTTGATGATTGTTTAATAAAAATGCTTTTTTATAGCGTTCCTCGCAATGCTTGTTCTCTTTCAATTGACTCAAAAAGCGCTTTAAAGTTACCTGCACCAAAGCCTTTTGCTCCCATTCTTTGAATAATTTCAAAGAAAAGAGTTGGTCTGTCTTCAACTGGCTTGGTAAAAATTTGCAATAAATAACCATCTTCATCAGCATCAACTAAAATAGATAATTCTTGCAATTTTTTAATATCTTCTTTCATCAT
The DNA here is from genome assembly GCA_033557465.1 of Ichthyophis bannanicus. Classification (NCBI taxonomy): domain Eukaryota; kingdom Metazoa; phylum Chordata; class Amphibia; order Gymnophiona; family Ichthyophiidae; genus Ichthyophis; species Ichthyophis bannanicus. The sequence continues at coordinate 340,089,774 of CM066039.1, forward strand.
ATCTCTATGAACTCCCAAGCGATTCGGAATTTCATCATAATAAGCTTGTGGTGGTGGTGGTAAAAACTCAACCCCACGCGCTTTTAATCCAGACACCGTTTTGATAATATCATCAGTAGCTACAGCTAAATGTTGGCAACCTGGCCCTTCATAAAAATCTAGATATTCTTCAATTTGTGATTTTTTATTTCCCTTTGCAGGTTCATTAATTGGGAATTTAATTCTTCCATTTCCATTACTCATCACTTTACTCATTAAAGCTGAATACTCTGTATGGATTTGCGTATCATCAAACGATAAGAAATTTTCAAATCCCATTACATCTTCATACCATTTAACCCATTGATTCATTTCTCCCCAACCAACGTTTCCTACCATATGATCTACATACTTAAGTCCAAGTGGTTCAGGATTATATTCTGATTTCCATTCTACGAAACCTGGCAAAAACACACCGCTGTAGTTTTTACGTTCAACAAAAATGTGAACTGTCTCGCCATAGGTGTAAATACCTGAACGAACAACTTCTCCATGCTCATCTTTTTCAACTGTTGGTTCCATAAACGACACAGCGCCACGTTTTGTGGTTTCTTCCCAAGCTGATTTTGCATCATCAACCCAAAGCGCTATAACTTTTACTCCATCTCCATGCTTCGCAAGGTGTTCATTGATAGGTGAACTACTGTTTAATGGTGTTGTTAGAACCAAACGGATTTTGTCTTGTTTTAAAACATAACTTACAGAATCTTTTGAACCTGTTTCTAAACCTCTATATGCATGCGATTGGAAACAAAATGCTGTTTTATAATAATGAGCCGATTGTTTTGCATTTCCTACATAAAACTCAACATAATCAGTTCCTAAAAGTGGAAGATAGTCTTGTGCTCCTTCAAATATTTTTTCTAATCCGTACTCTACAGATTTTACTTCTTTTGCCATATTCTAATATATTTTATTAGGTAAAAAATTACCGAAATTGTGTTTAAATTAATTATTCGTCTAACCAAGATTTAAAGTAATCATCGTCAGAAATTGCCATTGCGTCTTCAGTTACCATTAAAGGTTTAAATGTATCAACCATTACTGCTAATTCTAAAGTTTCTTTCTTACCTATACTTCTTTCTGCAGCTCCTGGATGCGGCCCATGAGGAATACCAGCAGGATGTAAAGAAATATTTCCAGCTTTAATATCATTTCTGCTCATGAAATCACCATCAACATAGTACAACACCTCATCAGCATCAATATTACTATGGTTATAAGGCGCTGGAATAGCTAAAGGATGGTAATCGTATAATCTTGGCACAAATGAACAAATTACAAAAGCGCTCGTTTCAAAAGTTTGATGAATTGGTGGAGGTAAATGAATTCTACCTGTAATCGGCTCAAAATCATGAATTGAAAAAGCATATGTCTAATTAAATCCGTCATATCCAATTACATCAAATGGATGTGAAGCATAAACTAATTCGAAAATTTCGTCTTTCTTTTTAACTTTAACTACGAAATCTCCTTTTTCATTATAAGTTTCTAATTCTTCTGGACGGCGAATATCTCTTTCACAAAAAGGAGAGTGTTCTAATAATTGTCCAAACCAGTTTCTGTATTGTTTTGGTGTATATACTGGTGCATGAGATTCCACAATAAACAAACGATTGTCTTCAGTATCAAAATCAATTTTATAAATCATTCCGCGTGGAACAACTAAATAATCCCCATACTGAAAATCTAAATTTCCAAGCATTGTTCTTAATTTCCCTGTTCCTTTATGAATAAAAATGACTTCGTCTGAATCTGTATTTTTATAAAAATAATCGGTTGTAGATTTTCTAGGTGCAGCTAAAACAATGTGGCAATCAGAATTTGTTAAAACAATTTTTCTACTTTCTAAAAAATCGTCTTGTGGTGCCACATCAAAACCTCGTAATTTATAGGACTGAATATTATTTGATTTTGCGATTTTTGGCGCAACACTATATTGTTTTCTTATTTCTTTAACCTGAGTTGGTCTTTGCTCGTGATATGAATTGGTTGACATTCCGTCAAAACCTACTGTTCCGAACAACTGTTCATAATACAAATCGCCATTTGGTTTACGAAATTGTATATGACGTTTACGAGGAATTTCTCCTAATTTATGATATATTGGCATTGTGTTTTTTGTTTAAATGTTAAAATAAAAAGTTAAAGCACTAGCTAAACTTTACTCATTAATCAAAAAAAAGCACCACTCACTCAGGATTTCTCTTGATGAGGAATTTAAGATGCGACAATAAACCTATCCAAAATGGTTTCATACAATACAAATATCGTAAAAAAATGAAAAAAGCCACTAAAAAGTGGCTTAATTTTATTGTTGATTTTCTTTGCCTAATTTGGCATTTCGTTTTCCATAAAGAAAATACACTATTATTCCGATAGCCAACCAACCTAAAGAAAGCATTTGAGCTTCTTTACTTAAGTTAATCATCAAATATGTATTAATAAGTATTCCGCAAACGGCAATTACAGGTAAAGCAGGTACTTTAAATGTTCTTTCTATGTTTGGTTGTTTAACTCTTAGTATCCATACCGCAACACAAACCATGGTAAAGGCAAATAGCGTCCCAAAACTTGTCATGTCGGCCAATTTATTAATTGGAGTAAATGCAGCAACAATAGCAATCACACCTCCTAATATCATTAAATTTGTTTTTGGTGTTCCAGAAATTGGATTAATTCTTGAAAATACTTGAGGAATAAGTCCGTCTTTTGACATTCCTAAGAAAATTCTAGATTGACCCATAATCATAACCATTAATACAGAAATTAATCCGACAGTAGCAGCAATGGTGATAATGTATCCTGCCCATGCTTGACCAGCAATATCAAAAGCATAAGCAACTGGAGCTTTAATTGCATCTGGATATTGTCCTAGTGGATCAAAATCTTTATAATTCATCATTCCTGTTAATACAAGTGAAACAAGAATATATAAAAGCGTACAAATTAATAAAGACGCAATAATTGCAAAAGGAACGTCTTTTTTAGGATTTTTAGCTTCTCCCGCCTGTGTTGATACAGCATCAAATCCAACATAAGCAAAAAAGATTGCCGCGGCTCCAGAAACAATTCCAGCTATACCATATGCATCATGAGTGGTTTCTTTATCTATAATTTGTGTTGCCTCAGGAATAAATGGCGTCCAATTTTCAATATTAATAAAGAAAGCTCCAGCAATAATTACAAATATAATAGCTGAAACTTTAAGAATAACTATTAAATTATTTGCTTTAGCTGCACTTTGAGTTCCTTTGATTAATATAGAAATCACAAACAAAACTATTAAGAAAGCAGGTAAGTTCATTGAAAACCCTTCTCCTGTATAACTCGCTGGATCTGAAGTTAGCCATTCCGGAAGCTTTATTCCAAACATTTTTAGTAGTTTATTAAAATATCCGGACCAAGACACTGCGACAGTCATTGACCCCATGGCATATTCTAATATTAATCCCCAACCAATTATCCATGCAAAAATTTCGCCAATTGTTCCATAGGCATAAGCATAAGCCGAACCTTCAACAGGTAAAATTGATGCAAACTCTGAATAGCAAAGGGCTGCAAAAACACATGCTATACCGGCGATGATAAAAGAAATTGCCAAAGCAGGGCCAGCATGATAATAAGCACCTGTTCCTGTTAAAACAAAAATTCCTCCACCAATAATAGCTCCTACTCCAATTGCAGTCAAACTCCATTTTCCGAGAACTTTCTTCAATTCACTTTTTTTCATATCAGCTTCAAAAGCAGAAACTGGTTTAACTCTCCAAATAGACATAAATAATTATTTAAAATTTGAGTTCCAAAAATAAACTTTTTTGAAAACAATACGACAGAAAATTACATTTAATGTATTTTTTTTGTGATTTTTTGATTTTAAAACCAAAAACCTACCGAAAACCAAGTGAAGTGATCACCCGTTTCAGGCGACCAAGAATGTTTTATTTCTAAAGGCCCAATAATAGATTCCATACCGTAGCCAATACCATAACCCGTATATTGAGGCTTTACCAACCAGCCTTCTGTATGTTCAAAAATCCTATTACCCACATTAGCAAAATTTGCTGTAAAATTTAGATGGTGCTTTTTATAAAATTCATAATCTGTTGTTATAGCTCCTTTTACATAGCTATCTCCTGCTAAACTTAAAAAATCATACCCAAGAAATGGCTTGATATTATTAACCGAAACAAAACCATAACCTCCTAAAACAAAATCAAAAAATGAAATTGTTCGTTCGCCAATAGCAAATCCGCCTTCAGTTTGCAACTTAATTGTAGCTCTTTTAACGGGTTGAAATACAATTCCTATATCTGCTTTTGCTATAGAAAAACGTTCAAACTCATTTGTATAATCTGAAGAATATAAAAATGTTTTTAAATCTCCAGAAAAATACCAGCCTTTCTTTGGAAAATATTTTTGATTAAATGTGTCATACTTTAAATAGCCAAAAGCGGATAAATAATTGCTTTTATCAAAAACAGGCTTCGTATTTTGAAGTGTTTCTGATTCAATATTTAAATATTTAAACTCTAATCCAGCACCAAAAGAAAATTTTTGAGCGAAAATTGTTTGCACATATGCTTGATTAGTTAAGTCGGCAAAATCTATATTCACAGAATTTATTCCTAAATCGGTAAAAATTACGCCATTTTCAAAATCGGTAGCAATGTTTCTGTTGAAAGAATTAAATTTTGAATTAAAACCAAAGCTCCAATAAAATCCATTATCAATATAATAATCAAAATTATACCTGAAATTATCGCCCAAAATAACATCTAAAGAAGCAACATCATTTTTTACAATCATTTTCTTGTGCGTATAGTTAACTAAAACACCACTTTTATACAAATCATCATAATGCAATCCGAATTTTAAAAATGTATTGTTCTTATTTTCTTTAAGATTTAATGTTAATCTTTCTCCTTTTTGTGTTTTTTCAAAAGAATAACTTATCGCACTAAAATTTTGTGTTGCATTTAAATTTGAAATTCCTTTTTCTATCTGCGTTACTGGAATTTTTGTGTTCTTTTTAATTTTTAACTTCCCTACAATATATGCTCTAGTATAATTTTCTAATTTATTAAAGGTAATATCTCTAATAAATATAGAATCATTTTGAACCACTCTGTATAAGGGTTTTTCATCTACATTTCTCAAAGGCAACAACTCTTTGATATATTCTTTGGCTTTTTCGTTTCCTTTTTTAATAATTTCTTGTCCTTTATCAAAAGATACAACTGAATAACCTTTAATGTCTGGTTGGATATAAATATTGGTTAAACTTCGTTTTCCTTCCATTTTTTCAATCATCGAAAAATTATTAATTTGAGATAAAACAGCGGTGACATCTTTTAATTGTTCTCTCTATTTTTTAAACCATCTTGCACATCAATTCCAATGATAAAATCAATGCCTCTATTTTTTAATTCTTCAATAGGATAATTATTAACTACACCACCATCTATTAGCAATCTTCCATTAATTTCAACAGGATTATACAATGTTGGCAAAGCACCACTTGCAATTATTGCTTGCGCTAAAATGCCTTCATCTAAAACAATTTGCTCTCCGGTTTCAACGTCGGTAGCAATACAAAGAAAAGGAATGGGTAGTTTATCAAAATCTCTCACATCACTTACATGTTGTGTTAATCTTGACATCAAATTAAAATTATATAGTCCTTTTGAAAGTCCAGAAGGCAATCCTAATTTAAAATTATTGAACGGAAGTGTTAAGGCATAAATTTCGTCATTTCGTTTTTCATAAAATGATTTTGATTCGCGCGGTGTATAATCGTGAAGTAAAGCATCAACATCTATTTTAGAAAAAATAGAGTCTAGTTGATTTCCTGTATAACCCGAAGCATATAAACCACCCACAACAGCTCCCATACTAGTTCCCGCGATATAATCTACTTGTATACCCAGCGAATCAATTACTTTTAAAACACCAATATGAGCTAATCCTTTAGCGCCACCACCACTTAAAACAAGTCCGATTTTTGGTCGCGCATTTTCTTGTCCTAAGCTGATTTGGGTTAAAAATAGTAGGCTTACAAACAAGAAGATTTTTTTCATGTGCATTATTTATTATTCTTGTAAAAGTCGGAAATTTTTTTGGCTTTTGAAACACCTACAACCTCAGAAATTGCTTTTTCGTCGGCATTTTGCAATCTTTTAACACTTTTAAAATGTTTCATTAATGTAATCATTGTTTTTTCACCGATTCCTGGAATACTTTCCAAACTATTGGTTAAAGCCGATTTACTTCGTTTGTCGCGATGATGCGTGATGCCAAATCGGTGTGCTTCGTTTCGTAAATACTGAATCACTTTTAAGGTTTCCGATTTTTTATCCAAATACAAAGGTGCCGAATCACCCGGATAAAACAATTCTTCCAAACGTTTTGCAATTCCGATAATGGCAATTTTTCCTCTTAAACCTAAATCATCAATGCTTTTTAATGCTGATGATAATTGCCCTTTTCCTCCATCAATAATAATCAATTGCGGTAAAGGTTGATTTTCATCTAACATGCGTTTGTATCTTCGATAAACGACTTCCTCCATCGAAGCAAAATCATTTGGACCTTCAACCGTTTTGATATTGAAATGACGATAATCTTTCTTACTCGGTTTTCCATCTTTAAACACCACGCAAGCCGAAACTGGATTCGTTCCTTGAATATTTGAATTATCAAAACACTCGATGTGTCTTGGCTCTACTGATAATCGCAAATCTTTTTGCATTTGTGCCATAATGCGATTCGTATGACGTTCTGGATCAACGATTTGAATTTGTTTTAATTGATCTAATCGGTAATATTTGGCATTACGTTCTGATAAATCTAAAATTTGCTTTTTATCACCTAATTGAGGAACGGTAACTTTTACATTTTCGCCCAAATCAATCGCAAAAGGAACCACAATTTCTCGTGCATTCAAATGAAAACGTTCGCGCAATTCTACTACGGCTAATTCCAACAATTCTTCATTAGTTTCGTCTAATTTTTTCTTTAATTCCAACGTATGCGAACGCACGATTGCACCATGCGAAATCTGTAAAAAGTTCACATATGCCATCGTTTCATCGGAAATAATAGAAAACACATCCAAATTGGTGATTTTCGGATTCAAAACCGTAGAACGCGATTGGTAATTTTCTAAAACTTCAATTTTTTCTTTGATTTTTTGCGCTTCTTCAAACTTCATTTCCATCGCCAAATCGGTCATTAATTTCTTGAAATCTTTCAAACTTTCTTTGAAATTTCCCTTTAAAATTTGACGGATTTTTTCGACTTGATTTTGATAGTTTTCAGCCGTTTCATAGCCTTCACAAGCGCCTTTGCAATTACCAATATGATATTCTAAACACACTTTAAATTTTCCTGAATCTATATTCGCTTTTGATAAATCGTAAGTACAAGTTCGAAGTGGATACAATTCTTTAATCAAATCTAAAATCGTGTGAACGGTTTTAAAACTCGTGTACGGTCCAAAGTATTCCGAACCATCTTTAATCATTTTTCGAGTAGAGAAAATTCTTGGAAATCGTTCGTTTTTAATGCAAATCCAAGGATAGGTTTTATCATCGCGAAGCAAGACATTATAACGCGGTTGTAGCTTTTTTATCAGATTATTTTCCAATAATAACGCATCGGTTTCCGTAGGAACAACAATGTGTTTTATGGTTACAATTTTCTTAACTAAAACAGAAGTTTTATAATTGTCGTGGTTCTTGGTAAAATACGATTGAACCCGTTTTTTTAAGTTTTTTGCTTTTCCTACATATAGAATTTTTCCTTCCTTATCATAATACTGATACACACCTGGATTATCAGGCAAGGTTTGGATTTGAAGTTCTAATGGTGTTTGCATTTTTTTTGAAAGATGATAAAACAAAGATAATAGATTTGTTTTAATTGGCACACGGATGAAACGGATGCTTTGCAGCGCAGATGAAACGGATTTAAACATTGTGCTATTTGCGTTTAAATGCGTGTTCCAATAAAAAATTGATTTTTGAACTTGTTCTTGCCCTTGTTCTTGAACTTTTCGTATTTTTAACACCTTAGAATCAACCAAATGACAGCCTCAAAACCACTTGTAATACTAAAAGAAACCATATTAGCGGGCGAAAGCAAAACCATTAACATGGAAATTGCCAAGTTGCACACCATGAACAAATTGAAAATCCCCATTATTGTGGAACGTTCAAAACTTGATGGGCCAACGGTTTTATTCACTGCTTGTTTGCATGGTGATGAAATCAACGGAACCGAAATTGTACGTCAGTTAATCATTCAAAAAATCAACAAACCAAAACGCGGCACCATTATTTGTATTCCAATTATCAATATTTTTGGATTTGTTAATCAAACACGTGAATTTCCCGATGGTCGCGATTTGAATCGAGTTTTTCCTGGAAGCAAAACAGGTTCGTTGGCGAGTCGTTTTGCGTATTATATTTTGAAAGACATTATTCCGCACGTGGATTATGCAATTGACTTTCATGCAGGTGGCGCCAGTCGTTTTAATGCTCCTCAAATTAGAATTGTACCTGAAAATCCAGAACTTAAAGAACTTTCTGATGTTTTCAATGCACCTTTTACGTTGTATTCGAAGAATATTTCGGGTTCGTTTCGAAATTCTTGCGATAAATTAGATGTTAAAATGTTACTTTTTGAAGGTGGAAAATCATTGGATTTAAACGATACAGTAACACAAGAAGCTGTAGAAGGAACCAAGCGTTTTTTACATCATTTAGAGATGCTAAATCCAAGGAAAAAAATAGCAAATTGCGAAAATAAAACCATTTACATCGAAAAATCGAATTGGATAAGAGCAAAATATTCGGGCATGTTTCATGGTTTAACCGCGATTGGTAGTTTTGTTAAAAAAGGGGATTTATTGGCTACTATTTCTGACCCTTATGGAAAAATCGAACATAAAGTAAAAGCACCGCACGAAGGTTATATTATCAATGTAAATGATGCGCCAATTATTTATCAAGGAGATGCTATTTTTCATATTTCTACACATTTAGCATAAAAACCTAACAATTGTCATATTTTATTGATTTGGCTCTACGTATTTTCGCTAAAATTTTTAGGTATGCAATTTTGGAAAAAACTTACGCAAGAAGAACGAAAACAGAAAATACAATCGGCTCTAAAAGGAAATGTTAACTTTTCTAAAGACGCTTCATTAGGCTATCCAGCATCAAAATTAGACGGACGCGTTTTCTATGATGATGCGCCATTTTTAAAAGATGCGCCTACGCTTCAAACCTACGTTGCTAATCCAAATAACATTGGATGTCACACTTTTGGCACTTCCGAAAAAGCTTTTTTTGGCACACAAGAAATTGAACGCGAAGTATTAAATGTAATTGCCGTTGACATTTTTAAAGCCAAAGAAAATGAATTCGATGGTTATATCGCTCCTGGTGGAACGGAAGCAAATATTCAAGCCATTTGGGTTTTTAGAAATGAATTCATTCATAAATTCGATGCGAAATTAGACGAAATTGCCATTTTAGCTTCAGAAGACACACATTATTCAATTCCAAAAGCTTCTAATTTATTGCAAATTGATTGGTTGAAAATTCCTGTGGCTTTTGAAAATCGTGAAATTGATACAATTGCTTTGGAAAACATCATTTCGGAAGCTAAAAATAAAGGTAAAAAATACTTCATCGCGGTTTCGAATATGGGAACAACCATGTTTGGTTCGGTAGATAATCCTGATGATTATACTTCGGCACTTGAGAAAAATGAAGTGACTTATCGTTTACATATTGACGGTGCTTATGGTGGATTTGTATATCCGTTTAGCAATCAAAAATCGAATATCAACTTTAGCAATCCGAAAATTAGTTCGATTACGATTGATGCGCACAAAATGTTGCAAGCTCCTTATGGAACAGGTGTTTTTGTTTGTCGAAAAGGTTTAATCGAAAACGTATTAACCAAAGAAGCCGAATACGTAGAAGGAATGGATTTAACGCTTTGCGGAAGTCGCTCTGGTGCGAATGCGGTGGCGGTTTGGATGATTTTATTCACATATGGCGCTTATGGTTGGTTTGAAAAAGTGAGTGTTTTACAAATGCGTACCCAATTTCTATGTAATGAATTAGACAATTTAAACATCAAATATTTCCGCGAACCGTTTATGAATATCGTAACTATTCATGCCGAATCTATTCCAGAAAAAATTGCTGAAAAGTATGATTTGGTGCCACAACAACACAATGAACACAACAAATGGTACAAAATTGTGTTAATGGATCACGTAGAAGTAGAACATTTGACTAAATTTATAGACGAATTGAAAGCGTCTGTAAATGGATAAGAAAGAAGCAAGAAAAAAGAGCAAAGAAGCAAGAAAACAACTTACTCAAGAGAAAATCGAAGACAAAAGTTTGGCGATTGCGAACCAATTGTTGCGTATGGACACCGTGCCTAGCGGCAGGCTGGTTTGGGACAAATTGTATTATCATTTGTTTTTAACGATTGAAGAGCAAAAAGAAATAAATACCGAATATATTCTTCAAATTTTAGCGGGAAAAGATAAAGAAATCGTCATTTCGAAGTGCGAATTTGCTACTTTAGGAATGACGCATTTTTTATTAACGGATAATACCAAAATTAAAAAGAACAGTTACAACGTTCCAGAACCGGTTGATGGTTTAGAAGTGCCTGATGCGAAAATTGATGTGGTTTTTGTGCCGCTTTTAGCTTATGACAAGCAAGGAAATCGCGTTGGCTACGGTAAAGGTTTCTACGATAACTTTCTAAGCAAATGCAAGCCTGAAACGATTAAAATTGGGTTGTCGTTCTTTCCTCCAGAAGAAAAAATTGACGATGTTTCTGAAAGTGATGTGAAGTTGGATTTTTGTGTGACGCCTGATGAGATTATAAAATTCTAAATCAAAGAATATGAATTTCAATTTTAAATTACTTTTCAGAATTTCAGCGGCGTTTTTTCTGACAGTTGCACTCTTCTATTTTGTATTACCGAAACTTGAATTTAGTAAATCTGAACTAAATAGAGGATTTGGAACTTTTTTTAATATTTTTTGTGTTCTTTTTTCTGTTCTATTATTTTTAAAAATCAGAACAATCAAAAACAAAGTGATGACTATTATTTGTGCTATTTTGAATTTTACTTTTATGCTCGGAGTGCTAATCAACTTCTATATTTACTCCAACAAAATTGACCCACAAACTCAATTCTTTGACATTTCGACTATTTATAGACATAAAAGTCAAAAAAATGACAAAATTATTTCTCAATATTATGTGAATTGGAAAACGAATAAACATATTCCAACGAATAATAGAGTTTATGATTTTGGGCCATTTCGATACTTTATCGAATATGATATCGATACATTAAAACTCGATACAAAAGAATGGGTAAAAGAAAGATAGATTTTTATTCTGCCGAAACTTCCTCTTTACCTGCATGAGCAAACGCTCTTTTATTAAAAACAATTAAAATACCAACACCAGTAGAAATCGCTACATCGGCTACATTAAAAATAGCGTTGAAAAAAGTAAAATGTTTTCCGCCAACACCCGGTAGCCACGAAGGCAAATTACCTTCCCAAATAGGGAAATAAAACATATCTACTACTTCTCCATGAAACCAAGTTCCGTAAGGATCATTAGAAAAAGCAGTTGCTACTTGATGGTAACTATCGTTAAAAACTACGCCATAAAACACAGAATCTATAATATTTCCTAATGCGCCAGTGAAAATTAAGGCAATGGCAACAATCAAAAAATTAGAACTATTTTTCTTTACAGCATCACACAACCACCATGCAATTCCACCAACAGCAATAATTCTAAAAAGAGTTAGTACAAGCTTTCCATATTCTCCTGGGATTTCTGCACCCCAAGCCATGCCTTCGTTTTCTATAAAGTGAATACGAAACCACTCAAAAACTTTTACTTCTTCGTTGATGAAAAAATGTGTTTTGATATATATTTTTGAAATTTGATCAATTAGCAAAATGCTAATGATTAATAAATAAGCTTTCTTTAAAGACATTTGCAATTATTTTTGGCAAAAATAGTGGTTTTTATGAAATAAAAAACGCTCCAAAGGGAGCGTTAGTCAAATTTTGTAAAAAGATTAACGTTGTAAATTCTTAGCTTCTATACTCATAGTAGCATGAGGAACAATTTTTAATCTTTCTTTCCCTATTAATTTGCCAGTAACCTTACAAATACCATACGTTTTGTTTTCGATACGAATTAAGGCATTTTTTAAATCTCGGATAAATTTTTCTTGACGAATAGCTAACTGCGAATTGGCTTCTTTACTCATTGTTTCGCTTCCTTCTTCAAATGCTTTAAACGTTGGAGATGTATCATCTGTTCCGTTATTTAAATCATTCATATATGCGCTTTTAATAAGCTCTAAATCGCCTTTTGCTTTTTCTAATTTGTTTTGAATAAGTGCTTTAAATTCTGCTAAATCAGCATCTGAATATCTAACTTGCTCCTCTACCATAATTTCAATATTTTATAGTGTTAAACGTGTTTTCAGTAAATCTTTCGATTTCCTATTTTGAAATTAATATACTTGTTTTTATATCATCAAACTCAATTTCTATACCATTTTCGATTTTTTCTTCGAAAATTAATGATTCTGTTAGTGTTTCTGACTTAATATACTCTGAATTTGCTAAAACGGCTTCCTCTAATTGTGCGTTTTTTTCCATTTTTACAACAATCTTATCAGTAACCTCAAAACCTGAATCTTTTCTAATATTTTGAATACGATTGACTAACTCTCTTGCCACTCCTTCTTTTCTTAATTCATCTGAAATTGTGATGTCTAAAGCCACTGTAATTCCATTAGAATTTGCAACCAACCAACCTTCGATATCTTGTGAAGAAATCTCTACATCATCTAGTGATAAAGTTATACTTTTTCCTGAAATATCAATAACCAACTCACCATCACGCTCTAGTTTTGCAATTTCTTCTTGTTTAAAATTTTGTATCTCTTTGGAAATCAATCCCATATCTTTTCCAAAACGCGGTCCTAATGTTTTAAAATTAGGCTTAATTTGCTTTACTAAAACACCCGAAGCATCATCTAATAATTCAACTTCTTTTACATTTACTTCAGCCTTAATTAAGTCAGAAACCGCCTCGATTTCAGCACGTTGATTAGCGTCAAGTACAGGAATCATAACCTTTTGCAACGGTTGACGCACTTTTATCATTTCTTTTTTACGAAGTGATAAAACTAATGAAGAAACCGTTTGCGCTTTCAACATTTTACTCTCTAACGACTTATCAACAAAGTTTTCAACCGAAACTGGAAACTGCGCCAAATGTACACTGTCATAATTTTCTGACGATGTTGCTAACGTTAAATCTCTGTAAAGTTTATCCATAAAAAATGGTGCAATTGGCGCTCCTAATTTAGAAACAGTCAACAAACATGTGTATAATGTTTGATAAGCCGCGATTTTATCTTGTGCATAATCACCTTTCCAGAATCTTCTTCTACACAAACGAACGTACCAGTTACTCAAGTTTTCTTGAACGAAATCAGATATAGCACGAGCCGCTTTTGTTGGTTCGTAATCCGCATATGCTTCATCTACAACTTGAATTAAAGTATGTAATTCCGATAAAATCCAACGGTCAATTTCTGGTCTTTCTTCTAATGGAACTTCGGCTTCACTATAAGTAAATCCATCAATATTAGCATATAACGAGAAAAACGAATACGTGTTGTATAATGTTCCAAAGAATTTTCTACGAACCTCAGCCACACCTTCGATATCAAATTTTAAGTTATCCCAAGGATTTGCATTTGAAATCATGTACCAACGCGTAGCATCTGGGCCATATTCTGCCAAAGTGGTAAATGGGTCAACAGCATTTCCTAAACGTTTCGACATTTTTTGTCCGTTTTTGTCCAAAACTAATCCGTTTGAAACTACGTTTTTATAAGCGATTTTATCGAAAACTAAAGTTCCAATCGCATGTAATGTATAGAACCAACCACGAGTTTGGTCAACACCTTCTGCAATGAAATCGGCTGGAAACGCTTTATTTTCGTCGATTAATGCTTTATTTTCGAATGGATAATGCCATTGTGCATAAGGCATCGCACCTGAATCAAACCAAACGTCAATTAAATCCGTTTCACGTTTCATTGGTTTTCCTGTTGGAGAAACTAAAACGATGTTATCCACTACATTTTTATGTAAATCCACTAAATCGTAATTCGATTCGCTCATGTCGCCAATTTTGAATCCTTTGTAAGGATTTTCTGTTTGGAAACCTGCTGCGATGGATTTCTCAATTTCGTTGTATAATTCTTCTACAGAACCTACTAAAATTTCTTCTGTTCCATCTTCACTTCTCCAAATTGGCAAAGGAATTCCCCAATATCTTGAACGCGATAAGTTCCAATCGTTAGCGTTTTTCAACCAGTTTCCGAAACGACCTTCGCCTGTAGCTTTTGGTTTCCAGTTAATAGTTTCGTTTAAGTCGAACATTCTATCTTTGATTTCGGTTACTTTAATGAACCAAGAATCTAATGGATAATATAAAATTGGTTTGTCGGTTCTCCAACAATGTGGGTAACTGTGGACGTATTTTTCAACCTTAAAGGCTTTGTTTTCTTCTTTTAATTGGATAGCGATTTCTACGTCAGCAGAACGCTCTGGCGCTTCTCCGTCGTTGTAATATTCGTTTTTAACGTATTTCCCAGAATAATCACCCAAACCTTGGATGAATCTTCCTTGTAAATCAACCAATGGCACTGGATTTCCGTTTTCGTCTAAGACTAACATTGGTGGTACTTCTGGAGTAGCTTCTTTAGCAACTTTAGCATCATCAGCTCCGAATGTTGGTGCAGTATGAACAATACCAGTTCCATCTTCAGTTGTTACGAAATCACCTGAAATTACTCTAAACGCATTTTCTGGATTTTGATATGGTAACGCTAATGGTAATAATTGTTCATAACGAATTCCTACTAAATCAGCACCTTTTGCTTCGGCTAAAATTTGGTATGGAATCTTTTTATCTTCTGATTTGTAATTTGTAAAATCAGCATCTGATTCTGCTACAAAATATTTTCCGCCGAATTGTTTTCCAACTAAATTCTTAGCTAAAACTACATTTACTGGTTCAAAAGTATATTGATTGAACGTTTTTACTAAAACATAATCGATTTTTGGTCCAACTGTCAACGCTGTATTTGATGGTAACGTCCAAGGAGTTGTCGTCCAAGCTAAGAAATGAACCGTTCCAAAACCTTGTAAGAAGCTCGGTAATGTTTCGTCTTTTGCTTTAAACTGCGCTACAATCGTAGTATCTGTAACATCACGATATGAACCTGGCTGATTTACTTCGTGCGAAGACAAACCAGTTCCGGCTTTTGGAGAATAGGGCTGAATCGTGTAGCCTTTGTATAATAAATTTTTATTGTAAATTTGTTTTAGCAACCACCAAACCGTTTCCATGTATTTGGATTTGTATGTTACATACGGATCTTCCATATCTACCCAATACCCCATTTTTTCCGTAAGGTCGTTCCAAACGTCTGTGTAACGCATAACCGTTCTTTTACACGCTTCGTTGTATTCGGTTACCGAAATGGTTTTTCCGATATCTTCTTTTGTAATGCCTAATTCTTTTTCGGTACCTAATTCTACAGGTAATCCGTGTGTATCCCAGCCCGCTTTACGCTTAACTTGGTAGCCTTTTTGAGTTTTATAACGACAAAAAATATCTTTAATCGCACGCGCCATCACGTGGTGAATTCCAGGCAAACCATTTGCAGATGGTGGCCCTTCAAAAAACACGTAAGGTGTAGCTCCTTCGCGAGAAGTAACCGATTGCTCAAAGACGTTATTTTTCTTCCAAAAATCAAGAACTTCTGATGCTACTGTTGGCAAGTCAAGTCCTTTGTATTCAGTAAATTTTGTACTCATTTTGTCGCTTTCTTAAATCAATTTGCGAAAGTAATGAATTTTAATAAAAGAGAATAGAAAATAGATAAAAGAGAATAGACTTTTATAGAAAATTTAGAAAGAAAGATGATTTTTTATTATTTTATGAAAATACTTCCTTTAAAACTTCTAACGATTTTGGTTTTTTGAAGCCTTCGAGATGTAACGTGTAGAAATCTAAGAGGATTTTTAGCAAAATTTGGCGTTCTATTCCAGCAAATACTTTTTGGTCGACATCAAATCTTAAGTCCAATAGTTTTTTAAACAAATGCGTTTCGTGTTCGGTTAATGAATTTACACTTTGAAAAGGTGTAAAATAACCTTCTTTAGTATCAAAAAAAGGAAAATCAATTTCAGTCACATCGGGATAAAAACCTAAGTATTTAGTAACTTCCATCATTAAAATTAGATGAAAATTTGCCATTTCGTCGTGTGTATCTAACCAAAGTAAAGCTGTTTCTAAAAAGGAAAATAAGTTTTGATTTTTCTCTTCCTCTTTGATGGCGTGATGTAAAATTTCAGAGAGAAAAATTACAATCGTGCTTTTAACGATATCTGTGTTTATGGTATAATAACTATGTGCTAATCGGATTTCTTTAAAATGTTCGAGTGTACCTTTGTTTTTGTGATTGGCTTCGATTTCAATAATAGTTAATGGCTGAAAATATGCAATTTTTTGATTCGCTTTTTTATTGGAATATGCACTAGGAACGAAATAACTTTTCAAACCATCACTTTCAGTAAAAAATTTGACAATCAAGCTTTTTTCTTGATACTTTAAGGCAGAAAGAACGATGGCTTTAGTTTTGACTAGCATTATCGAATAATCATCACTTTTTTAACCGTAGAATCCATTCCGTCTTCTGAGGCCACAAAAATCATATACACACCAGAAGCTACTTTGTATTTGCCAAACGCAGTAGTATCCCATTCAATTGTTCCGCCAGAAGTAGTAGTTTCGTGAACTAAATTTCCTTCTATATCTGTAATTTTTACATTTGCTTTATCAGTTAATCCGCTAATTTTTACCGTTCCTAAAAACTCTGGACGCACTGGGTTTGGATAGACATAAACATTTGCTAAATCATCACTTGGCTTCGTTGATGTACCTAAAAACGACACCATTCCTTTATCTGTTGCAAAAAACACTTCACCAGACACACCATCAATTTCTATATCATTAATATTATCGCTTGGTAATGGGGAATTGCTCTTGGTAAACTGATAAATTGTTTGCTGTCCATTTGCAGAAACCAAAAACACACCTCCGTCAGCAATTGACACCCATTTTCTGTTTGCTCCATCAACTGCAATATCTAAAATAGTTTGTTGATAAAACAACTCTTGTGCTAAATCTCCTTCTTGAATAATAATTGAATTTGCTGTTAATTCCGTTTCGGTTATGAATCTATCAACAGAAACTACTCTTAATCCTGAGTAAGTTCCAATCCATAATTGATTTCTATTATCTATTGCAACGCATCTTACATCATTGTTTGGTAAACCTCCAGAATCTGTATTTAGAACTATAAACTTGTTGTTATAATTTTCATTGAAAGCTATTAAACCATCATTTATAGTTGGTATCCATTTTGTGCTATTTTTATCAATTGCCATTGGCCCATATCTACCAAATGCGTCATTGGTAACATCTTCTACACTATATGATTGCCATTGACCATCCGCTCTCAATGTTTTGATTGCTCTAATTGTACCTTCTGTAGCAACATTTGTCATCCATAAGTTGCCGTTTTTATCAAATGCTGGACTATTTATACGTACATCTATATATGAAGGATTACTTCCTAACGATTCCAAACCGTTTGGACCTGTATTTGCTTGATTAAAAAGTTCAATTGTACCTCCTTGTATTTTTAATAATCCTGAAAAATAAGAAGTAGCATAAATTTGTGTTTGATTATTAGGGTTAATTACCAAATCACATATTGATTTTGCTTGAAAAATATCGTTATATGGAATTAATTCCCAGCCATCATCTTTTGAATATTTACTGATTCCATATTCTTCAAGTGGATAAGGATTGTATTGACGCGTATAATCTCCATAAACTGCCCACAGATAATTTAGTGCTTTTTTTACTCTAAAAATATAATTTCTTACGGGTCCGTTTGGAGACATATTCTCAAAAACCGTTGGATTTGTTATATCAGTTGAAAACAAGCCGTCTTTTTCTGTTCCTATGTATAATTTAGTTCCAACTACTGTTGCTGCAGTAAACACTGCATTAAAATTTGGAATGGAAGTTATATTTGCTAATTGAGTAAAGATTTGATTTAATACATAAACGTGATTTGACGTTGTAACTATTAACTCTGTTCCGTTGGTTTTTATTTTTAAACCCGCTTGTATATGATTTAAAATTTCTTGAAAAACAGTTCCATTATAACGATAAGTTCTTGCATTTGTATTCATCCCAATTAATTCGTTATTGAACGTTACAA
Organism: Ichthyophis bannanicus; assembly: GCA_033557465.1. Taxonomy (NCBI): domain Eukaryota; kingdom Metazoa; phylum Chordata; class Amphibia; order Gymnophiona; family Ichthyophiidae; genus Ichthyophis; species Ichthyophis bannanicus. Next base: position 340,108,273 of record CM066039.1, read on the forward strand.
TTCCAGACCAATAACCACCATCAAAGGTTTGCCATTGACTAAAATCATACAAATTTGGGTTGGTTAGATTTCCTTTTCGAATACCAAAATCTCTAGTTACCGCATAAATTTCATTGCCTAAAACCGTAGTTTGTAACACTTGTGTTTCTTCTCCTGAAGTTCCTATAAAATAGGTAATTATGAATTCTGATGTAGCTACATCAACTACAGAAATACCATAATCTGTTGAAATATAAAGCCTTCCGTTGTGCTCATAAAAATCATTAATCTTCTTTTTATTTGGCGGCACTGGCACTTCATTAATAATATCAACCTTTGTTGTTATTGAGCCGTCTGAATTAATTATTAACAACAAGCCGTTAGTGTTTCCAACAAACGTTTTGTTTGTTAATTCAGAATGGTGAATTGTGGTTATTGACTCAGGTTTTAATCCGTTTATGGAATTATAAATAGTTAAATCGCTTGAAAGAAGTGCTTTGGAAAAAACAGCATTTTGGGTTGCCGCAAAAACTTTATCGGTTGCACTTTCAACATCAACAATTTCGTTGTATGAAAAATAACCTTTCCATAACTGATTGTTTTGTTGCGCAAAAAACAACTGAGAAACAAAAATTAAATATATCCAAATGATTTTTTTCATTGCAAATGTTTACTACAAATATACTACAAACGTATTAATTTCAATTTTGATATGTGAATGTATAAAAAAGCGCTTCCAAATAAATGAAAACGCTTTTTATTATTTTAAAAGATATGTTTTAAACCACACCTTGAGCTAACATTGCATCAGCAACTTTTACGAAACCAGCAATATTTGCACCTTTCACATAGTTTACATAACCATCTGATTCTGTTCCATAAGTTCTACATTGACTATGAATTCCAACCATGATATCTTTTAATCGCATATCAACTTCTTCGCTTGTCCAATTTAAACGAATAGAATTTTGTGTCATTTCTAAACCAGAAGCAGCTACTCCACCTGCATTTGCCGCTTTTCCAGGAGCAAACAATACTTTTGCGTCTAGAAATTGTTTAATAGCATCAAGTGTACAAGGCATATTGGCTGCCTCAGTAACACACATTACACCATTAGCTATTAATTTTTTAGCATCTTCTTCGTTTAATTCATTTTGTGTTGCACATGGAATTGCGATATCAACTTTAGCTTCCCATGGGCTTTTTCCTTTATGAAAAACAGCACTTGGATATTTTTCAACAAAAGCTTCTGCTCTGTTGTCTCCACTTGCTCTCATTTCTATCATGAAATCAATTTTTTCACCAGAAATTCCATCAGCATCATAAATATATCCATCAGGACCAGAAATTGTCACCAACTTCCCGCCTAATTCATTAACTTTCAAAGCAACACCCCAAGCAACATTTCCAAAACCAGAGATAGCCACTGTTTTACCAGCAATTTTTTCTCCTTTAGTTTTTAACATTTGCTCTGTAAAATAAACTACTCCATACCCTGTAGCTTCAGGACGAATTAAAGAACCTCCATAAGCTAAACCTTTTCCGGTTAAAACTCCTGTAAATTCATTTCTAATTCTTTTATATTGACCAAACATATAACCAATTTCTCTTGCTCCAACACCAATGTCTCCAGCAGGAACGTCTAAATCTGGTCCAATATGACGGCATAATTCTGTCATAAAAGATTGGCAAAAACGCATTACTTCAGCATCTGATTTTCCTTGTGGATCAAAATCAGAACCTCCTTTTCCACCACCCATTGGAAGTGTAGTTAAGCTGTTTTTGAAAACTTGTTCAAAAGCCAAAAACTTAAGAACTGATAAATTTACCGTGTTATGAAAACGGATACCACCTTTATAAGGTCCAATTGCCGAATTCATTTGAATACGGAAACCTCTGTTTACTTGAATTTCTCCTTTATCATCAACCCAAGGCACTCTAAAAATTACAGCTCTTTCAGGTTCTGCAATTCTTAACAACAAGTTTTTTCCATCATATTTTTTATTGTCAGATATAAAAGGAATAACTGTTTCTGCAAATTCTTTTACAGCTTGTAAAAATTCTGGTTCATTTGGATTTTTGGCTGACACTTGAGCCATAAAATCATTAATTTTTTGTTCCATCTTTATTCTAAAATAATTTAGATCAATTAATCTATTTACTCAATTATTTGCTTAATAAAACGTTTTCGTAATTTTAAGTCGACAAATATACATTTTAAATATTACTTGTTATATTTTTAGCAAAATTTTATAATTGCTGTTATATATTTTTTTAGACATGAAAAAAATGACAATAATTTAAATAAGAAAAAGGATGATTTTTTTTTGAAGTGTTGTTTGTTTTTATATATTTGTCCGATAATGGAAAAATTATAGCAATGACTAAAAAATGTAAAAGCCTACTAATATTGCTTTTAGGCGTAAATTTTTCGATGACAGCTCAATTTGGCTTTTCGCATGAAGTTGGTGCTTTTGTTGGAGGTGTAGCAATGCAATCTGATTTTGGAGTAAGACACGATTTTGACACAAACAAAGGAAATACTGGGTTTGCGGTTGGTTTAGTTCACTATCTTAATTTTTCATACAGAGCTGAATGTAATTGTTATACTCCAGAAACTTATTTTAACGACCACTTCAAATTACGTTCGGAATTATCGTACAATAGTACTAATTTAGAGCATTTTGGTAAATGGGTTGAAAAAAACTCTATCACGGGTAACCAATTAAAAGCAATGAAGGGTGAGGCCAAAGTTACTGATATTGGTATGCAATTAGAATATTTCCCATTAAGTATTAGAGAATTTACAGCTACTGATGGCGCTTGGGGTCCATTTATTGGATTAGGAGCTCATTATACATTTTTTCAAAACGGAACTTACTCAGAATTAGGAGCGATGGATACTCCAATTTCAACTCCTATTAAATATTATGGAGCTTGGTCTGACGAAGGCGGGAGTACTTGGTCTGTTGTAGCAAGTGTAGGCACACGTTATAAATTAACGGAATTATCTGATTTATTCGCTGAAGTTAGATGGCAATACTACTTTTCTGATTGGGTTGATGGTTTAAACCCAGATCCTGAACTTTATCCTGAAAACAAAGCTAACGATTGGAATGCTTGGTTTCATTTTGGATACATTTATTACTTAAATTAATGACTGAAAACATAAAAAAATCCCGATTCTCACGAATCGGGATTTTTTGTTTTTGATTATTTCTATTATTTAAAAGCTTGTTCTAAATCTGCTAATAAATCTTCAATATCTTCGATACCAACGCTTAATCGCACTAAATCATCTGAAATACCCACTTCTTTTCTTTTTTCTTCTGGAATAGATGCATGTGTCATTAATGCTGGGTGATTCGCTAACGATTCAACGCCGCCTAATGATTCTGCTAATGTAAAAACTTTTAAATTCTCTAAGAATTTAATCGCATCTTCTTTTTTACCTGATTTGAAAGTAAATGTTACCATTCCGCCAAAACCACTCATTTGCTTTTTAGCAATTTCATGAAATGGATGAGAAGTTAATCCTGGATAATACACTCTTTCCACTAAAGGATGATTGTCTAAATATGCCGCCACTTTTTCGCCGTTTTCGCAATGACGTTGAACACGCAAATGCAATGTTTTGATTCCTCTTAAAACTAAGAAAGAATCCATTGGCCCTAATGTTGCTCCCGTTGCGAATTGTTTGAAATGTAATTCTTCGCCTAATGCTTTGTCTTTAATAATTAGCGCACCAGCAATAACATCAGAGTGACCTCCTAAATATTTAGTTGCCGAATGCATTACAATATCCGCACCTAAATCAAGTGGTTTTTGTAAATAAGGTGTTGCGAAAGTATTATCTACAGCAAATAAAATATTGTGCTTTTTTGTGATTTGAGCAATCGCAGCAATATCCGCTAATTTCATTAATGGATTTGTTGGCGTTTCCACCCAAACCAATTTGGTATTTTCATTGATTAACGATTGGAATTTCTCCAAATCATTCATATCCACAAAATGAAATTTGATACCGCTATCCTTATATAATCTTGTAAACAATCTGTATGTTCCACCGTATAAATCGTCCATAGCGATGATTTCGTCACCCGCTTTAAACATGCGTAACAAACAATCGGTTGCAGCTAATCCAGAAGAAAAAGCTAAACCTCTAGCACCGTTTTCGATACTTGCTAAAGCATCTTCTAAAGCCGTTCTTGTTGGGTTAGCTGCTCTACTGTATTCGTAATCACCAACTGGTTTTCCAGGACTTGATTGCACATAAGTCGAAGTTTGAAACACCGGAGGCATTACAGCTCCCGTTACTTTTTCATGATGCTGCCCACCATGTATGGTTTTGGTATTGAATTTCATTTTTAAAAATTTTTACAAAGGTAATAAGATTAAAGGAATTTTTTGATTTGTAACATAATTCCCAAGTGAATGCCTTCATGATAATTGTTAAACTCCATCGCTTCTTTCCATGTTCCTAAATGAAATCCCGTTTTGGTTTGATACGGATGAAATTCTTTGAAAATTCCAGCTTGAAAATCAGCTTTCGTTTTTTCAACCATTTCGGATAGTAATTTCTTGATTTCATCTACTTCAGGTTGCGTCGTTTTCCCATCTGGACGCGAACCATTTTGATATTTCTCAAAAAGTGAATCCGAAATATGCATTGGTAAACCTGACAAAGCGTAAACCAATTTCTGTTGAGAAACAATAACGTGACCCATGTTCCAAATTAGATTATTGCTCATTCCTGCTGGAATTGTATTGAGTTGTTCTAATGAATAATTATCAAGAAATTTTAAATAAATACTTCTGCTGGTTTCCCAAATTCTAAAAGTTGCGTCCATGTCTAATTTTTTTATAAAATTACTGATTTTTAGAATTCAAAAGACTGTATTTTTGCATCAGAAATTGAAAAACAACAAAATGAACAAAATATACTATTTGGCTTCGTGTGATACCTGCCGAAAAATCATCAAATCGTTACCCAATTCTGATAAATTAACGTTTATTGATATTCGCCAAAATCCAATATCGGAAAGCGATTTAGAAGAAATGTACCAACTTTCGGGAAGTTACGAAGCGCTTTTCAGCAAAAAAGCGCAATTGTATAAATCATTAGGTTTAAAAGATAAAAATCTAACGGAAGCCGATTTCAAAAAATATCTTTTAGAACATTACACGTTTTTGAGTCGCCCAGTTTTTATTATCGATGGGAAGATTTACATTGGAAATAGCCCAAAAAACATTCACGAAGTAATTACCGTTTTAAGCTAATGTCAAAAAGAAGTTGGGCACTAGTTGCCGCTACCTTAGTTTCCATCATTTACGGCGTAACTTTTACGATTGCCAAAGATGTTATGCCAAAATATGTTGACGCTTTCGGATTCATCGTCATGCGAGTTGGTGGTTCGGTTTTATTATTTTGGTTGATTTCCTTTTTTGGTCCAAAAGAAAAAATTGCTAAAGAAGATTTTCCTCGAATTGTTGCTGCTGCATTCTTCGGAGTTGCTTTTAATATGTTGACTTTTTTCAAAGGATTGAGCTACACTTCGCCTATTATGGGAGCTGTTTTAATGGTGACAACACCTATGATTGTTTTGGTTTTATCAGCATTCATCATGAAAGAACGCATGGAAAATCGAAAAGTGTTAGGAATCATTTTAGGCTTAGCTGGAACTATCACGTTAATTCTTTACGGAAAATCATTGGTAAACGCGACCAATGCAAGTTTAGGAAACTTATTAGTTTTTGTAAACGCCGTTTCTTACGGATTCTATCTTATCATCGTAAAGAAATTAATGGATAAATACAACGCCTTCACCTTCGTAAAGTGGATTTACACTTTTGGTTTTTTGATGGTGTTGCCTTTTGGTTGGAACGAATTTCAAGCCATAGATTTCACTAATTTACCAACGGATATCATCTGGAAAATTGGTTTTGTAGTTGTGTTTTCGACTTTCTTAACCTATTTACTAAATTTAATTTCCATGCGCGAACTAAAACCCACAACTGTAGCAGTTTTCATCTATTTACAACCCCTTTTTGCGACTATTTTCGCTGTAAGTCTAGGAAAAGACGATTTGAGTTTAGTGAAATTGATTTCAGCTGTGTTGATATTTGTCGGAGTTTATTTGGTTACCCAAAAGAAATCTACTTCTTAATTAGAATTCCAATACTGAACACTAAAAACTGAACACTGAACACTTTTTCTTATCTTTGAAGACATTTTTATAACGTATGATACACTCCATGACGGGTTTTGGGAAGGCATCTTTGCAATTACCAACCAAAAAAATTACCGTAGAAATCAAATCGCTAAACAGTAAAGGTTTAGACTTAAATACACGAATGCCATCGGTTTTTCGTGAAATGGAATTGGGTTTACGCAATCAAATTTCGCAACGTTTAGAGCGCGGAAAGGTTGATTTTTCGCTTTATGTAGAAGTAACTGGCGAAGAAACGACTTCAAAAATCAATGTGCCGATTGTAAAAGGTTATATCAACCAAATGAAAGCGGTAATTCCAAATGCAGATGAAACGGAATTAATGAAAATGGCCGTTCGTATGCCTGATGCATTAAAAACCGAGCGCGACGAAATTGATGAAAACGAATGGAAACAGATCCAAACCGTGATTGATGAAGCGTTGGAAAATATCGCAAATTTCAGAAAAGATGAAGGTGCTTCTTTGGAAAAAGAATTCCAATTGCGCATTTCAAACATCAATAATTTAATGAACGAAGCCGTTTCTTACGATGCGGAACGCGTGGAAACCGTAAAAACTCGTTTAAGAACTGCATTAGACGAATTACAAGTGAATGTTGATGAAAATCGTTTTGAGCAAGAGTTGATTTTTTATCTAGAGAAATATGACATTACCGAAGAAAAAGTACGTTTGGGCAACCATTTGAACTATTTCCTAGAAACCTTAAACGGAACAGAAGCCAACGGAAGAAAATTAGGTTTCATCACGCAAGAAATGGGAAGAGAAATCAACACCATGGGCTCTAAATCGAATCATACTGAAATGCAAAAATTAGTGGTGATGATGAAAGATGAATTGGAAAAGAGTAAAGAACAAGTTTTGAATGTATTATAATACTCATTAATATGGTTTTTGACTTCAATAACATAACACCTGTTTTATTGACTTTGTTAGGGAATCTAATTTTTTATGTTCTGATAAAAACAAAGTAGATAAATCTATTGAAGAAAATAAAATTGCCTATTCTGGAGTTTTTAAAGAAAAATTAGATATTTATAGAGAGTTACTCGATAAAACGTATACAATTAAAAAAGAACTTTATAGAATTCAATACATTGGTAGTAAAGAAGAACTTGAAAAATTAATGCTTAGCATCAATGACTACATAAAGTTTTACACAATAAATCAACCTTTCCTTTCAGACGAAATGTTGAAAAATCTTAAAGAAATTAGAAGTGAATTTCAATATATTTTTGATGAATTTTACAAACACTTTACTAATCAAGATAATTTAGAAGACTTTTTCAAAGCTTCAAACAAATTAAAAGAAAACAATCCTTTTGAAAAAATTGAAAATGTAATAATATCTGAAATGAAAAAGGATTTAAAAATTGATAAAAAGAAAAGCTAACCATACAACTACACAATGACCAACGGAAAATTATTAGTATTCTCTGCGCCATCAGGTTCAGGAAAGACCACTATAGTAAGACATTTATTAGCCCAACCCGATTTGAATTTAGAATTTTCGATTTCGTGTACTACACGTGCACCTCGTGGCGAAGAAGTAGATGGGAAAGATTATTATTTCATCTCTTGGGACGAATTCAAAAAGCACATTAAAGCAGAAGATTTCGTGGAATGGGAAGAAGTCTACACCGATAATTTCTACGGCACTTTAAAAACCGAAGTAGTAGAACGCATCTGGGCTTTAGGAAAGCACGTAATTTTCGACATTGATGTAGCAGGTGGATTGCGTATTAAAAGCAAATTTCCAAACGAAACGTTAGCCGTTTTTGTAAAACCACCAAGCGTAGACGAATTAAAACGTCGCCTAAAACAACGTTCTACAGAAAGCGAAGACAAAATCAACATGCGTATCGCAAAAGCATCCGTAGAATTAGCAACTGCGCCACAATTTGACACCATCATCAAAAATTATGATTTAGATGTGGCAAAAGAAGATGCTTATCAACTTGTGAAAGATTTTATCAATAAATAACTTTTTCACTTCAACAATGAAAATAGGTCTATATTTCGGAACGTTTAATCCCATTCACATTGGGCATTTAATTATTGCCAATCACATGGCAGAGCATTCTGATTTGGATCAAATTTGGATGGTGGTTACCCCGCACAATCCGCACAAACAAAAAAGTTCGTTGTTGGATGATTACCATCGTTTGCACATGGTGCATTTGGCAACCGAAGATTTTCCAAAAATAAAACCTTCGGATATTGAATTCAAGTTACCGCAACCTAATTATACCGTAAATACCTTAGCGCATTTACAAGAGAAATTTCCAAAAAACGAATTTTCGTTAATTATGGGCGAAGATAATTTGAACTCGCTTCACAAGTGGAAAAACTACGAAGTCATTTTGCAAAACCACGATATTTATGTCTATCCAAGATTAAATTCCGGGGAAATTGACGAGCAATTTGTAAATCATCCAAAAATTCATAGAATTGGTGCACCTGTGATTGAATTGTCCTCAACTTTCATTCGCGAGAGCATTAAAAACGGTAAAAATGTGGTTCCGATGTTACCGAATAAAGTTTGGGAATATGTGGAACATAATTTGTTTTATAAGAAGTAATTTCAAAGAAATATGAACATAGATTTTGAAAAACAAATCGAAAATTTACCTAAAAAAGGGAACTCAATAAAAGACAAACTTTTTAATAAAGATTATTTTTTGCGTTCAACTGAATTTGGCGCTTCAACAATTGATAAAGAAGAAATTATCTTTGATAGTAAAAAATCAAATAATAGAACATTAATAATAATTGGATTAGCAATTGTTTTTATATGTTTTAGATTTAAAGGCAGTGATAATTTTATTCCAATTTTAATTTTTTCAGGAATTGGAATGATTGCAAATATTATTTATTTGAAATTAAGAAAAAATAAGTTGATAAAAATTAATTTATCAGGTTTTGAAATCGAAAACATCAAATTTGAATGGGATGATATTTATGATTTTGGTGTGTTAGTTAAACCTACGCGACATATTACTTATTATGAATTGATAATTTTTTCAAAATCAAAAGGTAAAAAGGTCTATAGCTTATATAATTATCAAAGCGATAAAGATGATATTCTAAAAAACTTGAATTACTTCAAGAAAAAGTTTGAAACTAATAAAAATATCTCTTAACATTCCTTTACCATTCGTTCCCAATCCCATTGCGTAACTTTGTATTCTTAAAAAAATAAAATGTTATGCTAAACTTCGAATTATACAATCCTGTAAACTATGTCTTTGGAAAAGGACAAATTGCTAAACTAACTGATTTAGTTCCATCAAACACTAAGATTCTGCTTGCTTATGGCGGCGGAAGTATCTTCAAAAATGGCGTTTACGACCAAGTAAAAGCCGCTTTACCCAATCACGATATTGTGGAATTTGGTGGTATCGAACCCAATCCTCGTTTTGAAACTTTGATGAAAGCCGTTGAAATTATTCGTACTGAAAAAATTGGTTTCATCTTAGCTGTTGGTGGCGGAAGCGTGATTGATGGTGTGAAATTTATTTCGGCAGCCGTTAATTTTGAAGGCGACGAAGCGGATATTTTGAAAAAACGTATTTTATTCAAAGATGTTGCCACAGTAATTCCTTTTGGAACGGTTTTAACTTTACCAGCAACAGGTTCAGAAATGAATTCAGGTGCTGTGGTTACAATTGAAGCTACACAAGAAAAATTAACCTTAGGTGGAAGCGCTTTGTTTCCAGTATTTTCAATTGTAGATCCAACAGTAATTACTTCGTTACCAAAAAGACAATTGCAAAACGGAGTTGTAGATGCGTTCACGCACGTTATGGAGCAATATTTGACTTATACACACGATGCATTATTACAAGACCGAATTTCTGAAAGTATTTTACAAACATTAATTGAGATTGGTCCAGATGTAGTAGAAAATCCAAGTGATTATAAATTGGCTTCCAACTTTGTTTGGAGTGCTACTATGGCATTGAATGGCTTAATTCAAAAAGGAGTTCCTTCCGATTGGGCAACGCACATGATTGGTCATGAATTAACTGCTTTATACGAAATTGATCATGCAAGAACGTTAGCTATCATTGGTCCAAACTTATACCGCGTAATGTTCGATACGAAAAAAGATAAATTAGCACAATACGGCCAACGCGTTTGGAACATTCAAGGCAATTCAACAGAAGAAATTGCAGAAAAAGCGATCGAAAAAACGGTTGAGTTCTTCCACAAAATGGGCATGAAAACCAAAATTTCTGAAAACGCAGAAAACATCGAAAAAACTGCTGATTTCATCGTAAATCGTTTCGAAGAAAGAGGTTGGAAAGCCATGGGTGAAAAGCAAAATATTACTTTAGAAAAAGTGAGAACGATTGTAGAAATGAGTTATTAAAATCGCTTCGAGCAAACGTTTTTTGTAAATCCTTTTAAAATGATTATTTTTGGTTTTCTAAATCGAAACACATAATGGAAAAAAAGCCAAAGTTTGCCGTCATTGGAGGAGGAAGTTGGGCTACTGCAATTGCAAAAATGCTTTGTGAAAATCAAGATGAAATTGCTTGGTACATGCGAAGTACTTATGCTATTGAGCATTTAAAACATCAAAAACACAATCCAAACTACTTGAGTTCGGTTGCGTTTGACACCAATAAATTAAAACTTACAAACGATATCAACGAGGCGGTGGCTTATGCTGATTATCTAATTTTTGTAATTCCTTCTGCTTTTTTGAGCAAAGAATTAGAAAGTTTGACTGAAAGCTTAAAAGATAAATTCATTTTTTCTGCTATCAAAGGAATTGTTCCAGAGTCGAGCTTAATTGTAGGCGAACATTTTCATACCAAATACGATATCCCATTTGAAAATATTGGGGTTATCACGGGTCCGTGTCATGCAGAAGAAGTAGCAATGGAACGTTTATCGTACTTAACTATTGCCTGTAGCGATAAGAAAAAAGCCAAATTTGTGGCTAAAAATCTAAGTTCACATTACATCAAAGCAAAAACTTCTGATGATATCATTGGAACTGAATATGCTGCCGTTTTAAAGAATATTTATGCTATTGCAGCTGGAATTGCGCATGGTTTAGGCTATGGTGATAACTTTCAAGCGGTTTTAATGAGTAACGGTATTCGTGAAATGAAGAAATTCATTCGTAAAGTGCATCGCATGAAGCGAAATATTAATAATTCGGCTTATTTAGGTGATTTATTAGTAACTGGTTATTCTGTATTTTCTCGAAACAGAATGTTTGGAAACATGATTGGAAAAGGCTACACCGTAAAATCAGCACAAATGGAAATGAGTATGGTGGCTGAAGGATATTACGCTGTAAAAAGTGCTTATAAATTAAATCAAGAATACGGAGCTGATACTCCAATTATTGACGCTGTTTATGAAATTTTATACGAAAATAAAGACGCAAAAACTGTTTTTAATGAATTAACAGATAAATTAAATTAATTTTAATTTATTGCGTTAACACAATTAAAAGATGTAAATAATTGATTTTCATTTGTTTATGTCTTTTTTTATAAAAAATAATTTCGCATAAAACATTGATTTACAAATAAATAGCACTGTTTCTCTTGGTGTAAAATAGAAATAGTATTTTCGCAAAATAATAAAAAAAATATGGACAATCTTATCAATCATCCTGGGATTATTACTGCATTTACCATCACTATTTTGGCAATGCTAATTCTTGATTTAGGTGTTTTAAACAAAAAAGGACATGTAGTTTCTAATCGAGAAGCAGCTATCTGGTCAGCGGTATGGATTTCGCTAGCTATGGGTTTTAGTGCAATTATTTACCACTACATGGGAGCCGAAAAATTCATGCAATTTCAAGGCGCGTATTGGATTGAAAAAGCGCTTTCGGTTGATAATTTATTTGTTTTTATTTTAGTTTTTGGTTATTTCAATGTTGCCAAAGAAGCCCAACACAAAGTGTTATTTTGGGGAGTAATTGGAGCTTTGGTTTTTAGAGCTATCTTTATTTTTACCGGAGTTTGGTTGCTGAATTACACCTATTTACCCGAAATGGAATTGTTTGGACAAGTAGTAAAAATCAATTATTTACTAACCATTTTCGGAATTATTCTAATTGTTGCGGGAATCAAATCAGGTTTTAGTGATGAAGAAGATGAAGGAAGTAAAGATTTTAGCAAAAGTGCCGGTTCTAAATTTGTACATAAATTTTTTAAAGTAAGTCCTAATTTTGATGGCGATAAATTTTTCACCATTCAAAACGGAATCAAAATGGCAACACCTTTATTTGTAGTGGTTGCTATTGTTGAGTTTACCGATTTATTATTTGCAGTAGACAGTATTCCTGCCATTTTCGCCATTGCTCCTAATGATCCGTTTATCTTATATACATCGAATATTTTTGCAATTTTAGGATTACGTTCGTTGTATTTCCTTTTGGCGAACTTCATGTATATGTTTAGTAAATTAAAATATGGATTAGCTATTATCTTAACTTTTATCGGTGTAAAAATGATTGTTGCTCCATTTTACCATATTGAAACCACTGTTTCGTTAATGGTAGTTGGCGGCGTGTTAATCTTGTCTGTAATCGCTTCTTTGCTCTTTCCTGATAAAGATTAATTTCAAAATATATATCAATAAAAAAGGTTGTCTCAACAGACAACCTTTTTTATTAGTAGTGAACTTTACTTTATCGTAATCTCATCTACAAAAATAAATGCATCTCCACCAGCACCTTGATGCCATTCTGGTAGTTTGCCGAAGTTTTTAGCGATTACCTTTACGTAACGTGCTTTTTTATCTTTAGTTTCGTTTGAAGTGAAATTTAGAATTGTATTTTCTTCTAATTTTGGGTTTAAAGTGTTGTTTACCGAACCGAAAAACGTAAAATTCACATTGTCTTCTGAAATGTAATACTCGACTTTCGTTGGCATTAAAATCCATGAACGTTGATCTTGTAAAAAGCGTGCCGAAATTTCTTTTACCGGTTTCACTTCTTTTAAATCCACCACCGCTTCAAAATCCTGACTTTGGTAGCCTTGCCAATCGCCTTTTCTCCAATTCTCTGTTCCTAAAATACCATCTAACAAGCCTTCTGGACCACCTGCATGATATTGCGGATTGTAGATTGATTTGATTTTGATAGAATAATTATTTGGTTTTTTGAAGAAAGTTGCGGAAATAGTATTGCTTTTTTGTCCATTTTTTTCAATATAAGCAAATACATTTGTTGTTAAATCAATTACAAATGGTTTGGTGTATTTTATAAATATTCTATCATCTAATTTTGAAGTTGTATCATTTGTAGAATAAAAAATCACATCATTTAAATTTTGAGATTTCAATTCAATCTTCAAATTATCTTTAAATGCTTTACTCTCCGCTTGAATTACTGGAACTGGGATAATTAAATTGTATTCTTTTGAAGATCGTAAATAGTTTACTTCAAAACCAAAAGAAGAATTATCTACTATTATTTCTTTTTTATTAATTACATCATCGCTCCCATTTTCAAGTTTTACTTTAATTTCATCAAAAAAAGGCTTAATTACAGTCCAACTAAAATTGCGGTTTCCAGGAGTAACATTGTAAATCCCCATCGAACTCAACACATACCAAGCACTCATTTGACCACAATCTTCGTTTCCAATTAAACCATCGGGTGTATTGGTGTAAAAATTATCTAAAATATACTTGACTTTTGCATTCGTTTTTTCAGGTTTTCCTACATAATCGTACAAATACGCCATGTGGTGACTTGGCTCGTTTCCGTGCGCATATTGGCCAATTAAACCCGTAACATCGACTTGTTCTCTACCGGTAGTTTTGCTTTCGCTATTGAACATTTCATCTAACTTGGCTTCGAATTTTTCTTTTCCTCCATAAGCTTGAATCATACCTTCAATATCTTGTGGTACGAAAAATGAGTATTGCCACGAATTGCCTTCGGTAAAATTATTATTGACTTCACGAGGATCAAAAGGTTTATCCCAACCGCCGTTTTTCTTTGGACGCATGAAACCAGTTTCCCAATCGAAAATGTTTTTCCAGTTTTGAGAACGTTTCATGAAATATTGGTAATCTTCTTTCTTGTTTAAAATTTGAGCCATTTGGGCAATACACCAATCGTCATAAGCATATTCTAAGGTTTTAGAAACGCTTTCGTGTTCGTCATCAATCGAAATGAAACCGTTTTTCTTGTAAGCATCCAAGCCTAAAACATCACGCATCGCAGAAGCTTTACTGGCTTCAAAGGCTTTTTCGTAATCAAAACCAGTAATTCCTTTTGCCATCGCATCGGCAATTACAGAAACGGAATGATATCCAATCATACAATCGTTTTCATTAGAGGCTAATTCACAAACCGGTAGTCTGCCGACTTGATCGTATTGTTTGGAAAAAGTATTAATGTAATCAGCAGTACGTTTTTTATCAATTAACGTATACAACGGATGCGCGCCTCTAAACGTGTCCCAAAGCGAGAACACCGTGTAATAATCAAATCCTTCGGCAACATGAATTTTATTGTCTCTACCGCGGTATTTTCCATCTAAATCTTGAGCGATGTTTGGTTGCATCATCGTGTGATACAAAGCCGTGTAGAAAATCGCTAGCTTGTTTTTATCTTCAGAAGTAACTTCAATTTTTGATAATTCTTTGTTCCAAAGTGCAATAGCTGCTTTATGTACTTTATCGAAATCCCAATGTTTGATTTCGGAACTGTTTAATTTAGCTCCTTCATAACTTGTTGGCGAAAGTGATACTTTTACGAGGATTTTTTCACCTTTTTTGACTTGTTTTGAAAGACTTATTGCGGATTCTGTACCACCCGAATATTCGTCAGATAGCGAGTGCATATAATCTCCATTACTTTTAACCTTGGTAAGTTTTAGTGGTACATTAAACTCAATTCTGGCATATACGTATTGATCTCTTGCCCAAGCTTCACTTCTTCGCGATATTTCAATTGTTCTACTATTGATAATATGAATTTCCCCTTCCAACAATTTATCACGATGATTCAAATCTAAAATAATATTCGCTTGTCCTGCTTTGTTAAACGTGTATTCATGAAAACCAACACGTGTTGAAGCAGTTAAACGCACATCGATGTTGTGTTTGTCTAATTTCACGGAGTAAAATCCAGCGGAAGCTTTTTCATTGGCATGCGAAAAAGTAGAAGAATACACTTTATTATCAAACGAAGGTTCGTCCATGGTTGGCATCAACATGATGTCACCATAATCGGAAACACCGGTTCCATTCAAATGCGTGTGCGAAAACCCGTAAATCAAATTATCGGAATAATGATAACCGCCACAGCCATCCCAACTGCCATCGATTCTGGTATCAGGTGAAAGTTGTACCATTCCGTAAGGCACAGTAGCACCTGGAAACGTGTGTCCGTGACCGCCAGTTCCAATAAATGGGTTGACGTGTTTGGCTAAATCTTGTGCTTGGGAAATCGTAGTAGTAAAAAAGGCTAAAGCAATAAGAAATGGTTTCATGTTGTGTTGTTGAAAAAATTTCTTAAAGGTAAAAATATTTTCTTTTTAAATACAAAAAACCACAAATACAAAATCAGTGCATTTGTGGTTTCAATATTATAATTTACGAAAATTTAATTCGCAAAAACACCTCTTTTGTTGATAATGGGTAAATCGGCAGTAGCTTTTTCGTTGATAGTGTTTACTCGGAATACGAAAGTTTTATCGTACAATTGTCCGTTTGCGAAATAGGATAACATAAATTCGTTATTCAATTGTAAAACGTTGTTTTCTAACAATTCTACTTTAACGGCGGTTCTTGGTTCTACTTTGGCAAACGCATGACGAAAAGTTCCCGTTTTGCGTTCTTCGCCATTGATTAAACCGTAAGCGCGTGAAACTACCATAGCCATTTCCAATAAATTATCGGTGTCGTTTATTAAATAAGCGTACCAAGAATTTTCCATAAAATCGTCGTTCCATTCTTGAAAAGCTACAATGTGAACGTTTGCTACTTTTGGGATGATAATGTCTTTTTTCATATTTTGAAGAATCCTGACAGGTTTCGAAAACTTATCAGGATTTTAAATTATATACTCGATTTGAATTGCTCTAAGAAACGAACGTCATTTTCGTAAAACATACGGATATCGCCAATTTGATACAACAACATCGCAATACGCTCAACCCCCATTCCGAAAGCAAAACCTGTGTGTTCGTCTGGATTGATGCCGCAGTTTTTCAATACGTTAGGATCAACCATTCCGCAACCTCCAATTTCTAACCAACCGGTTCCTTTGGTAATTCTGTAATCGGTTTCAGTTTTTAATCCCCAATAGATATCGATTTCAGCACTTGGTTCTGTAAATGGAAAATATGACGGACGTAAACGAATTTTAGATTTTCCGAACATTTCTTTGGTGAAATACAACAAAGTCTGTTTTAAATCGGCAAACGAAACGTCTTTGTCAATGTACAAACCTTCCACTTGATGGAAAATACAGTGCGAACGCGAAGAAACAGCCTCGTTACGAAACACTCTTCCTGGAGAAATCGTACGAATTGGCGGTTTGTTGTTTTCCATGTAACGCACTTGCACCGATGAAGTGTGCGTACGCAACAAAACATCAGGATTGGTTTGGATGAAAAACGTATCCTGCATGTCTCTTGCCGGATGGTATTCTGGTAGATTTAATGCGGTAAAATTGTGCCAATCGTCTTCGATTTCTGGACCTTCGGACACGTTGAAACCAATGGTTGAAAAAATATCAATCATTTGGTTTTTTACAATAGAAATTGGGTGGCGCGAACCAATGTTCATCGCTTCCCCCGGACGCGTGGTATCACCGTAAATACCTTTTGCTTCATCTTTATTTTCTAAAGCATCTTGAATAGATTTTACCTTTTCTTCTGCCGAAGTTTTCAATTCGTTGATTACTTGACCAAATTCTTTCTTTTGTTCGTTTGGAACATTTTTGAATTCGGCAAAAAAGTCTTTCAACAAGCCTTTACTTCCTAAATACTTAATTCGGAAAGCTTCTAATTGTTCTTTATTATCGGTTTGAAAAGCTTTTACTTCTTCAATATGGGCTTTAATCGTTTCTGTCATCGCGCGTTTTGTAAAATGCAAATTTAGTTATTTTTAGTGATTAGTAAATAAAAAAGTGAATAGTAACTAGTAATTAGTGATTAGCCAAAAAACACTAAAAAGGAAAGCTAATTACTAATCACTCTTCACTAATTACTCTATTAATTCTTTCTCTAAAAAGTAGCTTACAATTGCTTCTTTCATTAATACCGCTTGCTCGCCTGCTTTTAGTGGTGGCAATTCTTCTTTTACTTTGTAATGCGGCCAACCTTCGTTATCAAAATACTCAAATTCGTAGTAACCATAAGGTTCTAACAAACGACAAATGGCAATGTGCATAAGGTTTACTTTTTCGTCTTTTTTGAAAGTAGCATGAATTTTTCCTAATTCTTGTACACCGATTAGGTAAATAATTCCTTCTAAATCAAGGTTTTCTCCTCCTGAAAATTTTTCTGATAATATATTGACAACGCTTTCCCAACGCTGTTTTAATTGTTCGTCTCTGGACATGTTTTAAATTTAGAAGTTAGAATTTAGAAATTAGAATTCTATTTGTTTTCTAATAAATAATTGCAAAGATAACAACAGAAAACTACTTTCAACAATTCTTTTATCTTTGTTCTTTCATCTATTTTCTTTCAAATGAGTTTTATTGATATTGTTTTTGCGGTTTTATTGGGTTTTGCGGTTTATAAAGGATTGAAAAACGGACTTTTTGTAGAAGTCGCTTCTCTATTAGCCTTGGTTGCTGGAATTTATTTAGCGATTAAATTTTCGAATTTAGTCGGCGCTATTTTTTCTGGAATTGTCCCAAGTTGGAATCCGAAATATATTGAAATAACCGCTTTTATCATCACTTTTTTGTTGGTAGTGATAGGAATTCATTTAAGCGCAAAAATTTTAACCAAATTAGCTGATTTTGCTTTTTTAGGTTGGATTAACAAAATTGCTGGAGTGATTTTTAGCTTATTGAAAACTATTTTAGCGTTGAGTGTTGTGCTTTTTATTTTTGAAAAAATCAACATCAACAACATGCTAGTTTCAAAAGAAACGCAAGAGAATTCCATTTTTTATAATCCAATTCAGAATATTTCAAAAGCGATGTATCCTACGATTGAGGGTTGGTATAATAGTTTGAAGAAAGAGATTTCGGAGGATAAAACTAGTTCTTAGTTTTCACTTCCTTAATCGCTTCTTTGTCAATCCAAGCTTTAGTTTTGTCGGTTAATTCTACTTGTTTCCAGTTGCCTAATTCTTCTAAAACGAAAACTTTTGTGCCTTCGTGAAGCGTTACTACATCTTCAGAACTGTTTTTTGGTTCGGCTTTCAAAGTGGTTGATTCAGCAAAAACGATGGCTGGATTGTAATTTGTATCGAATTTATTCTGTAAAAAAGCAGAGAAAACGGTTACTCCAATTCCTATTAAAAACAACAAAAACAAACTGAAAAAAGTGCGTTTTAGAAACACGGTATTTCCAAAATAATAGCCTAAAAACGAAAGTAAACTTAGGAAAGCAACAAAAACCGCAATCCAAGCCCAAGTATCATAATGAAATGTGCTTGTAAACTCTTTTACCATTTTCTTAAAACCTACTTCTGGAAGGATTTTAATGTCGTCTATTGCTATTTTTTGGGCAAATGATAGATTGGTTTGTATGGCTTCGTCATCTGGGTTTAAAAGCAGTGCTTTTTCGTAATTGTAAATCGATGGCGCTACTTTTCCTAATTTGTAGTAACAATTCGCAATATTAAAATACAAATCTGCCGATTCGTTGCCTTTATTGGCAATACTTTCGAAAGATTGCAACGCTTGTTCGTAATCGCCTTTATTGTACAAATCGTTTGCTTTTTTAAAAGCAGCGTCGATGGATTCACTTGCATTAGCAAATGAAATTAAAAACAAAAGGAATAGTATAATCTTATTTTTCATTATTTCAATTGTTTTTCAAGTTCAGAAATAATAGTAATCGCTCTATCGAAATCGTTGTTCATGGCGGTGTCGGTTGCTGGTGCATATCGTGCAAATTCGCAATCATTCATTAATTCCATAAATCGATTAATACTTTCTTCGGATGCGTTTGTTGTAATAATTCGATAATGTTGTCTTTGCTCATCTCCACTGTTTCGATATGCAATTTGGCTTTTAGGAAATTGTGTAATGCCTTTTCCATTGCCATATAGAACGGTACTTTGTCGCCCATTTGTTTTTTGGCTTCCGACAAATATTTTTTCACTAATTTGTTATTTTGTCTGATTCTATTTCCAACGACATCAGCGTCTTTTGCTTCTTTTTGTTTTCTAGCAATCATCACAATTGGAATCAATAATAATGGTGCTAACAACAAACTATAAAACAATCCCGAACCTAAGAAATCTTCTCTCGATTTTGAAACGAATTCGGTTTTCAATTTATTGAACTGGAATACTTCTTTTTTCTGAATGGCTTGTTTATTCGTGTTATGATTATTTGCAATAGCAGTTCCATCACCTTCTAAAACATCAATTATTATTTCTTTTGATTTGATGGTTTTATACGATTTACTTGCCAAATCATAGTAAGAAAACTCGATTGGTTTAATAGTATATTTTCCTTTAAATTGAGGAATTATCGTGTATTTATCCGAAATTTTACCAACCATTCCTGTAACTGGCGTTTGCACATTTTCGGTATGCGCTGGGTCGTACATTTCCAAAGCGCTTGGGACTACTGGTTTTGGCAATGTAAATAATTTTAGATTTCCTTTTCCAGAAACACTTACTTCTAAATCTAATGATTCACCTGCTTTTAAAGTAGTTTTTGATGGTATTACTTTGAAATCAAAATTTCCTACAGCTCCAGTAAAACTTGCTGGTTTTCCGTTTTCAGGCAATGGTTTTAACATTGATAGTTTGTATTCCTGTAGAAAGTGATTTTTCTACTGTTTTCATCTCTAATCTACCAAACCAATCACTTCTTCCTGTTGGCACCTCAGCGTCTACATCAATCTTAAAAGGTTCTATTTTTTTTGCGCCCGCTTCTAAAGGATATAAAATCACTTTTCTAAGCACCACAACGCCATAATCTTTACCGTTATATTTACCTTTTTCGGCACGAAGTTGTTTCATGTCGATATATTGACTCCAAAAATCTTCATATTTTGGTGCTTGAAAATTTCTGAAGTTAGAAACCGAGCTATTATAAGGAAAATATAATTTGTAAATTACAGTAACGGGTTCGTTTACATGCGGATTTTTAGTAGATAATTCTCCTACTAAATGAATTCCTTCACCAAAATCATAGTTTTGTTGTCGTTGTCTTGGATTTTGTCCTTGATAGTTTGGCAATTGAATAGGATCAGTAATTGTAATTTTTATAGGTTGTGATTTATAAATCGTTCCGTTATATTCTATAGTTGCAGAACCAATCGTGAAAGTTCCTTTTTTGGTAGGTGTTAAATAATAATAATACTTTGTGTATACCTTCCTTTTATGAGTTATTTTCCCATTTACATAAAAAGTCTCTTCATCTTGGCCTTTAAAGATTGTAGGTCCACTTATTTTAAAGCCCTCAAATTTTGGTGGTTCAAAATTATCCCCTTCATTGTTAATTATAAAAACAAGCTGTATGTTTTCATTTATCCCATAAGAATTTCTTTCCGTTTTTGCTTCAAATTTTACTTGAGCAGAAACCGAAAATGATAAAAAAAATATTAAGCCTAAAACTATCTTTTTCATTTGTTACCAATCTTTTTCATTTGAAACAGGACGTGCTTTTATCTTTTTAGCGTTCACCTTGTCCTGTACTTTCTTTTCAGCGTTGTTTACTGCATCTAAAATATTGTCGATACGTTGCTTGTCGGCTCCACTTGGTCTTGGTGATTCGTTTTTATCTTCTTTTTTGTCACCGTTACCTTTATCTTTTTGCTTATCGCCTTCTTTATTTTGGTTTTTCTGATTGTCTTTATCAGAATCTTTTTTATCGTTTCCTTTATTGTTTTTTCCGTCTTTATTTTTTGGTTGCGGTTTATTGTCTTGACCTCCTCCGCCTTTGTTGTCTTTTTTGTTGTTCTTTGGTGGTGGGTTTTCTTTTTTCTTCTTTTTGGCTAAAGCATAGTTATAGCGCGTTTCTTCATCATGTGGATTATTTCGTAACGCATTTTTATATGCCTCGGCAGCAGCTTCATAATTTTTATCCAACATAAATGTATTGCCTAAATTATGATAAAGTCGGTGCTTTTCATTTTTCGTTTTTGCCGATTCTAATGCTTGAATGTATTTAATTTGTGCTTCGCCCGGCTGATTTTGACGATAGATGCTATTTCCTAAATTGTATCCAGCCACTGCTTTTTTAGGCGATTTTTTTGATTCGGTTACACGATAATCTGCTTCGGCATTGGTGTAATTTTTTTGTGCAAAAGATTGATTTCCGTTGTACAGATTTTTATCTTTCTCTTGACTAAAAAGAACACTACTTATCAATAAAACAACTATGTAAACTATCTTATTCATGCTTTTTTTCGTTAAATAAATTCAACTTTTGCACCCAATTTGTTTTTTTCTCTAACAAAAAAACATCTGCTAAAAGTAATAAAAAACCCAATCCTAAAAACCATTGATATTGTGATTCAAAATCGGCTATTTGTTGGGATTCAAATTCTGATTTTTCAATTTTATCTAATGATTTTTTTACTTCTTCAACTACCTCTTTTGTAGAAGAACCCACAATGTATTTTGACTTGGTTTTATTGGCAATATTTTGCAATACTTCTGGATATAATTTTGTGATGACGTTTTCTCCGTTTTGGTCTTTTTTATAGGACGCAATGTTTCCTCTATCGTCTTTTAACGGAATTAAAGCGCCTTTTTCTGAGCCTACGCCAATGGTTAAAATTCGAACACCTTTTTCTTGCGCCATTTCGATAGCTTCGTCAGCACCATCGCCATGATCTTCTCCATCGGAAACTAAAATAATTAGTTTGCTTGTGTCTTTTATATCAAAATAATCCACCGAAAGTTTAATCGCATCGTTAAAAGCAGTTCCTTGCGAAGAAATCATGTTGGTATTCATGCTTTGCAAGTACATTTTAGCAATGCTATAATCGGTAGTCATGGGTAAAACTGGATATGCGCTTCCGGCATAACCCACAATTCCAACGCGGTCATTTCCGAATTGATTGATGATTTGCGAAACCAATTGTTTTGTTTTTTCCAATCGGTTTGGCGCTACGTCTTCGGCTAACATACTTTTGGAAATATCAATTGCAAAAACAACATCAATTCCTTGTCGTTTTACGGTTTCCATTTTGGTTCCCATTTTTGGGTTTACCAAAGCAATTATCACACAAGCCAACGCTAAAAGCAAAATAATCAATTTTAAAACGGGTTTAAAGGTTGATTTTTCGGGACTTAATTTTTTAAACAACTCTAAATCGGCAAAAGCAGCTTGCTTTTTTCTTTTCCAAAATAAATTGAATAGAAAAAGTGCCACTACAATTGGAATGAGTGCTAATAAATAAAAATATTTTGGGCTTTCTAATTCAAACATTTTCTCTTTTTCTAAACGATTCCTCTAAAAACTGAATTTCGTAATAATGCTTCAATTCCTAACAAACTAAAAGCGATGAGTGCGAATATTTTATATTTTTCGTCGTAATTATAGAATTTTTTCTCATCAATTTCTGTGGTTTCTAACTTATTAATTTCGTCGTAAATGGCTTGAAGTTTTTGATTTGATGTTGCTCTAAAATATTTTGCATCGGTTGTTTTTGCAATTTCTTGCATTAATTTTTGGTCGATTTCTACAGGCATCATTCTAAAAACTAATTTTCCGTTGGCATCTTTTGCTACAGGAAACATTGCTTTTCCGTTGGTTCCAATTCCTATTGTATACACTTTTATTCCATATTCTTTAGCAATTTCGGCAGCTGTTCTTGGGTCAATTGTTCCAGAATTGTTGACACCATCGGTCAATAAAATGATGATTCTACTTTTTGCTTTGCTATCTTTAATTCTATTGATTGCAGTGGCTAAACCGACTCCAATTCCGGTACCATCTTCAATAATAGAATCGTCATATTCAACAGTTTTTAACGATTGTAAAATAATGGCTTTATCAGAAGTTACAGGCGTTCTGGTATAACTTTCACCTGCGTAAACCACTAAACCAATTCTATCATTAACTCTATCTTGTACAAAGGTTGATGCTACTTTTTTCAAAGCTTCTAAACGATTTGGTTTTAAATCGTTTGCCAACATACTACTAGATACGTCAATTGCCATTACAATATCAATTCCTTTGGTGGTTTTTGATTTCGATGTTACATCAACGCTTCTTGGTCGTGCCAATGCGATAATGACGAAACTCAATGCGATTAATCGTAAAATGTACAAAAATGGTTTGGCTTTTGCTAAGAAAGTTCTATTCTGTTTAAATGGTGTAACCGAACTCATTTTCAAAGTTGCTGAAAGTTGATTGCGTTTGTAAAACAACCAAGCAATTGCGATTGGTAAAACCAAAAACAGCCACAAAAATTCTGGATTTAAAAAAGTTACTTTTCCCATTATTTTTTTGCTTTTCTTAGTTCAATAGAATTTTGAATTTTCTCAATAATTTGTTTTGCGTGCTCATCATCTTCCTTATAAATTAAGAAAAACTCTTGTGCGCCACCCGCTTGAGCAAAAACCACAATTTCGTAACTCATTTTTTGATCTTCTTTCGTAATTTCATTAAAAGCAGTAAAACTTCCGTAGGCTTTTTTGCCTGATAATCCTTTTACATTTTCAAAATCAGCTGTTTTTACGATGATGTTTTTTGCTCCTAAACGTTCTAATTCTTTTAAATCAGTATCCAAAGCAACTTCCAAATCTAATTTAGTAGTATCTTTAAATGCCGTCGTAATCAAAACAATTGAAAAATTATCAATCAAACTTCCATACATAAATCGATTATTTGATTTAACATTTTCTGGAAGGTTATTTTGAATTTTTTCGCCATTATTTCGTTTCAGAACTTTTGGTGTTTCAATTATTATTGCTGGTTCGCCATACTCTGAAGTTACCCATTCTTTTTCTAATAATTCATCTGTTGTGTGACCAATGTAATTGTCTTTTAAATAATCTAACCCAAAAGTATACGCAAAAATTCCGACCGAAATCACAAATAAAACAACTGCAATTCCAACTGAAACAGCTGTTCGTATGAATTTTTGTTTTTTCAATTCTTTTCTTCGAACTTCTTCTGCAAAAAGAGCTTCGGCTTGTTCTTCGGTTCGTGGTAATGCTTTATCAACGATTAATAAAAATTTATCAACGATACTTTTGTCTTTTTCAATTTCAAATTGTAATGGTTTTGATTTGGCAAATTTTACTAAATCCGCATTTTCTAAAACCTGACGAAATTTGTCTAATTCTTCACGATTTACGAACATTTTTTTCTCTGAAATTGCCTTTTTCAACGAATCCAACAACTCGCTCGATGTGCTTTCCATTGCTGGAATATGAATTGATTCTTCAATGTAAGTTCGGGCAATATCAGTCATTTCAGAATAATATTCTTTCACATCGCCTTTTTGAATCAACTGTTTTTTATCTAAATTTTGAAGATAAGCAATTGCTTTTTCGATAGGTGAAGCAAAAAATTCTTCTTCTTTTACTTTACCTTTTTGCATTTTTTTAATGACAAAATATGACGCAAAACCTGAAGCAATTATCAAAGCTAGTAAAACCAACAATTTCCACCATTCGCTGCTTGGTTCTTCTTCGGTAGCGATGATGTCTTTGATATCATACATTTGTTGTTTTGTGGTGTGTACTTTTACATTATTAACCACAATGGATAGCGAATCGGTTCGAAATTCTTTATTGTTTATTTTTACTAACAATCTCGGAATCAAATATTTTCCTGAATCAAATTGTGTTAATCCATACTTTTTAATTAATTCATATTGCGAATTATTTTTAATGGTATCGATTGGATATGATTCTAAAATTTCTAATGCTCCAAAAAACTTTCCTTCTGGAAAAACAACTTTATCTTTTGCGTTTACCGAAGCTTTTAGCGTTAAATTAAATTGCGACCCAATTTTAATTTGTGAAGAATCAATAGAATTTGTCAATTTTTGAGCCGAAGTAACGACAGAAAACAACAATATCATAAGCCATTTAAAAGCTGATTGCATTATTTTTATATTATTTTCTATTTGAATTTTAATTTTTCTCATATTCATTATACCTACAAGGTCTTAAAAACCTTGCAGGAAAAACTAATTTCTCGCTTTAAAATAACCCAATAACTTGGTTACATAGCTTTCATCTACTCTCGAGCTAATTGTTCCGGCGCCACATTTCGAAAAAACATCCTTGAAATAATTTACATTTTCATGATAGTATTTTTCATAATCCATTCGGACTTTTTTAGAATTGGTATCTACCAAAAGTGTTTCGCCTGTTTCAGCATCTAACATATTTACAATTCCAATGTTTGGAATACTTTCTTCTCTTTGATCAAAAACACGAATTCCAGTTACATCATGTCGTTTTGAAGCAATTTTTAGCGTGTGCTCGTAATCTTTCACCATGAAATCGGAAATTAAAAACACAATGGCTTTCTTTTTTAAAACGCTTGATAAATATTTTAAGGCTTGCGATAAATCGGTTTTTTTGCTTTTTGGCTCAAATTCAATTAACTCGCGAATGATTCGCAACACGTGTGATTTTCCTTTTTTTGGAGGAATAAATAATTCGATTTGGTCCGAAAACAAAAGCAACCCAATTTTATCATTATTTTGCGTTGCCGAAAAAGCTAATGTGGCAGCAATTTCAGTAACCATATCTTTTTTTAACTGATTTTTTGTCCCAAAACTTTCAGAACCCGAAATATCCACAATTAACATCATGGTTAATTCACGTTCTTCTTCAAACACTTTTACAAAAGGTTCGTTGTAGCGAGCCGTTACATTCCAATCAATAGCTCTAACGTCGTCGCCATATTGGTATTGACGAACTTCTGAAAACGTCATTCCTCGTCCTTTAAAAGACGTGTGATATTCACCCGAAAAGATATGATCACTCAATCTTCGGGTTTTGATTTCAATTTTTCGAACTTTTTTTAGAATTTCTTTGGTATCCATTTTTATTAGTTGGCAGTCGCAGTTGACAGTCGCAGTATTAAAACAGTATTATCTAAAAACTGAGACTGAACACTGATAACTAAATTAAGGCACTTCAATTTCGTTTACGATTTTGCTGATAATGTCTTCTGTGGTTACATTTTCTGCTTCGGCTTCATAAGTGATTCCGATTCTGTGACGTAATACATCGTATACTACAGCACGAACGTCTTCTGGAATTACGTACCCTCTGCGTTTGATGAAAGCATAACATTTAGCAGCTGTTGCTAAGTTGATACTTCCACGAGGTGAAGCTCCAAAACTGATTAATGGTTTTAAACTTTCTAATTTATATTTTTCTGGATAACGCGTTGCGAATACAATATCTAAGATATATTTTTCGATTTTTTCGTCCATGTACACTTCGCGAACCGCTTCTTGTGCTCTTAAAATTTGCTCTAAAGAAACCACTTGGTTTACTTTTTCATAAGCGCCTTTTAAGTTTTGACGAATTACCAAACGCTCATCTTCCATTTTTGGATAATCGATAACTGCTTTTAGCATAAAACGATCCACTTGTGCTTCAGGTAATGGATAAGTTCCTTCTTGATCCACCGGATTTTGAGTTGCCATTACTAAGAACGGTTTGTCAAGTTTGAAAGTTTCATCACCAATGGTAACTTGCTTTTCTTGCATGGCTTCTAACAACTCCGATTGCACTTTTGCTGGAGCACGGTTAATCTCATCGGCTAAAACGAAGTTGGCAAAAATAGGCCCTTTTCGAATAGTAAAGTCGTTTTGTTTTATGTTGTAAATCATGGTTCCAACCACATCGGCTGGTAATAAATCGGGTGTAAACTGAATTCTACTAAAAGAACCATGAACTGCTTGAGATAGCGTATTGATTGCTAAAGTTTTTGCTAGCCCAGGAACACCTTCTAGTAAAATATGTCCTTGTCCTAATAACCCGATAAGTAATCGTTCTACCATGTGTTTTTGACCCACAATTACTTTGTTCATTTCCATGGTAAGTAAGTCGATAAAAGCACTTTCTCTTTCTATCTTTTCATTGATTGCTCTAATGTCTAACGTCGATGTATTTTCTTCCATTTTAAGGTTTAATTTGGTGCTGTGAAATTAACAACATTTTTTAACACCGCAAATTGTAATTTTTTTTACTTTTTAGTTGTTAATATAGCGTTAAAAAACAATAAAAAAAGTAGGATTTGTGAGTGTTTTATGATTCTATTTTATAATTTTAAGAAAAATTTAAAAATAATAAACTATATGTCTGTAAAACTATCACCTATAATTGCTGGAGTTATGAATTGGGGAATTTGGGATAAAAACCTCAATACTAACGAAATGAACCACTTAATTCAATTATTTTTTGAAAACGGCATCACTTCTTTTGACCATGCTGATATTTATGGTGGCTATACAACCGAAGCTGCGTTTGGAAAAGCATGGGCAACTTCAAAAATAGATCGAAAAAAAGTACAATTAATTTCTAAATGTGGTATTCAATATGTTTCTGAAAATCGTCCAGAAAATCACATTAAACATTATAATTATTCTAAAGAATATATCATTTGGTCTGCTGAAAATTCGCTAAAAAATCTACAAACTGATTATTTAGATGTGTTTTTATTACACAGACCAAGTCCTTTACTACAAGCTGATGAGGTTGCCGAAGCAGTAGAGAAATTAAAATCTGACGGAAAAATTCTTTCATTTGGAGTTTCAAATTTCACTCCGTTTCAAACGGAATTATTGCGTCAAAAAACAGCAATTTCATTTAATCAAATTCAATTCTCGGCTACCAATCACGAAGCTATGTTAGATGGAAGTTTAGATTATATGCAATTGCATAAAATAACGCCAATGGCTTGGAATCCATTAGGTGTAGTTTTTAGAGAAAATACCGAACAAACGCAACGCTTAAAATTACTTTTTTCAAAATTAGTCGATAAATATCATGTGGGTTCCGACTTGATTTTATTGGCTTGGATCATACAACATCCTGCTAACATTTTACCAGTAGCCGGAACGATTAATGTGAGCCGCATTCAACAGTTGATGAAAGCAAAATCATTGGTTTTAGACACACAAGATTGGTTTGCGATTTGGACTGAAAGTATGGGGAATAAAGTTCCTTAAAAAAGAGTAATTAGTGAAAAGTGATTAGTAAATAACTTATATTTCTGCTTATCACTTTTCACTTATAACTATTCACTATAAAATGATTAACAAACGTCTTCTTATCAAAAATTTATTAGCTCACAACGATGAGAATAGTTTTTATGATAAGAAGCGTCAGTTAAACTTACATACCAAAGAAGGAAAAGCTAAGTTTTTAAAACACATTTGTGCGCTTTCTAATTCAAATCCTAGTAACAATTCATATATTGTTGTGGGAGTTGAAGATGCAACGAATGAAATTGTGGGTGATGATTTTTTTGATGATAGTCGCATTCAAAATTTGGTCAATGCTTTTTTGGAAAATCCACCTAAAATTCAATACGAAAACGTGCCTTTCCCAAGTTTGCCTAAAGATAAAGTTGTAGGATTGGTTACCATTAAACCCAAGTCTAAGACATCCTATTTTAAAAAAGGAATTCACACCATTGTTGCCAATTCTGTTTTTATTCGAAAAGGCAGTAACACCTCGCCAACCACAGAGAAAATTCCGTATTCAAAGCAAAATATTGAAACCGTAATTAGCTTAGAAAACAACTCCCGAAATAGCATTTCTTATACTGTAGAAAGTGTTTTAGATTTTATAAACAACAGACACAAAGATTTAGAATCAAATTATCAGGTTTTTAAAGAACTTTTTGTGGTTTGCTGGGCTGGAAACAAGAAAAAAGTGCGTGATAAAATATATTATTCTCGTGTAGATATTGAATTAGTCAACGAACAAGTGAAGTTGTTTTATTCGGCACTGGATGAAGTAAGTATGTCATTTGATGATGATTCGTTTTCAATTACCGAGTATGTTTGTTTGGGATTGAATGATAAGACAAGTTATTATCCATTAGAAAAAGTAACTATTCATTTTTTTGACAATGGTTATTACAAAATTGAAACCCAAATGCTGTTTGAGCCCCCACAATACAACAAAAAAATGTTGCACCACATTTATAATGCGAACAATGCTATTTTGACTAAACTGCAGAAAGGAGTTGTTTTACAATCATCAGAAAAAAGAGACTTGATTAACATTCCTCACACTTTGATGATTTGTTATTTGAATGGTTTTGAGGAGGCTAAACAAAAACTAATTGATGCCAAATCTTACATGAAGGCATTTGAAAATCCTTTGGTTTATTTATCCTTTAAAGAAGTTATGCGAATTTTAAGAAAAATGAAATATGCTTAATATATTTTTTTGCTTTTTCTTATTAGAATTAACATTAAATAAGCCACTAGAAGAAACACTCCTACTACATAAACCAATCTAAATTGAAGACCATAATCTAGAAAATTAAAAAAGTGTGTGTTTTCTTGAAAAAGTGTATAATACGTTAAATCCACAACAGCATAAATCCAGATTAAACTAAGGATTAAAAGGACGATAACTATTTTTGTATATAACTTCATTCTATTTTTATTTTCTATAAATAGATAATGTGTAAAGTTATAGAATGTATTTATAACGGCATTACAGATTTTCTGTACATTTTGTTAAAGTTTTAGCGGCTCAATATTAGTAAAACTAAATCAATCCGTGCTTTTTAGCCTCTCTAATGATGTCTTCATCTGTTCCTCCTTTTTCAATCTTAAAGTAGATTTTTATTTGCGCTTTTCTTTTGTCTATTGCGCTCATAGAAAGATTGATATAATTAGGTAAGTTTTTAGTTTTTATACCTTTCCCAAGTAACGTAATTAATTCTCGATTGTATTCGTCCAATAAAATATTTTGAGAATGAAGTTCAGAAACATTTTCTCTAACAGTTTTACTAATATATGACTGATTGTTAAGCATTTGTTCAAATGCTAATAAGAATTCATCAGCGGTAAAATCACTTTTTACAAGTAGTCCTTTAGGTTCAATGGTTTTAATAATTTTGTCTAAAAGAAAAGCTTCTGCATGAGAAGTCAAAATCACTATTTTACAACTAGGAAATCTACGTTTAATGAGTAGTGCCAAATCTTCGCCACTATTGATTTGTTTTTCTTCATAGGCAGGAAGACTTAAATCAACAAATGCAAAATCATAAGTATAACGGTCTTCGGTTTCCATGATTATTTTATAGGCCGATTCGCAATTATATGCGGCAGTAGTTTTAATATCTACATCAAAATCATTAAATGACAATATACTTTTATATCCCTCTATCATAGAAGGATGATCGTCAATCATTAAAATGTGTATTGTTTTCTTGCTCACTTTTGTTTGATAAATACCAAATTTACAATTTGACTTTTAATTTTATAGTAGTTCCTTCATTTTTTTCAGAAAAAATTTCAAGTTTTCCGTTAATTGCTTGAGTTCTACTATACATGTTTTTTAAACCGATACCATTTTTTGCTTTTTTAACATTAAATCCAATGCCATCATCAACAATTAGTAACTTCAGGTTGTGATTTTCTACTTCTAATCTTAACGTAATTTTTGTTGCTTTAGCATATTTGTTGATATTATTTAAGGCTTCTTGAATAATTCTATAAACGTGCATTTTTACAACTGCGTTGACATTTTCAATTTCGTCATCTTGTGTCATTTCACAATCACATTCCGTTTCATAGGTTTGTTTTTGATTGTGCATCAGTTCTTCTAATAATGTTTTGAAGTTTCCTTTGGTTAAAAAAGCTTCGTTATTTAACTCATGAGCAATTGCTCGAACCTCTTTTTCAATATCTTGAATTGCGTTTATGTGTTCAATACATTTTTGGATGGTTTCATCGTCTCGTTTGCGAGTTAGTACAAATAAATTAAGTCTTGTGCTGGTTAATCTATTCATGATTCCGTCG
The DNA here is from genome assembly GCA_033557465.1 of Ichthyophis bannanicus. NCBI lineage: Eukaryota > Metazoa > Chordata > Amphibia > Gymnophiona > Ichthyophiidae > Ichthyophis > Ichthyophis bannanicus. The sequence goes on from CM066039.1 coordinate 340,139,592, forward strand.
TGCAATTCTTGAGAAATTCTTGTTTTTTCTGCTTTTCTGGCCTCGTCTAATTCCTCTTGTTTATCTAACATTAACGTATAGATTTCCTCATTTGATTTTTGTTGTTCTTGATTGAACAATAATTCTTTTTGCTTACTTCTTTGAAAAAGAATTATGTATAATAAAACCCCGAAAAAAATAATCAACAACGATGAAAACAAAATAATTTTTCGTTGGTTAGAAATCGCTTCTTTTTCTACAATAATTTCATCTGTTTCAAATTCAATTCTTGCCAATTTATTCCTAGTTGCTCTTTCTTGTCTTTGTAAACTATCATTTAACTTAATGTATTCTTTTGCATAAAAAAGACCTTCTTTAGGCTTCAATTTGGTATAAAACTCTAAAGTTGTTAAAACTTCTTTGTTAAATTTTGAAGCTTTGGCCAGCTCAATTGCTTCATCATTTAATTGTAAGGCTTTGACTGTGTCTTTTTTTAACAAATAATATTCTGTAAGATGAATTCGGCTATTAATTTTGCCAGCAATATCATCAATGCTATCTCTTATTTTTAAAGCTTTATTAAAGTCTTTTAAGGCATCTTCTTTATTAATTTTGAACTTAGAATAAGCATAATTATCTAAAAGTGCTGAATATAAAACTGGCTGAATATAAAATAAATTCTCTATTTTAAGTCCTAAATAGAAATTTTCAACAGCCTTGTCATAATTATTCATATTCAAATAGACAAAACCAATATTATTTAATGTTTGAGCCCGAAGTATTGGGTGGTAATTTTTGTCCTCAACACTTTCAATTTTTAAAAATGCTTTTTGGTGATAATCTAATGCCTTACTGTAATTTCCTAAACCAAGAAGAGAGCTTCCTAAATTTACATAACACTCATATACTAATGAATTATTTCCTAATTCATTAGCAATGTTTAATGCTCTTATAGTTTCTGTTTCACTTCCCAAAAAATCTTTTTCAAACAGTAGTATATATGACTTATGAAGTATTGTGTTAGCAAGATTTTCTCTGTCCTTAATTGTTGAATATTTTTTTTCTGCCTTTAAATAATAATAATATGCGCTATCTGTTTGGGATACATAAAAATAGTAATCTCCCAAATAATATTCAGCTTTTGCAATATTGGCTGAATCGCCTCTTGATTTACTTATTTCTAAAATTTTTTCGGTCGTTATTTTGTATTTATCATACTCTAATAACATAAAATATCTATTAGCAACTTTGAAATAATTCTTTATTTTTAAAGAATCTTTATCAATTATATTATTAATAATAATATTAGCTGAATCTAAATATTTTAACCTTTTTTCTTTTAACAAATTTGCATTAGAACCCTGTTCAAAATAAACATCTAATTTATTTTGAGAAAAAGATTTTTTTTCATCGTTATTACATCCGATAAAAAATAAAAATAAGAGTAAACCAAAAAATATCTCAATGTAAGGGATTGCTATAAGAACAAATTTAATATTAATTATTATAATTAATCCTTTTTAACAATAATTATAGGCGTTCTCATATCAGATATATTATTTTTGATGTAGAAATTATTGCCTTATCATTAGTAGATAAAATGTTTTTACTATTCTTTTTTACAAGATTCGCTTTATAATTACTCTTAGTGAGAGATAAAAACAGAGTGCTTACTAATAATATTCCTAATAAATTTACTAAACTTTTCATTTTTATTTATTTTTTATTAATCTTTTTTTATAACTATAACTGGTTGAGTTTCTTCGGTAGTCGACGTCGTTTGTGCGGTTTGGGTGTTTTCTTCGTCGCCTTCGCCTTCTCTTGCTAATTCGCTTTGCGTGTTTTCTATTATATTAGCGTTTTTTTCAAGTTCCGCATCATATTCATCTGTAGTACATGAAAAAATAGAAATGCTTACTAATACTAATCCGAATAATTTGATTGTGTTTTTCATAATGATTAATTTTTAAGTGTTTGTTAATTGTTTTGTTAAATAATTTGTTTAATTCTCTATTTTTGAATTCCAAAAATAGAGCTACTTTTTGAAACCATTTTACAGATTTTCTGTATATTTTGTTAAAGTTTTAATGCTCATTTTCAGTGTTTTATATGAGAAATTTTGTAATTGGAGATATTCATGGAGGGCTCAAAGCGCTCTTGCAAATACTTGAAAAATCAGGTGTTAACGCAAATGATACGTTGATTTTTTTAGGTGATTTTGTTGATGGTTGGAGCGAATCTCCGGCTGTTTTAGATTTTTTAATCGAAATTCAAAAACGTCAAAATTGTGTTTTTATTCGCGGAAATCATGATGCTTTGTTGCTTGATTGGTTAACGGGGAATACGGAAAATTTTGATGAACAAATGTGGTTTATTCATGGTGGAGCTGCCACTGTGAAGTCCTATGAAAATATTGATGAAACCACTAAAAACAAGCATATTGAATTCTTAAAATCATTACAAGATTATTATATTGATGAAAAAAACAGGTTGTTTATTCATGCGGGATTTACTAATGTGAAAGGGGTGGAATTTGAATACTTTACGCCTTTATACTATTGGGATAGAACACTTTGGGAAACTGCATTAGCTTTAGATACTGCCTTGTCAAAAGAAGCGATAACTTATCCAAATCGTTTAAAAATATACGCTGAAATTTTTATTGGTCATACTCCTGTCACTAAAATTAATGAGACTGTTCCTGTTAATCGGGCTTCTGTATGGAATGTAGATACGGGAGCTGCATTTAAAGGAAAACTTACTATTATGAATGTAGACACCAAAGAATTTTGGCAAAGCGATTCGCTTCCCGATTTATATCCTACTGAAAAAGGAAGAAACTAAAATAGTCCTATATTTGTACCTTAATTAAACCTACAGAATAATGAAAAAGATTTTATTAGTAATTACGTTATTTACTGCTGTTCAACTGTCAAACGCTCAAGCCTTTAAAGGGAAAGGAGATATTAAATTTCAAGTAGGTGCTAATTTTCAAGATGGTGGGACTGGGATTACCTCAACTGTTGATTTTGGTTTAGGTGAAAATATGTCCTATGGTTTTGTGGCAACTTATTTGTTAAATGCCGACAAAATTGCTGGAGAAAAAGCCCGTTTTGAAGATAGAGCCGATATTAAAGCACGTTTTAATGCCAACATTGGAAATGTTATTGGATTAGACCCAAAAATAGATGTTTATCCTGGATTAGAATTAGGAACTAGGAATTTTGGCGCACATTTAGGTGTTCGCTATTTCTTTACAGAAGGATTTGGTTTATACACGGAAGCGTTTACACCATTAGCAAGATATGATTCTGATGTAAATGGATTTGAACATTACAACAATCAATTTGTGTTTACTTTTGGTGCTTCATTTAATTTATAAGTCATTTTTAAACCATATTTTAAAGCAACTCGTCAAAAAAGTTGCTTTTTTTTATGCTATTCTATTACAATTTATACCTTTGTCTCAAATTATTGTATTAAGTAAAATCCATTCAAAATGAGTGTAATAGAAAGAAAACTGAAAGACCGTAGTGGTTCAGTTTGCGAAATTAGTGGTACTGAGCATGACTTAGTTGTTTATGTATTGCCACCAACAAATGAAAGAACGGTTGAAAATAGTGTTTTAATTGCGAAACACTTAAAAGACCAAATTGAAAACCCAGAAACCATGAATGAAAACGACTGGAGAGGGTTATCAGAAAGTATGTGGAACGAGCATTTACCGGTTCAAATTTTATCTTGGCGTATGCTAGCCCGTTTGAAAAACAACGATTTGCTAGACATGATGTACCTAGATGAAGAAGCCTTAGAATGGGCAAAAGCAACAGGTGAAGGTGCCGAAGAAGACGAAAACAAAATTGTACATAAAGATAGTAACGGTGCTATTTTACAAGATGGTGACTCTGTTGTTTTAATTAAAGATTTAGATGTTAAAGGCGCTACTTTTACTGCAAAACGTGGAGCTGCCGTACACAATATTAAATTAGTTTGGGACGACGCTAACTTAATTGAAGGCAGAGTGGAAAACCAAAGCATTTATATTTTAACACAGTACGTGAAGAAAACGAAGTAATTTTCAATGTACCGATTAGGCAATATGATAATAGAAAACCCCGCAATTGCAGGGTTTTCTATTTCCTGCAAGGTCTTTTTTTTACCTTGTAGGTATAAATAAATTGATATTATAAAAAAAGATAAAATTATTTCAGTAGCTTTGTTTTGAAGTGCGCTTGAGGGCACGGAATACAATTTCGCGCGATCGATTTTTGTTTTAATAAAATTTACAAAGACCTAAAAAAAATAGTACTATTTTCGTATTTTTGTTATTCTTTAAAAAATAATACTAAAAGCTATAACTTTCGTAAATATGAAAAATATATTTTACATTCTTTTTTTGTTTGGTTCTTTTTCTTTTGGACAAGTCGCTATAGATTATTATAATAATGGAATTGATAAAATAGTTTCGAAAGATTACTATGGTGCAATTGAAGAATTTAATAAATTTATAGTATTTAATCCAAATTTTGCATCTGCATATAAATAGAGGTATTGCAAAACAAAGATTAAATGATCATTATGGAGCTCTTAATGATTATACAATAGCAATACAGCTCGAGCCAAAAAATCCAGACGGATATTTAAATCGAGGCACTATAAAATTTGAATTAAAAGAATATGAAAGTGCTATAGAAAATTATGACAAAGCTATAGAACTCGATCCAAATTTTGCGGATGCATATTTCAATAGAGGTATTGCTAAGGAAAATATTGGAGATTTATATGGTGCTTGTACTGATTTAAAAAAGGCATCAAGTTTAGGTAATTTAGAAGCTACTAAAATAATTAAAAATTGCAAATAAATTTATATACTATGTATATCTCTGCTTAGTATAAATACAAATTAAAATTTTGAATTTTTTCTTTTATATAAATATCCTTGTCAGAAAATATGATATTCTCACTTACTAATAAAACAACATTACCGTCATTTTTTATTTTATGATCTAATTTGTGAGTGATTTTTAAAATAATACTTTTAGATTCCCATAATATTTTTCCATCGAAAACTAAGTCTTCAAAAAAGCGACAACTTGTGTTAGGGTTTTCACAATCTTTACCAGGCTTTTTAATTTCTGTTGTTTCACCAATTATTTCTTCAAAGTTAAAATATAATTTTTTTAATTGCCATCCTAATACATTAAGATAATTCACGCTATATTCTTTACTAATATCTAAATTAATTTTTTTAAGTTTATTGGTATTATTGTCAAATATTAAATGAATACTGTTTATTTTATTACCGAACAAATCAAACAACTCACTATCAAATTTATTGTAGTTATATGTGTTTAATTCAGACGTAGATTGTATTAAGTCAAGATCATTAATATAATTTATTTTTTCAGTATTTAATTTAAAAATTTTAAATCCATTTTTTTCTTCTAATGTATTTATATCTTGCCCTAAAGCAGAAATTACATTAACTAAAAAAAGTATTGTAAAAAAAAATCTAAAAGTTTCTCTCATTTCATTTATTTTAAATCTTTACAAAAATAATAAATATATTAATAGTTTATATGTAGATAATTTTTGTTTATTTCATTTTTTCCCTGATAGCGCGGAATTACCTTCCGTCCACAAAACAAAAAACCCTGCAATCGCAGGGTTTTTCTATATCCAAAAAGTAACTAATCACTAATTACTTTTCACTAATCACATAATTTTACAAATCAAACTTAATACCTTGAGCCAACGGTAACGCTGTTCCGTAGTTAATTGTATTCGTTTGTCTTCTCATGTAGGCTTTCCATGCATCAGAACCTGATTCACGGCCACCACCTGTTTCTTTTTCACCACCAAAAGCACCACCAATTTCAGCACCAGAAGTTCCAATGTTTACGTTAGCAATACCACAATCAGAACCCGCAGCAGAAAGGAATAATTCCATTTCTCTCATGTTGTTCGTAAAGATAGAAGAAGATAATCCTTGAGGAACTGCGTTTTGCATCTCGATTGCTTCTTCAATTGTACTATATTTCATTACATATAAAACTGGAGCGAATGTTTCGTGTTGTACAATTTCAAATTCGTTTTTCGCTTCGATAATACATGGTTTTACATAACAACCACTTTCGTATCCTTTTCCTTCTAAAACACCACCTTCTACAATAACTCTTCCGCCTTCTGCTTTTGCTTTTTCGATTGCGTTTAAGTAATCTTGAACCGCACCTTTATCGATAAGTGGACCTACGTGATTGTTAGCATCTAATGGATTTCCAATTTTTAACTGCGCATACGCTTTAGCTAAAACGTCTAATGTTTTATCGTAAACACTTTCGTGAACAATTAATCTACGAGTTGAAGTACAACGTTGACCTGCTGTACCTACCGCTCCAAATACTGCTCCTACCAATACCATTGATAAATCCGCTTCTTTAGAAACGATAATTGCGTTGTTTCCACCTAATTCTAAGATCGTGTTTCCAAAACGCTCAGCAACCGTTTTAGATACGTGACGACCAATTCTTGTAGAACCTGTAAACGATACTAATGGAATACGTTTGTCATTATTAATTAAATCTCCAGATTCGTTACCAACCACTAAACAGCTGATTCCTTCTGGTAAATTGTTTCTTTCTAATACGGTTTGAATGATGTTTTGACACGCTACACCACATAAAGGCGTTTTTGAACTTGGTTTCCAAATACAAACATCACCACAAATCCATGCTAACATCGTATTCCAAGACCAAACCGCTACTGGGAAGTTGAAAGCCGAAATGATTCCAACAATTCCAAACGGATGCCATTGCTCATACATTCTGTGCATTGGACGCTCCGAGTGCATCGTTAATCCATGTAATTGACGAGATAAACCAACTGCGAAATCACAGATATCAATCATTTCTTGCACTTCTCCAAGACCTTCTTGATATGATTTACCCATTTCAAAAGACACTAATTTACCTAATGCTTCTTTGTGTTTACGCAATTCTTCTCCCATTTGACGCACGATTTCCCCTCTTTTTGGAGCTGGAACCAAACGCCATGTTTTGAACGCTTCTTCTGCAGCACTCATAGCTGTTTCGTAATCTTCTTTTGTTGAAGATTTTACTTTTCCAATCAAATCTCCTGTTGCTGGCGAGTATGATTCGATGATTTTTCCGTTAGAAAACCACTTAGAACCTGTTGATGTTCCTTCGTTAATTTCTTTAATGCCTAATTGTTGCAAAGCTTCTTGCATACCAAATTGAATTGCTGCTTCAGATATCATTTTATAACTTTTTTTTCGGTTTTTGTTAAATTTTCACAAATGTAAAAAATATATTTTAAATAGAATGTTGCTTATGTTACGTAGCGATTATTTCTTAATTGTGAACTTAGGATTTGTTTCCATTACAGTACCACATTGTTTACATGTTCTTTTTTCTTCTGAATTATAAAAATCTTGGAAATGCGGTAGAAAATCTTTTTCAATATTATGCAATTCAAAATAGACTTCGTGTAATTTATGATTGCAGTTGTCGCAAAACCAAAGTAAGCCATAGTTGAAACCTTTTCCTGCGCGCTTTCTTTCGATTACCAAACCTACTGAACCTTCTGTTCTTGCTGGTGAATGTGGCACTTTAGCAGGATGCAAATACATGTCGCCTTCCGAAAGTTTCATCGCTTTCTTTTGTCCATCTTCTTGAATATAAACAGTTATTTCACCTTTTAATTGGTAAAATAATTCTTCGGTTTCGTTATAGTGGTAGTCTTTTCGGGCATTTGGTCCACCTACAATCATTACGATATAATCGTCAGATTCCACATATAAGTTTTTGTTACTTACAGGTGGTTGAAGTAACGCCTTATTTTCTTTAATCAACTTTTGTAAGTTGAACGGTTTAGCTATTCCCATTTTTTAAATATTAAAATGTAAAGTTACAGAAAAAGAAAAAGGTTAGCTGCAATTTAAGCAACTAACCTTTTTAACTTTATAAAATATTTTATTTTACTTCTTGTACTAAATAAATATAGACCGGGAAGTGATCTGAAAACCCTGGAACGCCATTTTGATTACGCAACGGATAGCCTTTATATTGTCCTGTTTTTGGATTAAGAAAGGTTTGTTGTAAATTCCTGCTTTCCAATATTTGAATGTTGAATAGTCGTTTTTGTCTTTCGGGATAAATTCTTCGCTTACCATAATTTGGTCAAAAATATCACCAGAATCTCTGTAAAACAAAGTTGCATGACCATCTTTTGCCATTTGTTCAAATGGATTAAAAATATCCGCAGGTTTTTTTAGTTCTTCTTTTTTAAGTTTCGCACCAATTCCTTGTTTAACGCTTTTGTTATAAGAGCCATCATTTAAATCTCCCATTGTAATGATTTTAGCATTAGGATTGATTTTAATGATAGAATCCATAATTTTTCTATTTAATCTACCAGCAGCTTCTCTATATGGGCTACTTTTTTTCTCTCCACCAGAACGAGATGGCCAGTGATTTACAATTATATTGATTTCTTCACCATCTAATAAACCTGTTACTAAAAGTTGGTCACGAGTATAAATACGCTTTGTTTTTTTATCGTAGTTAACATTTTCTTCTACCTCTTCTTCTTCTTTTTTGTCTTTTTTATCAGAAACGGTTTCGCTTTCATAAATATATAAAGGCACATTTATGTAACTTGTAGGTTGAAAATGTTTTTCTTGGTATAGAAACCCAACATCGATACCACGTTTGTCTGGAGAATCAAAGTGCACTACTTTATAACCTTTATTGATTAAAGTAGGATGTTTTACTAAATCTTCTAAAACTCTTCTGTTTTCAATTTCACAGGCACCAATAATAACTGGAGAATTCTTTTGACTTTCACTTGTTCCTAGTTCAATAAGTACTCTGCTTAAGTTATCAAGTTTTTTCTTATAATTTTTTAACGTCCATCCTTCAGCAGGTGTATATTCTTCATCATAAGTATCTGGGTCATTTATCGTATCAAATAAATTTTCGAAATTGTAAAATGCCACTGTATGCACTTTAAATTTTTTATCTTGAGCAAAAGCATTGCTTATTGATAAAATCACAATAAATAGGGCGATTGAATGCTTAATTTTCATAAAATGTATGTTATATTATTATCAAGTTTAACACAAATTGGGTGCCAAAGGTAAATAATATTATTAAATGTTATACATTTGTAGGCTGTTAAGTTTTTAACGTCTTAACATTAAATTAGTATTAATTTTAATATTCTTTATGAAAAAACTTGTATTAAGCACTTTACTAGTGTTGCAAGCTGTTTTTGTTTTTGCACAGCAAAATCCAGCCTTAAAAGGTAAGGTTATCGATGCTAAAAGTCAAAAACCATTACAAAATGTTGTTGCTACTATTCAAAGCACCAACCAATCTGCCCTTACAGATATTGACGGAAATTTTGTATTTCAAACTATTCCTGCTGGAGACCAAGTATTAGTAGTTAAATCTACAGGTTACAGCCAACAGACTTTTATGTTAGAACCATCTAACGGACAAACAATGGATTTAGGAGTTGTTGTATTAGAAGAAGATATTACTTCTGAGCAACAATTAAGTTTAGTAACTATTACAGAAAACGACTTAGGAGATGACAACAGTGGATCTGAAAGTACTTCGGGATTGCTTCAAGCTACTCGTGATACTTATCAACAAGCTGCTGCATTCAACTGGGGACAAGCTCGTTTTAGAATTAGAGGTTTAGACAACGAATATGGTACCACTATGATTAATGGTATTGTAATGAACAAATTATATGATGGGAGACCTCAATGGAGTAACTGGGGAGGTTTGAATGATGCTACTAGAAATCAAGAATTTACAATGGGCTCTGCTCCTTCAGATTATACTTTTGGTGGCGCATTAGGAACACAAGAAATCAACACTAGAGCTTCTTTTTACCGTCCAGGAACAAGAATCTCTATGTCAGGAACAAACACAAACTACAGCTGGAGAATGATGGGAACACATGCTTCAGGAATGGATAAAGACGGATGGGCGTTTGTAGTTTCTGGTTCAAGAAGATGGGCTCAAGAAGGTTACTTTGAAGGTACAGATTATGGTGCAAATTCATTATTTGCAAGTGTTGAGAAAAAATTTAACGACAAACATAGTTTGAATTTAACTGCTATGTATGCTCAAAACAGTAGAGGAAAAACATCTCCAAATACTAAAGAAGTTAATGATTTAATGGGAGTTAAATATAACTCTTATTGGGGATGGCAAAACGGAAAAAAAACGTAATTCTAGAGATAAAGACATTGAAGAGCCAATGGTAATGTTATCTCAATACTTGAAGTTATCTGAAAAAAAAAACTTAAATACTAATGTTGCTTTCCAAACAGGATCTATTGGAAACTAAAGATTAGATTATCAATTGGGTAACAATCCTGACCCAACTTACTACAGAAATTTACCGAGTTATTATGATAATCAACCTTCATTATGGTATGATTTTGTATATGATGATGCCGGAAATCAATTGTTTGAAGCAGATGGTGTAACTCCATTATACCAAAATTTAGATGCTCAAAATGCAGAAAATTATTTCAAAACACATTCGCAAATTGACTGGAATGCTATGTATATGGCTAATCAAAACAGTGCATTTGCAGGAAGAAGTATTTATGTATTGTATGAAGACAGAACAGATGATAATTTATTGAATGCAAATTCAATTATTAACTCAAGTTTATCAGACAATATTAGCTTAAATGCTGGTGTTAATGTTAGAAAATTACGTTCTCATAATTTCCAAAATTTATTAGATTTATTAGGTGGTCAATATTTTTCTGATATTGATGCTTTCTACACAGGAGACGCAGCTCAGTCTGATTTAAACAATCCAAACAGACAAGTTGTTGAAGGTGATACTTATGGGTACAATTATTTATTGCACGCATTAACATTTGACGGATTTACACAGTTCAAATTTTCATATGATAAAGCCGATTTCTATTTAGCGCAATCTTTTTCTAGATCAGAGTATCAAAGAGAAGGTTTGTATAGAAATGGTATTTATGCAGACAATTCATTTGGAAAAGGAAAAAGCGTAACTTTTGAAAACTTTGGTTTCAAAGGAGGTATAACTTATAAATTAAACGGAAGAAACTATTTAGATTTCAACGGTTTATACCAAACAAAAGCGCCTAGCTTAAGAAATACTTTTTCAAATGCTAGAATGAACAACGTTATCACTCCAGATATACAAAGTGAAAGCATTACAAGTGCAGACGCAAGTTATATCTTAAGAGCGCCTAAGTTCAAAGCGCGTTTAACAGGATTCTATTCTAAAATTAATGATGCAACTGAAATTTCATTCTTCTATGGAGAAGGAATTGGAGGAGGCGAAGATGGTTGTGATGAAGACACATTCGTAAGTGAGATCGTAACTGGAATTGATAAACAAAACATGGGTGCCGAACTTGGTTTAGAGTATCAAATTACTTCAACTATTAAAGCTACTGCTGCTGCTTCTTATGGTCAATATATTTATTCAGATAATGCAAAACTAAAAACTAACGATGATGCTTTAGCTGCTGCTGGAAATAATTCATTAACAGATTTTGGAACTGTTTATCTTAAAAATTATCACCAAGCTGGTATGCCACAAACTGCTGCTTCTTTTGGTTTAGAATATAGAGATCCTCACTTCTGGTGGATTGGTGCAAACGTGAATTATTTAGCAGATAGCTATATTGATTTTGCTAATATTTTAAGAACAGATAATTTTGTGGTTGATAGTGATGGTTATGCTTATGCCGGAGCAACTCAAGAGAATGTGTCTGAATTATTAAAACAAGAAAAATTTGACAGTTTCACATTAGTGAACTTAACAGGTGGAAAATCTTGGAGAATTAGTAAAGCAAATCGTAATACAGTAGGTTTCTTTGCATCTGTAAACAATTTATTTGATATTGAATATAAAACAGGTGGTTTTGAACAATCAAGAAAAGCGACTTTCCCTGATTTACAAGCCGACCAAGCAAATGGAACACCTTCTTTTGGGCCAAAATATTTTTATGGATACGGAAGAACGTTTTTTGTTAACTTCTATATTAACTTCTAAAAAAAATGCACTATGAAAAATATTTTTAAACCTTTTTTATTGTTAACGATTTCTGTAGGAGTTTTAACAAGCTGTGTAAAAGATGATGATTTTGAAGTTGCATCTTTTAAAGAAACTGTATACAAAGAAGTTTTTGATTCTTATATCGTTAACGACGATGAGTACCTAAATTTCGGTGATTGGACTTCTTTTGTTGAAACAGGAAGTGTTCATTGGTTTGAAAAAGAAACTGATGATAATGGCTATTTAGAGTTTACTTCATACCAAAGTGGGGAAGCAAGTAATATAGCTTGGGCAATAACCCCAAAAATAAATTTAGATGAATCTGAAAATGAAGTTTTAACATTTAAAACCTCTTCTGAATATGTAACTGATCCTGGAAACAAAATTGAAGTTTTTATTTCAAGTGATTTTGATGGGACAAATGTTTTAGGCGCTACTTGGACACCTGTTGTTGCTGTTTTAGCAAATAATTCAACAAATATTTCAAGTACTGCATCTAATGGATTCATTAATATTAATTCTGGAGAAATTGATTTATCTGCCATTACAGGTGATATTTACATAGCATTTAAAGGAACAGGTTCTGGAACAAATGTTGCTCTTGATGGTTCATTAAGACTTGATGATATTAAAATTTATAATAAAAATTTATAAAATTATGAAAAAGACATTAAAATTATTATCATTATCTGTTTTCATGACACTTGTAAGTTGTGTTAATGGTGATGATTATGGAACGCCAAATTTATCAGGTGAATGTACTGATTTGATAGCTAACAAATTAGTTACTGATATTTCTTCAACAGCTACATCTTCTGTACAACAATACAGTACAACAAATGATGATATTATTGAAGCTTATGTTACTTCTAGTGACGAAGGTGGAAATTTTTATAAATCAATTTCCTTAGTTTCTACAGACGGAGCTCTTGGTTTTAGTATTCCTGTTGATGCATATAATTTATATACAAAATATGAACCAGGAAGAAAAGTATTTGTAAAGATGAAATCTTTATATTTCTACAATAATTCATTAACAAATTCTTTGGAAATTGGAGAATTATTAGACAATGGAGAACCTGAACCAGATCAAGTAGGAAGAATTTCTGGAGTAACTTATGAAAATATTGTTGTTAGAGGATGTACAAAAGTAGACGAAGAAACATTAGTTAATTCAGTTACAATACCAACACTTTTAAATGATAGTTACCTAAATAAAATTGTAGAATTAGACAATGTACAATTTTCTGATGGAAATGTTGGAAAGACATATTATGATGCTACAAACCAAATAGGTGGAGCAACAAACAATACGGTTTCAGATAATTCTGGAAATACTGTAATTGTTCGTGTAAGTGAATTTGCTACTTTTGCAGGAAACATAATTCCTTCTGAAAATGGAAAGATTAGAGGTGTTTTAACAAAATACTTAGGTACTTATCAATTGATGGTTAGAACATTAAATGATATTAAATTAAACAACACAAGGTTTGATTCTAACACTCCAATTGGTGGTTCTGCCATAGTATATTCTGGTACTTTAAACGAACCAATTACTTCTTATACTACAACAAATCAACAAATTATTCAAAAATACATCAATGATGCCGCTTTAGGAAGTAGATATTGGCAAGTAAAAACTTTTAGTGGAAACAAATACATCCAAATGACATCTTTTGGTGGGACTGCAGAAGCTAATCGTACATTATTTATTGTCCCTGTTGACATGACTGCAGCAAGTACTTTCTCATTTGAAAGTAAAGCTGGTTTCCATAATGGTAATGTGTTAAAAGTATATTATACTACAAATTACACTCCAGGCACACAAATTACTACAGCTACATTAACAGATATCACTTCAAGTTTTACAATTTCTCCTGGATTACCTTCAGGATATCCAACAAACTTTACCCCAAGTGGTGTTTATAATATTCCTGCTGGTATTACTGGAAACGGTTACTTCGTATTTGAATACGTTGGAAACGGAACTGGTGGACCAACTACAACCATGCAAATTGATAATATTGTAATCAACTAATTACAATTCTTATACATTCAAAAGCGGCTCGATTGAGTCGCTTTTTTTATGCGTTCTATTTTGTACCTTTGTGTTCTTAATGAAAGCATATGTTAGAGAAAGAAGTTATTGACTTTGAAAAATCAATAGTGGTAGGAATTGTAACTCAAAATCAAAGTGAAGATAAACTAAATGAATATCTTGACGAATTGGAATTTTTAACCTATACCGCAGGAGGAACCGTTGTGAAACGTTTTTCCCAAAAAATGGATAAACCGAATCCTAAAACATTTGTAGGGACTGGGAAATTAGAAGAAATAAAATACTATATCAAAGACAACGATATCAAAACTGTAATCTTTGACGACGAATTAACCCCTTCACAATCCAAAAACATCACCAAAGAATTAGATTGTAAAGTTTTGGACAGAACCAATCTTATCCTAGATATTTTCGCACAACGCGCCGAAACTTCTTATGCAAGAACGCAAGTAGAATTAGCACAATGCCAATATTTATTACCCCGTTTAACAGGAATGTGGACACACCTTGAACGTCAAAAAGGGGGAATTGGAATGCGTGGTCCTGGAGAAACCGAAATTGAAACCGACCGTCGTATTGTACGTGATAGAATATCTTTACTAAAAGAAAAAATCAAAGTTATCGACAAACAAATGGCAACACAACGAAGCAATCGTGGTGCTATGGTTCGTGTTGCTTTAGTGGGTTATACCAATGTTGGAAAATCTACTTTGATGAATGCTGTTGGGAAAAGTGATGTATTTGTAGAAAATAAGTTATTTGCAACCTTAGACACAACGGTTCGTAAAACCGTAATTAAGAACTTACCGTTTCTTTTAAGCGATACTGTTGGATTTATTAGAAAACTTCCAACACAATTGGTTGAGTCGTTTAAAAGCACGTTAGATGAAGTGAGAGAAGCCGATTTATTGCTTCACGTGGTAGATATTTCGCATCCTGATTTTGAAGATCATATTGCCTCTGTAAATCAAATTTTGCAAGACATCAAAAGTGTAGATAAACCAACGATTATGGTATTTAACAAAATCGATGCTTATCATCCTGTTTATTTTGATGAGAATGATTTAAGTATTGAAAAAACCACAAAACATTATACTTTAGAAGAATGGAAAAGCACTTGGATGAGTAAACTTGGTGAAAACAATACACTTTTCATATCTGCTACTAACAAACAAAATTTTGAAGAATTTAGAGAAAAGGTATATGAAGCAGTTAGAGAAATTCATATTACGAGATTTCCTTATAACAAATTTTTATATCCAGATTATAAAGATGCTGTCGAAAACGAATAAAAAAAGACCTCAAATGAGGTCTTTTTGTTTTGTTTAAATCATCATGAATTAAAAACCATAGTTCAGCCCCAATCCAATAACTTGTTTTGTTTGAAATCCTCTAAACGCGTTGTCGTCATAGATTGTTTGAAAAGCAAAGTTTGTTGATAAAAATTTATTGATTTTCATTACAATATTTAATTGGTAATCAATGTCAACATTTTGTGGGTCCTCTAAATAATTAGAAAATAAAATCAAATTGTTTTCAACCGAAACATTTTCCATTAATTTGAATTTGTAATACCCATTTACGGCAGCTCCTAATTCATATCTAGAAGTTTCACCTTGTTCCACACCAAAAGAAGAACCAAACTCTGTAAAATGTTTGTGAACCATAATTAATTTTGATGTTGCAGGAGCAATATTTACTTTTAAATTATCGCTTTTTTTCCATAACATACCTGGTCCAAATTGGAAATAAGCAGGTGAAAAGAAATGTGAAATTCTAACCGTTTGCGTAGCAGGATCTAAACCAGCATCCATCTGTGTTTTAAAGTTGAAAAAAGCAGAATAAAACCAATATCCAGAAGCTTTTTTTCCTAAAAGTGAATTAAACTCCAGTCTGTCATCTGTTTTTTGAGTGTCAGCGCCTTTGATTTTAGTTAAACCGTATGATGCAATGATTTTATTATCCCAATTCCAATCACCATTTTTATAATTGAAATCGTAATTTACGCCAACATTACCAGCAAAATTGTTTTGACCACCTGCTTGCCAATTACTAAAAGAAGATTGATTTGCTAAAAAAGTAAAAACTCCTTTTCTAGTCCAATGTTTTGTTGAATCTGTAGCTGTTTCTTGTGCAAAAAGACTTGAAACGATTAATAATAGAGGGATTAAAAATTTTCTCATTTATCTATATTTTAAAATTTGAAGGAGCAAAAGTAGTTATTTACTTAAAAGCACCAAATTTTAAAGATAAAATGAAAGTATAAACGATATAACTTATTTTTTATAGAGCGGAACAGCTGAACAAGCCTCTCCAAACATAACGCTTTTTGCTACTTTAATTAATTTTTGAATGGCAAGAGTATAGACTTGATTAGGAACTGATTTTTTAGAACAGCCTTTTAGAATTACCGGTTTTTGAAAATAATCTGTATAATCTAATTTATGTAGAACATCTTGATACCATTCAATAACTGCTAATTCTTTATTACCCTGAATAACTTTTAAAGCATGAGGCGCTAAATGAACAGAGACCAATGCAAAAGCCCAAGCAGGTAAAATAGCATCTGTAGCACAATATAATGCTACGTATTTATCTTCATATTTAGACCAATCGGTGGCTTTTAATTCTGTTCTGAATTCAGATTCTTTTAAGATAAATCCTTCCAACAACCATTGCGAAATATCTAAATCTACCACATACTCGTCTGGATAGTAATCTTCTAAATCGAATACCATCAAAGAACTTTGCGCTACTTTATTTACTATTTCGTCCATATTCTAGTGTTCAGTGTTCAGGAATTTGTGTTCAGTAAAACTGCTAACTATTAACTGAACACTGCTTACTTATTTAAAGCATTCCTAATTCTAATTTTGCTTCTTCGCTCATTAAATCTTTGCTCCAAGGCGGGTCGAAAGTAATTTCGACTTCACAAGATTTTACTTCATCGATAGATTTTACTTTTTCCTCTACTTCTTGAGGTAATGTTTCGGCTACTGGGCAGTTTGGTGATGTTAAGGTCATTAAGATTTTTACATCGTTGTCCTCATTAATCATCACGTCGTAGATTAATCCTAATTCGTAAATATCTACTGGAATTTCTGGGTCGTAAATTCCTTTTAAAACTTTGACTACATTTTCGCCTAAGTTGATTGTATCGTTAAATTCTTCCATATTATTAAGTTTTCAGTCGCAGTTTTCAGTCGCAGAGCAATTTGAAAACTGCGACCGTAAACTGTGACTAATTATTGCTTCGATTGAAATGCCAAGGCATACATTTTGATTTGTTTTATCATTGAAACTAAACCATTTGCTCGGGTTGGTGATAAATGTTCTTTTAATCCAATTTCGTCAATAAAATCAGTATTAGCATCTAATATGTCTTTTGGTGATTGATTAGAAAACGCTCGAATTAAAATAGCAATAATTCCTTTGGTTAAAATAGCATCACTATCGGCTGTGAAAACGATTTTTCCATCTTGTTCTTCGCCATGAACCCAAACTTTTGATTGGCAACCTTTGATGATATTTTCGTCTACTTTGTATTGTTCGTCAATTAACGGAAGTGTTTTTCCTAATTCGATGATGTATTCGTAGCGTTGCATCCAGTCGTCAAACATTGAAAACTCATCTACAATTTCATTTTGTATTTCTTTAATTGTCATTTTATTTTTCGGTCAATTTTACAATTTTATTTACCAATTTTTCTATTTCCACTGGTGGAAATTCATGATCAAAACCATTAGCCGGATATTCAACACCCTCTGAAATAAAAGTGATATTGGCATGAGGAGCTCCATCGTAAAATCTTTTCTCTGTTGGCCATTTCATATCTTTCACTTTAGACAAATCAACTGCTTTTGCTAATGTTGAAATTTCTTGCCAATCAGCGTCTGAAATTTTTGTTTTTTCTTCATAATCTTTAAAATCGCGCACACGTGAAACATACAATATTTGATTTTCAACTTTTATGTTGAGCGAAATATTACGAGCCATAGCTTGATACTTTATTACAGGTATATTGTTTTGCATCACCGCTTCAGATTGATTGTTGTTTGAATATCCTTCTTGTGCTAATCCGTTAGAATGAATAGCGCTTTTTTGACAATTACACCCGGTAATTGTGATAATCAATGTTGCTAAAAATGTAATTATTTTCATCTGATAATTTTTAAGATAACATCATTTGCGCTTTTTTAACCGCTTCTACAAAGATATCAATTTCTTCCTTGGTATTATAAAAAGCAAAACTCGCTCTTATCGTTCCTGGAATATTGAAAAAATTCATAATAGGTTGGGCACAATGATGGCCGGTTCTAACCGCTATACCTAACTTATCGATAATTGTGCCAATATCATACGGATGAATCCCTTCGATGTTAAATGAAATTACCGAAGCTTTGTTTTCACTTGTTCCGTAAATCGTTAAACCTTCTATTTCCTGTAATCTTTTGGTTCCGTAATCTAATAATTCTTGTTCGTAAGCCGCAATGTTATCAAAACCAATTGCATTCATGTAATCAATCGCAGTTCCTAAAACAATTCCGCCTTCGATGTTGGGTGTTCCTGCTTCAAATTTATGTGGTAAATCGGCGTAAGTTGTTCTTTCGAACGTTACCTCAGCAATCATTTCGCCTCCGCCTTGATACGGTGGCAATTTTCGCAACCATTCTTCTTTTCCATATAAAATTCCAACACCTGTTGGTCCACACACTTTATGTCCTGAAAACACATAAAAATCACAATCCAATTTTTGTACATCTGGACGCAAATGTGGCGTTGCTTGTGCTCCGTCTATTAAAACGGCAGCTCCTACTCCATGTGCTTTTTTAATGATGTATTCAATTGGGTTGACCGTTCCTAGTGCGTTTGAAATGTGATTTACAGTAACGATTTTAGTTTTTTCGGAAAGTAATTTATCGAATTCTGAAATAATCAATTCTCCTTTTTCATTCATTGGAATTACGACCAACTTCGCTCCTGTTCTTTCACACAAAAATTGCCAAGGCACAATATTACTGTGATGTTCCAAAGCCGAAACCATTACCTCATCGCCTGCATTTAAAAAACTTGCAAAACCATTCGCTACCAAGTTGATTCCGAAAGTAGTTCCAGAAGTAAAAATAATTTCGTGATTGTGTTTCGCGTTTAAGTGATTTTGAATCGTATTTCGCGACACTTCATACGCATCGGTAGCCAATTGACTCAACGTATGTACTCCACGGTGAATATTCGCATTGATTTCGCTGTAATATTTGGAAATAGCATCAATTACCACTTGTGGCTTTTGCGAAGTAGCTCCGTTATCAAAATACACTAAGGGTTTGCCATTTACTTTTTGCGATAAAATGGGGAAATCAGCTCTTACTTTTTGAACATCAAACATTTTCATACAATTTGAGTACAAATTTACAACTTGATTGTTTATAATTGGAATAAATAAAGGTTAAAATCTATTGAAAATATTTAACTTCTGTTCCATTATAGTAGCCAATTCCATTGTTTGTGGTTAGAAAGACAAGTTCATTTTCGGAAATAAACTCGAATTTGGTGACATTCATTTGGTAGCCTACCGCATCTGAAAGGCCATCAGACCAATAAATCCATGGTTTAAACAAAAACTTTTTTTAAAAAAATGCAATCATCAAACTCTTCAAGTTTAAAAAAACCAAAATTACTGTAATAATAAACAGAATTATTGAAAGGATTAAATTGAATAGGTCCCAAATATTCTTCAATAAAAGATTTTTGCCTTTCTTTTAATTTTTCCTCTGTATCATTTTTATACCAATTTCTTAAAGTATCTACAGATGTCCTTGTCAAAAAGCTATTGTTGTCACAAATTTGATAATTACCCGCAACTTTTTTAATTTTCGAAATATCCCCTGAAAGATAAAAATGCATTTTACTTGAAGTCACATAGATGGTTTCAGAAACAGATGTAATTCCTTTAATTCCAGATCCAATAAAAAAATTATACGGAAACTCAGATCCATTATTATCGTAAATATCATATATAAATTTTTCATTCTGCAAATCAAAAAAACAAACATCTCCTCCCCACTCACCAGCATCATAAGCAAACCACAAATAATTATTTTTATCTAAAAACAAAAAATCTGCTGGTATTAAAAAATCACTTCTTTTCCTTCTTCCCGCCTTTCGATAAAAAGGAGAATCAAAAATTGGAATATATTCAGATTTCTTGTAATGAATAGCTTTGTCAGAAAACACAACAACTTCGTCATGATTATCAACTAAAATTTTATAAAACAAATTTGCTTTTAAAGAATTAATTACTTCAAATTTGTTTGCTTTTATTTGTTTACAAACATTTCCTTTTTTATCAATAAATAGAATCTCACTATTGGCGTTTTTAACTAAAGAAACGGCTGATTTTGACAATATTCTCTTCTTCTTTGTCTCTAAATTAAACCTAACCAAACTATCTCCTTTTGTTACAGCATAAACAATATTTCCAACCACTTCAAATTCTTTATAATTAGTATTGAAAATTTTGATCTTTTTTGCGAAAACAGAATCTTGTTTAATTGCTGTTTGAGCAAAAAAAAGATTCATAAACATAAGAAGAATTAAAACTATTTTACATTTCATAAAAGATGTTTTTTTATAAGAGTTCAATTTACATAAAAAGGTTGGATTTAAACAAAAAAACCGCCTTTTAGGCGGTTTCTATTATCTAAAAAGAAATATTTACAAATCAAATCCCATATGAACTCCTAATTTATCGGCAATAATTCTACCGATTTTAGCTTATAATTCTGGTATTTTGATGCTGTTTGTTACTTCGCTTGTAAACGCATACATCAACAAAGCTTTCGCTTCTTTTTTTGGAATTCCACGTTGTTGCATATAGAACATCGCGCTTTCATCTAATTGTCCAATCGTACAACCATGTGAACATTTTACATCATCGGCAAAAATTTCCAATTGTGGTTTTGCGTTGATAGTAGCTTTATCGCCAATTAAAATGTTGTTGTTTTGTTGGAACGCATCGGTTTTTTGCGCTTCTTTTTCTACGAAGATTTTCCCGTTGAAAACTCCGGTTGAATTGTCATGCAAAATCGTTTTATAGTTTTGGTGGCTTTCGCAATTTGGTGTTGCGTGTTGTACCAAAGTATAATGATCAACGTGTTGTTTGTCGCCAATAATGGTAATTCCCTTCAAAGTAGAATCGATTCGTTCTCCTTGGTGATAGAAATTCAAGTTGTTTCTGGTGATGTTTCCACCAAACGAAAAAGTATGCACTGCTACTCTACTCTCTTGCTTTTGCGCAATGTAGGTATTGTCAATCAAATTCGCGGTTTGCACATCGTTTTGTACTTTGTAATAATCCACAATCGCGCGTTTTTGAGCGAAAATTTCGGTAACCGAATTCGTTAAAACTGGATTAGAATTCAAACTTTGATGACGTTCTACGATTTGCACGTGAGCGTTTTCTCCAACAATGATTAAGTTTCGAGGTTGTACCATCAAAGCTGCTTCATTTCCGGTTGAGAAATAGATGATTTCGATAGGTTTTTCAACCACTTTGCTTTTTGGAATATTGATGTAAGCACCTTCCAATGAAAAAGCGGTATTTAGAGAAGTCAAACTCTCTTCTTTACTCGCAATTTGATTGAAATAGGTGTCAATTACCATTTTATATTTTGGTTTGGTCAATGCAGAAGACATCAAACAAACATCTAAACCATCATGCGTAGTAGACGACAAAAACGAACTGAAAATTCCGTCAATGAAAACTACTTTATAAGTATCAATTTCGTGTAAGAAATACTTTTTTACATCTTTAAATTCAATCGAATTTTCTTTCTTCGGAAAAACCGAAAAATCATTTTTTAAAATGGCATTTAACGACGTGTATTTCCAAGCTTCCTCTTTTTTTGAAGGGAAACCTTTGTTTTCGAAATTTTTTATGGCGTTACTTCTTAACTCGTGAAGTTTAGAATGCGTGTCAATCTTTTCTTCAAAAGCCATGAAAGAAGCTAATAATTTATCTTTTAATTCCATTGTATTTAGTGTTCAGTCGCAGTGTTCAGTCGCAGTCCTCTGATAACTGTGACTGAGACTGTAAACTCTAGTTCAATTCATTCTTAATCCAGTCGTATCCTTTTTCTTCAAGCTCTAAAGCTAAATCAGCTCCACCTGTTTTTACGATTTTTCCGTCCATTAAAACGTGAACGAAATCTGGAACGATATAATCTAACAAACGTTGGTAGTGCGTAATTACTAATACCGCGTTGTTTTCGTTTTTCAATTTGTTTACTCCGTTAGCTACAATTCGTAACGCATCGATATCTAAACCTGAATCGGTTTCGTCTAAAATAGCTATTTTTGGTTCTAACATCGCCATTTGGAAAATTTCGTTACGTTTCTTTTCCCCTCCTGAAAAACCTTCGTTTAAAGAACGCGACAAGAATTTTCTGTCCATTTCTAACAACTCTGATTTTTCACGGATTAATTTCAACATTTCATTCGCTGGCATTTCCTCTTTTCCGTTAGCTTTTCTACTTTCGTTGATAGCTGTTTTAATGAAATTTGTTACCGAAACTCCAGGAATTTCCACTGGATATTGGAACGATAAGAAAACGCCTTTATGTGCTCTTTCTTCTGGTGCTAATTCAGAAATTTCTTCTCCGTCTAAAAAGATTTCGCCTTCGGTTACTTCGTAGTTTTCGTTTCCAGCAATGATAGAAGATAATGTTGATTTTCCGGCACCGTTTGGTCCCATAATCGCATGCACTTCTCCTGCTTTAATTTCAAGGTTGATTCCTTTTAATATGTCTTTGTCTTCTACAGAAGCGTGTAAGTTTTTTATCTGTAACATTTTGTAAATGTGTTATTTATTCTAATTTTAAAATTGATTATCCTACTGAACCTTCTAACGAAATTTCCAACAACTTCTGTGCTTCCACTGCAAATTCCATTGGTAATTTGTTCAATACTTCTTTACTGAATCCGTTTACGATTAAGGCAATTGCTTTTTCGGTTGGGATTCCACGTTGGTTGCAATAGAACACTTGGTCTTCACCAATTTTTGAAGTCGTAGCTTCGTGTTCAATTTTTGCCGAAGCATTTTTACTTTCGATATATGGAAAAGTATGCGCCCCACAATTATTTCCCATTAAAAGCGAATCACATTGTGAGAAGTTTCGCGCGTTTTCAGCTCTTGCTCCTATTTGCACTAATCCTCTATAACTGTTTTGTGATTTTCCTGCTGAAATACCTTTAGAAATAATGGTTGATTTGGTGTTTTTTCCCAAATGAATCATTTTTGTTCCAGTATCTGCTTGTTGGAAATTATTCGTAACAGCAATTGAATAAAATTCCCCGATTGAATTATCGCCTTTCAACACACATGAAGGATATTTCCAAGTTACAGCCGAACCTGTTTCTACTTGCGTCCAAGAAATTTTAGCATTTTTCTCGCACAAACCTCTTTTGGTAACGAAGTTGTAAACTCCACCTTTACCTTCTTTATTTCCAGGATACCAGTTTTGAACGGTTGAATATTTGATTTCAGCTCCGTCCATTGCAATTAATTCTACAACAGCTGCGTGCAATTGGTTTTCATCACGACTTGGAGCGGTACAACCTTCAAGGTACGATACATAACTACCTTCATCTGCAATTACTAATGTTCTTTCAAACTGACCTGTTCCTCCTTGATTAATTCTGAAGTAAGTTGATAATTCCATTGGACAACGAACGCCTTTTGGAATATAACAGAAACTTCCGTCAGAGAAAACAGCCGAATTTAAAGCCGCGTAAAAGTTATCTTTCATTGGAACAACGGTCCCTAAATGTTTACGAACTAATTCTGGATGTTCTTTAATCGCTTCCGAAATCGAACAGAAAATAATGCCTTTTTCGTTTAATGTTTTCTTGAAAGTCGTTGCTACAGAAACCGAATCTACCACGATATCAATCGCCACGTTATTCATTTTCTTTTGCTCATCAACCGAAATTCCTAACTTTTTGTACATCGCCAAAAGTTCTGGGTCAACGTCTTCTAATTTTTTATTCGGATCCGCTTTTTTAGGTGCCGAATAATACGAAATGGCTTGAAAATCGGGTTTTTCGTAATTTACGTTGGCCCATTCTGGCTCTTCCATTTCTTGCCAAACGCGAAAAGCTTCCAAACGCCATTCGGTCATCCATTCAGGCTCTTCTTTTTTCTTGGAAATGGCACGAACGATATCTTCATTTAACCCAATAGGAAAAGTTTCCGAGTCCAATTCGGTATAAAATCCGTATTCGTATTCTTTATTTTCTAATTCGACTTTTAAGTCGTCTTCTGTGTATTTGCTCATTTTTTTAATTTAAAAATTTAAAGATTGAAGAATTTAAAAATTTCTATAAAATCTTCAAACTATCATTTTTCTAATTTTGAATCTAAATACTTTATAAAATTAGAAATGTTTTGAGAAATCTCAATTGTTAATTGAAAACTATCTTGCATTTCATTTTCTGTACAAAATTCCAATTCTTTTGCTAATAGTAGCATATTTCTAACTTCAGCACAACTCCCTTTTGCAATTTTTAAATATCGAATAAATTGCTTGTTATTGTTATATTCTGAACCTTCAGCTATATTATTTGTAATCGAAATTACAGCTCTTTTAATTTGATCTTTAAAACCAAATTCTTTTTCTAGTGAAGAATTATTCAATAATTTAAAAACTTGTTTTGTAAGTAAAACACCTTTCTTATGTACTTCAAATTCTTCAAAAGATTTCGTCATAATCTTTAAATCATTTAATTTTTCAATCTTTAAATTTTATAACGAGAAGCTCTCTCCACATCCACACGTTCTTTGTGCATTTGGATTGTTAAAAACAAATCCTTTTCCGTTTAATCCACCTGAAAATTCTAATATAGTTCCAGCCAAGTAAAGAAAACTCTTTTTCTCAACTGCAATTTTTACATTATTATCTTCAAATATTTTATCGTTTTCTCCTATTTCTTTGTCAAATTTTAATTCGTATGACAAACCGGAACAACCACCACTTTTTACGCCTACTCGCACGTAATCTTTGGCCGCATCAAAACCATCTTCCTGCATCATTGCAATGATTTTTTTACTTGCTGTGTCTGATACTTTAATCATAGCTTATTTTGATTTTGTCTAAATTAACCGCAAAGATAAGCCTTAAATTGCTTTTTACAAGAGTTACTAACATTTTTATAACTTATAGATTCATAGTTTCTGTTTATAGTAGTTTTTGTAATTTGGCTGAAAAATGATTGAAACATGAAATTACATCCTATTGAAGCAGGAAATTTTAAATTAGACGGTGGTGCCATGTTTGGCGTGGTGCCTAAAACCATTTGGAATAAAACCAATCCAGCCGACGAAAATAATCTTATTGATATTGCAGCTAGATGTCTGTTAATTGAAGACGGAAACCGATTGACTTTGATTGATACCGGAATGGGCAACAAACAATCGGATAAATTTTTTGGATATTATTCGCTTTGGGGTGATCATTCGTTAGATAAATCTTTAAAAAATGCAGGTTTTCATCGTGATGATATTACCGATGTGTTTATGACGCATTTACATTTCGACCATTGTGGAGGAAGTGTAAATTGGAATAAAGACAAAACCGGTTTTGAAATCGCGTTTAAAAATGCTAAATTTTGGACAAATGACAACCATTGGGAATGGGCAACAAAACCAAATTCAAGAGAAAAAGCTTCTTTTTTACATGAAAATATAATTCCAATGCAAGAAAGTGGTCAATTGAATTTTATCAAAAGGCCAGCGGGAGATTTCTTACAGGAATCTGAATTAGGTTTCGGAATTTTCTTTGCAGATGGCCATACAGAAAAACAAATGATTCCACACATCAACTATAACGGAAAAACGATTGTTTTTTGTGGCGATTTATTAGCAACTGCGGGACATATTCCGATACCATATGTAATGGGTTATGACACACGTCCACTTTTAACCATGGATGAAAAAGCTAAATTTATGAATGCCGCAGCTGAAAACAATTATTATCTGTTTTTAGAACATGATGCACACAATGAAATAATTACAGTAGAAAAAACGGAAAAAGGCGTTCGCTTAAAAGAGATTTTCACCTGTGAAGAAGTTTTAAAATAAAGTTAAAAAAACACAGAATTGTAACAAATTGACAATTCTTCAGTCCAATAGCTGAAAATTAATTAATTGAGAAAATGAAGAAAATTTTTAGACCTCTGTATTTAAGCCTAGCTTTAGGATTTATTTTAGCTAGTTGCGGTCCACAAAAAATGATATCAACTCCTGTTGAAAATATCGATAATTTACCATTAAAAATAACTCCTGTTGCAGAAAACGATTTAAAACGCTGGAGTCATTTAGACTTAGTAAAAGATACTGTGCCAGGGATGAGTGTTGATAAAGCGTATACTGAACTTATAAAAGGTAAAAAAGGTAAAAAAGTTATTGTTGGAATCGTTGATTCTGGTGTAGACATTAACCACGAAGACTTAAAAGCTGTGATTTGGACTAATCCAAAAGAAATAGCTGGTAATGGGATTGACGATGATAAAAACGGTTACATTGATGACATGCACGGTTGGAATTTCTTAGGAGATGCTGTTAATGAGCAACTTGAAATGACGCGTATCGTTAAAAAAGGGCCGGGAACTCCAGACTATGATAAAGCAAAAGCAAAACTTGAAGAAGAATTAGAAGGAATCAAAGGTCAAAAACAACAATTAGACTTTATTTTAAATGCGGATAAAGCAATCAAAGCGCATTTGAAAAAAGATGATTTTACATTAGAAGAAGTAAAAGCAATTCAATCAGAAGATACTGGTGTAAAACAAGCAAAAGCTATGTTTACACAAATTCTAAGTAATACAACAAAAGCTGAATTTGACGCTCAAATTGAAGAATTCAAAGATTATGTTTACGGACAAGTGAATTACAATTTGAATGTAGAATTTGATGGTCGTTCTATCGTTGGTGATAATCCAAATGATTTAAAAGACACTAAATACGGCAACAATAACGTAGTTGGCCCAGAGCCAAAAGAAGCTAAACACGGAACACACGTAGCTGGAATTGTAGCTCAAGTTAGAGGAAACAATATTGGTGGCGATGGTGTTACTAATAATGCTCAAATTATGGCTGTAAGAGCCGTTCCTAATGGTGATGAATACGATAAAGATATTGCTTTAGGAATTCGTTATGCTGTAGACAATGGTGCCAAAGTAATCAATGGTTCTTTTGGAAAATACTTTTCACAAAACAAAGAATGGGTTATTGATGCTATCAAATATGCAGAATCTAAAGATGTTTTAGTAGTTATCGCTGCTGGTAACGAATCTTATGATTTAGATGTTACTAATAAATATCCGAACGATACTTATGATAATTCTCCTGAATTTGCTAAAAACGTTATAATTGTTGGAGCTCTTTCGCCAAGTTATGGTACAAAAATGGTAGCAAGTTTTTCAAATTACGGAAAAAACAATGTAGATATTTTTGCTCCTGGAGATAAAATTTATGCTACTACACCATTAAATAACTACGAATATTTACAAGGAACTTCGATGGCATCACCAAACGTGGCTGGTGTGGCAACATTAATTCGTTCATACTATCCAAACTTAACTGCGGTTCAAGTAAAACAAATTATTATGGAAAGTGGAACACCATTAAAAAATACAGTTACTATTGGCGAAGACAAACACAAAGTAAACTTTGCTGATGCATCAAAATCTGGAAAAATTGTTAATGCATACAACGCATTACTTTTAGCGAAAAAAATGGCAAAAAAATAATTATTGTATATTTTATATTAAAATCCAAAACCTACAGGTTGTCAAATTCTTGTAGGTTTTTCTTTTAAAAAACTGATTATGAAAAACTTACTTTTTATTTTTATTTCTTGTATTGGTTTCGCTCAAAACAATCCAAATCCTGGTTATTGGCAACAACATGTTGACTAAAAAATGGATGTCAAAATGGATGTCAAAAAATTCCAGTATACTGGAAAACAAGAAATCATTTATACCAACAATTCTAATGATACTTTACACAAAGTGTATTATCATTTGTACAATAATGCGTTTCAACCAGGGAGCGAAATGGATGCAAGGCTTCAAGCAATCTCTGATCCTGATAAACGAATGGTGCGCACCTTTAAAAAAGAAGGAAAAGATTTAAAAGAAAGTAGAATTAGCACTTTAAAACCAAATGAAATTGGCTATTTAAACATTGCTAATTTTAAACAAGATGGAATTTCTGCGACTACAAAAGTAGTGGGAACTATTTTAGAAGTTACTCTAGTAAAACCTATTTTACCAAAACAAAAAACAACACTTTCATTAGATTTTGATGGCCAAGTGCCACTACAAATTCGTCGTTCTGGAAGAATTTCTGAAGAAGGTGTTGCTTTATCCATGACACAATGGTATCCAAAATTATGCGAATATGATTTTGAAGGTTGGCACGCTAACCCATACATCGCGAGAGAGTTTCACGGTGTTTGGGGAAATTTTGATGTAAAAATTACCATTGATAAATCCTATACTATTGGTGGAACGGGTTATTTACAAAATAAAAACGAAATCGGTCACGGCTATCAAGATGCTGGTGTACAAGTTGTTTATCCAAAGAAAACAAAAACACTAACATGGCATTTTTACGCACCTAACGTGCATGATTTTGCTTGGGGAGCAGATAATGAATTTGTGCACGATATGATTTTGGGACCAAACGGTGTGGAATTACATTTCTTATACAAAAACAAAGCAGAAAACTTAGAGAATTGGAAAAAAATGCAACCTAAAACTGCTGAATTATTAGCGTTTTTTAACGAAAATGTAGGACAATATCCTTACAAACAATATTCGGTAATTCAAGGAGGAGATGGCGGAATGGAGTATGCAATGTGTACATTAATTACTGGAAACAGAGCCTATGGCAGCTTAGTAGGTGTAACATCCCATGAATTTGCACACAGTTGGTTTCAACAAATTTTAGCAACAAACGAATCGAAACATTGTTGGATGGATGAAGGTTTTACAACTTATATTTCAAATTTAGCTATGCAAAAAGTGTTACCTCCAAAAACACCTGAAAATCCGTTTGAAGATTCATATAACAACTACATTTATTTAGCAAAATCCGGTAAAGAACAACCGTTAACCACTCATGCAGATCGTTACGATTTGAAGATGTCTTATGGTATTGGAGCTTACAGCAAAGGAGAAATATTTCTAGCGCAACTTGGCTATCTAATTGGACAAGAAAACCTCAACAAAACTATTAAACGTTACTACAGCGAATATAAATTTACACATCCAACACCAAACGACATCAAACGTGTGGCGGAAAAAGTTTCTGGCGCTAATCTAGATTGGTACTTAAACGAATGGGCACAAACCATAAACACCATTGATTATTCGATTAAAAATGTTGAAAGTGCAACTGATGGCGTACAAAGAACAGGTGTTTCGCTAGAACGTAAGGGAAGAATGCCTATGCCATTAGATATTTTAGTAGAATATACTGACGGAACAAAAGAATTTTTCTACATTCCAAATACGTTAATGCGTTGGGAAAAACCAAATCCATATACTGGAATTAAAGCTACATTTTTAAAAGGCTGGGATTGGGCCTATCCAACCTACTTTTTTGAAATTCCAAAAGCAAAAACAGATATAAAATCCATCACTATTGACCCGAGTGGTTTATTAGCCGATGTAAACAAAGAAGACAATGTTTTTGTAAAAAAATAACGAAAAGCGACTTTAGGGTCGCTTTTTTTGTGTGATAGCTTTGATAAACTACCTGATAAATATCATAACTCACGTTTTTAGAATGTCGTAATTTTAAGGTGCTTAAAACGCATTTCAAAAATTATTACGCAATTTAAAAATACAATATTATGAGCATTGCAACCAAAGACATTAGAAACGTGGTATTTCTTGGACATTCTGGTTCAGGGAAAACCACATTTATCGAGACCATGTTGTTTGAAAGTGGTATCATTCCGCGTCGAGGCTCGGTAGAAGCACACAACACGATTTCAGATTTTACCGATTTAGAACACGAAAGAGAAAACACCCTTTACAGTCATTTAATGCACGCCAAATGGCACAACAACAAAATAAATATTATTGACACTCCAGGTTTTGACGATTTTATTGGTGAAGTTGTTTCTTCGTTAAAAGTTTCAGACACGGCTTTAATTCTTTTAAACGCAGCTTCAGGTGTTGAAGTTGGCACCGAAATTGTTTGGGAATATGTGCAAAACTATCAAACTCCTACCTTATTTGTCATCAATCAAATGGATCATCCAAAAGCCGATTATGACACCACTTTAGAACAAGCCAAAAATCGTTTTGGAAGTAAAGTAATTCCAATTCAATATCCGTACAATTCGGGTGAAAAATTCAATAGCATTATAGATGTTCTTCGCATGACGATGTATGTTTTTCCAGAAAATGGCGGAAAACCAGAAAAAATGTCTATTCCAACTGCTGAATTAGAAAAAGCAAATGCACTTCATAATGTATTAGTAGAAGCTGCCGCTGAAAACGAAGAAGGTTTAATGGAAAAATACTTTGAAAAAGGTAATTTAGACGAAGAAGATTTAGCAAAAGGATTAACCATTGCCTTAGCACATCAACAAATTTTTCCAGTTTTTTGTGCTTCAGGATTGAAAGATATGGGAAGCGGAAGAATCATGGGATTTATTGATGATATTGCGCCATCTCCCGCAGATAGACCTGCTAAAAAACTAGAAAATGGTGCCGAATTAAAATGCGATGCTTCTGGTAAAACCACCGTTTTTATTTACAAAACACTTTCTGAACCTCAAGTGGGAATGGTTTCTTATTTCAAAGTGCTTTCTGGCGAATTGAACGCAGGAGATGAATTAGTAAATGCCGATAATGGTGAAATCGAACGCCTAACTCAAATTTTTGTAACCGAAGGAAAACAACGAACCGCAGTGGAAAAATTAATTGCTGGCGATTTAGGAGCAACAGTTCGTTTAAAATTTGGCCATTCAAATAATACGCTTAACACGAAAGGTGTAGACCGAAAAATCAGAAAAATGCAATTTCCAGACAGCCGAATCAGAAAAGCCGTTTCAACTGCTAATCTTGCCGATATGGAAAAAATGATTAAAGCGTTGCACCAAATTCAGGAAGAAGATTTAACCTTAAAAGTGGAACAATCTGCCGAATTAAAACAAACCATTATTCAAGGACAAGGACAACTGCATTTGGATTTAATCAAACACCGCATCGAAAACGAAAACAACATCGAAATTGTGTTTGAAGAGCCAAAAGTTCCCTATCGTGAAACTATCACTTCAGCGGCAAAAGCAGAATACCGTCATAAAAAACAAAGTGGTGGTGCAGGGCAATTTGGTGAAGTACACATCACTATTGAACCTTATTTTGAAGACATGCCAGAGCCGCATGGTGTAAATGTTCGCCATAAAGAAATTGAAGAATTGTCTTGGGGAGGAAAATTTGCTTTCTATTGGTGCATTGTTGGTGGAGCCATTGATAATCGTTATGCAACCGCAATCAAAAAAGGAATCATGCAAGAAATGACTGAAGGTCCGTTAACTGGTTCAAATTGTCAAAACATACGTGTTTGTATTTATGACGGAAAAATGCATGCTGTAGACAGCAACGATATTTCGTTTCAATTAGCGGCTTCACACGCATTTAGATTGGCTTTCAACGAGGCTAAACCTCAACTATTAGAGCCTTATTATCATTTAGAAGTATTGTGTGAAGACCATCACACAGGAGATGTTATGGGCGATTTACAAACCAGAAGAGCCATCATTCAAGGAATGGAAACAGACGGACATTACCAAAAAATTATTGCAGAAGTCCCTCTAGCTGAATTAAAAGATTATGGTTCAACACTTCGCTCTCTAACACAAGGAAAAGCAAAATTCAAATTGCATTTTGCAAATTATCAACTAGTTCCAACACATGTACAAGCCGAATTAGTTAAAAACAAAACCGTTTTAGCAGAAGTTTAATTTTGAAATACACACTAAAAAAGCTTCTTCATCATTTGAAGAAGCTTTTTTTATACCTTTGCTCCATGCAATTCACTTATCCCAAAAAAGAAAAATTAAAAAGCAAAACCACTATTGATTTGCTGTTTTCAGAAGGAAATTCGGTTTCGAAATTTCCACTGCGCTTGATATATGTTGAAAACAAAGAAGAAAATGCCGAACAAATAAAAATGGGCGTTTCGGTATCAAAAAAATATTTTAAAAAAGCTGTAGATCGAAATTATTTCAAACGTGTTTTACGTGAAACCTATCGTTTAAACAAGCATCTTTTAATTGATAATTTGGAAAAACCGTATGCTTTTATGTTTTTCTATCAAACAAAAGAGCGCCTTTCTTATCAAGAAATTGAGGAAAAAACCATCCAACTTTTTCAAAAATTTAACGAAATTAAAAAGTAAATCACCACAATGGTTTAATTTTTGCACAATATTATTTACTTTCGTAAACTAGTATCAATCAATTCATCAATTCATGAAGCGTTATTTTAAAAGAAAAATAATTTTCCCTATTGTAGCTTTAACTTTCCTGTTCATAGGAGTAAGTTTCAAAAACGATTTTTTTGAAATTGCTAAGCAAATTGAAATTTTTACTGGCGTTTTCAAAACTGTTAATCAAAATTACGTTGATGAAACCAATGCGGGTGAAATGATGGTTATTGCCATAAAAAACATGTTAAAAGAGCTAGTTCCTTACACTGTTTTTTTTAACGAACAAGATGTTTTAAAATTCAAAATCAATAATACAGGCGAGTACACAGGAATTGGCGCCATGGTGCAACGTAAAGACGGAAAAGTTTATTTAAAAGAAATTTATAAAGGTTTTCCAGCAGACAAAGCAGGGTTAAAAGCCGGCGATGAAATTACACAAATTGGTGATGTAAATTTAAAAGAATATAAAGAAGATGCTTCTCAATTGCTTAGAGGTGCGAAAAACACAAATGTTGTTATTCAATTTCTTAGACAAGGTAAACCACAAACAGCAACCATAATTTTAAACGAAGTAGATATCAAAGCGGTGCCTTTTTATTCGCTTTTAAAAGATAACACAGGCTATATAGTGCTTTCAAAATTTAATGAAAAAGCTAGTTCAGAAACGAAAGCCGCTTTATTAGACTTAAAACAACAAGGTGCCACAAAAATTATTTTAGATTTAAGAGGAAATCCAGGAGGACTGCTTCACGAAGCTGTAAATATTTGTAATCTTTTTGTGGCAAAATATGAACTGTTTGTAACTACAAAATCTAAAAATGTAAAACACAATCACGAATATAGAACAAAAAATGAGCCAACCGATTTAGAGATTCCACTAGCCGTTATTGTTGACGGGAAAAGCGCTTCCGCTTCAGAAATTGTTGCAGGTGCCATTCAGGATTTAGATCGTGGAGTGGTTCTTGGTAGTAGAAGTTTTGGAAAAGGTTTGGTACAACGCCCGCTTGATTTATCATACGGAACTCAAGTAAAAGTAACCATTTCAAGATATTATACTCCTTCAGGAAGATGTATACAAGCTTTAGATTATTCTAAAAAAGATGAAAACGGTAAAGCTACTAAAAAATCACAAAATGAATTCAATGCTTTTAAAACAAAAGCTGGAAGAACGGTTTATGATGGCGGTGGTGTTCTACCCGATATAGAAATTGAAGAAACAAAAACTGCGAACATTACTGATGCAGTAGTAAAAAACGATGCTATTTTTAATTTTGCTACTCAATTGTATTATAAAAACCCTTCTTTAAGTGGAATTCCAGCTGTTTCTGATGCTGATTTTGCAAGTTTCAAGGCTTTCTTAAAACAAGAAAAAATAAGCTTAGACACCGAAACCAACAAAGCGCTGAAAAACGTGTTAGAAAGTGCTAAAAAAGAAAAAATAGATACTCAAATCGCTGCTGAATACAAACAACTAGAGCTTGCCTTAGAAAGAAATCAAGAAGCAGAATTGGATAAAAATAAAGTCCAAATAAAAAAATTATTACAAGAAGAATTAATTATTCGCTATCAATATCGCGAAGGGTTATATACTTTTTATACCAAAAATAACATTGAAATTGAAAAAGCAATTGCGCTATTAAACAATTCAACCCAATATAAATCTATTTTAAAAAAATAAAATGAAACGCTTATTATCCCTATTTCTTATCGTTTTCTCAAGTGTTACTTTCGCTCAAGAAGATGAAGAAGTGCACTCTATTATTTATGAATTTGACAAATACAACTTAAAAGAAGAACAAGCTGATGCTGTGGATAATTTTGATAGTAAAATTGATACTTCACGTATAGAATCTGTTCAAATTTTTGGGTATTGCGACGATAGAGGTAAAGATGCCTACAATTACACTTTGTCAACAAACAGAGCAAACACAGTAAAAAACAAATTAATTGAAAGAGGCATTAAAAGTAAAATCATCATTACCCTTGAAGGAAAAGGAAGAATAATGCTGGATGAAGATTTACAAACTAATATTCCGGAAGCGCGTTCAAAAAACCGAAGAGTCGATGTAGTGGTAAACTTCAAGCCTATAGTAATTGAAGATTTAAAAATTCCTGGCGTTTATAGCTCAGTTCATAAAGATGCTATTGTAGGTGATAGAATTTATCTTGACAAAGTACTTTTTGAACGAGGAAGTAGCCAATTAACCTATCAAGCTAAAAAAGAATTAGATAAAATTGCCATTCAATTACAAAAGAATAAAAACATCCATTTTGAAATTCAAGGCCACGTATGTTGTACACCTACTTTTCAGAAAGAAGCAGTTGATAGAGACACCAAAAAACGTGAACTTTCTACAAACAGAGCAAAACGCGTTTACAACTACCTTATAATGAAACGCATCAGCAAAACCCGAATGACTTTTAAGGGTTATGGCAACACTCAATCTTTGAAAAAAGGAAGCGCGTTAGACCGAAGAGTAGAACTTTTGATTACTAAAAATGAAGCACCGGTAGAAAAGAAAAACTAATTTTTCTTCATCTGAATATGCGGAATATCATCCTCTAAATACATTTCGCTGGTTTGGATAAATCCGTGTGATTCGTAGAATTTTTTCAAATATTCTTGAGCTGAAATCGTAATTGCGGTTTCGTTGAAATTTTCTTTTATAGCATACATTGAAACACGCATTAAGTCGTGACCAAATTTCTTATCGCGATATTTTGGACTAACAATTACCCTTCCGATGGAAGCTTCATCAAAATAATATCCTTTATTAAATATGCGTGAATAAGCAGCCAATTCATTATTATAATACCCTAAAACATGAATTGCCTTCTCGTCTTTGCCATCAATGTCTTGATAAACGCAATTTTGCTCCACCACAAACACTTCTGATCGAAGTTGAAGTAAAGAATATAATTCTGCAGTAGAAAGCTCGTTAAATCGCTTAATTTTAAATGTAATTTCCATTTGGTTTTTATGGTGTAAAAATAACAGACTTCATCATACTCTCTAATTCAAAAACCAAATCTCTTTTTGCTTTTGAAGGATTATAAGTAAAACCGTCTAAAATTAAATACCTATTGTTTTTTTTATCCTTTATGGCATAATTGATAAATGGTCCGGCCATAAAATCGTTTTTTAACTGCCAAGTTCCTTTCGTTTCAAAAGCAAGTTTATTGTCAATTTTTGTTTGTAAAAATAAGGCGAGTATGCGGTTTCAGTAATCATCCATGTTTTACCAAATGTACCATGAATATACTTTTTTCCTAATGAATCTCTAACCGCAATGATGTTATTAACGATATTGTTGTCTTTTTCAATTATTGAAATAGGAACATCGTAAACTAATAAACTATTATATCCTGTGGGAAGTTCTCTTCTTATCCATAAAATTTTTTAGAAACAATTTCGTATTTATAATTGTTTCGAATGGCCATTTTTACTTTAAATCTTTCTTGAATTATTTGATCAGAAATGGGTGTTTTTATAATTCGAGATTGGTTTTCAATAATTTCAGATTCTTTTAAAAACTTGATAATTTCTCCCGATTTCTGTTCAAGTAATTTTACTATTTCTTCGTTAGAAGTTGCTGTTAGATAACAAACCTGCTGAGGATTTGCAAAAACAATTTCCTTGTGTTCAAATGAGACCTCGTTTCCTTTTTTTATAACTACAATGTTTCTGTTTTTTTTTACGGTGCCTTCAAATACTTTTGTTGGGTATTGATTTAAAGTAAAAAGCGGTTCTTCTTGAGGTAAACCATCAACTGGTGCGGCTAGTTTTTTACGGATTGTATCTCCTATTTCACCATTCCACAAATTATCATCTACAACTATGGTTATGGAATTAATTTCACCAAAAGAACTATCAGATGCTATTGACTCTTCTCCGCTCTTTTCTACGCACGAAAAAAGCGAAAAAAATGTAATTAATAACACCAATACTGGTTTCATTTTTGATGATTTTTATCCGTTGATTTTTAATTTCATCCCGGGTTGTATATTATCACCACTAATATCATTCCATTTTTTTATTTCTTCAACTGTAACTCCGGGGTGTTTCTTGGCAATTGTGAACAATGAATCTCCTTTTTGAACTGTATAAATACCGTTTTTAGTGGTATTTTCATTGTTTGAAGAAACAACTTTCTTATCAGAATAAATTTTTAATCTTCTTCCTGCTTGAATTGTATTGCCTTTTAAATTATTCCATTTTTTAAGTTCAGAAATTAAAACATTATACTTGTCAGCAATTTCGCCTAAATTATCGCCACTTTTAATAGTATAATATTGTGTTTTTCTTTCGAATTTGGGCTTTGAAACAACTGTTGAATCAACGTTTGTTGCAATAGAATCTTTTGATACAACAATTTCAGTTTTCGCTTTTTCTTTAAATGTTTCCAAATATTCTAAATAAGCGTATATTTTTTCTTCGTTTGAAACAAAAAGACCCATTTTGTTTTTTGGTAATCTCAAATAGTGCGCTTTATCTGTTTCAAAAGGAATTACTTTTAACTTATAAATTGGATTCAAAAATTCTAATTGTTCAACCGGAATGTCTAATAATTCAGAAATATGCTTAAAAGACATTTGTTTTTTAATCATTATTGTATCCGTTTCAAAATACGTTAAGGTTGCCTTTTTAGGTTGTAATCCATGCTCTTTTCTAAATTCGTAAATGTACATTGTAGCTAAAAAAGCAGGAACATAATTTGCAGTTTCTCGAGGAAGGTTTTTACGGATATTCCAATAATTTTGACTTCCTCCAGAACGACGAATTGCTTTTGAAACATTGCCTGGACCAGCATTATAAGAGGCTAAAACCAAACTCCAATCTCCAAAAATTTCATACAAACTAGATAAATACTGACAAGCCGCTTCGGTTGCTTTTAATGGGTCATAGCGCTCATCAACATATGAATTTACCTCTAAATTGTATTGCTTACCTGTAGGATACATAAATTGCCACAATCCTGAAGCACCAACTCTAGATTTTGCTCTTGGGTTTAAAGCTGATTCAACAATTGCTAAATATTTTAGTTCCATCGGAATGTTATATTTTGCCAAATGCTCTTCAAACATTGGAAAATAATATTCAGAAATAGCCATTAATCGCTCAAAAGCTTTGGTTCTGTTTTTTAAAAAAGACTTTATCGTGTTTTCTAAAGCTGGATTATATTCAATATTAAACGGTGATTTTGCATCTAATTTTGCTAATCTTTTCTTCAAAACTTCTGAAGACAAATCATAACTTACTTCAGAATCAAAGTTTATATCCGAAATATCCGAAAACATGCTTTCAGATAATTCAATATTAGCCAATTCTGTTAACCATCGCTCGTCGATACAATTACTTGTACTGTGATTTACAAAGGTTGATTTCAAAGAATCTAAGTACGAAACTTTGGGTAATTGTAAGTTTATTTCTTTTTCTGCATTTTCTTGCCCAAAGCTAAAAAGCGACAGCAAAAGTGATGCATATAGGATTGATTTTTTCATTATTGTTTTTGTTTTTTGGGGCACAGTAAAAACTAATAACTTAATTATCAGGTTTTTATTGTGTGATTATTCTAAAATAGCAGCGATTCCAGGTAAGGTTCTTCCTTCAAGCATTTCTAACATTGCGCCACCACCTGTTGACACATAACTCATTTTTGGTTCTAAACCAAACTGTTTAACCGCAGCAACACTGTCGCCACCTCCTACTAACGAAAAAGCACCATTTGCAGTAGATTCTGCGATATATTCTCCCAATGATATTGTTCCTTTAGCAAAGTTTTCCATTTCGAAAACGCCTAATGGACCATTCCATAAAATAGTTTTTGAATCTAAAATTATTCTTCTAAAAATTGCTAATGATTTTGGTCCAGCATCCAAACCTTGCCATCCGTCAGGAATGTGATTTACATCTACAATTTGTGTATTTGCATCGTTTGAAAAAGAATCTGCAGCCACTACATCAACAGGAATATGTATTTGAACTCCTTTTGCTTTTGCTTGTTTTAAAATTTCAATTGCTAAATCTAATTTATCGTCTTCACAAATTGAGTTACCAATTTTTCCGCCCAACGCTTTCACAAAAGTAAAGGTCATTCCTCCACCAATAATCATGTGATTTACTTTGTCTAAAATATTTTCAATCACCGTAATTTTTGAAGAAACTTTACTTCCTCCTAATATCGCAACCACTGGTTTTTCTGAATTTTTTAATACTTTTTCGATGCTTTCAATTTCTTTCGCTAACAAATAACCAAAGCATTTTGCATCTTGAAAAAATTGAGCAATAATAGTTGTTGAAGCATGAGCTCTATGAGCAGTTCCAAAAGCATCGTTCACATAAATATCACCTAAAGCCGCTAATTTTTTCGAAAAATCGACATCACCTTTTTCTTCTTCAGCGTAAAAACGTAAGTTTTCTAATAATAAAATTTCGCCTGATTTTAGATTTTTTGCTGCATTTTCAGCAATTTCTCCGATACAATCCGAAGCAAAATGCACTTTTTGACCTAAAATTTCTTCCGTTTTTACAACGATGTGTTGTAACGAATATTTTGCTTCAACACCTTTTGGTCTACCTAAGTGACTCATTAAAATTACACTTCCACCATCTTTCAATATTTTGTCAATTGTTGGCTTTGCTGCCTCGATTCTTGTAGCATCGGTAACCTTAAAATTTTCATCTAAAGGCACATTAAAATCTACTCTGATAATTGCTTTTTTATTATTGAAATTGAAGTCGTTAAGTGTTTTCATTTTAAGTTTTTTTAATTCGAATGAATGCAAATATAATTTATTGTAACCTAAATCTTTATAACAAATATCATATTTAGTAATTTTTTAAAACTTTCGGTTACAGATTTTTTGCCATCTTTTCTATCAATTTTGCTAAATTTTGATTAGGTTTGTTGAATGCTTTTTAAAGATATTTTAGGTCAAGATCATATTAAAAATCACTTAACTAAGAGTGCCGAGGCGGGCAGAATTCCGCATGCCCAATTATTTGTAGGTCCAGAAGGTTGTGGAACACTTCCTATGGCGATTGCTTATGCGCAATATTTTGTGTGGTAATGTTGGCGGAGAAAATATAGGCGAAAACTCGGCTTGCAATCTAAAATTTGAGCATTTTTCACATCCCGATTTGCATTTTGTTTTTCCGGTTGCAACCACAGATAGTATAAAAAGTCATGCGGTTAGTGATAATTTCATGGTAGAATGGCGCCAATTTTTAACCGAAAGTCCTTATGGAAGTTTATTTGATTGGTTGAAAAATCTTGGTATTCAAAACAAACAAGGATTAATTGGTGTTGATGAAGCTACTGAAATCAATAAAAAACTATCTTTAAAAGCATACGAAGGCGGTTACAAAGTAATGATTATTTGGATGGCGGATAAGATGAATGGCGCATCTGCCAATAAATTGTTGAAATTATTAGAAGAACCGCCAGCTAAAACCGTTTTCATTTTAATTACTGAAAACACCAGCGATATGTTGCAAACCATTTTATCGCGTTGTCAAGTAATTGATTTTATTGGTTTGAGTGAAAGTGTGATTGCCGAAGCTTTGGTTTCACGTGAAAACTGCGAGCCTACTATTGCTAAAAAAATCGCACATCAAAGTGAAGGAAATTATAATAAAGCTTTACATATTTTACGAAAAGAAGACGATGAATTTCCGTTTGACGAATGGTTTGTAGAATGGGTGAGAAGTGCTTTTCGTGCTAAAGGAAATGCCGCAGCCATAAACGATTTAATCGCTTGGAGTGAAAACATTGCGTCTACAGGAAGAGAAACTCAAAAACAATTTTTACACTATTGTATTCATTTCTTTAGACAAGCTCTATTGCTCAATTATAAAGCCAATGATTTGGTTTTCTTAGAAACAAAAGTTCCGAAATTTGAATTGGAAAAATTTGCTCCGTTTGTAAATGGCGCAAATATTACAGATATTTACAAAGAATTAGAAGATGCTATTTACCACATTGAAAGAAACGGGAATAGTAAAATAATTCTAACCGATTTATCTATAAAATTAACTAGATTAATACATAAAAACGCATAATTATGACAGAAGCAGCTCCAATTTTAGTCTTAGCATTATTAGCAATTACTTTTTTACAATCTGGATATGATAAAATCAAAGATTGGAAAGGGAATGTAGAATGGTTAACTGGTCAT
Source organism: Ichthyophis bannanicus (assembly GCA_033557465.1). NCBI lineage: Eukaryota > Metazoa > Chordata > Amphibia > Gymnophiona > Ichthyophiidae > Ichthyophis > Ichthyophis bannanicus. The sequence continues at coordinate 340,180,409 of CM066039.1, forward strand.
TTTGCAAACACAATCTTAGCTAAACAAGTTCCTATGGCGCTTATGACGATTCTTGTATTAGAAATTATCGCGGGTGTGTTATGTGTTTCTGGAATCATTCAACTTTTTATTCAACAACCTGTCACAAAAGGATTAGGATATTATGGCGCAATCGTTTCTTGTTTAACATTATTGTGTTTACTTTTTGGACAACGTTTAGCTAAAGATTACGATGGCGCAAGAACTATCGTAATTTACTTTATTCCAGCAGTTTTAGCGGTTTTTTTATTGAGTTAAATTAATTTTTGAACGTTTTTATATTTCATGTTTTAAAAACACATATCTTTGTAGTGTGAATATTCACTCACTTATGACAAATACAAACGAAATATCAATCAGACAACTTGAAATCATAGAAGTTTCAGGAAAAATACTTATTGAAAAAGGAATAAAAGGTTTAACAACAAAAACGGTTGCTTCTGAAATGAATTTTTCTGAAAGTGCTATTTATCGCCATTTCAAATCAAAAGAAGAAATTTTAGTTGCTTTATTATCGCTACTAAAACAAAACATGAACAAGCGTTTAACAGCACAAATAAAACCGCAAAATTCTGCAACTGAAAATTTTAAAGCAGTTTTTACAATTCAATTCAACTATTTTAAAAACAATCCCCATTTTGTTGTTGCTGTTTTATCTGATGGATTAATAGATGAATCTAAAGAAATTAAAGCCATAATTCTTCAATTGATGCAAAACAAAATACAATTATTGGCACAAATACTTGAACAAGGAAAACAGAGCAACGAATTTACCACAGAAATTTCAACCGAAGATTTATTGCCAATTATACTCGGTACTTTTCGTTTTCAAATGTTAAAGTGGAAACTTTCTGGTTTTCAATACGATATTTCTATAGAAGGAAATAAAATCATTGAAAACTTATTGCTATTAATACAAAAGAAATGACAATGTGATGAAAAAATTTGAAAATATTCCTATACCTTCAAAAAAAGGATTTTTGATACTCTTTTCAATCTTTTGTGGATTGTCAAGTTTTTCGCAAGAAGAAAAAATTGTAAATTCTTTACCAGAAGTGCTACAACTTTCTAAAGAAAAGAATTATGCCTTACAAAACGCAACATTGCAAACGCAATTAGCAAATTTGACAAAAAAAACAGCGATTGGAAATGTATTAAATCCAAGAATTCCAGCAACCGCTCAATCCTTGAATAATTTTGAACAACAAGTAAGTTTTTTACCAGGTCCAATCTTTGGATTACCCGAAGGAACTTTTAAGGAAGTTACTATGGGGCAACAATATACCAGCACCTTTTCGGTACAACCTCAATTTGATATTTTAAATTTTGGAAGTATTGCCCAAATTAAAAGTGCAAAAATCAACGAACAATTAGTTGAAAATCAAAACAAACTAAACGAGCAAAACATTTATAATCAAATTAACGGCGTGTATTTTAACTTGCTTTCGTTTGAAGCTCAGAAAAAAATTCTTCAAGAAAACATCAAAATAGCCGAAAACTTATTTTTAATAAACCAAAACAAGTTTAACGAAGGAATTACAAGAAAACAAGACGTTAATGAAGCAGAAGCTAATTTAATTGCACTACAAGATAAATTATCGCAACTTATCTTAAATGAAAAGATACAAAAGCAAAGTTTAGCGCTTTTCTTTGAAAATGAATTTGATTTAAAACTTACAGAACCGCTTTCAAATTATGAAAATAGAGAAGATTTGGTTGCAACCAACTCCAATTTTAAAAGCGAAAACTATAAGTTACAATACCAAATGATGCAACAAGATTTAAAAATTGCTCGTTTACAACAATTGCCTGTTTTGTCTTTTATTTCCTCTTTTAATTGGCAAAATCTAAGTAATGTAAACTATTTTGATGCGAATTCAAATTGGGTAAATTATAATTATGTAGGTTTAAAAGTTACTTGGGATTTTCCAACGAATGTGCAAAAATTAGCCACCATTTACAATAAAAAAATTCAATTGAATCAATTGAAAAACAGCGCAGACCATGCCGAAAAAGAAAATGAATTTGCCAACAAACAATTAGAAATTGAATATGAAAAAGCGATTGAGCAATATAAAAATTTCAAAAAAATATATCTACTAAAAAAAGACACTTTTGAAAAAAATTTCAATCAATACCAAGAACAAATTTTACCATTAGACAAGCTTCTAATTTCGCAAAACGATTTGTTAATCAGTGAGATAAATCTAGTAAATGCTTTGGCAAACATAGGATTCTCAAAAAATAAAATTGTGATAAACAACAACTAAAAATATTCAAAATGAAAAATAGTCTGCTTCTTTTACTAACACTTTCTACTTTGTTTTCATGTGGAACAAAAGAAGAAGGAAAGCCCGTTGTGCAAGACATTAAAGAATTGGTTTTTGCTTCAGGCGAATTAGAATGGGATAATTCCTATAATCTTACCGCTCAAACAGACGGAATTTTAGTTAACGCAACTTTTGACGTTGGAAATAAAGTAATTCAAAATCAAATTATTGCTTCAATTGACAATAAAACTAGTGAAAACAATACCGCTTCAGCTAAAGATTTGGTAGTTATTTCAAAAGAAAATTTAACGGATAATGCTCCAGCTTTACAACAATTACAACAAAATATAAAGTTTGCAGAAAGCAAATATCAGCAAGATAAAACGCAAGCCGATCGCTATAAAAGATTATACAATTCGCAGAGTATTGCCAAAGTTGAATATGAAAACATGCAATTAGCCGCAGAAAATTCCTTATCGCAATTGAATGCTTTGAAAAAACAATACCAACAAGTCTTACAACAATCGAAACAAAATTACATCAACACTGAAAATCAATTGAAAAATAATCAAGTGGTTTTAGAGTATAATAAATTAGTTGTTCCACAAAAAGGGACAATTATTAAAAAGCTAAAATTCTCTGGTGATTATGTGAAAAAAGGAGATGTAATTGCTGTAATTGCAGATGAAAATAAAGTTGAAGGAGTTTTAAATGTTGATGAAAATAGTATCGGAAAAGTAAAAATTGGTCAAACCGTTTTTGTGCAATTAAACACCAATAAAAACGAAGTGTATAATGCAAAAATCAGCGAAATTTTAGCGGCTTTTGATGAGCAAACCCAATCGTTTATTTGTAAAGTAATTTTCGACAAACCTTTGAATACTTCGCTTTATGGAACGCAATTAGAAGCTAATATTTTAGTTGGCGAAAAGAAAAATGCGCTTTTAATTCCAAGAAACTTTTTAGGTTTTGGAAACAAAGTAATGGTAAAAGGAAAAGACGAAGCCATTATCGTAAAAACAGGAATAGTTTCTACAGAGTATGTAGAAATTTTAGACGGAATCACTAAAGAAGATGTTTTGTTGCCTTTAAAACCGTAAGCCATGAACATCAATACTGAAATAGCAAAAACGTATATTATTTCCAATAAAAAACTAACAGCTGTTGCGGCGGCTGGTGTTGTTTTAGGAATGTCTATTTATATTTTTATGAATAGCATGTTAGTTGGATTTGATAAAAGTTCGAGTGCAAGTATTTTCAAAACAACATCTCATATTCGAGTATATAAAGACGACGAAATTAGTAAGGTTTTAGTTAAAAATTCTAAAGAAAATTACGTGATTATTAATCCGAAAATTGTTCCTTCAAACAATACAATTATTAATCCGAAGTTAATTTCTGAAACCATTTTAAAACAGCCAGAAGTTACTGTAGTTACGCCTCAAGTAAGCGTTAATGTTTTTTATAATAATGGTAAATCACAAATTTCAGGATTAGCAATTGGCATCAAACCTGAAGAAGCGAATGTGATGTACAATATCAAATCGTTTATGGCCGAAGGTAATTTTGACTTATTAAAATCAAATCCAAACGGAATTATTATTGGAAGCGGAATTGCAGAAAAAATGAATGCAAAAATTGGCGATAATATTAATTTAACTTCGTCAAAAAGTGTAAACAAAACGTACAAAGTTGTTGGAATTTTTAAAACCAATAATTCAAAAGTTGATAAATCAAATTCCTATGTAAATTTAGCTAGTTCTCAACAATTATTGAAAGAAGGAGCGTCCTATATTACAGATATTAACGTAAATATTGTTGATCCAGAAAAAGCAAAAGTAATAGCTGAAAAAATTTCTAATATAACGGGTTACAAAGCAGAAGGATGGAAAGAAGCTAACGAAACTTTTATGGCGGCCAACAAAATGCGAAAAATGATTATCACTTTTGTTTCTCTAACTATTTTGTTAGTCGCAGGTTTTGGAATTTATAACATTTTAAACATGACGGTTTCACAAAAAATTAATGATATCGCCATTTTAAAAGCTATGGGTTTTAAAGGGAAAGATGTCATTAGAATATTCGTGACACAAGCAGTAACAATTGGAATCATGGGCGTTATCGGAGGAATGATTATGGCAACCGTTTTAATAACTTTTTTAAAAAAAGTATATGTTGGTGGTGATATTGGTTATTTTCCTATTGATTATGAACCTATAAAATATTTACAAGGCGTTGTTATTGGTTTAGTAATTACTTTTTTCGCAGGTTATATTCCAGCAAAAAAAGCAGCACAAGTTGATCCTGTAACCATTTTTAGAAAATAAATTATGCGACAAACTATTCTAAAAACCGAAAATATAGATAAATATTTCTATGACCCAATTGAATTTCAAGTCTTGAAAAATATTTCATTTGAAGTCCAAAAAGGAGAATTTCTTTCAATGGTTGGAAAATCGGGCAGTGGAAAATCCACATTATTGTATGTTTTATCAACAATGGATACAGAATACAAAGGAAATTTATTCATTGATAACGAATTAATGACGGGTTTATCAACTGATAAATTAGCAGCAATTCGAAATGAAAAAATTGGGTTTGTTTTTCAATTTCATTACTTACTTTCAGAATTTACGTGATTAAAAAACGTTATGATTCCTGCAATTAAACTTGGAAAACTTTCCGAAAAAGAAATCGAAGAAAAAGCATACGAAAAACTCAAAATTCTTGGATTAGAAGATCAAGCTTTAAAACCTGCCAACAAACTTTCGGGCGGGCAACAACAGCGTGTGGCAATTGCTCGTGCATTGATAAACGACCCATTATTAATCATGGGTGACGAACCTACTGGAAATTTAGACAGTAAAAACACCAACATAGTTTTTGATATTTTTCAAGAATTAACTCAAAACTATGGACAAACCATCATTGCAGTAACACACGATGATGATTTTGCCAAAAAAAGCGACCGAATTATAGAAATGAAAGATGGTTTAATTGTTTAAACTCGCTTTATACAATCGCAACTCGTCCCAGGAGAATTGATCACCGTGAATTTCTTTTAATTCGCCTAAACTTTCGCCTTTAAAATCTTTGAAAGCAGCTCTTAAATCTGAAATTTTATCTTCTGGTAAAATGTCGGAAAGTTGCACGATTTCCATTTGGATTAACTTGGCAAAATGGTTGTAAATCGTTTGTGGTGTCAGCTTTCGGTGTTTTGCGATTTCGTAAATCGATAAGTTTTGTTTCCACAATTCCAAGGTGTCTTCGTAAGTCGATTTTTTTGGTTCTTTTGTTTTTTTCTTTTTTGAATCTGTGTAATACGAAACGTCTTCATCGTCTTCTACCAAAGCTGCATGCGAAGTTCTAAAGCGTTCTGCCACAACCACTAACTTATTGATTTTGTATGTACTCATGTCTTCCGAAATTAAATTTTTCTTCGAAATTTCTTTTCCTTCAACAATGATATTCGTTAATAATTTTGCTTTTTTAAGCTGTAAAATCGCTTTGATTTGAAGTTCTTCTAAAACCAATAATTCATCATAAAACGCTTTTACTTTTTTGATGCGTTTGACTTCTTCGATCTTCAACAACAATTCTTCGGCTACAGTGTCTAAAGTTTTAAAAAAGTACTGATAAGCCGCATCACATCGCTCTTTTACGAAATTGACATCCAAATTTTCATCGGAAAAAATTTTATGCAATTGCGACATAAATTTCCCTGAAGGTTCTAAAATTTCAGCGATTTTATCATTTTGAGTTTTTGCCCAATCGTTATGCTTTGTTTTTGGCGATTTTGGTGCTTCGGAATTGTAACTGAACAAATGATTGCGCCATTCTTGACCTAATTCTTTGAAATCAAATGAATTAAGCAAAGTATTCAACCAAAAAAACAAGGTTTCTTTAGCTAACGAATGTTGTAAAATTTCTTCAGAAGCTTTGTTTTCAGCATAACTGAGCACTTGTTCATCGCTCGAAATACCATTCATTCGCAACGGAGAAAGCAAAATAAGCCCTTTTAACGAACGCAAACGCGATAAAGCCACATATGCTTGTCCGGGCGCGAAAACTTGCGACACATCGAGCGCTGCTTTGTCAAAAGTTAAACCTTGACTTTTATGCACCGTAATTGCCCAAGCCAATTTGATAGGGTAGTGGACAAAGGTTCCAATGACTTCTTCTTCGATTTCTTTGGTGTTTTCGTTGACTTTGTAGCGAATGTTTTGCCATTCGTAACGTTCCACTTCAATCGTTTTGTTTTCCTCTGGAAAATGAACAAAAATTTCCTTTTCGGTTAACGAACTGATAACGCCCATTTTTCCGTTGAAGAATTGCTTTTAGAAATTCAAATCGTTTTTAATAAACATGACTTGCGCGCCGACTTTTAGCTGCAATTTCTCTTCTAATGGATAGATTTTTTCGGAAAAATCTCCGGTAATTTCGGGTAAATAAGTGAATTGTTTTCCTTCTAAATCTTTTAACGACTGAGCATTTATGGTATCTGCTTTGGAATTATGTGTGGTTAAAATAATGAAACCTTTGTTTTTCTTTAGATCAAAATTGGGTTGTACAAACTGATTTAAAAGTTGTACATCTTCCGAAGTGATTTTATTATGTCTCAAATTGTTCAGAACATCAATAAATTCCGCATCCGTTTGACGGAAAATTTTATCTAATTCAATGTATAAAGGCGGAAATTGCTGAATTACGTGCGAATGAAAAAAGAACATGCCTCGATAGTAATTCTTAAGCATTTCCCATTCTTCATTTTTTACGACAGGTGGTAATTGTAGTAAATCTCCTATAAATAATACTTGAGCTCCACCGAAAGGTCTTTCATTTCTTCGGACTTTTCGCATCATAAAATCCATGGCATCAAGCACATCAGCTCGTAACATAGAAACTTCATCGATGACCAACAATTCCATATTTCTAATAACGGAGCGTTTCACGTTATTCATTTTGAAATGACGTCCAAGTGAATCGCGATTTTCGAATTTTACAGTGTCGGAAAAATGCGGAAGTTGCTTATTATCAGGTATAAAAGCAGCAAAAGGCAATTGAAACATGGAATGAATTGTTACTCCATTAGCGTTCAAAGCGGCAATTCCTGTAGGAGCTACAACAACCGTGTTTTTATGTGTTGTGGCGATAATTTCTTTTAAAAGAGTAGTTTTTCCGGTTCCTGCTTTTCCGGTAAGGAAGATGGATTTATTGGTCTGATTAATAAATCTGAGGGTGTAGTTGGCTGCGGCTGATACTTGTTCCATGTGGCGTAAAATTTTAATAAACAAATATATAGAAAGGATTATAAATAAAAAAGTCCTGATTTCTCAGGACTTGAATTTATTTTTTTTCAGCTGTTTTTTCTTCTTTTTTATCTGAAGCCTTATAACTATCGTTCAGTTCTTTTAAAACTTCATCTGTAATATTATAAGCGTCTTTAGCGTACAAAATAGTAGCCGCATCACCTGTACCATATACATAATCATAACCTTTCTTTTTACCATATTCCTTGATAAAAACTTTAACTTCTTTTATGATAGAATCTCTTAAAACACCGCCTTCTTGCTGTAATTGCTGTAATAAAGCATTTTGCTCCATACCTAATTGTTGCTCTCTTTGAGTTAATTCAGCACCTTTTTGTTGTGCCCATTGCGGTCCTTTTACTTGAGCATTTTGTTGAAAATTTTGAGCTTCAGCTTGAAAAGCTTTCACTTTTGCTTCTAAAGGACGTCCCATTTCTTGAGATTTCACTTTGAATTTTTCATCTTCTGCTTTGAATTTTTCATATTTTTCTAAAATTTCTGCAGTATCAATATATGCTGTTTTTAAACTTTCTGATTTTCCTTCATTTTTGTTACAAGCTAAAATGCTTAATGCAACGCCTAAAATTAAAATGGCTTTTTTCATTTGGTGTAAATAATTAATAATTTTTGTAAAAGTAATAATAAGTTATCAAGTTACAAATTTGTTGGTTTTTTATTTATTTTTCAATTATAAGAATTTCTTATATACTTTTTTAAAAATGATAGATTCAAGCTATTAAAAGCAACTCTCATAGATTAATTAGATTAAATCTTTCAAAAAAAGACAATAATTCTTATCAAAACCATTAAGAAAATGGCTAAAATCGCTTTAAAATGGTTTTTACTTGTTTTTTAACACATAAATATGCGATGAAAACTCTTTTTTAAAGAATCCTGATACATTTGAGATCAAACCGATAAAAAATCCAGAAATGAAATTCATTTTTCCTGATTTATATTTTTCTGACAAAAGTGACACATAAAAACTATCAAACCACATCGGTTTAATATCTTCAAGATTCATATTTTGTTTGTCGAATAATTTTTCGATAGCTGTTTTTGAGAAATGCCACAAATGTCTTGGCACATCATAAGCGGCCCAAAATTCTTTGTAATATTTTGCGTCATACGATTTGAAATTAGGAACAGCAATAATAATGGTTCCAGAAGGTTTCAACAAACGTTTCAATTCAGCAACTTGATGTTCAACATCTGGAACATGTTCTAAAACATGCCACATGGTAATCACATCAAAAGAGTTGCTTTCTAACTTTTCAATGGTGTCACCAAATTTAATTCCTTTCCCTAAAGCAATTCCTTTAGCTTTATCGTTTGGTTCAATTCCAAGAATATCCCAATTCTGATTTTTACATTCCAAAAGAAAATCTCCTGTTCCAGCTCCGATATCTAAAATTCTTCCTTTAACAGGTTGGTACGAATTAATTAATTTCACTTTGTCACGAATGGCTTTTCTTTTAATAAAATGATACATTTTTTCAAATAGCGTACGTTTTCCATCGGTGTGCGAAATATAATCTTCAAATTCGTAATACGAACCTAATTTATCTAAAGTAGGTTGGGGATGTGTTTTCAGAATTTGATATTCCTCATTTAACAACAATGAAAAAGATTCTCCAGAAACTGAAAAATCTTTAACGGTAATAAAACTTTTATCTTCTAAAAAATTCATTTATTTTATTTTTATGCGAAAGGCTTATTTTAATAGGGTTGACAGCGTTGTTTCACGTGAAACATATTCAGTTGGCAGTCGCAGTGTTCAGTCGCAGTTAGATAAAAAACTGAAAACTGAGACTGGAAACTGAGACTATCTACCCATGTATATTAATAACACTGAAATATCACTTGGCGAAACTCCACTTATGCGAGAAGCTTGCGCGATAGTTCTTGGTCGAATTTTTATTAATTTTTGTTTGGCTTCAATTGAAATGGATTGGATTTTATCGAAATTAAAATTATCCGGAATAATCATATCTTCTAAACGAGTTAGTTTATCTGCATTATTTTTTTCCTTTTCGATATAACCAGAATATTTCACTTGAATTTCGGCTTGCTCAACCACTTCTTGATCTAAATCATGTTCTTCGATATAAGCCGCTACTTTTTTAAACTTTCTAAAATCTTCCAAATCCAATTGTGGACGAGAGAACACTTTAAACATTTTATCAGGCTGACTCATTGGAGCCGAACCTTTAGCTTCTAAAATCGGATTTGCTTCTTCAGGTTTTAAACTTGTTTCTCTGAAGAAATTTACCATTGCTTCCGATTGAGAGAATTTTTGCTCCATACGAATCAAACGCTCTTCTTTAGCTAAACCAATTTCAAAAGCTTTTGGTGTTAATCTAAAATCAGCATTATCTTGACGAAGTAACGTTCTGTATTCAGCACGAGAAGTAAACATACGATAAGGCTCTTCTGTTCCTTTCGTAATTAAGTCGTCAATTAAAACTCCTATATAGGCTTCGTCTCTTTTTAAGATAAACGGCTCTCTATTCTGTACTTTTAATGCTGCATTAATTCCAGCCATCAGACCTTGAGAAGCTGCTTCTTCATAACCAGTCGTTCCATTAATTTGTCCTGCGAAATACAAACCTTCTACTAACTTAGTTTCTAAAGTGTGTTGCAATTGCGTAGGAGGGAAGTAATCGTATTCAATAGCATAACCTGGTCGGAAAAATTTCACATTCTCAAATCCAGCAACAGAACGTAAAGCCTTGAATTGAATATCTTCTGGCAACGAAGTTGAGAATCCATTAATGTAATATTCACATGTTGTCCAACCTTCTGGTTCAACAAAAAGCTGGTGGCGTTCTTTATCTGCAAAACGATTGATCTTATCTTCAATAGAAGGACAATATCTCGGACCTAAACTTTTTATTCTTCCGTTGAACATTGGACTTCTATCAAAACCATCACGTAAAATATCGTGCACTTCTAATGAAGTATACGACATCCAACAAAAACGTTGTGTTTTTAATGGAGCAGTCAGATTAGAATACGAAAACTTTTCTGGATGATCGTCACCAGGTTGCTCTACCATTTTAGAAAAATCCAAAGAACGACCATCCACACGAGGAGGTGTTCCCGTTTTCATTCTACCTGATTCGAAACCTAATTTTACTAAATCTTCTGTAATTCCAAAAGAAGCACTTTCACCTGCACGACCACCTCCGAATTGTTTATCTCCGATATGAATCAAGCCGTTCAAAAAAGTCCCGTTTGTCAACACAACTGACTTAGCTTTGATTTCCACTCCAAGTGAAGTTTTCACTCCAACAATCTTTCCATTCTCTGATAAAATTCCAGCCACCATTTCTTGGTAGAAATCCAAGTTCGGAGTATTCTCCAACATCGATCTCCATTCATCTGAAAAACGCATTCTGTCTGATTGTACTCTAGGAGACCACATAGCTGGTCCTTTTGATTTGTTCAACATCTTGAATTGGATTGCGGTCTTGTCTGAAACAATTCCCGAGTATCCACCCAAGGCATCAATCTCACGCACAATTTGTCCTTTTGCAATTCCGCCCATAGCAGGATTACACGACATCTGTGCAATGTTTTGAAGATTCATTGTCACCAAAAGCGTAGAACACCCCATGTTGGCAGCAGCAGCAGCAGCTTCACAACCGGCGTGACCAGCACCCACAACAATTACATCATATTGATTTAAAAACATCTTCTATAAATATTATGTTCCACGTGAAACATTTAAAAAAATTCTAGTTTATAAGCTTAATGTTCCACGTGAAACATTTTCATTTTTTCTTCTTCCTTTGAACGCATCAAAGCTTCGTCTTTAGGGGATTTATCTTTGTATCCACAGTAATGTAAAACTCCATGAGACAAGACGCGTTTTAATTCTTCATCGAAAGAAACATTAAAATCATTGGCATTATCTTGAACGCGCTCTATGGAAATAAAAATATCGCCTTGTACTAAATTTCCTACTGTGTAATCAAAGCTAATGATATCAGTTAATGTGTCATGATCTAGATACTCAACATTAATTTTATGCAAGTATTCATCATCACAAAAAATATAATTGATTTCTCCTTCATCAAATCCTTCTGATTCTATGATTCGAGAAATCCAATCTTCATATTGTGCTTCATTTTCGAGTTCGAAATCTGTTTCGTAATTAAAACTAATCATTGCCTTTAAAATAGTTTTGAACCTTCTGGTTAAAATTGGGTTGCAAAGGTAAGCTTTGTCTGTTTAATATTTCAACACTATTCAAATATTCTTTCAATTCCTTAGAAAGCGGAGTAGTGGTACCGTTATAGTTTTTGTCATTAGTTTTAGATTGACGTTTGGTATCTTCACCTTGTTGCTGAATTGCTTTCTCTAATTTCAAAAGTTCATGTTTTAAATTAAGCATCTTTTGTAAAGTTTCATTTTTAAAACCTTTATTGATAAGTTGCTTTTCTAATTCTTTCATCTGATTAAGAACATTCTGCCCCTGACCGGTCATGCCTTCTTTTTCCAATGCTTTTTGTAAAGCATCGCGCAATTGTCTTTGCTCTTTAAGAATCTCTAATACTTTTCCCGCATTACCTTCTGATCCGTTTTCTCCCTCTTGAGAACCTTCTCCAGATTCTCCTGTACCATCCTTGCCTTTTTGTTTTCCTTCGCCGGGTTTTTCACCAGGTTTTTCTCCTGGCTTCATGCCCTCTTTCATTTTTTCACCTAACCCATCTTGCTTTTTAATAATATCTGGTAATTGCATTCCAGAGCCTTGACCTTTTCCAGGTTTTGGTTTTCCTTGACCTTGACCTTGCATTTCCATGCTCATTTGACTTTGTACATTACTCAAGAAATCCGCCAAACGGTTAGCAGAAGTTAAAACATATTGTTGATGAGAGGCGCCTTTAGCAATATTATTATCAGCAAGTGTTTCTAAACTCTTGTCTAAATTGTAATGTATTTCTCCAACTTCTTTAAGAATTGTCTCAGTGATTTGAGGATTGCGCATTGAAACAGCAAACAAACTATCATCGACATGTTTGAATTGCAACTTCAAATCTTGTTGTCTTTTTAAAACTTTATTTAATTCTAAAGAACGTGTTTGCGTTGCATTAGTAGTTTTAATCAGTGATTCTTCATCAAATGAAAAAGCCAATAAATTATCAAGAATTTGACGAAGTAATTTTGCATCTTCAGCCATCTCTTTCATATCACCTGCAGACATAGAAGCGGACATTTTTTGACCCATTTCTTTCATCTTTTTGGATGCTGTTTTCTGCTTAGGTTTGGCTTTTTGCTGGTTTTGTTTTTGTAATTCGCTAGAAGCTTTTTCTAAATCCTTTTTAATATCTTCTTGTTCGTTCTTATCATTTGGAATATCCATAGGAGATTTTAAATCCTTATTTTCTTTATCTAATTCTTGCAATTCTTCTTGAATAGCATCAAACTCTTTATTTATTTCTTCCTGATTTTTTTCTGTGTTTTCCTTTGAATCTTCAGAAAGTTTATCTTGCTTTTCAGAAAGTTTATCTAATTTGTCAGCAATTTGCTCTGCTTTTTTCTCTACATAGAAACGCTTTGTCAACTCAACTAGCTGTTCTAAATTTTGCTTTTGATTTTTAGCATTTTGTTTCAATTTATCCGCTTTGTCAAAAAGTTCTTCTTTCTCTAACTTTTTAGAAAGCTCTTCCAATTCTTTTAACAACTTTTCGTTTTTCTCAGATTGTTTTTCGGCTTCTTCTAATCTTCGTAGTAATTCTTCTTTGTCCTTATCTTGCGATTTTGGATTGAATTCTTCCAAATTCTCGGTTAACTTTTTAGTAAATTCTTTCATCATTTCTTCTTGTTGTTTTTGACGATTGATGAAGTCTTCCACTTTCTTTTGATCTTTGAAATCTAATGTCGATTTCTCTTTATTCATTTTTTGGATTTTATCCAATTCTGAAATTTGCTTCTCTTGATTTTGAAGCGATTTTTCTAAACTGTTGATATTTTCATTCTGCTCTTGCAGTTGTTTGTCTTCTTTTTGCTCTTCAGTAAGTTCATAATGAAGAAAAACAGAAGATTTTGTGCTTTTATAATTGTTAACTACATCATTATCAAACACTTCAAAGTAATATTCGTAATTTACACCTTCCTCAATCGATAATCCATTAGGAAACGAATAAATAAATTGGTCAACCGCTTGTTTGTTAATCGCTAAATTCGCTTTTCGAACTGCATTTGGATTTCCTTTCGGATAAAAAACAACTTGTAATTTTGATAAACCATGATCATCGGCAACTTGACCAATCATCATTTTTGATTTTAACTTTAAGGAATCAGGCGCAATTTGAACCGAGATTGTTGGATATTGATCTTTAATGGTTGCGATTTGATACGACAATTTTTCAAACTCGTTGATATTTCTGTTTGAAGTAATTATTTCATAACTTAAATTATCGGTGATTCTTCTTGAAAGCAAAAAGTTGTTTTCTTTAATAGCGAAAACACTCACTTGATTGTTCGATTTGAAACTCACTTTATCCGTAGCCAAAGCGTTAATTCTCCAATTCACAACTGTTCCTTCAGGAACAACAGCATTTCCAGTTCCTTGTATAATTTCGGATTTCTTTCCTAAGTAAGAAGGATATTGCAATACCATTTCGAAATTGGCAATCGTTGGAACATCAACCACATTAATTTGATAATCTTTAGAATTTAATCCATTCGCTAAAAGCGAAAAAGTAACATCTTTTGATAATTTTGAAAACGTATATTCAAAAACGCCAGGTTCTGTGCTTTGTAGAAAATACTCTTCGTCACCAATTTGAATCGCAACATTTTCAGGCATTACTTTTCCTTGTGTTTTCACTTGAAGCACAAAATCAGAATTCTGTTGTGCGGTCAAAGATTTATTTAACACCACAAATTCAAATGGTGCTGGTGGAGCAAATTTCGTCTCATAATTCACCACACGAGTAAAACTTTTCGAAATAATTTCTGAATTTCCGGTAACGAAAAACAGTATCAATAATAAAATTGGAACAATTGCATAAGGCAAAAACTTTTTGTTCTTGGCAAAATTCACCGCATTTGAAAATGGAATCGGTTGTAACGAAGCTGCTTTCTGTTCGATAGAAGCTGCTAATAATTCAGATGATTGACTTTGATTCGCCAATTGTAGGAAGTTCAACAACTTGTCTTGAACTTCCGAAAAATGATTTCCGATGATTTCTGAAGCTTGTTCGTAATTGATTCCTTTTTGTAATTTGAATAATTTAAACAACGGAAAAGCGATGAATCGAATCAATAAAAAAGATTCTACTCCAATGAACAACCAGAACAAAATGGATCTTCCTGATGTGGATAACCATAAAAAGTATTCAATCAAACAGGTACAAATAAAATACAACAAGCCCACACCGATAAAAAGAATGACTCCTTTTATCAGTTCGTTGGTGTAAAATTTCTTGATAAACCCTTCGAGTTTATCGAAAATAATGCTTTTTGCTTCCAAAATTGTTGATATACTGTTTATAACCGATAAAAATACAACATCTTCCTAGAATTGTCAATAGGTTTTTAGTGAAACTTAACATTTGCAGCATCGGATTGTTAATAACATAATGATTTTCTAAAATCTAAATTCTAACTTCTAAATTGGAATCGTATCTTTGCACAAAATTTAATGAAATGTCAGTAAGAGTAAGATTTGCACCAAGTCCAACAGGACCTTTGCATATTGGTGGTGTTCGTACCGCTTTATTCAATTATTTATTTGCTAAAAAACATGGCGGTACTTTCTATTTACGAATTGAAGATACCGATCAAACGCGTTTTGTTCCTGGAGCAGAAGCTTATATTTTTGAAGCTTTAGAATGGTTAGGAATTGCGCCAGATGAAACTGTTGGTAAAAATGAAAAATTTGGACCTTATCGTCAAAGCGAACGCAAAGCGATGTATCAACAATATGCAGACCAATTGATTAATTCGGGTTGGGCGTATTATGCTTTTGATACGGCGGAAAGTTTAGATGCGATGCGAAAAGAAGCTGAAGCAAATGGAAAAACGTTTATTTACAATCATTCGGTAAGAGAACAATTGGATAACTCGTTGACGGTTTCACGTGAAAAAGTAGCGGAAAGAATTGCTGCTGGCGAGGAATATGTAGTAAGATTTAAAATTCATGATTCAAAAGAAGGAGCACATGGAACAATTTCGACAACTGATTTAATAAGAGGTCATGTCAGTTTTAAAAAGGAACTTTTAGACGATAAAGTATTATTTAAATCAGATGGTATGCCAACGTACCATTTAGCAAATATTGTAGATGACCATTTGATGGAAACAACTCACGTAATTCGTGGTGAGGAATGGCTATCTTCATTACCTTTACATTTAACAATGTATAGAGCTTTTGGTTGGAACGCACCAGAATTTGCACATTTACCATTGATTTTAAAACCAATAGGAAACGGAAAATTATCAAAACGTGATGGTGATAAAATGGGATTCCCAGTATTTCCTTTAGAATGGAAAACAGAAGAAGGAACTTCATCAGGATATAGAGAAAACGGATTTTTCCCTGAAGCGGTGATTAACTTTTTAGCTTTATTAGGTTGGAATGATGGAACCGAACAAGAGATTTTCTCATTAGAAGAATTGGTACAAAAATTTGATTTAAACCGAATTCACAAAGCAGGAGCAAAGTTTGACCCAGAGAAAAACAAATGGTTCAATCATCAGTATTTACAAAAGCAAAGTGATGCAAGCTTAGCAGAAAGCTTTAAAAAAATATTAGATAAAAAAGGAATCTCGACTTCACTTGATTTAAAAAAAGTGGTTTCTTTAATTAAAGAAAGAGCGCATTTCGTAAACGAGTTTTGGGATTTAGCTGATTATTTCTTTGATGCTCCAACATCATACGATGAAAAAGCAGCTAAAAACTGGAAAGAAGAAACGCCAGCTTTAATGCTACAAGTGATTTCAGAATTAAATAAAATTGAAGATTTTACTTCAGTTAATATCGAAACCTTATTAAAAGAATGGATGACGACGAACGAAATTGGAATGGGGAAAGTAATGCAACCGTTACGATTGAGTTTAGTAGGCGCACTAAAAGGCCCACATTTATTTGATATTATCGAAATGATTGGAAAAGAAGAAACGGTAAAAAGAATAGAAAAAGCAATTGCTAGTTTATAAAAGAAAAGCCCTGATAATTCAGGGCTTTTTTGTTAAAGATATATCGTAATCTGACCACTAATCAAACCAATATTTCCTTTCATTTTTTCACCAAGTAATTCTACTTTGTCGTTGTTTTTAAGGTTTCCAAAGAAATTGGTTAAACCATATTGGTAACCAATTCTAGCTCTTACGTTTTTAATTCCGCCATTGATACCTACGTAGAAATTGGCGTTAATTTTTGAAACATCTACAATATCTTTAGCTATTAAACCTGGCTGGTCTAGTAATAAATTGTTTTCATCATCTTTGTCAATAGTTAGCTTACCATTAATTTGTAAAACGGGACCAAATTCTAAATTCAAATGGTCTTCAATAGCTACATAACTAGGCACAATATAAATTTGAACTGCCGACATTTTGTACATTGTTTTACCTTGCAACAATCCGTTTTGAGATGGAATTGAGAAATTACTATCGGTAAAAAACATACCAAAACTCATTTGCCAATTGTTGTAATAGTTTCCTCTAACACTCAATCCGCCAATCCATCCAGCTTCTGGAGTCACAGAAAAATTATCGGTATATATACTCATTTGGGTTAAACCCGCCCCAATTCCTATTCGGTTACTGTCTTTATGTCCGCGTTGTGCTAGGGAAACACTTGAAATCATCACAAACAAAACAACTAATTTCTTCATTACTATAAATTTAGGCGCCAAAAGTAAACTTAATAATTTGTATTCTGTAACTTTTTACTTAAAAAAGCGTATAACTACAAATCTAAAAACTATAAATTATGGAGTTTATTATGTTTCCAATTTTATTTATTGGAGTAATTGTTCTTTTTTCTTCTTTCTTTACTGTAAAACAGCAAACATCGGTTGTTATTGAACGTTTTGGAAAGTTCATGAGTATTAGAAACTCGGGTTTACAGCTTAAAATCCCTATCATAGATAGAATTGCCGGAAGAGTAAATCTTAGAATTCAACAACTTGATGTTATTATCGAAACCAAAACAAAAGACAATGTGTTTGTAAAAATGAAAGTTTCGGTACAATTTAAAGTCATTCAAGAAAAAGTATATGAAGCTTTTTATAAATTAGAATATCCACATGATCAAATTACAGCCTATGTGTTCGACGTAGTGCGTGCCGAAGTTCCTAAATTAAAATTAGATGATGTTTTTGAGCGTAAAGATGATATTGCAATTGCGGTTAAACGTGAATTAAATGAAGCAATGATGGCGTATGGTTATGACATTATCAATACTTTAGTAACTGATATTGACCCAGATATTCAAGTAAAAAATGCAATGAATAGAATTAATGCTGCAGACCGAGAAAAAACAGCAGCAGAGTTTGAATCTGAAGCACAACGTATTAGAATTGTAGCAAAAGCAAAAGCAGAAGCAGAAAGCAAACGTTTACAAGGTCAAGGTATTGCAGATCAACGTAGAGAAATTGCTCGTGGACTGGTAGAAAGTGTTGAAGTATTAAATAATGTAGGAATTAATTCTCAAGAAGCTTCGGCATTGATTGTAGTTACACAACATTATGACACCTTACAAGCAATTGGTGCTGATACAAATAGTAATTTAATTTTATTACCAAATTCACCACAAGCTGGAAGTGATATGTTGAACAATATGGTAGCTAGTTTTACGGCAAGTAACCAAATAGGTGAAACCATGAAAAATCAACCAAAACGTTCTAAGAAAAAAGATGATCATACATCAACAGATTATAATCCATCAGATACTTCTAACGAAGTTTCTTAATTTGATTAAAACCTATTTTTAAAACCATCAATTTTAATTGGTGGTTTTTTATAACCAAATGTTATAATTTTATAAATTCAGTGATACTTTTATAAAAGTAATTACAAGAAGAGAAAATCAGAATAAAATTACCTCAATTTTTGGTAAAAATTAAAATAAAGCGATTTCAGCCGCTTTCACAACTAAAGATGTAAAAACGCATTGCCTAAAAAAAATATTTTCTTACAAATTAATTATGAAAGTCACTTTTTAAAGTTTTTAATTATTTAAAATTAAATTTTGATAGTTTTTACTAATAATAACAAAAAAAGATTAAAAATTAAAACTCCATTGATGTTATTTATTTTAACCAAATAGAAATAAAAAAACCTGCAAAGAAAATTTTGCAGGTTTAAATTATTTAAAAAATCTCGACTTCGCTAGATTTGGCAAAAAAATAGAAAATTTTATTGTTCAGAAATTTTTGCCCAAGTATCTCTTAAGCCAACTGTTTTGTTGAAAACTAATTTTTCAGCTGTTGAATCTCTATCTACACAAAAATAGCCTAAACGTTGAAATTGAAAATGATCTAATTCTTTTGAAGTAACTAAACTTGGTTCTACATAACCTGTAATTACTTTTAATGAATTTGGATTGATAAACTCTTTAAAATCAACTTCTTTGTCTTTATCTGGACTTTCATTAGTGAATAATCTGTCATACACACGAACTTCTGCTTCTTTTGCATGAGGAATCGAAACCCAATGAATTGTTCCTTTTACTTTTCTTTGACTCGCTTCGGTTCCACTTCCTGATTTAGAATCTACGTCGTAAGTAGCGTGAATTTCGGTAATATTTCCGTTTTCATCTTTTACAACTGACTCTCCTTTAATGATATAGGCATTTTTTAAACGAACTTCAGTTCCTAATGTCAAACGGAAAAATTTCTTATGTGCTTCTTCTTGAAAATCTTCTCTTTCGATATACAATTCTTTAGAAAATGGCACTTTTCTGTACGTCATTACCTCTTCTTCCGGATTATTTTCAGCTTCTAACCATTCTTCTTGACCTTCTGGATAATTCGTGATTACTAATTTTACAGGATCTAAAACCGCCATTACACGAGGTGCAACTTTGTTCAAATCTTCACGAACACAGAATTCTAAAAGCGAAACATCAATCAAATTATCACGTTTTGCAATCCCAATTGTGTTGGCAAAATTTACGATAGAGTTTGGTGTATAACCGCGTCTTCTCATACCAGAAATCGTTGACATTCTTGGATCATCCCAACCTGTAACATGCTTTTCTTCAACTAATTGCAATAATTTACGTTTCGAAACTACAGTATGCGATAAATTTCTACGCGCAAATTCTCTTTGCTTTGGACGCACTTTTGTTGGGTCATAAATTTGATTCAAAAACCAATCATATAATTCACGGTGAGGCAAGAATTCTAACGTACAAAATGAATGTGAAATTTGCTCTAAATAATCACTTTCACCATGAGCCCAGTCGTACATTGGATAAATACACCAATCGTTTCCGGTTCTGTGGTGATGTGCGTGCATGATACGATAAATAATAGGATCACGCATCAACATATTGTTGGCACCCATTGAAATTTTAGCACGTAAAACGTGAGTTCCTTTTTCAAATTCTCCGTTTTTCATTCGTGCAAATAAATCTAAATTCTCTTCGATAGAACGATTTCTGTAAGGAGAATCGGTTCCTGGTTGCGTTGGTGTACCTTTTTGTTGTGCCATTTCTTCCGAAGTTTGGCTATCTACATACGCTTTATTCTTTTTGATTAATTCCACTGCCCAATCATACAATTGTTGGAAATAATCTGAAGCATAACATTCTTTATCCCATTTAAAACCAAGCCATTCTACATCGCGCTTGATAGCATCAACGTATTCTTGCTCTTCTTTAGATGGATTCGTATCGTCGAAACGAAGGTTTACCGGCGCTTTATAATCGATTCCTAAACCGAAATTTAAGCAAATAGCACTAGCATGACCTACGTGTAAATACCCATTTGGCTCTGGTGGAAAACGAAAACGTAATTTATCTTTTGACAAACCATTTTTTAAATCTTCTTCAATGATTTGTTCTATAAAATTCAATGATTTTTCTTCTGTTGACATAGTATCAAAAATTTATGCAAAGATATATAAACTTTCATGGTTTAATACCTTAAAAATGGCTAAAAATTGGTAAATTTGGTATATAATAAAAGAAAAAATGGGAACAATTAAATTACAAAATATCCGAACATTCTCTTACCATGGTTGTTTGATTGAGGAAGGAAAAATTGGATCAGATTATAGTGTAGATTTGGAAATAAAAACAGATTTACGCAAATCGTCTCAAACCGACGAATTAGCCGATACCGTTGATTATGTATTATTAAACAAAATTGTAGTAGAAGAAATGGCAATTCGTTCTAAATTATTAGAGCATGTTGCCCAACGTATAATCACTAGATGCTTTTCTGAAATTCCAGCAGTTTCTAGAATAAAATTAGCGGTTTCTAAATTGAATCCTCCAATTGGTGGTGATGTAGAAGCTGTTACAATAGAAATGGAAGAGTTTAGAAATTAAAAAAGAGCTTTTAAAGCTCTTTTTTTTTTATTCTAATCTATACTTTCTTCCTTTATATAAATTGCTCGACGCTACAATATGAGCCAAAGCATCTTTTGCTAATTCTTTATCCAATGGAGTTGGAATTAATTCGGTATCACTTTTTACTTTAAATTGTAATGGCTTTGCATTTGGGTTCATAATAATGACATCATTTTCAACACGAAAAGCATATGTTTCATGAAACAACATTATTGTTCTTCCTTTTATTCCTTTTGGCAATTTTATTAAATTTCTACCAGGCATTGTTGAATTTGTGGTAATTCCTGATAATGCCAAAACGGTTGAAGGAATATCCATTTGGCTTGCTAAATTATCATAAGTTGTTCCTTTTTTTAACATTAGGAGCAATAATTAAGGCTGGAATATGAAACTTATTAATTGGAACTAAATTTTTTCCGTAAGTTCTAGTATTATGATCAGCGATTACAACAAAAATTGTGTTTTGAAAATAAGCTTCTTTTTTAGCTAATTCAAAGAATTTACCAATTGAAAAATCGGCATATTTCATGGCGTTATTTACAGTATTTTTAGGTTTTTCATACAATTCTATTCTTCCTTCTGGAAATTCAAAAGGCTCATGATTTGAAGTAGAAAACATCAAAGAAAAGAATGGTTTTTTACCCAAAGATTTAAAATAATCATTTGCTTTAACCGCTAAATCTTCATCGGAATAGCCCCAAGTTCCTTTCATGGCATATTTTTTTCCATCTTTATCGAAATCGGTTTCATCAATAATGTTTTTAAAACCATTTCCATTAAAAAAAGAAGCCATATTATCAAAATTTGCCATACCACCATATATAAAACTGGTATCATAATTTTGTTTTCCGAAAACTTCAGCTAATGTAAAAAACCCTTGTTGCGAACCACTTAATTTTACCACACTCTCAGAAGGATTCGGTAAAAAACCTGACGTTACTTGTTCAATTCCTCTTACGCTTCGTGTTCCGGTACAATATAAATTGGTGAATAATAAACCTTCTTTTGATAATTTATCCAATTCAGGTGTTAAGGGTAAACCATTTAAACAACCAACATATTCAGCTCCTAAACTTTCTTGTAAAAAAATAACAACATTATATTTTGGTTGTATAGTATCAGGTTTTACATGATGCAAAAAAGGTATTTCTGGATTGATAAATTCAGTTACATCCATGTATTTTTTTACACGAGTATAAGCTTCTAATTCATCCATTTTACCATATTTTTTAACATCACCTTCATTCTTAATTGAATATGCAGCAAATGCAACTGTATAAAGCGAATTTAATCCTAATGAGTTCGTCATTTGATCTGAACAAAATATGGCATTACTAGCGTTTATTGGACGTTTAGAGGTTAAACTTCCTCTAGCCCCAAAAAATAAAAAGAAAGCAACTACAGGAAATAAAAGTAACCTTGTTTTATATGCACTATCAAGCGGATAAAATATTTTTTTACCATGTTTAAAAGCAAAAAATAAAGCAACACAAAGTAAAATAGTAGTGATAATTAAAGAAGGTAAATAACTTTTAAATAATGTTCCAACAACTTCTTTAGGATAAATTAAATAATCTAAAAACAAGCGATTTGGACGTGTGTCGTATTGATTAATAAAATCTAATGTTGATAATTCCATCAAGAGAAATAAAAACAAGAAGAAAATAAAGTAAATATTGAAGAACTTTTTAAAGTATTTTAAAATCGAATCTGGAAGTAATGATAATAAAACAGTGGGTAAAAATGCGATGTAACTCATAAGAATTAAATCGAAGCGAAGACCAATTAAAAATAATTGTCCATAATTTTGATTCTCTACGACGCGTTCTTTAAAGACAAAAAACAAAAGAATTCTGCTAATAGTGGTTATACATAAACCGATTAAGAAAAAACTAAATATGGGTTTTAAGTAACGTAAATTCTTCATAATTAATCAACTATTTGTTTTGCACAAAATTAAACTTTAAAACTAAATATTTGTACTTAATAAATGCTTAATATTTTTGGAAAAGAGGAAATAAAATGTAAATTTGCAGTCCGTTCAAACAATGGCGTCGTGGCCGAGCGGCTAGGCAGCGGTCTGCAAAACCGTCTACCCCGGTTCGAATCCGGGCGATGCCTCTAAAACCTTCTAAGAAATTAGGAGGTTTTTTTATGGATAATTTTTAGAAAAAATTAATTAAAAAGAATTTTGAATCCGTTTCAAAACTTGTATGATTACTATTATAAGAAATTACTCAGAAAAGAAGTTTTTTTTATTTTTCACTACTTTAAATACTATAGGAGAAGTTTTAAAAGTTCCATTTAAACCTTCATGTTTCCAATGTATATTTGATATTATAACAACATCTTTTTTTCTTGTATTTTTTAATAATTCATATACTTCATCCGTAAATAAATTACCTTCAATCGTAATTCTTTTATTTCGTGGAAATATAATATCATAACCTTTAACTTCAAGATTTATAGGAAATAAAAAATCTTTGATTTTTGATTCAATTTTTACATTTTTTAAATCTTCAATAAAGAAAATCAAATTCCCATCATCTTTAATATCATTAATAGTAAAATAATGTGGTCCAAGTGGTAAAACCCTAAAAACATGTTCTTCAACAACTTTTGAACCATCGAAGTTTTCTATTTCAACAAATACTTTTGTTTCGTTACCAGAACCTGGACGAAGAACATAACTTCCATCTTCATTTTTTGAAACGCCATTACCAGAAATAACATATGATTTAGCGTTGTTAACAGCTATTGAAATAGGATTCGAAACACCACGATAAACCACGTTCATTTTATCTAAAGCAACTACGCTTTTTGCTGCTTGAATAGTGTCTTGAGCAAAAGAACTAAAAGTTACAAAAAATAGAAATATCAAAAAATTTCTCATTTATCTCGTTTCTTCGATTTTATCGACTACTTTTTCTTTAAACCCTGGGAAAATTCCTTGTAATAAAAAGAACACACCAAAGATGATTAATATAAAACTAATCACTCTTTTAATTTTATAAATATTTACAGGAGTAAGTCGGTGTTTTAATTGTTTTGCTAAAATAATTTTTACTACATCTATCGCTAAGTAAAAAAACAAAGTAGCTGTAAAAAAAGTAAAAACTCTAGATGGAATCATTTGTAATCTTGGTCCTTGAGTAATGATAACCATCATCCAAAAACCTAATATTCCGATGTTAATTACATTTAAGAAAAAACCTTTAAAAAATAATCCTAAATAGTTGTTTTTTGGAATATCGTCAATGTCTTTTTCTTCGTCAATTACAAATTTCTTCTTTAATTGGGTATATGAAATCAAACCATAAACCGACATAATTAATCCGCCAATAATATATAAATTAGGATTATCTTTAAACTGCGCTAAGATTTGATTAGAAGCAAAATAAGCAATTAAAATAAAAATAATATCACTAAAAATAATTCCACAATCTAAAGTAAAAGCGGCTTTAAATCCTTTGGTAATACTGGTTTCTAATAAAACGAAAAAACCAGGTCCAATAGAAATTGCGAGTAAAAAACCCCAAGGAATAGCAGCTAATATATCTTGTATTATCAAGTGTTCAGTGTTCAGTTATTAGTATTCAGTGCATTTAATAAAATACGAATTTACAAAAAAATCTGCCAACTAAAACTAATGATTGAATACAAACTTACTTCGCTTGTTCAATTGTTCCTCCAGCAATTTTCTTTTCGTTGATTTGTTTTGGTTTCCCATAAATAGTGATTTCTCCACCAGCTCTTGTTTTAGCATCCACTAAATCAGTAGCATATACATCAGCCATTCCACCAGCGTTTACAGTAACTACAGTTTGTTCTGTTTTGCAATCTTGACCGTCATATTTTCCACCTGAATTCGATAAAATATCTTGGTTTTTAACAGTTCCTTTTGTAGTTACAATACTTCCTTGCGAAACACGAACTTGTAATCTATCTGCTTGTAAATTAGTAAGTTTAATTTCAGAACCTTCTTTACAAATGATATCAAAATTTATTGCTGAAATTTCATCTTTTGAAGCAATTCTACTTCCTTCATTAGCTTCTACTGCATCAATTTTTTTATAATAAACCGTTGCTGAAACGTCATCTCCACTTAACATTTTAGTTAAAGGCATTCTGATTTTTAATTCACCACTTTTATTAATTACTTCTACTTCTTGAGAATTAGCTCCAGTCAAAATAATTTTATTTTCAGATGAAGCAACTAAATTGACATCAATTTTATCAAAAGCGGTTACTTTGGTAAAATCACCAACGTTTTTTTCGGTTTGTGCAAAAGCTATTGAACTAATTATTAGTAAACTATAAACTATTTTTTTCATTTTAATATTTTTAAATTCTTATAAAAAAATAATTACTCTCTCTTTCTTAAATAATGAAAATCCAATTGTTTTTTCACTAAATCGGCATTTTTTACTTTAACGTAAATTTCATCTCCTAATTGTAAAATATTTTTAGAAACTTCACCTACTAAAGCATATTGTTTGTCATCAAAGGTGTAATAATCATCTCTAATTTCACGAATTCTAACCATTCCTTCGCATTTATTTTCAATAATTTCCACATAAATTCCCCATTCGGTAACTCCAGAAATTACACCTAAAAACTCTTGATCTTTATGATCTTGCATGTATTTTACTTGCATGTATTTGACAGAATCTCTTTCTGCTTGAGCGGCTAAAGCTTCCATTTGTGAAGAATGTTCACATTTTTCTTCGTATTCTTCTTCACTAACACTTTTTCCGCCGTCTATATAATACTGTAACAAACGGTGTGCCATAACATCAGGATAACGACGAATTGGTGAAGTAAAATGACTGTAATAATCAAAAGCTAATCCGTAGTGACCAATATTTTCAGTTGAATAAGCAGCCTTACTCATGCTTCGAATCGTAAGCGTATCCACTAAATTTTGTTCTTTTTTACCAACAACTTCCGAAAGTAAATTATTCAAAGAACTCGAAATATCTTTTTTAGATCGGAAATTAATTGAATATCCAAATTTTGCAATCACGGTTTGAAGATTGATTAATTTATCTTCATTTGGTTCATCGTGAATTCTGTAAATGAAGGTTTTCTTTTGTTTCCCAATGAATTCTGCTACTTTTCTATTCGCTAATAACATGAATTCTTCAATCAAATGATTTGCATCTTTACTTTGTTTGAAATAAACTCCGATTGGTTCTGCATCTTCATTTAAATTGAATTTCACTTCTACTTTATCAAACGAAATTGCGCCGGCTGCCATTCTTTTTCTACGAAGAATTTTAGCTAATTCATCTATTTTTAAAGTAGCATCAACAATTGGTTTTGGAACGATATATTCGCTTCCAGTTAATGAAATTTCGGCTGGAATTACATCTGATTTAGTTTCGATGATACTTTGTGCTTCTTCATACGCAAAACGTTGATCAGAATACGTTACAGTTCTTCCAAACCAAGCATCTAAAACTTCTGCTTTATTATTCAGTTGAAAAACAGCTGAAAACGTATATTTTTCTTCATGTGGTCGAAGTGAACAAGCAAAGTTGGATAACACTTCTGGTAACATTGGAACCACTCTATCTACTAAATACACCGAAGTGGCTCTTTTATATGCTTCATCATCTAAAATAGTTCCTTCTTGAAGGTAATGAGAAACATCGGCAATATGAACTCCTATTTCGTAATTTCCATTTTCTAAAACCTGAAACGATAACGCATCATCAAAATCTTTTGCATCTTTCGGGTCAATCGTAAACGTTAAAACATCACGCATATCGCGACGCTTTTTAATTTCTTCTTCAGTAATTGAAGTATCTATTTTATTTGCATAAGCTTCTACTTCAATTGGAAAATCATACGGTAAACCATATTCAGCTAAAATCGCATGAATTTCGGTGTTATGCTCACCTGGTTTTCCTAATACTTTAATCACAGAACCAAAAGGAGAATCGGCTTTTTTAGGCCAATCTTCTAATGTTACTAAAACAACATCTCCGTGTTCTGCATCACCAATTTTATTTTTTGGAATGAAAATATCGGTGTACATTTTAGCATTGGTAGTAGTTACAAATGCAAAGTTTTTTTGAATATCGATAACTCCAACAAACTCTGTTTTTTTTCGTTCTAAAATTTCTAAAACTTCAGCTTCTGGCTTACGAGAACTTCTTCTGTTGTAGATATACGCTTTTACTTTATCACCGTCTAAAGCATGATTCAAATTAATAAACGGAATAAAAACATCATCTTCTAATTCATCACAAACAAAATAACCATTTTTTCTAGAAGTCATATCAATAATACCTTCATAATATTCTGATTTAGATATAATTTGATATTTTCCAATTTCCGTTTCGTGAATTTTATCTTGTGCTTTAAGTATTTTTAAATCTCTAATTATTTCGTTGCGACTTTTGGTATCACTTAACTCTAAAACAGCAGCTATTTGCTTGTAATTAAAAGATTTAGAAGGTTCTCTTGAAAGTATTTTAAATATTTGTGCAGTAAAATCTTTTGGTTTTTTACCTAATTTTTTTGGTTTCTTACTCATTGTATCATTTCTAATTAAAGTTGAAAGTTACGAAGAAGAAATTAGAAATCAGAATTCGTAAATTAGAATTAACCAAATTATAACAAAATTGAAAAAAAGAAGTTTTCAACATTTATTAAAAACAACAAAAAATATTTTTAATTAAATTTAAATTTATGATGGTTATTATAGCGTGTTAATATGTGGAATAAGTTTTTTTATAATAGTGTTGTTTAAAAGTTATTGATACTTATACAACGAAATTAACAATTAAATAATATTGTAAAGAATTGAAAATTAGTTTATATAAAATTTTAATAATCAACTTATCAACAGATGTTCATAGTTGATTTTATTATTATTTTGTAAATAACTTTTATAAGAGATTTGTGTTAATAACTACCTAAAAACTATTAATAAATTTTCAACAAAAAAAGATAACTAACCTTGATTTTTTAAATTCAATTTTTGATTACATATTTTTTCAATACAACCTAAAAAAAGTTCTAATTTTCTATCTAAAGTTGTTAACAAATATTGTTAATTTAAATTTATCTGATTATCAATGATTTACAAAAAAGAATTAACATATGATAAAAATCATAGTGGAAAGTTGAATACTTTGTTGATTTTTAATGAAATAGATTAAAATTTCATATTGTTTCGATAGTTTTTAAAATCTTCTTGTAAAAGTTTGAAATCTATTTTTCCTTTATTTTTTTTCAGGTGTTCCAAAATCATAAAACTGCGCTCTATTTTTAAGTTAGAACTTTTAAATTTATTAATAACATGAATAAGAGTTCGTTGCACACCAGGGGTTAGTTTGTGAAATAAATTACTTCCATCTGGATCACTAAATAAAACCTCTTCCATTTCTTCAGAAATTGGCATACCATATTTAGATTCATCTGGTTGAAGCTCTACTAAAACAGCATCACCAACATTTATTTTTATTTCTTTTAAAACCTCTTTGTTTAATAAGATATAATGGAAGTTTCCTTTTGGAGCCATTGCTCTACTTACAGTAATTGTATTATTCAAAGTACATTTTACACGTTTATCAATGGTTGTTTTTAATAATTCTTTATAAACATCTTCTGGAATTTCAATATATGGTCCGTGTCCTAAATTGTTTTCAGCAAAAGAGTCTATTTTTCCTTGAAATTTCATTTTATTTATTTTTATATACAAAGCTAATTTAATATAAAACAACAAATGATTACTTTTGTAAAATATAATTAACAACACAACACACATCATGAAAATTTCAATCGGTAATGACCACGCTGGTCCAGACTACAAAAAAGCTATAGTTCAATTTTTAGAAGAGAAAGGACACACTGTTTTTAACCACGGAACAGATACTTTTGATAGTGTAGATTATCCTGATTTTGGTCATCCAGTAGCGTATGATGTGGAATCAAAAAAAGCTGATTTAGGAATTGTAATTTGTGGCTCAGGAAACGGAATCGCTATGACAGTGAATAAACATCAAGACATTCGTGCGGCTTTATGTTGGACAAAAGAAATTGCTGCTTTAGCACGTCAACATAATGATGCAAATATTTTAAGCATTCCAGCGCGTTATACTTCTATTCAGCAAGCTATTGAAATGGTAGATACTTTTTTAAACACACCTTTTGAAGGAGGAAGACATGCTAATCGTGTAAAAAAAATAGCTTGTAAATAGTTTTAAATGAGTCACAACCACGTTCATATTCATAAACACGAAGTAAAAGCAGAAAATTTAGTTTATTCTATTTTATTGAATTTACTAATTACGGTTGCTCAAATAGTGGGCGGAATTATTTCAGGAAGTTTGGCATTAATTTCTGATGCATTACACAATTTTTCTGATGTGCTTTCGCTAGTTTTTAGTTTAGTGGCTCATAAATTATCACGTAGAAAAGCTTCAATAGACCAAACTTTTGGATTGAAAAGAGCCGAACTTATTGCGGCTTTTGTAAATGCTGCAACTTTAATCATTGTTGCTTTTATCCTTATATATGGTGCTGTTGAACTTTTTTTTCATCCTCATGAAATCAAATCAAATTTAGTAATTTGGTTAGCGTTATTAGGAATTGCTGTTAATGGTTTGTCAGTGATTTTATTAAAAAAAGATGCCAATCATAATTTGAATATGAAATCTGCTTACTTGCATTTATTAACCGATATGATGGCTTCAGTAGCGGTTTTAGTAGGTGGATTATTGATGAAATTTTATGGTTGGTTTTGGGTAGATAGTGTGATGACAATTTTAATTGCTGTTTACTTAATTGTGGTGGGTTATGATTTGATAAAAAAAGCAACAAAAATGTTAATGCTTTTTACACCAGAACATATTGATATTAAAGAAATTGTTAGAGAAGTTCATAAAGTTCCAGGAGCAGGAAAATTGCATCACATTCATGTTTGGCACTTAAACGAAGAAGAAATTCATTTAGAAGCCCATTTAGATTGTCCAGAAGATTTTACTTTAACTCAATTCGACGAAGTTTTACATCGTATAGAATTAGTTTTGTTTGAAAACTTTGGAATTAATCACATCACAATTCAGCCTGAATTTAAGAAAGAAGATCCAAAAGATTTTATCGTTCAAGATTAAAAAACAAGATTAATTCCATAGAATTCTTAAGATAAATCGCAAAACAATTAATTGAAGTATTCCAACTATAAAAAACTTTAGTAAAAAACTTCGTTTTGAAATTTTATGTCTAAAAAGTAACATCCCAATAATACCTCCCAATAAGCCTCCTAAAAAAATTAACCATAGTAAACGAATTTCAGAAATACGATTGCCATTTTTTTTAGCCATTTTTTTATCATAACCCCAAACAAAAAGAGTTATTAAATTTATCATCAATAAATAAAATAATATTGGTTCCATAGGTTTATAATTTTATTCAAAGATAGTATTTTAGCATTTCAATTTTTATTTATGATGACTAACATTCAATTCATTCAAAATCAAACCAACATTGCTCCAAAAAGCATTGAAGCTACTATAAAATTACTTTCAGAAGATTGTACAATTCCGTTTATTTCGCGTTACCGAAAAGACCAAACCGGAAATTTAGATGAGGTACAAATCGAAGCCATTTCAAAATTAAACAAGCAATTTGATGAAATCATCAAAAGAAAAGAAAGTATTTTAAAATCGATTGAAGAACAAAATGCGCTTTCTCCAGAATTGAAAGCTAAAATTGAAAACAGTTTCGATTTACAAGAATTGGAAGATTTCTATTTGCCTTATAAAAAGAAGAAAAAAACCAAAGCTGATGTCGCTCGTGAAAACGGATTAGAACCTTTGGCAAAAATCATCATGAGTCAAAAAAATGATGATATTGAATTTTTAGCTTCCAAATATTTGAATGCGAATGTAAAAAACGAAGACGAAGCGTTACAAGGTGCTCGAGATATTATTGCCGAATGGATTAACGAAAATATCTTTATTCGTAAAAATTTACGTCGCTTGTTTCAACGAAAAGCTGAAATCACAACCAAAGTTGTTAAAACCAAAAAAGACGACGAAGCCGCTCAAAAATTCTCTCAATATTTCGATTGGGCAGAACCGATTTCCAAAGCACCCTCACATCGTTTATTAGCTATGTTACGTGCTGAAGCGGAAGGTTTTGTGAAACTAAATGTCGCAATCGAAAAAGAAGAAGCGCTAGATTTCATCGAAGAAAACATCATCAAAAATAAAAATTCGGATGCAACTGAACATTTAGAATTGGCGATTAAAGACAGCTATAAACGTTTGTTAGAACCTGCAATTTCAAACGAAACCTTGCAAGAAGCAAAAGCAAAAGCCGATATTAAAGCGATTGATGTATTTTCCGAAAATTTACGTCAGTTGTTGTTGGCACCACCATTAGGTGAAAAAAGAATTTTAGCCATCGATCCAGGTTATAGAACAGGTTGTAAAGTAGTGTGTTTGGATGAAAAAGGCGATTTGTTAAATAACGAAACTATTTATCCACACGCGCCACAAAACGATACCGCTATGGCAATGAAAAAAATCCGTTCGATGGTGAATGCTTATAATATTGAAGCCATTTCTATTGGTAACGGAACAGCTTCTCGTGAAACCGAATTTTTCATCAAAAAAATCGCTTTTGACAAACCTGTTCAGGTTTTTGTAGTTTCGGAAGCGGGAGCATCTGTCTATTCTGCGAGTAAAATTGCTAGAGAAGAATTTGCTAATTATGATGTAACCGTTCGAGGTTCGGTTTCGATTGGGAGACGACTTTCTGACCCATTAGCAGAATTGGTAAAAATTGATCCAAAATCTATTGGTGTTGGACAATATCAACACGATGTAGACCAAACAAAATTGCAATCAGCATTAGATAGTACGGTAATGAGTTGTGTGAATTCTGTTGGGATTAACATTAATACTGCTAGTAAATCGTTGTTGAGTTATTTTTCAGGAATTGGTGAAAAAATGGCGGAAAATATCGTAGCATATCGTTCGGAAAACGGCCCTTTTGAAGATAGAAAGCAATTGAAAAAAGTACCGCGTTTAGGAGAAAAAGCGTATCAACAAGCGGCAGCTTTCATTAGAATTCGTGATGGGAAAAATCCGTTGGATAATTCTGCAGTGCATCCAGAAGCGTATCCAATTGTGGAAAAAATGGCTAAAGATTTGGGCATAAAAACCACTGAATTAATTGCTAATAAAGAAAAAATCGCTCAAATAAAACCCGAAAATTACATCACGGCTGAAATAGGAATTTTAACTTTAAAAGATATTTTAAAAGAGCTAGAAAAACCAGGATTAGACCCTAGAAAAGCTGCTAAAATTTTCGAATTCGACCCAAATGTTCGTTCCATTTCCAATTTAAGAACCGGAATGATTTTACCAGGAATTGTTAATAACATTACTGCTTTTGGATGTTTTGTAGATTTAGGAATCAAAGAAAGTGGTTTGGTTCACATTTCGCAACTAAAAGAAGGCTATGTTTCGGATGTAAACGAAGTGGTAAAAATGCACCAGCACGTGCAAGTAAAAGTAGTTGAGGTAGACGAAGCTAGAAAACGCATTCAGTTGACGATGATTTTATAAATAAAAAACCCAAATTACTTAATAATTTGGGTTTTGTTTTTTTTATCTACAAAAACTATTTCGTTTCTTCCTCTTTTTTAGAATTTGCAGGTTGGTCGTCTTTAGCGGCATTTTTAAATTCTTTGATACCACTACCTAATCCTTTCATTAATTCAGGAATTTTTTTACCTCCAAAAAGTAATAAAACAATAGCTAAAATGACTAATATTTCTGTAAGACCTAATTTTCCCATGATATGTAAAATTTATAACTTTTATTCATTTAATACGTTACAAAGATAATAAGAAATTAACAAACCATTATTTTTTAACTAATTATTATGTGTATTAAAGTAACAACACGTTGTATTTAGTATATTTGTGATACTAATTTGTTTTTAAAAATGCCTAACAAACGACTTAAACGACAACTACTTCTCAAAAAGTTATACAATAAAAGAAGATTAGTTATTCTTAATGAAGATACTTTTGAGGAAACCTTTTCATTAAAATTAAACTTGATGAATGTTTTTGTAGTTGGTTCTATTGGTGCTATTTTAATCATTTTTGTCACAACTTATATTATTGCATTTACACCACTTCGCGAATATATTCCTGGATATGCTTCTTCAAAATTAAAACAAGAAGCTTTGGAAATGGCAATTAAATCTGATTCTTTAGAAAAATCTGTTAAACTTAATAATGCCTATATTGCCTCAATAAAAAAAGTTTTAACAGGCGATTTAGAATATGCAAAATTGAATAAAGATTCAATAAAAGCATCCGATTTAGAAGGAATTAGCAATGAAAGTCTTTCTCCAACCGAACAAGAAATAGAGCTAAGAAATCAAGTAATTAAAGAAGATAAATTTAATGTATTTGAATCGGCCGAACCAAAAGTTAGTTTTGTTTTATTTCCTCCAGCTCAAGGTGCAATTTTGGAAAAATATAATCCAAAAAACAAACATTTTGCTATTACAATAGCTTTAACAAATAACACGCCAATAAAATCAATTGGAGCAGGAACAATTATTTTTTCAGATTGGACACCGAGTGCTGGTTATGTAGTAATCATTCGTCATAAAGATGATATTTTATCTGTATATAAAAACGCAGCTTCGGTTACAAAATCTCAAGGAAATGTAGTAAAATCTGGAGAAGTCGTCGCTTTAGCAGGAAGTTCAACACCACAAAAGCCAAATGCCACTTTACGATTCGAATTATGGAAAGATGGTTTCCCAATTGATCCAACTCAATTTATCAATTTCAATTAGCATGTCGTTAAAAGCTTTAGCAGCAAAAATTTTTGCCAAAAGAATTCATAAAATCACTCAAAAATGGGCTACAAATCCTATTGAAACCCAACAAAAAGTTTTTGAAAATTTAATCAAACAGGCTAATCAAACTCAGTTTGGAAAAGACCACGATTTCTGTATGATAAAATCTCATTCCGATTTTGTTCAAAAAGTTCCTGTTCGAGATTATGAAGGGTTAAAACATTATGTAGATAAAGTGGTGAAAGGCGAAGAAAATGTACTTTGGAAAGGAAAACCGTTATATTTTGCTAAAACTTCTGGAACGACTTCAGGTGCTAAATATATTCCGTTGACAAAAGAATCGATGCCGTTTCATATTCAAGCCGCTCGAAATGCTATTTTAAGTTATATACACGAAACTGGTAAAGCTGATTTCGTATCAGGTAAAATGATTTTCTTGCAAGGAAGTCCAATTTTAGAAGAAAAAAACGGAATCAAATTAGGGCGATTATCAGGAATTGTAGCGCATTTTGTTCCTAAATATTTGCAAAAAAACCGTATGCCAAGTTGGGAAACCAATTGCATCGAAGATTGGGAAACCAAAGTAAATACAATAGTTACCGAAACTATTAATGAAGACATGGCAGTAATTTCAGGCATTCCTTCTTGGGTACAAATGTATTTTGAGAAATTGGCAGCAAAAGCGAATAAACCGGTTGGCGAAATTTTCAAAAACTTTAATTTATTCATTTATGGTGGAGTGAATTATGAACCTTATCGTGCAAAATTTGAAAACCTAATTGGAAGAAAAGTTGATTCTATTGAATTATTTCCAGCCTCAGAAGGTTTTTTTGCATACCAAGATTCTCAGTCAGCAAAAGGAATGTTGCTATTATTGAATTCTGGAATTTTCTATGAATTCATAAAAGCAGACGAATTTTTCACCGAAAACCCAAAACGTTATACGATTGGTGAAGTAGCATTAGGCGTAAACTACGTTTTAATTATTTCCACAAATGCTGGACTTTGGGCTTACAATATTGGAGATACTATTCAGTTTACGAGTTTAAAACCGTATCGCGTAATCGTTTCGGGAAGAATTAAACATTACATTTCGGCTTTTGGTGAACACGTTATTGGAAAAGAAGTGGAATCGGCTTTAAAAGAAGCGATGGAAGGCACCAATGTTAGTGTAAACGAATTTACAGTTGCACCACAAATCAATCCTTCAGAAGGTTTACCTTATCACGAATGGTTCATCGAATTTGAAAATGAACCGAATAATTTAGACGATTTTGCTTTACGAATTGACAACGCTATGCGCAAACAAAATGTATATTATGACGATTTGATTGTGGGTAATGTTTTACGAACTTTAGTAATTTCAAAGGTTCAAAAAAATGGTTTCCAAGACTACATGAAATCCATAGGAAAATTAGGCGGACAAAATAAACTACCAAGGTTAAGTAACGATAGAAAAATTGCTCAGTTTTTTGAGATAAAATAATAAAGATGAAAGATAAAATACATATTTGGATTTTTTTAGCAGTTTAAAAATTTACATTTTCACAAATCCGTGGCGTGGTTAAAGATAGTCTTTCGGGAGAACCAATTCCGTTTGTGAATATTTGGGTGGAGAATGAAAATATAGCTACCACTTCTGAAATTGATGGCAGTTTTTTCTTAGAGACAAAACCAGAAAAAAACATTATTTTTTCAATTTTAGGATTTGAAAAAAAAATCATTAAAGCTTCTCAAGTGTCAAATGTGTTTTTAAAACCAGCAACTTTTGATTTGAAAGAAGTTGTCATTCTAAACAAAAAAGAAACCAAACAAATCGAAATAGGAAATATCAAAAACACAACCTTTCAAGCATTTGATAATGGACCAAAAGTGGAGGCAAAATTTTTTCCTTATGACAAATTATATAGTAAAACAAGATTCATAAAACAAGTCACTATTTTTACTGATAGTAGGATTGACAGCGCAACAATTAAATTACACTTTTACAAGGTTGATAAAGATGGAGCGCCAGGAGAAGAACTTCTTACTAAAGACTACATTGTTGCTTTAAAAAAAGGTGTTATCAAACACAAATTTAACTTAAGTCAATTTGATTTAGAATTTCCAAAAAATGGACTTTTTGTTGCCTATGAAAAGCTGTTAATTGAAAGTAATAAAACAGGCACAAAATATCAGCCTTATGTTTTATATAATTATGTGGAAAGAGATTTTTTTTATACTTTTTCAGGAGGAAAATGGAATAAACAAACAGCTGAGGAATCTACAAAGTTACAATTGAATGAACCGGCCATAAATCTAGTATTATCTAACTAAAATAAATATTGTACCTTTGCAGGTTAGAAAAACAAAATATTAATGAAAGACATTAAAAACATTTCGCGCTCAAGAGCGCAAGAGTCCTCAGCAGCTATTGAGCGACTGTACATTACCCTGAGACATTTATTTAACAGAGGTTTTTATAAACCAATGGGTGTTTCAGGAGAAACTTTAAGAGAAGCTTTATTAGCACTTCGACCAGAAATTTACGGCTCAATTGCTGAAGAAAAAGTAGAATTAAATGGATTGTTGTATGTAATTGAACGTTTACCAGTAGGTATTGAGCAATGTAGATACATCAATTTAACGTCAGATGAAGGCTATTCAAATTCGCATTTTAAAGCAATTGTTCCACCAAAAAGAAGAAGAAATTGCTACCGTATTGACGACGAGCAAATGAATATCGAAATCACACGTGGACGTTCTGATATTTATGATATTTTAACGCATTTGACCTTCATTTTCATAGAATCACATAAAATAAAAGACAGAGTTTTAATCGATGAAGAAGGAAGATTTACACGCGATTGGGAAAAACTTGAACAAGTAGTTTTACAAAATAAAAAGTTAACACTTGTTGATCGAGAAAAGGCAATATCCCATGCTTCAAATATTTTGGGAAGAACATTTGCCGAAGTAAAAGAAATTTATGAAGATTTTGGTACCGCAGAAACACCAGAGCGTTTTTTACACATCGTTTATTGGTTAGGAAAGTTAGCTATTGAAGAAATAGTTGATAACAATAAAAGAACCATTACTTTCAGCCCTATTTTAAGAGAGCGTTTAGGACATCATATTTATGGCGAAATTTGGGCAAACGACATTAAAGAAGTTTTGGTAAAAAACAATTTAATTGAAAGACCAATTCATATTATTAGTGCGAATATGCACAGTGTAATGAATTCTATTTTTGCAGAACCTGTTTTAGGGAAAAAATACAAAGATGCGCCTGATTTTCAAATATTTGAAGATTTAAGTAGTTCAAATAACAAAGAGTTACGCAAGAAAGTTGAAGATTTTGCGTTACAACAAGGAATGATTTCTTTACCAGATACATCTGGAACTAATATTGATGTCCAAATTTTTGATACAGCAAAAATTGATATTAAAAAATCAGCTTTTGCAAAGGCAAATTTAGGCGACAGTAAACCAGTGTTAATTGTAATGGATTATGCTTTTGGAGAACAAGCTTATGAAACAATAGATGAGTTATTGAAACCATATAAAATAAATAAGAATAAAATCTTTTTAAATGTAGAATCGGTTTCTATAATGGGTAAAGCTGGAATTTTAGAAGGAGGAAAAGGAGATATTATGATTCCAACTTCTCATGTAAATGAAGGAACAGCTGATAATTATCCTTTTGAAAATGAATTAACCGCAGACATGTTGAGAGGAAATGATATACCGGTTTTTGAAGGACCAATGATTACTGTTTTAGGAACATCACTTCAAAATAGAGATTTATTGAAATTTTTCCACGAATCTACATGGCAAGCGATAGGATTAGAAATGGAAGGAGCTTATTATCAAAAAGCAATTCAATCGGCTTCAAAAATTAGAAAAAGCATCAATCCTAATGTAAAAGTTAGATATGCTTATTATGCTTCTGATAATCCATTAGAAACTGGAAGCACATTGGCTTCAGGAGGTCTAGGAACCACAGGAGTAAAACCAACGTATTTAATTACGATTAAAATATTGGAACAAATTTTTAATGTAAAACAATAATAAATGAGTACAAATTCTCAAGACCAAGAAATTGATTTAGGACAAATTAGAATAGGAATCAAAAAATTTTTCAACGGAATAATTAATTCAATTTTTGACGTTATTTTCTTCTTTAAGAAGAAAATTGTAGTTATAGGAATTTTGTTTGTATTGGGTGTTGCATTAGCATTTATTATTGATTCTAAAACATACAATCACGAAGTTTCTGTAATTCCTAATTTTGGTAGTAATGAGTATTTGTATAAAAAAATAGAGCAAATTGACACTAAATTAAGGGAGCAAGACGAAACATTTTTTAAAAAAATTGGCGTAAAAAATTACAAAGATGTTATCAGTGTTGAAATTGAGGCGTTTCCAGCTATTTATAATTTTGTAAACAATAGAGATCAACAAAATAATTTTGAATTAATTAAATTAATGGCCGAAGATGGTAACATTGATAAAATTATGAAAGATGAAATAACAAGTAAAAACTATTCCCATCACAAAATTTCCATTCAAACAAAAGGCATGTATGAAAAAAGAGAATTTATTACTCCTCTATTAAATTATCTTAACTCTAACCCATATTTTGAAGCTCAACAAAAAATATATCAAAAAAATTTAGCTGATAAAATTGTTTTAAACGATTCTTTAATTAAACAAATAGATAATTTAATTGTATTATTATCGTCTAATAATTCATCTGGTACAATTTCGATATCTGAGAAAAATAGTATACCAGAATTAGTGGAGAAAAAAGATAAATTAATTTTAGAGAAACAATATTTGTTAACAAACGAAAATATTTTTGATAAAATTATAAAAGAGGAAAGAAGCATTATCAATATTAGAGATTATAAGCCATTATTGTTGAATAATAAAATATTATTCCCGTTGACTTTAGTTTTATTGTATTTTTTGTCCTACTTTTTATTCAATACCTATAAAAAACAAGAAGCAAGAATTAATAGTTAATGAAACATATTCTAATAACAGGCGGTGCCGGATTTATTGGAGCTAATTTTGTTCCCTACTTCATAGAAAATAATTCAGATTATCATGTGGTAAATTTGGATTTACTTACTTATGCTGGAAATTTAGAAAACGTTTCAGAAGTTGAAAATCATCCGAGATATACATTTGTTCAAGGCGATATTTGCGATAGAAATTTTGTAGAAGAACTATTTCAAAAATATCAATTTCATGATGTGATTCACTTCGCAGCAGAAAGCCATGTAGATAATTCTATTTCAG
The DNA here is from genome assembly GCA_033557465.1 of Ichthyophis bannanicus. Classification (NCBI taxonomy): domain Eukaryota; kingdom Metazoa; phylum Chordata; class Amphibia; order Gymnophiona; family Ichthyophiidae; genus Ichthyophis; species Ichthyophis bannanicus. The sequence goes on from CM066039.1 coordinate 340,219,675, forward strand.
GTCCAGAAGCGTTTATTAAAACTAATGTTTTAGGAACGTTTAATTTATTGGATACCGCAAGAAAACTTTGGATGTCGGCTCCAAATCAATACAATGCTGAATTTCAAAATTCGCGTTTTCATCATGTTTCTACCGATGAGGTTTATGGAACTTTAGGAGAAACAGGTTTGTTTGAAGAAACTACTCCGTATGCTCCAAATAGCCCATATTCTGCATCAAAGGCAGGTTCAGATATGATTGTGAGAAGTTATTTTCATACATATGGAATGAACGTTGTAACCACAAATTGCTCTAACAATTACGGACCAAAACAACACGATGAAAAGTTAATTCCAACGATTATTCGTAAAGCGATTTCTGGCGAAAATATTCCAATTTATGGCGATGGAAAAAATGTCCGCGATTGGTTATATGTTTTAGATCATTGCAAAGGAATTGAATTAGCGTTTAAAATCGGAAAAGCTGGAGAAACCTACAATATAGGAGGAAGAAACGAGCGCAATAATTTATATATAGTTGATACTGTTTGTTCAATTTTGAATGAATTGCAACCAAAATCAGAAGGAAAATATCAAGATCAAATTACATTTGTGAAAGATAGACCAGGTCATGATTTACGTTATGCTATTGATGCCACCAAAATTGAAACAGAATTAGGCTGGAAAGCTGATGAAAATTTCGAATCTGGAATCAAGAAAACAGTTCAATGGTATTTAACCAAGTTTAAAAGATAAAAAATAAAGGTTTTTTAAACTTTTTTACTTTTTACTTTTTACTTTTATCTTTAAAGAATGAAAGGAATTATATTAGCAGGAGGCTCAGGTACACGTTTACATCCGTTAACATTAGCAGTTAGTAAACAACTAATGCCTATTTATGATAAACCGATGATTTACTATCCATTATCAACCTTGATGTGGGCAGGAATTAGCGAAATTTTAATTATTTCAACACCACATGATTTACCTTTATTTCGTCAATTATTAGGTGATGGAAAAACGTTAGGTTGTAAATTCGAATATGCAGTTCAAGAACACCCAAATGGACTAGCTGAAGCATTTATCATTGGAAAAGAATTTATTGGAAACGATAAAGTTGCTTTAATTCTTGGAGATAATATTTTCTACGGAACAGGTTTAGCTGAACTATTGCAAGAAAACAGCAATCCGAATGGAGGAATTGTTTATGCTTATCATGTTCACGACCCAGAACGCTACGGTGTAGTAGAGTTTGATGGTGCTGGGAAAGTTTTATCTATTGAAGAAAAACCAACACATCCAAAATCAAATTTTGCCGTTCCAGGAATTTATTTTTATGATAATCAAGTAGTTGAAATAGCTGCAAACATTAAACCAAGTTCACGAGGAGAATTAGAAATCACCGATATTAACAAAGCTTATTTAGAACAAGGAAATTTAAAAGTTTCCATTTTAGATAGAGGAACCGCCTGGTTAGACACAGGAACATTTCAATCATTAATGCAAGCAGGACAGTTTGTACAAGTAATTGAAGAACGTCAAGGATTAAAAATTGGCGCCATCGAAGAAGCAGCATACAAAATGGGTTTTATCAATGCTGATCAATTAAAAAAATTAGCAGAACCATTATTAAAAAGCGGTTATGGAAAACATTTAATGAGTTTAGTGAGTTAAAATGAAATTCATAGAAACCAAACTTAAAGGATGTTTTATCCTTGAACCAAAAATAATAAAAGATGAACGCGGTTATTTCATGGAAAGCTTTAATGAAAAGACTTTTCAAGAAGGAATTGGTCAAAAGGTAACTTTTGTGCAAGACAATCAATCGTTTTCTACTAAAGGGGTTTTGAGAGGATTGCATTACCAATGTGGCGAACATGCGCAAGCCAAATTAGTTCGTGTTTTACAAGGCGAAGTTTTAGACGTTGCTGTTGATTTACGACCAAATTCTGAAACGTATGGTCAATATGAAGCCGTTTTGCTTTCAGCAGAAAATCAAAAACAGTTTTTTATTCCTAGAGGTTTTGCGCACGGATTTTTGGTGTTAAGCGAATCAGCAACTTTCTTTTATAAATGTGATAATTTTTATAACAAAGAAAGTGAAGGTGGTTTACTATTTAATGATGAAACCATTAACATTAATTGGAATTTTCCTATCCAAGATTTGATAATTTCCGATAAAGACAAAGTATTACCCAATTTACAAAACGCTAAAAAAGTATGGTAGTACTTGTAGCAGGAGCAAACGGACAATTAGGTCAAGCTATTCAATCTATTTCTGGGAAATATCCTGAAATAGATTTTGTGTTTTGTTCTTCTTCTGAATTAGATATTACAAATTTAGAAAACTGTCAGGCAGTTTTTTCAACTCATAAACCACATTTTTGTATCAATGCAGCCGCTTACACAGCAGTTGACAAATCCGAAAGCGAACCATCAAAAGCTTTTGATAGCAACGCAAACGGACCTGAAAACCTAGCAATTACTTGTAAAAAACACAATGCCATTTTAATTCATATTTCTACTGATTTTGTATTTGATGCTTATTTTTCAGAAGGAATTGCTTATTATGATAGAGAATATAGGTTGCCATTAAGAAGTAATTTAGGACTTACAGAGACCGATGTGCCTTTTCCAAGTGGTGTGTATGGTTTAACAAAATTGCAAGGAGAACAAGCGATTCAGGCGAATTGGGAAAAATATTTTATCATTAGGACTTCTTGGGTATATTCACAATTTGGAAACAATTTTATGAAAACTATGTTGCGATTGGCCTCAGAACGTGACAGCCTTTCTGTTGTTGCGGACCAAATAGGAACACCAACAAACGCTGTTGATTTAGCTGAAGTTTTGATAAAAATCATTCAATCACCGAACACCCATCAATCATCAAATTTTGGTATTTACAACTTCAGTAATGAAGGAAAATGTTCTTGGTATGATTTCGCGGCAGCAATATTTCATCAAAAAGGAATTAAAATCGATTTAAAACCAATTTCAACAGCGGCTTATCCAACAGCGGCAAAAAGACCTGCGTATAGTGTTTTGGATAAAACAAAAATTAAAAACACATTCGATATTGAAATCAGCGAATGGCAAACGAGTTTAGCAAAGTGTATTAATCAATTGTAAGTTCATGAAAAAAATAATTTTACTCTTTTGTTTTACTTTCTTTTTTTCCTTTTCGCAAGAAAAAACATCAACCTATTTTGATGTACAGCTTTTTAGAGGAAATGTCTATAAGCACACCAATGATATTGGTCATTTAATTACAGGTCATCCGGACGGATTTTTATTAAGCTATAATTGGAAAACCTTTGGGAAAAAAGAATGGCAACAAGTTTATAATTATCCTGATTATGGCGTTTCATATCATTATTTGGATTTTAAAAACCAATATTTAGGGGTTAATCATGCAATAGGAGTGCATTATAATTTTTATTTTTTCAAACGTCAATTGATGTTTCGAATTTCGCAAGGAATTGGGATGACATCTTCGCCTTATGATAAAGAAACTAACAATAAAAATAATGCTTTTGGGACTAAAATAATGGATAATAATTACTTTTTATTGCAATATAAAAAGGAAGATATCATTGATAAAATAGGTTTACAAGCCGGTTTTATGCTGACCCATTTTTCTAACGGAAGATTCAAAGCTCCAAACAGCGGAATTAACACCATTGCTTTTAACGTAGGATTAAATTATAATTTAGATGAAAAACAAGAAATCATAGTTGATTCGTTACCTCCATCAGAGACGTATAAAGAAAAAATAAAATATAATTTTGCTTTTAGAACTGGAATTTCTGAAGGACCAGTGCCACATTTAGGCCAGCGTCAATTTTATCATATTGGATTGTATGCCGATAAACGAATAGGTAGAAAAAGCGCGTTACAATTAGGAACAGATGTTTTTTTCTCACGCTATTTACAAGATTATATCAAATTTGTTTCGGTAGCTTTTCCAGAAGGTCATGAATCATATACTGACCCAGACACCGATTATAAACGAATTGGATTATTTGTTGGTCACGAATTATTTATCAATAAATTATCAATTGAAACACAAGTAGGCTATTATGTTTATAAACCTTTTGATTATGAAATTGACATTTATCAAAGAGTTGGAATAAAATATTATCTTTATAAAAAAATATTCACAGGAGTTGGACTAAAAACGCATGGCGGAAGAGCAGAAGCCATTGAAGCGACAGTTGGTGTGCGATTATAATATGAAAAAAATTATTTTACATATAGTTACTTTTTGTTGCTTGTTTTTAGTTACAAGCTGTGGTATTTCTGAAGATTGTTTCAAAGGAAATGGCACTCAAATTACACAAACATTTTCGTTAGAAAATTTTACAAAAATAAAAGTGTATGATGGTGTGGGTTTGGTTGTAAAAGAAGGGCCAGGTTATGAAGTTAAAGTAAAAACATCTGATAACATTATTGACAACCTAGATGTGAAGTTGGAAGGAAATACATTAGTGGTTAAAGATAATTCTTCTTGTAATATTGCTCGTGATTATGGGCAAACTATGGTTTATGTAACTATTCCAGATGGAACAATTTTACCTTTAATTCAAGAACTTGAATTGCACTGTAAAACGGAACAAAAAATACAGTCAGAAGGTGTTTTACATTCACCAATTATTCGTTTGTTTTCAATTGATGTTTCTGATGGAGCTGGTACTGGGGATTTTTACATAGCGGTTGATAATGGACAACTAGTAGTAGAAAACAATAATGTTTCAAATTTTTATATTACAGGACATTGTAATGAAATGTTATTGAATTTTTATTTTGGAAACGGTCGTTTTTATGGAGAACAACTGCATACAGAAATAATAAAGATATATCAAAGAGGTTCAAATGACATGTTTGTATATCCGATTCAAAAAATAGAAGGAACTATTTTTGCCACAGGAAATGTTGTTTTAAAAAACGTGCCTCCTATTGTTGATGTAGATGAGGTTTATACGGGACGAGTAATATATTAGAAAATGAAAATAATAGTAACTGGCGGTGCTGGTTTTGTAGGTTCAACTTTATGCCTACAATTAAAGGCAAAGTATCCAAATTATGAAATTGTTGCTTTTGATAATCTTAAGCGAAGAGGCTCAGAATTAAATCTTATTGATTTTCAAAAGAATGCAATTGCCTTTATACACGGAGATATTAGAAATAATGAAGATTTACAATCTTTAGGTAGTTTTGATGTACTAATTGAAGCGTCTGCGGAACCTTCAGTAACAGCAGGTTTAGATTCTGACCCAACGTATGTCATAAACAATAACTTATATGGTTCTATAAATTGTTTTAATGCTTGTGTAAAGAACAAAGCGAAGTTAATTTTTCTATCAACCAGTAGAGTTTACCCAATAGATACAATTGAAAATGCTTTATATAAAGAAGAGCAAACAAAGTTTTTATTTACAGATAATCAAAACATTAATGGAATTTCTTCAAAAGGGATTTCAGAGGAGTTATCTTTAGAAGGAGCACGTTCTTTTTACGGAACAACTAAATTAAGTTCGGAATTATTTATTCATGAATATGCAGCATTTTATGGTTTAAAAGCCGCTGTTACTCGTTTTGGAGTTATTGCTGGTCCAAGACAAATGGGAAAAACCGACCAAGGAGTTGTAACCTTATGGATGGCAAAACATTATTGGAATCAATCATTAAAATACATAGGTTATGGTGGCAAAGGAAAACAAGTAAGAGACTTGCTGCATGTTGTCGATTTGGTAGAATTAATAGATTATCAAAGTCACAATATTGAGAAATTTGTTGGTAAAGTATACAATGTTGGTGGAGGTTTAAAAAACAGTGCTTCGTTACAAGAAATGACCACAATTTGTGAAAAAATTTCAGGAAACAAGATTCAAATCGACGAAGTTTCAGAAACCAGAACAGCCGATTTAAGAATTTATATTACCGACAATTCTAAAATAGAAAATGAAATAGGTTGGCAACCAAAAAAATCGGTTGAAGATATTTTTAAAGATATTTATATTTGGATTAAAGAAAATGAGAAAAGTTTAGAAAACATTTTAAAATAATATGAGGAATAATATTCTATATTTTTTATTAAGCTTAATTGCATCGTATTTAATTTTTCCATCCAACCTATACAATTTTTTGTATCCACTTCAAGAGAGTGAAAATCACGTTTGGATGTCTCTTGACCCTTCGTGGCAATTGACTTTAAATTACGCGTATTTAAACAATATGGAGTGGGGTAAAGACTTTGTTTTTACTTTCGGACCTTTAGGTTTTTTAAGTACTAAGTTTTTGTGGGGTGTAAACAAATATTTGGTGTTATTTTTTGATGTTTTTCTAATATTTAACCTTTTTCTAATTTTTAAAAAAACGATTCAGAATTCAGAAAAAAAGATTCTAACCATTGTTTTAATTCTAATAACATCAATTATTTTACCTAATTACTTAGGTTCGTCTGTAGCATTGATTTTATTAATTATTTTGTTGTTTTGGATACATTTAAGCTTTGATAAACCAACAATATTTAATTATTTTATGCAAATAGTTTTATTAACTCTTTTGTTTTACATTAAAGTTAATACTGGTATTGTTGCTATTTTTTTCTATTTAACGGGTGTTTCTTATAATTTTATTTCCAAACAAATAGATTTAAAAAAATTCATTCTTTGCCTCCTTGTTCCTTTTATTGGAATAATTTATTTAGCTTATTTACTTAATGTAAACTTGATTAATTATTTCATTAATTCATTAGAATTGATAAGTGGTTATAATCAAGTGATGTATTTAGATGTAAAAGAAAATCAAATTTTCTATTTTTTCACCTTGCCATTTCTAATCTATTTGTTACTCTTAATGTTTTTAGAACTTAAAGAAAATTATAAAACTAAGAAACAACTTTTGAGAGTTTTATTAATTTTCATGAATTATGGTGCTATTTGGTATATTTATTCAAGCAATCCTTTGTAAGAGGTGATTTTTCTCACATCAAAGAATTTTTCATTTCATCTACCCTTTTTGCTATTGTTATTCTATTCTTTTACTTAAATAAGTATTTTAAAATTTCGGTTTTATTCACAGCTGTAATTTTTTTAGTTAACATTTATGTCCTTAACGAAAATCTATCAAGCATGAATTATTTTGATAAGATTAACAAAGCAAATTATGTAACTTCTTTTTTAGATTACAGTAAAACAGAGAGTATTAAAATAATCCCTAATGATAATTCATTCCCTCCACATATTTTATCAAAAATAGGTACTTCAACAGTTGATTCTTATCCTTGGAATAGTTATTCATTATTAGAAAATAAATTAAATTTTATTCCAAGACCAGTATTCCAATCATATACAACTTACACAAAAGAATTACAAGACTTAAATTTTGATTTCTATAATTCTGATAAGTCACCAGAATATGTTATATATGATATTGCAGCAATTGATGAAAGATATTCGCTTTTTGATGATTCTAGATTGAATTTAATTTTGTTAAAAAAATATGAAGTTGAAGACGAGTTTGATTATAAAAATAGAAAATTATTGTTACTCAAAAGAAAATCAAAAAAGACTTCAGTTGAATTTGTTCAAACCAAAGAATATGCAATAATTTTAGGAGATCCATTTATTCCCAAAAAAGATACGTATTACGAGTTGCAATGTTATCCAAATATTTCAGGAAAAGCTTACACCTTTTTATTGCATGCACCAGAAATCAAATTAATCATTAAAACGATAGACGGTTCAACTCAAACCTACAGAACTTCAAAAGATTTATTAGAATCGGGCTTTTTCTCAAATTATTTTATCTCTGAAACTAAAGATTTTAAAAGACTGCTTACAGAGCAAAAGGCAGACAGAGAAATAAAGTATTACAAAATTGAAGCAAACAAAAGGTTTTTTAAAGATAAAATTAGAGTTAAAGAATTTCAAATAAAAGTATTAGGTAATGAATAAAAATAACATTTTTAAATCTTTATTTTCGAATCTTGATTTAATTTTAGCATTTTCGGTTGTTGTTTATTTTTTCGTCATTTTTTTTAAGCATACAGTTAATATTCCAATTAATGACGATTATGATGTAATCAATAATTTTAATGATATAATCAATCAGAGTTCAGCGGTTGAAAAAGTAAAATTGTTTTTTTTACAACATAACGAGCATAGAATCTTATATGATAAACTGTGGTTTTATGTTGTTTATTGGTTTAATCCTGAGGGATTAGATTTCAATATATTATCATTTATTGGTACTTTATCTCTAGTTGGAATAGTAGCTTTTTATTTCTTCAAATTAAGAAAGCAATATTCAGATTATATACTATTATTTCCAGTTTCAGTTTTCATAATAAATTTAGCATTATGGGAAAATATTACTTTTTCAATGGCCGGTCTTTCAAACTTCACTTTTTTGTTATTTGCAATTCTAAGTATCCATTTTATTACACAAGAGAATTTAAATAATAAGAAAATGAGTTTTTCATTGTTGTTCTTCTTTTTTTCAATAATGTCTCAAGGTGGAGGTGTTTTCGTTTTTCCTGTGGGATTAATGGTTCTTTTTTTAAGAAAAAACAAAATAGATTTTTTAAAGTATTTTATTTCAGGCACATTAATTATTTTTATTTATTTTCTTGATTATCAAAAGCATCCATCTCCAAGTTTATCTCAGGTTTTTGCTAATTTGTTCGAACATTTTAAGTTTTTCATTGCTTTTTTAGGAAGTGCAATTTCAAATTATCATTTTTTTCCAGATAATATTGATGAGGCATTTTTTAGAAGTAGTATTCTAGGCTTCTTATTTTTTGTTTTTTATATCTATTTATTGGTTTCAAGATATTTCAAGAAGAATTTATTCAATTTCTCAATTTTTACTTTGGTAATAATAATTTCATTTGTAACAGCGATAACAAGATTAAACCAAGGGATTCACACAGCAGTATCTTCACGATATAGATTATTGAGTGTATTATTTTTAGTTTCTTTATTCATATTTTTAATCGAATTTGCAAAAAGAAAAAAGTTAAATGTTAAACTTGTCAATTCAGTGGTTTTTCTCTTGTCGTTAACCTATTTGTTTTTGTTTAATTTCAATTATCAAAATAAATCGTTGATGCATCATAGGCAAGCTAGTTTATCTTTAGGAATGTTGTATTATTTTTCCGGAGACAATTCTCAAATAAATAGTTTAAATAAAAACCTTAGCGAGAAAGTATTGAAAGAGTCTAAAGATTTCGAAACATTTGTAATAAGTGAAGAAAAAATAAATAAATATTATAGCTTTGCAGATAAAGAAGAATTTGATTTCAATTTTCCAGACAACAGTTCAATAACGATAAGTTCTAATATTGAAAAAATAAAACAATTAAAAGACAGTTATTACATAGAGGGGTTTGCTTTTTTAGACAATTCTAGTGATACAGAATATCAAGAAGTTTACATGGTTTTATACAATAATTCAAGTTCAAAAGTATTCAAAACCACTCCTGAGTTAAAACCAGGATTATCGAATTATTTTAAAAGAAAAAATTTAGACAACGGTGGGTTTAGAGTAAGAATAAAAAATGAAGATATCGTTCAAGGAACCAATCAAATTGGACTTATTGTTGTAAATGGTAATCAAAAAAAACTTATTAAAACAGATAAAAATATTTTAAAATAAAAACTATGAAAATTTGTATAATTACTGGTTCTTCAGGCTTAATAGGAAGTGAATCTGTAGCTTTTTTTGCTGAAAAGTTTGATAAAGTTGTTGGTATAGACAATAACATGAGAGCCCGTTTTTTTGGAGAGGACGCATCAACCGAATGGAATACCAGTAGATTGATAGATACAATACCAAATTTCGAACATCATGCGGCAGATATCAGAAACATTGATGAGTTAGATCAGATTTTTTCCAAGTACGGCGAAGACATTAAGCTAATTGTTCATACCGCTGCACAACCTAGTCATGATTGGGCAGCTAGAGAACCAATTACTGATTTTACAGTAAATGCAAATGGAACATTAAATTTACTTGAGATGACCAGAAAGCATTGCGATAAAGCAGTGTTTATTTTTACATCAACTAATAAAGTGTATGGAGATACACCAAATTATTTGCCACTTTTAGAACTTGAGAAAAGATGGGAGATAGATGAAAATCATCATTATTTTAAAGAAGGAATTGATGAGAACATGAGTATTGATCACACAAAACATTCATTATTTGGAGCGTCTAAAGTAGCTGCTGATGTGTTGGTTCAAGAGTATGGTAAATATTTTGGAATGAACACAGGAGTTTTCAGAGGTGGTTGTTTAACTGGACCTAATCACTCTGGAACCCAACTTCATGGTTTTTTATCTTATTTAATGAAATGCGCTATTACTGGTGATAAATATACAGTATTTGGATATAAAGGGAAACAAGTTCGAGACAACATTCACAGTTGGGATTTGGTAAATATGTTCTGGCATTTTTATCAAAATCCAAGACAAGGAGAGGTTTACAATGCAGGTGGTGGCAGACATTCTAATTGTTCAATGGCAGAAGCAATTGAAATGTGTGAGCAAATTACCGGAAAACCAATGAACTATGAATATTCTGAAACAAATAGAATTGGTGATCATATTTGGTGGATTAGCGATGTATCAAAGTTTAAAGCGCACTATCCAGAATGGGATTGGAAATATAATATTCATGATATTCTAACTCAGATTTTTGAAAATATGTCTAAACGAACAAATTAATAATGAAACTGAGCATAGTTATGCCTGCCTACAACGAAGAGGAGTCAATTACAGAAACAGTTGACCAAATTGAGGAGGCTTTTTCTAAAGTTAATATTGACCACGAAATTTTTATAGTTAACGATAATTCTAAAGATAACACTCTAGAAGTTTTAAAAACGTTATCTGAAAAATATCCTAACTTGAAATATGAAACTAATTTGGGACCTAATGGATTTGGTTATGCAGTTCGTTTTGGGTTAGAGCGATTTTCAGGTGATTGTGTAGCAGTTATGATGGCTGATTTGTCTGACTCACCATACGATTTAATTCGTTATTACACTACAATGGTTGAAGGAAATTACGATTGTGTTTTTGGAAGTCGTTTTATGAAAGGAGGAAAAGTAATTGATTATCCTGTTGTTAAAAAAATAGTTAATCGTATTGCCAATATGATAATAAGATTAGTTATGGGTATTAAATACAACGACACTACAAACGCGTTTAAATTATATAAAAGGGAGGTAATAGAAGGCGTTAAGCCTATTTTATCTCCACATTTTAATTTAACCATCGAATTACCTTTAAAGGCAATCATTAGAGGTTATTCTTACACTGTGGTTCCTAATTCATGGACCAATAGAAAGTATGGTGTTTCCAAGTTAAAAATTAAAGAAATGGGAAGTCGTTATTTCTTTATTTTGGTTTATTGTTTTGTAGAAAAATATTTTTCTAGAGGTGATTTTAAAAGAAAATAAATTTAAGTATATATTTGCATCAAAATTAAAAGATAGATAAGATGAAAAAATTAGTTTTATTATTAGTTTCAATACTTTCCTTTACAGTTTTTAGTTGTAAAAAAGAGAGCACTGCATCAGAAGGAAAAGAAAATGCACAACAAGAAGAATTCGATGAATCATTCAATGTTGTTTTAGATGTAATTATTAAAAAAGATGATGATATTGCTTTGTTTTATACAACAGATGGGAGTGTTGATTTTTCAAAGATTCCACCTATTTGGCAAGGAGTTAAAGGAAGCGAATCTGTTCAACAAATCGTATACAAACTACCTGTAGATGTTAAACCAACACAATTTAGATTTGACTTAGGAAGAAATCCAGAACAGGGTGACATCTTCCTTAAAAAGGTTACTTTTAAATATATTGGTAAATCTAGAGAAATTGGTTGTCCTGAATTAGTAGATTTTTTCAGAGCTAATGATACTTATTGTACATTTGATCACCTAACAGGGTTAGTTAAGGCTAAAGAGTCTACAAATGGAGAAAGAAATTTTCCTTCAATATATCCTCATGAAGCAAAGTTAATGTCTGAAATTGATAAATTATATTAATTTATAAATGATTTTAAGAAAAGTTTTTTGGATTTCTTTTTTGGCTTTATCTTTTTCATGTAAGAATGAGAAAGATATTGAAAGTCTTGAGGTTGTGCGACCACAGTTAGTTGAAAAAAGTTTTAAAGTAACATTAAGTTTAGTTTTAAAGCAAACAGACGACTTGAGTTTGTATTACACAACAGATAACACAACCGACTTTAAAATTGATCCAATATGGGTGAATGTGAAAGGAAGTGAGAACTCACAAGAAGTAAGTTTTGTAATTGAAAATGATAAAACGCCTACTCAACTTAGATTAGATTTTGGAATGAATCCTAAACAAGAAGACATTGTTTTTGAGAGTATTTCACTAGAATATAATGGAAAAAAAAACGAAATCAAAGGTGCTAATTTAGGTTTAATATTTAGAGCAGATGAAACTAAATGTACCTTTGATAATGGTTCTGGGGTAATAAAAGCTTTAGTTAAGGATGGAGTAAGACAAAATCCTTCACTTTACCCTCATGAAAAAATATTAATTGAGGAAATTGAAAAAATCACCAAGTAAAACAATAAATTATAAGCCATAGATTTTAATCCGTGGCTTTTTTGTTTTTTATCATTACATTTGGGGAACTAATTATTTAGTTAAATTTTAATGTTTATTAACAAATTTTTTAATAACATAAGTGGTCATCTAATCAGTAAATTTGGAATTTACGGGATTGGTCAGGCAGTTAATCTTATCAGTCCGCTTTTGGTTTTACCTTACATAATTTCAATTTGTGGTGAAGAAGGACTTGGTAAATCAGGTGTTGGTTTTTCCTTAGCTTTAATCGCCATTGTACTTGTAGATTATGGTTCTTACATAAATGGAACTAAGTATGTTTCTATAAATACTACACACAAAGTGGTTTTAGAAGAAATTTTTTTAAAAGTTTATCTATCAAAATCAATTTTACTAATACTTGTTCTATTTTTTTTATCCCTATTTTGTCTAATAATTCCCTTTTTTAGACGGGATTTTATCCAATTTTTATTGAGTTTTTCAATTATAGTTGGGCAGTTTGTAAATCCTACATGGTTCCTGCAAGGTATTCAAAATTTTAAGTGGATTTCAATTATAAACGTACTTTCTAAGGTGTTTTACTTGCTTTTAATTTTTATTTTTATCAAGCAACCACAAGATTATATTTATATAAACTTATTTTATGGTTTAGGGCTGATTTTTTCTAGTTTGATTGCGTTTTTTTGGATAAGAAAAAAATTCTCCTTCAACTTATCTAATTTTTCAATAGTAAAGGCAAAAGATTTGATTAAGTCAGAATTTAGTTTGACAATTTCACAATTGTTCTTTTCATTTTATCAGTATTCGCCAATCATAATAGTGGGGTTACTTGGAGGAAATCAAATGGCAGGCCAATTTAAAATTATAGATCAAATTGTAATGCTTTTTAGAACCTACTTTCAAGTTTTCTTTAATTTTATTTATCCAGATGTTTGTCTAAGAATTTTTAATAACGCTAAAGAAGGTGTTTCAAATTGGTTTCTAAAAAATATTCTTAATTATGTTTTAATTCTTTTTATTATAATTCTTTTTTATTGGAAGTCAACCGATATATTAATGTTTTTTAATATTGAAAATAACAGTTTTAAAGCAATTCAAATAAATTTTGAAATAGCATTACTTATTCCTGTTTTCATGGGAATTTCTTTTGCTTTAAAGCAATTGGTTTTTGCATTTAGTAAAAACAATGTTTATATATTCATTACAATAATTACAACTTTTTTAAGTTTACTTCTAGTTGGGCTTTTAACATCTACTTTTGGGCTATTAGGTGCTTTTCTTACCATAATATTTACAGAAATAATTGTCGTAATCCTTTATCTAATAGTTTTAAAAGATGTTTTCTTTTTAAAAATAGAATCTAATGTTGAAATTTAATATTCGTGAAATAAATATCTATCAACTATTATTTGCAATCTGCATTTTAATACCATTCATAAATAATTATGAATTAACTTTTGCTGTTTGGTTTTTTTCATTTTTAATTACAATAGTTAAGAGATATTCGTTTGAGATAATAAATTATATAGTTTGCTTTGGTTTAATTTTATTTATTGCTTTTGTAGTAAGTTTTTTTAAGGATGAGAGTACTTATAATTTTTTTAGAGATATCGCTTATTTACTAAAACCAATTTTAGGGTTTTTATTAGGATATCAATTGTATAAAAAATTTCCTAAAGACTTTTTTAAAACAGTAATTTATACAGGTGTATTTTTATCAACTATTCACTTAGTGATTGTTTTAATAACTTTCATTCGATTCCAAACTATTACTGTTAATTTGTTAAGAGAATATTGTGGATATCACAGTGATTTTGAGATATACACTCTGATTTTTTTGATTTTTTATAAAAGTTTTGAACTAGATTGGAACCGAAAAAAGATATACCTTTTCATTACTATTGTAGCTATTTCAAGTTTTTTGTATTTATCAAGAACAAATTTTATTCAATTTATTATTTTGTTTTTAGCACTAAAGGGCTATTTTCTTTTAAACAAAAGATCCCTTGTAATTATCACATCAATTTTATTGATAGCTACAATTGGTTACACCATAATTTATAATTCAAATCCTAATCGAAATGGAAAAGGAATTGAAGCTTTTTTATACAAAGTTAAAATTGCTCCTATTGAACCATTTAAGACAAAAATTAATAAAGAAGATTGGAAGGATTTTCATGATAATTATAGATCTTATGAAAACATTTTAACGGTAAAGCAAGTTAACAACGAAGGGTTTTTCGGTATTTTGTTTGGAAAAGGGCTTGGAGCAACTATTAACTTAGGGAGAAAGGTTTGGACAAATGATGGTGAGTTCATTCAATATATTCCAATTTTACACAATGGTTTTGCAACAGTTTATTTGAAATCAGGTTTGGTCGGTTTAGCATTTCTTATTGTCACCATTTTTTTAATAGGTAAACCAAGGAAATCTGAAATTACTTTAGTACAAAAATTGAATCTATTAATGTTAGGTTCAGCAATTTTTCTAATTGTTTCAAATTGGGTTTTTATGGGAGTTTACCTAAAATTAGATAACAAGTCAATTCTTTTTGGATTTTTAATTTGTTACAGACAAATGTTAATTAAAAATTCCAACAAATTGTTAATCAAAAATTAAAAATGAATAAAGTAAAACTATTTGTGGATTGTCATGTTTTTGATGGAAATTATCAAGGAACCACAACTTACTTGAAAGGAATTTATTCTGAGCTCATTAAGTTCAAAAACATTCATTTTTATTTTGCAAGTTATAACACTGATGCTCTGTCAAAGATATTTGGTTACCAAGATAATATTACCTATATAAAATACTCTACGAAAAACAAGTTTTTACGATTATTATTCGAAATCCCCAAGCTTATTTCTAAAAATAAAATTCAATATGCACACTTTCAATATGTTGTACCTCCATTAAAAAAATGTAAATACATTTTAACCATTCACGATGTTTTATTTTTAGATTTTCCTGAGTATTTTCCTTTAACTTATAGGTTAAAAAATAAGTTTTTATTTTTTGTAAGTGCCAAATTATCAGATATAATTTTTTCGGTTTCAGATTATTCGGCAGAGCGAATTAAAAAGCACTTCAATATAAAAGAAATTCTGGTAACAAAGAATGCGGTAGATGAAGTTTTCCTTCAAGAATTTAATAAAGTAGAAACATCAAAAAGGGTTAAAGAGAAGTTCTCAATAGAAAATTATTTTTTATTTGTAAGTAGAATAGAACCAAGAAAAAACCATCTGGGATTATTAAAAGTTTTTGTAGAAAAAAAACATTATCAAGATTATAAATTAGTTTTCGTAGGTAACAAAGCAATCCCCTATGAAGAGTTTGAAAATTATTTCGAATCGCTTGATGATAGCATTAAAATAAAAATAAAATTTTTAAATAATATCGAATTCAATGACTTGGTTGAAATAACTAGAGCAGCAAAACTTTCAATTTATCCTTCTTTTGCTGAAGGATTTGGAATTCCTCCTTTAGAATCAATTGCTTGTGGTATTCCAACCGTTTCTTCAAACACTACAGCAATGTGTGATTTTTATTTTATTAAAGAATTTTTGTTTAATCCTTACAATATAGATGATTTTAATTCAAAAATTCTAAAAGCTTTACACGATCCAAAAGAAGAGAGTATTCTTTCAGAGATGAAAAAAAGTTATGATTGGCGAGAATCTGCAGAGGTTTTTTATAAAAGAATCTTAAAATAAAGTAACTTTTTATTCAAATTAAATCAATACTTTTGCAACTTTCGATAATTAATTTGAATGAAAATAGCAATTCTTGGTACTCGAGGAATACCTAATTATTACGGCGGTTTTGAGCAGTTTGCAGAATTCTTTTCTGCATATTTAGTTGAAAATGAACACGAAGTTTATTGCTATAACTCACACAATCATCCTTATCAAGAAAAAAAGTTCCGTGGTGTACATATTTTACATCAACAGGATCCAGAATATAAATATGGTACTTTTGGTCAATTTATATATGACTACAATTGTATAATGGATGCTCGTAAAAGAGATTTTGATATCATTTTGCAACTTGGTTACACAAGTAATTCCATTTGGTTTTTTCTAATGCCTAAAAAAGCCATAAACATTATTAATATGGATGGTTTAGAATGGAAGCGTTCTAAGTACTCATGGCCAGTCCAACAGTTTTTAAAATTAGCCGAGTGGCTTGCTGCAAAATCAGGAGATTATCTGGTGGCAGATTCACTAGGAATTCAAACATTTTTAAAGAAAACTTATAAAAAAGATTCTACTTATATTGCTTATGGTGCCCATTTATTTGATTCTCCAAATGAAAGTATTTTAAACGAATACCAGGTTGAAAAAAGAAATTACAACATGATTATGGCTCGATTTGAACCAGAAAATAACTTAGATATGGTTTTAGAAGGCGTTGCACTAAACAATGAGGATAAAACACCAATTTTAGTTATTGGAAAACATGAAACAAAATATGGCGCATATCTAAAAAACAAATTCAAAGATTCTTCCAATATCCGATTTATTGGCGGGGTATATAATTTAGAACATTTGAACAACTTAAGATATTATAGTAATTTGTATTTTCATGGACATAGTGTAGGTGGAACCAATCCGTCACTTTTAGAAGCTATGGCATCTCAGGCTTTAGTAATTGCTCATAATAACGATTTTAACAAAGGGGTTCTAAAGGATAATGCGTATTATTTTTCAAACCCTACAGAGGTTAAAAAAATCTTAAATACTATAAAAAAAAGTGATAACTTGCACTTTATAAAAAACAATTATATTGCAATTGCTAACGACTTTAATTGGGAAAAAATAAATGGCGATTATCTACAACTCTTTGAAAAATGTATGGAGCAATCTTCTAAAAGAAAGTAAATCTAACATTTCTTTTTTACCTTTAGTATTACTAATGGTCAGTATTCCATTAAAATTAGGTATTAGCAATGTTTTCTTGGCGATATTTTTGATTTCAATTTTAATTAATAAGAACAAAATTAAATTTGTTTTTTCTTTTGATTATGTGTTGCCTATACTCCTTTTTTTGTGGATGTTATTGTCTTATTTTTGGTCTATAGAACCATTCAAAACAACTAATGCAATCCCTAAAGAAATTGGGCTATTTCTTTTGCCTTTTTCTTTCTTATTTTTACCCTTAACAAGAAAGCAAAAACAAGACGCAATTCACATTTATAGTTTCAGTATTTTTTTCTTAGCTCTTTATTTTTTAGCCAGAGCTTTTCTGCGATATTTTTTAACCAACAACATTAATGTTTTCTTTTATCATGGAGAATATGATAACGATTATGGGTTAGTACCAAAGTTACTAAATGCTATTCATGTTTCTGTTTTTGTAGCAGTTGCCTTTTTTTATTTTTTCACAAAAAAAGATAATAGCAAAGGGAACTATTTAATATCGGCCATTTTGTTTCTTTTTTTAACACTTTTGTCGTCAAAAAACATTTTTATTGTAGTTCTTTTACTAATTTTTGTATATCTATTCTTTTATTCAAAAATTGCAAATAAAATGCGATTGCGAAATAGCATAATTTTATTTTCAATAATCATTTTGGTCTTTTCTTTTGGAAAAATCAAAGAGAGATTTTATTTAGAATTTCAGTCTAATTCTGGGAAAAGTATTTCGCATAACGTAGTTACTGGAATTCCTGAAGGGGTCCATAATGTAAGCATTTATGAAGCTTGGAATAATGAAAAATTTACACCTAATGATTTTTTTCCAGGAACAGCTTTCAGAGTTTATCAAGCTAGAATATTTTTCGAATTTTTAAATGATGAACCCATCTTTTGGAATGGATTTGGATTAAATGCTTCATATAAAAAATTGGAAGAAAAAGCTAAATATTATAACGTTTTTACAGGGAATGATGAACTAGAAGGTTACCAAAAGAAAAATTTTCATAATCAATATATTCAGGTTTTTGCAGAGTTAGGATTGATAGGTTTTGTTCTCTTAGTTTTAATTTTGTTTCTAAACTTAAAAAACGCATTAAATAACAAAGATTTTATACATATTACTTTTGCAATTCTAATGATAAGCTTATTTTTGACAGAATCTTTCCTGTGGAGACAAAGGGGTTTGGTATTCTTTACTTTATTTTACTGTTTATTTAATTACAAGGGAGAAATTGTACATTTGAAATCAAAATTATGAAGAGAATATTAATTACAGGCGCAGCGGGTTTTCTTGGCTCACATCTTTGCGATAGATTTATTAAAGAAGGATATTTTGTTATCGGAATGGATAACTTGATTACAGGAGATTTAAAAAACATCGAACATCTTTTTAAAGATAAAAATTTCGAGTTCTATCATCATGATATTACTAAATTCGTTCATGTTCCAGGTAAATTGGATTATATTTTGCATTTTTCTTCGACTGCAAGCCCAATCGATTATTTAAAAATCCCAATTCAAACCTTAAAAGTGGGGTCGTTAGGAACTCATAATTTACTAGGTTTAGCTCGTGTAAAAAAAGCTCGAATTTTAATTGCATCTACTTCCGAAGTATATGGCGATCCATTAATTCATCCTCAAACAGAAGAATATTATGGAAATGTAAACACTATTGGCCCAAGAGGTGTTTATGACGAAGCTAAACGTTTTCAAGAATCTATCACTATGGCTTATCACACTTTTCATGGTGTAGAAACTAGAATTGTGCGTATTTTTAACACCTATGGCCCTAGAATGCGATTAAATGACGGCCGTGTAATTCCAGCCTTTATTGGGCAAGCACTTCGAGGTGAAGATTTAACTATTTTTGGTGACGGTAGTCAAACACGTTCGTTTTGTTATGTAGATGATCAAGTGGAAGGAATATTCAGATTATTACATTCAGACTACCATTTACCCGTAAATATTGGTAACCCAGACGAAATCACAATTAAAGATTTTGCCGAAGAAATCATCAAGCTAACAGGAACCAATCAAAAAGTGGTATATCATCCGTTGCCTATTAATGATCCGATGCAAAGACAACCCGATACAACCAAAGCAAAAGAAATTTTAGGTTGGGAAGCTAAGGTTTCAAGATCTGAAGGTATGAAAATTACGTATGATTATTTTAAAACACTTTCTTCAGAAGAGTTGTTAAAAGAAGAGCACAAAGATTTCTCCAAGTATATTTACTAATTCATGCATAAAGGAAGGTATTCCAAATATTTAAGACCAATAGTAATTCTGATAGATTTATTAATTATAAATTTACTAGTATTGGTATGCCTTAGAACAGCCATGAGCAATATTGGCTATCATGCAATTTTATCTGTTTTTTGGCTTTTGACGGCATATTACTCTGGCTTTTACGAAGTTTATAGGACTACAAAAGAGACATCAATTTTAATAAAGTTAATAAAACAGTTTTTTTTTATTTGGATTATCACTTTTGCTTATGTAGGTTTTAAGTATAAGTATGTAACCACTAATGAAATATTTGAATATATTTTTGTTTCCTTTTTAGTTGTTGGTTTTTTTAAATTTTTAGTGTTTTTTCTCCTTAAGAAATACAGAATACATTATAGAGGAAATATAAGAAGAATCATACTTATAGGTTCTAAAAGAAACACTTCTGAATTGACCGACTATTTTGAAAAAAACCAATATTTAGGCTATCATATCAATAGGAGATTTGATTTAAAAAATGATAAATCTAATGCAATAAAAGAAATCTATTCATATGCAATTGATAATAAAATAGAGGAGATTTATGCCGCTCTTGACGATTTCGATAAAAACGAAATTGAGAAACTTATAGAGTTTACGGAAAATAATTATATTTCTCTAAGGTTAATTCCAGACAATAAGAGTACTTTATATAGAAACTTAGCTTTAGAATATTATGGAATTATTCCAATAATTGTTCTTAGAAAAATACCATTAGAAATTGATATTAATAATAAACTGAAACGTACGTTCGATATCTTTTTTTCTTTAGCTGTAATTTTATTTTTATTATCTTGGTTGACTCCACTTTTAGGGCTTTTAATTAAACTAGAGTCTTCTGGACCAATATTTTTCAAACAAAATAGACCGGGACTTAAAGAGAAAGATTTCTTGTGTTACAAGTTCAGATCGATGATGATAAACAAAACTACTGAACAAGAGGCAACTAGAAATGATCCAAGAGTTACCAAAATAGGTAAGTTCATTAGAAAAACGAGTATAGATGAACTACCACAATTTTTTAACGTTCTTTTAGGTGATATGTCAGTTGTAGGACCAAGGCCTCATTTATGGACTCAAAATAAAGTATATGGTACTAAAGTGAAAAAATATATGATTCGTCATCATGTTAAGCCAGGAGTGACAGGACTTGCACAAGTTAGAGGTTTCAGAGGCGAAATTGAGACGGATGATGATATGGTGAACAGAATTAAGTATGATGTTTTTTACATTGAAAATTGGTCTTTATTTATGGATATAAAAATTATTGCGCTGACTATAATCAATATTTTTAAAGGAGAAGAAAAAGCCTATTAATGAATGCTTTAGTTTCCATAATTACGCCATCGTATAATTCTGCAAAATTTATTGCCGAAACTATTCAATCTGTGCAAAATCAAACCTATCAAAATTGGGAAATGATTATTGTAGATGACGGTTCGTCTGATGAAACAGAAAGCGTAGTTTTATCCATAATTCAAAATGACAATCGCATCCAATTTCATAAATTAAGTCAAAATTCTGGTCCAGCAGTAGCTCGAAATACCGGAATTGAAAAAGCGTCTGGAGATTATATGACGTTCATTGACGCCGATGATATTTGGTTCCCAACCTTTATCGAAAACAATATCAAAACCATTCAAAAAACTGGAATTCCATTCGTGTTTTCATCTTACAAAAGAGCTAATGAACAATTGGAATTTGTGTATTCTGATTTTATTGTTCCGCATAAAGTTTCGTATACTGATATTCTAAAATCTAATTCTATAAGTTGTTTGACAGCTTTTGTTGATATTAAAAAATTGGGCAAAAAGTATATGCCACTCATCCGAAAAAGACAAGATATGGGATTGTGGTTAAACTATTTAAAAGTAATTCCATTTGCACATGGAATCCAAGAAACGCAAGCGATTTACAGAATCAGAGAAAATTCACTTTCTAGAAAAAAATCAGATTTAATTAAATACCAATGGCAATTTTATAGAGAAGTTGAAAAGCTTAATGTTTTTCAATCACTTTATTATATTTTGCATTGGATGTATCGCGGTTTTATGAAGTATAGAAATTAAAGCAGCGACTGAAATTGCTTTAATTTTCCCCTTTTTGTACGTTCCAAAACTTCTTTTCGATTGTAAGTGAAATGCAATTCTGGTTCTAAATATTTAGCAATTGCTTTCTCAATTTCCTGAATTTGTTCCAAAGTCAATTCCACGGAACTCACATAATCAATTTCAAAACTATCCAATTTCGTTTGACGTACAATGAATTCTTTTACATTTCCGTCGTCTTCGATGATACTTTTGGTTACGTAGTAAAAGGTTAGTCCTGGCGATTTTTTTCCACTAGGCAAAAGCGCCACATCACTAGTTCTTCCAATTAATTTTTTCAGAATTGGTTTTTTCAATGTGCTTTTTTCATCCAAAATTCCAACATCGCCGATTTCATAACGAATAAATGGATGCACTTTATTGTATAACGAAGTAATCACCACTTTTCCTTCTTTTCCAAATGGAACGGGTTGATTATTTTCATCTAAAATCTCTACAAATAGGGTTTCTGAATTCACTTGCCATTCGTCATTCGGATTTTGAAATGCAATCAAATCTAATTCCGATGCGCCATATTCATTCACAACTGGAATTCCTAAATGTTTTTCAAGTAAGATTTTGTCTTCTTCAAACAACATTTCCGATGTCACCATGCAAACTTTCAATGTTGGACAAACATCGGTTAAAATTATATTTCTAGCTTGTAAATATTTTCCAAAAAGCACGATCGAACTTGTGTAACCATTGATGTAATCAAACTTTTTGGTTTTAAAATGTTCCAAAACACCGTCTAAAACTTTATCTGATAAATCAAAAATAGGGAAACGATATCTTTTGCTTAAAAAGTCTTTCAAACGTTCTTTTTTGTATCCAATAAAATCCAAAGGAATTCCATAAAAGCGCGCTTGATACGACGAATTAAAATCAACACCATACCAACTAAAACGATGAATAATAGAAGCCCAAGTAATTGCATGTGCCTCTTTGTCTTTCGCGAAAACAAATGGATCACCACTCGAACCTGAAGTTTTATTCACAAAGACAGTTTTCTCGGAATAGCCTTTTGAAAGTCGGTCTTTTAATGGTTTTTGTAAATCTTTTTTAGTTAGAACGGGTAAATCATTCCAATTTTCAAAGTTGTCTTTCCCAACTAAATTCTGATAAAAAGTGTTATTTTTCAAATGAAATTCTACAATTTCTCGCTTTTTAGTTTCGAGATAATCGGGATAATCTGTTTCAGAAATTTGTAGAATTTTCTCAAAATCAGCCTGAGCTTTCGCAATAGGAAAACCGCTTATTTTTAAAGAAAGATGAAACAAGTTGAACATTCGTTGGAATTTATCCAAAAGTAATAAATCTGAAAATAATCTTTCTTCTTTTTTCTTTTTTCTTTCTTCTTAAGAAATAGTACTTTTGCCAAACAACATAACAACACACAAAATGACTATTTTACTACTTGGTTCTGGCGGTCGCGAACACGCACTAGCTTGGAAAATGCTTCAATCTTCAAAATGTACTTCTCTTTTTGTTGCGCCTGGAAATGCAGGAACAGCAAACATTGCTAAAAATGTGGATTTGAATCCTAATAATTTTGATGCCGTTAAAGCTTTTGTTTTACAAGAAAAAGTAGAAATGGTAGTGGTTGGACCAGAAGATCCATTGGTTTTAGGAATTTATGATTTCTTCAAAAACAATGCAGAAATCAATCATATTCCAGTAATTGGACCTTCAAAATTAGGAGCACAATTAGAAGGAAGTAAAGAATTTGCAAAAGAATTTTTAGTAAAACACAACATTCCAACGGCTCGTTACGAAAGTTTCACCAAAGAAACAGTAGAGCAAGGTTGTCAATTTTTAGAAACTTTAGAAGCACCTTACGTTTTAAAAGCAGACGGATTAGCTGCGGGAAAAGGAGTTTTAATTTTATCCAATTTAGAAGAAGCGAAAACGGAATTAAGAAATATGTTAGTTGGGGCTAAATTTGGACAAGCAAGTTCAAAAGTAGTTATCGAAGAATTTTTAGACGGAATTGAATTAAGCTGTTTCGTTTTAACCGACGGAAAATCATATAAAGTATTACCAACAGCAAAAGATTACAAACGAATCGGAGAAGGTGATACAGGATTAAATACAGGCGGAATGGGAGCGGTATCTCCAGTTCCATTTGCTGATGCTGTTTTATTAGAAAAAATAGAAACCCGAATTGTAAAACCTACTATCTCAGGTTTACAAAAAGACGGAATCGAATATAAAGGATTTGTTTTCATCGGATTAATTAATGTGAAAGGCGAACCCATGGTTATCGAATACAACGTTCGTATGGGCGATCCAGAAACAGAAGTAGTAATGCCGAGATTAAAAAGTGATTTAGTTGAAATTTTTGAAGCTATCGGAAATCAAGAATTAGATAAAATTACTTTAGAAATTGATGAGAGAGCCGCTACAACTATTATGGTAGTTTCAGGTGGATATCCTGAAGATTATGAAAAAGGAAAAGAAATTTTTGGATTGGAAAACATCATCGATTCTATTCCATTTCATGCGGGAACAAAATTAGAAAACGGAAAAGTAGTGACAAATGGAGGGCGTGTAATTGCGGTAACTTCCTATGGGAATGACTTTCAAGAAGCCATAAAAAAATCTTATCAAAGTATAGCAAAACTACAATTTGATAAGATGTATTATAGAACAGATATTGGTAAGGATTTGTAATTCTTGCCAATAGCTATTAAAATTATTTTAAAAACGAATGTGCAGTTGTGTCTTGCTCGTCTTCGTTGTTTGCTTTAAAAATGTTTAATTGCTTAATCCAATGGGTCATGGCAACACAACAAATGATGATAAACAACCAATTTATTACGTTTGCAGTCCACCAGTTAGTTAATTCTAATTCTCTGAACATATCCATTGGAACAAATAAAAAGTCAACAAAAAGACTTGCAATTCCTTCAAAAAATGATTTCATTTTGATAAAGTATTATATTTACACCACAAAAATATAAAATATTCGCATGATAGCAAGTGTTTTTAGTAAAACTAGACCATTTAATTATTTAGTAATAGGAATTTTGTCATTAGTCTTCTTTATTATGAAGACTATTTCGACTGCTTCTGCTGATGCTACATGGTTTTATTATGCTGAAGAACTCGGATTGTTTCTTTTAGTTTTTGCGTCTATTTTTTTAACCAATTTTATTGCGCTAAAAAATGGATTAACAAAAAGTAATAATTATGCGCTGTTGTTATTCTTTGTTTTTTTACTTTTTTTCTCATCCATATTCCAAAATAAGAACATTATAATTTCAAATTTCTTATTGCTTTTGGCTTTGAGAAGATTAATTTCGTTAAAATCACTTTTATCTACCAAAGAAAAAATTTTTGACGCATCATTTTGGATTCTTTTAGCAGCTTTGTTTCACTTTTGGAGTATTTTTTATATTGTATTAGTTTTTATTGCGATTATCCTTCACGTTTCTAAAGATTACCGAAATTGGGTCATTCCTTTCATTGCATTATTCGCTGTAACCATTTTATTTTTCCTTGCCAATAGTTTATTAGATAATAGCTTGATGAGTACATTATTAAGTAAAACATATGTAAGTTTTGACTTTTATTATTTTGATAATATTTATCAACGATTAGCATTAGCACTTTTTGCTTCTTTGAGTTTGTTTGCTTTTGTTTTACATGTTTTTGATATTCCTAACAAAGCATTAAATATGCAATCTTCACACAAAACAATTTTATTTTCTTTTATTTTGGGTGTAGGAATTTACGTGCTTTCGGCAAACAAAAACAATGGAAGTTTAGCATTTTGTTTTGCTCCATTAGCAATTATTGGCGCTAATTTCATCGAAAAAATTGAAAATGACTTAGTGAAAGAAATCGTTGTGTATTCTTTATTTGCTTTTGGAATTTTCTTTTTTATTATGCAGTTATAGTTTACTTCCGTAAGCTAAGTCTCCAGCGTCGCCTAAACCCGGAACAATATAGTTGTGTTCGTTTAGTTTCTCATCTAAAGCGGCAACCCACAAATGGCAGTTTTTGGGGATGTTTTTTTCTAAATAATC
Organism: Ichthyophis bannanicus; assembly: GCA_033557465.1. NCBI lineage: Eukaryota > Metazoa > Chordata > Amphibia > Gymnophiona > Ichthyophiidae > Ichthyophis > Ichthyophis bannanicus. The sequence goes on from CM066039.1 coordinate 340,245,569, forward strand.
TATTCCTTCAGGTGTTGCAATCACTACAGCAATATGAATTTCTTTTGGTTGGTGTTCCAAATGTAACTTGTGTAAAACCGCTACTAATGATTGGCCAGTAGCCAACATTGGATCAATTAAGATTAAATTTTTTCCTTCGAAAGATGGAGCTGCTTGATATTCTACTAAAATTTCAAATTTGTCGTCATTGTCGTAATGATGACGGTAAGCCGAAACAAATCCGTTTTCTGCATTATCAAAAAAGTTCATGAAACCTTGATGTAAAGCCAAACCAGCACGTAAAATCGAACATAAAACTACAGGTTCTGCAATGGTTGTGGTGTGTTTGATACCAAGAGGTGTTTGCACATCAATGTTTTTGTAATCAAGTGTTTTACTTAATTCGTACGCCATTATTTCTCCAATACGCTCAATATTTTTTCTAAAACGCATGCTGTCTTTTTGGATGTTTACATCACGAATTTGCGCTAAAAAATGATTAAGAATACTATTTTGCTCAGAGATATAATGAATGTGCATCGGATTTATTTTTTATTTTCAGGATAAAAGTACAAAAAATCGCTATTTTTGTATCAATTTTAAAGCTATAATTATGTTTGCTGAATTTGCATTTCCCATTTTTGAACAAAGTATCAAAACATATCACATTGTTGATGATGTGTATCAACCAGTTGTAAATCCTTTCGAAAAAGGAACTATTGAATATTTGTTGTTTGCAAAAAATTGGGTAGACACGGTGCAATGGCATTATGAAGATATCGTTCGTGATCCAAATATTGATCCGGTTGCAGCGTTAGATTTAAAACGTAAAATTGATGCTTCGAACCAAGTTCGTACGGATATGGTGGAATACATTGATAGTTATTTCTTAGATAAATATAAAGATGTTCAAGTAAAACCAAATGCAAAAATCAACACCGAAAGTCCAGCTTGGGCTATTGATCGTTTGTCGATTTTAGCATTGAAAATTTACCATATGAACGAAGAGGCTACTCGTGCTGAAGCCACACCAGAGCACAGAGCAAAATGTCAAGAAAAACTAAATGTTTTGTTAGACCAAAAAAATGATATGTTTACTTCAATCAGTCAATTAATTGAAGATATTGAAGCAGGTGACAAATACATGAAAGTGTACAAACAAATGAAAATGTACAATGACGAGGAGTTAAATCCGGTGTTGTATCAGAATAAAAAATAGTCATCAAATTGATGTCTAAACCAAAACACATATTGGTAATAAGGCTCTCAGCCATGGGTGATGTCGCTATGACAGTTCCTGTGTTGAGAGCCTTAGTTTTGCAATATCCTGAAGTTAAAATTACGGTGGTTTCTCGACCATTTTTTCAACCTTTTTTTGATGGAATTCCGAATGTGAATTTCTTTGGAGTAGATTTGAAAGAACGTCATAAAGGTTTCCTCGGTTTACTTCGATTATTTTCCGATTTACGAAAATTAAATATTGATTTGATTGCCGATTTGCACAATGTACTTCGTTCCAAAGTTGTCCGAACATTATTTGCGTTAAGCGGAAAAAAAGTAGCGGCAACTGATAAAGGAAGAGCCGAAAAGAAAGCCTTAACCAGTTTAACCAAAAAAGTTTTTGCTCCAGTGAAGCCAATGGTTGAAAGGCATGTAGATACGTTCAAGCAACTTGGATTTTCTATTGATTTAACAAATCCTCAATTCCCAGAAAAAGCAATTTTATCAGAAGAAATCATCTCAATTACTGGAATTAAAAATCAAAATTGGATTGGAATAGCACCTTTTGCTCAATACGAAAGTAAAGTGTATCCGCTGGATTTAATGCAACAAGTGATTGACGGTTTAGCGGAAAACAAAAACCAAAAAATCTTCTTATTTGGTGGAGGAGAGAAAGAAATTCAATTGCTAAATCAATTACAAAACCAACTTGAAAATGTAATCGTTTTAGCAGGAAAAATAAAATTCAAACAAGAATTAGACGTGATTTCTAATTTAGACGTTATGCTTTCCATGGATTCTGGAAATGCACATATTGCCGCGATGTTGGGCGTAAAAGTGATTACACTTTGGGGCGCAACGCATCCTTACGCAGGCTTCAAACCGTTCAATCAACCAGATGATTTTTGTTTGACTTCAGACAGAATACAATATCCATTATTACCAACTTCCATTTATGGAAACAAAAAGGTAGAAGGTTATGAAAATGTGATGCGGACGATTTTACCAGAAAAAATAGTGTTCAGTATTCAGTCGCAGTTGACAGATACAACTGAACACTAAATACTGAACACTGTTTACTGATTATACATCATCAAAATCAATCTTAATTGTAGCTGTTGTAGGATGTGCTTGACAAGCTAATGTTAATCCTTCTGCAATTTCGGCATCGGTTAAAATTTGATTCTTTTTCAAGACCGCTTCACCTTCTGTAATTCTACAAATGCAACTGCTGCAAATTCCGCCTTGACAAGAATACGGAACATCTAAACCTTGTTTCAAAGCCGCTTCTAATAAAGTTTGCTTTTGGCTCATTTCGAAAGTCGTTTCTTCATCATCAACTAAAATAGAAATTTTAGTGTGACCATCAGCACTTGCAACGGTTTCTCCTTCGCTTGATGATGTTGAGAACAATTCGAATTTAATATCCGAACTTGCAATATTGTTTTCTTTCAACGTATCCGAAACCAAATTAATCATCTCTTCAGGTCCGCACAGATAAAATTTTGAAAACTCCATTTCTGACTGTTTGTTTTTCAAGATAAAGTTTACAGTTGATTTATCAATTCTGCCAAACAAAGCATTATCAGCCGTTGATTGACTGTACACATATTGCACAAACAAACGTCCTACATATTGCAATTGCAAATCGTGTAATTGATTGTGGAAAATGGTATCTTTTTCCGATTTATTTCCGTAAACCAACACAAAAGTACTATTTGGTTCTTCTTCTAAAACTGATTTTAAAATCGAGTAAACAGGTGTAATTCCACTACCCGCCACGAAAGCTACGTAATTTTTTTGACGTTCTGCTTTTGGTTCGAAAGTGAATTTTCCTTCTGGAGTTCCTACTTCGATTACATTCCCAACTGCTAATTTTTCATTCGCAAACTTAGAGAAAAATCCGTTTTGGATGGCTTTAACAGCAATTCGTAATTCGCCACTTTTTGGAGAAGAACAAATCGAATACGCTCTTCTGATTTCTTGTCCGTCAAGCGTAATTTTTAAGTTTACATATTGTCCAGCAACGAATTGATAATACGATTTTAATTCGTCGGGAACATTAAAAAGAATCGAAACCGCATCAGCCGTTTCTTTGATGATTTCTTTAATGTTTAATTTATAAAATGATGACATGTGATTTATTTTTTACAAAAATAAAAAAAAGAACCCGAAGGTTCTTCATTTATTCCATAAACAACGCTTTTAATTCCGTTGCTTCGCTTGGTTTCATTTTTCCAGCTAAGACTAAGCTTAGTTGTTTTCTTCTTAAGGCGGCTTCGTAACGTTGCTTTTCTAATTCGGTTTCTGGTTCAATTGGTGGAATAGGAATTGGTCTTCCGGTTTCGTCAACGGCAACAAAAGTATAAATCGCTTCGTTCGCTTTATTTTTAATTCCCGATTCGCGGTCTTCAATCCAAACATCAATAAAAATCTCCATAGAAGTGTTGAATGTTCTCGATACTTTCGATTCAACAGTTACCACACTTCCTAACGGAATAGCTCTGTTAAACGCTACGTGGTTAACCGATGCCGTTACACAAATTCTACGTGAGTGTCTTCTAGCGGTAATACTTGCGGCTCTGTCCATACGCGCTAGCAATTCACCACCAAATAAGTTGTTCAATGGATTGGTTTCACCTGGTAAAACTAAGTCGGTTAAAGTAGTTACCGATTCTGAAGGAAATTTTGGTTGCATTGTTTTTTTTGCAAAGATAATGAGGAATCTGTAAATAAAACACATAAAAAAATCCCAAAAAAGGGATTTTGATAATTATTACGCAAAGTGTTAAAAATTTATTCGATTAACAACCAAGCTTCTGCATTGTGTGTTTTTTGGATGTTTTTTCTTTCTGTTTGAGCGTCATTTAAGTTTTTGAAACTTCCATAAACCACAGGATATAGATTGTGATTATTTAAAGGAAGCATTTTTGCTTTTTCAAATCCAGCAGCATTTAATTCGACTATGGCTTTTTTCGCATTTTCCTCGCTTCTGTATGCGCCCGCTACTAAATGATAAGGCATTTTTTCTTCTGCAACCGCAAGTTCAACGGTATTTATCGGATTAGAAATTACAAAAGTTGCCTCTTGAATTTGTTGTTGTACTTTTTCTTGGACGTTTTTTTGAACGGCTAATGTTTTCGTTTCAATTTGTTGATTGTTGTATGTCATATAACCAAGTCCACCAGCGCCCAACATTACCACAAAAACTGCAGCATATTTTAAGTAAGAGTAATCTCTTTTTCTTTCAGGAGTAAAAATAATTGGGGCTTTTTCTTCTAAAGCTTCAACTTCTTGTTTTAAAACTTCCCTTGTGATTTCTGGAGAAACAAAGCTGCTCAAACCAAACGAATCGGTTAAATAATTTATGGTGTTAACTGGTTCAAAAACCCAATTCATTTCATTGTTAACTGAAATTTCACCAATGTTTTTCAACACTACGCGATTGCGATTTTGTAATAAATATGTCCATTCGTTCACCACATCACCAATTTTGATTACCGCTAATTCGTATGACATTTTTTCTTGTAATGCCACATGATTTGCTAATAAACCATCATTGTTTTTTACATTCGCATTAAACGAAACCACTTTTTTAGGTGGAAAAAACGAACTTGCGCTTCCAGTAACGTGAGCTGATATAGTTTCGGTTAAAAAAGCACCAAAACCAGGAACAGTAACGCACTGATAACGATATAATAAGTCGGATATGTGTTTTTCTATCTGCATAACAACAAAGTTAGATAATCAATAGTAATATCAAAATTTTATCAACAAAAATTATTAACAATCACGATTTTTACTTTAAACAATTAAAAATGAATTCCTAATTCAGCAGGATAATTGGGATTCTGTTTTCTTTTTTGGATTATTGATAAAAAGAACTATTTTTGTTGTTCAATTATACGCCAAATAAATTTTATACACGCCATGACACAGTCAGAATTATACCACACGCTTGCGTTGATGCAAGTGGAAGGAGTAGGAGATGTAATCGCTAAAAAACTCATCCAACATTGTGGAAACGCAACAGAAGTCTTCGCTTCAAAAAAATCCCAACTTCAAAAAATTGACGGCATTGGTTCGGTTGTAATAAAAAATTTACAAGACAAATCAGTATTTGCAAAAGCGGAAGCCGAGCTTCAATTTATTGCACAAGAAAATATTTCCACCACCTATTTTCAAGAAGAAAATTATCCAGAACGATTGAAACATTGCTACGATAGTCCTGTACTTTTATTCCAAGCCGGAAATATTGATTTACAAAACCAAAGAATCATCAGTATTGTTGGTACACGTCAAATCACGACGTATGGAATGGAATTTACTAAGAAATTAATTGAAGAAATTTCACCTTTAAATCCAATTATTGTTAGTGGTTTTGCTTATGGCGTGGACATTTACGCCCACCAAATGGCAATGGATTGTGGTTTGCAAACCATCGGTGTTTTAGCGCATGGATTAAATCAAATTTATCCGAAAACCCACAAAAAGTATATGGCAAAAATGGAACAAAACGGCGGCTTTTTAACCGAATTTTGGAGCACCAGCAATCCCGATAAAGAAAATTTCATCAAACGAAATCGCATTGTTGCCGGCATTAGCGAAGCTACTATCGTAATTGAAAGTGCGGAAAGAGGTGGTTCATTAGTCACGGCTAATTTAGCTAATGATTATAACCGAGACGTTTTCGCAGTTCCAGGAAGGACAACAGATAAATACAGTCAAGGCTGTAATAATTTAATTAAAACACAACGCGCCACTTTGCTCACATCAGCAGCAGATTTAGTGTATATTTTAAATTGGGAATTGCAGCGCGAATCTCAAAAAGTAGTTCAAAAACAATTGTTCATCACCTTAACCGATGAAGAACAAATCATCTACGATTACCTTCAAAAAACAGGTAAAGAAATGATGGACATCATCGCATTAGAATGTGATTTTCCAGTTTATCGGATTTCGTCGATTTTGTTAAACATGGAATTGAAAGGAGTTATTCGTCCTTTGCCTGGAAAAATGTTTGAGGCAATTTGATAAAATAAACCCTCAAAATTTAGACTTCTAAACTTTGAGGGTTTTATAATTATAAGTTGATTTTTCTTAGTAACCCAACTTTTCTCTTACTCTTTTCAAAACACCATTTGCTACAGCACTTGCTTTAGCAGCACCTTCAAGTAACAATTTATCTACTTCTTCTAAGTTGTTGATGTAGTAATTATATTTTTCTCTTTCGTTTTTGAATTTCTCAACGATTAATTCAAACAATTCTTGTTTGGCGTGACCGTAACCGTAATTTCCTCCTAAATAATTAGTTTTCATTACTTCAGTTTCCTCAGGTGTTGCTAACAATTTGTATAAAGCAAAACAATTACAAGTGTCTGGGTTTTTTGGATTTTCTAATGGTGTACTATCGGTTTGAATTCCCATAATTTGTTTGCGAAGCGCCTTGTCATCCACAAAAATATTAATGAAATTATTTCTCGATTTACTCATTTTTGTCCGTCGGTACCAGGAACTAACATACTATCTTCAGAAGTTCTCCCTTCAGGTAATACAAAGGTTTCTCCCATTTGATGATTAAAACGCGAAGCTACATCTCTCGTAATTTCGATATGCTGTAATTGGTCTTTTCCAACCGGAACAAAGTTTGCATCGTACAATAAAATATCCGCTGCCATTAGCATTGGATACGTAAACAATCCGGCATTTACATCTTCTAATCTATCCGCTTTATCTTTGAATGAATGCGCTAAAGTTAAACGTTGGAAGGGAAAAAAACAGCTCAAATACCAAGACAACTCTGCTGTTTGAGGCACATCCGATTGACGATAAAAAATTACTTTATCGGTATTTAATCCGCAAGCAAGCCAAGTTGCCGCCGTACTGTAGGTGTTTTGTCTTAATTCATTACCATTTTTGATTTGCGTAATTGAATGCAAATCGGCAATAAAAAGAAATGATTGGTTATCAGGATTTTCAGCCATTTTAATTGCTGGTAAAATAGCTCCTAATAAATTACCTAAGTGAGGTGTTCCTGTACTTTGAACTCCGGTTAAGATTTTTGCCATTTTTGTTTTTTAAACGCAAAGACGCGAAAGTTATTCGCAAAGCTTCGCAAAGTTTTTTAATTAGTATTCTGAATTGCAAATGTAAAGTAAAAACAGAAAAGTAAAAAGAGATAGGTTTTATTAAAATGATTACTTTTGGGAATCAAATCATCTTGCTTAATGAAATTTTTAAAATATCCGCTTACTCTTTTATATCGTATTTGGTTTTATATTTTGGTTTTAGTTCCAATTATTGTTTTGTTTCCTTTTATTTTTGCTACTATTATTAGTGAAAAAACCTATCCATTGTTTTTTAAAATAGCTCGTTTATGGGCGAAATTTATTTTGATTGGAATGGGATTCAATTATTCGATTGAAGGAGATGAAGTTTTTGAAGACAACAAAAGTTATATGTTAGTTGCCAATCACACTTCCATGACAGATATTATGTTGATGTTGATTGCAGTTAAAAATCACCCTTTTGTTTTTGTAGGAAAGAAAGAATTGGCGAAGATTCCGATTTTCGGATTTATTTATAAGCGTGTTTGTATTTTAGTTGATAGAAGCAACAGTAAAAGTCGTTATCAAGTTTTTGAACGCGCTCAAAAAAGAATCCATCAAGGTTTGAGCATTTGTATTTTTCCTGAAGGTGGTGTTCCAGAAGAACATATTGTGTTAGACGAATTCAAAGATGGCGCTTTCAGAATTGCTTTAGAACATGGTTTGCCAATTGTTCCGATGGTGTTTTTCGATAACAAAAAACGTTTTTCGTATACTTTTTTTAGTGGTAGTCCAGGTAAAATGCGTGCTAAAATATATCCAATAATTGAAACTAAAGGAAAAACTTTAGAAGATAAAAACGCTTTAAAACAACAATTAAGAGAAATTATTTTACAGCCGTTATTGGAGAATTTAAAATAAAAAAGTCCAGACGCATCTGGACTTTTTCAGTTTCATTTTAACTAGAAACGAAACAACTTAACTAAAAATTTAAGCTTAACCAACAAAGCTTAAAAACTAAAACTTATTCCGGAATACAAACCGATAAAATAAGGTTTGAAGTTGCCAGAATTCTCACTAAAAGTATTGATTTGGTATTTAAACATGGGTTGGAAATTGGCATTAAAATTTTTCCAAAAACTATACTTAAAACCCAAACCGACATTACTACTAAAATGTATATTGTTTAAATTATTTGCTTTTCCTACATTCATTTCCATTCCATCTGTTACCAATGAAACAGTATTGTTGTTTAAAAACAAAGTACTCATTCCGCCTATAACTTCTATTCCAAATTTTTTATCAAGAATTTTATAACTTAATTCTAATGGGACTTCTATGTAACTCAAATCTTGTCTAATAGAACCAATGTTGTTTTGGTTAAAGTTTTCAACATCACCACTTAAAGTGGTTTGAATTGCGTTTTTAGAAGCAAAAGCAACGTGATTTCCATTTTCATTTCTTGAAATAGTTGGAATGTTATTAGCAACTGAATTTATTTTAGTTTGATAAAAAATATCATTTGTACTATAACTAAGATTAATGTTGTTAATTCCTGTTTTAATGCTAATTCTATCTGTAATTAGATAGCTTCCACCTATGCCGTAACTTAGTGTAGTTGCATAATTTTTTTCATTGGAATCAAATTGTTGATCCAGAGAGGAACCTTCTGCTAATGAATTGAAATAAACAGGCGAAGCGTTACTACTAATCGCCCATCTATTTCTTTTCTCTTTTTCTTTTTCATCTTCATTTTTCCCATCCTCTTTTGCTGCAAGCAATTCTTCTAGTGGATTAGTTTTTTCAGCAATTTTTTCCACTAGCGTACTATCTTTGATAATGATTTCATTTGAAGCAACAATAGTACTTATTGTGTCGTTTACTTTGGAATCATTTTTATTATTTGTATAATTTATTTGCGAATTTTCTTTTTCAAAAAAAGCTTCAATTTGGGTTGAATTTATATTTTTTGTTTTAGCAATTAAATCTTCTTTTTGATTCTGAATTTGAACCAAATTATTTCCATTTGAATTATTTAATTCTTTTTGAATTAAGTTTTCTGTTGCTAATAAATTATTGTTTTTTGTTTTGCTTCTTTTATTTTTTATAGTGTTATTCGTTGTTGTATTATTAACTAAGTATGTGGAAGGTTTTTTATGCTTAGCGACAATGTTATTTGATTTTTTGTTTTCTTTTGAATTTGAAACAATGGCATTTTTAGAATTATTTAAGCCATTTGAATAATTCTGAATTCTATTTTTTTCTTTCTGATTTATGTCAGAAGTTTATACATTTAATTTATTTGATTCAGAACTTGTAATAGTTTTATTTTCAAAAGAATCATTATTTGTTTTTTCATTAGAATCTTCGGTAACAATACTATTGCTGTTTTCTATTATTGAGTTATTGTTTTCCGATTGATAATTCCATATTAAAGAACCGATAATAACTAAAGAAGCAGCAATTCCTGAAAATTGAAACCAAAAAGGAATTACTCTTTTCTTCTTCTTCTTTTCTGTTAATCGGGACGCAATATTATCCCAAGAATCTTGTGGCGGAATAGCCTCAAATTCTTTAAATTTTTCTTGAAATAATCGTTCTATATTTTTTTGTTCTTTCATTTTGTCTTTTTGATTGAATAGTTGTTATTCAACTCTATTTTTTCTTTCAAAATAGCTTTTGCTCTTGCTAAATTTGATTTTGATGTTCCAATATTAATTCCTAACATTTCGGCTATTTCTTTGTGCGAATAGTCATCAATAACATATAAATTAAAAACTAAACGATATCTATCGGGCAGTTCTTGAATAATTTTAGTTAAAAAATCTAAAGAAATATTTTCATCATCGATTTCAACATTTTCTATGTCTGGTATATTTTCTGAAACAATTTCAAAAACATTTTGATTTCTATATTGTTGTAGCGTATAATTAATAACTACTCTTTTAGCCCAACCTTCAAATGAACCTTTGTTTTTAAATTGACTAATTTTATCAAAAATCAGCAGAAAACCTTCTTGTAAATTATCTTGAGCTTCTTCATAATTACGCGAATACTTCAAACACACTGAAAACAACTTTGGCGCTAATAATCTGTAAAGTTGTTCTTGTGCTTTGGTATTACGTTTTGTGCATTCATATATGAGTTGCTCTATTATCAAATGAAATTGATTTTAATTTACAGGGATTTCATATTCTAAAAAAACATCTTCTCCAGCATCATTTGTTCCTTGCCAAAACTTAAATATGTAGCTACCATTACTTGTAACATAAAATTCTAAATTCTGCTCAACTAATGTTTCTGTCAAATTTGTACAATTATTTTGTTCAAATACTACATTTTGTACAGCAATTGTTCTTGTATTAAGATCTTTCTCATAATAAAAGCCATCAAAAGCATGACAAGTTGAAGGTCTATAATATCTAATAGTAATGTTATAAGTTTCGCCTAAAGTAAATTCCGCAGGAATGTCTACAGACTCAATAGGTCGTAGCTCATAATGAAACTTGTCTGATTCATCTTCTAAACTACACGAATTAAATAAAAAAAGAACAATCAGTAATAATATTATTTTTTTCATTTTTAATTTCATTTTATATTATACAGATTCATATTTTAGTAAAAGGTTGCGTCAATTTACAAAAAAAATCACGCTCAAGGCGTGATTTAATTTTTTAAGTATTATTTTCTTTGATAGTTTCCTTGATTTTTGATTCCAATTCATCCATCAATTCTGGGTTGTCTTTGATTAAAATTTTTACAGCATCTCTTCCTTGCCCTAGTTTTGTTTCTCCATAACTAAACCAAGAACCACTTTTTTTGATGATTTCAAATTCTACAGCTAAGTCTAAAACTTCACCTACTTTTGAAATTCCCTCACCATACATAATGTCAAATTCGGCAGTTCTGAAAGGTGGTGCTACTTTGTTTTTAACGATTTTAACTTTAGTTCTGTTACCTAAAACATTATCGCCATCTTTAATTTGAGTGGATTTACGAATATCAATACGAACTGAAGCATAGAATTTTAATGCATTTCCTCCCGTTGTAGTTTCTGGACTTCCAAACATTACACCAATTTTATCACGTAATTGGTTAATAAAGAAAACGGTACAGTTTGTTTTATGAATCGTTCCTGTTAATTTTCTCAAAGCTTGCGACATTAAACGCGCGTGTAATCCCATTTTAGAATCACCCATATCGCCTTCAATTTCGCTTTTTGGTGTTAAAGCAGCAACTGAGTCAATAACAACTATGTCTACAGCACCTGAACGAATTAAACTTTCTGCAATTTCTAATGCTTGTTCTCCATTGTCTGGTTGAGAAATAATTAAGTTATCAATATCGATACCTAATTTTTCTGCATAAAATCTATCAAATGCGTGTTCTGCATCAATGAATGCGGCAATTCCTCCTGCTTTTTGAGCTTCAGCAATGGCGTGTAATGTTAACGTAGTTTTACCTGACGATTCTGGTCCGTAGATTTCAATAACTCTTCCTCTTGGGTAACCATTTACACCAAGCGCTAAGTCAATCCCTAATGAACCTGATGGAATAGCTTCTACTTCTTCAACAGCGCTATCACCTAGTTTCATTACGGTTCCTTTTCCGTACGTTTTGTCGAGTTTGTCTAATGTTAGTTGTAAGGCTTTTAATTTGGCTTCTTTGTCTGAACTCATAATATTTGGCTTTAAATTGATTACAATTCTTTTTTTTGTAAAAATACAGTTTTTTTCAATTGCTCCAAAAATTGTTAATATGTTTTCAGATCTATTCAATGATTTGATTTTTAATCAATTTTATTACCTTTGCTCCCGAATTCTTCCATTTAGAATTCTAAACATAATTCTCACTTAAACGTTTATAGCATGCAACTGTACAACACCTTAAGCGCAGAAGAAAGAGCTCAATTAATTGATGAAGCCGGAAAACAACGTCTTACATTATCTTTCTATGCGTATGCCAAAATTCAAGATCCCAAAAAATTTCGCGACGATTTATTTATCGAATGGAACAAACTCGATGCTCTTGGTCGAACTTATGTAGCCAAAGAAGGAATCAATGCTCAAATGTCGGTTCCAGCCGAAAACTTCGAAGCGTTTAGAGAAACTTTAGAAGCGTATGATTTTATGCAAGGCATTCGTTTGAATGTCGCAGTAGAACACGACGATCATTCATTTTTAAAACTAACAGTAAAAGTTCGTGATAAAATCGTAGCTGATGGTTTGAACGATGAAACGTTTGATGTTACGAACATCGGAGTTCATTTAAAAGCAAAGGAATTCAATCAAATATTAGAAGATCCAAACACGATTGTAGTCGATTTTAGAAATCATTACGAAAGTGAAATCGGTCATTTCAAAGGAGCAATTACTCCAGATGTGGAAACTTTTCGTGAAAGTTTGCCGATTATCAACGAGCAATTAAAAGACTTTAAAGAAGATAAAAATTTGGTGATGTATTGCACTGGAGGAATTCGTTGCGAGAAAGCTTCTGCATATTTTAAACATCAAGGTTTTAAAAATGTATTCCAATTAGAAGGTGGAATTATCAATTATGCCAAGCAACTTAAAGAGGAAGGTTTAGAAAGTAAATTCATAGGAAAGAATTTCGTTTTCGACCACAGATTAGGCGAAAGAATTACTGATGATATCGTTTCACAATGTCATCAATGTGGAAAACCTTGCGATAATCACACGAATTGTTTGAACGATGGTTGTCATTTATTATTCATTCAATGTGACGAATGTAAAGCAGCTATGGAAAATTGTTGCTCTACGGAATGTTTAGAAATCACACATTTGCCATTGGCCGAACAAGTAAAATTACGTCGAGGAAAACAAGTAGGGAATACAGTCTTCCGAAAAGGAAAATCTGAGAAATTGAAATTCCAACATTCAGGAGAATTGTCAGACAGACCTTTGGCTGTAGCCGAAAAAACAAAAGACATTCGTCAAAAAATAAAAGTAAAACAGGTATTGCTTGGTAAAGCCGAACATTATTATGTGAAAGCGCAAGTAGGACTTTTCGTTATAGAAAACCAAGAACTAAATATTGGTGACAGCATTCTAGTTTCGGGACCAACAACTGGAAATCAAGAATTGGTTCTAGAAAAAATGTTCGTAAACGGAACAGAAAATCCATCAGCAAAAGTTGGCGATAAAGTAACTTTTGAAGTGCCTTTCAGAGTAAGATTATCGGATAAATTATTTAAAATTATCAGCTAATGACAACTTCAGGAAGAATAGAGCTTATGGCTCCAGCAGGGAATTTCGAATCTATGCAAGCGGCGTTAGATAATGGTTGCGATTCGATTTATTTTGGTGTCGAACAATTAAATATGCGTGCGCGTGCAACAGTGAATTTCGTTTTAGACGATTTACCAGAAATTGCGCGTCGATGTAACGAAAAAAATGTTAGAACCTATCTAACTTTAAATACCATTATTTACGATCACGATTTATCGATTGTAAAAACACTTTTAACCAAAGCCAAAGAAGTAGGAATTACAGCAGTAATCGCATCTGATCAAGCGGTGATTATGACAGCTCGTACGATGGGAATGGAAGTACATATTTCTACCCAATTAAACGTTACAAATATCGAAACCGTAAAATTCTACGCGATGTTTGCCGATACGATTGTATTGTCTCGCGAGTTGAGTTTACGCCAAGTAAAGAAAATCACAGATGACATCGAAAAAGAGCAAATCAAAGGGCCAAGCGGCAATTTAGTAGAAATCGAAATTTTTGGTCACGGTGCTTTGTGCATGGCAGTTTCAGGAAAATGTTATTTGAGTTTACATTCGCATAATTCCTCAGCAAATCGTGGTGCGTGTAAACAAAATTGTCGTAAAAAATATACGGTTATAGACCAAGAAAGTGGTTTTGAAATCGAAATTGATAACGAATACATGATGTCTCCAAAAGACTTATGTACATTAGATTTTCTAGACCAAGTTATTGATTCTGGAATAAAAGTGTTAAAAATTGAAGGACGAGGAAGAGCAGCAGATTATGTAGCAACCGTTATCAAAACGTATCGCGAAGCTATTGATTCATACTACGAAGGAACGTTTACCAAAGAAAAAATCAATATTTGGATGGAAGCTTTGGCAACCGTTTACAATCGTGGTTTTTGGAGTGGTTATTATTTAGGACAAAAATTAGGCGAATGGTCAGACAACCCAGGTTCTAATGCGACTCAAAAGAAAGTATATGTTGGAAAAGGAATGCATTATTTCCCAAAATCTAGCATAGCTGAATTCAAAATAGAAGCTTACGACATCAAAAAAGGTGATAAAATTTTAATTACTGGTCCATCAACTGGAGCGCAAGAATTAATTTTAGAAGATTTCTTTGTGAATGATGTAACTTCTGAAAAAGCAACAAAAGGCGATAGTTGTACTTTAAAAGTGCCGTTCCGCATTCGTTTATCGGACAAAATGTATAAAATTGTAGAAAACTAATGGTTGTTGTTACGCTTCAAAGAGACAAATGCATTGGTTGCAATTATTGTGTAGAAATGGCACCTGCACAATTTCAAATGTCAAAAAAAGACGGAAAATCGGTGTTAATAAAATCGGTTGATGCCAAAGGTTTTCACACTTTAAAATCGGCAGACCACACGATTGTTGAAAATTGTGAATTAGCAGCAAAGGCTTGTCCTGTGCATATAATTATAGTAAAAGAAACATAATTTTTTGGTTTACAATACTATAAAAATGCCTATTTCGTTTTAATATGAGATAGGTTTTTTGCTTTTGTGTAACTTCAAAACATTGAATTTGAAAGTTTCCATAAAAAATCAATATCTTTACGCTCAAAAACGTTTTGAAACGTAGTCCGTTTTGGACAATCACTATATATCTAAATTATGGCATGTACAAACTGTTCAACCACTGATGGTGGTGCACCAAAAGGGTGTAATAATAATGGGACTTGTGGCACCGATAGCTGCAACAAACTTTCTGTTTTTGATTGGCTTTCAAATATGACACTGCCAGGAGGTCAAGCGCCTTTTGATGCTGTTGAGATTAGATTTAAAAATGGAAGAAAAGAATTTTTTAGAAATACCGAAAAACTAACGTTATCTATAGGAGATATTGTAGCTACAGAAGCTTCTCCTGGACACGATATCGGTATTATTACTTTGACAGGCGAATTGGTTAAAATTCAAATGAAAAAGAAAAATGAAAATCCAGATAAAGAATTAGCTAAAATATATCGAAAAGCGTCTCAAAAAGATATTGATATTTGGACAGAAGCTCGAAATAAAGAGGAAATTGTTAGAATGCGCGCCAGAGAAATCGCAATTAACTTAAAGTTAGAAATGAAAATTTCCGATGTGGAATTTCAAGGTGATGGTTCAAAAGCAACGTTTTATTATACAGCAAATGACAGAGTTGATTTTCGCCAATTAATAAAGGAATTTGCCCAAGAGTTTAAAATTAGAATCGAAATGAAGCAAGTAGGTTTTCGTCAAGAAGCTGCTCGTTTAGGAGGAATAGGTTCTTGTGGTAGAGAATTATGTTGCTCAACTTGGTTAACCGATTTTAGAAGCGTGAATACTTCGGCGGCACGTTATCAGCAGTTGTCGTTAAATCCACAAAAATTAGCAGGGCAATGCGGAAAGTTAAAATGTTGTTTAAACTATGAATTAGACACCTATTTGGATGTATTGAAAGACATGCCCGACATGGAAACCAAATTGTATACAGAAAAAGGTGATGCTTATTGTCAGAAAATTGATATTTTCAAAGAAATTATGTGGTTTTCTTATGCCAATGCTCCAGCACAATGGATGGTTTTACCTGCAGCAAAAGTAAAAGAAATTATTGCAGTTAATAAGAAAAAAGAACGTGTAGCAGCATTGGAAGATTATGTAGTGGAAACGGTTCAAGAAGTTGAGAAAAAATTTGAAAATGTTGTAGGTCAAGACAGTTTAACACGTTTTGATCAACCTAAGAAAAAGTCAAATAATAGAAATAAAAAGAAGAAACCTACAAACTTTAAAAATGCACCTAAAAAAGACTAATTTCATTGGTTTAATGCTGATTGCCGTGCTTTTTATCTCATGTGATAAAAAACAATTTTTCAGCGAGTATAAAGAATTGGATGGTACTTGGAAAAAGTCAGATACTTTGCGTTTTACATTTGAACAAAATGATACTGTAAATCCATATCATTTGTTTTTGAATGTGAGAAACAACAATGATTATCCGTTCAACAACATGTATTTGATTGTTTCAATGAAAGAACCTGGAAAAAAACCAACAATCAAAGTTGACACATTAGAATATCAAATGGCAAATCCGGATGGAACATTAATGGGAGAAGGATTTTCTGACGTTAAAGAAAGTAAATTGTGGTATTTAGAAAATTACGTTTTTAATAGAATAGGCAAATATAATGTTGAGGTAGTTCAAGCGGTGAGAGAAACAGGAAAAGTTGATGGTGTTGCCGATTTAAAAGGAATTACAGAACTAGGATTACGAATTGAAAAAACAAAATAACATGGCGACTAAAAAAACAGTTTCAAATGATTATTCTGAATATACTAGAAAGTTTTGGCAACTTTTTAAGTATGGATTTTTAGGAATTATTTTTTTATTCCTTTTTGCTTCATGGGGATTTTTTGGAAAAATGCCTTCGTTCGATGATTTAGAAAATCCGGATTCAAATGTAGCAACTGAAATTATTTCTGCAGATGGAGTAGTTATAGGAAAGTTTTATAAAGAAAACAGAACTCCTGTTAAATACCATGAATTACCACAATATCTTGTAAAAGCTTTGGTAGCAACTGAAGATGAACGTTTTTATGAGCATTCTGGAATTGATGCAAAAGGAACTTTGCGTGCTGTAGTAAAACTAGGAAGAGATGGTGGAGCAAGTACATTGACGCAACAATTAGCAAAAAATTTATTCCACGGCGAAGGTTCAAAATTTATTTTGTTTCGTGTAATTCAAAAAGTAAAAGAATGGATTATTGCCATTCGTTTGGAAAGACAATATACTAAACAAGAGATTATTGCATTGTACTTAAATCAGGTAGATTTTGTAAATGGAGCTGTTGGAATTCGATCTGCGGCAAAAATCTATATGAATAAAGAGCCTAAAGATTTAACTATTGAAGAATCAGCTTTATTTGTAGGGATGTTAAAAAACCCTTCGTTGTATAATCCAAACAGAAAGAAAAGAGCAAAATTGGTTTTAGATAGAAGAAATACTGTGCTACAGCAGATGGCTAAAAACAATGTAATTACAGAATCTCAAAGAGAACAATTAAGAAAAATCCCAATAAAATTAGATTTTAGGCCTGAAAGCCATTCAGAGGGTAGCGCAACGTATTTTAGAGAATACCTAAGAGATTACATGAGAAAATGGGTAAAAGACCATTTAAAACCTGATGGGACAGAATATGATTTGTATAGAGATGGTTTAAAAATTTACACGACTATTGATTCTAAAATGCAGCAATATGCTGAAGAAGCAGTACAAGAGCATTTGAAAAATTTGCAAAAGGAATTTTTTAAAGGAATGAAAGACAAAGAAAACGCACCCTTTGTTGACATTACTCCTGAGCAAACCAATCAAATTATGATGCAAGCCATGAAAAACTCTGAACGATGGAGAAAAATGGACTTGAATGGTAAATCAGAAGAAGAAATTATTAAATCTTTTGATGTCGCTGCAAAAATGAAAATCTTTACTTATGAAGGTGAAAAAGACACCATCATGAAACCAAAAGACTCGATCATTTACTACAAACACATGCTGCAAACAGGTATGATGGCTATGGAGCCAAGAAGTGGTCATATCAAAGCTTGGGTTGGAGGTGTTAATTATAAATATTTTCAATACGATCACGTTGGGCAGGGTGCAAGACAAGTTGGTTCTACTTTTAAACCTTTTGTTTATGCAACTGCAATTGAGCAATTAGCTATGTCGCCTTGTGATTCAATTATTGACAGTTATTTCACTATGCCAAAAGGCAAATGGGGAATAGACGCCGATTGGTCACCAAAAAATTCTGATGGAAATTATAGAGGAACTATTACTTTACAAAAAGCATTAGCAAACTCTATCAACACAGTTTCAGCTAAATTGATAGATAGAGTTGGCCCACAAGCCGTAGTGGATATGGCAAAAGAATTAGGGGTAACTTCAAAAATTCCTGTTCAGCCATCAATTGCATTAGGAGCGGTTGATATTACTGTAGAGGAAATGGTAGGAGCAATGAGTACATTTGCAAATCAAGGAGTATATGTAAAACCCACTTTTATCATCAAAATTGAGGACAAAAATGGAGTTGTAATTGATCAACCAATTCCTTATCAAAAGGATGTAGTAAATAAAGATGTTGCTTATACCGTTATCAAATTAATGGAAGGTGTAAAAGAATCAGGAACTGGAGCGCGATTGAAATATGGTGGTGGTGGTTTTATTCAGTATGATTATAGTTTTGCTAATCCAGTTGCTGGGAAAACAGGAACTTCTCAAAATAATTCTGACGGTTGGTTTATTGGTATGGTGCCTAATTTAGCCACAGGAGTTTGGGTAGGAAATGAAGATAGAGCAGCACATTTTAGATCCACTCATATGGGTCAAGGTGCTACGACAGCATTACCTATTTGGGGAATTTTCATGAAAAAATGTTACGATGATAGTGATTTAGATATATCAAGAGAACCATTTGAAAGACCCGATAATTTGGCTATAAAAGTAGATTGCTGGACACCAAAAAAAGTCGTTGATACAACAGCAGTTCCTACAGATGAACCAAGTATGGATGAGTTCGAAGGATTATAAAAACAACAATAACGCTATATGATTTCAAGAAAAGTAAATAACGTAAAAGAAGCATTAGAAGGAATTCAAGATGGACAAACTATCATGTTGGGTGGTTTTGGTCTTTGTGGCATTCCTGAAAATAGTATTGCTGAATTAGTAAATAAAAATGTAACCAATTTAACTTGTATTTCAAACAATGCAGGTGTAGATGATTTCGGATTGGGATTATTATTACAAAAACGCCAAATCAAAAAAATGATTTCTTCTTACGTGGGAGAAAATGCAGAATTCGAACGCCAAATGCTTTCAGGAGAATTAGAAGTAGAGCTAACACCTCAAGGAACTTTAGCAGAAAAATGCCGTGCTGCACAAGCAGGAATTCCAGCGTTTTTTACACCAGCAGGTTTTGGAACAGAAGTTGCTGAAGGAAAAGAAACGCGTGAATTCAACGGAAAAATGCACGTAATGGAATTGGCTTATAAAGCCGATTTTTCTATCGTAAAAGCATGGAAAGGTGATGAAGCGGGAAACCTTATTTTCAAAGGAACGGCTCGTAATTTTAACGCATGTATGGCAGGCGCTGCAAAAATCACGATTGCTGAGGTTGAAGAATTAGTACCAGCAGGAACTTTAAATCCTAACGAAATTCACATTCCAGGAATTATGGTCAACCGTATTTTCCAAGGAGAGAAATTTGAGAAAAGAATTGAGCAAAGAACTGTTAGACAAAGAAGTTAATCATGGCATTAGATAAAAATCAAATCGCAAAAAGAATAGCACAAGAAGTAAAAGACGGTTACTATGTAAACTTAGGAATCGGAATTCCAACTTTAGTTGCCAATTATGTTCGCACAGATATTTCAGTTGAATTTCAATCAGAAAATGGAGTTTTAGGCATGGGACCTTTCCCTTTTGAAGGAGAAGAAGATGCCGATATCATCAACGCAGGAAAACAAACCATTACGACTTTACCAGGAGCAAGTTTTTTCGATTCAGCGTTTAGTTTCGGAATGATTCGCGCTCAGAAAGTAGATTTAACAATTTTAGGAGCAATGGAAGTTTCTGAAAACGGAGATATTGCTAACTGGAAAATCCCAGGAAAAATGGTAAAAGGAATGGGTGGTGCTATGGATTTAGTAGCTTCTGCAGAAAATATTATCGTAGCCATGATGCACGTTAATAAAGCGGGAGAATCGAAAATCTTGAAAAAATGTACGCTTCCTTTAACTGGTGTTGGTTGTGTGAAAAAAGTCGTTACGGAATTAGCGGTTTTAGAAATCACACCAAAAGGATTCAAATTATTAGAACGCGCACCAGGTGTTTCAGTTGAAGATATCATCAAAGCAACAGAAGCAGATTTAATCATTGAAGGAGATATTCCGGAAATGAAAATCGATTAATAAAAGAGTTTATAATTTTAAACCTGACAGTTTACCGAAACTTGTCAGGTTTTTATATATTTTAAAGAAAATGAGTTTTCCAAAAGTAATTTTAAAATCAGGTAAAGAAAAATCTATTCAACGTCGTCATCCTTGGATTTTCAGTGGTGCGGTTTACGGTGTGAGTCGTGAAATAAACGATGGCGAAATGGTTGATGTAGTCGATTCGAAAAACAATCATTTAGGAACGGGATATTTCAGTGATAAAGGAAGTATTGTAGTTCGTATTTTGACTTTCGGAGATGAAACTTTTTCTGAAAACTTTTGGGCAGCTAAACTACAATCGGCTTGGTATTTACGTACCCAAATATTGGATTTTGAAGTTACAAATGCTTTTCGTGTGATTCACGGAGAAGGCGATGGAATTTCGGGATTAATTATTGATTATTACGATAAAAATTGGGTAATTCAAGCACATTCTACTGGAGTTTTTCTTCAAATGGAACAAATTGCAGAAGCTATAAAATCGAATTTTCCAGACTATTGCGAAACGATTTATTGCAAAAGCTCAGGAACTTTACCAAATACAGGAACTGATTATTTCTTATTCGGAAACAAAGTTGAAGCAGTTGCAAAAGAGAACAACATTTTGTTTTCTGTAAATTGGGTAGAAGGACAAAAAACAGGTTTCTTTTTAGACCAACGCGAAAACCGAAAACTTTTAGGCGAATTCTCAAAAGGCAAAAAAGTATTAAATACGTTTTGTTATACTGGTGGATTTTCCATTTATGCCATGAGTGCTGGTGCAGAATTAGTAACTTCGGTCGATATTTCTCAAAAAGCTGTGGACTTAGCAGCGAGTAATATGGAATTAAATTTTCCAAACGCTAATCACAAAGCAGTAGCTGACGATGTGTTCAATTTCATGAAAGAGCACACACAACAATACGATGTTATTGTTTTAGACCCGCCCGCTTTCGCGAAAAGCATCAAAAGCAAACATACCGCAACGCAAGCCTACAAACGTTTAAACATTGCAGGTTTAAAAGCCTTAGCTCCTAACGGAATTTTATTCACTTTCTCTTGCTCACAAGTTATTGATGATGTTTTGTTTTACAACACCGTTGCAGCCGCCGCTATAGAAACCGGAAGAAACATCCGAGTTTTACACAAATTAGAACAAGGTCCAGATCACCCAACGAATATTTATCACCCAGAAGGTCATTATTTAAAAGGTTTGGTTTTGTTTGTGGAGTAGATTTGAAAGTGTTCAGTTTTTCTCGCATAGTTTGTCATTCCGGAGGAATCTCATAGAATCAGTTTAAAACTTTTACTTATGATTAGATTTTTTAGCATCTTCTTTTTTACTCTTTTTTTGTTTAGTTGTAAACAAAAAACAGAATTAGTGCAAGCTGAAATAAAGTCTTTTGGTTTGAAGATAGATTTCAGACTTTATAATGACAGCACATACATTATGAAAAGAATTTATGAATTTGATTCAATTAAAAATGAAACTTTAGAGGGAAACTTTAAGTTGCAGAATGACTCCCTTGTTTGTTATGGTGATTTTAATTTCAATGGTTTTATAAAAAATAATTTTATTGAATCTAACCAAGAGTATGAAAAATATGAAATCATAAAGTCAAAAATTAAGTCGAATTCAAAAATTGATTTTAAAAGATTTCCAACATATACAACTTTTACATTTGATAAATCAAAAGAGTATAATCGTTTTAACGAAACTGCTATTCCTTATGAATTAACAGAAAATGATTTACTTAAAATCGATTCTATTTTACCTATTTGTATGAATAAAACAGAAAATTTTGAAGGTAAACAAAATGCCGATGATTATTCAAAACAATGTATAGCAACAAAAAACAGGAAAGGTGAAATAGAAGTTTGGGTTAATTGTGCATGTGATGGTATGTCAAAAGATTCATTCAAATATTTTATAGGTACAGTTCATGATGGTGGACCTTGTTTTTTTAAATTGAAAATTAATTTAACCAAAATTGAATGTTTTGATGTTTTTGTCAACGGGTCTTAAATAAAAAACCTGCAAGTCTTTCAACTCACAGGTTTCTTTTTTCTTGCTTCTTTTCTCTTTTTTCTATGACTAAAGATTCATAAAGAAATCATACCCTTTATCATCCGTAATAATAAATGCTGGGAAATCTTTCACTTCAATTTTTCTTACCGCTTCCATTCCTAATTCTGGAAAATCTACTACTTCAACAGATAAGATATTTTCTTTCGCTAAAATCGCAGCAGGACCACCAATCGAACCTAAATAGAATCCACCGTGTTTTGCACAAGCGTTCATTACGTCTTTGCTTCGGTTTCCTTTGGCTAACATAATCATGCTTCCACCAGCCGCTTGGAATTCGTCTACATAAACGTCCATTCTTCCTGCGGTTGTTGGTCCAAAACTACCTGAAGGCATTCCGTCTGGAGTTTTTGCTGGTCCAGCATAATATACAGGATGATTTTTGAAATACTCTGGCATTGGTTTTCCAGCGTCTAATAATTCTTTGATTTTAGCATGCGCAATATCACGAGCTACAATCAAAGTTCCGTTTAATTTCAAACGCGTTTTAATTGGATATTTTGATAATTCTGCTAAAATTTCAGCCATTGGTTTGTTCAAATCAATTTCTACCGCTGGCTATAAATGAGGCGCTGTTTCAGGTAAAAATTGTGCTGGATTGGTTTCCAATTGTTCTAAGAAAATACCATCTTTCGTGATTTTTCCTTTGATATTTCTATCTGCCGAACAAGAAACTCCCATTCCCACCGGACAAGAAGCCGCGTGACGTGGTAAACGAATCACACGAACATCATGCGTTAAATATTTTCCACCAAATTGTGCTCCAATTTGACTTTCTTGACAAATGATTTGCACTCTTTTTTCCCATTCTAAATCGCGAAACGCTTGACCTGACATATTTCCAGAAGTTGGTAAATGGTCATAATAGCCAGCCGATGCTTTTTTCACGGCTGCTAAGTTTGCTTCCGCAGAAGTTCCGCCGATAACGATAGCCAAGTGATACGGAGGACAAGCTGCTGTTCCTAAATCCATAATGCGCTCACGAACAAATTCGTCTAACGATTTTTCATTTAACAACGATTTTGTCTTTTGATATAAAAACGTTTTGTTCGCCGAACCACCTCCTTTTGTTAAAAATAAGAACTCATACGAATTTCCTTTTTTCGCATAAATATCAATTTGCGCTGGTAAGTTCGAACCCGAGTTTTTCTCTTCAAACATCGAAATCGGAACAATTTGCGAGTAACGAAGATTTTTATTTTGGTACGTATTGTAAATTCCTTTTGACAACCATTCACCATCATCAACTCCTGTATATACGTTTTCGCCTTTTTTGGCAACTACAATCGCAGTTCCAGTATCTTGGCAAGAAGGCAATTGACCTTCAACAGCTACAGCAGCGTTTTGCAATAAGTTATAAGCCACAAAACGATCGTTATCTGTTGCTTCTGGATCTTCGATAATGTTTCTTAGTTTTTGTAAATGTGCCGAACGCAACATAAACGAAACGTCGTCCATAGCTTCTTGAGCTAATAATTCTAATCCTTTTGGATCTACCACTAAGATTTCTCTATCGCCAAGTTGCTCAACTTTTACGTAATCGGATGTTAATTTTTTGTATTGTGTATCGTCTTTTAAAATAGGATACGGGTCTTGATATAAAAAGTCCATTTGTGTATATTTTGAAAGGTAAAGTTACGGATTTTTGATTATTTAGTTATCTTGTTATTCGTATTTGTTGTTTTTGATAATTGAATTTTGTTCAATAAAGTTGTAACCTAAATCAATTGTTTTTGAAGTGTCATCATAATATACAATTTTATAATACTGACCATCAGTTGTTATTTTTTTTATGGTTTTCTTCAAAGTCCATTCATAAAAGTTTAATGTGTATTTTTCTTCAAATTTTTAATTGATTTTTTACCTTTTAGTAGCTCAATTTCTAATAAAAAAAATTCTGAATCTTTTAAATAAATTTTCGAATTCTGGCCAGTAAAATACGTGTTCATTAATTTATTACGAAAGGAAAAATTATCTTCATATTTTATATTTACTTTTTGATAAGCAAAACTCAATTCATTTAATGCTTTTTCTAAATCAATAGGACATTCAATATAAGTTTCAATGGTTTTAATTATTTCTCCATTTTTAATAAATGAGATAGTATTCGTTTGGCTATCTGTTGCGTTTAATGAATAATGATTTTTTAAATCGTTAATGTTTATTTTATCAAAATTCATCAAAATCTTTCTTAAAGTTTCTTCATCTAATTTTGAATGGTAATTATCATAAACAGTGTTTGATTCATAAGCCTTAAAATAAAAATCTCCATTTCTATTAATATAGGTTGAATTAAATGGGCAAGAGCCAAAGCAAGGACTTCTATCAACTATTATTGCATCATATTCATTAGTTGTAAATTCGGATTTGTTTTCAGATTTCTGTAATTGAAAAACTCTACCATTATAGTTTTTAACTTTAATTTTGTTATCTGAAATGCCTAAAACTTTTATTGTATCCCAAAAATTTTCAGATTTATTAAAAAAAATAATATTAGATTTTTCAATTTTATATTTAGTTTTTGTTCCCAAATAGTAGTGAGAAAACCGATGTTCTAATGTGCTATCAGGAAGAGTAAACCTATCTTTTATTAAATAAAAAAAGCCACTTTTGAAATCTAAAATACTATCATTAATTATGGAGAAATTTATTTTTTCATAAGGATGTACAGGATGAGAATTTTTTAATTTCTCTGAGTTAAGTTCTTTTTCGAAATACCAATCTCCAATATATTTTTCATTTGATGATTTATTCTCTACATCACATGATAGAATGAAGAGTGTAACTAAATAAAGAATAAAAATTTTTCTCATAGACTCGTTAAAAAAACCAACTCGCTACAAAAATCGCCGTAATCACACAAATTAAATCCACTAAAAGCATCATTCCTAAAGTGTAACGGGTATTTTTCACATTGATGCTTCCAACGTATACCGCAATTACATAGACAGTCGTTTCAGCACTGCATTGGAAAATACAGCTTAGTCTACCGGTTAAGGAATCTGGGCCAAATTGTTTCATCGCATCAATCATAAAACCACGCGAACCACCTGAACTAAAAGGACGCAACATCGCCACAGGAAGTGAATCGGTAATTTCTTTTGCTACTCCAAGATGAGCAAATAAAAAGGAAATTCCGTTGGCGATAATTTCAAACAAACCACTATTTCTAAACAACGATATCGCAACTAACATTCCCATTACGTATGGGAAAATTGTAACTCCAGTTTTTAATCCGTTATTGGCTCCTGCTACAAACGTATCGAAAATCGTTGTTTTTTGTTCTACGAATTTCTTTTCTTGAACGAAAGAAAATATCAAAGTTCCGCCAATTATTAAGATTAACAATAAGCCCGAAAGGTTCGAAGTAAAGTAATTTTTTCCAATTAAATCTAAACTGTTAACGTAGAATAATAATCCAACAATCGCTCCAATAACTCCCATTAAAACTGCTAATAAAGAAGCGCTTTTAAAATTAACGCGTTGTTTAATTCCAACTAAAATGAAAGCGGCAATAGTTCCAACAAAAGACGTAATAATACATGGTAACATTACATCAGCAGGATTTGCAGCGTGTTCGGCAGCTCGATAACCAATGATTGACGTTGGAATTAATGTTAAACCAGCAGCATGCAAACACATGAACATGATTTGGGCATCACTGGCTCTATCTTTATCTGGATTTAATTCTTGTAAACTTTGCATCGCTTTTAATCCGAAAGGCGTTGCAGCTGAATCCAATCCTAAGAAGTTAGCAGAAAAATTCAATGTCATGTATGAAATCGATTCGTGATTTTTAGGAATCGAAGGAAAAACTTTTGCAAATAATGGACTTAATTTTTTTGCCAATCTTTCCGAAGCTCCTGAAATGATAAGTAATTCCATAATTCCACAAAAGAAAGCTAAGTAAGCAATCAATGGCAGAATCAAATCAAACAAACTGCTTTTGGTCATAGGAAGTAGACCATCTGCTTTTTGTTTTCCGCTGTAGATTTTTACAGTTTGATTGTTGTAAACATAGGTAGTGTCTGCATCCTTTTCATTTTTGTTGATAATGAATGTTATGTCTTCCGCTTTTTGGACACTATCTTGTACAAATTTTGGAACTTCTTTTAAATATTTTTCACCAATTAAAAAAGGTTCGCCTTGTTTGCCATTCAGCACATAATCAATAGAATAATATTGCGATGAAAACAATCCGAATACAATAAAAAAGATAGATGATATAAATATTACCAGCCAAAATCTGCTTAAAACCATGTGTTATATTTTTTGTAAATGTAGTAAATCAAATTCAAGTACAATTTGAAAATTCGTGTTCAATTTATACATGAATAATTTCATCTTCAACCAGTAAATCTTCTCGTCTTAATCTTAAGAAAATTTGAGCTACTGCAATAACATCTTTTTCACAATAGGTGATAATTCGGTCGATGTCGTTTTCCACATAAAAAACGTGAGCTACTTCGCTACCGTCGATATCGTCTTTTGGAGAAGGAATTCCGAGCACTTTTGTAAGTAATTTTAAAGAAGTAAAATGTTTATAATCGCCAAATTTCCATAATTCTAAGGTGTCTAAATGCGGTACTTCCCAAGGTTTTTTACCGAATAAATTTAGTTTGTTAGGTAAAGCAATTCCGTTGATAATCATGCGTCGGGCTATGAATGGAATATCAAATTCTTTGGCATTATGACCGCATAAAACGTGTTGTGCTCCGTTGAAATGAGTATTTAATAGATTGGAAAAATCATTCAAAATTTTCTTCTCTTCACCCCAGAAACTAGTTACTCTAAAATTTCTAATATCTCCTTTATTGACAAAATAACCCACAGAAATAGTAATGATTTTCCCAAACTCTGCCCAAATTCCAGCACGTTCATAAAAATCCTCTGCCGAAACTTCATCTTTGCGTTGGTATTGTGTTTTGTGTTCCCATAAATAACGTGTTTCTTCTTCGTCTAAAATGCCATAATTTTGGTGTTCAGGAACGGTTTCAATATCTAAAAACAGAATGTTGTTTAAGTTAATTTTTTCAATCATTTTATAAGAATTTATAGAGGTATTATTTAATCGTTTTATTTCTTTTTTTCAGCATTTCATAGGCTTCTTCAACATAAACATATAAATCTTCACTATGTGGATCATATGAAGTTTGTACACCTTTTAAATGTCCTAAACGCACAATTATTAAGTTGTCTTCTGGAATTACAATTACAAATTGCCCCAAATGACCACGCATGTAATATAAGTGTTTGCCTAAAAAGTTGTGCATCCACCAACCATAGCCATAATGAGGCGCTGCTTCAAAGCGAGGAGTGATGCATTTTTTCACAAAAGCACTATCTAATAATTGTTGACCATTCCATTTTCCGTTATTCAAATATAGCTTTCCAAAGCGGGCAAAATCTCTTGCATTACTAGCGATACAACAATAGGCTTTTTCAATTCCGTCAGGTGCTTCATCTAATTGCCAGAGCGCTTCATTTTCAGCTCCCATAGGTTGCCAAAAGTTTTTTGAAACATAATCTGATAAATATTCTCCTGTTGCTTTTTCAATACACATGGCCAATAACTGAGTAGCACCACTTAGGTATTTGAACGATTGCCCAGGTTTTTCGTTGATGTTCAATCCAAGGATTACTTTGTCTAAATCATTGTCAAAATAAGCACGGGTTACAATTGAAAATGGGCTATAATATTTTTCGTCCCAACTTAATCCTGAAGCCATTGAAGATAAATCGCCTACGGTTACTTCTTTTGCAAATTTCCCTTTTAATTCGGGAAAAAAGTCAATTACTTTTTGGTCTAAACTTTTTATTTTTCCTTCCATAATGGCTTTTCCTAATGCCATTGTAACCACGCTTTTTGCCATCGAAAAAGAATTGGTTTTAGAGTTTTTATCAAAACCATCAAAATAGCTTTCATGCCAAATACTATCATTTTTAATAATTAAATAGGCAATAGTTTTGAGCTCTTTGTGTGCTTTTTGTAAATTTTGTGTAGCAGGAACAGAGTTATAATCGGAAGCAATTGCCCACGGTTGTGCAGTACCTTTTTTGATTTCGCGATTGGGAAATTCTTTATAATCTTCTAAAAAAGCTGTGGTATAACCTTTGAAATAAATTGTTTTTACGGCACGAAGCAAATAATCTACATCAAAAATATACATCAAAACAATAATAGCAGCAAAACAATTGCGAACCATTTTAGGAATTTTAGCAGGAATTTCATTTACTAATTTTATAAGATAGTTTTTATAAAAGTAGGAAAAAGTTAGAATGAATTTAAAAAAACTAAAACAAACTTTCTTGTTTCACCGGATTTTCATGTTCCAACAACCATTTTTTGCGCCACAAGCCTCCAGCATATCCAGTTAAAGAACCATCAGAACCAATAACACGATGGCACGGAACTACAATCCAAAGCGGATTTTTTCCATTAGCCGAAGCCACTGCTCGAATTGCTTTTACATCACCTAATTTTTTTGAAAGATCTAAATATGAACACGTTTTACCGAAAGGAATGTTCAACAATTCTTGCCAAACTTTTTGCTGAAAATCAGTTCCAGAAGGATTAAGTTTAAAAGAAAAATCAGTTCTTTTTCCTTCAAAATATTCTTGTAGTTGTGTAACAGCTTCTTTTAATGCTTTAGGCGTTTTAGATGAAATTTCGATTTCTTCATTCATCACATGAATTTTTGAAATGCCGTTTTGATCACCACAAATTTCAGCAAATCCTAAAGGGGTATTTATAATTACTGTTTCCATAGAGTAAATATAAAAAAAACCACCTGAAATACAGATGGTTTTTTTAAGATGTAAAAAAGTTGAATTATAATTATGATTTAATTTCTACTTTCTTATCAGTTGCTGGTGCAGCAGTGTCAATTACTTTTCCTTTAAAAGATAAAGTTTTAACGTTTTCAACACCACCTTCATTTGTCATTACAGTAACTGATTTTTGAAAAGGCGCTACAGAAGCAGCGTTAAATGTTGCAGCAACCATACCTTTTTCTCCTGGTTTAATAGGTGTTTTAGTATAGTTTGCAGCTGTACAACCACAAGCTGGTTTTACATTTGTAATTAAGATTGTTTCTTTTGTATTGTTTGTGAAAGTAAATTCATAAGTTGCAGGAACTCCTTTTGGAATATCTCCAAAATCATGAATTTCTTTATCCCATTTAATTGCAGATTGTTTTGGTGCAGCCGCAGGTGTTACAGTTGCAGCAACTGGAGCTTGAGTAGCTTTTGCTGTTTCGATTTTAGCATCTTTAACTTGAGCAAATGAAGCACTTGCAAGAAATAATGCAACGATTGATAATTTAATTGATTTCATACCTTATTATATTTTAGTTATTTTAATTTTGTGTTACAAAGCTATGCAAACAAAAAAAAGTAGTTGTTAATCAGATTCAAATGATTGTTAACAAGTTGTTAATGGTTGTTTTTTGCCATTCAATTTTTGTAATATCGGGGTCAATATGAAATTTAATAGACTAAATACAGTAATCTTTATTGGGTTTTTAGCCATTGTAGGTGTTATTATCATGCAGTTGTTTTTACTCAATCAAGCGTATATTTTTGAAAAAAGAGATACAGAAGACAAAATCCATTTTGCATTGCAAGATGTGGTGGAAAAAATCTATCGAGATAATAAATCGGAATTACCAGTTGCTAATCCTATAAAAAAGGTAAGTGAAAATTATTTTATTATAAATGTAAATGATGTTTTTGAAAACAGAATTTTAGAACATTATTTAAAAACAGAATTTGATAAAGTAAAGTTAGAATTAGATTTTGAATATGCTATTTATGATTGTAGTTCAGAATCTATGGTATATGGAAATTATATTTCGATAGACGGAACTCCGTCAAAGGTTTGTGAAGATTGTTTTTCTAAAAACACAGATTTAACCTATTATTTTGCTATTCGTTTCCCACATTTAAAACAAAGTTATTTTACAAGTTTGAGTCAATATTGGGTGTTTACAGCGGTTTTATTTTTAGTGCTTATTATTTATGTGTATTCTGTTTTTTTAATGTTACAACAAAAAAGATATACAGAATTGCAAAAGGATTTCATCAACAATATGACGCATGAATTTAAAACACCTTTAGCATCAATATTAATTGCATCAAATTATGCCAACACTCAAAATGAAATAAAAGACAATCCAAAGCTGTCAAAATACATGCAAATTATTATCAATCAAAGTAATAAACTAAATCAGCATATAGAAAAGATTTTATATGTGGCTAAAACAGATAGCAATCAAATTGTGCTTGAAAAAACTAAGGTTGATGTTAATTCAGTTTTAGAATTAGTTAAAGAAAATATTTTACTAAAGCATCAAAAAAGCATCCAAATAGATATTTTATTAGAAAAAAAATATTTTGTTATTGCCGATGAATTTCATTTTTATAATCTAATTTATAATGTGATAGATAATTCGGTTAAATATGCTGAAAACGAAGCAAGCATTCAAATTAAATCGAACGAAACAAATAAAGGTTTGTTTTTAAATTTTTCAGATGATGGCGTTGGTATTCCAGAAAAAGATTTACCGTTTGTTTTTGATAAATTTTATAGAGTTGCACGTCAAGACAATAAAGATATTGAAGGGTTTGGAATCGGGTTGTCTTATGTTAAACGTGTTTGTGAATGGCACAAATGGAATGTTTCAGTTAGAAATAATGACGACAAAGGAATTACAGTTTCAATTCAAATAAACAAAAACGATTATGAGTAAAAAACGAATTTTATATGTAGAAGACGATGAAACTTTAGCGTTTTTAACAGCTGATAATTTAGAGCAACATTTTGAAGTTTCACATTGCAATAATGGCAAGGAAGCTTTTCAATTATTTTGTAGTACACCATTTGATTTGTGTGTTTTAGACATTATGTTGCCCGACATGGATGGTTTTGAAATTGCAACAGAAATTAGAAAACGTAATCAAGAAATACCAATTATTTTTCTATCAGCAAAAACCATGAAAGAAGACAGAATAAAAGGTTTAAAACTTGGTGCTGATGACTATTTAGTAAAACCATATTCTATAGAAGAATTGATTTTAAAAATAGAAATATTCCTTAATCGAAGCCAAAAATCAACAGATAAACCGGCTTTAAAAAATTATACATTTGGTAGTTTTCATTTTGAACCAGAAAATTATTTATTAAAAAATGACACTCAAAAAATAACACTGACGGAGCGTGAAGCCTCGTTATTGCAATTGTTTTTAGATAATCCTAATACGGTTTTAAAAAGAGAAAAAATTTTAATAGCACTTTGGGGAAGTGACGATTATTTTTTAGGCAGAAGTTTAGATGTTTTTATCTCAAGATTACGAAAAATTATAAAAGAAGAAACCCACGTAAGAATTGAAAACATTCCTCGCGTGGGCTTTAAGTTAGTGGTAGAATAAAAATTATTCTATACTCATCATATACGTTTCAAGAGCTTTTCGATCTTCTTCTGACATGGCTTTTGTAATTACAAAATTAGCTTTCATAATTTCATATTGAGAAGGATCAACTAATGGTTCTCCTTCGCCATTAATAAAAGAAGCAATACTAGCATTTTTTTCTTTATAGGTTTTTGCAATGTCTTTAATTGCAGGACCTACAGTTTTTGCATCAGCTTTATGGCAGGTTGCACAAGTTCCTTTTCCTTCAAAAAGTTCTTGTCCTTTTGCTAATAATGGGTCACTAGCAGTTTCAGGTTGAGCCGCTGTAGTTTCAGTTGTTTCATCAACAGTGTTGCCCATTGCGTCAGTTTCTTTTTTGTCTCCACAATTAGACACCGAAATTGCTAAAGCAAAAGCAGCTAAGGATTTTAGTACGAGTTTCATTTTGATAAAATTTAGAAATATCGATAAAATTACAATATCACAAGCATATAGAATGTGATAAATGTCACACAAGAAAAATGTCTATTTTAACAATTTAACAATATCCTTTGCAAAATAGCTAGCAATAATATCTGCGCCTGCTCTTTTAATAGCAGTGGTTTGTTCTAACATTACTGCATCGTGGTCTAGCCAACCTCTTTCAGAAGCGGCTTTTATCATAGCATATTCACCAGACACTTGATAAACAGCCACCGGAACTTCTGACATGTTTTTTACTTCGCGAACAATGTCTAGGTAAGAAATTCCAGGTTTAACCATTACAATATCTGCTCCTTCTTCAATATCCATTCGTGTTTCTCTTATAGCTTCCAAACGGTTGTGGTAATCCATTTGGTATGTTTTTTTATCTTTCGGAATATCAATTAAATCTACTGGAGCACTATCTAAAGCATCGCGAAATGGCCCGTAATGCGCCGAAGCATATTTTGCACTGTAGCTCATAATTCCCGTATTTATGAACCCATTATTTTCTAATAACTCGCGCATTTCTAAAATTCTTCCATCCATCATATCACTTGGCGCTACAAGATCGGCTCCTGCTTGTGCGTGCGATAATGCCATTTGAGCCAGAAATCCAGAAGTTTCGTCATTTAAAATCATTCCGTTTCCTACAATTCCATCGTGACCATACACAGAATAAGGATCAAGAGCCACATCTGTCATTACAATCATTTCTGGAACAGCGTTTTTTATCACTTTGATAGCGCGTTGCATTAATCCATTTGGATTTAATGCTTCTACACCTTTATTGTCTTTTAAATTATCGGGCACTTTTACAAACACTAAAACTGATTTTAAAACCCATTGCCCAAAGTTCTTTTACTTCTTTTTCTAACAAGTCAAGGCTATATCTGTAATAATTAGGCATAGACGGAATTTCATCCTTTACACCTTTTCCTTCCACTACAAAAAGAGGTACTAGAAAAT
Source organism: Ichthyophis bannanicus (assembly GCA_033557465.1). NCBI lineage: Eukaryota > Metazoa > Chordata > Amphibia > Gymnophiona > Ichthyophiidae > Ichthyophis > Ichthyophis bannanicus. The sequence continues at coordinate 340,278,939 of CM066039.1, forward strand.
CATTTGGTGATAATATGGTTTCACGAACTAATGAACGAATACTTTCATTGGTTCTTAATCTGCGGTTTCTTCTAAGTGTGAACATTATGTTTTGAAATTTGATGTATAAATATAAATGTAATTTTGGAGTGGTAAAGTTAACTATTTTTACCGAATTCTTTCCTTTTAAAAACAGTGTATGTGTTAATTAAATCTTATTTTTGCAACATGAAGAACATGATTTTTCTTATTATTTGTCTTTTACTAACGGGTTGTTTTGAAGTAACAGAAAAAATCAAACACAACAATAATCAAAGTGGTGATTATAGTTTAGTGGTAGATTTTTCAAGTTCGTGGTTAAAAACCAAATCTGCAATTCTATTAGAAGAAGTGGATGGAGTAAGTATTCCTAGCGAAGAAGAAATTAAAACAAAGTTGGCTCAATTTAGAGCAGATGCTTCCAAAATTAAAGGCGCTTCTAAAATTTCTACTTCGTATGACTTTAGCAATTATGTTTTTAAGATCAACTTTTCTTATAATTCTTTAGAAACATTAAATGCAGTTTTAAATACCATTGACAAGAAAAATAATTTTGTTCATTTTAAAAATAATAATGGAAAATTTGAACGAATCGCATCGTATCCTTTACCAAAAAATTTAATCAAAAACGACGATAAAAAAGAAGATTTACTTAAAGCAAATATTACTGCAGTATATACTTTTGATAAAGATGTGGCTACAGTTCAAAACCCAAATAGTAAACTTTCAAAATCAAAAAAAACAGTCTTTTTAAAACAAAACATTTGGAATGTTTTAAACAATAATAACCTAATGAATAATGCCATTAGTTTCAATCCTTAATTTATATGAAAAAGTTTTTTTATTTATTTCTAGTTCTTCCAACAGTACTTTTTAGTCAAAAAAATCAAGAAAAATACGATTATTTTGTGCAGTTCAATACACCTCAATTTGCTAAAAAAGTAAATATTGATGAATTATTTAATCATAAAGCGTTTAAAAGTTTTAATCGAGAAAGTTCAGATTTTAAACTGAATGATTTTATTTCGTTTATAGATAAAACAAAACCAGTTGTTATTCATGGTAATTTTACAGATAGTATCGCGTATTATCAAATAACATTCACTTTTAAAGACGCAATAGTCTTGAAATATTTTATTCAAAAAAGAATTGATAATAACAATCTTGATAATTCAGATTCAATTCCTAGTACAATACAAACAAATTCAAAATATGCTGTTTATTCGCCAAAAAATGAAGACTATTCATTGGCTTGGAATAATAACAATTTCATTATTTATGGACTTGTAGAAAGCAATTACACGCCAGTTTATGATTATGGTTTAGCAGCAGATAGTACTGCTGTTGCTTACGACGAAGAATATTATGAAGAGGGAGTAGAAGATGCGCCTATAGAAGTAGTTGAGATTGAAGAAGCAACAGATGATGCGCCACCTGCAATTGAAGAAGTGGTTTTAGAGAAAAGATTAGCAGATGATACAGCTGTTAAAGTTTATGGAGATGTACAAGAAGACGAGGAACAAGAATATGAAGAGGCACCAGTTGCAGTTGAGGCATATGATAATTCATATTATAACAAATGGTTAGAAGAGAGTAGAAGAGAACAAGAACAAGCTCGAAGAGAGAAACAAGAAAAACAAGAAGAACAAATTGCACTTTTGTTTGAAAATGAATTTCAATTTCCAACTTCAAATAAGATTAATGCAAAAGCAGATATTTCTTCATGGGTTGATTACCAGTCAGTTTACGGAAAAATGAGTTCGATTAATTATTTATTCAGAACATTTTCGCCAAACGCTAATGCTACTTCATATGAAAACACTGTAAAGGGAATGAATGTTGATTTTTATTTTGAAAATGATAAAGCAAGAGTTGAACAAACAGTAGAATACTCGCCATCTTTAGCAAAAGTTATGCAGAAAATTATTGCTAGAAAACCAAATAAAAATATTTATAATTATTTCCCAAAAGAAACGCCTTTGGCTTATATGACATATCATTCAAGCACAGAAGAAGTTTTGAAAAGCTATCCAGAAATTACAGAACAAATTTTAGCAAACTTGCCATTTGACAAACAAGACACCGAAATCATCACCGATTTAGTAAGCACAATTGTTGATGAAGAAGCAACGGCAACACTTTTTGACGGAGATATTTCTATGTTTTTGCACAGTATGGAACCATATGAATATAAGTACACAGGATATTCTTATGATGAAGATTACAACCAAGTTAAGGAAGAAAAAACCATTACTAAAACAAGACCTGTTTTCACGATGATTATGACATCAACTCATCCAACAATGGGTGATAAACTGTTGAATTTAGGCGTAAGAAAGAATGTTTTAGTAAAAGAAAACAATTATTATGTAATTAAGGAATTTACAGAAGTTGGAAAAATAGCATTACTAAAAGACGGAGATGTTTTTGTAATTACAAATGGATTAAATTACTTGAACAATGGAGCAAAATCAGATTTTTCTAAACAAGTAAAAAAAGATTTGGGCAAAAATTATATGTACGGAAATTTTGATGTACAACGTTTTATGAAAAGCTTATTGTTGAGCGAAGATTTTGGAAGAGAAACCGAAAAAATGTTAAAAGTAAGTAATCAATTTAAGAATATTGAATTCAAATCTTCAAACAAAATAAATGATAATAAAATGAAAGTTGAAATGGAAATGAATTCAAACTTTTCAGATAAAAACATTATTTTACAAACTTTAGATTTAGTAGATTATTTAAACTAAACGCAAATTTGTAATAAAATTAAAAGCACTAATTCTAAATGGAGTTAGTGCTTTTTTTTAATTTCATTTTCTTATTTACTTTTTCGTAAAGTTCTTTTACTTTTTTTGGCGGATTAAATCGATAGCCAAGTGTAAATTTGAACGTTGAGAAATTATCATTCAATCTAATTTTCGCATCTGTATCTTGAACAAAATCAGTAAAATTCAAATTAATAAAGCTAAAAAATGAATCCACATTATACCCAATTTTAAAACTTCCCGTTACTTCGTATAAAGGTGAAAAATCGCCATCCACATCATTAAATCCAAAACCAGGTGAAAGTCCAGCCGAAATTAAAAACTTTTCTTTAATAACTAAATTATAAAAATAGGAAGCTGAAAGTGTTGCTAAATAAACATCACTATGTTCGCCACCACTTCCGTTGTTAAGGTCAAAATAGGTATAATAAAAACTAAAATTAGGGATAAAACTTCCGGCACTTTTTATTTGCCATTCTTTTTGATTAGCAATGGTTTTAAACGAAAATTTATCATTAAAAACATAAGAAGTTGTTCCGCCAATTTTTGTAGTTCTTAATCGAGGTAGAAAAACGGTTACATCATCTTCTACATAAAACCCTTTTTGATTTATGAATGTAAGGGATTGCATCCATTTTTTATGATAAAAACGAGTGCTAATGGTAAATAATTTTGAGCCCGAATTATCTTTGTTTTCCTCAAAAAACTTTGGCGAAAATCCATAACTAACATCAATAAATTTATAACTAAGATTGGCGCCAATTTGTGCTTTTCGGTTGGGAATTAAGCTCAAGTGTTTGTTTTCGCCGCCAGAATCAAACAGAAATTCAAAACTGTTAGAAGTGTCTATAAAATATAAACTACTGGTTACTTTTTCGTCATAAGATTTAAAAAAAGGAGTGGACAAAGAATCATTTTGAGCCACTCCTAAAATAGTTCCTAAGCAAAAAAATATGTAGCTTAATTTTATATCCATTCAATTGGTTTTGCTAATACTTTTAGTAATTTTTCTTCCTCGCTTCCTGGTTCAGGATGATGGTCATACACCCATTGTACATGTGGTGGTAAACTCATTAGAATACTTTCAATTCTGCCGTTGGTTTTTAGGCCAAAAAGTGTGCCTTTATCGTGAACTAAATTAAATTCCACATAACGACCACGACGAATTTCTTGCCAAGTTCTTTGCGCATCTGTAAAAGGCAAATCTTTCCTTCTTTCTACAATTGGAACATACGCTTGAAGGAATGAATTCCCAACTTCTGAAACAAAATTGAACCAATCTTCCATAGACATTTGCTCGGTTGCTTTTAAATAATCGAAAAACAAGCCACCAATTCCACGAGCTTCAAATCGATGTGCGTTCCAAAAGTATTCGTCACATTTCTTTTTATAGTTCGGATAAAATTCAGGGTTATGTTTGTCACAAGAGGTTTTACAAGTTTGATGAAAATGTTTGGCATCTTCTTCAAACAAATAATATGGTGTTAAATCTTGTCCGCCACCAAACCATTGGTTGATGATATTACCGTTTTCATCATACATTTCAAAATAACGCCAGTTCGCGTGAACGGTTGGCACCATCGGATTTTTCGGATGAATTACTAAACTTAATCCGCAAGCAAAGAAATCCGCTTCTCCAACACCGAACATTTTTTGCATCGTATCAGGCAATTTGCCATGAACGGCTGATATGTTTACACCGCCTTTTTCAAAAACGTTACCATTTTCAATTACACGTGTGCGACCACCGCCACCTTCTTGTCTGTCCCATAAATCTTCACGGAATTTAGTGCCACCATCAATGTCTTCTAATCCTTTACAGATTTGATTTTGCAGGTTTTGTATGTATTGGTAGAATTTATTTTTCAATTTGAAAGTGTTTTTTTCGAAGTTTTATTATCACAATAATTCCAACAATAACTAATGTAATGATTAATCCTATGATTAGTTTGTTAGATATTTTATCTTCGTTTTTAGTAATTCTATTTGGATTATTTTGAGTAACATTATTTTTATTTATTGAATAAGTCTTTGCATAAAAATTTTGTGCGAATTCAACATCTAAATCTTTGTTTTCAATAACCCAATTTGTTTCTTTCTTTTCAATTTCAGCATATCTTTTTTCTCCAATTTCAATACCTTTTTTAACTTCTTTAAGTAATTCTTCATAAGTGTTTTTGTCACGTTCCTGCATACTTAAAAACATTTGAATGTTTTCTTTGGTTTTGAGAGAAACTGAACCAGCATTGTATAAATCAGAAGCCATAAATGCCATAGCTGCTAATCTTTTAGCACTAGGTGTATCATATGACTCATTAAGTAAAACATCTCCAAGAGCATTTAAAAGAACAGGTGAATTATAATTGCCAAAACGCATCATACCTAAAATTCCTTTTACAGCTTTTTTAATTTCATCTTCAGGGAGAAAATCTTTCGTTAAATTATTTTTGGTTTTGTATTTTTCTAATAAAAAGATGTAAAAATTATTAGATTCAGACTTCTTTTTTTGGGTTGATAGAATAAATTCAACAAGATATTTTTGATATATTTCTCTACCAAAGTGTGCCTCAGGATTTATTTTGATAGCTTTATTAATAAATTTTAATCCTTCTTCAAATTGTCCGTCATGGATATAAAAAGTACCAAGGTTAGCTAATGTTTCATATAAATTTGGAGCAAATTTTTCCTTAAGCTTCATAAGTTCAATAGCTTTTTTATCATTTCCTAATTTTGAATATGCTACTGCTAAATCATCAAAAAGCAAAGGATCTTTACTTCCTTTGTCAATTTGAGGTTGAATTCTCGCAATTCGCCATTGGTAATATGAATTGGAATGCCTATCAAAATTTCCAGTCATTAATTCAAAAGCATCCGGAAATTTTTGTTTTTCCATTGCATAAGTGTCTCTATCCCAAAGACATGCATTAATAAAGTTTGAAAAGAATAAAACAAATACAGTTAAAATTACTCTCATTATAAAACATTTTTATTTTTGATACTCCTTCACCGCCTCAACAAAAGCCTTAGCATGGTCTACAGGAATGTTTGGTAAAATACCATGACCTAAGTTGACGATGTATTTGTCTTTTCCGAATTCGTCGATCATTTCATGAACCATTTTTTTGATGGTTGGGATTGGCGATAACAAACGACTTGGGTCGAAATTCCCTTGTAAGGTAATGTCACCACCAGTTAAATAGCGTGCATTTCTTGGCGAACACGTCCAATCTACTCCTAAAGCTGATGCTTTTGATTTTGACATTTCATTTAAAGCAAACCAACACCCTTTTCCAAATACGATGACTTCCGTTTCTTCAGCTAAAGCTTCCACAATTTGGTTGATGTATTGCCATGAAAATTCTTGATAATCTACCGGAGAAAGCATTCCGCCCCAAGAATCAAAAATCTGAATCGCATTACAACCTGCTTTTACTTTTTCTTTCAAATATAAAATCGTGGTATCGGTAATTTTTTGTAATAATAAATGTGCCGCTACTGGATTTGAAAAACAAAAACCTTTTGCGGTATCAAAACTTTTAGAACCTTTTCCTTCTACAGCATAACAAAAAATCGTCCATGGTGAACCAGCGAAACCAATTAATGGCACTTCGTTGTTCAACATTTCTTTGGTTAGTTTTACTGCATCCATTACGTAACCTAACGTTTCGTGAATATTCGGAACAAAAACTTGATTTACTTGTTCAGCAGTACGAATCGGATTTGGAATTATCGGACCTAAATTGTCTTTTAATTCTACATGAATTCCCATAGCTCTTGGCACTACCAAAATATCTGAGAATAAAATAGCTGCATCCGGTTTTACAATACGAATGGGTTGCACGGTAATTTCAGCTGCTAATTCTGGCGTTTCGCAACGGGTGAAGAAATCATATTTATCGCGCAATGCTCTAAATTCTGGCAAATATCTTCCGGCTTGACGCATCATCCAAACAGGTGGGCGCTCAACAGTTTCTCCTTTTAATGCTCTTAAAAATAAATCGTTTTTAATCATTTTTGATTGCTTTAGGCTTTAAGCAATAAGCTATAAGCGTTTATAATAATGTATTACTTCGTTAATTACATTTTCAACAGTGGGTTGTGATGCAATTACAATGTTTTTTGTTCTATTTTCTAATGCTTTTGCCGTGGTCGTACCGATACAAAAGCAAATTTCGTTTGTTATTTTATTACTTTCTAAATAGCTATTTACAGCTGATGGACTAAAAAATAATAATGCGTCTATTTTTTGTTCGATTTTATATGGTTTTAATATGGTTTCATAAACAACTATTTCATTAAATGTGATATTGTTTTTGATTAGCATATTTGGCAATTTGTCTCTTCTAATATTGCCGCAAAAAAACGTGAAACTTTCTGCACAATAAATCGATGTAATAATTTCAGCTAAATCAGCACCATATTCTTTGTAAACTAAAACTTTAAATCCATTTTTCTCTAAAAGTGCTTTTGTTTTTAATCCCACACAAAAAGCATTTTTTTTCTGAAGTTCCGGAATTAATTCAGGATATTTTAATACACTTTCAACAGTATTTTGACTACTAAAAATTAAATTATCGTTAATTAGTTTTGCTTCAAAATCTTTGCGTTTTATTTGAATAAAATCTTTTTCAACGAAGCAAAACTTTTTATCTAAAAATAGTTGCTTCTGATTTTGTAAAAGCGTTTTAGTAGATAGTATATTGATGGAGTTTGGCACGAACTATTTTTTTAAGACGGTTCTAATTTTTTCCATTAACTGAGTCCCACCGTTATCTAAAATCTCTTGCGCTGAATTAAATCCTAGTTTTTTCCATTCTGAAACCGCAACTTTTGTTTCAATTGCTAATTTTTCTTTTCCATCAATTGAGAGTAACACACCTTTAAAATCAATGATATCTTCATCTTCATTATAATTTGCAATAGCTCCAATAGGTGCTGTGCAACCGCCTTCAAGTGTTTTTAAAAACTGTCTTTCAATATAAGTACAAATTTCAGTTTCTATGTGGTTTAATTGAGAAACTGCATCAATGGTATAATTATCGTTTGCCATAGCAACAACTACCATTGCGCCTTGTGCAGGAGCTGGAATCATCCAATCTAAATTGATAAAACTATCTGGTTTTAAGTTTATTCTTTCTAAACCAGCAGCAGCAAAAACAGCACCGTTCCAATCGCTTTCATTTAACTTTTGCATGCGTGTATTTACATTGCCACGTAAATCTACTACATTGTGATTTGAATATTTATTTAACCATTGTGCTTGTCTGCGTAAGCTTCCAGTAGCGATAGTTCCTTCCGAATTTAAAAAATCTAAATTGCCTTTGTGAACTAAAATATCAAGAGTATTAGCTCTTTCTAAAACGGCTGCTTGAATAATTCCGATAGGTAATGCTGTAGGAACGTCCTTCATTGAATGAACTGCAATATCCACTTGACCATTTAACATAGCTATGTCTAATGTTTTGGTGAAAATTCCTGTAATACCAAGTTCATATAGCGGCTTGTCTAGAATAATATCTCCTTGTGATTTTACAGCTACTATTTCTGTTTTGTAGCCTAAATCATTTAGTTTTTTTTGAACAGTGTGTGCTTGCCAAAGTGCTAGCTCGCTATCACGAGTTCCTATTCGAATTGTTTTATTCATTATTTTGCAAGCGTTTCAATTTGGAAAATTTTTTCAATCCATTCAATACTTTCATCTACCATTGTTTCGTCATCTTTTAGATGATTTGCAAAATGGTTCGTAATTTTTTGAATAATGCGAGCGCTAATTAATTCAGCTTGTTCTTCGTCAAAATTAGCTATTTTTTTTCGTTGAAAATTTAATTCTCCGTCTTTAATTGAATTTAATTTTGCTTTTAATGCGTGAATTGTTGGAGCAAACTTACGTTGCTTTGTCCAAGCAATAAATTCATCTTTTATTTCTTCAATAATAGCTTCTGCGGCAGGAATATGTTTTTTTCTGTTTTCTAATGTTTCATCTGTCATTTGCGCTAGTTGGTCCATGTGGACTAAAGTTACACCTTCCAAATCTTTTACGTTTTCATGTACGTTTTTTGGAATAGACAAATCAAGAATCAAAAGTGGTTTCTTTAGATTTAAAATGGCTTTATCTACAGTTGGGTTTTGTGCTCCAGTGGCAACAACAACAACGTCAGCTTTCTGAAGTTCTAATTGCAAATCAGCATAATCTTTTACAATTACATTTAATTTTTTTGCAATTTTCTCAGCTTTATCTTTGGTTCTATTAATTAATGTAATTTGTTCGTGTTTGGTATGTTTTACCAAGTTTTCACAAGTATTTCTTCCTATTTTTCCTGTACCAAAAAGTAAAATGTTTTTTGAGGCAATGTCTTCTACATTTTTAAAAATATATTGTACAGATGCAAAAGAAACAGAAGTTGCACCAGAAGAAATTTCGGTTTCGGTTTTAATTTTTTTGCTAGCTTGAATCACCGCATTTACTAGACGCTCTAAAAACGAATTTACTAAATGAAGTTCTTTACTTTGTACAAATGCATTTTTAAGTTGGCTGATAATCTCAAAATCGCCTAGAATTTGACTATCTAACCCAGTTCCTACGCGAAACATGTGTGAAATAGCCTCATGATTTTTATATACAAATGCTACTCTTTGAAAATCTTCAACGGTTCCTTGACTGTTTTCGCAAAGCAATTTGATTAATTGAAAGGGATGTTGTGCAAAACCATATATTTCGGTGCGATTACATGTTGAGGTAACCACTAAACTCTCTAAGCCTTCTTTTTTTGCTTGATGTAATAAGTTAATTTTAGACTTTTCATCTAAACTAAACTTACCTCTCATTTCTGCATCGGCTTTTTTATAACTTAAGCCAACAGCATAGAAAGTAGGATGCTTTGCAAATGTGTTGTTTTCCATATTTTATACTCTTCCCTAAAAGTTCAACAAAATTATTAGTAAACAATTTATAAAAGTAACGCTTAAAGTACTTTTTATGTCGCTCAAAGATATTTTATATAATAATTGTCTTTTTAGCGTTATTTCTTTTAAATTTGTAGCAAAATCAAGTGTTTCGAATTTTGTTATATAGAATAATTCTAAATAATAATTTGATTTTGTTTTGAAATTATATACGTAAAAATATCGCTATGGGTTCTCAAGAAGAAATAAAAATTGAAAATGACTTTATCTTATTGCGTTTTCAAAATGATGGAACTTCGGTTTATAAAGTTGAACGACCTGTAAGTCAGGGGCTTATTCAGTTCCATTTTGGCATTAAAGGAAAGGGAAAATTTATCTTTAATCAAGGAAATTATGCTTTAGATTTAAAAGAAGAAAAGGCGCTTTTATTTTATAACCCACAAAAAGAATTGCCATTACATTTAGAATTAGCACCAAATACTTGGGTAATTTCGGTTATTATTTCCATCAAAAAATTCCATGGTTTGTTTTCTTCTGAAGCAGAAAATATTCCGTTTTTAAGTGATGATAATAAAGATAAAAAATATTATAAAGAAACAGATATTAGTCCATCAATGGCTATTGTTTTGAGTCAATTGTTTCATTATAATTTGAATCCGTCGATAAAAAATTTATACTACAAAGGCAAAGGCTATGAATTATTGAGCTTATATTTCAATCGTTCTGAAGACCCGAATGCAGAACAATGTCCGTTTTTAATTGATGAAGAAAATGTGTTAAAAATCAAAAAGGCCAAAGAAATTATCATTCAAAACATGGCAGAACCTCCTGGATTAGAAGAGCTTTCGGAACAAGTAGGGTTAAGTCTTAAAAAGTTAAAAATGGGTTTCAAACAAATTTATGGAGACACAGTCTATGGCTTTTTGTTTGATTACAAAATGGATTATGCGCGTCAATTACTTGATAGTGGTTCATATAATGTAAATGAAGTAGGATTAAAAATTGGTTATAGTACTGGAAGTCATTTTATTGCAGCTTTTAAGAAAAAATTTGGGACGACTCCAAAGAAATACTTGATGAATTTGAATACCAATGTGTAGAACCAATTTGTATCAATTTCGTATATCATACCATCAATAAAAAATAACAATATTAAAAAGTAAAAAAAGTAGATTGTATACTTTTATAAAAAAATACATTACCATATGAAAGGAGTATTATTAGTAAATTTAGGTTCGCCAGAAAGTCCAACAGCAAAAGATGTAAAACCGTATTTAGATGAATTTTTAATGGATAAATATGTCATAGACGTTCCATTTTTACTACGTGCTTTGTTAGTTAGAGGAATTATTTTACAAACACGTCCAAAAAAATCAGCTGAAGCCTATGCAAGAATCTGGACCAGCGAAGGTTCTCCTTTAATTGTGATTTCTAAAAAAATGCACGAAAAAGTGCAACAGTTAGTTGATGTTCCAGTTGCTTTAGCCATGCGTTATGGAACTATGACCATTCAAAAAGGATTACAAGAATTAAAAGATCAAGGTGTGACTGAGGTGATGCTTTTACCTTTATATCCACAACACGCAATGGCTTCAACCACCACAATTGTTGTGTTAGCTGAAGAATTACGTCGGAAACATTTTCCAGAAATGACATTTACAAATGTTCCAGCGTTTTATAATAAACCTGATTTTATTCAGGCACTAGCAAATTCAATTAAGAAACATTTAGAAGGATTTGATTATGACCATTTATTATTTTCATATCACGGAATCCCAAAACGACATATTCGTAAAACGGATGTAACGAAATCACATTGTACAATTGATGGCTCGTGTTGCAACACGCCTTCGCCGGCACACGAATTTTGCTACCGTCATCAATGTTATGAAACCACTAAACAAGTTGTAAAATTATTAGGAATTCCAGAAGGAAAATACAGTCAAACCTTTCAATCGCGTTTAGCGGGTGACAAATGGTTAACACCTTACACAGATGTTGAAATCAATAAAATGCCAGCACAAGGCATTAAAAAATTAGCGGTTGTAACACCTGCTTTCGTTGCGGATTGTTTAGAAACGTTAGAAGAAATTGCAATGGAAGCTAACGAACAATTTTTGCATCATGGTGGTGAAGAGTTTATGGCAATTCCATGTTTAAATGATGAAGACGAATGGTGCGGTGTGGTTGCTAATTGGGTTAAAGAATGGGTTAAATAAATTGTTTCAAGTTTCAGGTTTCAAGTTTGGATAATGGCAAACAACCTGAAACTTGAAACCTGAAACAAAAAAAATGGAACTTTACAACTACATAAAATCACTTCATTTAATCTTTGTAATCACTTGGTTTGCAGGATTATTTTATATTGTTCGTTTATTTGTATATCATGCAGAGGCCAAACAAAAACCACAACCTGAGCAAGATATTTTAATCAAGCAATACCAATTAATGCAATATCGATTGTGGTATATTATTACATGGCCAAGTGCTGTTTTGGCAAGTTTTTTTGCTTTTTGGATGTTGTTTTTTACGCCATTAGGTCAATCTTGGTTGCAAATGCCTTGGATGCATGTAAAATTGTTTTTTGTGTTCTTGTTGTATCTGTATCATTTAAAATGCCATCAAATTTTTAAACAATTACAAAATAATGAAGTAAAACATTCGGGTAATTTTTTTAGAATTTGGAACGAAGGCGCCACGATAATATTATTTGCATTTGTTTTTTTAGTAATTTTAAAAAATGCAATCAACTGGGTTTTTGTAGTTATCGGAATTTTTGTTTTTTCGATTTTAATTATGATGGGATTCAAATTGTATAAAAAAATTAGAGAAAAGAATCAAAACAGTTAATGGATAGAATTTTTAATATAAAAAACCTTTCACTTCGAGTAAGAATATTTCTATCCATGATATTCTTAACGCTAATTGCGTCTGTGTTGATTGCAACTGTATCTATTTATCAATTTCGAAAAGAGGCTAGAGAATATCATCAAGACCGACTAGAGCGCAAAGAAACAGCAATTGCTGAGCATATAAATTATGTTTTACAGACCACAACTTATCCCTTAACCACAGAGAATGTTCCGTTAATTTTTAAAGAAAAAATCTTTGAATTAGCAGATATTCACAGCATGGAAATAAATATTTTTGATTTAAAAGGGAAACTACTAATTTCATCAAAAGCAATTTTTAAAATTGATAAAGACAAACCTAAAATTAATGAAGCTACGCTTAAAATTTTGCAAGCCTCATTAGAAAAAAGATATATCGAATTTTCAACTATTGACGGACAACCTTTTCGCTCATCATATACTTATTTAAAAGACACTAAATTTAAACCTCTTGGGATTTTAAATTTACCTTATGAAGAAGATACTGCTTTTTATGATAATGAAGTGCAAAATTTCTTAATTCGTTTTGGACAAGTTTATGCATTTATGTTTTTGATTTCTATTGTATTATCTTATTTTTTATCGAGCTATATTACTAAATCGCTTAAAATTATTAGTGATAAAATGCAAGAAACACAATTAGATCAACGCAATGAAAAAATTGTTATTGAAGATGGAAGTAGAGAAATAAACCTTTGATTAAATCTTACAATAGCATGGTGGATAAGTTAGAAGAAAGCGCCACTATTTTAGCACAAAGTGAAAGAGAACAAGCTTGGCGAGAAATGGCAAAACAAGTAGCACACGAAATTAAAAATCCACTTACGCCAATGCGTTTGACAGTACAAAGTTTCCAGCGAAAATTTGATGCTAACGATGAAAATATTACTAAAAAACTTGATGATTATACCAAAACTATTCTACAACAAATAGACACTATGAGTTCGGTTGCAAATGCGTTCTCCAATTTTGCAAGTATGCCAGCTCAACAAAATGAAACACTTAACGTGGTGAATGTAGTGCAAATGGCATTAGAAATTTTTAATGAAGATTACATTCAGTTTTCTGCTTTGGAGGATGAAATTATTGCCAAATTAGATAAAACACAATTAATTCGAGTGATTACAAATTTGGTAAAAAATGCCATTCAAGCAATTCCCGAAGAGCAAGAAAAGAAATCGGTATTTGTCACTGTTTTTAGAGAAGATAATCAAGTAAAAATCGCAGTAAAAGATAACGGAAAAGGAATTTCAGAGGAAAACGCCATTCGGATTTTTGAGCCAAAATTTACCACAAAATCTAGCGGAATGGGGCTAGGGTTGGCAATTATTAAAAACATTATCGAGAATTATAACGGAACAATTACATTTGAATCAGAATTAAATATAGGAACTGAATTTTTAGTTTCATTCCCAATAAATAAACAATAAAACAATACCATAATGGAAAACATTTTAATTGAAAAACAAGACAATATTGCGGTTATTACCATTAATAGACCCACAAAATTAAACGCATTAAATAAAGCTACAATTCAAGAGTTACACGATGGATTTAAAACTTTGAATGACAACAAATCAGTAAAAGCAATTATTATTACTGGAAGTGGAGAAAAAGCATTTGTTGCTGGAGCCGATATTTCAGAATTTGCTAATTTTTCAGTAGAAGAAGGTGGAAAATTAGCAGCTCAAGGACAAGAATTGTTGTTTGATTTTGTACAAAATTTGAGCACACCAGTCATTGCAGCAGTTAACGGATTTGCATTAGGTGGTGGTTTGGAATTGGCAATGTCGTGTCATTTTAGAGTGGCTTCTACAAACGCAAAAATGGGATTACCAGAAGTTACGTTAGGTGTAATTCCTGGATATGGAGGCACTCAACGCCTAGCACAATTAGTAGGAAAAGGTCGTGCCATGGAATTAATTATGACTGCAAGTATGATTGATGCTGAAACGGCTAAAAATTATGGGTTAGTAAATCATGTTGTTCTACAAGAAGAATTGTTAGATTTCACAAAAGGTATTGCCTCAAAAATTGCAAATAATTCAAGTGTTGCAATTGCAAAAGCCATTCAAGCCATTAATGCTAATTTTGAAGATGGAATAAATGGATTTGCTGTTGAAATTGAAAATTTTGGCGCTTGTTTTGGTACCGAAGATTTTAAAGAAGGAACTACTGCATTTTTAGAAAAAAGGAAAGCAAATTTCCCAGGAAAATAAATTTAAAACCAGAATCCAATTCTGGTTTTTTTGTTTTTAAATCAGAATTTAGTAACGAATAAAGTTACAAAATTGACAAATAGAATTAATTTAATTGCGTAATTTTGAGAGATAGTTATCTGTTAATGATAATTTTACAATAAATCAACACAAAACTAGTTTCCAAGATGTCACAACAAATTCATGATTTTGTAGCTGCTGTAGCAGAGAGAAATCCAAACGAACCAGAATTTTTGCAAGCTGTTAAAGAAGTTGCAGAAACAGTAATCCCTTTTATTGAAAACAACAAAAAGTATCAAGATAAGATGCTTTTAGAACGAATGGTCGAGCCAGAAAGGGTTGTAATGTTTAGAGTAGCATGGTTAGATGATGCAAGAAAAACCAGATTAACCAAAGGATATCGCATTCAAATGAATTCAGCAATTGGACCCTATAAAGGGGGATTGCGATTTCACCCATCGGTAAACTTAAGTATTTTAAAATTTTTAGCTTTTGAACAAGTTTTTAAAAATAGTTTAACAACACTTCCAATGGGTGGAGGAAAAGGAGGTTCTGATTTTGACCCTAAAGGAAAATCGGATACTGAAATCATGAGTTTTTGCCAAGCATTTATGGCAGAATTATTTAGGCATATTGGCTCAGATACGGATGTTCCTGCGGGAGATATAGGCGTTGGAGGTAGAGAAGTAGGTTATTTATTTGGGCAATACAAAAAATTAAGAAATGAGTTTACTGGGGTTTTAACGGGTAAAGGAATCTCATTTGGAGGATCACTAATTCGTCCTGAAGCTACAGGATATGGAACGGTTTATTTTGCACAAAACATGTTAGCTACTAAAAATGAATCTTTAGCTGGAAAAACTGTTTTGGTTTCTGGTTCGGGAAATGTAGCTCAGTATGCAATTGAAAAAGCTACACAACTGGGAGCAAAAGTAGTTACCGCTTCAGATTCTTCAGGATATATTTATGATGCCGATGGAATTGACGCTGAAAAATTAGCTTACATCATGGAAATAAAGAATGTAAATTATGGTAGAATTTCCGAATATTTGAAAAAATATCCAAAAGCACAATTTTTCGCAGGGAAAGACCCATGGGAAGTAAAATGTGATATAGCTTTGCCTTGTGCCACTCAAAACGAATTAAATGGTGAAGAAGCTCAAAAATTGATTGGAAACGGATGTATTTGTGTTGCCGAAGGTGCTAACATGCCTTCTACTCCAGAAGCAATTGAAGTATTTCAAAAAGCAAAAATTTTATTTGCTCCAGGGAAAGCATCGAATGCAGGAGGTGTTGCCACGTCTGGTTTAGAAATGTCGCAAAACTCACTACGATTAAGTTGGACTACTGAAGAGGTTGATGAGCGTTTACATAAAATCATGAGTAATATTCACGAATCATGTGTAAAATATGGTAAAAATTCCGATGGATACATTGATTATGTAAAAGGTGCTAATATTGCTGGATTTGTAAAAGTAGCAGACGCTATGTTGTCTCAAGGAGTTGTATAGTTAAATTATATATGTTTTTTACGGCTTTTAAAATGTTTTAAAAGCCGTTTTTTGTTTTTTCAAATTGCAATTTCGTATAAAATATCAGCAATTTCGTGTAAAAAAAGCCAAATTTTACACCATCATTTTTCTGTATAGTATTTTTGCATGAAATACATATACTATGAAAAAAATTCTCTCTACAACTCTTTTTCTATGTGTTTTAACTTTAAGTAATGTTGTTTTTTCTCAAGTAGCTATTGGAACAACTACTATTGAAAATGGTGTACAATTTAAAGTTGAAAGCACTAATTCTGGAGTATTAATACCTAGAATTGCACTAACGGCTAGGAATGTCGTGGCTCCTATTTCTGCAACTCCACCAACAGGAACTTTAGTTTTTAACACAAGTACTTCTGGAACTTTTCCTTATAATGTTGTTCCGGGGTTTTATTATTGGGATGGTATCGAATGGCGAGCAATTGCTGACACCAAAATTAACAAAACGGTTAAGTTTCGAAACAATTCAACTACGACAAATTTTTCTACTTCAGGAGGAGTTTATGTTGATATTTTTAACACAGTTGATTGGAATGAAGAAACAACATTGTTTCAAAAAATTAACAATACCGATTTAAGAATCACAGAAACGGGTTTGTATGAAGTAACATGTAATTTGTCTTTGGATTGTTCTTCAATTGAGCGTTATTTAAACTTACGATTAAACATTAATGGTGTCGATACTGGAGAAAATATTCGAGGATTAGCTCCTGAAGATTCTGGAAGTAATGGTACTTTTTCAGTACATTTTACTCAATATATGGTAATAAATGCAAAGGATGTTTTACGATTACGCTCCTATAGAGATGGAAGTAGCGCAACGATAACTTTTGATGCATTAGGCACATCTAGTATTGTAATAAAACGAATAAGATAAGTTTTATATAGTTAAAATAGTAGAAAGTTTGAAGTCATTTCCAACTTTCTACTATTTTTGTATTTATAAAAATTAATTAATGAAGACTTCTGTTGAATTTTCTTATCGAAAGCCTGTTTTAACTTCGTTAATTATATTTACAATTACTTTTGTTTTATTGCACTTTGAAGCTTTTGGGAAACCAGTTAGAACCATAGCTTGGAAACATCATTTTATTTTAGCCTATTCATTAATTGCTGGCTTTTCTTTTTTTATTTACTACGCGCTATTTTCTACAATTATTAATAGCAAAAATTGGAATTTATGGAAAGATATTTCAGCGTTTTTACTAATCTTAGTTTTAGTAACAATATTCATACTTCTATTTAACATATTCTACATAGAAACAATTGATAGTAATTATAACGACAACTTTGTTCATGACGGAAGGTTGTATTATTATATGTGTTTTGTGGGAATTGTAAATTTTTTAATTATCAAGTTTTTAGATTTTTATCAATATCATAAGCAAAAAGCAATAAAAAGCAATGTTGAAAAATCGCAAAAAATTATTTTAGAAGGAAAGAACAAGTACGAAAAAATTATTTTAGATATTGATGATTTAGTATTAATAGAAGCTTTTGGTAATTATGTTCTTGTTCATTACTTAAATCATGAAAACCATATTGAAAAGAATATTATTAGAAATAGTTTTTCAGTAATTGGAGAACAATTAGAAACGATTGAAAAAATGAAAAGAATTCATCGCTCATATATCGTTAATATTGATAAAGTAATAAACCTTGAAATGCGAAACAGAAAAGCAACTGTAAAGATTAAATTTATTGATGAAATGATTCCAGTTTCTAAAGCATCACTAAGAGAAATAGAAACTTTTTTGATGGGTAAAAAATAATTTTTCTTTTCATTCCAACCTTTCATTCCAAAATTCACTCTATAGTATAAACGACAAAATTTATAGAGATGAAAAAAACAATTTTAATATTCCTTTTGTTAAACTCAATAGCATCATTTTCACAAGAAGAAAAAAAAGAGCGTTTCTTATTTGAAAAAAAACTAAATCAGGTTACTATAAATGATTCTATTTTAAAACACACAAAAATTATTAATGAAATTTTGATTCCTGCAAAAATTGATTCCATATCCCCTGACTCAAAATGGGAGCTTTTATATTTGCACGAAACAGGATGGCAAGAATCAATGCCAAATAATCCTTATAAAATAAATAATTTGTACATCGGAAAACAAAATAACATCGTTACTGGTAAAGATTTAAAAGACTTTTTTCAAACAATTGGTCAAAAAGAAATTCTATTTAATGAAATCCCACCTGAATTGTCTTATATGAATAGAGGCGCACCTTTAAACGGCAAATTCACAATTATATTTCTAAAAAAAAATCACATTACTTTACAATACATTCACAGTTATCCAAACGGAAATCAATCGAGTTGGTTTAGAAAAACCAATTATTATTTAAAAAGAATTAACTAAAAACTATATCAAATGAAAAAAATATTTTCACTATTAATCGTTCTGGTTTCTGCAATCACATTTGCCCAAAAACCTATTTTTACTTCCGCTAAAATTAAAAGCGCCACAATTTATAGTAATTCGGCTGAATTAAATCATACCTCCTCAGCTACAATTCCTTCTGGGACTAGTGAAATTGTAATTAAAAATGTGGCAGATTATGTAAATGAAAACACCATACAAATTGGTGCGCCAGCAAGTGTTACCGTGCTTTCGGTTCAATTTACCCGAAATTTTATTTCAGAATATGAAATCGATGAAAGTAATCCAATGATTAAAAAAGTACGTGATAGTATTGTATTGCTCCAAAAAGAAATGGGAAAAATTGCAAATGAGAAAACATCCTATTCAAAAACCATTGATTTATTAGACAAAAATCAAAATGTTGCGGGTCAAGAGACAGGTTTAAGTGTGGCAGAGTTGATGAAACTCGTAGATTATTATAGTGCAAAAAGAAATCAATTGAGCAATTTAATAAACGCACTATATGAGAAAGAAACACAACTCAATGAAAAGCTAGCCAAACTAAATGCTAAACTAGAATTGAATACACAAAAAGAAGAAAAAACATCACAAGGTAAATTGGTTTTACAAGTAATGACCGATGTGGCGAGCTCAATAAATTTAGATATTAACTACATTACAGCTAATGCTTCTTGGTCACCTTTTTATGATCTACGTGCCGAAAATGTAAACGCACCAATCAACTTAATGTACAAAGCAAAAGTGATACAAAACACAGGAATCGATTGGAAAAAAGTGAAACTAACACTTTCAAGCGGTAACCCAAATCAAAATAACGCGGCTCCAATTTTACAAGCTTGGTTTTTGAGATATGGTTATAAAAATTATGGTTATGAGAACGACGATGCTAAAATGAATGAAGTTGTAGTAACTGCTTATGGAGTTAAAAGAAAAGATTCAGCGCCACAAGCTTCCATCTCAAATTACACTACCATTAACGAAAACCAGTTAAATGTTTCGTTTGACATTGATATTCCGTATGACATTTTATCGAATGGAAAAGCACATAGTGTAGCCTTGAAAGATTTAAAATTACCTGCAACGTACTAATATTATGCGGTTCCAAACGCAGAAAAAGAAGCTTTCTTATTAGCAGAAATTAGCGATTATTCTAAATTCAATTTGTTGCCTGGTGAAGCAAATATTATTTTTGAAGGCATGTATGTTGGCAAAACGATGATTAACCCAAATCAAACTTCAGATACGTTGAATTTGAGTATGGGAAGAGATAAAAAAATCGCCATTAAACGTGAAAAAATAGCAGATAAATCAGGAACTAAATTCTTATCGGGTTATAAAGAACAAACGTTTACGTATGATATCACCGTAAAAAACAACAAAAAAGAAGCAATTGAAATGTTATTGAAAGATCAATATCCAATTAGCACGGATAAAGAAATCACAATAGAATTGTTAGAAAACGGAAAAGCAAAAGTAAATACAGAAACAGGAATTTTAACTTGGGATGTAAAACTGAACGCTGGAGAAACCAAAAAATTCAGAATCAGTTATAAGGTGAAATATCCAAAGGATAAGTTTATAGACAACTTGTAAATAGTTGCAGTTGACAGTCTCAGTTAGCAGTATTTTACTGAAAACTGAGACTGAAAACTGTACACTATTAAGGTGCTGGATTCGGAATTAATTCCTGAATTTTTTCAATTTCAGCTACAATTTCATCAGATAAAATAGTGTCAAAAGCAACAATATTTTCTTGTAATTGTTCTATCGTAGTAGCACCAATAATTGTGGAAGTCACAAATTGTTGACGATGTACAAAAGCAATTGCCATTTGGGTTAAAGTCAAACCGTTGGCTTCAGCTAATGCTTTGTATAGTTTGGTTGCTTTGAAGCAATTTTCATTGGTGTAACGCACAAAATTTGGAAACAATTTCATACGTGAATTTTCGGGATAACCATTCAAATATTTTCCAGATAAAAATCCGAAACCTAATGGCGAATAGGCTAATAATCCAACATTTTCACGCATTCCAATTTCTGATAAACCAACTTCATACAAGCGATTTAGTAGAGAAAAAGGATTTTGTATCGTTGCAATTCTTGGCAAACCATGTTTTTCGCTTTCCATTAAAAAACGCATCACACCCCATGGATTTTCATTAGAAAGCCCAATATGTTTGATTTTTCCTTCTTTAATTAATCCTTCATAAACCGTTAATACATCAAAAATATTGTCTTGCCATTTGGTGTCAATTTCTTGAACACCTCGTTTTTGAAACATGTTCATCACACGTTCTGGCCAATGCATTTGGTATAAATCGATATAATCTGTTTGAAGATTTTTTAAACTCAATTCTACCGCTTCGTGAATGCTTTTCTTCGAAAAATCTAATGGCTGACGAATGTATTCCATTCCTATTTGGACCTGCGATTTTAGTGGCTAAAACCAATTTCTCACGTTCCGATGCACCGATTTTCTTAATCCAAGTTCCGATGTGACGTTCTGTACTTCCAAAGATTTGAGCGTTGCCACCAATTGGGTACATTTCGGCAGTATCAATAAAATTGATTCCTTTTTCGATAGCATAATCCAACTGACTGTGCGATTCACTTTCGGTATTTTGATTCCCAAAAGTCATGGTTCCTAAACAGATTTTGCTGACTTTTAGTTTGGTATTTGGTAGTGTTGTGTAGTTCATTGTTATATTTGAAAGTAGCAAAGATACAAAGTAGCAAAGTTTATTAAAAATAAAAAAGTCCAAAGAAATTCTCTGAACTTTTAAACTTTTAAACTATAACCTTTTAAACTTTTTATAGTTCATTCAACATTTTAGAAATCTCATCTAACTTAGGTGTTAAGATGATTTCAATTCTTCTGTTTTTTGCTTTGCCTTCAGCCGTTTCGTTACTCATTAATGGTGCATATTCACCACGACCTGCTGCTGTTAAATTTTCTTTTTTCACTTTAGCATTAGTAGTTAAAATATTTACGATAGCTGTTGCGCGTTTTGTAGATAAATCCCAGTTGTTTTCAACGCCACCACCAATTGTTCCTGTGATTTTATCATTATCAGTATGACCTTCGATTAAAACAGAAATTTCTGGGTTGTCACCTAAAACTTTACCTACTAAATCTACTGCTTTTTTACCTTCTGCACCAACGGTCCAACTTCCAGATTCGAAAAGTAATTTATTCTCCATTGAAACATATACTTTTCCATCTTTTTCTGTAACCGTTAATCCTTTTCCTTCAAATGCTTTTAATGATTTTGATAAAGTTTCTTTTAATTTTTTCATTGCAGCATCTTTGTCAGCCATCATTTTTTCTAATTCAGCTAAACGAGTAGAAGACGCTTCTAAATCTTTTTTCAATTTATTTAAACGATCTTGTTCTGCTGCTAAAGCTTTTTGTTTCGCTTCTAACTCCGCTAACAATTGTCTGTTTTTATTGATATTAGCTTCTAATGCATCGTTGCTGTCTTTTTCAAGTGCTGCGTAAGATGCTTTCAAATTATCTAAACTCTTTTTTGTAGCTGCGTAATCTGCTGCTAATTTATCACGCTCAGCTTTTGTTTTATCTAATTCTGATTGTAATTTATTCTTATCTAACTCTAATTGATTTTTATCTGTTTTTAACAAACCGTTTTCGTCAGATAGAGCGTTGTGTTCTTTTTTTAAATCAGCATACTTGTTTTCTAAATCTTGGTAGATTTTTTTTGAAACGCATGAAGTAGTTAGGCTTAAAACTACGCAGGCAAGGGCAATTTTTCTAATCATTACTTTTTATTTTTTGATTAATTGATTCTTATTTTATTTCTACTAAAACAGGGCAATGGTCGGAATGTTTGGCTTCTGGCAAAATTAACGCTCTTTGAATTTTATCTTTCAAAGGCTCAGTGGCTAAACAATAATCGATTCTCCAACCTTTATTATTATTTCGAGCATTAGCTCTGTAACTCCACCAACTGTAATTATGTGGTTCTTTGTTTAAATGGCGAAATGTATCTATAAATCCACTCTTCATAAAATTATCTAACCACGCACGTTCTTCTGGTAAAAATCCGGAAATTTTCGCATTTCTAATTGGGTCATGTATGTCAATAGCTTCATGACAAATATTATAATCACCACAAATCACCAGATTTGGAATTTCTTTCTTTAAATTATTAACATAATTCTGAAAGTCGTCCATATACATAAACTTATGTTCTAGTCTATCAATATTCGTACCAGAAGGTAAATATAAGCTCATAACAGAAAGTTCGTCAAAATCTAAACGTAAATTTCGTCCTTCAAAATCCATATGAGGAATTCCAGTTCCGAAAACTATATTTTTAGGTTCTATTTTGGACAGAATAGCAACGCCACTATATCCTTTTTTTTCTGCTGGAAAATAATATTGATATGGATAACCTGCGGCTTCAATTTCAATTTTTGGAATTTGGTCTTCAGTTGCTTTTATTTCTTGTAAACAAATTACATCTGGATTGGCTTGTTGTAACCATTCTAAAAAACCTTTAGTAATGGCGGCTCTAATGCCATTAACATTGTAGGAAATAATTTTCATGAATTTCTTAGCTTTTGACCAAATGTACTAAAAATGAATTTAAAAATAAAGCTAAAAAAACCAGATTTTATAAGTTGTTAATTTTCAGTTGAATAAAAAATATAACAAATTTGATGTTTTTATTATAAAATGAAATAGTACTCAATTCAACAGAATTGTTATCTTTGTTTCTTGCTCAAAAAACAATTAATAAATGGGTTTAGTTACTGCTAAAGAAGTTGCAAAAGCGATTAATGCTGATAAATACGGAGTTTTCGGAACTTTTTCTGGCTGGCTATTGATGAAAGTGCTACGAATTTCGAGTTTAAATAAGATTTATGACCGAAATAAGCATTTGAGCGAGTTAGAATTTTTGAATGCCATTTTAGACGAGTTTCAGATTAAATTTGAAATTCCGGAAGAAGATTTAAAACGTTTACCAAAAGATGGTGCTTATATAACTATTTCAAATCATCCTTTGGGGGGAATTGATGGTATTTTACTTTTGAAATTAATGCTTGAAAGAGAGCCTAATTTCAAAATCATTGCCAATTTCTTATTGCACAGAATTGCACCCATGAAACCTTATATCATGCCGGTTAATCCTTTTGAAAACCACAAAGACGCTAAATCAAGTGTGGTTGGAATTAAGGAAACACTTCGTCATTTGAGCGATGGAAAACCATTAGGAATGTTTCCTGCAGGTGAAGTTTCTACTTATAAAGACGGAAAATTAGTAGTAGATAAACCTTGGGAAGAAGGAGCAATTAAAGTAATTAGAAAAGCACAAGTTCCTGTTGTCCCAATATATTTTCATGCAAAAAACAGTAAGTTGTTTTACTTTTTGTCAAAAATAAATGACACATTAAGAACGGCTAAATTGCCAAGCGAATTACACACTCAAAAAGACAGGGTAATTAAAGTTAGAATTGGTAAACCAATTTCGGTGGCTGAACAAAACGAACACCAAGATATTGAAGCATATGGTGAATTTTTGCGTAGAAAAACATATATGCTTTCCAACGCATTTGAAGATGATGACAACAAACTAAATTTACCAAAGCTATCAGGAACGAAACCTCCAAAGCAAATTGCAAAACCTGCAAATCACGGTCAAATTTTAGAAGAAATTGCATTTCTTAAAGAAGGAGATTATCGATTGTTACAAAGTAAAAATTATGAAGTCTTTTTTGTTACGGCAGATAAAATCCCGAATATTTTACATGAAATTGGTCGTTTAAGAGAAATTACTTTTAGAGCAGTTGGTGAAGGAACTAATGAATCATTAGATTTAGACGCATACGATAAATATTATCATCATATGTTTTTATGGGATGATGAAACACAATCAATTGCAGGTGCCTATAGAATGGGATTAGGTGCGCAAATCTATCCAAAGCATGGAATCGACGGATTTTATTTACATGAATTATTCCGTTTTGAGCCCGAATTGTATGATATGATGAGCAAATCTATCGAAATGGGTAGAGCTTTCATTATTAAAGAATATCAAATGAAACCTATGCCGTTGTTTTTACTTTGGAAAGGAATTGTTCATACTACATTGCGTTTTCCTGAACATAAATATTTGATAGGTGGCGTGAGTATTAGTAATCAATTTTCCGATTTTTCTAAATCGTTGATGATTGAATTTATGAAATCACATTATTACGATCCTTATATTGCACAATATGTTCACCCGAAAAAAGAATATAAAGTAAAATTAAAAGACGCTGATAAAGATTTTGTATTCAACGAAACAGAAGCCGATTTAAATAAGTTTGATAAAATTATTGATGAAGTAGAACCAGGAAATTTACGTTTACCGGTTTTAATTAAAAAATACATCAAACAAAACGCAAGAGTGGTTGCTTTTAATGTTGACCCATTATTTAATAATTCGGTTGACGGATTAATGTACATCAAAATTGCCGATTTACCAGAAAGCACTGTTAAACCCGTAATGGAAGAATTTCAAGCGGAATTGGAAAGAAAAGAAAAAGGCTAATTTATTTAAAACTAAACTATAATCAAATTAACTAACTAAATTTTTATTATGAAGTATTATTTAAGTGTTTTACAGAACTATGTAAATTTTGAAGGAAGAGCCAGAAGAAAAGAGTATTGGATGTTTTTTTTGTTTAATCTTATTTTTAGTTATTCATTAACTTTTTTAGATTTATTTGTTTTAAAAAAAGGATTTATTAATTTGCTGTATTCTTTAGCTGTTTTATTACCTTCAATTGCAGTTGGAGTCAGAAGAATGCACGATGTAGGAAAAAGCGGTTGGTATATATTAATTCCAATTTATAATTTTATTTTGGCAGTAACAGATGGAGAACAAGGAGCAAATGAGTATGGTCCAGATCCAAAAAATCCAACAAATGAAATCAATGAGATTGGAACTCCTCAAGAATAATAAAATAAAAAAAGGCTTACAATTGTAAGCCTTTTTTTATTTCCAAATACTTTGCTGAACTATTTCATCCCAAGTGTTTTCTTGTACAAAAAGAATCAATCTAATAATGTGGTATACAATTAAAAAAACAGCTAAATAATATGCTAATCTTCTATTGAAGAACCATTTTCTAAAATAGACTTTCTTGGTTTTTAGTTCTACAGTAAAAAGCACTATAATAAACAAGCAAAATCCCACAACTAAAGGCCCAAAAAGATGATAGCTTAAGCTTTTGAATATATTCCCATCATAAAAATAAACTATTGATTTTGTAATACCACAAGATGGGCAAGGAAAACCCGTTGTTGCTTTTAACGGACAAAAAGATTGTTCGTTATCTAGTTTATGATTGGTGTTGTTTAACCATAAAATAAAAGGTATTACAAGTGTTGTTAAAGCACCTGCAATACCTAGAATTCTATTTAGTGTAAAGTTTTTTATTTGTATAATCTGTTAATATCGCCTTGAACAATCATTGCTGCTGCAAAAGGAAAAAATAAACCTAAAATAATTAATAAAGTAGATTGATCTTTGCTTAATTCACCGGTCATTTTATAAACATTTGGCAAACCGTCTTTTCCTAAAACATAGTAAAAATAAAGATTTACAGGTAAACAACAGCCAGAGAATACAGCAATTGGGGTTGAAATTACTTCTCTGTTTGAAACAGCATTTATAACTTCGGCGATTTTAATGTTCCAATAAATTAAATACAATCCACAAGTAATAAAGCTTAATAATAATACCATAATTGGGTCAACTTTAAACACAGGAATATTGTTGTTTGGTTGATTCCAAGTTTCTTGTTGGTTAGTTACTTCCATTTGATTTCGAATTTTAGTTAGTTTTTACGAATGTAAGAAATTATTTTCTATAAGTCTAACTTGTGGGTTTTTGTTACATTTTATTTTGAATATAATGTTATTATTTTATCTACAATAGTTTGTGCTAGTTTTTCATGACTTTCAAAAGTCCAACCAGCAATATGAGGTGTTAATATAACATTTTCTGCATGTAATAGATATTCAAAAGCGGCAGGTTTTTCTCCTTCAAACAAAGTTTCAAAAGATAATTTTTCATATTCTAAAACATCTAAACCAGCACCAAGAATTTTACCTGATTGTAAAGCTGTTACTAAATCATCAGTTACAACCGAATTTCCTCGAGCAGTATTAATGAACCAAAATGGTTTTTTAAAATTTTTGATAAAATTTGAATTTATCATTTTATCAGTTTCAGGCGTCCAAGGTGTGTGTAAGCTTAAAACATCGGCTTTTTCTTGAAGCTCGGATAGTGAAACTTGAGTTGCATTTGCATCACCCATATTCGGTAAAATATCATGACATAAAACGGTTACATCAAATCCTCGTAATTTTTTTGCGAATGATTTTCCCATATTTCCATAACCTATAATTCCTATCGTTTTGCCTTCCAATTCATGTCCGCGATTGGCTTCGCGTTTCCATTGCCCCGATTTCACTTCATTAGTAGCCTTGTTTAGATTGTTAAATAGTGATAATAACATCCCAAGCGCGTGTTCTCCAACCGCATTCGCATTTCCTTCTGGAGCTGCTATTAAGTGGATTCCTTTTGTTGAAGCGTAATCACAATCAATACTTTCTAAACCAGCGCCAACGCGAGCGATGAATTGCAAATTTGTGGCTTTATCTAAAAATGTTTTATCAATTTTAAATCGGCTTCTAATGACAATGCCATGATAATTTTCAATTTTAGTTTCTACTTCTTGTTTACTAGAAGTAAAATCAGCTTCGTTAGAAAAACCGGCTTGTTCTAGTTGTTCCCATAGCAAAGGATGATTACTGTCTATATGAAGTATTTTAATGTTTGAAAAAATTCATATTATTCAATTATTTAATAAAAATACAAGAAAATAGTTTTCAAAAAAAATGAGGCCGTTTGACCTCATTCTATTTTACATGTTTAACCAAGATTCTGGATTCAAAGTAGTTGTGTTTTGTAGAACCAAAAATTTAATAACTGCTTTACCTGAAGCATCGGTATGAATTTTACCAATATTTTGTTTGATGGTTACTTTTTGTCCTTTACTTACACTAACAGAAGACAAATTCAAATATACTGTGATAAAGTCTCCATGTTGGATATAAACAGCTTTATTATTTGCTGAAATCACTTGAACTTGTAATACTTCTCCACCAAAAACAACTCTTGCAGACGAACCAGCTGTTGTTGAAATTTCTACGCCACTATTATGAATGGTTAAGTTTTTGTGAACAGGGTGTGGTTGATCGCCATACTTTTGTGAAATATTTCCATTTACAACAGGCCAAGGAAGCTTTCCTTTGTTTGCTTTAAAATTATCTGAATTCACTTTTCCTTCTGCTGATAAAACAAATTTTGATGCTTCTTTTGTTCCTGCTTTTGGAGCGGTAGTACCAGATTTTGCAGCATTTCTTTTGTTAGCCGCTGCAATTTCATCAGCAATTATTTTCTTAATTTGCTTATCAATTTGTTTTGCTTCTTTTTGTTTTTTATCAATTTCAGCCGCAATTTTCTTTTTATCTTTTTGAATTAGCTTAACTAAGCGTTCTTGCTCTTTCTTTTCTTTTTCTAATTCTTGTTTTTCTTTTTCTGTTTGTTCTAAAACCTTAACTTTTTCTTTTTTACTGTTTTGTAAATTGATTTCTGCTTCTTTTAGTTTTTGTTGCTTGATTCTAATTTCTTCACCTTGCATTTTTCTGAAACCTGCATATTGTTTCATGTATTGTATGCGTTTATAGGCTTGAAGAAAATTTTCAGAAGAAAGAATAAACATAATTCTACTTTGCTCGTTACGACTTTTGTATGACTTTACAATCATTTTTTCGTAATCTTCTTTTAACACTTTTAACTCTCGGTTTAATTTGTTCATTTCGAGTTGTGTTAAATAAATATCATCGCTTAATAAACGTGTTTGTTTAGCGGTAGTATTTAGTAATTTTTGTCTAAGACCAATTAAGTTTTTTTGTTGATCAATTTGTTTTAAAACTGATTTTTCTTTTTTCTTTTCAGATTCTAAACGAGATTTATTTTCGGAAATTTCTTTTAAAATTTGTGCTTTTTTCTCTTCTAATTTTTGCTGTTCAGAAGGCTGAGCAAAAGCTAGTGAAGTAATGAAAAAGAAAAGAAGTGTTTTATAAATTGATTCATGCACTTTGGTTTTTTACAAAGGTAGTTTTTGTTTTACGAAAATAAAAAAAATTAATCTATTTCAATGGCCTTATAATCACTAGGAACTGAATAGGAATAACTCAAATTTTCATTAAATGTTGTGCTCTTGTATTCTATATCTATCGAAATATTATCTTTTTGAGTTGCCTTGATGTTGATTTCGTTTGGCAAAAACATTTTATCCACTTCATTGTGTGATGGATATTTTATTTCTAACATTCGGTTTTGGCTTGCTTGAGTAATAGTTTCTTTTTTTAATAGATAATTAGCGGCTTCAAAGTAAAAATCTTTAGTAATATCTGAATTAGCTGGTTTTGATAATTTGAATAATTTTTCATTTATTTCACTTATCCATTTATCTTTTGTTAAGTCGTCAATTGCTTTTCCTAAAAATAAATTTTGCACTTTTTGAAAGTCTAAATCGGTTCCAATCCAATTGCTTAATATGGTAAAATCGCCTTCAAAGTAAGTATTGTTTATTTTTTCGTAATAGCTCACTTTTGTAGGTGTAATCAATGCTTTTGCCACAGGAAAACCAATCATTTTTATATTTATCCAAATAATTTCATCTTTCTTAATTCGAATATCGGCACTTAAAGAATGGGATTGCTTATCATCTTCATATTTAGCGTTAGCACGAATATTTAAAGTTTTGAAATTAAATTCATTAGCATAATGACCGTTGATAATTTTTGTAACTTCTGTATTGTCATCAGCAACAGCTGTTGCTACAGATTGTTTGGATTTACATCCTATTAAAAAGAGGACTAAAAAGGCCGTTATGATTGATTTCATTATTTGATTTGTTTTAATTTATTTGAATACAATTGCTTTTTGGCAGTGTCATTCAAATTTTCGCAACTAATTATCAATTGCTTATAAAAATTAGTTTCTAAGGTTTTGTTTTCTACTACAAAATCTAAGCCGTTTTCTAAAATTTCCTTTGCTTTTTTAAAGTTTTTCAATTGATTGTAACCCGAACCAGCATAAAAGTAATAGCTTGCTTGCGTAGGATATAATTCTGAAAAACCTTCAGCTTTTTTAACTAACAATTGAAAATCTTGTTTTTGAGTGAGCACTTCTAAATAATAGTCGATGCTTTCAATATCTTCAGCGTCTTTTTTAATCGCTTTTTCAAAATAATATGCCGTTTTGTCTAAGTCATTTTTTTTCCAAAAGAATTTGGCTACTTCTTTGGCAACATTAATTTGTTTGTCATTGTCAAAATATGGAATAGCATTATCAATAGCTGTAAAATATTCAGGATTTTTTACGGCAAAAATTAAAAATTCATTAAAAATCCGATGTTTGATTTTTAAATCAATTTTGTCGTTTCCTAACACTTTGAACATCGATTTTGAACCATTTGTTCCATCATTATTGTTCAAATGAAATTTTACTAAACTAACGTGTGCCCAATCTGAATTTGGAATTTCTTTTTCCAATTGTTTAGCCACTTCAAATGCTTTGTCTTCTTGGTTTAAGCTTGAATATAAAACGATTAAATCAATATAATTTTGTTCAAATTTTGGATTTTTTTTAATGGCTTCTTCTAAAGTTTCTTTTTGTGGTTTTGCAAAACCATTCGCTTCTTGAATTTTTAATTTATAATATTCCATTGTGCTTGTTAAGCGAGAAGTTGCTTCCATATTTTTAAGCAATTCCAACGCTTTGTCATGCTGATTGGTATTCATATAAAGAGACACTAAATCTTCTTTCATATTAGGATCAAACTCAATTAGCTTTTGAACAACAGGAATAGATTTTTGATAATCTTTGGTTTGATAATAAATGTCATATAATCCATTCCAATACCAACGCTGTTTAGCGTCTATTTCTATTGCTTTTTTGAATGAAATTTCGGCATCAACATAGTTCTTTAAATCCAATTGATTTTTGCCTAATTCATATAAAAAGGCAGCGTTTTTTGGTTCTTTTTCTATACATTTTTGAATGGCCACAATAGCTTTATCATAATTTTCAATATTGCGTTGTTTTAAAGCTTCGTAGAAATCATCTTCAACTTTGTTGTCAACAAGAGCAATCTCATCCGGATTTTCTTGCGCATGAATAAAGTTACCCCAACTGAAAAACAGGAATGCAAATAAAATTATATGTTTTCTTTTTATCATTTATTCTAAAACGGAATAATCTCCAATACTTATACTTGTAAAATTGCCATCAAAATTCACGTGATTTCCTATCATTGCATTGTCTAGATTAGCATTTTTAATATGTGCATGAGTTTGAATCAAGCTGTTTTTTATAGTAGAATCAATTACATGACATCCTTTTCCTAATGAAACATTTGGTCCAACTGTAGCATTAATCAACACCACATCTTCAGCAATAGAACAAGGAGGAATAATCGTTGCATTTTCCAATTTTACATCTGTTGAAACCAAATTTTCTCCATCGTTATGTAAAAATCCTAACATTCTAGTGTTGGTTTCAACAGTTACATTCTTGTTTCCACAATCCATCCATTCGTCTACTTTTCCTGGTACAAATTTCATGCCCTTTGCCATCATTTGTTTAATACCATCGTTAATTTGGTATTCACCACCATGAATAATATTGTTATCTAACACCGATTGCAATTCGTTTTTCAACACGGCAATATCTTTGAAATAGTAAATTCCGATAACCGCTAAATCCGATACGAATTCTTTAGGTTTCTCTACTAATTCAATGATTTCTCCATTGTCATTTAAGTTTACCACACCAAAAGCTTCTGGTTGGTCGACTTGTTTTACCCAAATAACGCTATCCGCAGTTGTATCTAAATCAAAATCTGCACGAATTAACGTATCAGCATAAGCAATAACCGCTGGTCCACTTAAAGAATCCTTAGCACACATAATCGCGTGACCCGTTCCCAATGCTTCGTTTTGATAATAAATCGTTCCTCTTGCGCCTAATTTTTGAGCAATCGCAATTAAATCTTCTTCTACTTTTTTACCAAAACTTTCATGGATAATAAACGCCACTTCGTCTATTTTCTGATTTAAAACACTTGCAATATCTTCAACTAATCGGTGAACGATTGGTTTTCCAGCTACTGGAATTAAAGGTTTTGGAACTGTTAAGGTATGTGGGCGAAGGCGTGAACCACGACCTGCCATAGGTACTATTATTTTCATGTTAGCCCCCTAACCCCCGAAGGGGGAATTCCTATTAGGGGTCAATAGGATTTTTATTAATTAATTTTTTATTTATATCTATTTACACAATTTTGTCAATTCCCCCTTCGGGGGTTAGAGGGCTTTACTTCACTCCCGTACTACCAAAACCGCCTTCTCCTCTTGAAG
The DNA here is from genome assembly GCA_033557465.1 of Ichthyophis bannanicus. NCBI lineage: Eukaryota > Metazoa > Chordata > Amphibia > Gymnophiona > Ichthyophiidae > Ichthyophis > Ichthyophis bannanicus. Next base: position 340,311,187 of record CM066039.1, read on the forward strand.
TTTCTGATAATTCGGTTACTTCAATCCATTCTGCTCTTTCGTGTTTAGCGATGATTAATTGGGCGATGCGTTCTCCGTTTTCGATTACAAAATCTTCATTGGATAAATTTACTAAAATCACGCCAATTTCTCCACGATAATCCGCATCCACTGTTCCGGGTGAATTTTAACACCGTGATTCCTTTTTTAGCTGCTAAACCACTTCTTGGACGCACTTGCGCTTCGTAACCAATTGGTAATTCAATAAAAAGACCTGTTTTTACAATGGTTCTTTCTAATGATTTTAATGTGATAGGTTCTGTAATATTCGCACGCAAATCCATTCCTGCCGAAGCGATGGTTTCGTAATTTGGTAACTCGTGATTGGATTTATTGATGATTTTAATTTGCATATTATTTTCTTCTGATAATCGTTAAAATGGTTTCTTTTTCGTTTCGGTACACAAAGTAAGCAAAAAACAAGATAGCTGCAATTCCGAAGATATAAGTTTCTCTAAAAAGCGGAATATAAAAAGACAATCCAGATAACAATATAGACAATGTTAAATAACCAAAAATCTTCTTTTTGTCATAGGGAATTGGATATTTTTTTTGTCCCAGTTGGTAGGAAATTAACATCATGGAACCATAAGCAATAATTGTAGCAATCGCAGAACCCATGTAACCAAATTTTGGAATTAAGGCTAAATTTAAAACCAAAGTTAAAACTGCACCAACTATTGAAATGTAAGCTCCAATTTTTGTTTTATCGATTAACTTATACCACACGGATAGATTTGTATAAATTCCTAAAAAGAAATTTGCTAATACAATTAATGGCACCACATCCATCGCAGACCAGTAACTTTCTTTTGGGACTAAAATAAATTTTAAAATATCTGCAAAAACAATGACACCTAAACTGATGAACGAACCTAAAATGACAAAATATTTGGTAATGGTAGCATAAGTTTGTGGTGCATTCTCGTTTTTTGCGTGACTAAAGAAAAACGGTTCAATTCCTAATGTATAAGCCGTTCGAAATAAAACCATAAACATCCCAATTTTGTAACAAGCAGAATAGGCTCCAATTTTTGCCATATCAACATTCATCCAGTCCAACAAAATTTTATCAAAATGTTCGTTGATGGCAAAAGCAATTCCAGCGATTAGAATTGGTAAACCATATTTCATCATTTTTTTCCATAGCTCAACATCAAAATTCCATTTAATTTTTATGTAGTCGGGCAACACCATTATTAGTGTAGCGAAACTAGCAATTAAATTAGCAACAAAAATATATCCGATTTGAAAATCAGCATCGTAGATAGTTTGAATTATTGTATTGTTTGTATTTGCCGCTAATTTTGGTAAAAAAGCCAAGAAAAAAATATTCAGCAACAAGTTGATTAATACATTTGAAATCTTAATTACTGCATATTTTATAGGACGACTTTCGGCTCTTATTTTTGAAAATGGAATAATCGCCAACGCATCTAAAGCTAAAATCCAAATGGTGAAAATGATGTATTTGACATTGATTTCTGACCAAAGTGATAAATTTTCTCTGAAGAGTAGAAATAAAATCAAAAAACCAATAGTTGACCAAAATAATGAAATAGTAGCCGTTGAAATTACTTTGTCTTTTTGTTCTTCAGTATTGTAAAATCTAAAGAAAGCTGTTTCCATTCCGTAAGATAAGACTACGTTGAAAAAAACGAGATAGGAAAAAATTACGGAAACTTCACCATATTCTCTATTAGGTAAATAGTCTGTATATAATCTAACCAAAAGAAAACTCAACATTCTAGGCAAAACAGTAGCTATGCCATAAATAAAGGTTTGTTTAAAAAGACTCTTACCTGAACTCAAATTATTTGTTTTTTAGAATAACAAATGTAATTAATTCTTTGGTTTTGCAGAAGGATAAAGCAACATTGGTTTTTCTTTCACGTTTTTGATTACTTGTTGAAATTCTTTCCCATTTTTTAGAAAAATCAATATTGCTTCGTTTTCGGCTAATTTGGTGTTGTTTTTGGGTTTGAAGTTACAGTAGTTTTATCTCCATCAAATTTTTCTTGATTGGCTTCGGTTTTTATTCTTGCAATGAAATGTAATGTATCTTGTTTTTCAAAAGGCACTTCGTAACCTCTGAAAATTACTTTTTTTAACTCAATATCTTCGCTTAATTCGGTTTTTAAATCTACATAAAAATTAATACCACTTCCGCCACCACGAACACCAGCTACCCAACTTTCGTATGATGCCGACAAGTTGTTTTCTTGAACAATTGTTTGCGTAGCATTGCAAGATAGTAATGTAGCACTAATAAATAGTGTTAAAATATAATGAATCATGACAATTTCCGTTTTGATAAAGTTACTGAAATTATTTGAACAAAAAACAAGCCAAAAACGTTGTTTCGAATATTATTTTAATACTTTCGTAAGACTATTTTTATGATTATGACACGATTTTTATTTCCCCTTTTTTTATTTGCTACTGCTGTTTTTTCTTAGCAAAAAATTGATACCAAAAAAATTTCAACAACTGTTTCTAAGCACGGAATATCTATTCAAGATGATTATGTATGGTTAGAAAATACTTCTGATAAATCTGTTATTGATTGGGTAGATTTGCAAAATAGTGTTTGTGAGCAAAAGCTTGATGAATTGGTAAAAAATTATAACTTTTCTTTTAAAATTAAAGATTATGATTATTTATCTACTTATTCCATGCCTTCAAAAAACGGTAAATATTTTTATCTTTCCTATAGAGTTGATAAAAACAAACCTAGCGTTTTATACTATAAAGAAAATTTGAACGATCTTGGAAAGCCTTTAGTTGACCCGTATGATGTTTATAAGGATCCTAACGTGGTATTATCCGGTTATTATCCATCTAAGAATTCTAAATATTTAGCTTTTAAAATTAGTCCAAATGGAAGTGATCGACAAGAAATTAAATTTAGAGATTTTGTAAACAAAAAATATTTGGATGATGTTTTAACAGATATAAGTTTTCAAATGTTGCTTGGAATGCTGATAAAGGAATTTTTTATAAGAAAAACTCAAATAAAGAGTTCTTTGCAAAAGATTCTACATATCAGTTATTTTATCATAAAATTGGAGATATTCAGAGCAAAGATCAATTGGTTTTTGATGCCACACAGCATAAATCTAACATTAGTTTTTTTACTAAGAAAAATAAATTATTTGTCTTGGAAGAAAGTGAAGACGAAACAACTAGAAATTTTTATTATGCTGAATTAGACAATGAAGAATTTCAGCTTGTTAATTTTATCAAAGATGATACTTCAAATTTTGATTTTTTGAATATAGCTAATGATAAATTTTATTTTTCTGATGAAAAGTATCCTTGGGGTAATGTTTGTTATTTTGACATTAATAATCGTGCAGAAAGTAAGGTTTTGATACCTCAAGTGTATTCTCACTTACTTATAGATGCAGTCTTTTTAGAAAACTATATTATTTGCAAGTATAAAAATTTAGGAAAATATTACATGTCAATTTATGATTATACAGGTAATTTTATAAGAAAATTTGAGGCGCCTCATAGCATGGATTTTCAAATTAAATTTTATGATGAAAAAACAAGCGAACTTTTTGTTACTTTTTATTCGTACACTATTTCTGCATTGAATTACAAATTAAATATTACAACTGGTGCGAATGATATTTATTTTAATGATTTTATTCAGCCAAAACCAACACTATTTCCGTTTAATTATTTTGAGACAAAAACAATTACGTATAAAAGCAGAGACAATAAATATATTCCGATAGTTATTATTCATAAAAAAGGAATAGAACTTAACGGAAACAATCCAACGTTGTTGCGTGCTTATGGAGGTTTTGGCAGTGTTAGTGGACCAAATTATGATACTGGACTGTTGAGCTTTTTAGAAAAAGGCGGAGTTTATGCTTTTGCGCAAGTTAGAGGAGGAGGAGAAAAAGGTAAAAATTGGCATAAAGAAGGGAAAGGGTTCAAGAAAATCAATTCGATTAATGATTTTGTTGATGCTGCAGAATTTTTAATTTCTGAAAGGTACACAAACCCAACTAAATTAGCTATTAATGGTGGTTCTCATGGTGGTTTAGTAGTTGGAGCGGCTATGACTCAACGTCCTGACTTATTTAAAGTTGTGGTTTCAGAAATGGGCAGATTAGACATGTCAACACTTGATAAATATACTTCAGGAATTCATCACTTTGATGAGTATGGCAATCCTAATATTAAGGAAGAGTTTAAATCTTTGATTTCATATTCTCCTTATCATACAATAAAAGAGGATGTTAATTACCCAACTTGTTTGATAATAACTTCAGAGAATGATGATAGAGTTCCACCTTTTCAGTCTTATAAATTTGTTGCAAGACTACAAAATAGATTAGCTCAAAAAAATCCTATTTATTTAAAAGTAAATAAAACAGCAGGTCATCATGGGAATATTTCAAATTATGAGAAGAAAGTAAAACAAGAAAGTGAGTTTTATAGTTTTATTTGGGAATATTTGAATAAGTAGTGTGTTTAAAATAAAAAAGTCCTGAAATTTCAGGACTTTTTATGGGTATAAATTTTATTAAAATTAATTATTTAAAGCTTCAGCTCCACCAACGATTTCTAAAATTTCATTTGTAATAGCTGCTTGACGCGCTTTGTTATAAGTTAATTTTAATTGATCTCTTAATTCTGTAGCATTATCGGTAGCTTTGTGCATTGCTGTCATACGTGCTCCGTGTTCTGCTGCAAATGAATCTCTAATCGATTTGTATAACTGTGTTTTTAATGATTTTGGAATCAAGGTTAACACAATTTCTTCTTTAGAAGGTTCAAAAATATAATCTGATGCTACAACTTCGCCACCAACAATAGGAGCTAGAGGTAAAAATTGTTGTGTTCTTACAATTTGAGTAGCAGCATTTTTAAATTCGTTGTAAACAATTTCGATTTTATCGTAATCTCCAGCAACAAATTTATTCATTAATTCTTGTGCAATGTCAGAAGCATTTTCGAATGTTAATTGATCAAAAATGGTGTTTTGTACATCAATTACATTGTATGTTTTGCGTAAAACATCGTTTCCTTTTTTACCGATTGCAAAAATATCTACTTGTTTACCTTCATATGCTTCAGCAACAACTTTTACTTGTTTGATTACGTTTGTATTAAACGCACCACACAAACCTCTGTTTGAAGTAACAGCGACGATAAGTACTTTTTTTACTTCTCTTTGAGCTGTAAAAGCACCACCAACTTCTCCTTCAAGAGTTGCACTTAAGTTTTGTAATAGTTCAGTAAGTTTTTCTGCATAAGGGCGCATAGCAGTAATTGCATCTTGAGCCTTTTTTAATTTTGCAGCAGAAACCATTTTCATCGCCGATGTAATTTGCATCGTGGATGAAACAGAAGTAATCCTATTACGTATTTCCTTTAAGTTTGCCATGTTTTTATAGTAATTAGTAATTAGTGAATAGTAATTAGCTCTTCACTAATCACTATTCACTTTTCACTGAAAATTAATTATATTTTGCTGAAATTTCTTTTGCTACTTTTTCTAAAACGTCAGTGATGTTGTCATCAAATTTACCTGCTTTAAGAGCATTTAATGTATCTCTGTGTTTAGCGTTTAAGTATTCTAAGAAATCTTTTTCAAATTCTTTTACTTTTTCTACAGGTACATTTCTTAACAAGTTTTTAGAACCTGCATAAATGATTGCTACCTGATCTTCTACTGTAAAAGGAGAGTTTAAACCTTGTTTTAAGATTTCAACGTTTCTTTTTCCTTTTTCGATAACGTTTAAAGTTACTGCGTCTAAGTCAGAACCAAATTTCGCGAATGCTTCTAATTCACGGAATTGAGCTTGGTCTAATTTTAATGTACCTGCAACTTTTTTCATTGATTTGATTTGCGCATTACCTCCAACACGAGATACCGAAATACCTACGTTGATTGCAGGACGAACTCCAGAGTTGAATAAATCACCATCTAAGAAAATTTGTCCGTCTGTAATCGAAATTACGTTTGTTGGGATATATGCAGAAACGTCACCTGCTTGCGTTTCGATAATTGGTAATGCTGTTAATGAACCACCACCTTTAACGATTCCTTTGATAGAATCTGGTAAGTCATTCATGTTTTTAGCGATTTCGTCGTTAGCGATAACTTTACAAGCTCTTTCTAATAAACGAGAGTGTAAGTAGAAAACGTCTCCAGGATAAGCCTCACGTCCTGGTGGTCTTCTTAATAATAAAGATACCTCACGGTAAGCTACTGCTTGTTTAGATAAATCATCATAAACAATTAAAGCTGGACGACCAGAATCTCTGAAATACTCACCAATTGCAGCACCTGCCATAGGAGCATATACTTGCATTGGAGCTGGGTCAGAAGCATTTGCAGCAACAATAACGGTATAAGCCATTGCGCCTTTTTCTTCTAACATTTTTGCAATTCCTGCTACAGTTGAAGCTTTTTGTCCAATTGCAACATATATACAGAATACAGGTTGTCCTGCATCATAAAATTCTTTTTGATTTAAGATGGTATCGATACAAACTGTTGATTTACCAGTTTGACGGTCACCAATAACCAACTCACGTTGTCCACGACCAACTGGAATCATTGCATCAACTGCTTTTACTCCTGTTTGTAATGGTTCAGTTACTGGTTGACGATAGATCACTCCTGGAGCTTTTCTTTCTAATGGCATTTCGTATAAATCACCACCGATTGGTCCTTTTCCATCAATTGGGTTTCCTAAAGTATCTACAACACGACCTACCATTTGTTCTCCTACTTTAAGAGACGCAATACGTTGTGTTCTTTTTACAGTTGAACCTTCTTTGATTCCTGTTGATGGCCCTAAAAGTACCACCCCAACATTGTCTTCTTCTAAGTTCAATACGATAGCTTCTAATCCGTTTTCGAATTGTACTAACTCTCCGTATTGAGCGTTTGATAATCCGTAAACACGAGCGATACCGTCTCCTACTTGAAGTACTGTTCCAACTTCTTCTAACGATGCACCAGATTCAAAACCTGATAATTGTTGTTTTAATATTGCTGATATTTCAGCAGGTTTAATTTCAGCCATTGTGATATATCTTTAATGGTATATTAATTACTAAACTCTCTTTTTAAATTTTGCAATCTGTTTGCTACAGACGCATTGTATTGCTTGTCACCCATTCTTAATATAAATCCACCAATGATAGCCGGATCTACAATATTTTGGATGGTAATATTTTTATTTGAAAACGTTGCAATTTTTGCTAATACTTTCGCTTCTAACTCAGGAGATATCGGAAATGCAGTTGTTACTAATGCAGTTTCTATCCCATTAAGTTCATCATGTAAAGCATTGTATTGTAAAGCAACATCTTGCAACAACTCAAATCTTTTATTTACTAAAAGTAATTGAAACAAGCTTTTTGTTTCTTTTTGAGCAGAAGCAAAAATTTCATTTACTGAAGAAAATTTGATTTCTCCTTTAACTACTGGACTTAGCAAAAATTCTTTCAATTCAGCACTGTCTTTAATTGCATTTACAATTGAAGTCATGTCTGCATTTACAGCAGGTGTGTTATTGTTTTCTTTTGCAATATCCAAAATGGCTTTAGCGTATCGTATTGCTGCTCTAGTTCCTGCCATGATATTAGTTTAATTTTGCATCACCTAACATTTTCTCAACTAATTTAGTTTGAGCTTCTTTGTTAGATAATTCTTCTTTTAACAATTTCTCAGCAATTTCTAATGACAAAGAAGAAACTTGATTTTTCAATTCTGCCATAGCTGCATTTTTTTCACTTTCGATTGAAGCTTTCGCTTGATCAATCATTTTTTCACCTTGCGTTTGCGCTTCAGATTTAGCATCAGCAATCATTTTTTCTTTGATTTCTCTTGCTTCTTTAAGCATTAAATCTCTTTCTGCTCTTGCTTCAGCTAATAATTTTTCATTGTCAGCTTTTAAATTTTGCATATCTTTCTTAGCATTTTCAGCTGCTAATAAAGCATTTTTAATTCCTTCTTCTCTATCATTAACTGCATCAAGAATAGGTTTCCACGCAAACTTTTTTAATAATAGAATCAATCCAACAAATATAACTACTTGCCAGATGAACAATCCAAATGAAAAATCATTTATTAACTTTTCCATATTATCTTAAAATTAATGTTTTAATAAATAAAAGTAAACAATAGTTATAACCAACCGTCATAACTATTGTTCTTTGTTTTAATTAAGCGAATAAAGCCGCGAAACCAATACCTTCAATAAGAGCTGCAGCAATAAGCATAGCTGTTTGGATTTTCCCTGAAGCTTCTGGTTGACGTGCAATAGCGTCCATTGCTGAACCACCAATTTTACCAATACCTAAACCTGCTCCGATTACAATTAATCCTGCTCCTACAATTTCTGGAATTTGCATAATATATATTAAAAATTAAACATTCTATTTATAATTTAGAGTTAGCAATCAGCATTTAGAAAACTAACTCTACTTTTTTTAATGATGTGCTTCTTCGTGATGGTGCTCTTCGTTTCCAGCTCCAAAATAAAGAGCGGATAACATTGTAAATATATAAGCTTGTAAAAAAGCAACTAATATTTCTAAAATTGATAAAGCAAAAGCTAATCCAAAGGACAAAGAACTTCCTATCCAACTTTTAAAAATAAACATTAAACCAATAATACTCATTAATACCACGTGACCCGCAACCATATTAGCATACCAACGAATCATCAATGAAAATGGCTTAATAATTGTGCCTAATAATTCGATAGGAGCTAGAATAAATTTCATTGGAGTTGGAACTCCTGGCATCCAAAAAATATGCCCCCAATAATTTTTATTTGCGGTAAATGTAGTTATTAGGTACGTAAGGATTGCCAAAGAAGCAGTAATGGTAAAATTACCAGTAACGTTAAATCCAAATGGAGTTAATCCTAAAATATTTAAGAATAATATGAAGAAAAAGATGGTTAATAAATAACTCATGTATTTCTTATAGTTTTTCTCTCCAATATTTGGAATTGCAATATCATCACGAACATACAAAACAATTGGTTCAAAAATTCTTCCAATTCCTTTAGCAATCCCTCCATTTTTGGCATATGATTTCGCTAAACTTCTAAATACAAAAAACATAAGTAAAGCTACCAATAGAATTCCAATTACACTTTTGGTAATAGAAAAATCTAAAGGTCTAACATTTGTAGGATGACCGTGCTCCTCGTTTAATTTTCCAGTTGCGTCTGTTTTATATATTTTTTCGTGGTGAAGTACATAAAAGTTTCCATTATGTTCAGCCACTTTTTCTCCATTATGAAATTTAGAAGACGAGAAAAACTGAAATCCATTGTCCCAAAGAATTACAGGCAAAGAAAAACCATAGTGCTCTTTTGTCTCCTCATTTGCGTTAAAGTAAAAACTATGAGAGTCTAAAAGGTGGTGATTAATAAATTCTTTTATTTTTGATTTTTCATCTTGAGGTTCGGTGTGTCCTTCTTCGTGAGAAACTTCTTCTGTTTTTGGAGCTGCATGAGCTTCAACAACAGTAGAATCATTTGTAGAATTTGCAAAATTCACAATAGGCATTAAAGCCATTGTCATTGCAAGTATAAACTGGAGTGGTTTTTTTGAAATCACCATATCTTTTGTAAACTTAAACTATGAGGTTTATAAAATTTGGTGCAAAGGTACATTTTTTCTTTATATTCCAATTATATTGATGTTTTTTTTTGACTATTTTTTATTCAATATTTTTGCGACTATTATTGTTTCGATAAGAAGAATATAATAAAAACGGCAAAAAAGTTGATTTTCTCTATCTTATTGTCTTGAAGATGAAGAATTGGACGTACTAAAAAAAACGCAATAACCATTTTTATACTAGTTGCAATCATGAACACCATACCTGTATTGTCAAAGTTTTTCTCTGAAATTTTAGTGACAGTAATTAATACTACCAATGAAAGAATAAAAAAAACAAAATAGAGTGTAGGTATTGAATAATAAAAGCTAATTTCTTTTCCTTTAAATAGAGGTAGTTGAAAAAGTAATAAATGTATAATTGAAAGAGGTAAAGCGGCAAAGATTAGTTTTTTTAAAATTGCAATACTATTTGTCATTTTTATTCAATTGATTTACTTGTCTTATAACGTTATACAGCGCTAAAAACACACCGATTAATGTTACTACTTTTGTATAAGTGTTATCAGCGTTTCCATATTGTTCATCCAACCATTTACCAAAATAGGAAAAAACAAAAATCACAATTCCCATTTGGATAGGAATATTAATTAAGGCTAGCCACTTGTTAAATTGATTTTTGTTTTCTGGCATTATTTATTAAATTTCTTGGATGCTTCAAAGGCTACGCATTTCGCAACTAGCTTCAAATTTTGCACCTGGTTCAACAGCTAATTTTCCAACAATAACTTCTCCAGTTATGTGGGCTTTAGATTTGATATTTAGCATGCCTTCCGCTTGTAATTTACCTGAAAATTTTCCTTCAATGTCGATACTTTTACAAATAATATCTCCTTGAACTTCACCTGTTGGACCAATTACAATTTTCCCTTCAGAGGTAAAGTTTCCAGTTAATTTTCCGTCAAGTCTAAAATCAGCTTTTGTAGAAATATCTCCAGTTATCGAAGTTCCTTCAACAATTCTATTGGTTTTTCCCAATAAATGATCTTGGTTTTTAACTTTGTCAAACATTTTTGAGGCGTTTTTGAGGTTATTATTTATTCAACTGTAGCCATTCTTCAAATTTTTTCTTCATTTGAACAATTTTATAATCTTCGGTTGAAATGATGTAGGCTTGATCTTTAATTTTATAATTTTTATGCTCTTTTAAAACAGACAATACTGAATTAGCCGATTCTTTTGAACTGAATCCATGAATTACTATAAAATTATCCGTCACAGTGTAAATATCATTTGAAGATTTTAGCAATACTGCGTTTGCATCTTTAAGATATTTTTCAATTTTATCTGTCAAATTTTTAACCTCTTTATCCAAAGGGAATTTCTTTGGAAAAATTATTTTCCATTCTGTAGCTTCTTCTTTACTAAAGGCTAAAGCTTCTAATTTAGGAATATCGGTTTTAAGTAAATTTTCAGCTTGTTTTCCTTCTTCGATATTTGGATAAGTTAGAGCCACAAAGTTTAATGCTTTTTTGTATTCTTCTAAACCTTGTAATCTTCCAATTACTTTTGCTTTAAGTAATTCAAATTTTGATACAGCTTCTTCTCCAGTAAATCGATTGATTTGTGCGTCAACTTCTGCAAGTACTTCTCTAATTTGGTTGTTTTCAAATTTTTTGTACAAAGCATTGTAAACAATTTCTGGATTTGCTTCATCTGTAATTTCAACACTTGGATTTTTTACAATTTCTGCATATCTGCTAGTTGGATATTCTGATAAAATTTGTTGTTTCATTAGCTCGGCTTTTGCAGGAGCTATTATTTGATAAATTTTAAACAAATTGTATTTTGCAGGAAGAATTAATCGCTCTTCTGGATTGTTCTTTAATAATTGCTCTAAACGAGCAGCTGCCAATTCATTTTCTCTGAATTTTTCCTTATAAATAATGCCTAATTGGTAATATGCAAAGTTTCTGTCTTTTGCCAAACTGTCTAATAATTTTGTGTCAGTAGGTATTTGTTTTAGGTAAAAATCCGAATTATATTTTGGATTAACAGCTAATGCAGTAGAATCAGTTTCTTTTTCATCTGATAAATCTTCTTCATCTGCATTATTTGAATCCAGATTTGTATCGGAAGACCATCTCCAATTATCTTTTAAAACACGTTTTCCCCATTTACCACTAAATTCTTTTTTACCATATTCAACCGTTACGGGGTTGTAGAAATAAAAACTGTTGTTATCTATACTTCCCATGTCTCCCATTCCTGGCGGTAATGTTGATGGTCCGCCATCTTTAGGCATTGTTGGAAGATTGTCTTTTCCTTGTTTTAATGGATCACCAGTATTTTTATTGTTGGCTGCTAAAATATTAGCTTCTTTCTCTGCTTTTTCTGCGGCTAGTTTAGCCTTTTTTTCGTCTGATGCTTTTAGTTTTATGATGTAATCGTCATAATATTTTTTTCTATCTAAATCATTCATTGCTACTACAGTCAAAATGCTATCGTTTTGCTGCGCAATGGTTTCATATTTTATTACATCATCTAGATTGACTCTTTTCTTTTTAATTTTTCTGTATTCTCTTGTTCTTTCGTCTAAGCGAAGTAATGTACTGTCATAATATTTTCCAGCAATTTTATATTGAGCTTCTCTAAAATGGATTTCACCAATATTTCTATAATTTGAAGAAACTAAATATTTGTCTTGAGAGGTAGACTTGATAGATTTATTATAATATTTTTCTGCAACTCTATTTTTTTCTTGTTTGTCATAAAAAAGTCCCATTTGATGATTCAAAACATCTAAATATGGGCGATTTTCTCTGTCTTCTAATAGTTTTGTGAATTTTTCTACAAAAGCTAAAGTATCACCTTTTTTGTAATCAAATTGTTGTGCTTGTTTAGCATGGGCTTGAATAATATATCTGCGTGGAGATTTTCTATTCATTTGGATTACATCATCAAAAGCTAAATAAGCACTGTCTTGATAATTCATGCTTTCATACAATTGTCCTAAAATAAAAGAATATCTTGCTTTTTCTTCGTTGTTTTCCGTTGTTTCTTTAGCAATTTTTATTGTAGCAATTGCGCTATCTTTGGCTTGAATATTAAGATAGGCTTGTGTTAACATTGCATTTGCATCGGCTAAATCTTGACCCGATATTTTTTTATCTTCTAAAAGTTTTTTAAGATTTTTTATTGCAACTTCATCGTTGTCTAAACGAATGTTTACTTTCTCACGCCATACTTTCGCATGATAAATTTTATCACTTAGTGGGTATTTGTACAAAATGTAATTTAATGCCTCTAACGAAGGAATAAAACGATTATCATAGTAACGTGCTTTAGCTAACAACAAATAAGCTTCGTCCATTTGCGGGTTTTTTTCTGTACCGGCAATGTTCATGGAATGCTTTTGAATGGCTTTAACTGCTTTTTCTTCTGCACGTTCAATGTTTGGGTTTTTTGTTTGGCCAGGTAATAAAGCTTCTTCATTGCTTGGCATTCTTTCAATAGGAAGAATTTCCCAAAAATTATCTTGATAGGTTGTTTTTAAATCCGCTAAACCTTTGTCTAGCGCTAGATTTCCGTTATACAAAACATTATATTCTGTAGTAACTGCGTGGAAATTACGGTTAATAAATTTATCCTTTTTAACAGAACAAGCTATTAAAAAAAGTATAAAACTAATCGATAAAGAGTATTTTATTATGTTGCTTTTCAAGGTAAAAACGTTTTTGTTCTTAAACTACTAAAACTTGTTTTTAGTATGTACAGAATGGTAAAAATACGTTTCTTTTTTTGAAGTGAAAAAAAATAAGCAAATTTTTGTTAATCAAATACGTTTTTCAAGTCTTTAATTACCTTGAAAGCAATGTCAATTTGTTCGTCACTCACAATAATTGTAAACTCATTAGTAGTTGAAATTACTTCATGAATTATGATTCCTTCCCAAGCTAAACGCTGAAAAATATAATAATAAACACCTGGAGTTGAGATGTTTTCTTGAGGTAACTTTACTGTAATAGATGAAAGGTTTTCTATTTTATGTGTTAATTTTTCGCCTTTGAATAGTGCGTCAATTATAGGACTAATTGAAGCGCTAGTTACAATATTGGTTTCATTTACACCACGAGAAGATGTATAAAAGATATCTTGTAATTTGTTAATTTCTGATAATAATTTCGCTTGGTTTTCCAATAATGTATTTGAAATCACAAAGGTATAATCTGTTAGAGATGAGCGAACGGTGATTTCGCCAATATTTTTTAAGACTTTTGAAATTTTATAATTGATTTTAAAATCTAATTCTTCAGAAAGTCGTTTTAACGACATTACAACGGCGCCTTGTTTTACATCTTTTCCTAAATGAGCTTCTAATTCTGGCATCATTATTCTAGCCAAAGAAGTTAGGTTGATAATTCCTTGCGAAAGCGAACTCAATAAAAAGGGTTTAGATTTTATGTATTGTTCTACTACTGATGAGATAGTTTTCATTATAAATTGTTGTATTTGTAGTTATTTGGTACAAATATATAAATTTAAAAACAAATTGTTATAAATATAACATTAAAAATAATAAAAAGCTTCTTCAATGTGTTCTATAACAAATTCTGAATTTTCTTTATGAATTGCCACAATATCAAATCGAACTTCGGCATCAATGTCGTTTTGGGTAACGTATTCATTTATAGCTTTTACTAATAATTGGATTTTTTTAGGTTTAACAAATTCTTGAGGCAAACCAAAATCTAAACTCGAACGCGTTTTTACTTCAACAACAGCTAATATTCCATTTTTTTGAGCAATAATATCAATTTCAGCTTTATCAAAAAACCAATTCGTTTCTAAGATTTCGTAACCGTTTTTTTCTAAGAAATCAACTGCTAATTCTTCTCCAAACTTCCCTAAATCGTTATGTTCTGCCATTATTAATGTTTAGTTATTTGAAAGACAAAATCACTTCTTTGTCGTTTACTTCAAAATCAACTTGTTTTCCTAGAATCAATGTTCGGTTGTCTTTTTGATGTCCTGCTGGAAATTCAAAAGCAATAGGAATGTTGTATTCTTTGGCAATTGCAGTAATAATTTGCACTTCGTTTTGCCCGAACGGAATTTCGTTATCGTGCATGTCAGCCATACTTCCTACAATAATTCCTTTTACATTTTCAAAATAACCATTGCGTTTTAAATTGTACATCATTCTGTCGATGTGATACAAATACTCATCCAAATCTTCAATAAATAGAATTTTTCCTTTCGTATCAATCGATGATTTCGAACCTAATAAACTATATAAAATCGAAATGTTTCCACCAACTAATTCACCCGAAGCTTTTCCTTTTACGTCATAAAGTTTTGATGGAATTGTATAGGAAATAACTTCTCCAAAAAGCGCTTTTCGCAGCGTTTCTTTTACTTCTTCAGGTGCTTTTGGAACCGTAAACGGCATAATCGAATGCAATGTCGCTACTCGTTCCACATTCAATTGACTGTGTAAAACAGTAACATCAGAAAAACCCATAATCCATTTTGGATGCTTTTTGAATTTGGTAAAATCTAACGAATCAATAATTCTAACCGTTCCATAACCACCACGAGCACACCAAATGGCTTTGATGTTATCGTCATCCATCATTTCTTGAAAATCGGTTGTTCTTTCTGCATCAGTTCCACCAAGTTGGCAACTGTCTAAACCTATGGTTCTGCCTAATCTTGCTTTCAATCCCCAAGATGCTAATAATTCAATAGCGGGTTTTGCATCTTCTGGAAAAAATTTACGAGCCGTACAAACAATAGCAACTGTGTCGCCTTTTTTAAGATAAGGTGGAATTTTCATTTTCTTTTGTGAATGAGAAAAGTTTGAAATTAAAATAAGTATCAAAATAAATCTATACATCGTCAGATTTTATTAACTCAAAAGTAAACAAAATCCAATTAAAATTCGGGATTTCGTCACTAATCGATTATTTTTGCATCAAATTTTATGATGATATGTTAGAAAATCCGAAAAGATATACGATTACTGCGGCTTTACCTTATACAAATGGCCCTATTCACATTGGACATTTAGCAGGTGTTTATGTTCCATCTGATATTTATGCGCGATATTTACGTTTACAAGGAAAAGATGTAGCTTTCATTTGCGGAAGTGATGAACACGGCGTAGCAATTTCAATGAAAGCGAAAAAAGAAGGTATTACGCCACAACAAGTAATTGATAAATACGACGGAATTATTCGTCAATCGTTTTTAGATTTCGGAATTTCTTTTGATAATTATTCGAGAACTTCAGCTGAGATTCATCACAAAACGGCTTCGGAATTTTTTAAAAAATTATATGATAACGGAGATTTCATCGAAGAAACTACCGAACAATTATACGATGCAAAAGCGGACCAATTTTTAGCTGACCGTTTCGTAACAGGAACTTGTCCAAAATGCGACAATCCAGAAGCGTATGGCGATCAATGCGAAAAATGTGGTTCGACTTTAAATGCAACGGATTTAATTAATCCGAAATCAACAATTACTGGAGAAACTCCAATTTTAAAATCTACAAAACATTGGTTTTTACCTTTAAATCGTTACGAATCGTTCTTAAGAGAATGGATTTTAGAAGGTCATAAAAACGACTGGAAACCGAATGTTTATGGACAAGTAAAATCGTGGGTTGATGGTGGTTTAGAACCAAGAGCCGTAACACGTGATTTGGATTGGGGAATCGATGTTCCAGTGGAAGGTGCGGAAGGTAAAAAATTATATGTTTGGTTTTATGAGCCAATCTGCTACATTTCGTCAACCAAAGAATGGGCGGCTCGCGAAGGAAAAGATTGGGATCCGTATTGGAAAGATGCCGATACAAAATTGGTTCACTTCATTGGAAAAGATAATATCGTTTTCCATTGTATCATTTTCCCAGCGATGTTAAAAGCAGAAGGAAGTTACATTTTACCTGATAATGTTCCAGCAAACGAATTCTTAAATTTAGAAGGAAACAAATTATCGACTTCTAAAAACTGGGCGGTTTGGTTGCACGAATATTTACAAGATTTTCCAGAAAAACAAGATTCGTTGCGTTATGCATTAACTGCAAATGCCCCAGAAACTAAAGACAACGACTTTACTTGGAAAGATTTTCAAGCAAGAAATAATAACGAATTAGCAGCGATTTTTGGAAATTTCATCAATCGTGTGGTGGTATTAACTAATAAATATTACAACGGAATTGTTCCAGCTCCAAACGAATTCACAGAAGTTGATGAGCAAACGTTAGCCGAATTAAAAGCATATCCAGCCGTAATTTCAAGTTCAATTGAGCGTTACCGTTTCAGAGAAGCGTTAGGTGAATTAATGAATGTGGCTCGTTTAGGAAATAAATACTTAGCGGATGAAGAACCTTGGAAAATGGTAAAAGAAAATCCGGCAAGAGTGCAAACACAAATGTATGTGGCGTTGCAAATTGCTTCAGCTTTAGCCGTTTTATCGGAACCATTTTTACCTTTTACAGCTAAAAAATTATCGAATATTTTAAAAATTGATGCTTTAGGTTGGAACGATGTAACTACTAAAACAGATTTGTTACCATCAGGGCATCAAATTGGTCAAGCCGAAATCTTGTTTGCCCAAATTGAAGATGCAGAAATCCAAAAACAATTAGACAAATTAGAAGCAACTAAAACCGCAAATAAAGTGGAAAACGCAAAAGCTGAACCGCAAAAAGAAACAGCTTCATTTGAAGATTTTGCCAAAATAGATTTACGAATCGGGACGATTATCGAAGCAGAGAAAATGCCAAAAGCCAATAAATTATTAGTCTTAAAAGTAGACACTGGAATTGATGTAAGAACTATCGTTTCTGGAATTGCTGAGCATTTTACACCAGAAGAAGTAATTGGAAAACGCGTAACGGTTTTAGTAAACTTAGCACCAAGAGCATTACGTGGTGTGGAAAGCGAAGGTATGTTGTTGTTAACAAATAATGCAGAAGGTAAACTAGTTTTCGTAAATCCAGATGCGGAAGGTGTGATTAATGGTGCGATGATATCTTAAATTATATATTGACAATGAAAAAGTTTATTTTACTGTTCTTTCTGTTCTCAAAATTAACTTTCTCTCAAGAGTTAGTAAATTCGATTGACATTAATCTTGACAAGATTAAAAGTTTTTATCGTATTGAAGACCCCAATAACAATGAGTATGCTCTTATTTTAAAAAACAAAGAGAACATTGAATTAATAAAAACTGACAAAAGTTTTAATGTATTAAGTAGGTTTGAGCATATAGAAATTGATAAGTCTGGAGATTTCATGGGTAATAGTATAAAAGAAAATTTATTCTATACTTATTGGAAAAAGAACAAAAAAACATTGGAGGTACTAACTATTGATTTTGAAAATAAAAAGATTATTAAAAATGAAATAAACTACCCCATTGACAGTAATGAAAGAATTTTATCTAGTTATACAAAAGATGCATTTTTTAATACTATTACTGTAACCAAAGAAACATCAATTATAAATTATTACAGATTTAATGGTCTAACAGTAGAAAAAAATTCATTTGACTGCTCTAATATGAGTTTTGTCAATTCATTAAATCAAAAAATAAAGTTTTGGGATTTTTTAAATGACGAAAACGGAACAGTTTACAAGGCTTCTTTTCCAATATTTTTAACGGATAAAATTAACTTTAACTCTGTTCATGCAACGGAAAAAAAGAAAATTTATGTTGATAATGAAAGAATTATTATTTCATCAGATGTAAATAATAATTTTAGTCAATTTGTAATACTGTCGTTAAAAGATTTTACCGCAAATAGCCACATTGTTTCTAAGCAGGATGAAAATTCAATTGATTCATTTTTATCTGAGGAAACGAATTCTTTTGTAATTGACAATAAAATTTTTATAGCAAAATTTAGTAATGAAAGAATTTCAATCATTATTAAAAACTTTGACAATAAAACACTTAACTCTTTTTCAATAACTGCTACAGAAGGTCATCAGTATATCAATTCAGAACTTATAGAAGAAGTTGGAGGTATAAAAAACAGAGAAATTCTTAAAAATGAAGAGAAATTCTTAAGAAAAAGTTTTGCTAAAAATTCTTCAATAACAGGATTCCTTTCAAACGATAATTATTATTTGTCTATAGCTGGTGTTTCTTATCCAAGACAACAATCTTATCAAATGCTTGGAATGTTTGGGTTAGTTGGAGGTATTGCGGCAGCAATCATTAATGATGGTTCAGGATCATCAATTACTTCTTATTCAGATAAAGATGTTGTATATATTAGAAGTTGTATATCTTCTTCAGATTTCAAGCCAACAAATTTGAAAAACGTGACTTCAAATTATGATAATGTTAGATCTTACGTTGAAAATAATAATTCAAAAGAAAATTTTTTAACTCTTTTTGAAAGTAATAACCATTTTTATCTTTTTGCCCATAAAAACAAACAGGAAAAAGTGACAATATATAAATTCTAATTTTTTCATGAACCCAAAAATAATCGCTTTCGACGCAGACGACACTTTATGGCACAATGAGCCTTATTTCGATGAGGCTCAGGAACGTTTTTGTGTCTTGTTTCAAGATTATGCTTCGAGTCAGGAAATTTTGGGATTGATTTTGAATCATCAGGTGAAAAATTTGCCTTTGTATGGTTTCGGAATTAAAGCGTTTACCTTGTCGATGATTGAAACTGCTTTGCAATTGACCAATCATCAAATTTCTGGAAAAGGAATTGAGCAAATTTTAGCCATTGGAAAAGATTTATTGCAAAAACCGGTCGAATTGTTACCTAATGTAGAATCCGTTTTAGAACAATTAAAAGGAAAATATAAATTGGTTGTAGCCACAAAAGGCGATTTAAAAGATCAACACCGCAAATTACACGATTCTGGAATTGGCGCTTACTTTCATCACATTGAAGTCATGAGTGATAAGGCCGAATTAGATTACGAAAAAATGTTAGGGCGTTTGGATTGCAAAGCCGAAGATTTTCTAATGATTGGAAATTCGTTAAAATCAGATGTCTTACCAGTTTTAAATATTGACGGACATGCAATACACATTCCGTATCATACGACTTGGGAATACGAAAAAATTGATTTCGAAATCAAACACGAAAATTTCAAATCGTTTACCCATATTACTGAGATTTTACCTTTGTTAAAATGAAACGAAAAATTGACATATCTTCTTGGAATCGAAAAGGACATCTAGAGTTTTTCTCAGCTTTCCAAGAGCCTTTTTTTGGAATAACTACAACAATTGATTGTACAACTGCTTATGAAAAAGCAAAGGCAATGCAAATTTCATTTTTTGTATATTATTTTCACAAAACTTTAGCTGCTGTTAATCAAATTGAAAATTTCAGATATAGAATAGAAGGTGAAGGTGTGTTTCTATACGAGGAAATTGACGCTTCTGCTACTATTATGAGAGAAGATAAAACGTTTGGATTTTCGTTTATGAAATTTCATGAAGACATTCACGAATTTAATACAATTGTTCAAACAGAAATTGAAAGAATCCAAACCACTACTGGAATTTTAACGAGAGAATATCCTGAAAACATTATTCATTTTTCGGCTGTTCCTTGGATAAATTTTACCGGTTTAACACATTCTAGAAATTTTGGTGTTGCCGATAGTTGTCCAAAAATTTCCTATGGAAAACTAGTAGAAGAAAACGGAAAGAAATCGATGGCGCTTTCAGTTACAGCACATCATGGCTTAGTTGATGGTTATCATATTGGCTTATTTATTGAAGCTTTGCAAACCGAATTGAACAAATAGACCACCAACTTTCGCTGGTGGTCTTTTCTCAAACGGCATTCAAAATAGCTAAAATATCTTCTCCGAATTTCTCCGCTTTTTGTTTTCCGAAACCTTTGATTTGTTGTAATTCATTTAAGTTACTTGGCTTATACATGGCTAAATCGATTAATTCTGAATTGTGACAAATCATATACTTTTTCAGTTTTAAAGCTTCCGATTTTTCGTTTCTCCATTGATTCAAATACCCATAAACTTGTTTGTCCTTCGGATTCAAATCTTCATAAGATTTACGTTCTAATCGTTCTGGTTTTTCTTGTTCTTCTGATTCATAATGAACAATAACCGACCAATGTGCTGCTTCACTTTCCACAAATTGAGTGCTTGATTTTTTAAACGTTACCGTATTCAAAAAAGCATTCAATTGTTGCTGATCGTACTCCAAAAAAGCGTTATCCAAACGGATTGAAAATACTCTAACTTGCATAACATCCTTATTTACCGATTAACAAAATTTCATTTGCTATTACTTCTGTAACATAGCGTTTGTTTCCGTCTTTATCGTCGTAACTTCTGTGAGTAAGTTTGCCTTCTATTCCGATTTCTTTTCCTTTGGTTACAAATCTTTCTATGATGTCGGCTGTTTTTCCCCAAGCGGTTACTCGATGCCATTGCGTTTGTTCTACTTTGTCACCGTTTTCACGATAATACACTTCGTTTGTTGCGATACTGATGTTTGCTAATTTTTTTCCTCCTTCAAGGTTTTTGATTTCTGGTTCTTGACCCACGTGTCCGATTAATTGTACTGAATTCTTCATGGCGTATAAAATTTAAATGTTTGTGTTATTTGATTTTTTGGAACACAGATTTAAGAAATTGGAATAATTTAAAAAACCTATGTTGAACTTGATTTTTGAATTTGTTCTTGAACTTGACTATTTGCTTAATAAAACTAATTCATTGGCAACCACTTCTGTGATATAACGTTTGTTTCCGTCTTTATCGTCGTAGCTTCTGTGGGTTAGTTTACCTTCGATAGCTACATGACTTCCTTTGGTTAATAATTTTTCAATGATGTCTACTGTTTTCCCCCAAGCGGAAACGCGGTGCCATTCGGTTTGTTCTACTTTTTCACCTTTCGCATTCGTGTAATTTTCATTTGTAGCAATTGTGAAGTTAGCTACTCTTCCAGATTCTAAGTTTTTGATGTCTGGTTCTTGACCTACATGTCCGATTAATTGTACTCTGTTTTTCATGGCGTGTAAAAATTTAAATAATTAATGAAATTGAATTTGCATTTGAATTTTGCTTTCGTTCATTTCGACAGTGCAAAGATGGGACAAGAAAAAAACGTTATTCGGTATTTAGATATTTAATATCGGTTGTAAATATTTGTAAACGTTTGTAAATGGAAATTATTTTGTATATTAGCTTTAATTATAAGACTTTACAGATGAAAAAATCAATCTTTCAAAAAAGTATTT
The DNA here is from genome assembly GCA_033557465.1 of Ichthyophis bannanicus. Lineage (NCBI taxonomy): Eukaryota > Metazoa > Chordata > Amphibia > Gymnophiona > Ichthyophiidae > Ichthyophis > Ichthyophis bannanicus. The sequence continues at coordinate 340,333,109 of CM066039.1, forward strand.
ATTTTTTACTTTTTATTTGTTCGTTTAGTGCATTTGCACAAAATACTCTGAATTACAACGATGAAAAAGGTTCGCCAAAAGCTACTTTGCAAGATGTAAAATGGATTGTAGGCAATTGGAAAGGCGAAGCTTTAGGAGGCATTTGTCAAGAAACGTGGAGCGAACCGATTGGAAATTCGATGATGTTTAGTTTCAAATTAGTGGTTGATGGAAAAGTTGCTTTCTATGAATTGGGACACATTATTGAAAAAGAGAAAACCCTTTTGTTGCAACTCAAACATTTTGATGGCGAATTAAAAGGTTGGGAAAAAGCGGAAGTTAGTGAGAATTTCAGATTGGTAAAAGTCACCCCAACGCATGTGTATTTTGACAAATTTACGTTTGAGAAAATTTCGGATAACGAAATTAATATTTACGTGGTTTTTGAAGATAGTGGTAAAGAAATGAAGTTTAATTTTAAGAAGTAAGCCATGAGTAAAACCTGTTTAGAATGTGGCGATAAAATCATTGGTCGCGAAGACAAAAAGTTTTGTTCTGATGGCTGCCGCAATGCGTACAACAACAAAATGAACAAAGATCAGAACAATCTGATGCGCAACATTAATAACAAATTGCGTAAAAATTACCGCATTTTGTGTGAACTCAACCCAGAAGACAAAGGAAAAACCACGAAAACCAAATTATTAAGCAAAGGTTTCGATTTTGAGTTTTTTACAAGCATGTTACAAACTAAAACCGGCAACACCTATTTCTTTTTGTACGACCAAGGCTATCGCGCTTTGGAAGATGATTTTTATATGTTAGTGAAGAAAGATAGTTAAGAGAATAGATGAAAGAAGAAAGAGAAAAGATTGCCATACTCGGCTGTGGTTGGCTAGGCTTACCATTAGCAAAATCATTACTTTCAAAAGGTAACGAAGTAAAAGGTTCTACGACTTCGGACAGTAAATTGGTAATTTTGAAAAATGCTGGAATTTCGCCTTTCCAAATTCATTTGGAGGAACATCAAATCATTGGAAATATGGAAGATTTTCTGAAAGAAACCAATGTTTTAGTGATTGATATTCCACCTGGATTAAGAAGAGAAGTTTCGACTTCTAACGAAATGACATTTGTAAATAAAGTAAAAACGTTGATTCCGCTTATCGAAAAATCAGAAATTCAGAAAGTTATTTTTGTGAGTTCGACTTCGGTTTATGGTGATAGTTTTCCAATTGTTGAAATTACCGAAGAAACAAAACCCGATCCCGATACCGAAAGTGGCAAACAATTAGTTATTGCAGAAACTCTTTTGCAATCGAATCCGCATTTTAAAACTACCGTAATTCGTTTTGGTGGTTTGCTTGGTGAAGATCGTCATCCAGTGAAATTTTTAGCAGGAAGAGCGAATGTTGAAAATCCTGATGCGCCAGTGAATATGATTCAGAGAGAAGATTGTATTGGAGTTATTGAAAAAGTTCTCGACTTCGCTCGAGATGACAATTGGGAATGGAATGAAACTTTTAACGCTGTCGCTCCTCAGCATCCAACACGTAAAGCATATTATCACAAAAAAGCGGATATTTTGAATTTGCCATTGCCTACCTTTGCAGAAAATTCGGAATCGAAAGGTAAAATTATTTCTAGTGAAAAAGTAGAAGCGATTTTAGGTTATTCGTTTCAAAAAGAAATTTAGTAATGGCGTATTTTAGCGTATTTCACAATTACATCAAGCAAAAGAAAAATGCGATTGGCTTACCAATTTTAGCATTAATTTGGATTAGCTTTTTCTGGGGAACCACTTGGATTGCTTCCAAAGAAGGTGTCAAGCACATGCCTCCGATGCAATTGGTAGCGCTGCGTCAACTTTTTGGTTGATTGTTGTATTTACTCTATTTCTTAATCAAAAAACATCCTTGGCCAAACAAACGACAATGGCGTACGATTTTGGTTTTAAGCGTTTTGAATTTCATGCTGAGTAACGGTTTGAGTACTTGGGGCGTGAAATACATTTCGAGTGGTTTGGGCGCAATTATTGGTTCTATATTTCCACTTTGGATTGTCATTATCAGTTTGTTTCGCGGACAAAAAACATCTTGGAAAGCAGTTGTAGGTTTGATTGTCGCTTTTGGCGGAATTTGTGTTATTTTCTACGATTACCTCAACGATTTCTTAGAACCAGAATTCCGATTTGGAATTTTACTTTCGGTAATTGCTACGTTTACTTGGGCATTGTCTTCGATTTACATCAAAGAAAACAAGACGAATTTCAATCCGTATTTTAGTTTGGGATTGCAAATGTTGATTTCAAGTATTGTGATTTCAAGTGTGATTGGATTTAATGGCACTTCAGTCCCGTTAAGTGAAATTCCTGCTATTTCTTGGTGGTCGATTGGTTATTTGGTGGTTTTTGGTTCGGTATTGACGTTTATAGCTTTTATTTATGCTTTAGAAAATTTACCAACTGAAATCAGCAGTTTGTATGCCTATATCAATCCGATGGTGGCGTTATTTTTTGGTTATTTGTTGTTTAATGAACCTTTAACTACTTCGATTATCATTGGCGGAACAATAACGATTATTGGACTTTATTTAGTGAATCGTGCGATTAAGAAGAAATAAATTTAGCCACGTATTAAAAGATTAGAAGGATTACAATCTGTGAAAATCCTTTAATCCGTGGCGATAATCTCAACTGTTTTATTAAACAAAAAATCCCACCTAAAAAGATGGGATTTGATTTATTCTTGAATTTGATTACCAAATTTTCACACGCTTGTCTGGTGCTACATACATTCCGTTGTTTGGTTGAATGTTGAACGCTTTGTAGAACGCTTCCACATTTTGTAACGGTACATAAGCACGGTACATTCCCGGTGAATGAGGGTCTGTTTTTACTTGATTTTTGATGGCTTCGTCACGCATTTTACTTCTCCCAATGGTTGCCCAAGAAATAAAGAAACGTTGCTCAGGTGTAAATCCGTCAATCAATCCTGGATTTCCGTTTGCTTTCAAATAGATTTGTAATCCGTCATAAGCGGCATTAACTCCACCCAAATCTCCGATGTTTTCTCCTAAAGTAAATTTTCCATCCACAAAAATTCCAGGTAAAGGTTCTAAAGCTGAATATTGGTCTGCTAAAGCGCTTCCTAATGTGGTAAATTGTTTCAAATCTTCATCACTCCACCAGTTTACTAAATTTCCTTCAGCATTATATCTTGAACCTGAATCGTCAAAGCCATGTGAAATTTCGTGCCCAATTACAGCTCCGATTCCGCCATAATTTACAGCTTCATCTGCTCTGTAATCATAAAATGGAGGTTGCAAAATAGCCGCAGGAAATACAATTTCGTTATTGGTTGGATTAAAATATGCATTCACCGTTTGTGGCGACATTCCCCATTCTTCTTTATCTACTGGTTTTCCAAGTTTTTCAACATTTTGTTGATGACTCCATAATGCATATAATCTTGAATTTTCGAAATAGGTTCCACCATTATTTGGGCTTACTACTGTTAATTTTGAATAGTCTTTCCACTTATCAGGATAACCGATTTTTATTCTTGATTTTTGTAACTTTAATTTTGCGTTCTCTTTTGTTTCTTTTGTCATCCAAGGCAAATTATCGATACGATTTTCAAATGCGGCAAAAACGTTTTTAATCATTGCTTCTGCTTTTGCTTTTGCTTCTGGTGGGAATTTTTTCGCAACATATAATTTTCCTAAAGCTTCACCTAGTCTTCCGTTAACAGTTGCTAAAGCTCTTTCATCAGCTGGACGTTGTTTTACTGCGCCTGTTAAAGTTTTGCCATAAAATTCCCAGTTAGCATTTTCAATTTCTGTAGAAAGTATTCCAGATGAACCTCTAAGGGCAGTCCAACGCATGTAGGCTTTCCAATCTTCAATTTTGTTTTCTTGAAAAATAGCTTCAACAGCTTGTAAGTATTTTGGTTGAGAAACAACTACAGAATCAATTTTTCCAATTCCTACTGTTTGAAAATAACTATTCCATTCTACTGACGGCAATAATTTTTGTAAATCAGCAATTGCCATTGGGTTGTAAGTTTTTCTTCTATCTCTACGTTCAACTCTATCAAAAGTTGCGGTCGACATTTTAGTTTCTAAAGCTAAAATTTTCTTTGCATTTTCTGTTGCAGTAGTTTCAGATTCTCCTATAAATTGGAGCATTCTTGAAACGTGAGCAATATATTTTCGCGTTTCTCTTTGTTGTCAGGTGCATCAGATACATAATAATCTCTGTCTGGCAAACCTAAGCTTCCAGTTCCTACATAAACAACATTTCTATTGCTGTTTTTAGCATCTGCACCAACATAACTTCCAAAGAACCCTAATCCCATTTCTGGTTCTAATTCAGCTAATAATGTTACTAATTCTTTTGAATTTTTAACAGTATTTATTTTAGCTAAATAAGGTTTAAGAGGCTCAATTCCAGATTTATTTCTGCTAACAGTGTCTAAGATAGATTTGTATAAATTGATTGCTTTTGCTTGATCTGAATTTGGATCGATGGTTTTATCATTTATTGCCTCTTTAAGAATTGCCATGACATCGTCATCAGTGTTTTTGCGAAGTTCGTCAAAACTTCCCCAACGGGTTCTGTCTGCTGGAATTTCGGTTTTATCTAACCAGCTTCCGTTTACATATCTATTGAAATTGTCTGCTGGACTTGTTGATTTGTCCATGTAATTCACATTGATTCCAATTGGTTCTTGTTTTTTTACTGCTTCTTGATTCGATTTGCACGAATAGAAAGTTGCTGTTAAAAAAAGAAAGCCTAGACTTCCTCTTAAAATGAATTTATTCATAATTTATTCTTTAATAATTCTTTTTACGGTTGCTTGTTCATTACTCATGATTTTTACAAAATAAATTCCTTGAGATACGTTTGATAAATCAATTGCAGTTTCAAAGTTTGTTACAGAAATTTCTTTTTTAGACCAAACAATTTTACCTGTTAAATCATAAACATCAATTCCGGTTGGTTGAATGTTTCCTAATGAAATATTGAAAATTCCTTTAGAAGGATTAGGGTAAACAAAAACATTATTTAATTCAAAATTTTGATTTGAAAGCGTTCCATTAATAACAAAGTCGTCAATATTAACTCCTAATTGAGTGACAGATTCGTCAGAATGAAACACAATTCTAAAAATGATATTTGTTTCTGAGTTTAGAGCATTTAATGGATAGGTATATGTAGTCAAAGTAGTATTTGTTCCTGTCCATTGACCACCAGGACAATTATTACAATCTGTTCCCGTGGTAAGAGGAGTTCTGTCACTATTATACCAATTAGTATCCATAGTTCCTAATAAATTCCATGTTGCCCCAAAATCGGTTGAATATTGTACATAAGTAACATCCCAATTTACCTCTAAATCATATTTCATTGCAAAACTAATTTGAGGATTTATAACATTTGATAAGTTATAACATTGAGATACTAAGTATGATTTAGTTACATTAGGATAATTTCCAGTAACATTTGTTGTGTATACTGTATTACCAGCAGAACTCATAGCTCCAGTTGTTCTGATACCTCTTTGCCATTGCGATCCGCTTCCACCATCATTGTATGAAATTAAAGCATTGGAAGGTGTTGTAGAAGGATTAACCACTCCAACAGTTCCAGCATCATTAACATAAAAAGTTGAGGAACCACTATTGTTGTCTGAATAGGCATCATTAGTTATAGTTGTGGTTACATTTAAAGTATGTACACCTCTTGTTAAAGTAACGCTAGGTAAATTAATACTAGTATTTGTATTTGGTGCAATTGAACCATTCCAAGTAAAGCTATTTGGTGTACTGTCTATTGTATAATTAATTGTAACCGATGTGATTGGATTTGTTCCGCTATTTTTAACTTCAATTTGAGGAATAACAGTATCGCCACAATTAATGTTTACACCTGGACTTTGAATACTCACAAATTTTACATCATCTGCAGGAATTTGAATAGGAATATCTGTTTGCCAAATACCTCTTCCGTAAGTTGCTGCGACAAGTTTTGCGTCTTCTAAGTTTATTTCTAAATCGGTTACAGACACATTTGGTAAATTTGTGTCGAATGCTTGCCAAGTAGACATTGAATCATCTCTGTAGTAAACACCTAAATCAGTTCCAACATATAGAGGATTGTCAGTGTTTCTTCCTTGATGCACAATTATATTTTTACCGATATTTGGTAATCCTGTGAAAAAATTAGCAAAAGATGTTCCTCCATTTGTAGATTTTAATACACCTCCAGAAGTACTTTGAGTAGTTATATAAACAATATTACTATCAGTTGAATGAACTTCTATAGAAGTTATGTTACTTGTGGTTGTATATACATTTGTAAAAGTGATACCTAAATCGGTGCTTTTGTATAAACTAGAACCATTAGCAACATACATAATATTGTCATTTGATGGGTCAATACTAATTAGTTCTAGATTACCAGTACCAATGGTTCCTGTGTTTTGTTGAACCCAAGCTCCAGAAACCAATTTGTATAAGTTGTTATAGCCTGCAAATAAATCTCCAGCAGCGTTAGCCATTAAAGGAGTTACCCAATTGCCATCAACACCAGGAGATCCAACAGAAGCGCTAATTCCATTTCCAGCATTGTTGCTTATGTAAAGACTTCCTCCACTTTGAATAAAGCCATAATATTGATTTGGATTATTTGGATTAATAGCAGTGTCCATTCCGTCAGCGCCATAATAATTTTTCCATTGACCACTACTATACGCGTGTCCACCATTATCTTGTAATCCTCCCACCATGTTTGCAGCGGATTGTTTTGAAACAGCAATTTTATAAAATTGGCTAATTTGAACACCGGCTGTTAAATCAGTAAAGTTAGTTCCGCCATTGTTTGAAACATAAATTCCACCATCACTTCCACAAAAAAGTTTACTTCCATGAAAACCTAAATAATGGATATCAGCATGAGTATACGATGGAGCCGTTGGCGAACTCCAATTGTTTAATTTGGTTACAGTAGCTCCACCATCAGTAGATTTCCAAACATTCAAACAACCCGTATAAATTTCATCCACATTAGTAGTTGAAGCGGCTAATGCTAAATCATACCATGATTGATTAGATTCGAAAACATCACCTGTTGTTGATTCGTTTGATGAGGTTTTAGTCCAACTTGTTCCTGAATTAGTAGAACGATATATACCTTGCATATCACCGCTAGAATTAGCACTTAGAACATAGATGTAATTTGCATTTGCAGGTGTTACATCTAATAAAAGTCTACTAGAAGTTGCAGGCAATCCTAAAGTGATTTGAGTGAAACTTGTTCCTGAATTTGTTGAACGATAAAAATTTGTGTCAGAAACAGCATAAACAGTTGTTGGGTCTCCAGGTTTTAATCGAATACTACCTTGAGAAAAATCACCTGTTTGTACACTTGACCAGGAAGTACCACCATTTGTAGTTTTATAAATTCCGTTATTTGTTGCGCACCACAATATTTGATTATTTGTGGGATGAATAATTAAATCACCAGCTCTTGATGGGTTAGAGCCTCCCATAGTACCAGTTGTATTCCAGGTTAAACCACCATCAGTAGATTTATATACTCCAACCGAATATGAATCTCCTGCATCTTTGTCTCCAGTAGCTATGTAAATTGTATTTGAATTTGAGTAATCAACAGCTATTCCAGAAACACCTATTTGAGGTAATTCATCTGTAAGTGGAGCCCATGTTGAACCATTGTCTGTAGATTTCCAAATTCCCCCAGCAGGTGAACCTAAATAAACAATATTGCTATTTGATGGGTCAACATGAACGGTATTTACACGACCTTGACCTGAAGACCAAGAGCCAGTATTTGTATGGGTAAAAGGGCCTACAGGTTGCCAGTTACTTACAGGCAATGAAAAAGCACTATTTTTATTTGTCTTCGCTATGTTTTTTTGACGCCAAGCATTCCAAAATTCATCAGATGACATGATGTAACCTTGATCGTTAGTGTAACTTCTCCAATGGTATTCCCATCTCATAAAAGGCTTGTAACCAGAACCTTTAACGTTTTTGTCTCTTGTTGACCAATATTGGTTAAATGAAGTTACCAATTCGTCAATTGTGGCTTCGCCAGTTCGTGCTGTAGATACGTTAGCCATCCATGGGGCAGAAGGATTAAATTGTGAAAAACCTAAAAAGGAACACAATAAACTAACAATCAAGTAATTTTTAGTCATATTAGTAGTAGTTAAATAGTAAAATTTCACAAATATAGCAAAGAAAATCAACATATTACAACTTTAACGTTCGTTTGAAGTGGCTTTAAAGCCTAATTATGTTTATTTTTGCAAAAAAATATAATGCTAAAATATCTGAAACCATATAGAACATTTATAATTGTCTTTTTGATTTTGTCAATAGCTATTTTTTTTGGAATTTATTCTTTACAAACTCCTGAAAAAATGTTACCAATATATTCACCAAGAGATATTAATCCTGAATTAGTTGATTCTACGGTGCAACATATTGGCATCGACCATAAAATTGCTGACTTTGCTTTTACCAATCAAAATGGGAAAATAATTACACAGAAAGATTATGAAAACACTATTTATGTAGCGGATTTCTTTTTTACTACTTGCCCAACGATTTGTCCAAAAATGACCAATAATATGGTTTGGTTGCAAAAGCAATTAAAAAAATATCCAAGCGTAAAACTTTTGTCTTTTTCTGTCACTCCAGATATTGATACTCCAGAAGTACTTAAAAAATATGCCATTAAAAAAGGAGTAGATGATTCACGTTGGAATTTAGTAACCGGAGATAAAAAGGAAATTTATTACTTAGCAAGAAAATCATATTTGGCTGTAAAAACTGGAAAACCAGAAGAATTATATGACATGGTTCATACAGAAAATTTTATTCTGGTAGACAAAAACAAAAGAATTCGCGGCTTTTATGATGGAACAAATCTAAACCAACCCAGTGATGACCCAAAAGTAAAAAACATGCAACAATTACTTGCCGATATAATTTGGTTAGTTGAAAATCAAAAATAATAGGTATTAAATTGATAATTATCAGGTTTTCTAAATTTATAATTTTTACTTTTGTATTTTAATTCAATCTAAATAAGAAAATGAACACTAATTCGTCAGCTCTTAAAATAGGAGAAACAGCAACTATAACTGCTGTTAATTTAGACGAAATCCCGCTAAAATTATTAGAGATGGGATGCTTGCCAGGTAATAAAATTACATTACTTCAAGTGGCACCTTTTGGTGATCCATTATATTTTAATGTGAACGATTCTCATGTGGCTATTCGTGTGGAAACCGCAAGAGAAATAAGTGTTTTAAAAGATAATTAAATGAGTTCAAATCTTATAAAAGTTGCTTTAATTGGAAACCCAAATGTGGGTAAAACATCTGTTTTTAATGAGCTTACAGGTTTAAATCAACAAGTAGGAAATTATCCAGGAATTACTGTTGAAAAAAAACAAGGTGTTTGTAAATTATCTGATAGTGTTAAAGCAAAAATTATTGATTTGCCAGGAACATACAGTTTAAATGCTAGTTCAATTGATGAAAATGTAGTAATTGAACTGCTCTTAAATAAAAATGATGAATATTTTCCAAATGTAGCCGTTGTAGTTACAGAAGTTGAAAATTTAAAGCGAAATTTACTTCTTTTTACCCAAATTAAAGATTTAGAAATACCAACCATTTTAGTCATTAACATGGCTGATAGAATGCAATTAAAAGGAATATAATTAAATATTCCGATTCTAGAGAAAGAATTAAAAACTAAAATTGCATTAGTAAGCTCAAGAAAAAAAATATGGATTGAAAAACTTAAAAACCTAATTTTAATCTACGAAAATCTTTCTACTGAACCTTTTTTGCACGCGTCTTCTATTGATCCAGATTATTTTACTAATTTATGAAGAGCTTTTCCAAATCAGTTGTTATATAAGCTTTGGTTAGTGATTACGCAAGATGTTAATTTCTTAAACTTGGATAGAAACGAAATTAAAAGTTCATTTACGAAATCGCATGCCGATTTAAAAAGATTACAACAAAAAGAAACTATAAAACGCTATCAGTTTATTAATGATACGCTAAAAATAGGTCAAAAAATAGATGTTTCAAAAGCATCCGATATTCGTGCAAAAATCGACAGAATTCTGACACATAAAATTTTCGGTTATGTAATTTTCTTCGGAATTTTGATGTTGATTTTCCAATTTTTATTTGATTGGAGTAGCATTCCAATGGATTTTATTGACGAAACTTTTGCTAATTTTAGTTCACTCGCAAAGCAAAATTTACCTGCAGGAGAGTTCACAAATTTAATTAGCGAAGGAATTATTCCTGGAATTGGCGGCATCGTAATTTTTATTCCACAAATAGCATTTTTATTCTTATTTATTTCCGTTTTAGCAGAAAGTGGATATATGAGTCGTGTGGTTTTTTTGATGGATAAAATCATGCGAAGATTTGGGTTGTCTGGAAAAAGTATTGTCCCTTTAATTTCAGGAACAGCATGTGCGATTCCTGCTATAATGGGCGCAAGAAATATTGAAAATTGGAAAGAACGATTAATTACTATTTTAGTAACTCCTTTTACAACTTGTTCAGCGCGATTGCCTGTTTATGCTATATTAATCTCATTAATTATTCCCGAAAAAAGAGTGTTGGGTTTTTTAAGTTTACAAGGATTAACGTTAATGACTTTGTATTTATTAGGGTTTGGAATGGCAATTTTTTCTGCTTTTATACTTAATAAATATTTAAAGTTAAATTGTAAATCTTATTTTGTTGTAGAAATGCCAAGCTATAAAATCCCAATGTTTAAAAACGTTGGAATTAATGTGCTAGAAAAAACAAGAGCATTTGTAACAGGTGCTGGAAAGATTATTTTAGCGCTTTCTATTATCCTATGGTATTTGGGTTCCCATGGATTAAGTGATGATTTTAATAATGCAGAAAAAAATGTAGTAGCCGAACTTCAATCGAAAAACATCAAGCTAAATCCTTCTTTAATTGAGGATAAAGTAAATGCCTATAAACTTGAAAATTCCTATATAGGTTACATGGGAAAAACGATAGAACCAGTAATTAAACCGCTTGGTTATGATTGGAAAATAGGTGTTGCAGTAGTAAGTTCATTTGCAGCAAGAGAAGTTTTTGTAGGAACATTAGCCACCATATATAGCGTTGGAAGTCATAGTGATGAAGAAACTACGATTAAAAACAGAATGGCAGCTGAAGTGCATCCAATAACTGGAAATAAAGTATTTAATTTTGCAACAGGAATTTCGTTATTGCTTTTTTACGCTTTTGCAATGCAATGTATTTCTACGTTGGCTATAGTAAAAAAAGAAACAAATTCTTGGAAATGGCCTATAGTTCAATTAGTATTCATGAGTGGTTTTGCATATCTAACAGCATTAATTGCATATCAAGTTTTAAAATAAAAGGCATAGTTTTTGATTAAATAGAGAAAACTAAAACAGATGAAAAACACATTACTTATACTTTTATTTGCCTTAACATTAAACACCACTTTTTCTCAGAAAATTGACAAATCAAAAAAAGAGTTGAATGCAGGAAGTTCATCAAGTAGTAGTTCATCGTCTTCATCATCTTCAAGAAGTTCTTCTAGTTCTAATGATTTCGGGCTGGTAGGTTTACTGGCTGAAGGATTTTTATACGTCGGTTTTTATTCAACAATAGGAGATTATAGAAATGAAGATCATTTGTATAATTCTCTTTCTAAATATCCTTATTTTGATGGTGAATCTGGTAATTTTGTTCGTGATGGAGATAGTATTCAAAGAAATAATAAAATGCGATTTGATATAGAAAATCATTTTCTGTATAGTAGTAATACTTCTTTTGGGAATCATTTAAAGGCTAAAATTAGACCTTTTCAATATTTTTATTTGCAAGCAGATTATAGAGAGTTGATAGAGAAAAATATTTTCACAAATGAATATGATAATTTATCTATGTTTCAATTTAATTTTGCATATGATAGAATTCGTTTTAAAAAGTTTAATATTGGATGGACGCTTGGAGCAACTTATATTGGAAACGAAGTAAACAAAGCAGGAATTTCCTATGGATTGAATACTGATGTTTTTGCTTTTAAAAATATAAGTTTTAATGGTGCATTTCAATTGAGTAAGATAAATGGATTATCTGTGAATTCTTTTGAGTTTAGAGGGAAATATCATAAAAAGAATTACTTTTTTTCAGCGGGTTATGAACATTTAAAAATAGCATCTCCAAGTTATAATTTTATCACAATAGGTGCTGGAATATATTTTTAAAATTATGGATATACAACAAATCTTAGTTTACTTGTCTTTGGCTGTTGCAATAGGGTTCTTAATAAAAAAATTCTTTTGGAAAAAGCGCACTAAAAAGTCAAAGCCTTGTGGCGACGATTGTGCGTGTCATTAACCCAAAGCTACGTCTAATGTCATCATCACAATAAATCCGCCGATAAAACCTAGTGTTGCTATATCAGTGTTTTTATCTTGTTGTGTTTCTGGAATAACTTCTTCCACTACTACAAAAATCATGGCTCCAGCTGCAAAAGCTAGAGCATAAGGTAATATTGGAGTAAAAAAAGTAACCGCAACTGCTCCTAAAACTCCAGCAATAGGCTCTACAATTGCAGACGATTGACCATACATAAAACTTTTCCAACGGCTCATCCCCATTCTTCTTAAGGGCATTGAAACTGCAATTCCTTCTGGGAAATTTTGAATTCCAATTCCAATAGCTAAAGTAACTGCTCCAGCAATTGAAGCTTCTGGAATTCCTGCAGCTACACCACCAAACAAAACACCCACCGCTAATCCTTCCGGAATATTGTGCAACGTAATAGCTAAAACCAAAAGGGTAGTGCGTTGCCATGGAGATTTAATTCCTTCAGTCTCTTTAAAATTGATATGTAAGTGCGGTAATACTTTGTCTAATCCAAAAATAAAAACAGCTCCCAACATAAATCCCACAGCAGCTGGAATTACTTTTACAAAACCATCTCCTTTGCTCATTTCAATTGCAGGGGCTAATAAACTCCAAAAACTAGCCGCAACCATAACGCCACCTGTAAAACCAAGCATTCCGTCTAAAACCACTCGATTCATGTTTTTAAAGAAGAATACAAACGAAGCACCAAACGCAGTTAATCCCCATGTGAAAGTTGTGGCTAATAATGCTGCTAAAATAGGATCAATGCTTTCAAAAAAATGGATTATTGTATCAAACATAATTATTGTACATATAAATTATTAGCAATTTTATTCGAAATAGTCAAGCGTTTTTCCATCGATTTCTACAGTTAAAGTATCATCAAAATCTTCTTTGTCGATTACTTTTACAACAGAACCTAATGCGATTTTTTGTTTGTCTAAATATTTTAAAAAATCGGTAGAGGAATCCTTCACGCCCACACAATGAAATGAAGCGTTAATTTCAACTTCGGATAACAATTGTTTTTCAATTTTCTTAATCACACCTTTTGCATCAGGAATGGGATCTCCATGTGGGTCAGCCACAGGAAACCCTAAAAAGGCATCCAATTTATTAATTAATTGTTCGGATTTGATGTGTTCCAATTCTTCTGCAATTTCGTGTACTTCATCCCAAGAAAAGCCTAATTTATCTACTAGAAAAACTTCCCATAAACGGTGTTTTCTCACAATCATTTTTGCAGAATGTAAACCTTTATCTGTTAAAGTAACGCCTTGATATTTCTGATAACTTACCAAATCTTTATCCGAAAGTTTCTTCATCATATCTGTTACAGATGATGCTTTTGTATCTAACATCCCCGCAATAGCATTCGTATTAACGCCTTTTGGAGAAACCAACGACAAATGATAGATAACTTTAATATAATTTTCTTCAGAAATGGTCATAATCGATTTATTTCGACAAATATATGTTCTTTTTTTAGATTGCTAAATATTTTATTTTTAGTTTTGTCTAAAAATAAATTTATGAAAACAAAAATTTCTATTTTACGTATTCTATTTTCAACTTTTACTTATTCTCAAACAAAAGACACTTTAGCGAATAATTCTGAAATGATGAATGATGTTGTAATTTCTGGAACACTAAAACCTGTTAAAAGACTCGAGTCACCAGTGCCTGTTGAAATATATCCTCCAGTATTTTTAAAGAAAAATCCAACATCAAATGTCTTTGAAGCTTTACAAAATGTAAATGGGGTTCGACCACAACTCAATTGCAAGATTTGTAACACAGGTGATATCCACATCAATGGATTAGAAGGCCCATACACTATGGTAACGATTGATGGAATGCCTATTGTGAGCGCACTTTCAACCGTTTATTGTATATCAGGAATACCGAATTCGTTGATATATAGAATAGAAGTAGTAAAATGACCAGCTTCAAGTTTGTACGGAAGTGAAGCCGTTGGTGGATTGATTAACATTATCACTAAAAAACCTTTGAATGCACCTTTGTTTTCTGCCGATATTTTTTCGACTTCATGGTTAGAAAATAATGTGGATTTAGGTTGGAAAAGCGCTGTTGGAAAAAAAGCAATGACCTTAGTTGGCATTAATTATTATAATTACAACCAACCAACAGACAACAACAATGATAACTTTACCGATGTAACCTTACAAGAGCGAATATCCATCTTCAACAAATGGAATTTCGAACGAAAAAACAACAAAGAATTCACCGTCGCAGGGCGTCTTTTTTATGAAGACCGTTGGGGTGGCGAAATGCAATGGAATAAATCGTATCGCGGTGGTTCGGAAGTATATGGCGAAAGTATTTATACGAAGCGTGTGGAACTTTTGAGTAAATATCAATTGCCAACTACAGAAGACATGCATCTTTCGTTTTCAGTGACCGCTCATAACCAAAACTCAGTGTATGGAAATACCATTTATTTGGCGAATCAAAAAATTGCTTTCGGACAATATACTTGGGATAAAAAGTTAGAAAATCATAATTTATTATTGGGAGCAGCATTTCGCTATCAATATTATAATGACAATACAACAGCAACTCTTTCGGCAGAACAAACAAAAATTTATAGCGTTTTTCTTCAAGATGAAATAAAATTAGCTGAAAAGCATCATATTTTATTAGGTGCTAGATACGACTATAACAACAATCACGGCAATATTTTTACACCGAGAATTGCCTACAAATGGAATCCAACCGAAAATGACTTTTTCCTAATTAACGCGGGAACTGGATTTCGAATTGTAAATTTATTTAACGAAGAACACGCTGCTTTAACAGGTTCGAGAGATGTTATAATTACGGAAGATTTAAAGCCCGAAACATCCTACAACATCAATTTGAATTATTTAAAGAAAATAAGATTTGAAAACGGTACTTTTTTAGGTTTCGAAACTTCGGCTTGGTACACGTATTTTAACAATCAAATTATTCCAGATTACGACACGAATCCAAACCAAATTATTTATTCGAACTTAAACGGTTATGCGCAAACGCTTGGCGTTAGTGGTAACATCGATTTGGTTACGCCTTTCGGATTAAAAGCGATTCTTGGTTTCACAATTATGGAACCGAAAAATGTGCAAAATGGCGTGAGTTCAACACCTGTTTTAACCGAAAAATACAGCACTAATTGGGCTATAACGTATGATATCCCAAAATGGTTTTTATCCATCGATTATACCGGAAACTTATACGGTCCAATGCGATTGCCTCTTTTAAGTGATTTAGACCCAAGACCTGAATATTCTCCTATTTGGAGTTTACAGAACATTCAGTTTACTTATAAAAAATTTCGTAATTTTGAACTTTATGGTGGTGTAAAAAACATGTTGAATTGGACGCCAAACAAAAGCACGCCATTTTTAATAGCTAGAGCAAATGATCCTTTTGACGAAGGTGTGGAATATGATACTAATGGAAATGTTTTAGCTACACCAAGCAATCCATATGCTTTAACTTTTGACCCAGGTTATGTGTATGCACCCAATCAAGGAATTAGAGGTTTTTTAGGAATTCGATATACAATTTTTTAATGCAACATTATCATTACATTTTCACAGGTTCAGGATTATCGGCTTTAATGACGGTTTATGAAATGCTTTTATCTGGAAAATTTGAAGATAAATCCATTTTGCTGATTGATGAAAATACCAAAAAAGTAAACGACCGAACGTGGTGTTTTTGGGATGAAGATAATTTATTTGATGAAATTGTTTCAAAAAATTGGAATCAAGCGATTTTTGCGAATGAAAAATTTAATCGAGTTTTAGAATTAACGCCATATCAATACAAGAAAATTAATGGTTTAGATTTTTACGAATTGGTTTTCAAGAAGATTTCTGAACATAAAAACATTCATTTTCTAAATCAAAAAGTAGTTGATTTTACCGAATTAGGTAATCATTGCATTGTAAAAACCAAAGAAGAAACTTTCACTTGCAACAAAATTTTCAATTCGATTTACCATCCTGAAGTGGTTACAGCCCAAAGTAAATTTCCTTTAATTCAACAACATTTCGTGGGTTGGTTTATTAAGAGTAATGAAGACGTTTTTACACCAAATTGTGCTACTTTCATGGATTTTTCAGTGGAACAAAAAGGTAACACACGATTTATGTACGTTTTACCTACATCAAAAACGGAAGCTTTATTAGAATTCACGTTGTTTTCAAAAGATTTACTTTTTAAAGAGGAATATGAATCTGAAATCAAAAAATATATTGAAAATCTTGGAATAACAGAATACGAAATCATTGAAAAAGAACAAGGAAATATTCCAATGACATGTTATCCTTTCTGGAAACATAACACGAAAAGCATCATCAATATTGGTTCGGCTGGCGGTTGGACAAAAGCGAGCACAGGTTATACGTTTAAAAACGCTTCAAAAAAATCAAAAGCTTTAGTTCAATTTCTAAAATCAGAATCCGACTTTTCGAAGTTTCATAAAAAAGATAAATTTTGGTTCTATGATTTGTTGTTGTTGGATATTTTAAGCTCCAAAAACGAATTAGGTTCCAAGATATTTTCATCGATGTTTAAAGCAGGAGATTCGAGTATAATTTTTAAATTTTTAGACGAAGAAACTTCGTTTTCAGAAGATTTACAAGTGATTTGGAGATGTCCGAAAATGGTTTTTGTGAAAGCTTTATTTGGTAGAATTTTCAAATAAGAGTAAACTATCAAATCATAACAAATCTTTATGAATTGGCATTCTGTAACAAGCAAAAAACTTTGTAACTTTGCCACTCGTTAACTTATAACAATATACATTATGTATCCAGAAGAAATGGTAAACCCAATGCGTGCTGAATTAACAGATGCAGGTTTCAAAAATTTATATACAGCAGATGACGTAAAAAACGCTATCAAAGCTGAAGGAACAACATTAGTTGTGATTAATTCTGTTTGTGGTTGTGCCGCTAGAAATGCACGTCCAGGAGCAAAAATGAGTTTAGAAGGCGGTAAAAAACCAGCTAACTTAATCACAGTTTTTGCAGGAGTTGATAAAGACGCTGTTGATGCGGCAAGAACTGAAATGTTCCCTTTTCCACCGTCATCACCAAGTATGGCTTTGTTTAAAAATGGTGAATTAGTTCATATGTTAGAACGCCATCATATTGAAGGTCGTCCAGCAGAATTAATCGCTGAAAATTTAAAAGACGCTTACAACGAATTTTGTTAATCATACTATGCTAGCATATAATAAAACCGCCAATTTTTTGGTGGTTTTTTTATTTTAAACCTTACTTTTGTGCAAATTCATTTAAAAATGGAAAAAATAATATCCTATCCACTTTCAATAGTGTATTACTTCTTTTTTTTACTTTGGTTAGTAATTTTTCACCCAATCCAATGGTTTTGTTTTAATGTTTTTGGGTATAATGCGCACCGTATAAGTGTTGCCTATTTAAATTGGTTTTTGGTAAGAACAACACATATTTTGGGGACTTCCTATCATCTTAAAGGGATGGAAAATATTCCAGACAACAAACCTCTAATTATTGTGGCAAATCACCAAAGTTTGCACGATATCACTACTATTATTTGGTTTTTAAGAAAAGCACATCCAAAATTTATAAGTAAAATAGAATTAGGAAAAGGAATCCCAAGTGTTTCATATAATTTAAAGCACGGCGGTTCGGCATTAATTGATAGAAAAGATCCAAAACAAGCATTACCAGAAATTAAAAAAGTAGCTGAATTAATTAATAACAATAATTACTCGGTTGTAATTTTTCCTGAAGGAACTAGAAGCAAAACAGGAGCACCTAAGCCATTTGCTGTGAATGGATTGAAAATGTTATACAAATTTGCACCGGATGCTTATTTTTTACCTATTACAATTAATAATTCTTGGAAAATGACTAAATTTGGGCAATTCCCTCTAGGTCTTGGTAATAAATTAGAGTTCCAAATCCACGAACCGATGAAAATTTCTGAGTATAAATTTGAAGAAATTTTTGAAAAAACCGAAAAAGTAATTACCGAAAATATAAAAAAATAAACCCATGTCTATACAAAATGTACGACTAGAAGTGATGCAATTTCTAGAAAAGAAAATTGACACTTTTGTCGATGAATTTTTAATTCCTGTTGAAAAAATCTGGCAACCTACCGATTTACTTCCTAATTCTCAAAACGAAACTTTTTTTGAAGATGTAAAAGAACTTCGTGAAATTGCTAAAGATTTACCTTACGATTTTTGGGTTACTTTAGTAGGGGATACCATTACCGAAGAAGCTTTGCCTACTTATGAATCATGGCTTATGAATGTTGAAGGTGTGGGACAAGAAGGACAAAACGGATGGAGTAAATGGATTCGTCAATGGACAGGAGAAGAAAATCGTCATGGAGATGTATTAAACAAATATTTATACCTTTCAGGAAGAGTAAATATGCGTGAAATAGAAATGACAACACAGCATTTAATTAATGATGGTTTCGATATTGGAACAAGTAATGATCCTTACAAAAATTTTGTTTATACAAGCTTTCAAGAATTAGCAACTTATGTTTCTCATAATAGAGTAGCACAAATTGCAAAAAAATATGGTGATAAAAAATTACACAAAATGTGTAATCTAATTGCCGGAGACGAAATGCGTCATCATTTAGCTTACAGTGAATTTATCAACCAAATTTTTAAAGTTGACCCAAGCGAAATGATGTTGGCTTTTCAGCACATGATGAAACATAAAATTACGATGCCAGCTCATTTTTTAAGAGAATCTGGACAAAAAATAAGCACTGCTTTTGAGCAATTTTCGGATTCTGCTCAGCGAATAGGAGTCTATACAGCGGCGGATTATGTAGACATTATGCAAAAATTAATTGAGAAATGGGAAATTGATAAAATTTCAGGATTAACAGATGAGGCTGAAAAAGCTAGAGACTTTTTAATGAAGTTACCAGCAAGGATGATAAAAGTATCCGAAAGATTAGTAATTCCAGAAACAGGACATGTTTTCAAATGGGTGGAACCTGCATTGGTTAGATAATTAGAATAAAGCTAAAAATCAAGTTTTAAGATTTTTAGCTTTTTAAATAAATAGTATGCAATTAATAAATAATACGATTCTTTTTGTTAAGCAACAACTTGAAAACGCTGAAGGTGGACACGATTGGTTTCATATAGAACGTGTTTATAAAAATGCATTATTAATTGCAAGAGAGGAAGAATGTGATATATTAATTGTAAAACTAGGTGCCTTATTGCACGATATTGCTGATTCAAAATTTCATAATGGTGATGAATCGATAGGACCAAAAATTGCTCGCGAATTCTTAGAGTCCCAAGGTTTAAAAGAAGAATCCATACAGCATATTATTGCAGTAATTGAGAATATTTCGTTCAAAGGAGGTAATTTTGAAAAAAAATTCAACTCTAAAGAATTAGAAATTGTACAAGATGCCGATCGATTAGATGCGCTTGGAGCTATTGGAATTGCTAGAACATTTAATTATGGAGGTTTTAAAAACAGAGCGCTTTATAATCCCAGGATTCAACCAAACCTCAATATGAATAAGGAAGAGTATAAAAACAGCGAGTCACCTACCTTAAATCATTTTTACGAAAAACTATTACTGCTAAAAGATAAAATGAATACGCCAACAGGTAAAAAATTAGCCGAAGGTCGTCATAAATATATGGAGCTATTTCTCTCACAGTTTTATGCTGAATGGGATGGAGAAAAATAATAGTTACAAAATAATAAACAATTATAACACCAACATTTTCTTAACATTATAATTGTTATTTTTGTTTTTATCTTATTTTAAAAATCATGAAAAATACAATTTTAATAATGGCTTTAGCAACTTCTATGGTCTCGTTGGGTCAAACCCAATTAAAATATCCAAAAACACAAAAAGGGGAAGTTATTGATGTTTATTTTGATACAAAAGTAGCCGATCCTTACCATTGGCTTGAAGACGATAGATCTATAGAAACAGGCAACTGGGTAAAAGCCCAAAATGAAGTTACTTATGACTATCTTTCTAAAATACCTTTTAGAAATGATTTAAAATCTAGATTAGAACAACTTTGGAATTACGAAAAAATAAGTGCACCATTCAAAGAAGGTAGTTTCACGTATTATTACAAAAACAACGGACTTCAAAATCAATCTGTTTTATACAGAAAAGACGCAAAAGGAGTTGAATCTGTTTTTTTAGACCCAAACACTTTCTCAAAAGATGGAACATCATCACTTGGAGGAGTCAATTTTTCTGAAGATGGTTCAATCGTTGCCTATTCAATTTCTGAAGGAGGAAGCGATTGGCGTTCTGTAATTGTGATGGATGCTATTTCAAAGAAAATCTTAGAACCTACGCTTGTAGATATTAAGTTCAGCGGTGTTTCTTGGAAAGGAAATGAAGGTTTTTATTATTCGAGTTACGACAAACCTAATGGGAGTGAACTTTCTGCAAAAACAGACCAACATAAGTTATACTATCACAAATTAGGAACCAGTCAAAAAGAAGACAAAGTCGTTTTTGGTTTAGAGCAAAAACGCAGATATGTAGGTGGCTATGTTACTGAAGATAATCGTTTTCTAATTATTTCTGCCGCTAATTCAACTTATGGAAATGAGTTATATATTCAAGATTTAACAAAACCAAACAGTCCAATAATTACAATTGTAGACAATTTCAACACATCTAATAGTATAATTGAAAATGAGGGTTCAAAATTATTCATAGAAACAGATTGGAATGCACCTAACGGAAGAATTGTTACAGTCGATTTCAGTAACCCAAAGCCTGAAAATTGGAAAGATTTTATTGCTGAAACCGAAAATGTATTATCGCCATCTACTGGTGGAGGCTATTTTTTTGCGCATTATATGAAAGATGCTGTTTCAGTAGTAAAACAATATGATTACCAAGGAAAATTAGTTCGTGAAATAAAACTCCCAGGTGTTGGAACAGCTGGAGGATTTAGTGGTAAGAAAAAAGAAAAAACATTGTATTTTTCGTTTACAAATTACATAACTCCTGGCTCAACATATTCTTTTGATGCAGATTCAGGCTTGTCAAAAGTATATGAAACACCTAAAATTGATTTTAAATCTAGCGAATATGAATCAAAACAAATTTTCTATACATCAAAGGATGGGACGAAAATACCTATGATTATAACCTATAAGAAAGGATTGGAATTAAATGGTAAAAACCCAACTATTTTATATGCTTATGGCGGATTTAATGTAAGTATTACCCCAAGTTTTAGCATCGCAAATGCAGTTTGGATGGAGAATGGAGGAGTATATGCAGTTCCAAACATTAGAGGTGGTGGTGAATATGGAAAAAAATGGCATGATGCAGGAACAAAAATGCAAAAGCAAAATGTTTTTGATGACTTCATTGCGGCAGCCGAATACCTAATTGCTCAAAAATATACTTCTTCTGACTTTTTAGCAATAAGAGGTGGTTCAAACGGAGGTTTATTAGTAGGCGCAACTATGACACAAAGACCAGAATTAATGAAAGTTGCTATTCCAGCCGTAGGTGTTATGGACATGTTGCGTTATCATACTTTTACTGCAGGTGCTGGTTGGGCATATGATTATGGAACGGCTCAAGATAGTAAAGAAATGTTCGATTATTTGAAAGGATATTCACCAGTACACAATGTAAGACCAGGAGTGAAATATCCAGCTACAATGGTTACAACAGGCGATCATGATGACCGAGTTGTGCCAGCACATAGTTTTAAATTTGCAGCAGAATTGCAGGACAAACAAGCTGGAAACAACCCAACATTAATTCGTATCGACATTAATGCTGGTCACGGAGCAGGAAAATCTGTTGCGGCTACAATTCAAGAAAATGTTGATATACAGGCATTTATTTTATTTAATATGGGTTTTACACAATTACCAAAATAAGAAAATAATGTATTAATATAAAAAAGCTCAGTTGTTATGCTGGGCTTTTTTAGTAATTCAAAATTGTTTTATGGATACCATTTTATCTCTTGCAAATGAGGCGCAAAATATTTGGAAACAGACTACTTTGCATCAACGAATATTGTTACTACCAAAATTATCGGAAGTATTATTAGAAAACAAGATAGATTATGCGACAATAATCACACAAGAAATGCACAAACCAATCACGCAATCTATTGCTGAGGTTGAAAAATGTGCGCTTTTGTGTAGTTATTATTATGAAAATGCTGAAGATTTTTTAGCAACTGAAAGTATAAAAACAGAGGCGAGTGAAAGTTTTATAACCTATGAACCTCTAGGGGTTATTTTAGGAATTATGCCTTGGAATTTTCCCTTTTGGCAAGTGTTTCGATTTGCGGTTCCAACAATAATTGCTGGGAATACAGTGGTTGTTAAGCATGCAAGTAATGTTCCAAAATGTGCTGAATTAATCGAATCTATTTTTGAAAAAGCAGGCTTTCCAAAAGGTTGTTATCAAAATTTACCAATTTCAAGCAATAAAGTTGCCAATGTTATCGCAAATCCAATCATAAAAGCAATTTCTTTGACCGGTAGTGAACAAGCCGTAATGGCTGTAGCTACGGAAGCTGGAAAACAGTTAAAAAAATGTGTGCTTGAATTAGGAGGAAATAATGCTTTTATAGTTTTGGAAGACGCAAATGTAGAAAAAGCGGTGGCAATTGCTGTAAATGCACGCATGCAAAATGCGGGTCAAAGTTGTATTGCAGCCAAACGATTTTTATTACACGAAAAAATTGCCGAGGATTTTATAACTCAATTCAAAATTGCAATTCAAAATTTAAAAACGGGAAATCCATTAGAAATAACCACACAAATTGGTTCGTTAGCACGAATCGATTTGGCTGAAGAGTTAGAGGTGCAGGTTCAAAAATCAATAGCAATGGGTGCTAAATTGATTTTGGGTGGAAATAGAAAGGAAGCTTTTTATGAACCCACCATTTTAACCGAAGTATCAACCGAAATGCCTGTTTTTAAAGAAGAAACTTTTGGACCAGTTGCGGCAATCATAACTTTTAAAACTGTTGAAGAAGCTATTGCGTTAAGTAATAAATCGGAATTTGGTTTAGGAGTATCAATTTTCACGCAAAATATAGCCGCAATTAAAGCACAAATTCCTGCATTCAACGAAGGAGCCGTTTTTATCAACGAAATGGTAAAATCAGATCCAAGATTGCCTTTTGGTGGAATTAAAAAATCAGGATATGGAAGAGAACTTGCAGAAGATGGCATCAAAGAATTTGTGAATGTAAAAACAGTTGTAATTAATACACTATAAAATTTTGAATCAATAGAAATTGATTTGATTTTTTAGATAAAACACAATTGAGTATATAAATACAAGGTTAAAATTGAATTTTAAATAAAAATAACAATTTAACCCCTTGTTTTTGCGTGTATAATGCTTTAAAATACGCTTTTTTATTAATTTTACCCTATAAATTTTAGGGGATGAAAATAGAAAAACGCTGGATTACTTCTTTTGCAATTATTTGCTTTATTGCTATTGCTAGTTTGTTTTGGGAAAACAAAAATGAATTGCATGCAAACTTCCTAACTGCTGAAGCTATTAATTATGCCGATGTAGCTTGGTTATTAACATCGTCTTCTTTTGTGTTATTAATGACGCCTGGATTATCTTTTTTTTATGGAGGAATGGTCGGGAAAAAGAATGTAATTTCTACGATGCTACAAAGTTTTATTTCACTTGGTGTAGTGAGTTTACTCTGGATAGTGGTAGGATTTAGCTTGGCTTTTGGAGAAAGTTTAGGATTTGAAATAGAAGGAAAGCATTATGGAATTATTGGAAACCCCTTTGATTTTATGTTTTTTTACAATGTGGGTTCCTTACCACATAAACAGTTAGCAAGTACAATTCCAGTTGTTTTGTTTGCTTTGTTTCAAATGAAATTTGCCGTAATTACTCCAGCCATTATTACTGGTTCATTTGCAGAGCGTGTTCGTTTTATTTCGTATTTGCTTTTCATTTGTTTGTTTACTTTGTTCATTTATACCCCATTGTGTCATATGGTTTGGCATCCTAATGGATTGCTTGGAAGTTATTTTGGTGTGAAAGATTTTGCAGGCGGAACAGTTGTTCACATGAGCGCAGGTTTTGCTGCTTTGGCTGGTGTTTTGGTTTTAGGTAAGAGGAAAAACAGTGAGCATATTCCCACTAATATTCCTTTTGTGTTGTTAGGAACAGGAATGTTATGGTTTGGCTGGTTTGGATTCAATGCAGGTTCGGCATTAGCAGCAAATGGAACCGCTGCAATAGCTTTTGCAACCACCACTGTAGCTTCAGCTTCAGCAAGGTTAACTTGGATATATTTCGACAGACTAAATGGCAGAAAAGTTTCTGCTTTAGGAGCATGTATTGGAGCAGTAGTAGGTTTAGTTGCTATTACACCTGCTGCAGGTTTCATTTCTATACCTAAAAGTATTTTCTTCGGATTTATTGCGGCTATTGTTTCTAATAAAATGTTGTATTGGAATAAGTTAAAAGCAATTGATGATACATTAGATGTTTTTGCTTGTCATGGAGTTGGAGGAATTATGGGAATGATATTGACTGCTATTTTTGCAGAAGGAGAAAACGCGAGTTTATTACATGGTGGTTGGTCGGTTTTTGGGCACCATATGACTGCATTAGGTTTAGTTTCTCTATTTACTTTTCTGGGTTCATTAATACTCTATAAAGTAACAAATTGGTTTATTCCATTACGTGTTTCCGAAGAATCTGAGCGTATAGGACTCGATTTATCGCAACATAACGAAAAGTTCTAAAGATAAAATGGTATTTTTGATTTGTTTATAATTAAAAATTCAACTATCATGAAAGTATATTATCTCTTTTTTTAGTATTAATGAGTTGTGCCTCAACACAAAATACAAGCGATAAAAAAGCAGAAATCACATTTTTTTTAGACAATTGGCATAAAGCCGCAGCTGAGGCAAATTATGATAATTATTTCAACGCAATGTCAGACGAATCAATTTTTATAGGAACTGATGCTACAGAAAATTGGAATAAAACAGCATTTCAAGCTTTTGCAAAACCTTATTTTGACAAAGGAAAAGCATGGAATTTCAAAGCGATTGAACGCAATATTTATTTTAGTGAAGATGGTAAATTAGTTTGGTTTGACGAATTATTAAATACACAAATGAAAATATGCCGAGGTTCTGGGGTTTTAGTACAAGAGAATGGACAATGGAAAATAAAACATTATGTGCTTTCTATGACGGTACCGAATGAAAATACAAATGATGTAGTAAAAATAAAAGCACCTATTGAAGACAAAATACTTTTCGAAAAAAAGTAAGGATAAACAAAAATAATATACAATCCCAAGATAATTTGTCTTGGGATTTTTTTTTGACCAAATGTTAAAATTTACTTTTTTCTCATTTTGAGAAAACCAATATAATTTTCTTCTCGTAAATGCATCTAAACAAAATTCTCAAAAAAATGAAAATCAACAGAACAGTCAAAATTATAGCAGGAAGTATTCTCGGAATATTTGTATTTCTTTTTTTGGTTTTAGTAGTACATATTGCAACTGCAAAACCAGTTGAAATCGATAATGCATCACTTCAAATCAGCCGAATTGATTTCAAAGAACCAATAGACTCACTTAAAGCAAAAGAAATTCATAGAAACTTAAAAAAAATTCCAGGAGTTAAAACAGATAGATTAAATATAGAAACTGGTGTTTTAGTTTATTTTCATGATATAAAAATTGCCAATTCGGAAGAAATATACAATCAGTTAATTGCTTTGGGAGATTATAAAGCTGAACGATTTGTACTTCCTAAAGGATTAGAAAATAAAACCGCTTGTCCAGTTATGACTGAGGATAGTTTTAGTTATAAATTTTCAAGAGGAATTCAACGAATTTTTAATTAATTTCCAAATACTATTACTATGAAAAATTTTTCAAAATTAGCCTTAGTGGCTTTATTTATTGCATCGGGAGCATTTGTTACATCATGTAACGACGACGATGACAAAGCTGCTGAACCAGCATCTTTGTATGCGAAATTAGGTGGAACAACAATGGTTGCTGACCCAAACAATCCTAGTCAAATGATTGAGCAAGGACGTTTAAGCTATCGTTCGGTTGTAGATTCAACAATTACATTAATTGTGGCAGATATTGTCACGGGAGCTGAAGGAAATTTAGGGGCTCATTTTGCTCCAATTGTTTCCGAAGTTTCAAGTGGGAATGCTACAAATGTTTCTATTTTGAGTAAAAATTTAACAGATTTCTTTTCTGCAAATACAGGGGGTGGTGCTACTAATGTTTACACAGGTTTAGATATGGTAGCTGCACATGATCCAGCTCAAAATCCTCGTATGGGTGTAAAATCTACTGATGCTGATTATGATAAATTTATTGGTTATGTTGGTGCAGCGGCAGGATTAAATGGTGTTACGGATCCACAATTAATAAATGAAGTTGTAGCGGTGTTAGAATCGTTGAGGGCTCCTATAGTTCAGGAGTAAGTTTGTTTTTTGTTTTAACGAAAAACGCTCCAAATAGTTGGAGCGTTTTTTTATTTTTTATAAACGTGTTCTTTTAAATTTTGGAACATATCTATTGTCATTGTTGAAATATCAAAATCATTTTTCCAACCCCAATCTTCTCTTGCCGATGAGTCATCAATACTTGCTGGCCAGCTATCTGCAATTTTTTGACGAAAATCTGGTTCATAACTCAATTCAAATTCAGGATAATGTTTTTGAATTTCTGCTCCAATTTGTTTTGGTGTAAAACTCATTGCCGCTAAATTATATGAAGAACGTATTTTAATTTTTTCAGTTGGAGCTTGCATAATGCCAATAGTTGCTTTGATAGCATCGTCCATATACATCATTGGTAATTCTGTGTTTTCTGATAAAAAGCTTGTGAATCTACCCTCGGTAATGGCTTTGTGATAGATATCAACAGCATAATCTGTTGTGCCACCACCTGCTTCGGTACTCCAGCTAATCAAACCCGGATATCGAATACTTCTTACATCTACACCATATTGTTTGTTGTAATATTCGCACCATCTTTCTCCTGTTTGTTTTGAGATACCATAAACTGTTGAAGGCTCCATTATGGTATATTGAGGAGTATTGTGTCTTGGTGTTATAGGTCCAAAAACAGCGATGCTTGAAGGCCAGAAAATTTTCTTAATTTTTCCTGCTTTGGCTAAATTTAAAACATGAAACAAAGAATTCATATTCAAATCCCAAGCAAAGGCTGGGTTTTTTTCTGCTGTTGCCGAAAGTAAAGCCGCCATTAAATATACATCCGTAATATGATATTGCTCTATTAAATGCTCAATTTGATTATAATCTAAAGCATTAACCACTTCAAAAATCCCATTATTCACCACATCGTTATTCAATTTTCTGATATCAGAGGCAATAACATTGTTAACACCATAAGTTGCTCTTAACTTTGCAGTAAGTTCGGTACCTATTTGACCACAAGCACCAATTATTAAAATTTTCGTGTCCATTTGATAGAATATAGAGGAAACAAATATAACGTTTTCGAATGAATTGAAAAGCGACAATTTTGTTATATTTTTAATATTACCCAACTTTAAATTGTAATTTGTTAAAAAAAACAACGAATAATAAGAATAGTTAAATCTTAAGTGCTTTTAAATCAAATAGCTGCTATGCTTTGATAAGCTCCAATCTTCTGATAATCCTTTTACTAAGACATTAAAAACACAATATTCTTAAAATAAGATTTTAGGTTTTCGCTTCACAATTTGTTATATTTGATTCAAGAGTATTCTTATACTTGCTATTAACAACCTACAGACTTTACCATTTGTAGTAACAATCAGTAAAAAATGAAGACATTATTAATATTAATCACAGTGTCAATTGTTTTAAACAATACGGTTTTTGTTGAAGGAAAAAATTATAAAGGATATATATTTTCAAAAGAATATGAAAACAAGTATTTTATCAGGTCAACCAATAAATTTTTCACTCCAACCGTTGATGATATAAAAGAAGTTGAAAAATCATTAATAATTAAAGCAAAAGAAATTAAGAAAAATAAAATATTAACTCAAAATGAATGTTGGAATTATAATGATTTGTATAAATACAACAGGCAGTATTTTGGTGAGTTTGATGAGAATGGTAATAAACTGATTTTTATAAACTTTGTATTAAAGAAATCAACTCCATACTATTGGTATAAAGAAATAGTGGTTTTATTAGAGGACAACTTTAAGAATGTTTGGAATGATAAAATTTTAATTAAATGATATGAGTTATACTCAATGTTTTCGTATTTTGTGATAACCAAATTTAATTCATTACAACTATCTTATAATCAACAAATAAATCAAATAGGAGTTAAGATATTATTAGATTAGTCATTCTTCTTAGAGAATGCTTTTGTGAGGATATAATTACTGATTTTGTTAAAATTTATAAACATGAAGCGCAATATAGTTATAGTATTCATTTTTATTTCATGCTCTATTTATTCACAAAATAGCTTAAATGACATTTTGGACACTATTTATAAATCAAAAAAAGAAATAAGAATTAAAAAATGTAAAAGAGGCAAATACATTTTAAATAAAGACAAGTTTTGTGATATTAAAAATAAAAGTTATGTAACAGAAATTTATGCTCAAAATTCTAAAAAATCTTTTTACAGCTTAGTTCGTTTAGGAAATTATAAAGAATATGATTTGTATACTGTAATATCAAACAACATTCTTGATGTAAAAAAAAATTTCGTTGTACCCAATTCGTTTAGTTTTTTTCTTATTTATGATAAAAATTTAAAAAAAGCTAATTTATATCAATTCAAGTACATCAATAGGTTCTGTTAGTTGTGAAGGAAAAGAAATAATATTAACATATAGTATTAGTTTTTTAAAGAGTAGTATCTATCTTATTAATGATGATTTTATGCCGATAAGCAGTTTAAGATGTTTTAAAGATGAATCAGGTTTAAATAAATATTTTTTGTCGATATATGACCATCAAGATAATTTTTTCATAGAAAAAACCAATGTAAAGGATAACTATATTTATGATGACTCCAAATTAATTCCTTTCGAAGACTTAATTTTTATATTAAATTTAATTCCTAATGTATATAATTATCAAAAGGAATGTTCTGATTCAAACTGCTTTTCTGAAATAACTAAAATTGCATTAGAAAAAAGGTAAAAAGAGGCAATGTTTTCGTATTTTGTAATAACCAGATTCACTTCATACAACTATCTTAAAAACAACAATCAAATCAAAACAAGTTAAGATATTATTAGATTAGCACCGAGTTTTTGTAAACATTTGTACCTTTGTTTTTTAAAATAAAAAAATGAAAGGTTTTATAGTAAGTATATTGGTTTTAACATTAGGGTTATTTGCTTGTGAAAATGATTCGCAACAACAACTGGAAGCACAAAAAATAGCAAGAAAAAACGAAGCTGTTTTTAAAAATATTTCCAAAATGTGGCAGTTTCATTTTCCAAATGCAAGACCAGAAGTTAAAGCAACACTAAACTCTTGGAATGAATGGAGACAATTTGAAATTGAAATGCTTCAAAAACCAAAATCTACCTTGTCTGCTTTTCAATTAAAAACTAAAAACTTATCGTCAAAAGCAGATACTTTGGCGTTTACAATTCCATTTGAATATAAAAAACCTCAGGTGTTGAGTAGAATAACTACTTTGAACACCAAATTAAAATCTTTAGAAACTTTCATGAATTTACAAGTAATTCCTGAGCAAAAAGTAGCTAAATTAATTCCAGAAATTAACGAAGAAATTAAAGGTTTATACAATCAATGGGATGAAATTATTATTAAAAAAGCCATTCCTAAAGAAATAGGTGAAGAATTAATGTTACAAGCATTAGACACCGCAAGAAATGCCAGACCTTCTCAAATGAATGAGAAAATGGAAATCTCAAACAAAATGAAATAACATATTAAATAGTTACAAAATGAAAAAAAATCATCCCTATAGATTTTTAGTAATTATAACTTTATTGTGCTTACAGTTTAGTTCAGCTCAAAACACATTGTTTTCTGATTATGCTTCAAATTATGGTTCTTGGACTAATGGTAGCAATGCAGGTACAGGTTTTTCAACTTGGGATTTATGGACACAAAATACTGATGCCACACACTTTGCAGGGCATTTTTTAGGAAGTTCATCAGGGCAAGGATTTGGAGACATTAACTCAAGTGGAACTTCATTTTCAATGTATGCTAATCCATCGGGTACTTTTGTACAAGCAAATGCACAACGATTTTTAACGAGTCCAGGTTCTCCAGCTGTAGGAGGAAGACAGTATTTGTTACCAGGACAATCTTTCAACATAGATTTGGCAAGTGCCTTCAGAAATGGATACAAAGGAATTGATTTAATGGATCAAAATTTTGGTTTATTATTTAATTTTAATGTGGGTTCAGATATGTATGCAACAACAACAAATGCTAATTTAGGTTGGACATACAATCAGACATCGGTTTTTCAATTGCAAGTGAACCAAACGGATACAAACGCTTACGAAGTTATTATTACAAGAGGTTCTGATGTTTATACTTCAGGCATACGCACTGGACAATTTTCCGGATTCAAATTATATGTGGGAAATACAGATGGAGGAAATGATTTGAATAACCTCCACGCAAATAATTTAGTAGTTCAAAATTGCGCAATGACAACCACTTGGAACGGAACATCTTGGGATAAGGGAGAACCAAACGCAAATAAAAATGTTGTTTTTACAGGGAATTATGCTTCCACAGCTGGATTCAATGCTTGTTCTATAACAGTAGCAAACAATGCAGTTGTTACCATTAATGCAACACATACAGTAACTGTTGAAAATACGGTGACTGTTGATGCGGGTTCCAATTTAATTTTTGAAAATAATGCTTCGTTATTGCAAACTAATGCAAGTGCTGTAAATGTTGGAAATATTACATACAAAAGAGATGCAGCTCCTATGCGTCAATATGAATTCACCTACTGGGGTTCGCCAGTTGTGGGTCAGGTTTTAAATGTGTTTTCACCATTAACATTAGGGGACAAGTTTTATTCATTTAATGCAGTATCAAATCAGTGGGTGATTGAAAATCAGCTCAATGCAATGACGCCTGGAAAAGGTTATGCTATACGTGCTCCCCAAGGATATACTTCTACACCACAAATATTCAGTGGTGCTTTTGTAGGTGTTCCAAATAACGGAAATGTAGTTGTTCCTGTAGAAGCATATAATGTTTCTTTGGGGAATTATAATTTTTTAAGCAATCCATATCCTTCAGCAATTAGCGTTGTGAGTTTGGTAAATAATTCAAGCTTAGGTTCTTTTTATTTCTGGACACATAATACGCCAATTAACGCAAATGTATTTACAGCAGACGATTATGCAGTAAGAACCAAATTTATTGGTGTTGCAGCAGTTTCAGGAGGAGCTTCTCCTAGTGCTTATATTTCAGCAGGTCAGGGTTTTTTCGCACAATCAAATGCAACTGGAAATGTAACTTTTACAAATTCAATGCGCGTTGCAAACAATAATACTCAGTTTTATAAAAACAGTAATGCAAATACAAGCACACAACCGACCCAGACTTTTATTTCATGTGGTTAAACATGACCAATTCTGGAGGTGCTTTTAAACAATTGGCATTAGGATATTTAGACGGTGCAACAGATGGTTTTGACAACGGAATTGATGCGCCATCTGCCGCTGGAACCTACATTAGTTTTTATACTTTAATTGGAACCGCACCTTATGCAATTAACGGAAAAGCCTACCCATGGGATATAGACGACACGTTAGCAATTGGCTACACTTCAACATTAAATGGAAGCTTTGATATTGCAATTGACCATTTTGATACTTTTTTTAATGATAAAGATGTTTTCATAGAAGACACAAGTAATGGAACGTATCATAATTTGAAAATAAGTCCATATACTTTTACAACAGCGATTGGATCTTTTGATTCGCGCTTTGTATTGCATTATCAAGATTTATCATTATCTAATGATGATTTTAGTGGAAATGAAAATTCAGTATATGTTTTCAAAGAGAATAATCAACCAAAAATCGTTTCAACAAAATCAAACATTACAAGTGTAATAGTTTACGATATGTTAGGAAGAATTGTCCTTTCAAAAGATAAAATAAACACTTCAGAAGTTGTTCTTTCAGATTTAATAGCGAATAATCAGGCGCTAATTATTAAAACAACATTAGAAAATAACGTTACCGTTGCTAAGAAATTCGTTTTTTAACAAACGTTTCAGTAATATAACCACTACTTTTCTATTGAAAACGTAGTGGTTTTTTTATTTTTGTAGTCCATTAAAAAATTCATTTTGAGCAAGTCCGACATTTTATCCATTTACGATAAGTCACCAAAGATTGCCGTTTTAGAAAGTACATTCGCAGCACGCCAAAAGTCTCAAATGACGGGTTTGGTTGGCTCGTCGTTGTCTTTTGTGGCACATTCGCTGTTTAAAAAATCTGAACTTCCTTTCCTGATTTTATTCAGTAATAAAGAAGAAGCGGCTTATTATTTAAACGATTTGGAGCAATTAATTAATGCCGAAGACGTACTTTTTTACCCAAGTTCGTACCGAAGACCTTATCAAATTGAAGAAACCGACAACGCAAATGTACTTTTACGTGCTGAGGTTTTAAATCGAATCAATTCGCGCAAAAAAACCAGCAATAATTGTTTCGTATGCTGAAGCCATTTTCGAAAAAGTCGTTACCCGAAAAGAATTAGAGAAAAACACCTTGAAATTGTCGGTTGGTGATAATTTATCTATCGATTTTATCAACGAAACTTTATTTGAATACAATTTTAAACGCGTTGATTTTGTTACGGAAACCAGGCGAATTTTCCGTTCGTGGTGGAATCATCGATGTGTTTTCGTTTTCCAATGATAATCCATATCGAATTGAATTTTTCGGCAACGAAGTCGATAGCATCAGAAGTTTTGATGTGGAAACCCAATTGTCAGTTGAAAAGCTGAAAAAGATTTCAATCATTCCCAATGTCGAAAACAAATTATTACAAGAAAACCGCGAAAGTTTCTTAGATTATATCAACGAAAAAACGGTTTTAGTCATTCAAAACACAGAATTATTAGGACAACAATTAGATAAATTATTCGACAAAGCCAATGAAGCTTTTGAGAAATTATCTAAAGATATTCAACACGCAAAACCTGAAGAATTATTCCTAAATCAAAAGCAGTTTTTAAAACGTGCTTTGGATTTTTCGGTAATCGAATTGCATAATCAAGAGGTTTTTAAAATTGATAAGAAAGTCGAATTTCACATACAACCGCAACCGTCTTTCAACAAACAATTCGATTTGTTATTGAATAATTTGAGTGAAAATCATTTCAACGGTTATAAGAATTATTTGTGTTGTTCCAACGAAAATCAGGCGAGTCGTTTTCATGATATTTTCGAAGATATTGATGAGGCCAATCACGAAAGCATTCGCAAGCAATATAAAACCATGGTGTTGCCTTTGTTTGAAGGTTTTATCGATGAAGAAAATCAAATTGCGTGTTACACGGATCATCAAATTTTTGAGCGTTACCATAAGTTTTCCATCAAAAACGGCTATTCGAAAAAGCAAACCATTACGTTAAAAGAACTGACTTCGTTATCGGTAGGCGATTATGTAACGCACATCGATCACGGAATAGGAAAGTTTGGTGGCTTACAGAAAATTCAAGTCGAAGGCAAAACACAAGAAGCGATAAAATTGGTGTATGCCGATAACGATATTGTGTACGTGAGCATTCATTCGCTACATAAAATCTCAAAATATAATGGGAAAGATGGCGCACCTCCAAAGATTTACAAATTAGGAAGCAGCGCTTGGAAAACCCTAAAACAAAAGACAAAAGCGCGTGTAAAACACATTGCGTTCAATTTAATTCAGTTGTATGCGAAACGAAGATTAGACAAAGGTTTTCAGTTTGCACCCGATAGCTATTTGCAAAAATAATTAGAAAGTTCGTTCATTTATGAAGACACGCCCGACCAAATTACCGCAACAGCTGATGTAAAATCTGATATGGAAAACGAACGTCCAATGGACCGATTAGTCTGTGGTGATGTAGGTTTCGGGAAAACAGAAGTCGCTATTCGTGCAGCTTTTAAAGCGGTGGATAACGGAAAGCAAGTTGCTGTTTTGGTTCCAACAACTATTTTAGCGTATCAACATTACCGAACATTTTCGGAACGCTTGAAAGATATGCCGGTTACCGTAAGTTATGTGAACCGATTTAGAACAGCGAAACAAAAAGCCGATACACTTCAAAAATTACAAGAAGGAAAAGTCGATATTTTGATTGGAACACACCAATTGGTAAATAAAAATGTGGTGTTTAAAGATTTAGGTTTGTTGATTATCGACGAAGAACAAAAATTCGGCGTAAACGTAAAAGATAAATTAAAAACAATCGCTACAAATGTCGATACTTTGACATTAACCGCCACTCCGATTCCGAGAACGTTGCAATTTTCATTGATGGCAGCGCGCGATTTATCAGTAATTACAACGCCTCCGCCAAATCGTTATCCGATTGAAACGCACGTGATTCGTTTTAACGAAGAAGCTATTCGTGATGCAATTTCGTATGAAATTCAGCGTGGTGGTCAAGTGTTTTTCATCAATAACCGCATTGAAAATATCAAAGAAGTTGCTGGAATGATTCAACGCTTGGTGCCAGGAGCAAAAGTAGGCATCGGTCACGGTCAAATGGATGGGAAAAAATTGGAAGAATTGATGTTGGCTTTCATGGAAGGCGAATTTGACGTTTTGGTCGCAACCACAATTATCGAAAGTGGTTTAGATGTGCCGAATGCGAACACGATTTTCATCAATAACGCCAATAATTTCGGATTATCTGATTTACACCAAATGCGTGGTCGTGTGGGAAGAAGTAATAAAAAAGCGTTTTGTTATTTCATTACGCCTCCGTATTCGATGATGACGGGTGAAGCGCAAAAGCGTATTACAGCTTTGGAACAATTTAGCGAATTAGGAAGCGGTTTCAATATTGCGATGAAGGACTTGGAAATTCGTGGTGCGGGCGATTTATTAGGAGGTGAACAAAGTGGTTTTATCAATGAAATTGGTTTTGATACCTACCAAAAAATCATGAACGAAGCCATTGACGAGTTGAAAGAAAACGAATTCAAAGACTTGTACCAAGAAGAAAACGACATCGAAACCAAAGAATTTGTCAAAGACATTCAAATTGATACCGATTTCGAATTGCTGTTCCCAGATGAATACATCAATAACATTACCGAACGTTTGAATTTATACAACGAGTTGAGCCAAATCAAAGACGAAGCTACGTTGCAACAATTTGAACAAAAACTAATTGACCGCTTTGGTGCTTTACCAAAACCTGCCATAGCCTTACTTAACAGCGTACGTATCAAATGGAAAGCTACCGCAATGGGAATTGAACGTTTGATGATGAAACAAGGCAAAATGATTGGTTATTTTATTGGCGACCAACAAAGTGATTTTTACCAAAGTAATCGTTTCATGAAAGTGCTACAATTTGCGCAACGCAACGGCAATGTTTGTAAAATAAAAGAAAAAGAAACCAAAAACGGCTTACGTTTATTACTGACTTTTGATAATGTGAAATCAGTGAATAAAGCGTTGGAGTTGTTGGAAGGGATTTAAAAATTATCAAAATTTAATATTTTATTATTGTAAAACAATAATTTTTTATATTTTTGTCTCGAACTTATAAATTTTAAAGAGATGAAAAAATTAAATTTTTTGAAAGGTATTGTTGATTTTGTTTGGATTACAATGTTGATTACGATTCCATTTTTATTGTTTTTTGTTGGAATGGTACTTTTTAGTAATGAACCTCTTGATATTCCGATAGAAATTAACGGTACAACTTTAGAAGTGGTCGATTTTAAATCAAAGTTAATTTTTGTGTTCTTGATTATTTCGGTGTCACTAATTATTTATGGTTTGTTTCTTTTTCGAAAACTATTGCGTTTGTTTCAATTGAGGGTTATTTTCGATTCGGAAATTGTTATGCTTTTAAAAAGAATAGGATTTGTAATCATTTTATCTGCATTTTTAGGAGGAATTCCTAATTTCATTTCAGAACTATTGAATAATAATATTTCATTGAGTTTGGGATTGAATCCTTTTGTTTTACTATTTTCATTAGGTTTGTTTTTCTTAGTATTGAGTGAGGTTTTTGTCATTGCAAAACACTTGAAAGAAGAAAACGATTTAACATTTTAATTATGCCTATTATTATCAATTTAGATGTCATGTTAGCCAAAAGAAAAATGCGTTCGGCAGAATTAGCTGAAAAACTTGGCATTACAACCGCTAATCTATCCATTATAAAAACAGGGAAAGCAAAGGCAATTCGACTAACTACGTTAGAGTCAATTTGTGAAATTTTAGATTGTCAACCAGCGGATATTTTGGAATATATTAAAAAGTGATTTTACCCAAACAACTCACTCACCACATCTTCAATCTTCGCTACTAAAACAATTTTGATTCCCATATTTTTCAACGAAATTTTATTGTGTTTCGAAACAAAAATGGTCGTAAAACCTAATTTTTCTGCTTCTTGAATACGTTGTTCAATGCGGTTAACGGGTCTAATTTCTCCTGAAAGGCCTACTTCTCCTGCAAAACAAAAACCTTCTGCAATAGCAATGTCTTCATTTGAGGATAAAATAGCGGCAACAACGGCTAAGTCAATGGCGGTGTCTTCTACTGAAATTCCACCTGTTACGTTTAAGAAAACGTCTTTTGTTCCTAATCTAAAACCAGCACGTTTTTCTAAAACGGCTAAAATCATGTTCAAGCGCTTGGCGTTGTAGCCTGTGGTGCTTCGTTGTGGCGTTCCATAAACTGCGGTGCTAACTAATGCTTGAATTTCAATCATCAATGGACGCATGCCTTCTAAAGTAGTGGCAATGGCTGTTCCTGAAAGTTGCTCGTCTTTGTGCGAAATCAATATTTCCGATGGATTGTCAACTTCGCGTAAACCTGAACCTTGCATTTCGTAAATTCCTAATTCGGCTGTAGAACCAAAGCGGTTTTTTAGGGAACGTAAAATTCGGTAAACATGATTTCGATCGCCTTCAAATTGTAAAACGGTATCCACCATATGTTCCAAAATCTTCGGTCCAGCGATGGTTCCGTCTTTTGTAATGTGACCGATTAGAAGAACAGGAGTGTTGGTTTCTTTAGCATATTTAATCAACTCAGCCGTACATTCTCTAATTTGAGAAATACTTCCCGCAGATGATTCAATATAATCGGTATGTAAAGTCTGAATCGAATCGATAATGACAATATCTGGTTCAATTTCTAAAATTTGACGGAAGATGTTTTGAGTTTTGGTTTCGGTTAAAATGTAGCAATTATCGCCATTAGAAGTAATGCGTTCGGCACGCATTTTAATCTGTTTTTGGCTTTCTTCTCCCGAAACATAAAGGGTTTTGTAAGGTAATTTTAAAGCAATTTGCAAGAGCAACGTACTTTTTCCAATTCCTGGTTCGCCACCCAACAAAGTTAAGGAACCAGGAACCAATCCGCCACCAAAAACCCGATTCAACTCATTATCAGTCGTGTTCAATCGGATTTCTTGTGCGGTATCTATTTCTTTAATCAGTAAAGGTTTAGTTGCGGCTTTTGAAGTGGCACTTGTGGTTTTCCAAGCAACTTTTTCTTCTTTTTGAACCAATTCTTCAACAATGGTATTCCATTCTTTGCAAGCATTACATTGTCCTTGCCATTTTGAATATTGGGTGCCACAGTTTTGGCAAAAGAATGCCGTTTTTACTTTACTCATTTTGTTTTATTCTGTTTTTTCTGTTGGAGTTTCTGCTGGAGCTTCTTCAGTAGGTTTGTCTTCTTTCCCTTTTAAAGCTTCGGCTTTATTCAGCATATAATCTTTGGTTAATTCTCTAATTTCTTCTTGTGTATAAGCTTTTTGATATTCTTTTAATGCTTGGTTAAAGTTACCTGTTTTTTCATAGTACATAGCTTGGTGATAAGTTCCTAAGATTGTTTTTGGGTAATGTTTATTAGCATAATTAGACAACGTTTGAAAATCCTCATAAGCTTTGTTTTTCATAATAGCTGCTTCAATAGCTTTGAAATCAGATAGTCTTGGTTTAATTTGTAGGCCTAATTTTGTATTTAAATCATCATATTTTTGAATTAAATAATCAGTATAACCCGATTCTAATTTTAATATTTTGTCTTGGAATTCTACCATAGAAATAGGTTGGTAGCCATCAAAAATGAAATATAGTGCATTAGGAATTGCTTTTGCAACCAAAGAATTATGTGATGCTCCTTTAAAAGTATCGTTTTGATATTTAAAAGTTGGATTTGGAATCGCTTTAATATTTGTGTCTAATTCGGTTGCTTTTTCATTGATTTCTGGCAAATCACTTTCACCGGTTGCTTGATAGTAAAATACTGGTTTTGTAATTTTTGTCAAGCGCTCGGCTACTCTAGTTTCCATAGCTGGTGCCATTTCTGGAGCTAACGAAATGTAGGCATTAAATATTGGGTTATCTTTGTATAAATAAAAATTTAAGAATCCAGCGGTTGTGTCATGACCTGCAACTACTCTAAAAGGAAGTGTTCTGTATTTTGATTCAACATAAGGATACAATTCTTGTCCTACAAATTCAAAGAAATTTGCCCCAGTTCCAGATGGAAATCCTGCTTCATCAAATTCGCTATCAGCAAAACGAGTTTCTCCATTATTTTGGTTAATAGCAATGATAATCATTTCAGGTAAATCGTCCCAATAACTACTATATTTTAAAACACCTTCAAAAGGATCTAGTAAATATTCCCCATCCAATAAAACTAATGTAGGGTATTTTTTTTCGGGACTTGTTTCGTAAGAAGGCGGCGTAACCACTGTAAAAGTTCTTGTTCCAATCTTTTTTGATTCAAGTGATTCATTAGTACGTTGTGCAAAAAGCGCATTAGTAGCTAATAAAATTAGCAATAGTAGTTTGGTTTTCATTATAAATAGTTTGGTTAAATGGAGTAGCAATTTACTAATTTATTTCTTATTTAATACAGGTAAAAGTAAATAAGATAATAAACCAAGAAATATAGTTAAAAGCGTTTGAGATGTCCAAATTAACCATCCAAAAGCGACACTAATATCATTTGAAATGCCATACAATGAAAAAATCATAGCTATCGCTAACGGATAAGCGCCAAGACCTCCATTTGTAAAACCTACAGCAAGCGTGCCAAAAATAAAGCCCATAACTACTACATCAAACCTAATATTTGTTGTTTCAGGCAATGCGAAAATAGTTACATAAAACATAATTAAGTATGAAAACCATATAAAAAATGAATGAAAAATGTAATTCCATTTATCTTTCATTTTTAAGATACTTTGCATACCTTCAATTAATCCAGCTAATTTTTGTTTTAGTTTTAAAATAATTTTCCATTCGGCATAAATCCAAACTAAAATAAATATGATAAACATTAAGAAACCCGCAATTGAAACCCAGATTAAAGTTTCAAATTTTACGTTTTTTTCGAGCAAAAAGGAGTAAATTTTGTCATATTGAGAAACAAATCCAACGGCAACAAAAAGCAAAAAGATTAGCATATCTACAATGCGTTCCGCAACTACGGTTCCAAAGGCTTTGTCAAAGGGCACGTTTTCATATTTTTTAAGCAAAGCAGCTCTAGAAATTTCTCCTGAACGCGGAATGGTTAAATTGACCAAATAAGAAACACAAACCGTCATCAAATCATTGCGAAATTTAGTTTGATAACCTAAATGTTGTAAAGCAAATTTCCAGCGATAAGCTCTTGACCAATAGCCAAAAAGAGCAACAAAAAGTGATAAAAAAACATAAAAATAATCAGCCTTCAAAAAGCTAATTTTAATTTTTTCTAATTCGTTAGAAGTTAATGTTGTAAATTGATAATAGATTATTCCTATTCCGATGAGTAATGGAATAATTAAGCTTAAAAATTTACGAATAGGTGTTTTCAAACTACGTTAAAGAGTTGTCTTTTTCGGTAGGAAAAACTAAAGTAGGTTTGAATTTTTTTGCTTCTTCAAAATCCATAATTCCATAGGAAATGATGATAACGATATCGCCACGGTGTACTTTTCGAGCCGCAGGTCCGTTTAATGTAATTTCGCCAGTATTTCTTGGTCCTTTGATAGCATACGTTTCTAATCGTTCTCCATTATTAATGTTAACGATTTGTACTTTTTCACCTTCGATAATGTTAGAAGCTTCCATTAACGCTTCATCGATGGTGATACTTCCTATATAATTCAAATCAGCACCCGTTACGGTTACTCTATGAATTTTCGATTTTACTACTTGAATTTGCATGATGCAAAGGTAATTAATTTAGTGAAATATTATCAATTAATCGGATATTCTCTATAAAAATTGCGATGAAACCGCGATATTTTTTATCTGATTCTTTTTCAGAAATAGGTAAAAGTGTTGCTTCGTCAGCAATTTCAAAATATTCTAATTCAAATTCAGGATGTTTTTCAAACGATTCTTCCACAAAATGAATTGTTTCTGCAATAGATTTTTTTTGAAAAATTTCTTTAGCTTCGGTTAAAATCTCAAAAATTAGTGCGGCTTTTTTTCTAGCTTCGGGAGAAAGTCTTTCGTTTCTAGAGCTCATAGCTAAGCCACTTTTTTCTCTAAAAATAGGACAACCAATTATATGAACTGGGAGTTTATGTTTGGAAACTAATTTTTTTACAATTTGGAGTTGTTGAAAATCTTTTTCACCAAAATAAGCATTGTTTGGTTGAACAATTTCAAATAATCGTTTTACAATTGTTCCTACACCATCAAAATGGCCAGGTCTATGTTGTCCTTCCATTTGGTGTTCTAAACCATCATATTCAAATGATTGTGAAACGGTATTTCCTTCATAAATATCTAAAACAGCAGGGGCATAAACAATAATTTTATTGCTAATAGTGCTCATTTTTTCAACATCTTTTTCAAGCGTTCTTGGGTATTTTTCAAGGTCTTCCGCATTATTAAACTGTGTTGGATTTACAAAAATGCTCATCACGGTGATATCGTTTTCTGCAAGCGATTTTTTTAATAAAGACAAATGTCCTTCATGAAGCGCACCCATTGTTGGAACAAATCCTATTGATTTATTTTGATTGATTAATGGGCTTAAAAAAGCACTTAAATCAGACTTTTTGTTAAAAATGAGCATTTTGATAAAGGTTAATTGAGATGCAAACTTACTATTTTAGTGGATAAATCCATAAAATTTTGTAATTTTGCAAGGTTTTTTAAAACAATAATTAACTAGAATACATTATGGAAGACAAGAGGATATTGTATGTATCATCTGAAGTGGTGCCTTATTTAGCTGAAAACGAAGTGTCGTTGCAGTCGTATGAAATGCCTAAAATGATTAATGATTTAGGAGGTCAAATACGAATTTTTATGCCTAGATATGGTAATATTAACGAGAGAAGACATCAATTGCATGAAGTTATCCGTTTATCTGGAATGAACTTAGTTGTCAATGATATGGATATGCCTCTAATTATTAAAGTAGCTTCAATTCCGAAAGAAAGAATTCAGGTTTACTTTATTGATAATGATGAATATTTTAAAAGAAAAGCAACTTTTTCTGACGAAGAAGGTGTTTTGTATCCAGATAATGACGAAAGAGCTATTTTCTTTGCTAAAGGAGTAGTTGAAACGGTTAAAAAGTTAAATTGGGTTCCTGATGTAATTCACGTTCATGGATGGATGGCAGCTTTATTGCCAGTATATTTAAAACATTATTATAAAGACGAAGGAATTTTTGCAGAGACAAAAATTATATCTTCGGTCTATGAGCAAGGTTTTGAAGGAGAATTAGATGTTAGTTTATTGGATAAAATATTGTTTGATAATATTTCAAAAGAAGCAGTTGATGTGATAGAAAAGCCAACTTATGAAAATATAATGAAGCTTTCAGTGATGCATTCAGATGCTGTGATTGTTGGGTCAGAGGCGATTTCTTCAACTTTAACAAAATTTATAGAAAGTTCAAATAAACCTTTTTTACCTTTCGGCACTAAAGAAAATATGAAGGAAGTTTATCCTTTATTTATTAAGAATCAAGTTTTATAATATGAAGAATAGTTTGATAAGAATAACTGCAATTGTTTTAGGTTTATTTGGTTTAGTATCTTGTGATAAAGATTTTAATTCATTAGATTCAGATGTTTTAGGTGACGATCACTTTGATATGGAAAAGTATGAAGTGCAAAACCTTGTAGCTTATACAAAATCAACAGGTGCGGTTCAAACCAATAATTTAGCAATTAATGCATTAGGAATATATAATAATCCGGTTTTTGGAACAACTAAGGCGCATTTTGTTACTCAAGTTCAGTTAGCTACAGTGGAACCTACAATTGGAGACAATCCTGAAATTCAAGCTATTGATTCTGTGTATTTGTACGTTCCATATTTTAGTACTTTGAAAGAAACGGTTGATTCAGAAAATATCTACGAATTAGATTCTCGTTATGGTAATCAAGAAAGTTCTAGTACTTTAAAAATTTTCGAAAATGGTTATGTATTAAGAGATTTCAATCCTTCACCAAATCCAAATGATATTTCAACATATTATCAAAAATATTATAGTGATGAAAAAAGTTTAGTAGAAAATAATATTATTGGTTCACAATTAAATAATTCATCAAATACAATTGAAAATAGTGCTTTTAAGTTCAATAACGAAGAAATTATCATATACAAAACTGAGTTTAATGGTAATTTTTTAGATAGTTAAGGAGATGTACCGACAGTTTTAGAAGATAGAGTTGTTTAAGAAAGGAAAAAACCAGGTATGTGGATTAATCTTGATAAAGATTTTTTTCAAACAAAAATATTAGAAACATCATCAACGAATTTATTAAATAATTCTCTTTTTAAAGATTATTTTAAAGGAATTTATTTTCAAATAGAAAATAATTTTAATCAATAAGGTGCGCTTGCTATGTTAGATTTTAATAGTGGATATATTATGGTGCAATTTCATTCTGATATAACTACTGAATTATCTAATGGATCTATCTCAACTGTTAATTCAAAAAAAGAAATAAAATTAAATCTGAAAGGAAATACAGTTAATTTCTATGATAATTCAAATTCATTGTTATATCAAAACGGTATAAATAATTCAAATTCGACCTTTGGAAATGATAGATTGTTTTTGAAAGGGAATGAAGGTTCTGTTGCATTTATAGATTTGTTTGGCAATATAGATAATGTGAAAATTGATGATGAAGGAAATTTAATTGGAAATGCAACAACACCAATGCCTAACGGAGTTCCTGATGAATTAGACGAATTAAGGGTAAATAATTGGATGATTAATGAAGCAAATCTTGTTTTCTATATTGATAAAGTTGCAATGGGACAAGTGGGAGTTTATGAGCCAAGGAGAATATATTTATATGACGCAACTAATAACAAAACTATTATAGATTATGTTTCGGACAATTCTGTTAATTCAGATACTAAACTAAATAAATATGTACATGGAGGAATAATTGAAGTTGACGAAGATGATAAAGGAATTTTATATAAAATTAGAATCACTCAACATATAAATCAAATTATAAACAGTGATGATGAGGATTTAAATAAGAATATAAGATTAGGTTTGTCCGTAACTGAAAATATTAATTTATCTAGTATAGGGTTTTTAAAATCTCCAATACAAATAGGGTCAGATCAAATTAAAATAGTACCTGTTTCAAGCGTCATGAACCCATTAGGGACTATTTTATATGGTAATAATGTTGCTCCAGCTGATGAAGCAAAAAAATTAAAATTACAAATATTTTACACCAAACCTAACTAATATTATATGTGTGGAATTGTAGGTTATATAGGTCATAGAGATGCATATCCTGTAATC
Organism: Ichthyophis bannanicus; assembly: GCA_033557465.1. Lineage (NCBI taxonomy): Eukaryota > Metazoa > Chordata > Amphibia > Gymnophiona > Ichthyophiidae > Ichthyophis > Ichthyophis bannanicus. The sequence continues at coordinate 340,377,598 of CM066039.1, forward strand.
ATAAAAGGATTACACAGATTAGAATATAGAGGTTATGATAGTGCTGGTATTGTGCTATATGACGGAAAAGATTTGAAATTAACAAAAACCAAAGGAAAAGTTTCAGACCTTGAAGCTAAAGCTGAAAGCGAGAAAACAACGATTGGTAAAATTGGAATGGGTCATACACGTTGGGCAACTCACGGGGTTCCTAATGATGTAAACTCACACCCACACTTCTCAAATTCAGGTAAATTAGTGATTATTCATAATGGAATCATCGAAAATTATGAGCCATTAAAACAAGAATTAATTAAAAGAGGTTATACTTTCAAATCTGATACTGATACAGAAGTATTGGTAAATCTGATTGAAGAAGTTAAGAAAAAAGAAAATTGTAAACTTGGAAAAGCAGTGCAAATTGCATTAAATCAAGTTATTGGAGCTTATGCGATAGCAGTAATCGATGTTGAAAAACCAGATGAAATTATTGTAGCGCGTTTAGGAAGCCCATTAGCAATTGGAATTGGTGAAGACGAGTTTTTTATCGCGTCAGATGCAACTCCATTTATTGAATATACGTCTAATGCTATTTATTTAGAAGATGAAGAAATGGCAATTGTACGCTTACACAAACCGTTAAAAGTTAGAAAAATCAAAGACGATTCATTGGTTGATCCTTATATTCAGGAACTTCAATTAAACTTGGAGCAAATTGAAAAAGGTGGTTATGATCATTTCATGATGAAAGAAATCTATGAACAACCAAGCGTAATCAAAGATACTTACAGAGGAAGACTTTTGGCAAACAAAGGAATTATCCAAATGTCAGGTGTTGAAGATAATTTAGAAAAATTTTTAAATGCAAAACGAATCCTAATAGTTGCTTGTGGAACTTCATGGCATGCAGGATTAGTAGCAGAATATATTATCGAAGAATTTTCAATAATACCAGTAGAAGTAGAATATGCCTCAGAATTCCGATATAGAAATCCAATCATTAATAAAGATGATGTAGTTATCGCAATTTCACAATCAGGTGAAACGGCAGATACTTTGGCAGCGATCAAATTAGCTAAAGAAAGCGGAGCTTTTGTGTTTGGAGTTTGTAATGTTGTAGGTTCGTCAATTTCTCGCGAAACACACGCAGGTGCTTACACACACGCAGGTCCAGAAATTGGAGTAGCTTCAACAAAAGCCTTTACTACGCAAATTACCATTCTTACTTTGTTAGCGTTACGTTTAGCAAAAGCAAAAGGAACAATGAGTAATTCAGATTATCAACGTTATTTATTGGAATTAGAATTAATGCCTGAAAAAGTGCAAGAAGCCTTATCAACAAATGATGTTGCCAAACAAATTGCCGAAATTTACAAAGACGCAACCAATTGTTTGTACTTAGGAAGAGGTAATAACTTTCCAGTAGCTTTAGAAGGAGCGTTAAAATTAAAAGAAATTTCATATATCCACGCAGAAGGTTATCCGGCAGCAGAAATGAAGCACGGTCCAATAGCTTTGATTGATGAGCATATGCCAGTAATTGTAATTGCACCTAATAAAGGACATTATGATAAGGTGGTAAGTAATATTCAAGAAATAAAATCAAGAAGTGGAAAAATTATTGCCGTAGTCACAAAAGGAGACACACAAGTAAGAGCTTGAGCTGACCACGTAATCGAAATTCCTGAAACAAACGAGCCATTTACGCCGTTATTGACCACAATTCCATTGCAATTATTGTCATATCATATTGCGGTTTTAAGAGGTTGTAATGTGGATCAACCTAGAAATTTAGCGAAATCAGTAACGGTAGAATAATATTTTAAAAGCGAAATTGTGAGATTTCGCTTTTTTATTGTAAAAAATTCAAAAAATATATTGCAAAATTGTTTTAGAAAAAACTATCTTTGCACACGAAAAAATATATCTTTTTTTCAACATTAATTAGCTATTAAATAAATACATAAGCAATGTCTAGAATCACAGGAAAAGTTGCACAAATTATCGGGCCAGTTGTTGATGTCGTGTTTAACGATGCAAATGCTGAATTACCTAAAATTTACGATTCATTAGAAATCACTAAAAAGGATGGTACTTTGTTAGTACTTGAAGTTCAATCCCACATTGGTGAAAACACTGTACGTACCATTTCTATGGACTCTACAGATGGTTTAGCTAGAGGTGTTGAAGTAGTTGCTACTGGAGCACCAATTCAAATGCCAATCGGAGGAGAAGTTTTTGGTCGTTTATTTAATGTAATTGGTGATGCAATTGATGGTTTAGGAGATTTACCTAAAGCAGGTGCAAGTGGTTTACCAATCCACAGACAAGCTCCAAAATTTGAAGACTTATCAACTTCTACTGAAGTTTTATTTACAGGTATTAAAGTAATCGACCTTATTGAGCCTTATGCAAAAGGAGGAAAAATTGGATTATTTGGTGGTGCTGGAGTAGGTAAAACAGTATTAATTCAGGAGTTGATTAACAATATTGCAAAAGGTCACGGAGGTTTATCAGTATTCGCAGGAGTAGGTGAAAGAACTCGTGAAGGAAATGACCTTTTAAGAGAGATGTTAGAATCTGGAATTATTAAATATGGTGATGATTTCATGCACTCTATGGAAAATGGTGGATGGGATTTAGCTAAAGTTGATAAAGAATTAATGAAAGATTCGAAAGCAACTTTCGTATTCGGACAAATGAATGAGCCACCAGGAGCTCGTGCTCGTGTTGCACTTTCTGGATTAACAATTGCAGAATATTTCCGTGATGGAGCTGGAGACGGACAAGGAAAAGATGTACTTTTCTTCGTAGATAACATCTTCCGTTTTACACAAGCAGGTTCTGAAGTATCGGCTTTATTAGGTCGTATGCCATCTGCGGTTGGTTACCAACCTACATTAGCAACTGAAATGGGTGCGATGCAAGAGCGTATTACTTCAACTAAAAAAGGATCTATTACATCTGTACAAGCAGTTTATGTACCTGCGGATGACTTAACTGACCCTGCACCAGCAACAACGTTTGCTCACTTAGATGCTACAACAGTATTGTCTCGTAAAATTGCTGAGTTAGGTATTTATCCAGCAGTAGATCCATTAGATTCTACTTCTCGTATCTTAACTCCAGAAATCTTAGGAAATGAACATTATGCATGTGCTCAAAGAGTAAAAGAGATACTTCAAAAATACAAACAATTACAAGATATTATAGCTATCTTAGGTATGGAAGAGTTATCTGAAGATGATAAATTAGCAGTATCAAGAGCGCGTCGTGTACAACGTTTCTTATCTCAACCATTCCACGTAGCTGAGCAATTTACAGGTATTCCTGGAGTATTGGTTGATATCAAAGATACTATCAAAGGATTTAACATGATTATTGATGGAGAGTTAGATCATTTACCTGAAGCGGCGTTCAACCTTAAAGGTACTATCGAAGAAGCTATTGAGGCTGGACAAAAAATGTTAGCAGAAGCATAATTTTAGTATTCAGTGTTCAGTCACAGTATTCAGTTACTCACTATTCACTAATTACTAATCACTAATCACTTAAAGTTATGATTTTAGAAATAGTATCGCCAGAAGCTACATTATTTAAAGGAGAAGTTACTTCGGTATCAGTTCCTGGAATTAACGGTGAGTTTCAAATGCTAAATAATCACGCGCCTATCGTTTCTTTATTAGGAAAAGGGAATGTGAAAATTAATGCTCAAAACATTAAAATTGAAAAAGAATTTGTTTCTAAATTCAATAAAGTAAATGAGCAAACATTTTGGTTACCAATAAATTCTGGTACCATTGAAATGAATGAAAACAAGATTATTGTTTTAGCCGACTAAGACAATAAGATTTATACTAAAAAGTCCTGCAATTTGCAGGACTTTTTTTATTTTTGATGCTATGAAACTTCCAAAATCATTACAAGAAAAACTAAATGACCGCTTGTCAAATAATGCTTTGCGAGTTTTGCCAACACAAACGCATTTGATTGATTTTTCATCAAATGATTACCTTGGATTTGCTAGAAATGAATCTATTTTCAATCAAACGCATCAATTACTTTTAGAAAAAAAAGTAAAAATTAATGGCGCAACAGGTTCAAGATTAATTTCAGGAAACCATAACTTATATATGGAAGCTGAAGGTTTTATTTCAAAATTCCATCAATCTGAATCGGCTTTGATTTTTAACTCTGGTTATGATGCCAACGTTGGTTTTTTAGCGCTATTCCACAACGAAATGATATAATTCTTTATGATGAATTGTGTCATGCGTCAATTCGCGATGGCATTCAAATGAGTCATGCAAAAGCGTATAAGTTTCACCACAATGATACAGAAAATTTGGAAGGACTACTTTCAAAATTTCAAACTGAAAAAAGTGTAATTTATGTAGTTACAGAAACAGTTTTTTCAATGGATGGTGATGCGCCAAATATAGAGCAACTTGTTATACTTTGTGAAAAATATAAAGCTTATTTAGTAGTTGATGAAGCACATGCGTTAGGTGTTTTTGGTGATTCAGGAGAAGGAGTTTGTCAATCTTTAAATTTTCATAATGCTATTTTTGCTAGAATTATGACCTTTGGAAAAGGACTGGGCTGTCATGGCGCAGCTATTTTGGGAAGTCAACAATTAAAAGATTATTTACTCAATTTTGCTCGAAGTTTTATTTATACTACAGGACTTTCTCCGCATTCTGTAGCTACTATTTTAACGGCTTATCAGTATCTTACTACAGAAAAAGAAGCAATTAATACGTTAAAAGAAAACATTCAATACTTTAACCAACAAAAAATGCAACTTGGTTTAAAACCTTTGTTTGTGTATAGTAAATCTGCGATTCAATGTGCGGTTATTCCTGGGAATGAAAAAGTAAAAAATATCGCTTCACAATTGCAAGAAAACGGGTTTGATGTAAAAGCAATTCTTTCGCCAACTGTTCCTGAAGGACAAGAAAGGTTGCGTTTTTGCTTACATTCTTATAATACAAAAGAAGAAATTTTAGCTATTTTAACTCAATTAAATCAGGCGTTTTTAAAATAATGGAAAAAGAGACTTTTATACTAATTGGAACATATCAATATTCATCAGAAGCAATGATTTATAAAGGCAGGTTAGAAGCTGAAGAAATAGAAGTTTATATCAGAGATAATAATACTGTTGATACCAATCCAATGTATAGTAACGCTGTTGGTGGGGTAAAATTATTTGTAAAGCAGGATGATTTTTACAAAGCAAAATCAATTTTAGAGCAAATCAGTAAGTCTTCTCTAGATGATGATAACAAACTAATTCATAGTCCTAATTGTGATACTGCGGATGTAAATTTGATTACAACTATAAAAGATAAAAAAACCTTTTTAGGTTTTATTTCGGTATTTCTATTTGGAGGATTGCCATTATTTGTAAATTATTTATACCAATGTAACTCATGCGGTTATCAATTTGAAATAAAAGAAACAGAAAATAAATGAAATTATTTATCACAGGAATTGGCACCGATGTAGGTAAAACAATAACTTCTTCCATTATTGTAGAAGCATTAGAAGCAGATTATTGGAAGCCAATTCAAGCTGGGGATTTAGAGCATTCGGATAGTCATAAAATTCAAAAGTTTATCTCAAATCATAAAACAGTGATTCATGAGAGTAGTTATAAATTAAATACGCCTGCAAGCCCTCATTTGGCAGCAAAATTAGACGAAGTTACAATTGATTTGAAAGAAATAAAAGAACCAAAAACAAAAAACAATCTAGTAATAGAAGGTGCTGGTGGTGTTTTTGTTCCTTTAAATAGTAGCGATTGTATCATTGATTTAATTCAAAAAGATTATAAAGTAATTGTGGTTTCAAGACATTATTTAGGAAGCATTAACCACACATTATTAACAATTGAAGCATTAAAAAACAAAAAAATTAAAATCGCTGGAATTATTTTTTCTGGAGATGAAAATCAGGCAACGGAGGAAATTATTCTTTCCAAAACAGGTGTTGCTTGCATCGGCCGAATTGACAACGAACCTTATTTTGATCAAAATGTAATTCGATATTACGCGGATAAGTTTCGTGATAATCTTTTAAACTTATAAGCAGTCACACAAAAAAATAAAAAATCATAGATTATCTTTGTGTCTAATTCTGAAATAGCTTGAGTCTTTTCTCTTTGCTCTTTTCTCTATTTTCTAAAAAATGAACCTTTCCGAAAAAGATATTTTATATAATTGGCATCCTTATACACAGCACAAAACAGCATTTCCTCATCCTGTAATAGTGAAAGGGGAAGGCGTATTACTTTGGGGCCAAACAGGAAAAGAATATATTGATGCTATATCCAGTTGGTGGGTAAATCCTTTTGGACATAGTAATATGTTTATTGCAAATGCAATTTATAAACAGTTAACCACATTAGAACACGTTCTTTTTGGCGGATTTACTCATGAACCTGCTATTTTGCTTTCTGAAAAGTTAGCCCAAATTTTGCCACAAAATCAAAAAAAGTTTTTCTATTCCGATAATGGTTCAACAGCTGTAGAAGTTGCGCTCAAAGTGGCAATGCAATATTTTTATAATAAAGGGGAAAAACGAACCAAAATTATTGCTTTTGAAAATGCTTTTCATGGGGATACTTTTGGAGCGATGGCAGCAAGTGGAATTTCTTTTTTTACAGAGGCTTTCAAAGGTTCTTTGTTAGAAGTAATTCGTATTCCGGTTCCAACGCCTGAAAACGAAAAAGAGGTTTTTGAAACATTCCGAAAATTAGTCGAAACAAAAGATTATGCGGCTTTTGTTTTTGAACCTTTAGTACAAGGTGCCGCAGGAATGGTTATGTATGCGCCAGAAACTTTAGACGAATTAATTCGTATTTCAAAAGCAAATAATGTTTTCACGATTGCGGATGAAGTAATGACGGGTTTTGGTAAAACAGGTAAAAATTTTGCTTGCGATTATCTTATTGAAAAACCAGATATGATGTGTTTATCAAAAGCATTAACAGGCGGAACAATTCCAATGGCGGTCACAAGTTTTTCGCAAGAAGTTTTTGATGGTTTTTATGCCGATGATACAAACAAAGCATTGTTCCATGGCCATACTTTTACGGCAAATCCAACTGGTTGTGCTGCAGCTTTGGCAAGTATTTCTTTGTTATTAACTCAAGAGATGCAAGACAATATTCAGCAAGTAAATATGCAACATAAAGCATTTGAACAACGTATCAAAACCCATCCGAGAGTAAAAACGACTAGAGTATTAGGGGTTATTTTTGCATTGGAAATTAAGGTAGAAAATGAGCAAGCATATTATGGCGATTTACGAAATAAATTATATGCTTTTTTTATAGAAAATGGTATTATTTTACGCCCAGTAGGCAACATTATTTATATTTTACCGCCTTATATTATTGATCATGTTCATCTTGAAAAAATATACAGTGCAATTGAAAAAGCACTTGAAGAGGTTTACTAAAACAAAAAATCCGCTGTAGTGCGGATTTTTTTTATTTGGATAGATTTTATTTTTAATCTCTTGAACCTAAAATTCTAACAGCCCAATATAATAAAGAGGCTAATGCTCCTAATGCAGCAACAACATAAGTTCTAGCAGCCCATTTTAAAGAATCTTCAGCGCCTGCATATTCTTCTTGGCTCAGCATATTTTTGTTTTTTAACCAAGCCAAAGCTCTGTTACTGGCGTCATATTCTACAGGTAAAGTGATAAAACTAAATGCGGTTGCAATTGCCATTAAAACTAATCCCGCAAAGGCAACATAAAAACCAATTCCTGATTTAGAGGCAAAACCTAAAATTAAACCTCCCATAATTAACCATTGCGACATGCTTGATGAAACGTTAACCATTGGCACCATTTTAGAACGCATGGTTAGCCACTGATAGGCTTGTGCATGTTGTACCGCGTGACCACATTCGTGAGCAGCAACCGCAGCTGCAGCCGCATTTCTTTGATTATAGACAGCTTCTGATAAGTTAACCGTTTTATTTACTGGATTGTAATGGTCAGTTAATTGACCAGGTGTAGAAATAACTTGAACACCTCTAATTCCGTGATCGGCAAGCATTTTTTCTGCAATTTCGGCTCCACTCATTCCGTTGCGTAAGGTTACTTTTGAATAGTGCGCAAATTTGCTTTTTAAACGATTACTTACTAACCAACTCACCAGAGCAATAGCTCCAATCATTATATAATATCCTAACATAGTTTATGGATTTAAAATTTAAAGTTACAAATTAAATATCAAATTGTGCGCCAATTATAGCAAATGACAACTTGACATTTTATTATACGTAGAAAATGAAAAATGTTACAAAAAAAATCCCAAAATTTTAATTTTGGGATTTTAAGTCTTGTACTTTGAAATTTATTTATCCAACCAAATTAATAATCTTACCCGGAACGATAATGATATTCTTTGGTGTATTTCCTGCTAATTGCGCAATAGTTCTATCGTCTGCTAAAACAATTTCTTGAATTTGCTCTTTGGTTAAATCCAATGGTAATTTAATCGTGAAACGCATTTTTCCATTAAACGAAACTGGATATTCTTTTTCAGATTCCACTAAATATTTTTCTTCGAATTTTGGAAAAGCTACTGTTGCAATTGAACCTTCATGACCTAAAGTGCTCCATAATTCCTCAGCAATATGCGGAGCATAAGGAGAAACTAAAAGTGCTAATGGTTCTAAAATTGCACGGTGATTGCATTTTAATTGTTGCAATTCGTTCACGCAAATCATAAATTGAGAAACCGATGTATTGAATGAGAAATTCTCAATATCTTCTGTGACTTTCTTAATAGTTTTGTGTAACGATTTGTACATTTCTGCTGTTGGTTCATCGTTTACGATTACCGAACCGTTGTCATCAAAATATAAACGCCATAACTTTTTCAAGAAACCAGAAACTCCAGTAATTCCCGCTGTATTCCATGGTTTTGCTTGCTCTAATGGTCCTAAGAACATTTCGTACAAACGCAACGTATCCGCACCATATTCATTACAAATATCATCTGGATTAACTACGTTGTATTTTGATTTCGACATTTTCTCTACTTCGCGACCTACGATGTATTTATTATCTTCTAAAATGAATTCAGCATCTTTATAATCTGAATACAATGAATTCGCTTTAAACTTTTCGATGTCTAACTCATTAGTAATGTCATTGATACATGATAAATCAATGTGAATTGGTTGAAAATCAAGGCTTAGATTTACATTAACATCAGATAGATTAGAAATTTTATTTTTGATTATAACTTCAAAATTTTCTTCAATTGTTTTTATCTGGTTGTAAATATTTTCTTCAGCAGTATCTTTTTCTATAGAATCTTTAATGTTTTTTGAAAAAAGAATAGGTTTCTTTAGAGTTAATTCTGAAAATAAATCTTTTATTTCATTTGATGAATCTCCTTCTTCAGCCCATTTAATATTAAAATAAGTTCTATAAGCAAAAGCACTCATTCCCAAAATCATTCCTTGATTAATCAGTTTTTTAAATGGTTCTTCGGTTGGTGCGTAACCTCTATCTTTTAAGAATTTATTCCAAAAACGAGAGTATAATAAATGTCCGGTTGCGTGTTCGCTTCCACCTATGTATAAATCTACGTTTTCCCAATATTTCAATGCTTCTTCATTTGCAAACTCTTCCGTATTGTGCGCATCCATATAACGCATCCAATACCATGAAGAACCAGCCCAACCTGGCATCGTGTTCAATTCTAATGGAAAAACTTTTGTGTTATCAATTAAATCATTGCTAACTACTGTATTTTTTTCTGTATCCCAAGCCCAAACGGTTGCGTTTCCTAATGGTGGCTGCCCGTCTTCGGTTGGTAAGTATTTTTCAACTTCTGGTAAAACAATTGGCAAGTGTTTTTTGTCAATCATTTGTGGTAAACCATTCACGTAATATACTGGAAATGGTTCGCCCCAATATCTTTGGCGAGAGAAAACTGCATCACGTAAACGGTAATTTACTTTTGCATTTCCTGCTCCAATTTCTTCTAATGCTGAAATGATTTTTTTCGTTCCCGATTTGTAATCTAATCCGTTTAAGAAATCAGAATTTACTAATTCGAAACCGCTTTTTTCTCCGTAAGCTGCTTCTGAAATATCTTGGTTGAAAATATTCTTAATTGCTGGCATTCCGTGCGTTCCTTTGAAGAAATTCGCGAAAGCATAATCACGCTCATCGCCACATGGAACCGCCATAACCGCACCCGTTCCGTAACCTGCTAACACGTAATCGCCAATCCAAACTGGAATTGGTTCTTTTGTAAAAGGATGTTCTGCATACGCACCAGTGAAAACACCAGAAATCGTTTTAACATCTGCCATTCTTTCTCTTTCCGAACGTTTTGCTGTAGCTTCAACATAAGCTTCAACCGCAGCTTTTTGTTCTGGAGTGGTGATTTGTGAAACTAATTCGTGCTCTGGCGCTAACGTCATAAACGTTACTCCGAAAATCGTATCAGGTCTTGTTGTGAAAACATCGATTTTAGCATCGTGATTGTTTACATTAAACGAAACCATAGCTCCAACTGATTTTCCAATCCAGTTTCTTTGTGATTCTTTTATAGATTCGCTCCAATCGATTTCGTTTAAGCCTTGTAACAAACGTTCCGCGTAAGCAGAAATTCGCATTGACCATTGTGTCATTTTTTTACGAATAACAGGATGACCACCACGTTCTGAAACGCCGTTTACGATTTCATCATTCGCTAAAACCGTTCCTAAAGCCGGACACCAGTTTACTTCGGTTTCGGCTAAATAGGTTAATCTATATTGTAATAATACTTTTTGTTGTTGTTCTGATGAAAACGATTTCCAATCTTCAGCTGAAAATGGTGCAATATTATCATCGCAAACCGCATTAACATTAGCATTTCCGTTTTTCTCAAATTCTTGGATTAAGGTACAAATGATTTCTGCTTTATCCGAATTATTATTGTACCAAGATTCGAATAATTGGATGAAAATCCATTGTGTATGTTTGTAATAATCTGGATTTGAAGTACGCACTTCTCTACTCCAATCGAAAGAAAATCCAATTCTATCTAACTGATTTCTGTAACCTTGAATCGTATTTCCTGATTTATCCACACCACCTTCGATATTCATACGAGTTGTATCGGCTGGATGTTGTCCAGTCTGAATCGCATATTGTTCGGCTGGCAAACCGAATGAATCGTACCCTTGCGGATGCAATACATTAAAACCTTGATGTCTTTTATATCTTGCGACAATATCAGAAGCAATGTAACCCAGCGGATGACCAACGTGTAAACCCGCTCCCGAAGGATAAGGAAACATGTCTAATACATAGTATTTTGGTTTGTCTGAATTATTTGATGCAGCAAAAGTTTGATTTTCTGCCCAATATTGTTGCCATTTGGCTTCGATTTTTTCGTGGTGGTATTTCATGTTCTAGTTTTCAGTCTCAGTTTTCAGTCTCAGTTTTCAGTCTCAGTTTGAATAACTGATGACTGCGACCGCGACTGAACACTATTTTTTTCGGTGCAAAAATACGTTTTATATATCAAAGTTGAAAGTGAGCAAAAAGCTATTTTTTTTCTGCTTTTACGAGATTTTCAAACTCTTCTTGAGTTACTTTTTTTGAGTTGCCTTTTGATTCGTAATAGTATTCTCTGGTTTCAGTATTGGTTTTTTCGTCAAAAATAATTTTTACTCCGTGCATTAATTCGTTTCTATAGTTGGTTTCAACAGTGCCACCTCCATACATTTTATAGATGTATTTGATTTTTTTACCATTTACATCATAATGTGTCTCACTGTTTGAATTTGCTTCATCATCTTTCAAAGTGTAGAACTTATTGATTCCAATGGGAAGGTTTTTATCGTTATACTTGTTTTCGTGTAACAATTTCCCCGTTTTATCATAATATTTTATGTTGTAGGCACCAGTAGTTTTATCTCTTTCTTGGATATAAAAGACGGCTTGATTGGCATAATATGCGGTTTCTTTTACCAATTCATCATTTTCGTATATCACTTCAGATGATTTTTGTTGGTTGTCTTTATTGTATATAGTTAAGCCGTTTTTTTTGTTATTTTTATATTCCGTCGAACTTGTTATTTTTCCATTTCTATAAGTGATTGATGCGCCATTTAAACTATCGTTTTTGTAGTTCTGTTCACGTTCAAGTTCTCCACCAGCATTATAATTTTTCCAAGTTCCAATTTTTAACCCTTGAGCATCATAATATTCTTCTTTGATTAATTTTTTGTCTTTAGAATAGGTTTTGTGTTCGCCAATTTTTTTGCCAAAGCTGTATTCGTAATTTGAAGTGATTTCTCCTTTGGTATTATAAAACGTTACCACCCCATGTTTTTCACCTAAATAATAAGGAATTTTTACACTCAGATTTCCTGTTTCATAATTATAAATTTTTGCTTCACCATGAATATCTCTGCTGTTCACGATGTTGTATTCAGATATTAATTTATTATTTATGAAGCGTTGTACTTTGCCTTTTTTCATGTCATTTGGCAAAATAAAAACATCATTATCTTCATAATATTTTAGGTTTCCTACTAGATTTCCATTTACATAATTTCCTTCTAATATTTTTTTATCTCTATTTGGATATGTATATCGACGAATTCCGTTTTTTAGATTGTCTTTGTAGTGTGTTTCAATTACTAAATGATATTCATCGTCATAAATATTGTATGCACCATTTGCTTTTCCGTTTTTAAAATTAATTTCTTGAAAAGTAGATCCATTTATATGATAGATTGTTTTTTTACCTTCTAAAACGCCGTTTTTATACGTTGCTTCGGAGTAAATTCTCGTGTTTACATAAATACTAACAGTAGTGATTCCAAGCTTGTTTTTGGTAATTTCGTATCGAATATTTTCATGTGAGTTAGTTTTTTTTAACATCTCAATATCCGATAGTTTAAACGATATTTCTGCTGGATTTAATTCCCATTCGTTATAAAAGAAATTCTCAAGATTTCTAATTTCTGGCATTCTGATTTGAAATTCATAACCATCATTTGGATACCAATCTTGAGCAACTGACGTGAATGTAACAAAGAATATATATAGGATGAATTTTTTTTTCATGTCTTAATTTTTATAATATAATGTGCCGTTTGCATTTGCATACCCTTTTAAATTTCCATTTTTATCTTTTAATGAAATCAAAGTGATTTTAGGTAATGCTTTCGGGTTAGATTCAGTTGTTTTTCTGTATTCCAGTTTTGGATAATTTAAATAAATATCGTCAATTTCATAGTCAAAAACAGCATCAATTATTTCAATTTTATAGGTGTTTGTATTTTGGAAAATCATACCATATTTATTGTCTTTTTTTAAGTGGTATAATTTAGTAACTGCGCTTGTTGATGAATATTTTGGTTGTTTGAATGCTTCATATTCGGGTTTTAATAACTCTTGTCCATTCATTTGAACGATGCCGTATTTTTTATCAATTCGAGATTGATAAGTAATATTTCCTTGATTAGAATATAATTTTAAAGCGGTTAAATCATCATATAGAAAAGGAAAAAGTAATCCTTTATTATTGGAGTAAAAACTATATTTATAACGATTGGTTTTGTTTTCTTTTTTACCCACAATAAAAACAATTTCTGCACTATCACTATAATTATTTATTGTTACAAATGTTTTGCAAATGGTGTCGAATTCAATTGCTTTTTTAACATCGGAAGTAAATAGTATACCTTGTTTTCCTTTCTTTTTATAGGCTACAAAATTTTGAAAATATTGTATGGTATCGTTTTTCTTTACGTTGTTATAGTAGCTTTTAATCTCAAGAGATGTGATAGGAATTTTAAGATCTACTGTTGTGGTTGTTTTTTTCTCTTTTGGGTTATATTGATTGGATGTTTCAAATACTAATTGATTATTTACAATTTTAAAAGAGTTGGAATAATATGTCAAAGGTTTGTAATTGCGCGAAGTATCTTCTTCTCTTGGAGCTTCAGCCACAACATCATAACTATAATCGCCTTTGATGTCTTCCATTACTACAACTTCATCGCCACCATAACTTCCAGAACCACTTCCGTATTCATCATTATATTTATATGATTTTTCCATGAAACGTTCCAAATAAGCGTTTTCAGATTTGTATAATATTTTACATTTTACTTTTTCTTTTGGTAATTTTGAAAAATCCCAAGCTTCTGTGATTAAAGCATCATTTTCAGATTTTTTTACAGCAAAAACAACGCTTGTCATATTGCTTTGTTTGTCTAAAATGGTGATGGAATGGTAATCTTCATACAGCCATTGTGCAATAGATTTATTTATATTATCATAGATAAAAATACTTTCTGTATAATCGGTATTCAAAATGTGAAAAGCGGTTATTGAACCATTTATATTGTCAGAACTAATAATTTGAATAATAGGTTTTTTAAGAATTGATTTTCCTTCAGGCGTTACAATATCTGTTCGCTTAGTATTATTGTCTTCAGAAATTAAAACATAATTTCCGTTTTTTTCATATACATTTTCATAAATGGCATCAAAAAGTACTTTTCCGTTGCTTATCAATCCTCTTTTATCTTTTATTTTTGGAATTAGGATTTCATGATTTGCCGAATAATCTTGTTGAAATTCTAATTTATCAAACTTTGGTTCAATAATTATTTTTCCTTCTGGATTGCACATTCCCCATAAGTTTCCATCGCGATAAGGAATTGCAATATCTTGTGCTGATAGCGAAAAATAGTTGAGAAGAAAGACAATAAAAAATAAATTAATTTTGATTGACATAGTATAAATATTTGGAAACAAATTTACAGATAATAAATACTAAAGTTAAAACTTTGTTGTTATATTCTGTGTAAACAAAAATTCTTTACTATTTTTACAGCTTAAATATATTTTTATGGCATCATCATTTGAAAATTACAACAAGCGACGTTTAATTTCGTCTTACTTTTCGGTAGTTTTAAGTATCTTTTTAGTTTTATTCCTTTTGGGAACATTAGGTTTGTTTGTAATTAATTCTAAAAAAATATCGGATGATTTTAAAGAAAATATACCCATGACGGTTTTCTTTAATAATGAAGCCAATGATAGTTTATTAAGTGCTTTTGATGTAGAAATGAAAAACGCCAAATTCATCAAAGATTATGCATTTGTTCATAAAGATAGTGCTGCTAAAAATAACGTTGATATTGTAGGTAAAGATTTTATGGAGTTTTTAGGATTTAATCCGCTACAAAATTCATTTGATATTCACTTAAAAGGGGATTATGTAAATGCCGATAGTATCAAAAAAATTGAGCGTACAATTCGTAAAAATGAAATGGTTACCGAAATTATTTACGACAAACAATTAGTAGATTTAGTAAACAATAATGTAAAAGAAATCAGTTTTTGGATTTTAATCATCAGCGGCGTTTTAACGGTTGTTGCAATGTTATTGATTAATAGTTCATTACGTCTTTCTGTATATTCACACCGATTTACTATTAAAACAATGCAGATGGTTGGTGCAACTAAATCGTTTATTAGAAAACCTTTCATTTGGACTAGTATTATATTAGGATTAATTGGTTCGGCTTTAGCAATTATTGGACTAATTTGCGTTGTAATTTATGTAGATGGTTTATTTCCAAGTTTAGGAATTGCTAAAGATTATGCTTCTATTGGAATTGTAATTTTTGGAGTATTAGTAGTAGGAATTATTATTACTTCAATTAGTACTTATTTTGCAACACAACGTTTCTTAAACTTAAAAACAGATGACCTTTATTAGGCTTCAGTGAATTAAAAATATAAAAATGGAAAATAATAACAAACCCGAATTTCTTTTTGACAAAGTAAACTACAAAATTCTTTTGGTTGGATTGGCAGTAATCGCACTTGGATTTATTTTAATGAGTGGTGGTGGAAGCGATGATCCAAATGTTTATAATAAGGAGATGTTTAATTTCAGAAGAATCCGTTTGGCACCAACCGTAGTTTTAATCGGATTCGGAATTACGATTTATTCTATTCTTAAAAAAAGTAAATAGTGAAAACAGAATAGTAATTAGCTTTTTACGCTTCACTTTTTACATTTCACTAATCACTATCAAGCATGGATTATTTACAAGCAATACTTATTGCAATAGTTGAAGGGTTGACAGAATATTTACCCGTTTCTTCAACAGCTCATATGATTTTCACTAGTTCTTTTTTTGGGATTCAAGAAGATGATTTTGTGAAATTATTTCAAGTCTCAATTCAGTTTGGTGCCATTTTAGCTGTGGTTGTTTTATACTGGAAAAAGTTTTTCGATTTTTCAAAAATTAACTTTTATATCAAATTGGCTTGTGCTGTACTTCCAGCTTTGGTTCTAGGAAAAATATTTGATGATAAAATAGATGCGATTCTAGGGAATCCAATTCCAATTGCGATAATGTTAATTATAGGTGGAATGGTATTATTATTTATCGATGGAAGATTTAACAATCCTACAATTGTAAATGAAGAAGGAATTACTGTAAAAAAAGCTATAAATATTGGTATTTGGCAATGTTTAGCCATGATGCCTGGAACAAGTCGTTCTGCAGCTTCCATAATTGGTGGAATGCAACAAGGATTGACTCGTGAAACAGCTGCTGAGTTTTCATTTTTTCTTGCAGTGCCAACTATGTTAGCAGTTACTACATATTCTTTATTTTTAAAAACATATGAAGTTTCACAATTAAAAGGATAGGAATTGTTGACACATTCAAATGATATATTAAAACTTTTTTTTTTTGGTAATTATGTCGCTTTTATCGTTGCTATTATTGCCATAAAATTCTTCATAGGAATTATTAAAAAGTATGGTTTTAAGCCTTGGGGTTATTATAGAATTATAGCTGGAATGATATTGTTAGCTTATTTTTCATTAAACAAATAAGACTTTGAAAACAGCAACAGATTTTTTAGAAGGAGAAGTTATTTTAATAGACAAACCCTTGACTTGGTCATCTTTTCAAGCGGTAAATAAATTAAAATACATTTTAAAACGCAAATACGATTTACCAAAGAAATTTAAAATAGGTCATGCAGGAACTTTAGATCCATTAGCTACAGGTTTATTGATTATTTGCACAGGTAAATTCACTAAAAAAATTACTGAAATTCAGGCACAGGTCAAAGAATATACTGGGACTATTGTTTTAGGTGCTACAACGCCATCCTATGATTTAGAAACCGAAGTTGATGCAATTTTTCCAATAAATCACATCACAGAAGCTATAATTTTAGAAACCACAAATCAATTTCTTGGTGAAATAGACCAAAAGCCACCAGTTTTTTCTGCAATTAAAAAAGATGGAAAACGTTTGTATGAACATGCCAGAGCAGGTGAGGACGTAGAAATTCAATCGAGAAAAACTACTATATACGAATTTGAAATCACACGAGTACAATTTCCTGAAGTAGATTTTAGAGTAAAATGTAGTAAAGGAACGTACATTCGTTCGCTAGCTTATGATTTTGGCTTAGCATTGCAATCTGGCGGGCATTTATCGAAGCTTCGTCGTACCAAAATTGGAGACTATAATGTAGAAAATGCAGTTTCTCCAGCAGATTTTGAAAAGGAGTTACATGATGAAAAATAAAGTTTTACTATTAATTCTTTCTTTTATTCAATTTGGTTTTGCTCAAAATGTGAAACTCAAAACGGGTGATATATTATTTCAATCTATGAATTGCGGCCCACTTTGTGAAGCGATTAATGAAGTTACAGCAGGTTATCAAGGAAAAGATTTTAGCCATTTAGGAATGGTTTATATTAAAAACGATTCTGTTTTCGTAATTGAAGCTTCAGGTAAAGAAGTGAAAATTACACCTTACGATACTTTTAAAACCTACACGACAGATGAAATGTTTGTGGGAAGATTAAAACGAAAATACAGAAAATATATTCCAGAGGCAGTTTCATTTTCATTACAACAAGTTGGTGTGCCTTATGATGATGAATATTTGTATAACAATGGAAAATATTATTGTTCGGAATTAATTTATGATGCATTTCTTCATTCATACCAAAAATCTTTGTTTGATTTATTTCCGATGACGTTCAAATCGCCAAAATCAAATGAGTATTTTGAAGTTTGGGTCGACTATTATGAAAAACTAAAAATGGAAATCCCAGAAGGACAACTTGGTTGTAATCCTGGTGGAATTTCCACTTCAAACAAACTAAAAATAATCGGAACTTTACGCTAAAACACTTTCAAATAAAGCAATAATTTCGTTTTGTATTTCTGTTCCTTTATCAAGTAAATACCATTTTTGTAACGCTATTTTTGCGTTTTCGTCAACTATTCCATGAGTTGCTTTATAGTCGAGGATTAATTGTTTAGCACCATGTGGTCTTGGTCCCCAATCTGCAATAACTTCTAAAGTAGTTGCGTCTAAAACTATTAATTTAGGAATTGCTCTGCCGCCATTTGTTAAAAATTGTTGCATTAAGATATCATTATCATCTCGTAAAGCAATTTTTAAATCAATTTTTTCTGATGCTTCACTCATTTTATAGATGACAGGTAAAATTTGAGCAGCATCTCCACACCAACTTTCTGCTAATACTAGCCAAATATAGTTTTTGTCTAAACTTTCTAACTTGGTTTTTACTTCATCAGTAATAGTAATAGTATTTTCTAAACGATTCATTCTTGCTTCATTCAATTCAGAATAGTGTAATAAATCTTCAGATTGTTCATGACCTGTTGATTTTCCTTGAGCAATCAATTCAGAAGCTAAATTTCTATATTCGGTATAAGAAAAACTATTTTGTAACGTTTGTTGAATTGTATTTATCATCTTATTAACTTTATTTGACAAATTTAAGTCTAATTTTGGAAATTAAATGTAAGAAATGTTACACATGGATTTAGCTTCAAAATCAATCGGATTAGCACTTTCTGGTGGTGGTTCAAAAGGAATTGCTCATGCAGGTGTTTTAAAGTTTTTATCAGAACAAGAAATAACACCTTCATGCATTGCAGGTTCAAGCGCTGGTGCTATTGTAGAGACTATGTATGCTTATGGTAAAAAACCAGAAGAAATTTTAGATTTTTTTAAGTCAATCTACTTTTTCCATTGGAAACATTTTACATTTAAAAAAGCGGGTATAGTTGACTCGGAATCATTTAAAAAATATTTTGATGAAGTATTTGGGGCTACTACTTTAGGTGAATTGAATATTCCAATGTATGTTACCGCTACCGATATGGTAAAAGGAAAACTCAAGATTTTTAATCCCGACACTAAAGTTGTTGATGCAGTACTTGCTTCTACGGCAGTACCGGGAATGATTTCACCCTATATTATTAAGGAAAAATTATATAGCGATGGTGGTATTTTGAATCATTTTCCAGCGGACTTATTACAAGGAAAGTGTGATTCTATTATTGGAGTTTATGTGAGTCCAATTCAAAATTTGGAAGCAACACAATTAAGGTCAATAAAATCTGTAACTTATAGAGCTTTGGAATTATTAACTGCTAATTCTAATCTTCAAAAATTCAATCATTGTGATTTAATTATTGAGCCAAAAGAATTGACTAATTTTAGCACTTTTGAAACCAATAAGAATAAAATGGATTTGATATTTGAAATTGGATATAATGAAGCAAAAAAAGCTTTTGAAAATTTGTCTTTATAATTGTTAAAACATTTTTTTTAGAAAAAAGCTATTTAACTATATTTGCACAACAAATCAATACAACAAATGAAGTACAAAAGAATTCTTCTAAAATTAAGTGGTGAAGCTTTAATGGGTGAAAGACAATATGGTATCGACCCACAACGTTTGGCTGAATATGCTGCAGAGATAAAACAAATTCATGATAAAGGCGTTGAAATTGCTATCGTTATTGGTGGTGGAAACATTTTTAGAGGTGTCGCTGGCGCAAGTAACGGTATGGACAGAGTGCAAGGTGATTATATGGGAATGCTAGCAACAGTTATCAATGGAATGGCATTACAAGGCGCGTTGGAAGAAGCTGGAATGCAAACACGCTTACAAACAGCTTTAAAAATTGAAGCAATTGCTGAACCTTATATCAAAAGAAGAGCCACTCGTCATTTAGAAAAAGGAAGAATCGTAATTTTTGGTGCTGGAACTGGAAATCCTTATTTTACAACAGATACTGCAGCCGTTTTAAGGGGAATTGAAGTAGGTGCTGATGTAATTTTAAAAGGAACTCGAGTAGATGGTGTGTATACATCTGATCCAGAAAAATATGCTGACGCAGTTAAATTTGATTATATCTCATTTGAAGATGTGTTAGCAAAAGGATTAAATGTAATGGATACTACTGCATTTACATTAAGTCAAGAAAATAAGTTGCCAATTATTGTGTTTGACATGAATAAAGATGGTAATTTATTAAAAGTATGTGAGGGAGAAACTATCGGAACAACTGTAACAATATAATTAGATAATTAGACTTTATAGAATATTAGATAATTAGACTTTTAAAATCTGGTTATTTATACATTCTGAAAATCTAAAAATCCAACAATCTAAAAATCCAAAGAGAGATGACAGAAGAAATTAACTTTATTTTAGACAGTGCAAAAGAAGCTATGATAGGCTCGGTTGCTCATTTAGAGAAAGAATTTTTAAATATTAGAGCTGGAAAAGCCTCACCTCAAATGTTGGGTGGTGTTTTTGTAGATTATTATGGTTCACAAACACCATTATCTCAAGTAGCAAATATTAATGCGCCAGATGCAAGAACATTGACTGTGACTCCTTGGGAAAAAAACATGTTGCATCCTATTGAAAAAGCAATTATGATTGCAAATTTAGGGTTAAATCCAATGAACAACGGAGATAACATCATTATCAATATTCCAGCATTAACTGAAGAAAGAAGACGCGACTTAGTAAAACAAGCAAAAGCTGAAGCGGAAGATGCAAAAATTGGAATTAGAAACCATAGAAAAGATGCTAATTCAGATATCAAAAAGAAGAGAAAGACGGAACGGCTGAAGATATTTGTAAAAAAGCTGAAGAAGATGTGCAAAAATTAACCGATTCTTTCATCAAGAAAATAGATGAACTTTTAGCAGTGAAAGAAGCTGAAATTATGAAAGTATAAATTTAAGTCCCGATTAACACTCGGGATTTTTTATTTTAAATATCTTTGTGAAATACTTGAAAAAACTTACATGAAATATTTTTGGCTTTTTTTGTGTTTTATCTTAACCAATAGCTTGGTAGCACAAACCAAAATCAAAGGACAAATTATCGATTTTGACAACGCAGTACCTATTGCATTTGCTTCGGTAACTTATAACAAAACTACAATAACGGCCGACTGGGAAGGTAAATTTTCATTAGAAATAAAAGATAGTAAGCTTCCTATAAAAGTAAACTATAAAGGGTATTATGAAAAAATTGTTTACGCTTCAAGTACAACTTCACAACTTACAATTAAATTAATTACAGATTTAAACGATAAAAAAGCAGAAGTGTTTTCTGAAATAGAAGTAAACAATATTGTAAAAAAGGTAATTGAAAACAGAAAGAATAACGACCCAGTAAAGGTATTGTCTAGCTTTCAATATAAAAATTATGAGTATTTACAAGTAACAGCCAATCCAGACAGTATTTCAAGTAAAATAGATACTATTTATAAAAAAAGGTTTCTTAGAAAACCACTTATGAAATTAGATTCTACTAATTATAAATTTAAAAAGGTTGTAGAAAAACATCATTTGTATCAAACTGAAAAAGTAAACCTAATTCAATATTCAAATAAAAAAAGTAAGGAAACTATTTTAGCTACCAGAATGGCTGGTTTTGAGCAGCCTTTGTATGAATATTTAGGGTTAAAATTGGTTTCCTATTCGGTATATGAAAATCCGTTTGAAATATTAGAAATTCCAGTTCAAAATCCAATTTCTAATTATGGAAGAAGATTGTATTCTTATAAGCTTATTGATACCGTTTCTATTCAAGGAAGAAAAGCTTTTCGTATTTATTTTCAACCTAAAAAACTGAATGCAAATAGACTTAGAGGTTTGTTATACATTGATACCGAAACATACGCTATTTCAAAGGCATATTATCGAATTTATGGAGTAGTAAACATCAATGCAACATACACATTTAACTATTTAAAAGAACATAATATTTGGTTTCCAGAAAAGCGCTCTTTTAAAGTGTTGAAAGGAAACAACTATGAAGATTTGAATATTTTGGGAGGAACCATTAAGTTTACGTCTTCGCTAGAAGATATTGAAAGTAAAAATGCAACCGATCAAGCTTATTTGCATATAGAATCTACGCCTTACGATATTGAAATCAATCAACCCGTTACCATAACAAAACCAAATGTAAAAATTGAAGTTCCTCAAAGTAGTTTAAAAAAACCAGCTGAATATTGGAATGCATTTGCAAAAGATACTCTTGACAAAAGAAAATTAAGAACATATACTTCTATTGATAGTTTATCTTTATCCGAAAAGATTGAGCACAAAGTTTTTTTAGGAAAAAAAATTATTAACGGTTATTTTCCAGTTTCAATTATTGATGTTGATTTGAGAAGTATTGTTAAGTACAATAATTTTGAAGGTTTTAGACTTGGTCTTGGCGGTGTTACAAACGATAAATTATCTCAAAAGTATAAAGTAGCGTTTTATGGTGCTTATGGTTTAAAGGATGAAGAAATTAAATTTGGAATCACACCTTCTTATTTGGTTCATAAAAATTCTGAAACCTGGGTAAGTGCTTCTTATTCAGATGATATTAGCGAAATTGCACAAACAAACTTTGCTACAGATTCTAGAAGATTTAAAATTTATGACCCTCGACCAATTAATATTTCTACTTTTTACAACAACAAAATGAGTTCTGTTTTTGTAGAAAGTAAAGTTTTGCCAAAAACAACAAGTTATTTTGCTATTTCTCAGAGCCAAGTAAAGCCTTTATTTGATTATACATTTGTAAACAATGGTGTTTCTTATACAGATTATAATATTACAATGGTTCAATTAGGTTTTCAATGGAATCCGTTTAGCAATTACATGCAAACGCCTATGGGAAAAATTGAAATGGAAAAACGCCATCCAAAATTTTCAATTCAATACACGCAAACTATTCCAGATGTTTTAGATAATGATTTTGAGTTTTCCAAAATAGACTTCAAAACCTATTATGAATTACCTTATTTATCTGGACAAAAAAGCACTATTTTATTACAAACAGGAATTGCTTTTGGCGATGTACCCATTACACATTTATACAGCATTGTGCCAAATAATTTAAATCGAGATGCAATTTTACAACGAATTACATTTGCTGGAAAAAATAGTTTTGAAACCATGTATTTTAACGAGTTTTTCTCTAATAAATACGCATCATTACAATTGAAACATACGTTTAATAAAATTAGATTAGGCTACAAAATTAATCCAGAATTTACTGTTGTAACAAGAATGGCTATTGGCTCAAATAACAAAAATAACCAGCACCTTGGAATTACCTATAAAACGATGCAAGATGGGTTTTTTGAAAGTGGAGTTGAGTGTAATAAACTGTTCAAAGGTTTTGGTTTAGTTGCATTTTATAGATATGGTCCAAACCAATTGGCAAACTTTGAAGATAACATCGCAATAAAAGTTTCTTATTATTTGGATTTAGGCTTTTAAAATTAACTTAATTCTTGTACTCTAAACCAATAAATTAAGCAAAAATACATACCTTTGCACCCTAATTTTTGAGAGATGTTAAAGTGGTTAAGCACCAGTTTTTGGGATTTTATCGCCAGTAAAATACTAAGAAATAAAATAGGATTATTAATTTTAGTTGCCCTTTTTACCCTTTTTATGGCTTCGCAATGGAAGTACATAAAGTTTACCAACACAGAAGCAAATCTGTTACCCGCTTCTGAAAAAGCCAATATAGAATACAATTCGTTTTTAGAAAAATTTGGAGAAGAAGGAAATCTAATCGTTGTAGGAATACAAGATAGTCTTATTTTTTCGCCAAAAATATACGCTTCTTGGGAAAAATTAATGCTTCAATTAAAGCAAAACAAAGAAGTTGAGGTTATTATTTCTTTAAATGATTTAAAAAGATTACAAAAAAACGATAGTTTATCTACTTTCGAATTAACGGCATTACTTGATCCTGCAAAAACAAAAGATGCTACTTATTTAAAAGAAAGAAAGAAAGAACTTCTAACACAAATGCCTTTTTATGAAGGATTGTTATATAATAAATCAGGCATCATTCGCTCGGCGATTTATTTAGACAAAAAAATTGTAAACACTCCTGAACGAAAGAATCTAGTTTTACATAAAATTATTCCAGCTATTGAAGCTTTTGAAAAAGAAACAAAAGTAGATTTACACGTTTCGGGAATGCCATACATTCGTTCTTTAAATTCGGAATATATTATTAGCGAAATCAGTTTGTTTATTGGTGCAGCACTTGGAATAACATCGTTGATTTTCTTTTTCTTTTTCCGTTCTTTTAGAACCACTTTGATTTCAATGTGTATTGTGATTGTGGGCGTAATGTGGTCTTTTGGATTTTTAGGATTATTGCGTTATGAAATCACTGTTCTTACTGCTTTAGTACCAACTTTAATGATTGTTATTGGAATTCCAAACTGTATTTTCCTAACCAATAAATACCATCAAGAGTGTAGAATTCATGGCAATCAAGCCAAAGCTTTAGTGCGTGTAATAACAAAAGTTGGAACGGCAACCTTGATCACAAATCTTACCACTTCTTTTGGATTTGCAACATTTATCGTAACTAATAATGAATTGCTTAAAGAGTTTGGAGTAGTTACTTCTATTAATATTATTGCGTTATTTTTCTTGTGTCTATTTGT
Organism: Ichthyophis bannanicus; assembly: GCA_033557465.1. Lineage (NCBI taxonomy): Eukaryota > Metazoa > Chordata > Amphibia > Gymnophiona > Ichthyophiidae > Ichthyophis > Ichthyophis bannanicus. The sequence continues at coordinate 340,402,440 of CM066039.1, forward strand.
AATTCCGGTGGCTTACAGCTACATGTCTATTCCAAAAGAACGCCATTTAGATCACTTAGAAAGAAGTTATGCCGTAAGCTTTTTAAATTGGATTCAAAAAACCATAAAAAGTAAAAGAACTATTGTTTATACTGTAGCAATTTTATTATTAGCAACTGGTATTTTCGGAATTTTCAAAATGAGAATTTCTGGAAGTTTAATAGAAGATATGCCTAAAAAGGCGGCCTTTTTTGATGATATCGTTTTCTTTGAAAAAGAATTTGACGGTGTTATGCCAATCGAAATCATGATTGATACCAAAAAGAAAAAAGGTGTCATGAAATTAACTACTTTAAAAAGAATGGATGAACTTCAGGAAACTATAGATTCTATTACTGAATTATCTAAGCCTATTTCTATTGTTAATTTAGTTAAATATTCTAAACAAGCTTATTACAATAACAATCCGGAATATTATGAATTACCAACTTCACAAGAACAGGCGTTCATTTTATCGTTTGCAAAAAATTCGGTAAAAAATAGTAAGGATAATATCATGAAAAGTTATGTGGATGAAACGGGTCAATATACCAGAATTACCACCTTTATAAAAGATGAAGGAATCAATAATTTAGACGTAATAGAGTCTAAACTACAATCAAAAATTGACGAATTATTTCCAAAAGAACGATATGAAGTTTCAATAACCGGAAAGGCAGTTGTGTTTCAAAAAGGAACAAAATATCTATTAGATAATTTACTTCAATCTTTGTTATTGTCTGTGTTCATAACGGCTTTGTTGATTGCTTTTATGTTCCGCTCAATTAAAATGATAGTTGTTGCTTTAGTACCTAATTTATTGCCATTATTAATGACAGCTGGAATTATGGGCTATTTTAATATTCCATTAAAACCTTCAACTATTTTGGTATTTGGAATTGCATTTGGTCTTTCAGTAGATGATACTATTCGTTTTTTGGCAGAATATCGACAAGCACTAACAAGAAATAATTGGAAAATTAAAAAATCTGTTTTTGCAACCATTAATGAATCAGGCTTGAGTATGTTTTATACTTCGGTTGTTTTATTCTCAGGTTTTTCGGTGTTTATGTTGTCTAGTTTTGGAGGAACAATTGCACTAGGAGGATTAGTTTCCATAACATTACTATTCGGAATGTTGTCCAATTTAGTACTCTTACCGTCGCTGGTTTTAACATTAAATAAAACATTAGCTAATCAGCAAGAATTTGTAGAACCAACTATCAATATCCTAAGTGATGAAGAAGTTGGCGAAGTAGATAAAATTGAATTTAACGAATTTGATGAAGAAGATATTGAAGAAGAAAATTCAAACGAGAAATAGTATATTTGCATTATAAATCATAAATCGAAATGAAACACTCAAAAGTAATAGACCTTTTAAACAGCACGAAAACATTACATGAAGTAATAGCAAAAGGTTGGGTTAGAACATTTAGAAACAATCAATTTATTGCGTTGAACGATGGTTCAACCATTCATAATATTCAGTGTGTAGTTGATTTTGAAAACACACCTGATGAAACCTTAAAAAGAATTACTACTGGAGCTGCTATTTGCGTTACAGGAACCTTGGCAGAAAGCCGTGGTGCTGGACAAAAAGTAGAAATTCAAGTAACGAAGTTAGAAATTTTAGGCGATAGCGATGCGGAGAAATTCCCAATGCAACCAAAAAAACACTCGTTAGAATTTTTACGCGAAAATGCTCATTTACGTGTAAGAACGAATGCTTTTGGAGCAATAATGCGTGTGCGTTCAACTTTAGCGTTTGCAGTACACCAATATTTCCAAGAAAAAGGATTTTTCTATGTGAATACACCAATTATAACAGGTTCTGATGCTGAAGGTGCTGGAGAAATGTTCCAAGTGACTTCTTTACCAATTGACGGTTCTGCTCCAAGAAACGAAGACGGAAGCATCAACTATAAAGAAGATTTCTTCGGAAAACAAACCAACTTAACCGTTTCTGGACAATTAGAAGGCGAAACTTTTGCTATGGCATTAGGTCAAATTTATACCTTCGGACCAACTTTCCGTGCAGAAAATTCAAACACTTCTCGTCACTTGGCTGAGTTTTGGATGATTGAGCCTGAAGTTGCTTTCAACGATTTAGCGGATAATATGGATTTGGCTGAAGATTTCATCAAATACGTTATCAAATATACCGTTGATAAATGCGGAGATGATTTGAAATTCTTAGAAGCAAGACTTTTAGAAGAAGAAAAATCAAAACCACAAGCAGATAGAAGCGAAATGACGTTGTTAGAAAAATTAAGTTTTGTACTTGATAACAACTTCAAACGTGTTTCTTATACGGAAGCTATTGATATTTTAAAAGATTCAACACCAAATAAAAAGAAAAAATTCCAATACATCATTAACGAATGGGGTGCTGATTTACAAAGTGAGCACGAACGTTTCTTAGTTGAAAAACACTTTAAATGTCCGGTAATTTTATTTGATTATCCAGCAAAAATTAAAGCGTTTTACATGCGTTTGAACGACAATACTGAACCAGGAAAAGAAACCGTTAGAGCAATGGATATCTTGTTTCCAGGAATTGGAGAAATCGTTGGTGGATCTCAAAGAGAAGAGCGTTACGATGTTTTAGTAGAAAAAATGAAAGCTTTAGGAATCGACGAAGAAGAACTTTGGTGGTATTTAGACACTAGAAGATTCGGCTCAGCTGTTCATTCAGGTTTCGGATTAGGTTTTGAAAGATTAGTGCTTTTTGTAACCGGAATGGGTAATATTAGAGACGTAATTCCTTTCCCAAGAACGCCACAAAACGCAGAATTTTAGGATCTTGTTAAATTGTTTAACTGTTGATGTGTTAAATCGTAAATTTAATAAACAATTCAACAGTTAAACGATTAAATCAATTAAACAAACATTAATGTTAAAACACAGTTTACAGTTCAAATTATCTCAAAAATTATCGCCTCAACAAATTCTGTTGATGAAGTTAATTCAATTGCCTACACAAGCTTTTGAACAACGTCTTCAAGAAGAATTAGTTGAGAATCCTGCTTTGGAAGAAAGTAGCAAGGAAGATAATTACGATTTAGATGATTATGGAAGTGATACTGATGATTATGACGATTACGACAACGACCATATAGACACAGGCGACATCAATATTGACGAATATTTAAGCAATGATGAAACGCCTGATTACAAATACCAAACCAACAATTATAGCGATGATGATGAAGACAAAACGATGCCATTTGCAGCTCCTGTAAGTTTTCATCAAGATTTAATCAATCAGTTGAATACTTTTATTTTAACTGATGAGGAACGTGATATTGCTGAATTTTTAGTAGGAAGTATTGATGATATGGGCTATATCAGAAGAAGCATTCAAGATATTGTGGATGATATGGCTTTTACTCAAGGTATTTATACCGATGAAGCTACTGTAGAACGTATTTTGCATTTGGTTCAGGATTTAGAACCTGCTGGTGTAGGTGCGCGCGATTTACAAGAATGTTTGTTATTACAATTAAAACACAAAACGCCTTCGGATTCGATTGCATTAGCAATTAATGTGATTGAACAACAATTTGATGCTTTTACCAAAAAACATTACGATAAATTGTTGCAGAAATTTGATGTTTCCCAACAACAATTAAGAAAAGCTATTGACGAAATTGAAAAACTAAATCCGAAACCAGGAGGAAGTTTCGACGGTAATCAAAAAGCGGTGGAGCATATTGTGCCTGATTTTACCATTCGAATCATTGATGGCGAATTAGAACTTTCGTTAAACGGAAGAAATGCTCCAGAATTGCACGTTTCTAAAGATTATCAGGAAATGTTACAGAGTTATAAAGACACTTCTGAAAAATCGAATTCTCAAAAAGATGCAGTTCAATTTATTAAACAAAAATTAGATTCTGCAAAATGGTTTATTGATGCGATTAAACAGCGTCAGGAAACATTGTATGTGACCATGAATGCGATAATGTTTTATCAGCAAGAATACTTTTTAGAAGGAGAAGAAACAAAACTTCGTCCGATGATTTTAAAAGATATTGCTGATATGGTTGGTTTAGATATTTCAACGGTTTCGCGTGTGGCGAATAGCAAATATGTGGACACACCTTACGGCACGAAATTAATCAAAGAATTCTTTAGTGAATCCATGACAAATGACCAAGGCGAAGAAGTTTCAACTATCGAAATTAAAAATATCTTACAGCAAGTTATTTCAGAAGAAGATAAAAAGAAACCTTTGCCAGATGATCAATTAGCTGAAATTTTAAAAGAAAGAGGTTATCCAAGTGCTAGAAGAACCATCGCAAAATACCGCGAGCAATTAGATATTCCAGTAGCACGTTTGAGAAAAAAAATCTAACAAAATGGATTTAAAAAAAATATTACCTGTTTTCGCGTATATTTTTCATCCCATATTTGTTTCTCTATCTGGTACTTTATTCTTCTTTTTGATTACGAGTAACTTTTATTACGATTCTCAAATCTACATCACTTTACTGCAAGTCATTATTTTAACTTTGTTATTGCCTTTATCGATGTATTTTTTATTTCGATCATTAGGTGTTGTAAGTTCGTTTACAGAAGCCAGTTTAACCGAAAGACGCATGCCAATCGCGGTTCAAGCAGTTTTGTTATTTGTGTTAATAAAGTACAGCGTTTCAAAAGAAATATTTACAGAACTTTATTTTTTCTTTTTAGGCGGATTGTTTAGTTCGGTGTTGGTTTAAGCATCAGTTATGCTAAAATTCAAAGCAAGTTTGCACATGATAGGTGTTAGTGCTTTAACAGCTTTTGTTTATGGATTGAGTGTATATTATCAACTACCTTTTGTGAATTTAATTGCCTTTTGCATTGTTTGTATTGGACTGGTGGCTTCTTCACGATTATATATGAAAGCGCATACTCCAATTGAATTAATAGCAGGAATTGCTATCGGATTGCTTCCACAAGTAATACTTTTTAAGTATTGGTTATAAAATGTAAAACTTCAAACCAATATTTAAGGCTGTAACATTATTTTCTACAGCTGTTTTATCTTTGTCAAATATTGGGTTTAACCCATAATAAATATACGGATTCCAAGTATTGAATCCAAAAGAAACATAAACGCCATATTGAAATTTGTTTAAGACATTTTTAATGTTTTCGCTTCCATTTCCAAGTGTTGTAGATTCATAATTAAATTTTCCACCTAATAGATAACTTGCTTTGAAACCCGTGTGAATACGCCAAAATTTATGACTATCGGGAGAAGCATTACGCCATCTGATTTCTAAAGGCATTTCCAAATAATGTAAAATCATACGACTTCTTACAATACCAGTTTCTGGAGTAGGCGAATAAGGTGAAACCGTCTGAATTTCTATATTTTGTTTTAAATCGTTATAAGAGTAGCCTAATCCTGGCGCAATAGACCAATGACGGTTTTTTGTAATCGGAAAATCCCTAAAAACACCGGCAGTTAGTCCAGCCGAAAAAGAATATTGACTAAAATTATCGGGTTTATTTTGCAAAAAATTATAGGAAACAGAAAAATAAATTTGATCTTCTCTAAACAATGAATCCGCCAATTTTACATCGGTTTGCGCAAAACCAATTATAGTGTATAAAAAAAGTACGATGTAGTGAAATTTCTTCATGTCTTTGCCTTAAAATGAAAATCAGCAGAGAGGAAGGGATTCGAACCCTCGATACAGTTACCCATATACAAACTTTCCAGGCTTGCTCCTTCAACCACTCGGACACCTCTCTAAAATCTATGTAAAATAATGCAAAAAAATAATGGAATAAAAATTTTAGCTCATTTATTACTGCATTTCTCCTCGAATGGAGGTTTCAAATATTGTTTTGAAAACAGAATTGGCTACGTTTTGACCAAGTAGATACATCAGTTTCGTAATTGCGGCTTCTGTGGTAATGTCTTTTCCAGAGATAACGCCAATGGTCTTCAATTGCGTGCTAGTTTCATAATTCCCCATAGCAACGCTACCACCACTACATTGTGTTACGTTAATGATGTGAATATTGTTTTTGATGGCTTGTGCTAAAGCGTCAACAAACCATTTTTCAGTAGGCGCATTGCCCGAACCATAAGTTTCTAAAACAATTCCTTTCAAATTTGGAATGCTAAAAAAGGAAGTCAATACTTTTTCATTCATCCCTGGAAATAGTTTCAAAATGGCTACATTATCATCAAAAGCGGTGTGTACTTTAAGTTTTTTATTTGATTTGTTGGTTAAAATCAAATCAGAGTTTACTCTTAAATGTACACCTGATTCGGCCAATTCAGGAAAATTAGGTGAAGTGAATGCATTAAAATGTTCAGCACTTATTTTGGTTGTTCTATTCCCACGGTATAATTTGTATTCAAAATACAAACACACTTCTTGAATTACAGGTTTTTTATTGTTTTGCAATGAAGCTACTTGAATCGCGGTAATTAAATTTTCTTTAGCATCCGTTCTTAAATCACCAATAGGCAATTGAGAACCTGTGAAAATAACAGGTTTAGACAAATTTTCTAACATAAAGCTCAATGCTGAAGCACTATAAGACATGGTGTCAGAACCGTGAAGCACTACAAAACCATCAAATTTTGAATAATTTTCTTCAATAATTTTAGCTATTTTTTGCCAACTCAAAATATCCATATTGGAAGAATCAATAGGCGTTTCAAATGAGATGGTTTCGATTAAACAGTCTAAAAGTTGTAATTCAGGAATTCGATTCAATAATTCTTTAAAATCAAATGCTTTTAAGGCTCCAGTTTCAAAATCCTTAACCATACCGATAGTCCCACCGGTATAAATTAGCAATATTTTTGCTTTATGCGATGTCATGGGTATATTTTAGTTTGTTCACCACAGGATTGGCATACATAGCTAAAAATCCTTCTTTCATAGTTTCATTATCGGCATCAATGCGCATTTCTAATCTTCGCTCAAACAATTGACGTTCTTTTTCGTCATATAAGTGTGCGAATTTTGAGGTTTTGTATAGGATGTCGTAAGCAATAAAATTGGTTGGCCACAGTTTGTACGATTGTAAAATAGAATCGTCTATCACTTGGGCTAGAGCTTGAATCTGCTTGTTGTTATTGTCGGTTTCGGCTTTTATTTTTTCATATTCGTTTTCCAAAACATCCCCTACATGAATGTGAATGCGTTTCTTTTGAACAATAATTCCACTTAAAAGCGTTATGAAATCTTCGTTTTTTTCTTTGATATATACTTCGTCTTTTGAAAGTGCTAGAAGTTGTGGCATTTTCAAAGCATCAGTTGGGTCATATTCATAGGAAATAGAAACAGGGACAATTTTTAATTTCTTAAAAAAGTCCATTACTTTTTCTTCGTCATTTGCCATTGCTAGCATTTTCAAGACACCTTGATGAGTAGCATCGTTTCCGTCTTTCGTTCTTCCTTCGCGTTGTGCAATCCAAACCGAACGATTTTCTTTTGACAATAAATGATACATGTATTCTGACATCAATTTGGAACTTTGCAATAATTCACGTGGCGATAATCCTCTTTGAACCAAGAAATTACGATTCAGTTTTGACAATTTTAAAAGAAAATCTTTTTGTACTAAATTATCTCCAATGGCAGACGCAGTCATTACTAATCCATGATCAAATAGCGATACATTTAATAGAGAAGTATCTAAAATAATATCACGGTGATTTGAAATAAATAAGTAGGAAGTATTAGGTTCTAATTTTTCAAAACCAGAGGTAGATAAACCTTCTGAGCTTCTTTCTAAAACCCGTTGAATGGATTGATACACAAAATTAATCTGGAAATCACGGATAGAATGAGTTCTACTCAATTGCTCTTTCCAAACTGACTCTTCCATTTCTGGAAAGGTAAAATCCATCATAGCCTTCATCATAGGATGATTTAACGAAGATTTTAAAGCTTCGTTTACTTCTGAATCATAATACGGACGAATAGAATCGAATTTTGTCATGTTAATTTTGAAAACAATGCACAAATGAACAAAAATTTTATGACTTGTCCTTTAATTTTGAATTAAATTCCGAAAATTTGTTGTGAATTTTCTGTCGTAATTTTTGCAATTTCGGTTACCGGTAATTGATAAATTTCAGCCAATTTTTGCGCAACTAGTAATGTATAACTAGTCTCGTTGCGTTTTCCGCGATAAGGAACAGGTGCTAAATATGGTGAATCAGTTTCTAAAACGATGTGTTTCAAATCGATTTCATTTAAAAATTGGTCGATTTTTCCGTTTGTGAAAGTGGCTACTCCGCCAATTCCTAATGTCATTCCTAACGAAATTGCTTTTTGGGCTTGATTGAAATCACCAGTGAAGCAATGAAAAATCCCGAATAAATCTGTTGCTTTTTCACTTTCTAAAACCTCAAAAACTTCATCAAAAGCATCACGACAATGAATATTGATTCCTAATTTGTACCTTTTTGCCAATTGAATTTGGTGTTGAAAGGCATGTTGTTGCTCTTTCAAAAAAGTTTTATCCCAAAATAAGTCGATACCGATTTCGCCTACAGCATGAAATTTTCTCGAAGCCAATTCTCGTTCCACGTGTGCCAACTCATCTAAATAGTTTTCTTTCACATACGTTGGATGCAAGCCCATCATTAGAAATACATTTTCGGGATATTGTTTTTCTAATTCATACATTTTTTGGGTGTAATTTGAATCAATTGAAGGGACAAACATTCTTGAAATTCCAGCATTGATGGCTCTTTGCATCATTTCATTTCTGTCTTGATCAAATTCTTCTGAATATAAATGTGTATGTGTGTCGGTAAGTATCATTTGTTGGTTGGATTACAAAGTAGCAAAGTTACAAAGTTTGATTCAGAAATTTGATTTACTTTTGAATTATGGAAGATTTGCAAGATTTTTTAAAAGAGAAAAAGTATAAAAAAGTAAAATTTAAGGTTTTAAAAACCCAACATTTGTTAATTACTGCAAAGATAAATGGCATTAAGGGTAACTTTATTTTAGATACAGGTGCCAGTAATAGTTGCGTAGGTTTTGAAAGTATCGAACGCTTTTTTTTAAATGCACAATTTTCAGAAACCAAAGCTGCAGGAGCAGGTGCTGTTGGTATGGAAACTCAATTAGCTAAAAACAATGAAATTCGATTAGGAAGTTGGAAGAATAATAAATTTCATTTGATAGTTTTTGATATGAGTCATGTTAACGAAGCATTACTTCAATACAAAACAAAAACAGTTGATGGTATTATTGGAGCTGATGTTCTGCTAAAAGGGAAAGCAATTATTGATTATAGTAATTCTTGTTTGTATCTGAAATAATATTTAAAGAAAAATCCCAAACTCAATTTGAATTTGGGATTTATATTATTTATTACTTAACTAATTTTAACCAAATGAAATCATTCCATCCTTCTATTAATCTTCTCGGATCTTTCAGTTTAGCTCTGTCTTGTTCTTCTATTGGAACTATCTTATTATTTTGAACCGTAAAATTGTAAACTCTTGGTGTTTTTTCATTTGAAAGAGTTACTTCAACTTTATAATTACCATCTTTTAAATCACTAAATTTTATCGCTTCTCCATTTGGTTTGTCGATTGGTCTTAATGCACAATTAAACTCTTTCCAATCAGCACGTTCAACAATTGCCACATTTTTATTTGGATCATATTGTTTTGCGAATGGTTTACCATCTTTAAACATTTTCAAAGTCCAATCTACACTTATGTTTGTTTTATTAGCATTAGAAGGATTTGGTTGTAAAATCTCATGATTTAAATAAAATCCAAAAATTAAATTTCCTGATTCTGCATGTTGCATAAATGCATAATTGCTCCATGGCCCACGAGTAACAAAAATTTCATTTGTTTTTGCATAAGGATCATCGCTTACTATTTTAGCTAATTCAAAATCGAAAGAATAAAACATTTTATCTCCTGCACAAAAATCTAATCTATACTTTCCAGTTCCCCAATCTGTGATAAATGATTCTGACCATCCTACCCATTCACCATCACGTTGATAACGACTACTTGGCCAATTTAGTTTTGTTTTTTTACCATCATCAAAAACTTGATCTCCTGAATATTCAAAATAATTCATGTATTGACCATCTTTATATATTTTAATTTTCAAATATCCTGATTGATCAGCGAAGGCATTAACTTCTTTTCCGTCAGCAGTTTTGTGAGGGACAAAAGTTGCGGTGTAATTATCAATTCTTCCTGTGCTGCTTCCAGTTCCATAAAGTAGCGAATTGAAAGTAATAGCTGGAGTTTGCTTAAAAGTATTCCAGTCTAACTTTAATGCTGCTGGTTCACTCCCTTTTTTCTTTTTACCACCTTTGGTAATTTCTTTTCCTTTTTCAACAACTTCTGACGCATCAGAAGCTTGATTTTTTGCTTTACTAATTTTGTTTAATAGTTGTGCGTTACTATTGCCAAATGACATTAGTAATAATCCAAATAATAATACTTGTTTCTTCATATTGATGTTAAAATTTTATGTTTATTTTTAAAAATATAATTTACTCTTTTATAATTTTCACTGTTTTTACTTCATTATTAGAAGTTACTTTTACCAAATAAGTTCCTGAAGCTAAACCCGCAACATCTATTGAAGTTTCGTTGCTGTTTACAGATTTTGTAACCACTTCTTTTCCTAATAAATTGTAAATAGAAACAGCTGTAATTTCGTTATTAAATGAAAGGTTTAAAATATCTTTTACTGGATTTGGATAAAGCTTCAAATTTTTTATTGAGAATGATTCATTAGTTAGCATTTGGGTTGTAAACGAACTGCCAGAAACCCAATCGGTTTGTGTAGTACCACAAATAGATTTTACCCAAAAATAATAGGTTGTATTCGGCGATAAATTGTTTAATTCTGCATAAGTCTCTGTCGTTGTTCCTGTAATTGCATTTGCAGAAAACGGATCGTTTACAGTACTATAACAATAAATATAACCATTACTTGGTGCAGGAATTGGTGCTACCCATGCAATGTTATTAGTTGTAGACGTTAAACCATCATAAAATAGTTGCGTTGGAGCATTACAACCAGATGCTGGATATGTTGTAAACGAACCGCCAGAAAACCAATCGGTTTGTGTAGTACCACAAATAGATTTCACCCAAAAATAATAAGTAGTGTTTTGCTATAAATTGTTTAATTCTGCATAAGTCTCTGTAGTTTTTCCTGTAATTGTATTTGCAGAAAACGGATCGTTTACAGTAATATAACAATAAATATAACCATTACTTGGCGCAGGAATTGGTGCTACCCATGCAATGTTATTAGTTGTAGATGTTAAACCATCATAAAATAGTTGCGTTGGAGCATTACAACCAGATGCTGGATATGTTGTAAACGAACTGCCAGAAACCCAATCGGTTTGTGTAGTACCACAATTAGATTTCACCCAAAAATAATAAGTAGTGTTTGGCGATAAATTGTTTAATTCTGCATAAGTCTCTGTCGTTGTTCCAGTAATTGCATTTGCAGAAAACGGATCGTTTACAGTACTATAACAATAAATATAACCATTACTTGGTGCAGGAATTGGTGCTACCCATGCAATGTTATTAGTTGTAGATGTTAAACCATCATAAAATAGTTGCGTTGGAGCATTACAAATTGAAATTGTAGCACATGTAATCGATTTTACTCTGTTTGTGCTTTGAGTTCCACAACTAGAATTAGTATTCAAATGGTATCTAATTACTCCAGAAGTTGTGCCAGATAACCAGGTTAAAGGAGTTAAACCACTTGCTAAAATCGCAGTTCCTGTAGCATTAGTTATTGTAATAAAATCTGTGGAAACTGAACTTGTAAAAGTATATTGTTTATTTGATAATACATTTACATTTGAATATTCTCCTGCATAGGCATCTGCAACTATTTGTTCCGTACTTCCTGTACAAGCAGGTGTAAAAGTTGCATTAGGGTATAATCCATAAATTGCACCGTTACAAATTAATGCTGGTGGTGTAGTAAAACTACCTCCAGAAACCCAAACTCCAGTTGTAGCTCCACAGTTAGAGCGTATCCAATAATAATAGGTAGTACCTGCTGCAACATTTAAAGATAAAGAGGTAGTTAAGTTAGTTGTACTAAATAATGTAGGAGTAGAGTTTGCATTAGGAGCGTTATTTGTTGTAACGATATAAATATCATAATTAGAAGAAGGTACTGGTGATGCCGCTGTCCAAGTCATTTTACAAGAATTGGATGTTATATTTGATACCGCCAGATTTGAAGGTGGTACGCAGTTTGATGCATCAGCACATCGAATATAACGAGACCTTTCCACTTGTTCACTACCACAACTAGCATTGGAATGAAGGTAATAACGAATAACACCTGTGGTACTTCCAGAATCCCATATTACGGGTTGTGTTCCGCTTGCATAAACAACAGTTCCGGTTGCATTTGTAATTGTAATATAATCCGTTGATACAGAGCTCGAAAACGAATATTGTCTGTTTGCAATTACATTTACATTGCTGTACTCACCTGCATAACTTTGACTGGTTATTGTCTCATAGTTTCCACTACAGTTTGGTGTAAAGGTATTAGCTGGAAATAATCCATACGTTGCTGAAGTACATTGAGCAATAGCATTTGGAATGAAACACAAAAATGCCAATAGGCAGAATAAATTTACACTTTTTTTCATTTTTTGATTTTGATGATTTGAAGCTTAATTTGATTAAATTTCTATCAAAACTATGAGATAAGAAGTAGTAGACCAATTTGTTTATTGGACTATTTATAAATAATCAGGTAATTAAAAAAGATTTATTTGATTGATTTACAAATGCTTAATTTGTATTTTCTAATTTTTCAATGTAATAATTTGGAGAAAGACCAGTTTGCTTTTTAAAGACACGAACGAGCGTATTGGCATCTTTGTAGCCCACTTCTTCTGCAATAGCTTGCAAAGTATATTTACGAAAATAAGGAGCGTCTTTCAGCTTTTGAAGTACATAATGAATTCGTAGTTCTTGGGTATATTCTGAAAAGGTTTTTTGCATTACCTGATTGAAATATTGAGACAAATAAGCCGTATTGGTATTTAATTTTTTAGCTACAAAAGCCAACTTGAAGTTTGGATCTAAAAAAGTTTCTTTTTGCTCTAATTTTTTTAAACCTACAGCTATTTTTTCAATAAGCTCTTCATCAATTGTTTGTTTTGGTTGTGTTTCGGTTTTATCAATTTGTAGACTATTACTATCTGAAACCTTAGATTCTTTTAGATTTTGAATAATTTTTAAAAAGCGATAATGTTTTTTTTTCTGATATTTGTAATAATAATAAAAACTAAAAACCACTACAGCTAAAAGAATTAAAATGCCAAGAAGTGAAATTTTAAAATAATTTTTAGATGCGATAATGTTCTTAGATTCCTCTTTTATTATGTTTAAATCGTAATTGTGAAGAAAATTTAAAGATTTACTTTTTATCCCTTCTATTGATTGAATTAATTCTAAACTTTTTTGGGCGTAGTGATATGCGTTTTTAGTATCATTTTTCTCATTATAACACTGTGTCATAATGTTATAGGTCATTAATAAATTTTCTTTAGAAACCTTAGTAACTTGATAACTTTCAATATATTTATTGCAGTAAAAAAGTGCCGAATCAACTTGTTTTAAATGATGAAAACAATCGGCCATTCCTAAATCAAACAACTGCTCAGTTCTTATATTATCCCGAATGATAGGATATTTTTTTCTCTTTCTATATAATGACAAAGATTTCTCATAATTTCCCGCTAAAGCTGCACTTTTTGCTTCGCGCATACTCAATAAAGCCTTCGTATATTCAGGCTGAAAATTATCTTGTAACATCATTGTTGCTGCTACATTGAAGTAATAATTTGCAGAATCTAAAAAAACAACTTTTTTAGACTGGATATAATACTTTTGATAGGCTTCACCAATAATATTATACTTATCTGCAAACAATTTTTTGTTCATTACTTTTTTTTCACCAACGCCTAATTTCAAGTGATGTGAAGTTTTTAATTCTTTTTTTAACAAAGCAATTCCATTAACATAATCGCCCATAGCTACTTTTATGGAGCCATATTGTTCGTTAAAATGATTGTTAGGAACACTGTTTTTATATTTGTCAAGATAAAACAATGCTAAATCATATTCTCCTAAATTTTTATGGATATAAAACAGTTTGTTTACACACATTCCAAGCAAATCTTGATACACTTTACTTGATTTATCCATTTTACTTTTTTCAATACTTTCTATAAGTCTGATAAGCAGTTTCTTTGAATAAGTAAACTCTGATTTGTTGTAAAAATAATTGGCTATGTAATATTTGCCATAAAAACGAAACAACTCGTTTTTAGAATTACTAATTTCCAAGGCTTCGGCATACGCTTTTTCAGGATTTGAAATAAGATTTTCCTGAATACTTCGGGTTCTACTAATTTCTGATTCACTCAATTCTTGAGCAAATATTAAATTAATAAATAATAGCAGTATAACAGAAAAAGTAAACTTATGCATCTTGAAAACTTGGTAACTCAAACTAAAAATTAAAGTGTGCTAAAATAAGAATAAAACTATATTGTTTTGTAGATTATTTATGAGATTAACTTTTACTGTTTTAGGATATTATCAAAACTAAGAATTTTTAGTAAAGAAAAATCCCAAATTATTTTAGAGTTTGGGATTTATATTTCTATAATTCTAATGCTTCTTTAACGACTACAAAATCCTATTGAAACACGCCCGTCAATTATTCGGTGATCGTATTATAATGCAACATACATTACAAGAGTAATTACTATTTTATTGTTTTTGATATGAGTCTTGTGAATGATGTGCTTCGTAATTACAAAACCAAACCAGTTGATGGTATTATTGGTACCTATATTTCTAGTAAAGGAAAAGAAATATTGATTATTGTAATCATTGTTTCTATTTAAGATGATAAAAATCAAGCATTTAAACTGCTTTTTAATTCTTTTTAACAGATTTATTTAAAAATGGCGCAACCTTTTAACACTTGTTCAATCTATAATATAAACAAAAACAAATATTATGAAAAAAGTACTAAAATTTAAATTCGTTTATTCAATAGTTGCTTTTCTATTATTGAGTTTATTTGCTACTAGTTGTAACAATGATGACGATAATAACTTGCCAAGTGCGGCAGAACTTCAATCTCTTAGAGATGATGCTTTGAGCTCTATTACACAAAATTTTCAATTATTGCAGAATCAGGTGTAGCTAATTTTACTTCAACTAAAGGTGTGTCTATTTCTATAGATGGTAATTGCCTTACTTTAAATGGAAATCCAGTTACTGGTACTGTTGATATAGAATTTGTTGAGATTTTTGATGGCGGAACTATGCTTGCAACAAATTTTACCACAATGGGAATTATGCCTAGTGGAGACAAAGCTATGCTAGTTTCTGGAGGTGAATTTTTTATTAATGCAACAAAAAATGGGCAACAATTAGCAATTACATGCCCTATTTCGTTAAACATTCCAACTTCATTAACTGATGCTGGAGGTGATTCTGAAATGACTTTGTGGAATGGAATTGAAAATGATACACTTGGAATTGTTTGGGAAGAACAGGAAGACGCAACTGGAGGGAATGGAGGTGTTTTTGTAGAAGGTCAAGGTGCTAATGCCACTTATTATGCATTATTAAATAATTTTGGATGGACAAATGTTGATAGATTCTATAGTGATCCAAATCCAAAAACAACCATTTTGGTGTCGGCTCTTACTGGATATGACAATCAAAATTCGGCGGTTTATTTACATTATGACGGATTAGGAAATGGACTTGCTCAATTAGATACATATGATGATGATACCGACTTATTCTCTGAACATTATGGACAAGTTCCAATTGGTTTAGCATGCCATATTATTTTTATTACTGAAGATAATGGACAATGGCGTTATGCTATTAAAAGTGTTACAATAACTGCTAATGCAATTTATAGTTTTACACTTTCTGAAACTGTAGTAGGCTCTGAAGCACAATTAATTGCTGCAATAAACACTTTACCATAAAAAAATTAATTAAAGAAAAATCCCAAACTCTAAAAGAATTTGGGATTTTATTATTGGGATTTATAGTTCTATAATTCTAATGCTTTTTTCACATTTCCACCCATTAATAATTCTGCAGGGTTTTCTAATGCTTCTTTCACCGCTACTAAGAATCCAACCGACTCACGTCCGTCGATAATTCTGTGGTCGTATGATAATGCTACATACATTACTGGAGCAATTACGATTTGACCGTTTTTAACGATAGCTCTTTCTACGACATTGTGCATTCCTAAAATACCTGATTGTGGTGGATTGATAATTGGTGTAGATAACATACTTCCGAAAACACCACCATTAGAAATTGTGAATGTTCCACCTGTCATTTCATCAACTGTGATTTGTCCATCACGAGCTCTGATTGCTAATCTTTTGATTTCTGCTTCAACACCTCTGAATGACAATGTTTCTGCATTTCTCATAACTGGAACCATTAATCCTTTTGGACCAGAAACAGCTACTGAAATATCACAGAAGTCATAAGAAATTTTCTCTTGACCATCAATCATAGAATTTACATCTGGATATAATTGTAAAGCACGAGTTACCGCTTTAGTAAAGAACGACATGAAGCCTAATCCTAAACCATGTTTCGCTTTGAACTCTTCTTTGTATTGATCACGTAAAGCGTAAATAGCTGTCATGTCTACTTCATTGAAAGTAGTTAACATCGCTGTTTCGTTTTTAGCAGATACTAAACGCTCTGCTACTTTTCTACGTAACATAGACAATTTAGTTCTTTCTGAACCACGGTTTCCACCTGTTGGTGTTCCCATTGATGGCACTGCATTTACAGCGTCATCTTTAGTGATTCTTCCTCCTTTACCTGTTCCAACAATGTCAGAAGGCTCGATGTTTTTTTCGTCTAATATTTTTCTAGCTGCTGGAGATGGCGCTTGAGTCGCATAAGTTTTTTCTGCTACAGGAGCTGCTTTTGGAGCCTCAGCTTTTGGCGCTTCAACTGCTTTTGCTTCTTCTTTTGCTGGAGCTGCTCCACCTTCTGGTTTTGTTGCACCCGTATCGATTAAACAAACTACAGCACCAACTGCTACTGCATCACCTTCTTCTGCTTTTAATGTAATAATTCCGCTTGCTTCAGCTGGTAATTCTAATGTTGCTTTATCTGAATCAACCTCAGCAATTGCTTGGTCTTTTTCTACATAATCACCATCTTTTACTAACCATGTAGCAATTTCTACTTCTTTAATTGATTCCCCTGGAGAAGGGACTTTCATTTCTAAAATCATATCTTTTTATTTTAAAAAGTTTACCCTTTGACAAGCTTAGGGTGATAATTGAGTTGTTTTTTATTGAAATAATTTTTTATCAAAAACCATTGCGATAGCGTTAGCATGACGTTTTTTAGAACGTTCATAACTTCCTGCTGCTGGAGCACTGTATGCTTTTGGTGATGCTAATCTTAATTTTACTAAATCAAAATTCATCAACATATAGCTATAAGCTCCCATGTTTTTAGGTTCTTCTTGTGCCCAAACGTAATCATCCACATTTGGATAACTGTCGATAATTGCTTTGATTTGGTCCACAGCTAATGGGAATAATTGCTCTAAACGAACCACTGCCACATCATTTCTACCTAATTCAGCACGTTTTGCAATAATATCATAATAGAATTTACCTGTACAGAATACTAACGTTTTAACCGCTTTTTTATCTGTTACGTTTGGATCATCTAATACTTCTTGGAATTGTCCGTTTGCTAAATCATCCATTGAAGAAACTACATCTGGATGACGTAATAAACTTTTTGGAGAAAACACTACTAATGGCTTACGGAATTCTGTTTTTAATTGTCTTCTCATTAAGTGGAAGAAGTTGGCTGGCGTAGTTACATCGGCAATGTACATGTTGTGTTTTGCACATAATTGTAAGTAACGCTCCATACGTGCTGATGAATGTTCTGCTCCTTGGTTTTCATAACCGTGAGGTAGCAACATTACCCATCCGTTTTGGTTGTTCCATTTATCTTCACCTGCCGAAATGTATTGGTCAATCATAATTTGAGCGCCGTTAGAGAAATCTCCAAACTGTGCTTCCCAAATTACTAAAGATTTTGGTGATGCTAAAGCATATCCGTACTCAAAACCTAAAACTCCATATTCTGAAAGGTGTGAATTGTAGATATAAAAGTTTCCTTTTTTATCTTTTATTTTATCTAAAAGAATTACTTCTTCTTCTGAATCTTCAACTTTAACAACAGCATGACGGTGTGAGAATGTTCCACGTTCCACATCTTGCCCTGAAATACGTACGTCAAAACCTTCTTTTAGTAATGAACCATAAGCTAATAATTCGCCCATCGCCCAGTCTAATTTATTGGTTTCAACCATGTTTTTTCTATCCCCGATTAACTTCGTAATCTTACTGATAAATTTCTTGTCAGATGGAAGTTGGGTAATCGTATCAGCGATTTCTGCTAATTGATTTTTATCAAACGTAGTGTCAAATTTTTGAAGCATTACATCATCCGAAACTTGTTTGTAACCTTCCCACTCATTCTCCATGAACGGTGTATTTACAGTTAAGTCTTTCTTACGTGAAGCTTCTAAATTTTCATCTAATTTTGCTTTGTATGCTTCTTCCAATTCTTTTACAAAGCCAGCCGAAATAACGCTTTCTTGAACTAATTTTTCAGCGTAGATATCTCTTGGGTTTTTATGTTTTGAAATCGCTTTGTATAAAATTGGTTGGGTAAAACGAGGCTCATCACCTTCGTTGTGACCGTATTTTCTATATCCTAATAAATCGATGAAAACGTCAGTTCCAAATTCCATACGATAATCTAAAGCAAACAACATTGCATGAACTACCGCTTCTGCATCGTCTGCATTAACGTGTAAAACTGGCGATAAAGTTACTTTAGCTACATCCGTACAATACGTTGACGAACGTGCATCTAAATAATTAGTTGTAAATCCGACTTGATTATTGATTACTAAATGGATTGTTCCACCTGTTTTGTAACCATCTAACTTCGCCATTTGAATGATTTCATACACAATACCTTGACCTGCTACTGCAGCATCACCGTGAACAGCGATTGGTAATACTTTTGAAAAATCATTTGGATAATTTCTATCTTGTTTTGCTCTTGTAATTCCTTCAATAACAGCACCTACTGTTTCTAAGTGGGAAGGGTTTGGAGCTAAATTTAAGTTGATTTTTTTACCTGAATCGGTTAGTCTATCTGAAGTTAAACCTAAGTGATATTTAACGTCACCATCAAAGTTAGCGTCTTCGTCATAGTCTTTTCCATCGAATTCAGAGAAGATATTTTGTGTATTTTTTCCAAAGATGTTAGCCAATACATTCAGACGACCTCTGTGTGCCATTCCCATTACGAATTGCTCCACACCTTTGTCAGCAGCAGCTTCTACTAAAGCGTCTAAAGCAGGAATAACCGCCTCACAACCTTCTAAAGAGAAACGTTTTTGACCAACATATTTGGTATGCAAGAAGTTCTCGAAAGAAACCGCTTCGTTTAATTTTTTAAGGATGTGTTTTTTCTTATCTGTTGAAAAGTTTGGTAAATTGTCGTTGATGTCTAAACGATTTTTAATCCATTCTAATTTGTGTGGCTCTCTGATGTACATGTACTCCACTCCGATAGATTGGCAATATACATTTTCTAAATGCTTGATAATTTCAGCCAAAGTACAAGGCTTCATGTTCACCATTTTAGCTGCATCAAAAACTGTATTCAATTCGGCTTGCGATAATCCGAAATTTTCAAGAGCTAATGAAGGTCCGTGAAGTCTTCTGTCTCTTACTGGATTTGTTTTTGTGAATAAATGTCCGCGAGTTCTATATCCTTCGATTAATTTTAGAACATTGAACTCTTTTTGCATTTTTTCAGAAATTTCACCTGTATCACCCGAAGCTACTTGAACTACTTGTGCGGCAAATTCTTCAGAACCATAACCTGCTTGTGCGAAGTCAAATCCTTGAAAAAAACTTCTCCAGCTTGGCTCTACGCTATCTGGATTTTGTAAATATTGTTCGTATAAATCTGCAAAAAAAGCAGTGTGTGCAGCGTTTAAAAAGGAAAACCTATCCATATTGTGTTGTCTGAAAGACCTTTTAATTAAAAATTTTACGCAAAAGTAAAACATTTTATGATAATCTTTCAAGGATTTTTATACTTTTATAACATTAATTTTTTGAAAATCGAATTATGAAAAAGAATTCTGTAATGAATTTAACATTTTTGTTAACTATTGTGTTTTTATTTTGTTTCAATTCTGAAATTTCTGCACAAGAAGACACCGAAATGAAAGCAAAAAGTGATTTCTGGAGTCATGTACAATTTGGAGGTGGTTTCGGTTTAGGTCTAGGAAATGGTTATGCAGATATTATGGTTGCTCCAAGCGCAGTTTATAACTTTAATCATTATGTTTCAGCTGGTTTAGGAGCTCAATATAGTTATGTAAAGCAAAAAGATTTTTATAACGCAAACTTATATGGTGGAAGTTTAATCGCGCTGTTTCATCCTATTGAGGAATTACAATTATCAACTGAATTAGAGCAATTAAGGGTTAATAGAACTTTTGAAGATTCTTATGGAAGTGATAAGCAAGATTTTTGGAATACAGCTTTGTTTTTAGGAGCTGGTTATCGCAATGAAAATGTAACTTTCGGAATTCGATACAATGTTTTGCACAAAGACAGAGACAACATTTATGCAGAGGCTTTTATGCCTTTTGTGAGAATTTATTTCTAATACTTATTTCTAAACCAAACTTTCTGCCACTCGCGTTTTAAAACCAAAAAGGCTACTTGTTCCGACAATTCTACCAAATCAGAACCATCTAATTTTTTGATTTGCTCTTCAGGTACATCGATGATGTATAGTAAATTCAAATATTCAGCAAATTTGTATTGAATGAGTTTGTAAATTTTCTCTTGAACCAAATTCTTAAATTCAAACGGAAAAATACTTGCTGGTACATCTAAAGTTTCATTCGCCAAAGCAAAATCTTTATTCACTTGTTCAATTAGTGTAAAGTACAAATGTTCTTCTTCGGCTTGAGAAATTAAAGTATCAATATTTGCGGGTGGATTATACATTTCTTCCCATTATATTTTCGCCAAAAGCTTTTAAAATGGCTTTCTTTTCAGATTCGATATCCATTTTTTCTAGAGTTTCAAATGCTTTAAAAGTAAAGTCTTGAATCGCTTTTTTAGTAGCTTCGCTTGCACCAGAAGCATTAAAAATGGATTTTACAGATTCAATTTTATCATTATTATCTGTTGGTTGAATCGAAAATAAATGCAACAATTGTTGTTTTTCTTCTGGTTTTGAAAACTCAATTGCTTTTAAATATAAATAGGTTTTTTTATTTTCAATAATGTCTCCACCCACTTGTTTTCCAAAGGTTTCTGGATTACCGAAAGCATCTAAATAATCATCTTGTAATTGAAATGCGATACCTAAATTTAATCCAAAATCATAAATCAAATCAGCATTTTCTTCTGAAGTTTCGGCTACAATTGCTCCCATTTTCATCGCTGCACCAACCAAAACAGCAGTTTTATATTCAATCATTTTTAGGTATTCAGGAACTGTAACATCGTCACGCAATTCAAAATCTACATCATATTGTTGTCCTTCACAAACTTCTAAAGCTGTTTTACTGAAGAGTTTTGCTAGCTTTTGAAATGTTGCTGGTTCATAATTCTCGAAATATTGATACGCCAAAATAAGCATCGCATCACCTGATAAAATTCCGGTATTCAAATCCCATTTTTCATGAACGGTTTGATTGCCTCTTCGTAAAGGCGCATCATCCATAATATCGTCGTGAATTAATGAAAAATTGTGAAACACCTCAACCGCAGTAGCTGCCGGAATCGCTTTTTCACAATCTACATTAAAAACTTCGCTTGCCATTAAAGTCAAAACGGGACGCATTCTTTTTCCACCAAGCGATAAAATATACTCGATAGGTTCGTATAAATTTTTAGGCTCTTTATTAGCAACGATTTGAGAAAAATGATTGGTCATTTTCTCCTGATAGTACGATATAGAATGCATTGTTTTGAAATTTTTGCTAAAATACTTCAATATTCTGAAACGACACGAATATATCAAATGTTAAATTTATGTAAAAACAGCGGAAACTATTTTGGTGTTAAAAGTTTCCTACATACATTTGTACCCGAAAATAAAATCCCAAAATGCGATTTTACTATAAAAATGAAAGATAAAATTATAAATAAAGCAAAAGAAATGTTTTTGAGACTTGGTTTCAAGAGCATTACTATGGATGATATTGCTTGCGAAATGTGCATTTCAAAAAAAACGATTTACAAATATTTTAGCAATAAAGATGTTTTAATTGAACAAAGTGTTGAAATGGTCCACAAAGAAGTTCATGAAACGATTGATAAAATTGTATCTAAAAACTTTAACGCTATTGAAGAAAATTTCGAAATCAAAAGAATGTTTAGAGAAATGTTCAAATCAGCTGAATCATCTCCAATTTATCAGTTAAAAAAACACTATCCAGAAATTTACGACAAAGTATTAACCCAACAAGTAAGCATTTGTGAAGATTGTTTTAGACAAAACATTATTAAAGGTATTAATGAAGGTTTATATCGAGAAAATTTAGATGTGGACAACTATGTGAAATTTTATTACACACTAATTTTCAATATTAACGAGAACACTATGTTAGAAAATGATGCACATGAATTAGAAGTAAAAGCTTTGGAATATCACATTAGAGCGATGGCAACATTAGCTGGAATTATTGAATTAGAAAAACACCTTAAAAACCCAATTATATAAACAATGAAGAACACAATCCTCATAACATTATTAACTTTTACACTGTCGGTAAGTGCGCAAGAAGTAGCACCACTAACATTAAAAGATGCTATCACTTTTGCACTTGAGAACAAAGCAGAAGCTAAGAAAGCAAAATTAGAAGTAGAAAATAGCGAGTATAAAATTCAAGAAGTTCGTTCGAGAGCTTTACCGCAAATTTCGGCTAATGGAAGTTTGAATTATAACCCAATTTTACAAACAACAGTAATTGATGGAGATAATTTTGGAGCACCAGGTACAACAATTCAAGCAGCTTTTGGTCAAAAATGGAATTCTGGAGCTGGCATTTCTTTGAATCAAGCTTTGTTTGACCAATCGGTTTTTACAGGTTTAAAAGCTGCCAAATCTACAAGAGAGTTTTATCAAATTAACGAACAATTAACCGAAGAGCAGGTTATTGAACGTGTTGCAAATGCATATTATCAAGTATATGTGCAACAACAAAAACTTATCGTAGTTGATAATAACTTGAAAAACACAAACAAAGTAAAAGACATCATCAAAGGGCAATATGATAATGGTTTGGCTAAAAAAATTGATTATGACAGAATTACCGTTCGTGTCAACAATATCAATTCACTTCGTCAGCAAATTTTAAATGCAATTTCGCTTCAAGAAAATGCGTTGAAATTTTATATGGGAATGCCTATGGAAAACAAAATCATTATTCCTAATACTGCTTTTGAAGTTACACCACAAGACTTATCATCAACAGCTGATGTTACTGGAAGAACAGAATATTTGTTACTTAAAAAACAAGAACAATTATTAACGTACCAAAAAAAGGCGGTTCAAGCGGCATATTATCCAACACTTTCATTAACCGGAAGTTACAACTATATTGGTCAAGGTCCTGAAATGCCATTATTTGCAAAACCAGCTGATGGTGTTTATTGGTCAGACTATGCTTCAATTGGTTTAAATTTAAGAGTACCACTTTTTGCGGGATTTGGAACAAGAGCAAAAGTAAGACAAGCAAACAACGCATTAAGTTCTTTAAAAGTAGATCTTGATGACACCAAATTAGCTTTGGATTTAGCGTTTGATAATGCAAAAAAGCAACTTGAAAACAGTTTGATAACCATCAATAATCAAAAAGAAAACGCACAACTTGCGCAAGAAGTTTTTAACAATACCAATAATCATTACACGCAAGGATTCGCTGCATTAACCGATTTATTAGATGCTGAAAATGCATTGGTTGAAGCACAAAACTATTATACTAATGCTATTTTAGAATACAAATTAGCAGAAATTCAATTCATAAAATCAAAAGGCGAACTTAAAACACTAACCAATAAATAATTAAAATGAAAAAGACAATTATAACCATAGTAATCATTTTAGCCTCATTAGGTTTAATCGGATTTATATTAACTAAAAACAAAGCAGAAAACGAAGCTAAAACTGCAATAGTAGCTGAAAAAAACGCATCAGTTTCTGTAAAAGTGGATACTGTAAAAACAGAAGAAGTTTCATTAGATTTCGTATCAAACGGAAACTTTGAACCTATTCAAGAATTAAAATTTGCTGCAGAAAAATCAGGAAAAGTAACCCAAGTTTTAGTTAAAGAAGGTGACTATGTAAAAGCCGGACAAACACTTGCTATTGTAAGAAGCGATGTTATTAACGTAAATGCGCAAAACGCAAATGCTGTATATCAAAACGCTGTTGCAGATTATACAAGATTTGAAAATGCTTTTAAAACAGGCGGTGTAACGAAACAACAATTAGATCAGGCACGATTAGCAATGGTAAACGCAAAAGCTAATTTAACTCAAGCTAACATCAACGTAGGTGACACTAGAATTAAAGCGCCAATTAGTGGATTTATCAATAAAAAATTCATTGAACCAGGTTCTATTTTATCTGGAATGCCACCAACAGAATTATTTGAAATTGTAAACGTATCTAAATTAAAATTAAAAGTTACGGTTAACGAAAGTCAAGTAGCGAGCTTAAAAGTAGGAAGCGTAATTAAAGTGGGTTCAAATGTATATCCTGACAAAGAATTTACTGGAAAAATCACTTTTATTGCTCCAAAAGCTGATGCAAGTTTAAACTTCCCTGTTGAAATTGAAATCACAAACAATACTTCAAACGACTTAAAAGCGGGTATGTATGGAACAGCAAAATTTGCTTCAAACCAACAAAAACAAATGTTGAAAATTGTACCAAGAAACGCATTTGTTGGAAGTGTTAGTAGTAACGAAATTTTTGTAATTGAAAACGGAACTGCAAAACTTAAAAAAGTAACCGCAGGTAGAATTTTAGGAGACAAAGTAGAAATCTTAGACGGATTATCTAACGGAGAAATTGTAATTGTAACTGGACAAATCAACTTACAAGACGGAAACGCTGTTGAAGTTATTAAATAATAAAAATATATGAAATCGCCAATAAAAAATAGTTTGCGTAAGCAAACACCCATAATTAAAAAGGCGATACCATATGTTACCGCTAAAAAATAAAAACAAAACATATGAAATTAGCAGAAATATCGATCAAACGTCCGTCGTTAGTAATTGTATTATTTACAATTCTAACACTTGGTGGACTGTTCAGTTATAGCAATTTAGGTTACGAATTGATTCCTAAATTTGAAACCAACGTAATTACAATTGCTACAATTTATCCTGGTGCATCGCCAAGTGAAATTGAAAATACGGTAACTAAAAAAATTGAAGATGCAGTAGCTTCTTTAGAGAATATTAAAAAAATTGATTCAAAATCATACGAAAGTTTATCAACCGTATCCATTACATTAACTTCAAATGCTGATGTTAATATTTCGATGAACGATGCACAACGTAAGATTAACGCCATCATTAGTGATTTACCAGATGATGCTGAAACACCTTCGTTAACTAAATTCTCCTTGAGTGATTTACCAATTATGACAATTGGTGCCAACGGAAAAATGGATGAAGTTGCTTTTTACGACTTAATTGATAAAAAATTAGCACCTATTTTATCTCGTGTTCAAGGTGTGGCGCAAGTAAACATTATTGGTGGACAAGAGAGAGAAATTCAAGTAAATCTTGACGCAGTAAAAATGCAAGGTTACGGACTTTCGATTCCGCAAGTGCAACAAAATATTTTATCATCAAATTTGGATTTTCCTACAGGAAATATTCAAACGCGTGACCAAAAAATATTAATTCGTTTAGCTGGAAAATATAAAAATGTTGAAGAATTAAGAAACTTAATTGTATCATCAAAAGACGGAATTCAAGTTCGCTTAGGTGATATTGCCGATGTTCAAGACACTCAAAAAATTGCTGAAAAAGTTGCTCGTGTAGATCAAAAAAGTGCAATTCTTTTACAAATTGTTAAACAATCTGATGCAAATGCTGTAGCAGTTAGTGAAGAATTAGTAAAAACTATCAATAAATTAGAAAATGATTATAAATCAAAAGAATTACAACTTGAAATTGCAAAAGATAGTACCATTTTTACATTAGAAGCAGCTGATGCGGTAGTTCATGACTTACTTATAGCGGTATTACTGGTTGCATTTGTAATGTTGTTTTTCTTACATAGTATCAGAAATTCATTAATTGTAATGGTTTCTATTCCAGCCTCATTAATTGCAACTTTTATTGGAATTTATTTAATGGGATATACTTTAAACTTAATGAGTTTATTAGGATTATCATTGGTAGTTGGTATTTTGGTGGATGATGCGATTGTGGTATTGGAAAACATTTACCGCCATATGGAAATGGGTAAAAACAAAGTTCGTGCAGCCTATGATGGAACTGCCGAAATTGGCGGAACCGTTGTATCGATTACCTTAGTAATTGTGGTAGTATTTTTACCAATTGCAATGAGTACAGGATTAGTTTCTAACATTATTACGCAATTCTGTGTAACTGTTATTATCTCTACTTTGTTGTCGTTAGTGGCTTCGTTTACTATTATTCCTTGGTTATCATCAAGATATGGGAAATTAGAACACATTACAGGAAAAACACTTTTCGGAAGAATTATACTTAAATTCGAAAGTTATTTAACTCGTTTTACGGATTGGGTTTCAGGATTGTTAACTTGGTGTTTAGACCATTATATCAAAACTTTTATAGTTGTTTTAGTATTATTCTTTGGTTCAACCATCGTATTAATGGGTGGTGGATTTATTGGAGGTGAATTCTTCGCAGCATCTGATAGTGGTGAGTTTTTAGTTCAAATTGAAATGCCAAAAGACGCTTCGTTAGAACAAACCAACTTTATGACGCAAAAAGCAGAAGCTTTCTTGAAAAAAGAACCATTCGTTCACAGTCAAATTACAACTATTGGTCAAACTAGTGAAGGTTTAGGTGTCTCTCAAGCAACTGCCTATAAATCGGAGATTAACGTAAAAATGGTTGGTTTAGACAAACGTGATGAACCGGCAAACGTTTATGCTGCGAAAACAAAACGTAAATTAGAGAAAATCTTAGTTGGAGCAAAAGTTAAAACGGTTCCAGTAGGTATTTTAGGAACAGCTGAAGATGCAACTTTAGGTTTAATTGTTACGGGTCCGAATGTAGAAACAGCTATGGCATTTGCTAAAGCTGCTGAAAAAGAATTACGCACGATTCCAGGAGCAACAGAAATTGAATTATCGGTAGAAGACGGAAATCCAGAAGTAAACGTTCAGGTTGATAGAGATAAAATGGCAGCACTTGGTTTGAGTCTACAAACTGTAGGTATGACGATGCAAACCGCATTTAGTGGAAATACCGATGGAAGATTTAGAGCTGGTGAATACGAATATGACATCAACATTAAATATAATGCATTCGACAGAAAAAGTATTGCCGATGTAAGTAACCTGATTTTCATCAACGATAGAGGCGAACAAATTAAATTAACTCAATTTGCAACCGTGACTGAAAGCTCAGGCCCAAGTGAATTAGAACGAAGAGACAAATCGGCATCTGTTACTGTTAAAGGTCAAAATGTAGGTGTCCCATCAGGAACAATTGTATCACAATGGCAAGAGAAATTAGATAAGTTAGAAAAACCAACCGGAGTAGATTACATTTGGGGAGGAGATATGGAAAACCAAAGTGAAGGTTTTGGAACACTTGGAATTGCTTTATTAGCCGCTATTATCTTGGTTTACCTTGTAATGGTTTCATTATACGACAGTTTTGTGCATCCATTCGTAGTATTATTTGCCATTCCGCTTTCGTTTATCGGAGCCATGTTAGCATTAGCTTTAACGAACAATTCGCTTAATATTTTTACCATTTTGGGTATCATTATGTTGATTGGTCTGGTGTGTAAAAATGCGATTATGTTGGTGGATTATACGAATCAAAGACGTAAAGCAGGTGAAAGTATTAGAACGGCGTTAATTCAAGCGAATCATGCAAGGTTACGTCCAATTTTAATGACCACGATTGCGATGGTATTTGGTATGTTCCCAATTGCATTAGCAGCTGGAGATGGAGCAGAATGGAAAAATGGTTTGGCTTGGGTAATTATTGGAGGATTACTTTCATCGTTATTCTTAACCTTAATCGTGGTTCCTGTAATCTATGAAATTATGGAGAAAATAATTGCTAAATTTTCTAAAGGAGAAAAAACAGATTATGAAGCTGAAATGGTAGCTGATTACATTCATGCAGAATTAAGCGATGATGGGTTTAATCCGAAACATACTTTATAATAGTAATTCACAATAGTATATAAAAAAAGTCCCGATGAAAATCGGGACTTTTTTATTAGTTTTAAAATTATTTAGTTACTAAATAATCGTTGTTTAATTTTTTTACGGATGCGATTCTGCTATTAGCAAATTCAACTTTACTTAATGAACCTGAGTTCCAAAAAGTCCAAGTGCCAACTTTTTCTCCATTTTTATATTCTCCTGAAGCTTGTTTTGTACCATCTTCATTATAAGAAACCCATTTTCCATCAAGTTTTCCATCTACATAAGAACCTTCTTGTTTTACTTGACCATTATCATAATAATATGTTGCTTGTACTGTGTTATCGTCTGTAGCAACAAATTTTGGTTTTACATCTTGAGCAAAAAACACTCCAGAAACCAATAACATCCCAGAAATCACTAAATTTTTCATATACATTTATTTATTGGGTTAATAATTACATAACAAATATATATTAATTTTTACAATAAAAAAACTTTTAGTTAACAATTTGGTAACATTGGATAAAAACTTAACATTGAAAAAGCCAACACATTATGCATTGGCTTTAAAATAAGGTATAAAAAACGGGAAATTATTTTACTAAACTATCTAATAATTCTACTAGTGCAGCTGAAGAAGGTCTTGGTGCATCAGATTTTACAACTTTTCCAGTGGGGTCAATTAATATAAATCTTGGGATAGAATTAATTCCAAATGCTTTTATGAAATCTGAATTCCAGTTTTTGTCTGCAAATAATTGGATACCACCTAATTCTTTGTCAGTTACACATTTTTGCCATTTCTCATGATCTTTGTCAACATCAACAGAAATGCTTACAAATTCAATATTTTTCCCATGATATTTTTCTTCCACTTTTTTCAAATGAGGAATTTCTGCTCTACATGGACCACACCATGTTGCCCAAACATCAATATAAACATATTTTCCTCTTAAGTCTTCTAACTTAGTTTTTCCTCCTTTATGATTTTCATAATCAAACGAAGCAGCTTGAGTTCCTTCAGTTTTTTTAGCTTCAGCTTTTTGATTATAGTATTGTAAAAGCATAACAGATTCTTGTAAAATCATTGGTTTGTATATGCCAACAAATTTTTCATTCAATCCATTGTCTTCTAATTTAGCCAAATCATCTGTTTTCTTTTTGTCTAAAGCGGCTTTAAAAACCGTTTCATCTTTTTCTAGCAAATTTTCTAATTCCATTTCAAATGTTTCATCAGAAAGAGCTTTTTGCGCTAAATAATTATTTTCTTTTTCTCCTTTACCTTTATAAACAATAGTTTCATCAAATTCTTTAGCGTCCATATTCAATTTTAAATCATCGCCATCTTTCAAATATAGCATTGAAGATTCTACACCATCATTAAATTGGTGTAATCCTTCAGTTATATCAAAACTAGATTCAAAAACGCCTTTTTTGTTTACAGGAATTTTGTGTTTAAATTTTTTAGGGCCATAAATTGTCAGTGTGTCTGAGTTTCTGTTTTCAATTTTGGCAAAAAACGTAACTTTTCCAGTGTTTTGAGCAAAAGAAAAACAAACAAATATTATTAGTAAATAGGTGATTTTTTTCATAAAAATGTAAATAAGTTTTTTGTAAAAATAATGTAATATTTTATAAATCTAAAGAAACCTTTTAAAATTGTAATTATAATTATCTTATTAGACTATAAATTTTCTTTTTTGTTATTACTTTTGCATAAAATTTTTTTAGAAATGTACAGAAGTCATAACTGTGGAGAATTGAATGCTTCACATATCAATACAGAAGTTACCCTTGCAGGTTGGGTTCAAAAATCAAGAGATAAAGGTTTTATGATTTGGGTCGATTTACGTGATCGATACGGAATTACCCAATTAATTTTCGACGAACAAAGAACTGATAAAACCGTTTTTGAAAAAGCAAAATCACTTGGTAGAGAGTTTGTAATTCAAGTAAAAGGAACTGTTATTGAGCGTGAGTCTAAAAACGCAAATATGGCAACTGGTGATGTTGAAATTTTAGTTGCAGAACTAACTATTTTAAACGAAGCGCAATTACCTCCATTTACTATCGAAGATGAGACCGATGGTGGTGAAGACATTCGTATGAAATACCGTTATTTAGACATCAGAAGAAATCCGGTTAAAAACAACTTATTATTCCGTCATAAAGTATCGATGGAAGTTAGAAAATATCTTTCTGACCAAGGGTTTTGTGATGTAGAAACACCTTATTTAATTAAATCTACTCCAGAAGGCGCTCGTGATTTCGTAGTACCAAGTAGAATGAATGAAGGACAATTTTACGCACTTCCACAATCGCCACAAACGTTCAAACAGTTGTTGATGGTAGGTGGAATGGACAAATATTTCCAAATTGTGAAATGTTTCCGTGACGAAGATTTACGTGCTGACCGCCAACCAGAATTTACACAAATTGACTGTGAAATGGCTTTCGTGGAGCAAGAAGATATTTTAGATATGTTCGAAGGTTTAACACGTCATTTACTTAAAGAAATCAAAGGAATTGAAGTTGATAAATTCCCAAGAATTACCTACGATTACGCAATGAAAACCTACGGAAATGACAAACCAGACATTCGTTTTGAAATGAAATTTGGCGAGTTAAATACTGTAGCTCAACATAAAGATTTTCCAGTATTCAATTCAGCAGAATTAGTTGTCGGAATAGCAGCTCCAGGTTGTGCAAATTATACAAGAAAAGAAATTGATGCTTTAATTGATTGGGTAAAACGCCCACAAATTGGAGCATCGGGAATGGTGTATGTGAAATGTGAAGAAGATGGAACTTTCAAATCATCAGTAGATAAATTCTACGATCAAGAAGATTTGAAAAAGTGGGCCGAAATTACCAATGCAAAACCAGGCGATTTAATCTTAATCCTATCTGGAAACGCAAACAAAGTTAGAACACAATTATCGGCTTTAAGAATGGAAGTTGCTACACGTTTAGGTTTGAGAAAATCTGATGAGTTTGCGCCATTATGGGTTGTAGATTTTCCATTATTAGAATGGGATGAAGAAAGTGAAAGATGTCACGCAATGCACCATCCTTTTACATCACCAAAACCAGAAGATATGGCATTAATCGAAACCGAACCAGGAAAAGTTAGGGCTAATGCTTACGATATGGTTTTAAACGGAAACGAAATTGGTGGAGGTTCTATTCGTATTCATGATAGAGATTTACAAAGCAGAATGTTCTCTTTGCTTGGATTTACACCAGAGCAAGCAGAAGCTCAGTTTGGATTTTTAATGAATGCATTTCAGTTTGGAGCACCACCGCACGGAGGATTAGCTTTTGGATTGGATAGATTGGTTTCTATTTTAGGAGGACAAGAAACAATTCGCGATTTTATTGCTTTCCCTAAAAATAATTCAGGTAGAGATGTAATGATTGATGCGCCATCAGTAATTGATGATTCGCAGTTGAATGAATTGCATATTAAAGTAGATGTGAAATAATCAAACCATCTGAAAATCAATAAATTTTAAATATTTTTTAGCTTTTTCTTTTTTATTTCTTAAATAAGTATATCTTTGAAGTATTATTAATTTTTACAATACAAAATGAGAACAGGTAAAGTTAAGTTCTTCAATGAATCAAAAGGTTACGGTTTTATTACAGATGATGAAACTGGAAAAGACATTTTCGTACACGCAAGCGGAATGAAAGTTGAATCTTTAAACGAAGGTGATAGCGTAAGTTACGAAGAAGAAGAAGGAAGAAAAGGAATTGTAGCAACTAATGTTGTTGTGAATAGCTAATAAGTTATCCCTTTTTTAAAAAACGCTCAAATATATTTTGAGCGTTTTTTTATACCTATTATTTAGAATAAGTATAAATAAAATTATTTCCACAAAACATAATGCTAATTTGTTGTATAAATTTTGCTATTTAGTAATAGCAACTTTATATTTGTAGCTATTTTTAAATCCAAAAAAAATGCAAGCTTCACAACAAGATTTGATACCAATAATAATGCAGATTTTATTAGCAGTTGGTTTTGTAGGAGGAACAATTTTAATTTCAAATTTATTAGGGCCAAAACGATCTTCAGCAAACAAAGATAAAAGTTTTGAGTGCGGAATCGAGTCCGTAGGAAATGCTCGTATTCCTTTTTCTGTTAAGTACTTTTTAGTAGCTATCCTTTTTGTGTTATTTGATGTTGAGGTAATTTTTATGTATCCATGGGCGGTTAATTTCAAAGAAATGGGCGTTGATGGTTTACTAAAAATGGGCGTTTTTATGATTTTATTATTAATCGGCTTCTTTTATGTTATTAAGAAGAAAGCATTAGTTTGGGAATAAATTGATATCAAATGGAAAACGTATCTAAAACTAAAATGGTGGAAGCGCCAGAAGGAATTGCTGGTGAAGGATTCTTTGCTACAAGATTTGATAGTGTAATTGGATTGGCTAGAGCAAATTCATTGTGGCCATTGCCATTTGCTACATCATGTTGTGGGATTGAATTTATGGCAACTATGGCATCTCATTACGATTTAGCCCGATTTGGTTCTGAACGTGTAAGTTTTTCTCCAAGACAAGCAGATATGCTTTTGGTGATGGGAACTATTTCAAAAAAAATGGCGCCTATATTACGTCAAGTTTATGAACAAATGTCTGAACCTAGATGGGTGATTGCTGTTGGAGCTTGTGCATCTTCAGGTGGAATTTTTGATACCTATACTGTTTTACAAGGAATAGACAAAGTAATTCCTGTAGATGTTTATGTGCCTGGATGTCCTCCAAGACCAGAA
This sequence comes from Ichthyophis bannanicus, assembly GCA_033557465.1. Classification (NCBI taxonomy): domain Eukaryota; kingdom Metazoa; phylum Chordata; class Amphibia; order Gymnophiona; family Ichthyophiidae; genus Ichthyophis; species Ichthyophis bannanicus. The sequence continues at coordinate 340,435,816 of CM066039.1, forward strand.
CAACTGGTAGAGGCTGTAATGCATTTGCAAGAATTAGTAAAAAACGAATCTTCTAGAAGAAGAAATTCAGATGAATATAAAGAACTTTTAGCTTCTTATAATATAGAATAACTATGGCGCTAGATACCTTAGAAATACAAAATAAATTGCAAGAAGCTTTTGGACAAAAAGTGAATCATTTCAGAACAGAATATGGTGTTTTTGTGCTAGAAGCAGAAGCTAATTCAATTGTAGAGATTCTTCAATTTATGAAAGAAGATAAAACGCTTAACTTTCATTTCTTAACTGATTTATGTGGTGTTCACTACCCTGAAAATGAGAATAGCGAGCAATTTTGTGTGGTTTATCATTTGCACAATTGGTTTACTAACACCAGAATTAGAGTAAAAACATTCATCAGCGGAACACAACCAGAATTACCATCAATAACTTCTCTTTTTGAATCTGCAAACTGGATGGAAAGAGAAACTTATGATTTTTATGGGATTATCTTCACAGGACATCCTAATCTAGTTAGAATCTTAAATATGGATGAAATGGTCTCTTTTCCGTTAAGAAAAGAATTTCCTATGGAGGATTCAGGAAGAACGGATAAAGACGATAGATTCTTTGGAAGAACCATTAACAATTGTTAAAAAAGAAAAAAATAGTAAACTATGTCTAATATAGTATTACCAGCTGAACATCGCTACAATAAAATAATTCAAGAGCGTCAAAATGAAGACGGAAGTGAATTGGCAATCCTGAATTTAGGGCCAACTCACCCTGCAACTCACGGAATTTTTCAAAACATCCTATTAATGGATGGTGAACGAATTGTAGAAGCAGAACCAACTATTGGATACATTCACAGAGCTTTTGAAAAAATAGCTGAAAACAGACCTTTTTACCAAATTACACCACTTACAGATAGAATGAACTACTGTTCATCTCCTATTAATAATATGGCTTGGTGGATGACATTAGAAAAATTATTAAATATCGAAGTACCAAAACGTGCTCAATATTTAAGAGTTATTGTAATGGAATTAGCTAGAATTTCAGATCATATTATTTGTAACTCTATTCTTGGTGTTGATACAGGTGCTTATACAGGATTTTTATATGTTTTTCAATATAGAGAAAAAATATATGAAATCTATGAAGAAATTTGTGGTGCACGTTTAACTACAAATATGGGTAGAATAGGTGGATTTGAAAGAGATTGGAGTCCAAAAGCATTTGAAAAACTTGATGCTTTTCTTGAAGAGTTTCCTGCTGTTTGGCAAGAATTTGAAAATCTTTTCACAAGAAATAGAATTTTTATTGATAGAACAGTTAATGTAGGTGCAATTACAGCTGAAAAAGCAATGGCTTATGGTTTTACTGGGCCAAATTTAAGAGCTGCGGGTGTAGATTATGATGTACGTGTTGCGCAACCTTATAGTTCTTACGAAGATTTTGAATTTGATGTTCCTGTTGGTAAATCAGGCGATACATATGATAGATTCTGTGTTAGAAATGCAGAGGTGTGGGAATCACTAAAAATCATTCGCCAAGCATTAGAAAAAATGCCTGCGGGTAATGAATTTACTGCAGATGTGCCTGCATATCACTTGCCTCCAAAAGAAGATGTTTATCAGGATATGGAAGCTTTAATTTACCATTTCAAGATAGTTATGGGAGAAGTTCCGGTTCCAGTTGCAGAAGTATATCATCCAGTTGAAGGCGGTAATGGAGAATTAGGTTTTTATTTAATTACAGATGGAAGTAGAACACCATATAGATTGCATTTTAGAAGACCTTGTTTTATTTATTATCAGGCTTATCCAGAAATGATAAAAGGTTCAATGCTTTCTGATGCCATTGTAATATTATCTAGTTTAAATGTGATTGCGGGAGAATTAGACGCATAATAGTATGGAAAAAAATAATTACACACAGCAAATAAATATAACAGACGAATTAATGACTCGTATTAATGAGTTAATAAGTCATTATCCTGCTGATAAAAAGAAGTCTGCTTTAATACCTGTTTTGCATGAAGTACAAGATGCTCATGAAAATTGGTTAAGTATAGAATTACAAAATAAAGTAGCCGAAATCCTAGAAATTAAGCCTATTGAAGTATATGAAGTAGTTACTTTTTATACCATGTTTAACACAAAACCAGTAGCAAAATTTATGTTTGAATTTTGTAGAACATCTTGTTGTGCAACACGTGGTGTGGAAGATTTAATGGATTATGCTTCTGAAAAATTAGGTGTAAAAGAAGGTGAAATTACTTCTGATGGATTGTTTCAATTTGTAGGCGTTGAATGTTTAGGCGCTTGCGGATATGCACCGATGTTACAATTAGGCGATTTTTATCATGAGAAATTATCTAAAGAAAAATTCGACCAATTGATTGATGAATGTAAAGCTGGTAAAATAACATTACACGATAAATAATACCATGGGAAGAAAAATATTATTAGAAAAAATTAATATTCCGGGTATCAAAACCTATGAAGTTTACCGTCAAAATGGTGGTTATGCCTCAGTGGAAAAAGCATTTAAAATGACTCCAGATGAAGTTACAGAAGAAGTTAAAACTTCTGGACTTAGAGGTCGTGGAGGAGCAGGATTCCCTGTTGGAATGAAATGGAGTTTTATTGATAAAAAATCAGGAAATCCTCGTCACTTAGTTTGTAATGCAGATGAGTCTGAACCAGGAACATTCAAAGACCGTTATTTGATGGAATATATTCCACATCTTTTAATTGAAGGTATGATTACATCAAGTTATGCTTTAGGAGCAAACTTATCATACATATACATTAGAGGTGAATATATGTGGGTATATAAAACCTTAGAAAGAGCTATCAAAGAAGCTTATGCAGCAGGTTGGTTAGGTAAAAATATACAAGGTTCTGGATATGATTTAGACTTGCACGTACATTGTGGCGCTGGAGCATATATATGTGGAGAAGAAACAGCTTTAATTGAATCATTAGAAGGTAAACGAGGAAATCCACGTTTAAAACCACCTTTTCCAGCCGTTAAAGGATTGTGGCAAAACCCTACTGTAGTTAATAATGTGGAATCTATTGCGTCAGTGCCATGGATAGTATAAAATACAGGTACTGAATATGCAAAAATTGGGATTGAACGCTCAACAGGAACTAAATTAATTTCTGCATCAGGACATATAAAAAACCCAGGTGTTTACGAAATTGAATTAGGTGTTTCAGTTGAAGAATTCATAAATTCAGATGAATATTGTGGTGGTATGATAGACGACAGACCTTTAAAGGCTTTAGTTCCTGGAGGTTCTTCGGTGCCAATTTTACCAGCACACTTAATTTATAAAACAGCTGCAGGAAATGATCGTTTGATGACTTACGAATCATTATCTGATGGTGGATTTGCAACAGGTTCTATGTTAGGTTCTGGAGGGTTTATTGTGTATAACGATACAACATGTATTGTTAGAAATACTTGGAATTTTTCTAGATTCTATCACCATGAAAGTTGTGGACAATGTACACCTTGTCGTGAAGGAACTGGTTGGTTAGAAAAAGTATTGCACCGTATTGAGAACGGACACGGTCGCGAAGAAGACATCGAATTATTATTAAGTATTCAAAGCAAAATCGAAGGGAACACAATTTGTCCATTAGGTGATGCTGCTTCTTGGCCGGTAGCCGCAGCTATTCGTCATTTTAGAGAAGAATTTGAATATCATATTAGATTCCCTGAGAAAATTAAAAACAGAGATCACTTTGTGCATGAACCATTTGAAAAAGTGCGCCACTTAATAAAAAAAGAAACAGTTTAAAATAGTTTCAGGTTTCAAGTTTAAAATCCAATTTGGTAACATTGAATTTGAAACTAAACAAACAAAATAAAAAAATGAAAGTAACCATAGACGGACAAAGCGTAGAAGTAGAACCAGGAACAACCATCCTGCAAGCTGCACGTATGATTGGAGGCGAAAGTGTGCCACCAGCCATGTGTTATTATTCTAAATTAAAAGGAAGCGGTGGAAAATGTCGTTGTTGCTTAGTGGAAGTAAGCAAAGGAAGTGAGGCAGATCCAAGACCAATGCCTAAATTGATGGCATCTTGTGTAACAGGTTGTATGGATGGAATGGAAGTGAATAGTAAAAATTCTGATAGAGTTACTGAAGCTAGAAAAGCGGTAACTGAGTTTTTATTGATTAATCACCCATTAGATTGTCCAGTGTGTGACCAAGCAGGAGAATGTAATTTACAAGATTTGAGTTTTGAACATGGTAAACCAGAAACTCGTTTTATAGAAGAAAAAAGAACATTTGAACCAGAAAATATTGGAGATAAAATCCAATTACACATGAATCGTTGTATTTTATGTCAACGTTGTGTGCAAGTGGCAGAACAATTAACCGATGACAGAGTTCATGGTGTTTTAAATCGTGGTGATCATGCCCAAATTTCAACATGTGTTTCTGCGGCTATTGATAATGAATTTTCTGGAAATATGATTGATGTTTGCCCTGTTGGAGCTTTAACGGATAAAACATTCCGATTCAAATCAAGAGTTTGGTTCAACAAACCTTTCAATGCGCATAGAGAATGTACAACACCTGGATGTTGTGGTAAAACTACACTTTGGATGTTTGGAAACGAAATTCAACGTGTAACAGGTAGAAAAGATCAATATGGAGAAGTTGAAGATTTTATCTGTAATACGTGTCGTTTTGACAAAAAAGAAGTTTCAGATTGGACTATTGAAGGACCTAAAAAGTTTGATAAAGATTCTGTAATTAATCAAAATAATTACACAAGAAAAACAGAAAAAGTAGTTATCAATACTGAAGAAAACATTTTACAAGGTAGAGAAGAAGACCGTAAGAAAATCAGTATGGCGGCTATTCCATTAAAAAATAATGACTCTAAATAAACAATGGATACGACTACATTTATAATAGAAAAAGGAACCATTATTGTCGTAGTTTTTGCTATAACAATGTTAATGGCAATGTATTCAACATGGGCAGAACGTAAAGTAGCCGCGTTTTTACAAGACCGTGTTGGGCCTAACCGTGCTGGTTGGGGTGGTTTATTACAACCGTTGGCAGATGGATTAAAATTATTTACTAAAGAAGAGTTTTTTCCAAATACACCTAATAAATTTTTATTTATCCTAGGTCCTGGAATTGCAATGAGTACTGCATTAATAACTAGTGCTGTAATTCCTTGGGGAGATAAATTTCACATATTTGGAAAAGATGTCGTACTTCAAGCTACAGATTTAGATGTCTCAATTTTATACATTTTTGGAGTACTGTCAATAGGTGTTTATGGAATCATGATTGGAGCTTGGGCTTCAAATAATAAATATTCTTTAATGAGTGCCGTTCGTGCTTCTTCACAAATGATTTCTTATGAAGTTGCCATGGGATTAGCCATCATTTCGATTTTGATGATGACAGGTTCATTGAGTTTAAATGAGATTACGGTGCAGCTAGCTGATATGATATGGAATATTTTCTATCAGCCATTAGCTTTTGTAATCTTTTTAGTTTGTTCATTTGCTGAAACAAATCGTACACCTTTTGATTTAGCAGAATGTGAATCAGAATTAATTGGAGGATATCATACAGAATATTCTTCAATGAAAATGGGATTTTATTTATTTGCAGAATATGCAAATATGTTTATTTCAGCAACAATATTATCTGTTGTGTTTTTAGGAGGTTATAACTATCCTGGAATGGAATGGGCAGAGCAAAATTGGGGTGTAAATATTGCTAACATAATCGCAATTGCAGTTTTATTTACCAAAATTTGTTTCTTCATCTTTTTCTATATGTGGATTAGATGGACAATACCTCGTTTCAGATACGATCAATTAATGAACTTAGGTTGGAAAATATTAATTCCGTTGGCTGTTTTAAATATTATTTTAACAGGAATTGTAATGGTTTTATTTAATTAGGAAAAAATGGCAGTAGAACAAATATCATTATCTGGAAGAAAAAAAGTGGTTTCTAATAAAGAAATGACTTTTATCGAAAAAATATATTTGCTTACCATTTTGAAAGGGTTGTGGATTACATTGAAACACCTTTTTAGAAGAAAAGTAACTATCAAATATCCTGAAGAAGTAAGAGAAATGAGCCCGGTTTATCGTGGGCAGCATATGCTTATGCGTGATGACGAAGGTAGAGAACGATGCACTGCTTGTGGATTATGTGCTTTATCATGCCCTGCAGAAGCAATTACGATGAAAGCTGAAGAGCGTAAACCGGAAGAAAAGCATTTATATCGCGAGGAAAAATATGCTTCTATATATGAAATAAATATGCTTCGTTGTATTTTTTGTGGATTGTGTGAAGAAGCTTGTCCTAAAGAAGCTATCTTTTTAACTAAATCTAAAAAAATTGCAAATGCTGATTATAGTAGAGAAGATTTTATTTTTGGTAAAGATAAATTAGTGATGCCTTTAGAAATGGCAATTAATAACACAAAATCTAATACCGTAAATTAATTATGTTAGAAATAGTTTTTTATATATTATCTGCAATTACACTTGGAACCGCTTTTTTGACTGTTTATAGCAAAAATCCAATCCACAGTGCAATTTATTTAGTAGTCAGCTTTTTTTCAATAGCAGGGCACTATTTATTATTTAATGCTCAATTTTTGGCAATGGTGCATATCATCGTTTATGCTGGAGCTATTATGGTTTTATTGCTTTTTACTTTGATGCGTATGAATTTAAACAAAGAAGACGAAGTGTCTAAGCCAATTTATATCAAATTTGCCGCTGTTTTCTCTGCTGGAATCTTAGCATTAGTTTTAATTTCAGCTTTAAAAACTGCTCAGCCAGAAATGATTGAATATGTTTCTTCTAACGAGGATTATCAATCTATAAAAGTATTAGGAAAAGTGTTGCTTAACGAGTATATGGTTCCGTTTGAATTTGCTTCAGTTTTGCTTTTAGTATCAATGATTGGAGCGGTTTTAATTTCTAAAAAAGAAGAAAAAATATAAGTTATGCAAAGTATTTTAGAACAAGTAGGGATTGGAAATTATATTATTTTATCAGCATTACTATTTTGTATTGGTGCTTTTGGAATTTTATATAGAAGAAATGCCATCATCATGTTTATGTCTATAGAAATAATGCTAAATGCTGTTAATTTATTATTAGTTGCATTTTCAACTTACCACCAAGATGCTTCTGGACAAGTATTTGTGTTTTTTACAATGGCGGTGGCTGCAGCTGAAGTAGCTGTAGGTTTAGCAATTTTAGTTTCTATTTACAGAAACATTGGAAATATTGATATCGATAATTTAAAAAATTTAAAAGGATAATTCCTTATGAATACAACTAGTTTAATAGTATTACTTTTTGCTCCGCTAATTGGTTTTTTAATCAATGTGTTTTTTGGAAGAAAAATGAGTAAAAACCTTTCTGGTGTTGTAGGAACAGCGTCAGTCTTGCTTTCGTTTGTGATTACATTACTGCTTTTTTTCAGTGTAAAACAACCCGTAACGCTTCATTTATCTGAATGGTTTTCAATAGGAAAATTAGCCGTAAATTTTGATTTTGTTTTTGATCAACTATCTATCTTGTGGTTATTGTTTGTAACAGGAATTGGGACGTTAATTCATATTTACTCAATTAGTTACATGCATGATGATGAAAATATGTATAAGTTTTTTGCTTATTTAAATTTGTTTATTTTCTTCATGATTACTTTAGTTGCGGGAAGCAATCTTTTAATTATGTTCATCGGATGGGAAGGCGTAGGTTTGTGTTCTTATTTACTAATCGGATTCTGGTATAAAAATCAAGATTATAATGATGCTGCTAAAAAAGCATTTATTATGAATAGAATAGGAGATTTAGGGTTCTTAATCGGAATTTTTATTTTAGGTTTTGCTACAAATACACTTGAATTTTCTGGAATTCAGCAGGCAATTGATGTAGATGGAGTTGTTTCAACATCTGGTTGGTACTCAATTGCAGCGTTTTGTTTGTTTGTTGGAGCTTGTGGAAAATCAGCTCAATTGCCACTTTATACTTGGTTGCCAGATGCCATGGCTGGTCCAACACCTGTTTCTGCCTTAATTCACGCAGCTACAATGGTTACGGCTGGTATTTTTATGATTACTCGTATGAATTTCTTGTTTGATATTGCTCCAATTGTTCAAAATATTATTGCAGTAGTTGGAGTTACTACAGCTTTAGTTGCCGCATCTATTGGATTAGTTCAAAACGATATTAAAAAAGTATTAGCTTATTCAACAGTTTCACAACTTGGTTTAATGTTCTTAGCTTTAGGATTAGGAGCTTATCAAGTTGCTGTTTTCCATGTTATCACGCATGCTTTCTTTAAAGCTTGTTTATTCTTAGGTTCGGGTTCGGTAATTCATGCTTTACATGGCGAACAGGATATGAGAAAAATGGGTGGTTTAAGAGGAAGTATGAAAATTACTTATATTACCTTTTTAATTGCAACACTTGCGATTGCTGGATTGCCTCCGTTTGCAGGATTTTGGTCTAAAGACGAAATTTTATTAACCGCTTTCAATGAAAACAAGGTGTTATGGGTTTTAGCAACAATTGCTTCTATCATGACAGCTTTTTACATGTTTAGATTGTTATACCTTACATTCTTTAATGAATTTAGAGGTACTGAAGAACAGAAAAAACATTTACACGAAAGCCCAAGTTTAATTACTTTCCCGTTAATAGTTTTAGCAATATTATCAGCGTTAGGCGGATTAATTAGTTTGCCTTTTGGAAATAGTTGGTTGAATCATTATTTAACGCCAATTTTTGCTCACAAAGAGCATGCTGAGCATCATTTAGGAGCTACTGAATATGGCTTAATGGCTTTTGCGGTTTTAGGTGCGTTAATTGGGATAGGGATAGCTTATAATCTTTACATGAAGAAAAAAGAAGTTCCAACATCTGATGAAGTTCAAGGATTACACAAAGTGCTTTCAAACAAATATTATATTGATGAGATTTATATGGCAATCATTGTTACTCCAATATATGGATTAGCAAGTTTTTCTAAAAATTTCATCGAAAAGTATATTTCTAAATCTGTTTTTGGTTTAGGGAATGTAGTTTCAGTTTTATCAATACAAGGTAAAAAAGTACAAAACGGAAATGTTGGTTTTTATCTTTTTGCATTTGTATTTAGCATTAGCGCGTTTTTAATTTATTTATTTCTTATCCGATAATTTGATATTATGAACATAAGTATCGTATTAATTTTATTATTAGCTGGAGCAGCTTTCACTTTTTTTGCAGGAAATAAATTTGCATCAAAAATCGCTTTACTTGTTAGCGTTGCTTCTTTTGTATTCACATTATATGCACTTAATTTGTATCTTAACGGAGCAGATTTAAGTTGTAAATCTATTTGGATTCAAAATCCTAAAATTTATTTTTCATTAGCTGTTGATGGTTTGTCATTAGCGATGTTGTTACTAACTACAGGATTATTGCCATTAATTATTTTGTCGGGATGGGTTACAAAATTTGAAAATGAAAAAGCAATTTATAGTTTAGTATTATTCATGGCATTTGCTATGGCAGGAACTTTTTTAGCAGCGGATGGTTTGTTATATTATGTTTTTTGGGAATTAGCACTTATTCCAATATACTTTATTGCTCTATTATGGGGTAATGGTTCTTTAGAAGAACGTAAAAATGCAATTTTGAAATTCTTTATATATACTTTTGGAGGTTCTTTATTTATGCTTGTTGCCTTTGTTTATTTGTATCAAAAAGCAGGAAGTTTAGAAATCGAAAGTTTATATGCTTTGACTTTAACTGAAACTGAAAAAACTTGGCTTTTCTTAGCGTTTTTCTTAGCATATGCAATTAAAATCCCTTTGATTCCTTTTCATACATGGCAGGCTAACACTTATAGTAAAGCTCCAGCAATTGGAACAATGCTTTTATCTGGGATTATGCTAAAAATGGGATTGTACAGTGTGTTGAGATGGCAATTACCAATAACGGATACTGCTGCAAAAGAATTTATGCCTTACATATTAGGAGTTTCAATTGCTGGAGTAATCTATGGAGCAGTATTAACGTTGAGACAAAAAAACCTAAAAAAATTATTAGCATATTCTTCGCTTTCTCACGTAGGATTAATTGCTGCAGGTTTATATTCATTAACAATTGAAGGATTTCAAGGAGCAGTTTTGCAAATGCTTTCTCATGGATTGGTAATTGTAGGATTGTTTTTTGTATCAGAAATTATTTTCAACAGATGGAATACTTACACTATTTCTGAAATGGGTGGAATTCGCTCTCAAGCAACAAAATTTGCTTCATTTTTTATGATTTTAGTTCTAGCTTCTGTTGCGATGCCTACTACTTTTAACTTTGTTGGTGAGTTTACAATATTGTACAGTTTATATAATGTAAATATTGGTTTTGCTATTGTAGCAGGGACAACTATTATTTTAGGAGCATTTTATATGTTAAGAATGTATCAGCAAACAATGTTAGGTGAAACAAATACAAAAGTTTTTGCAGATGTTACCATTGTTGAAGGTTTGGTATTACTTGTTATTGTTGGATTAGTAATTTTCTTTGGATTATACCCAAAACCAATAATTGAGTTAATTACACCAAGTTTACAAAATATTTTAAATCAAATTAATTAAGAAAGTCAATTAAGAATGAATACATTAATAGCTATAGTAGGTTTAGGAGTTTTTTGCTTAGTAGCAGAGATTTTTAACTTTAGAAAAGCCATCATTCCAGTCAGTGTTATTGCTTTACTTGCTTTATTTGGTTTAACCATTACAGATAATTTGCATCAAGTAGCAGGAGATTATAGAAATATGATTGAAGAAACTATTTTTTCTATAACATTTTCTTCTTTATTTATTTTACTTACAGCATTATTGTTGGTTTTAAGTAATAATGTTTACAAGAATAGTTCTAAAATATCAGATTTTATTTCAATCAAAATATTTATGCTTTCAGGAGCAATTGCTATGGTTAGTTTTAATAATATGGCCATGTTTTTTCTTGGTATAGAAGTGCTTTCTATTGCCTTGTATGTTTTAGCAGGAAGTCATAGACTTGATATTAGAAGTAACGAAGCAGGTATGAAATACTTTTTAATGGGGTCATTTGCTTCAGGAATTTTACTTTTTGGAATTGCTATGTTGTATGGTGCAACAGGAACTTTTGATGTGCCAACTTTATATGATGCTTCAATTTCTGCAAATACAGAGTACTGGTTTTATATTGGAGTTATTTTAATTACAATAGGTATGTTGTTCAAAATTGCAGCTGTTCCTTTCCATTTTTGGGCTCCAGATGTTTATGAAGGCGCGCCATTAATTGTTACTGCATTTATGAGCACATTTGCCAAAGTTGTTGCAATGGCAGCTTTCTTTAAATTAATAACCATTTTAAATAGTTACATGGCTTATAGTTATGAAATTGTGATATTGGTTATTTCGATACTTTCTATGACTATTGGTAACATTATGGCATTACGTCAAAATAGTGTTAAACGTATATTAGCTTTTTCAGGAATTTCTCACGCAGGATTCTTGTTAATGACATTGTTAAATATTGGAGCAGCAGCTAATAATTTATTGTATTATTCAGCCTCTTATGCTTTAGCAGGTGTTGCCGCATTTTCAGTTTTAATTTATGTGTGTAAAAATGAAGATGATGATAAAATTGATAATTTCAATGGTTTGGCTAAAAGAAATCCTTTGATGGCGGTTATCATGTCGTTAGCATTATTATCAATGGCTGGAATTCCTATTTTAAGTGGTTTTTTCGCAAAATTATTCTTATTAAATCAAGTTATTTCTGCTGGTTTCTTAGTGTTGGCTATTGTGGCTATTGTAAATTCTATGATTAGTGTTTATTACTATTTTAGAGTTATCCTTGCAATGTACACTAAAGACTCTGTGAAACAAGAAGTTGAACACGGTAGTGAATTTTATATTGTTGGAATAGTAGCAGCAGTATTGTTAATTGTGTTAGGGTTATTTCCAGATACAATTCTACATTTAATATAATTTTTATATAGATACAACAACGCTAACTGCGTTGCCACCAAAGCCTACAGCATTTACTAAAATCTTTTTTAGAGGTGTTGTAGGTTTTTTATTTGGATAAAACGGACTTTCAATCAAGGTGTTGTTTTGTAGCATCAGAATTGCCAATTCAAGACTTAACATTCCCGAAGAACCAAAAGTATGCCCGATTTTCCATTTATTAGTAGTCAATAATGGAATGTTATTTCCAAATACTTTTTCAATAGCTCTAAATTCTGATTGATCACCTTTAATAGTTCCAGGAGCATGCATTACAATTGCATCTATTTCATTTAAATTGATTCCTTCAATTGCCATTAACATAGATTTTTGAAAACATTCTGCTTCTGTAGAAATTGAAACATTGTGTTCTAATATTTCAGTAGCGTAGCCAATTCCTTCGATGTATGCAATGGCATTTTCTTTCACTCCATTTTCTATACAGATAACTGCTGCTCCTTCTCCAATTACTAGAGTATTTTGTTTTTTAGATAAGTTTAAGGCTTGACAAGGGAATTCACTTTCGTTTTTTGAATATATTCCTAATGCTTGCATTTGTGCAATTGTAAAAGGTGTCAGTGGAGCTTCTGTACCACCAACTAAGAATTTATCCACCATTCCGGCTTGTAACCAAGCAATGCCGTTTAAAAGCGCGTGTAGTGAAGTTGAACAAGTGATTGAATGAGAAACTTCAGGGCCTTTTGCTTGCAAATCGTGAGAAACCCAACTTGATAGGTTGCCAAGTGTTGTAGTTGGCGAAGCTAATGTGGTTACTTTATTTGTTTTAATAAATTCTTCGTGGTGTTTTTCAAACAATTCAGTAGCTCCTCTTGAGGAACCTATATTGATGCCAAAAAAATCTGCTTTTGTCCATTTTGCAGTTGCAACCGCTTTTCTAGAAATCAATATTGCAAATAAAACCGAATTATCTAAGTTTTTATATTTATTGTCGGAATTTCTTAATCGTGTGATTTCATCTGCTACTTCAATGGGAATAGACGCAACTAAAACATCTTGATGGTTTATGTTTTTCTTTTGGATACAACTCTTTTTTTGGGTGTAATTTTTCCATATCGAATCAATTTCTGAACCTAATGTAGAAATGGAAGCAAAACCAGTTATGGCAATTTTTGTTTTCAAGGTATTGGGGAATTATAACTATAAATTACAATTGAATTTGTCTTTCAATTTGTTGGTCTAATGAAATAAAAGTTTCTGTTCTAGAAACACCATCAATAGGTTGTATTTTTTTATTTAGTAATTGCATTAAATGTTCGTTGTCTTTACAAATAATTTTTATTAAAATGCTCCAATTTCCTGTAGTATAATGACATTCAAGTACTTCGGGAATTTTTTTTAATTCTTTAACTACTTCCGGATTGCTTGATGCTTTTTCTAAATAAATCCCTATGAATGCAGCAGTGCTATAGCCTAAAACTTTGGTGTCAACCACAAATTTAGAGCCTGAAATAACACCTGCTTGTTCTAATTTTCTCAATCGTTGATGAATTGCTGCTCCCGAAATTCCAATTTTATTTGCAATTTGCAGAATAGGTTTGCGAGCATCTTCCATTAAATCACGAAGAATTTCTTTGTCAATTCCGTCAATTTCAATCTGTAGCTGATTTATTTTCATTTTAACTTATTTGAAAGTAAAAGTACAAAATTAGTTATAATTGAAATAAAAAAATCCGATTTCAATTAAAATCGGATTTTATAACAAGATTTAAAAATTAATTCTTCACATTCAAAGGATTGTAGCCTAAATAAGGAGCTTCTGTTTCCTTGAATAGTACACCATAACTTTCTAATTCTTTTAGAATTGGAGTGTAAACTTCTTTTGTAATTGGTAATTGAACTCCAGGGGTTGAGATTTCTTTATTTAAAATTTTTAAGGTTGCAATAGCGACTGGTAATCCAACAGTTTTTGCCATAGCAGTATAAGTTTGGTCGTCACCAATGCAAACCATTGTAGAATCAATTTGTTTCTTTTCACCATTTAATTCATAGCCAAATTTATGATACATTACAATCATGTCTTTATCGTTTGGTTGTAATGCCCATTTTTCTGCTAATATTTTTTCTAATATTTGTGCAGGAGTTGCTTTAACTAATCCTACTTTTTTATCAGCATTAAATAAATCTAATTCAACTAACTTGTCCCAAATAATATCGTCTTGATCAATTTTTTGAGCATGACGCAATTTGATTTCTACAGTGTCTGTTGGATGATAAGGTAAGAATGAATTCGTAAATTCACGATACGTCATTTCTTCTGAATTATCAATAATATATGAATCATCTGTCATTCCTAGTTGTACTAAAATATCCCATGCTCTAGAATATCCTACACGTCTAATTGTTCCGCGATAACAAGTTAAAGCATTGTCTAAGCCATAAACGCTTCTGTATTTTAAAGAATCTCTGTTAGCATAAGCTTCAAATCTTCCATAACCTTCAACCTCTAGAAATTCAGTTCTTCTAAATAATTTTGAGTATGGAATGTACTTGTAAGTTCCTTCTTGAATAAATTTTGCAGCTCCTCCTTGTCCTGCCAACACAACATTTCTTGGATTCCAAGTAAATTTATAATTCCATAAATTAGTATCGCTTTCTGGGGCAACTAATCCGCCACAAAATGATTCAAATAAGATTATATTTCCACCTTTATCTCTAATTTCAACCAACACTTTCATGGCACTCATGTGATCAATCCCTGGATCAAGACCAATTTCGTTCATGAAAACCAAATTATTTTCTTTAGCAGCAGCGTCTAATTCTTGCATTGCATTGCTGATGTATGATGCAGTTACCATATGTTTTTTATAGACAACACAATCTTTAGCAACTTCTAAATGCAAATGAGCAGGTAACATTGAAACAACTATATCAGCTTTTTGAATTTCGGCTTTGCGTTGGGTTTCATTAAAGATGTCAAACGCAATTGCTGTAGCATTTTTGTGATTGCTAGTTTTTTGCTTCGCTAAATCTTCTGATAAATCGCCAATAGTAACATGGAGATTTTCCTTTTCAGAATGATCTAACAAATATTTTATAAGAGATGAAGCAGAACGACCCGCTCCAATGACTAAGATATGTCTCATTTTGTGTGTATTGTGGAAATATCACACGAAGATAATAAAATGTTATATTTATAAAAATAATTTCCCTATTTAAGTTATAATTTAACATTAAAACTTTTGCTATCTTTGGTCGAAAATTTTAAATAATGGACAAGAAAATTCTTTTAGCGGCAGCTTTCTTAGGGCTTTCGGCAATAATTTTAGGTGCTTTTGGAGCCCATGCTTTAAAAAAAGTGCTTTCTGTAGAACAATTACAATCTTTTGAGGTGGGTGTGCGTTATCAAATGTATCACGCTTTGTTTTTATTGTTTATTGCAGCGTTCACTTTTTTAAGCGAAAAAGAACGTTTGGTGATTTTTTGGTTAACAATAATTGGGGTGTTGTTTTTTTCAGGATCTATCTATTTATTAACTACAAATGGGGTTACAAATTTAAAAACTAAATTTTTAGGACCTATTACACCAATAGGAGGAATGTTCTTGATTTCGGCTTGGAGCTATTTATTTTACTCGGTTTTAAGTAAAAAATAATAAATTAAAACGCTATCTGAAATTAAATTTATAATTTTGCACTTTATTAAATACACAACATAACAAACAATTTATGGATACGAATGCCCAAATTACGAAATCGATTTCGTTGGAAAAATACGGAATCGTTAATGTATCAGAAATAATCTACAATCCTTCTTATGAGTTTTTATATAATGAAGAATTAAATCCAGCTTTAGAAGGTTTCGAAAGAGGTCAATTATCTGAACTTGGAGCAGTAAATGTGATGACAGGAGAGTTTACCGGTCGTTCTCCTAAAGATAAATATATAGTAAAAGACAGCGTTACAGAAAATACTGTTTGGTGGAACTCAGATAAAGCGGCAAATGATAATAAGCCAATCTCTCAAACTACTTGGAATGCTTTAAAAGAAACTACAGTAAAACAACTTTCAGGTAAAAGATTGTTTGTAGTAGATGCTTTTTGTGGTGCGAATGAAGATACAAGATTAAAAGTTCGTTTCATTATGGAGGTTGCTTGGCAAGCACATTTTGTAAAAAATATGTTTATTCGTCCAACTGAAGCAGAATTAGAAAATTTTGGGGAGCCAGATTTTATTGTAATGAATGGTTCAAAACAAGTTTCAAAGATTATGCAGCACACGGATTAAATTCTGAAGTATATGTAGCTTTTAATTTGACGGAAAAAATTCAATTAATTGGCGGAACTTGGTATGGAGGTGAAATGAAGAAAGGATTGTTCTCGATGATGAATTATTATTTACCATTGAAAGGAATGGCTTCAATGCACTGTTCTGCTAACAAAGGAAAAGATGGAGATGTTGCTGTTTTCTTCGGATTATCTGGAACAGGAAAGACTACTTTGTCAACTGATCCAAAACGCGAGTTAATTGGAGACGATGAGCATGGTTGGGATAACGATGGTGTTTTCAACTTTGAAGGTGGTTGTTATGCAAAAACTATCGATTTAAGTGCGGCAAATGAGCCAGATATTTATGGTGCAATCAAAAAAGATGCATTATTAGAAAATGTTACAGTTGATGCCAACGGAAAAATCGATTTTAAAGATGGTTCAGTTACTCAAAACACACGTGTTTCATATCCAATTTATCATATAGAAAATATTGTAAGACCAGTTTCTAAAGCAGGTCATGCTACTAAAGTTATTTTCTTAACAGCAGACGCATTCGGAGTAATGCCTCCGGTTTCAAAATTAACTCCTGAGCAAACAAAATATTACTTCTTATCTGGATTTACAGCTAAATTAGCAGGAACTGAAAGAGGAGTAACACAACCAGAACCAACATTTTCTGCTTGTTTTGGAAAAGCATTTTTATCATTACATCCAACCAAATATGGTGAAGAATTAGTAAAGAAAATGGAGCAGCACAATGCTACTGCTTACATGGTAAACACAGGATGGAATGGTACAGGAAAACGTATTTCTATTAAAGATACTCGTGCTATTATAGATGCTATTTTGGACGGTTCAATAGAAAATGCTGACACAAAAGTAATTCCAGTATTTAATTTTGAAGTTCCTACTGCTTTACATGATGTAAATCCTGCAATTTTAGACCCTAGAGATACTTATGCTGATGCTTCTGAATGGAATGCTAAGGCTGCTGATTTAGCTTCTAGATTCATTAAAAATTTCGTTCAATATACAGATAACGAAGAAGGTAACAACCTTGTTGCTGCAGGTCCGCAATTAGGATAATGATTTGTCAATTCACAAAAGAGTCCCGATTTTTTCGGGATTTTTTTTGTGCGATAAAGTTGTAAAAAAAATCCCAAACTCTATTTGAATTTGGGATTTTATATCTTGAAAGAAAATATTATTTTCCTTTATTTACTTCAGCAACATATTTTTCTA
Source organism: Ichthyophis bannanicus (assembly GCA_033557465.1). Taxonomy (NCBI): domain Eukaryota; kingdom Metazoa; phylum Chordata; class Amphibia; order Gymnophiona; family Ichthyophiidae; genus Ichthyophis; species Ichthyophis bannanicus. The sequence goes on from CM066039.1 coordinate 340,453,336, forward strand.
AAGCACCTGTCATTGATGGTGTTCCTGGGCTTGGAGCCATAATATCTACACGCAACCCATGCTCTAATGCTTCTTTTTGTGTGGTGCTTCCAAACACAGCAATTCGGGTGTTGTTTTGTTTAAAATCTGGAAAATTTTTGAACAAAGATTTAATCCCGGTAGGGCTAAAAAACGCTAAAATATCGTAATAAACATCTTTTAAATCTGATAAATCACTCATTACAGTTCTGTAAAAAGTACCTTTAGTCCAATCAACTTTTAATGCATCAAGTGTTGGAGGTACATCTGCATTTAATTGATCAGAAGAAGGTAATAAGAATTTTTCATCCTTGTATTTTTTAATCAAAGGAGATAAATCTGCAAAGTCTTTCTGACCGACATAAATTTTTCTTTTTCTGTACACCACATAACGTTGTAAGTAGAAAGCCACAGCTTCAGACTGACAAAAATATTTTAAATCTTCAGGAACTTTATAACGCATTTCCTCAGCCACTCTAAAAAAGTGGTCAACCGAATTTCTGCTAGTTAATATAATAGCAGTGAAGTTATTTAAATCGATTTTCTGAGCTCTTACTTCTTTAGCAGGAACACCTTCAACATGTATGAAGGGTCTAAAATCAACTTTTACTTTAAGTTTATTTTGTAGCTCAAAATAAGGAGAATTTTCTACTTTAGGCTCTGGTTGTGAAACTAAAATTGTTTTCACTTTCAAATTTGACATATTTCTCTCTAATTTTTTGTAAACCAATTATAAATGAAATAGTAAGGCGCTATTTCAAGGGTGCAAAGATATAAAATAAAATAAAATATTTTACGTATCAGTAAATTTTGATATAATTTCAATGCAACTATGTATGTAACAATGTTTATTGCAAATAATGCAAAAAGTAATACCCAAAAAAACAAATCTGAATCTATTGGATTGTAAAAAAGAATAATATTGATAGGTAAAAGTATAAAACCAAAGTAAGTTCGGTAGTTTGCTTTTAACAAATTAAATTGTTCAGTAAATTCTTCTATTTTAAATGCAGTAGCGATAATTTTTTCTATTAAATACTTTGATAGTATAAATACAGTTAAAAAAGTTAAAATCTGAACATAAATAATAATATTATTTTTTTCAGCTTTGTCAAATTGAGTCAAAACTAACAAAGTAAAAAAAGAGAATGATAGTAATTGTAAAACAAACATTGATACTGTAAAACCATTCATCAAGTTGCTACTATCTCTATATATTTTTGTGTATTTGTCAGAATAGGCTAAACGCACAAATTCTGAAAAACGAATAGACGAAACGGTTTTGTTTACGGCAATGATACCAATGCATATAACAAACAAGATAGTTGCCCAGTCTTTGCTTTCGATTATTCGATCATGTAATTGTATAGTCAGCATATTGATTGCAAAATTACAAAAATTACACTTAATATGATTATTATAAAATTATTAAGAATTATCCACTAGAAATAGCTTATTTTTGCACCAAAATATAATTCACTAGTATGGCTAAAAGCGTTGTCATAATCCCTACTTATAACGAAATTGAAAATATTGAAGCAATAATAAATGCTGTTTTTGCTTTACCTACCACTTTTCATGTTTTAATTGTGGATGATAATTCTCCTGACGGAACGGCTATTAAAGTTAAAGAACTTCAAAAGCAATTTGAAAATCAATTGTTTTTAGAGATTAGAACCAAAAAAGCAGGGCTTGGAACGGCTTATGTGCATGGTTTTAAATGGGCACTTTCACATGAATATGAATATATTTTTGAAATGGATGCCGATTTTTCACACAATCCTAATGATTTAGAAAAATTATTAGCAGCTTGTGAAAATGGTGCAGATGTTGCAATTGGATCAAGATATTCAAATGGAGTCAATGTTGTCAATTGGCCTTTAAGCCGTGTGTTATTGTCTTACTTTGCCTCGGTTTATGTTCGAATGATTACCGGAATGAAAATTGCTGATGCAACAGCTGGATTTAAATGTTACAGAAGAGTTGTTTTAGAAAAAATAAATCTTGACAGGATAAAATTTGTAGGTTATGCTTTTCAAATAGAGATGAAATACCGCGCTTTTGTCAATAAATTCAATATTGTTGAAGTGCCAATCATATTCACAGATAGAACAAAAGGTCAGTCAAAAATGAGCGGCGGAATTATTCGTGAAGCTGTTGTTGGAGTAATTATGTTAAGATTACGAAAAATATTTAATAAATTATAATGAATACTTATTTAATTAGAAATGCCAAAATTGTAAACGAAGGTGCTGTTTTTGAAGGTGATATATTAATTGAAGATGAATTCATTAAAGAGATTGCCGAAAAAATAAGTCCAAAATCGTCAAATTGTGTGATTATTGATGCAGAAGGAAGCTATGTGATGCCAGGAGCAATTGACGATCAAGTGCATTTTAGAGAGCCTGGTCTAACACACAAAGGAACTATTGAAACTGAAAGTAGAGCAGCCGTAGCTGGTGGAATTACTTCGTTTATAGAACAACCTAATACAGTTCCAAATGCAGTAACACAAGAACTTTTAGAGGATAAATATCAAATAGCTTCTCAAACATCATACGCTAATTATTCGTTTATGATGGGAGGAACAAATGATAATTTGGAAGAAGTTTTAAAAACTAATCCGCGCAATGTTGCTGGAATTAAATTGTTTTTAGGTTCTTCAACTGGAAATATGTTGGTGGATAATCAAGAAGTTTTAGAAAAGATTTTTTCATCAACTAAAATGCTGATAGCTGTTCATTGTGAAGATGAAGCAACAATTAAAGCCAATTTAGAAAAATATAAAGAAGAATATGGTGAAGATATTCCAGTGAAATATCATCATCTAATACGTAGCGCAGAAGCTTGCTATTTATCTTCTTCAAAAGCCATTGAATTAGCAAAAAAAACTGGAGCAAGATTGCATGTTTTTCATTTGTCAACTGCAAAAGAAATGGATTTATTTACCAATAAAATTCCATTAGAAGAAAAACAAATTACAGCCGAAGTTTGTGTACATCATTTGTGGTTTACAGATGCAGATTATGACGCAAAAGGTTCTTTGATAAAATGGAATCCTGCAGTTAAAACACAAGAAGATAAAGATGCATTGTGGAAAGCATTATTAGATGATAGAATCGATGTTATTGCAACAGATCATGCGCCACATACATTGGAGGAAAAAATAAATTCTTATACAACCTGTCCTTCTGGTGGGCCGTTGGTGCAACACGCAGTTGTAGCCATGTTTGAAGCACATCATCAAGGAAAAATTTCGGTAGAAAAAATTGTAGAAAAAATGTGCCACAATCCAGCAAAAATTTTCAAAATCGAAAAGCGCGGATTCATTAGAGAAGGATATTTTGCTGATATTGCTATTGTGAATGCATATTTGCCTTGGAATGTGAAGAAAGAAAATATTTTATACAAGTGTGGTTGGTCTCCTTTTGAAGGTTATAATTTTAAATCGAGAGTAACGCATACTTTTGTAAATGGGAAGTTAGTATATGCTAATGGTAAAGTTAAAGAAGCAAAAGTAGGACAACGTTTATTATTTGAAAGAGCAATATAAATGAAAAAGTTAGTAGTATTATTTTTTGGAATTATCAGTATTACATGTTCAAATAATCCTGTGCCAAAACCGGAGAAATTATTGGATGATGAAGTAATGACTGATATTTTATTTGACATTGCTATTTTGCAAGCAGCTGATGGTTCTATGCCTTTTAGATTGACTGAAAAAAACATAAAAATAAATACATATATTTATAAAAAATATGAAATAGATAGTACAACTTACTATCAAAATCAGCGTTATTATGCGGCTGATTCGCGCAAGTATAAAAAAATGTATCAGGAAGTTTTAGATCGTTTAGATAAAGCAAAAACTGAAAACGATTCTATTTTACCTGAAGGAAAAGAAAGACTTAAATAACTGTTTTTAGAAAAGTTTCTTTCTTTTGAAAAGAAATTGATATTGCATTTTCAATTTTTTGAGTATCATATTGGTCAATAGCGTGAGAAGAAGCGGCGGTTGATTTTGTTAGCTTTCTTTTACTATTTGTCAAAGTTGCTCGCAACCAATCAAGTCGCCAGCCAATTGAGGTAATGGTTTTTGAAGCGCAAATAAATGGCTTTTTGGTGTTTAATAATGTAGCGATGTAGAAAAATAAATCTTTGTAAGTACAGTTTTCACCAACTAAAGTATAACGTTCCCCTGAAATTTTGCTTTTCATCAAAGTAATCATGCATTTTGTGACATCTTCTACAGCTACAATTCCAATAACACCATCGGTATAAAAAGGTATTTTATTTTTTACCCATTGAATAAAAAGATCGCTTCCTAGATTTGAAAAGCCATATCCAAAAATCACTCCTGGATTTACAATTACAATATCTAATCCTTCTTGAAAACCACGCCATACTTCCATTTCTGCGCCATATTTTGTAATAGCGTAATCACTATGCTGTTTTTCGGTATTCCATTCTGTTTCTTCGGTGATTAAATGATCTGTTTCCTTGGTGTCGCCAAGCGCTGCAATTGAGCTGACATGACATAATTTCTTTATTTTGAAATCAATACAACAATTTACAATATTTGCAGTACCTTCAATATTGATTTTTCTTAGATTTTCTTCATCTTTAGGTTCAAATGACACTAAAGCTGCACAATGATATACATGAGTTACATTCTCAAAGGCTTTTTCAAGAGTAGGAATATCAGTAACATCACCTTTTACCCATTTGATTTTATCAAAAAGCTCCATTTTATTGTAGAAAGCGAAAACATGTCTCACTTTTTCGATTTGTTTTTCAGAACGATATAATGCTTTTACTACCTCATTTTCTTGAAGAAGTTTAACCGATAAATGCGAACCTACTAAACCTGTTGCTCCTGTGACTAAAATCATGGGGTAAAAATAGCAAATCTTTTAAAAACGGACTAATTTTTAAACCTTCAAACTTTTAAACTTTTAAACTAAAAGTTATCTTTGCCAAAATTAAATCACAAAATGAAGAATTTAGTAGAAGAATTACGTTGGAGAGGTTTGTTTCATGATATGATGCCTGGAACAGAAGAACAATTACTAAAAGAAGCTACCACAGCTTATATTGGTTTTGATCCAACGGCAGACTCTTTACATATTGGAAGTTTAGTGCAAATTATTCTATTAATGCACTTAAGAAAATCGGGTCATAAAGCCATTGCATTAGTAGGAGGAGCAACAGGGATGATTGGTGATCCTTCTGGAAAATCTAACGAAAGAAATTTGTTAGATGAAGCGACTTTAAATCATAATGTAGAAGGAATTAAGCGTGTTTTATCTCGTTTTTTAGATTTTGATGCAAAAGATGAAAATGCTCCAATTCTAGTAAATAATTACGATTGGATGAAAGATTTTTCATTCATTGATTTTGCTCGTGATATTGGAAAACGTATCACCGTAAACTACATGATGTCTAAAGACTCTGTAAAAAAACGTTTAAGCGGAGAAGAAGGTGCAGAAGGAATGAGTTTTACTGAATTTACGTATCAATTAATTCAAGGCTACGATTTTTATCATTTGAATAAGCACTATAATTGTTTGCTTCAAATGGGTGGAAGCGACCAATGGGGAAACATCACCACGGGTACAGAATTGGTTAGAAGAATGAATGTTGGCAACGATGAAAAATCAAAAGCATATGCGTTAACTACACCACTAATCACAAAAGCTGATGGTTCTAAATTCGGGAAATCGGAAGGAGGAAATGTTTGGTTAGATGCAGATAAAACTTCGGTTTATAAATTTTATCAATTTTGGTTGAATGCTACCGATGTTGATGCTGAAAAATACATTAAAATTTTCACATTCTTAGACAAAGAAACAATTGAAAAATTAATTGCAGAACATAATGAAGCACCTCATTTAAGAGCATTGCAAAAACGTTTAGCTGAAGAAATTACCGTAATGGTGCATTCAAGAGAAGATTTGGAAAATGCCATTGCAGCTTCAAATGCTTTTTTTAGTCCATCGATGGATGAATTGAAAAAGTTAGATGAAAAAACGTTTTTAGAAGTTTTTGATGGTGTTCCTCAAGCTGAGATTTCTATGAATGATTTGAACACAGGTTTGGATATGATTGCAGCTTTGGCAGCTAAAACCAACTTCTTAGCTTCTAATAGTGATGCGCGTAGAGAATTGAAACAAAACTCGATTTCTTTGAATAAAGAGAAAGTAGGTGAAGATAAAATCATTACAAAAGAAGATTTAATCAACAATCAATTCTTGTTGTTGCAAAAAGGAAAGAAAAATTATTACGTGATAAAAATTGTTTAACTGTAGAATCAATTTAACAAATAAACATTTAACAGTTAAACTACCATAAGGTTACAACCACGAATATCAGAATTATCAAAACGTCCCAGCACTTCGAAAGAATGGTTGGGATATTTTTTTCCCAAATCTTGCGTAGCAATAAACGAACACGAATTGATATTAGCTAAATCAATTACATTAATTCCGCCAGTTTTCCTTCGGAAACATAAGTTAAAGCGTCTTCTGTATCGCGAATAAGAACTTGCATCCATTGAGGGCATTCGAAAACACCATCACCAAGAGAATATGCTTGTGAAAGTAATTCGGTCATGCCATATTCGGAATGAATTTTTGAAACTCCAAATCCGTTGCATAAAAGCGAATGCAATTCTTCGCGAATCATTTCTTTTCTTTTGCCTTTCATACCGCCGGTTTCCATGATAATGGTGTTTTTAATTGGAATTTTTGTTTCTCAATTAAATCTAGCAAAGCATACGTAACGCCAATTAAAATTACATTTTGACCCGAATTATCTAATTCAATTAGTTTCGAAATCAATTCATCGTAATTATGTAAATAGAATCCGGAATCTTCATGATTACTACTTTGAATTAAATCTTCGACCATGTAAATTAATGATGAACCTTCACGCTCTAAATAGGATGGGAGTAAGGCTAAAACGCAATAATCTTCAATGTTTCCGTAGAATTCTGAAAAGCCTAAGCGGTAACTCATTTCGTACCAACTTACATCAGTAACTAAATGTTTGCTGGTTTGCATTCCAGTTGTTCCACTACTTGTAAAGGTTTGCTGAATAGCTTCGGTAGAACTTAAAACGTTATGACTTTTAAAAAATTGAATCGGTAAAAAAGGAATTTCGATTAATGATTTCACATTGTTTTTGTCTTTTTTCAAGAAGTTGCAAAATTGTTGGTACACCAAATTGTTATCGTACTGATGACGAAATACTTTTAAAGTAATTTTTTCAAATTCTTTTTTAGAGCCAATTTGGAAAATATCTTCTTGTGAAATCATGGTGCAAAAATAGGAAACAAATTTGTCATAACTAAAAAAGCACCAACTTTCGTTGATGCTTTTAATATAAATTGAAATTAATTATTTAATAACTAATTTTCTTGTAGCTGTTTTGCCTTCTTCAGTAATTTTTACTACATAAACACCAGCTGTTAATTTAGCTACGTTTACTGTATTGTTAATTACATTCGCTTTTACTACTTCTTTTCCTAATAGATCAAAAATTTGAACTGACATATCAGCATTTGCAGTAGAAGTTAAGTATAATGTGTTTCCAGATAATGGATTTGGATACATTGTTAAACCATCAATATTGTCAAATGAAGCTGAAGATAGATTAATTTCTGCTAATGATCTTGCAACGAAATAAATTGAAGGTGAAGTTACGGCTACTGTATTTTCTCCTGGAAAAGCAATAATACTTGTTGATGCAGTTGGAATAGGTTGACCTATATAATCAACTTCAGTAGCGGTAAATACAGTTCTAAAAACAGATGCTGTAGGTGCGGTGATAGGAGTGTTTGTGTTAACTGCAAAATTTGTAGCAGTAGCATCAAATGTGATTCCGTTAATTCTAACTAATTCACTTTCGTAACTTTCTATGTTAGAAATAATATCATTTATTGTAACAACTTGTGGGGTAACAGAATTTCCAGTAGATGCTACAGATGCATCTTCAGTTGGTACTAATTCTAATAAGCCATTAAATAATAATGACTGCCCTTTTAATGAAGCTATTGCATCACCAGCATTCATGGTTGTTGTGATTATTCCTGTTGCATCATCAATTACTACAGCTGCTGAAGCATCTTGAATATACTTTTGGTTTCTTGTAGTTCTTTTAAAAGTTATCACAGGATTGCTTGTAATTTGGTAGTATCTTCCGACACCATTAGCAATTACATCCGCTCTTAAAGCCGCTAAATCAGCAACTACATTGTATGAAGCAATAGTAAATGTAACGGTGGCATTCACTGCTGGAGAGATTGGATTGTGAGCATTGTCTACTAATTCAACATAGACTATATAGGTGCCAGGAGTTAAACTTGAAAGAGCGATAGGTGTAGTATCGTATTTCATAACAACTCCACCACCATTTACAGTATAATGAATGTGTCCGTCTCCAGTTCCATTGGCTACATTAAAGTTACTAACAGATAAAGCTACATTAACATTTGTAGTTGTAGGTGAGAAAATAGCTCCATTTGCAGGAGAAGAGATTGCTAAACTTGGATTTGTGGAACAAACATTAGCAGCAGTACTTGAATTTCTTGGAGAAGGTGCTCCTGTTGAGAAATCAGTATTGTTTGAGTTGTTGTCTGTACATCCGCCATTTAATCTTATTCCTGAAGTTGTATTTGATAAAGTAGCAACTGCAGCAGATCCTTCGTAGGCACTAGCTGTACCATATCCAACTAAATCAACATAAGTGCCAGCAGTCAGCGTCGCTCCAGATAAAGCAGTTGTATTGTTTACTAGTGCAACTTTACCGTTTGTTCCAGATAAATTTGCAGGTGATGCAGTAATATCTAAATCAGGAGTTGGTAAAGCTACACCTGTTGCTCCTCCAGCAAGTTTGATTAAGTAATATTTGCCAGGAGCTATGGTTGTAGCAGCTGGTATTGCAGTAACACTCCACGTTGTACCTGCTGTACTCGCGTATTGAACTGACCATGCAGAAATATCAACAGAAACGGTTCCTCTATTGAAAAGTTCAACAAAATCATGAGTATAAGGTGCTCCAGAATTTCCGCCACCTCCATAAACTTGACTGATAACAATTTGTGACTTTGCAGAAAAAGCAACAAAAATTAATAATAGTAAAGTGTAAAGTTTTTTCATTTTTATAAAATTAAATTATAGCACAAAGATAAATAGTTTTTAAGTTTCTAGCTAATATTTAGCTGTTAACTTAAAATTAATTTTAGGTATAATGGTATAATGAACTAATTGATAATTAGCTTTCTAGTGGCAGAAGCATCACCTTCTTTTATTTTGATGATATAAACACCTGCAGTTAAATTACTCACATTTACTTCTTTTGAAGTAATCACTGTTTCTAGTACTTTTTTACCAAGCACATTAAAAATTTCTACTTTCTTGTCTAGAGAAGATTTTGTAGTGATAAAAATTTTTCCAGAGTTTACAGGGTTAGGATAAATAGTAAGTCCCTCAATTGTAGGTTCTTGAGTTTTAGTTGTAACGCTTGTCTTGCCTTCTTGTGCTTGAGCACTAAAAGAAAATAAAACAACTAACAGTAAAATAATATAAGTGTAATTTTTTTTCATTCGCAACTAAAAATATAGTGTAAAGATATTAAAAAATACTGTACAAATACAATGCCAAATAAAAAAACCCTCAAATTGAGGGTTTTTTAACTATTTTATATCTGATTATTGAATTAAGCTTACGCCTCCAACTGTTGACCAAACACCATTTGTTAAGTTAGCTCCAGTTGCTGAAGAACTTGTGGTGAATTGTCCTGAAGGAAAAGCAATTGTTAATGTACCAGCTCCAGCATATTCAGAGGTTCCATCATTAATTTTAACAGAAGTTAATTTGATTTTACTTGCGTTAACTTGATCTGTATTTGTTCCAGCATCTTGAATTCTTACCGCTGTTGCTCCCGCAGTTGTATAACCCGAAATCACAATGTTTGTGAAGTCGCCATTGCCTTGTTTTTTGAATTGAATCGCATCATATTCTGCAGCAGATGAACCACCTTCTGTAACTGTACCAGAAGCTCTTTTTAAAGTAATATTTGCAATTACTGGCCAAAAAGCATTATTATTGTTTGAAGCTTCTATTTCCATTCCAAAGTTACCTGTAGTTGTTTGATATGCATACCAGTTAGAATTGTTTTGCCCTTTCCAGCCATCTTGCCAGTCAAATGAATCATCATAGTTTCCATAAGAAATCAAATTTGAAGCGCTTACAGTTCCTCCATAAAATTCATATCCATCATCTGCTCCTTTGTATGAAACTAAGTTTTCTAAAATTGTACCAGATCCTACTGAATAGAATGAAAAACCATTCATTTCGCTTGTTCCATCAGTAATTTTTTTACCTGCATATTCTACTCTTACATAACGTAATGTTCCTCCATTATGAGTTGGGTTTGTTCCACCATACGGTAAGTTTAATCCGTCTTCAGAAGTTTTTGTAGTAACTCCGCCTGCACCATTTATAGGAGCATCACCATACATGATAATTCCTCCCCAAGAACCTGGAGTTGCAGAAGATTCAGTTAATACAATTGGTTGAGATGCTGTTCCATTCATAATTAGTTTTCCACCATTTTTTACTACAATTGCATCAACACCGTTTGTTGCACTTGCAGTAATTGTTGAACCTGCATCAAAAGTAACAGTCACTCCTGATTCAATAGTAACAATGCCATTTAGTGTATAATTTCCATATGCAATTGTTCTATTTGTTGTTATAGAACCTGTAAGTTCTCCTTCAACTGGTTGAATTGTTCCTTCGTCATCGTCTGTTGAACATCCAGTGAATAATGTAGCTAAGATAGTTAGACTTAAAAATAAATTTTTCATGTTAATTGTGTTTTTTAATTGTTGTAGCTAATTTATATCGTGTGTGTTTTTTGAATGTTTTTTTACTATTATAAAAAGGTTATTGAAAAATCATATAATCGTAAAACCAATGTTGCTTTTATGTAAACAAAAAAGAGCAGTAATTAACTGCTCTTTAAATATTTAGAATGTGTAAGAAACACTTGTTGAAAAACCAACTCCTTTTTTATAGCTCTGTAACAATAATGATGACTCGTCAATTGAAATTTTACTATCTTCTCCTAATTCTCTTTTGTACAAAGGATTTAAAATATTATCTACTGAGAATTTTATATCCCAAGCTTTATTTATATTACTTCCCCAAACAAAGTCTAATTTATGAAATGGTTTTTCGTATATATGGTCGTTTCCTGCAATTCCAACAGCATAAATACGTTCGCCATAAACATTGTAGACTAATGAAGTGGTGTTTTTACAATTTTCACCTAAATTAAATTCGTATTTTAAATCAGAATTTAATAACCAATTAGAAGCACCTTGTAAATCTCTTTTTTCAAACGTGTCAAAATATCCAGGTCTATTTTTGTTAACAGTTGCTTCTGTAAGCATTAATGAAGTGTTTAACCCAAATGACAATCCTTCTAAATTTTCGTTGATTCTACTTAATTGTAGTAAAAACTCAAATTCTGCTCCAAATAATGTTGCATTTTTATTGTTGTAGTAAGTAATTGTTTGTCCGCTTCCAGTTGCACTTGCTTGCACTGTTCTTTCAATTGGTTTGTCAATATATTTTGCAAATAACGTAGCTGCAAACATTTCTTTATTAGTTGGGAATACTTCAAACTTTAAATCTGCATTATAATTTTCACTATTCTCAATATCCGAATTTCCTCTCTCGGTTGTTCCGTCAGCATTGATTAGGTTAATGTCTAAACTTTCAAAAAGAACTGGTTTTGTATATGTTTTTGAAACTGCTAAGCGTAAATTACGATCTTCATTTATTGCATATTTAATGTTTAAAGAAGGTAGAATATATAAGTTCTCGCTGGTTTTTTTTCTGTATGGATTTGTAATTGGATCAACAATAGATTTGTATTTATATTCTCTTATTGTGTTTTCTGCACGAAGCCCAACATTGAACTCTAATTTTTCATTTACATTTAAAAGTAAATTGGTGTAAGCACCATCAGCTCTTTGAAATACTTTTGTTTTCCATTCTGCTGTTGATTGTTCGGTAAATGAAAGAAAGTTATTAGCGATATCATTTTGAATATACTCATCAATGTCGTTTACTGGAGCATCGTATGGAGCAGATCCTGAGTTTGGATTTCCAAAGGTGAATCTAAATTTTGAAACCATATATTCTGCAAAACCACTATATCCAAAAGATAATTTGTTTAAATTGTCTTCGTTTTTGCCAAATTTCAAGTTGTATTCTAAATTACCCGACATGTGGAAGTTGTTGTCAATATTGAAAAACTGACGTAATAAGTTATTACTTCCATACTGAGTGTTGATTTCAGTATCACTAATTTTTGTGCCTGTAATAAATTTTCTGTCTGGTTGACTATATTTTGTTCTTGTGTATGATAAACCACCGCTCAAAGAATGTTTGTCATCTTTTGTTAGTTTATAGTTTCCGAAAAATTGATTCGCAAAATAATCAGATTGTTCATATTGATTTAAACGAATAAACTCGTTTGGATTTTGTACTGCCGTTCTAGTGTAGCCTATTTGATCTTGAATTAAGTTTTCTGTAGATTTTAAATATAAACTATTGTAAAATAATTTTATTCTATCGGCTTTATACTGCAATCCTAACAAAGCCGAAGCTTGTGTTTGAAATTTGAATTGTTTTTTTGTCAAATTATTGTCATAAATTCCTTGACCTTGTGAAAATGTTCTGTCTACACCTTCTCTAACTTGGTATTTGTTGTCGAAATTTGTTGCAAAAACATAAAATAATTTATTGTTGTTTTTGCCAATATCAAATTTGCCTGAATGACTTATTCCAAGACTAGTATTTAAAGGAGATTTTATTTTGTTTACATTCCAGCTTGATTTGTAATCGTTGTTAATTCTTCCAGCTGGAATTTCACCATAACCACTAGGTAATTTTCTTTCTTGTCCTCCAAAACCAAAAAAACTTTTTGTGTTATCTGCATCCTCTGAAAGTAAAAAATCACTCATGTTATTATTGGTGGTATAACCAACACCATAACTAATTTTAGTTTGTTCTTTAGTAGGTTGACTAGTTTTTACATCAATTGTTGCTCCTGCAAAATCGCCATAGATATTAGGATTAAATGTTTTAAAAACATCTATATAACCTACAACATCAGTTGGGAATTGATCTAAAGGAATTATTTTTTTGAAAGGGCTATTTGAAGGAATTGCAAGATTGTTTATTAATAAATTATTATATCGATCTTCTAAACCTCTAATAAATAATCCTTTTGATTCTACTTTAGAAATACCAGTAATTTTTGTTAAACCTTCTTCAACATCACTAATTCCTTTTCTAGACAATTCTTGTGCACCAATACTTTGTTTAATTTCAACTGCTTTTTGTTGTTCAAGTAATAAAGCAGTCTCTTTTTCGCGGCTTACTTGTGCTTCAATTACAACATCTTTTAATTCTTCTCCGCCTGTTGAAGCTAGTGTATGATTGATTACTTTTGTTTCTCCAGCAACTACTGTAAAAGGAATTTCTTTATTTTCGTAACCTAAATAATTAATTACTAATGTATAACTACCAGGTTGTATTGAAAATGAATATTTCCCATTTTCGTCTGTGGCAGTATTTTGTTTGGTTTCTTTAATTACTATAGTAGCAAAAGGAAGTGGTTCATTATTCATTTCCTTGTCTAATATTTCACCGCTAATGGTTGCATTTTGTGCAAATGATAATGCAGTAAAAAGTAATGTTAAAAATAGAAATTTAATTTTCATGTTATCTGATTATTAATTTGGTGCAAAGAAAGTGTGACAGCGTTACTCAATTGTTACTTGGTCATTATCAATAAGTTTCTAGTCTGTTATTAAAAGGTTAACAGATTAAATAATTGTTAAGCCATTAAATCGTTTTGTTTTATCTTTATCTTTACAATCAGAAATGCAACATAATAGTGTTATGAAAAAAAAAGATATTAAAATCTTGTTGGTTGATGATGAGAAGGATATTCTAGAAATTGTAGGTTATAATTTATCTCAAGAAGGATATCAAATTTCTACTGCTAATAATGGTAAAGAAGCCATTGCTAAAGCTAAAAAAGAATTACCGCACCTAATTATTTTAGATGTAATGATGCCTGAAATGGACGGTATTGAAGCTTGTGAAAACATTAGAAAAATTCCAGAACTTCAGGATACAATTATCACATTTTTAACAGCCCGTTCAGAAGATTATTCTCAAGTAGCTGGCTTTGATGCTGGCGCAGATGATTATATTGCTAAGCCAATTAAACCAAAAGTACTTGTAAGTAAGGTTAAGGCATTATTAAGAAGGTTAAAAGAAGATAATCAGGCAACCAGCACATTAACCGTTGGTAATATAGAGATCAACCGTGAAGAATATAAAATTATTAGTAGCGGAAAGGAAATTATTTTACCGCGAAAAGAGTTTGAGTTGTTTTATCTTTTAGCAACAAAACCTGGAAAAGTATTTACAAGAGAAGAAATCTTAGACAAAGTCTGGGGAAATGAAGTTGTAGTTGGCGGCAGAACAATTGATGTGCATATTCGAAAATTAAGAGAAAAAATAGGTGATGATTTCTTTAAAACCATTAAAGGAGTTGGTTACAAAATTGAATTTTAATGGCTATAAAATTTAAAAAATCATATAAATTCGCAATAAAATCATCTTTTTATATTGCTTTGTTTTCTTTTGGATTTTTAGCAATAGCCAATTATTATTTTGCTAAACTTCCTTTTTATTATTTGTTGTTATTTGTTATAGCACTTTCTATATTTTCATTTTTTGTATTACAATATAGAGTAGAATATTTTATTTATAAAAGAGTTAAGAAAATATATGATGACGTTTCTTTACTAGAAAATGCCAATTTCAGAAACCAGCCAATCACTACAGATATGGCAACACTTACAAGTGAAGTTCAAAAATTTGCTCGTGATAAAAAACTAGAAATTGAATCACTAAAGATACGTGAAGAATACAGAAGAGAATTTTTAGGAAACGTTTCTCATGAATTAAAAACGCCTCTTTTTACCGTTCAAGGATATTTGTTAACACTTTTAGATGGTGCGATGGACGATAAACACATTCGAAAAAAATATTTACAAAGAGCCGAAAAAGGTGTAGAGCGTTTAATATATATCGTGAATGATTTAGATATGATTACGAAGTTAGAAATGGATACACTTGGTTTAGAAATTTCTGAGTTTAATATTGTTGATGTGATTCAAAACGTATTGGATTTACTCGAAATGAGAGCTTCCAAGAAAAATATTCTCCTAACTTTTGATATGAAATATGTTAGACCCATAAAAGTAGTAGCTGATTTAGAAAAAATACAGCAAGTTATTACAAATTTGGTTGAAAATTCTATCAAATATGGAAAAGAAAACGGTACAACTGAAGTAAGCATAGAAGATTTTGTAAACAATAAAGTTATTGTCTAAGTTAGCGATAATGGAGAAGGTGTTGAAAAGCAACATATCCCAAGACTCTTTGAGCGTTTTTATAGAGTTGACAAAAGTGGTGCAAGAAGTGAAGGTGGTTCGGGCTTAGGTCTAGCAATTGTGAAACATATCATTGAACGTCACAATGAAAAAATCAATGTTGAAAGCAAATTCGGGAAAGGGTCAGAATTCTCGTTTACCTTGGAAAAGGCTAAATAAATTTTCCCAATCTATTTCTTCATTTGAAAAATTTTGTAATCCTTTATAGACATCAATTTTTGATAGTTTTTCTATTCTAAATTTATCTTGTTTACAACTTGGCGCGATACCTTCCATTTTGTATTTCTTTGCCAAATATTCTTGTTCATATTGACCAGGTGTTGGAATAAAAAAAGCCTTTTTCCTTAATTTAGCTAAATCCATAACTGTTGTATAGCCTGAACGACACAGAACAATTTCACTTTCATTAAAAGCAGTTTCTAATTGTTCTGAATTCATAAAATTATAATAGGTAATTTGATTTTCTTTCCAGTTTTTTTGTTGGTCTTGAATAGTTCCTTTTACAAATAGAATTTCTTTTGGATATTCTTGTAATTCAACAATTAGTTTTTCTTCTAAAAGGGTTCGTTGAGGTTCGGGTCCAGAAAGAATTACCATTAAATCATATTTTTTTGGTAAGTCTTTTTTTATTATTCTACTTAATGGTCCTATGTATGTGATGTTATCTAAAGGCTTGTCTAAATGTCCTAATTTTCCAGATAGATTCGGAAATTTATCTACATCTGGAACCCAGCAAGCAGTATATTTTTTAATATAATTTAAATGTACTTTTGTAGTTAGCCAAGACGTTTTTCCAGAAAGCACATTAAGTTGGTGCGTAATAAAAACAGAAGGAATTGTTTTAGAAAACGAACCAAGTCTATTGTCAGATATTAACCCGTCAATTTTATATTTTTCAATGATATTTTGAATAGCTTTTTTTTCTTTACGAATTGCGCTAAACATTTTAGGCATTTGAGTTAAAAGTTTCCATTTGAAGTTTCTGCCATTAGTTGCATACTCAATATTATATGCAGGAAGTTCTAAACAAGTTAAATGTGGAAATTCTTTTTTTAATAATGCTAAAGCTACACCATCAGAAGCAATTATAGGTTCAAAATTATTTTGTTCCAATGCTTTGATAATGGGTATACATCTTGTAGCATGTCCTAATCCCCAGTTTAATGGAGTGATTAGTATTTTCTTTGGGGCATTCATTTATGTCTTGATCTTAGGGGGCGATGAGAAATAAAATTTCGATTCAAAGGTATAAAATAAAAGCATTACGTAATTATTGATTTGAATATTGAACAAAATCGTCATGAAAAGTTATACTTTTTCAAGATGTAAAGTAAAAAAAATTTGAGTTCTTTTATATTTCCTTAATTTTACCAAAAAATTAAATAAAATCGTGGGAAGTAAAAATAAATTAAAGAGATTCAAAGAAAACGAAACGTTTGTAAATGTTTTTCAACCAACAAGAGAAGAAGTTGTGTCAGATAGTTTTCCATTAAAAGGAAAATGGAATAGCGATTTTTTTAAGAATGATCATCCTATTGTGTTAGAATTGGGTTGTGGAAAAGGAGAATATTCTGTTGGCTTAGCTGAAAAAAGTCCCAATAAAAACTTTGTTGGAATTGACATTAAAGGAGCAAGGTTTTGGCGTGGTGCAAAAACAGCAGTTGAATCAGGCATGAAAAACGTAGCTTTTTTACGCACACAGATTGAATTAATTGAACATTGTTTTGCTGAAAACGAAGTTTCAGAAATCTGGATAACTTTTCCAGATCCTCAAATTAAATACAAAAGAACCAAGCATAGGATGACAAATTCAGAGTTTTTAAATCGATATAAAAAGATTTTAAAAATCAATGGGTTAATGCATTTAAAAACCGATTCAGAGTTTATGCATGGTTATACATTAGGGTTACTTCATGGTGAAGGTCACGAAGTAATTTATGCAAATCACAATATTTATAAAAATGAAGGAGCTCCAGCAGAAGTAACAGGGATTCAAACATTTTACGAGAGCCAATATTTAGAGGTAAACAAACCAATTACATATATACAATTTAGAATTAAGTAATATAAGTTGCTTTAGACTAGTTAATCTTTTTTACTTTTGATAAAAATCTTTCTATGACTTTTGTATTAGCTATTTTCTTAGGGTTAATTATTGCTATTGTAGGAATCATAATTCCTGGCATGTTGAATATGACAATTGCCAAAATAAGCATTAAAGAAAACCAAACCCAAGCTCTAAATTTTGCTTTTGGAGCAGTTGTTGTAGTATTTTTTCAATGTTTTTTTGGAACCTATTTTGCAAAGTTTTTAGATGCAAACCCTGTTTTTAGCGAAGGATTAAAAAAAATAGGAACATTTATTTTTATCGCATTGACAGTAGTTTTCACCGTAATGGGTTTCAATGCTAAAAAGAAAAAAGATATTGAAGTAAAAATAGAAGCAAAAAGAAATCGTTTTTTTTATGGTATGGCATTATCGTCGTTTAATATGTTTGCCATTCCTTGGTATGCTATAACAAGTTTAATGATGTCTTCAAAAGATTTGTTTCAGTATGATATGATTTCTATAGTTTTGTTTTCGTTATCAGCTGCTATTGGGACTTATTTTGTATTTTACTTATATGCAAAGTTTTTTAAGTTAATTGAACACCGATTAACTTTTATTGTAAAAAATATTAATTTTTTAATTGCTGCTTTAACAGGTGTTGTAGCTATTTCTTCGCTCTATAAAATGTATTTCTAAAGTTTGGAAAAATTAAACTCAAATAATGAAAATTTTTTCGAACGTGTTTATGCAATTGTTCGCCAAATTCCTGAAGGGAAAGTTACTTCCTATGGTGCTATCGCAAAAGCATTAGGAACGGCTCGTTCTGCTAGAATGGTAGGTTGGGCAATGAATGCTTCTCATAATTTAGACGATGTTCCAGCGCATCGAGTTGTTAATAGAAAAGGACTACTTTCTGGTAAACATCACTTTGATGGGACTAATTTAATGCAACAACTTTTAGAAAACGAGGGAATAAAAGTGATTGATAATCAAATTATCGATTTTGACAAACATTTTTGGGAACCAAATTTTTAGTTTTCGGAAAAATATTTGATTTTTTTGAGATTACAATTAATTTTCAATAAACAATAAATTCTAACAATTCAATTATAAGAAAACTTTAAACATCTAAACTTTTAAACATCTAAACTTCTTCCTATCTTTGCAATCTAAAATCAGTCTGAATAAAAATGAAACTAGATAGAAAAGAGATACTTACAGCTTTAGAAACTATTTCTGTAGCAGGTGAAGGTAAAAATATGGTAGAAAGTGGTGCCATTCAAAATGTAATCACTTTTGGAGATGAAGTTGTTGTTGATGTGCTTTTGTCAACTCCTGCATTACACATTAAAAAACGTGCTGAAGTAGATATCATCAAAGTAATCCACGAAAAAGTATACGAAAAAGCGAAAGTAAAAGTAAATATCAAAGTAGAAGCGCCAGAAAAACCTGAAAATCCAAATTTAATCAGAGGTAAACAAATTCCTGGAATTTCAAATATTATCGCAGTTGCTTCAGGAAAAGGTGGTGTAGGAAAATCTACAATTACGGCAAACTTAGCGGTTTCATTAGCTAAAATGGGATTCAAAGTTGGAGTTTTAGATGCTGATATCTACGGACCATCAATGCCAATAATGTTTGATGTTGAAAATGCTAAGCCTATTTCAGTTGAAGTAGATGGAAAATCAAAAATGCAACCAGTACAAAGCTATGGCGTAGAAATTCTGTCTATAGGATTTTTCACAAAACCAGACCAAGCGGTTATTTGGAGAGGTCCAATGGCTGCTAAAGCTTTAAACCAAATGATTTTTGATGCCAACTGGGGCGAATTAGATTTCATGCTAATCGATTTACCACCAGGAACTGGTGATATTCACTTGTCAATTATGCAATCGTTGCCAATTACAGGAGCTGTTGTAGTAAGTACGCCACAAGCAGTTGCCTTAGCCGATGCTAAAAAAGGAGTTTCAATGTTTATGTCTGAAGCAGTAAGTGTTCCAGTTTTAGGAATTATTGAAAATATGGCGTATTTCACTCCAGAAGAACTTCCGGAAAATAAATATTATATCTTTGGTAAAGAAGGAGCTAAAAACTTAGCAGAAGATTTACAAGTACCACTTTTAGGTGAAGTGCCACTAGTACAAAGTATCCGTGAAGCAGGAGATTATGGTCGTCCAGCAGCATTGCAAACAGCTTCAGTTCTAGAAAGTGTTTTCGAAAATATCACAAGAAATGTAGTGCAAGAAACGGTAAGTCGTAATGAAACTTTACCACCAACAGAAGCTATCAAAATAACAACAATGGCAGGTTGTTCTGCTGTTAAAGGAAAATAATATGACTACACTAGAAATAAAGGAGAATGTTGAAAAAGCATTAGATGAAATTCGCCCGTTTTTGAATTCGGATGGTGGCAACATCTCATTAGTAGAAATTGTTGAAGACAAACATGTTAAAGTTCGTTTAGAAGGTGCATGTACCAATTGTAGTTTAAGTATTAGCACTATGAAAGCTGGTGTAGAAACCACAATAAAAAAATACGTACCTCAAATCGAAACCGTAGAAAATATTGCTTAGTAAAGCAATAGTATGACATAAATCATATTTCTACATTGTACTAGTTTGTTACTTTGCTACTTTCAAAATTAAAAAAATGATTCAAACAGATATTCTTATAATCGGTGCTGGTCCTACGGGACTTTTTGCCGTTTTCGAAGCAGGATTATTGCAATTAAAATGCCACATTATTGATGCTTTGCCTCAGCCTGGCGGACAATTAGCGGAGTTATATCCAAAAAAACCAATCTTTGATATTCCTGGCTATCCTTCGGTTTTAGCAGGTGATTTGGTAACGAATTTAATGGAACAAATCAAACAGTTTCAACCTGGATTTACCTTAGGAGAAACTGCTGAAACCATTGAAAAATTAGAAGATGGGACTTTTATAGTAACCACTAACGAAGGAACAAAACACCAAGCAAAAGCAATTGCCATTGCAGGTGGATTAGGAACTTTTGAACCAAGAAAGCCTGTTCTTAAAGACATCGAATTCTACGAAAAAGAAGACCGTGGAGTAGATTACTTCGTAAAAGATCCAGAAAAATATCGTGGAAAAAACATTGTAATCGCTGGTGGAGGTGACTCTGCTTTAGATTGGAGTATTTTCTTGTCGAATGTTGCAAATTCCGTGACTTTAGTTCATAGAAGAAATGAATTCCGTGGGGCATTAGATTCAGTTGAAAAAGTACAAGAATTGAAGAATGCTGGAAAAATTAAATTAGTAACGCCAGCTGAAGTTGTTGGGTTTAATGGTAGTGAAAGAATAACCGCTGTTGATATTGAAGTTAACGGAGCCAGAATGAAAGCTGAATGTGATTATTTTATTCCGCTTTTCGGATTAACACCAAAGTTAGGACCAATAGCTAACTGGGGATTAGAAATTGAAAAGAACGCTATCAAAGTAAATAACGCTTTAGATTATCAAACCAATATCGATGGAATTTACGCTATCGGTGACGTTAACATATATCCAGGAAAATTAAAGTTAATTTTATGTGGATTCCACGAAGCGACTTTAATGTGTCAAAGTGTGTACAACAGAATCAATCCTGGAAAACGTTATGTATTGAAATACACTACAGTTTCTGGAGTAGATGGTTTTGATGGAACTAGAAAAGAAGCGGAAAAAGCCGTTGTAAAATCAATTGATTAAAATGAGCCAAGACGTAACTATTTTTATAACCGACAGAAACGGAGTTAAACACGAAGTGTTAGCCCCAACCGACATGAATATGAACATGATGGAATTAATTCGTTCTTATGAATTAGCAGAAGAAGGAACTGTTGGTGTTTGTGGTGGAATGGCGATGTGTGCATCTTGTCAGTGTTATGTTTTAAATGATGTCGTTTCTTTAGAACGCAACCCAGACGAAGAAGCTATGCTTTGGGAAGCTTATCATGTAAAGGATAATTCACGATTAGGTTGCCAAATTCCAATCACAGAAGATTTAGAAGGTTTAGAAATTGAAATAGCACCAGAACAATAAAGCGAGATTTTTCTCGCTTTTGCTTTTATACTAATTCATGTTTATGCTCCACTTGCTCTTCAATGGCATTCCAAAGTCTGATTCTTTTTTCTAAAGCTAAAATTGATACTTCTTGAACTTCATTCCATTTTTGTTCTGAATCGCCACAAAGTTCAGTTATCATTTGCATCGCCATTGGACCGTGTTCGTCAGCGTCTAATTCAATATGTCTTTCGAAATAGTAAATTAGTTTTGATAAATCCGTTTCAGGGAAGTTTTGCTGAAAGTTTTTCAAGATTTCGGTAAACATATTCGGAATCAAATCTTCTCTTCCAAAAGTAAAAGCTGCAGCAATTTCATGCGGTTTTCCTTGTTCAATC
This sequence comes from Ichthyophis bannanicus, assembly GCA_033557465.1. Classification (NCBI taxonomy): domain Eukaryota; kingdom Metazoa; phylum Chordata; class Amphibia; order Gymnophiona; family Ichthyophiidae; genus Ichthyophis; species Ichthyophis bannanicus. The sequence continues at coordinate 340,475,355 of CM066039.1, forward strand.
ACACGGAAAGTAAAATCTAAAAACGCTTTCACATTTTCGTGTAAATCACTTTGTTTAATAGATACAAAAATGTTTTTCGTTTCTTCCACATTCTTCAAAAACGCATTAATTTGAGTTGTTGAAGCGCCACATTGTGTCATCGCATCCAAATACATCTCAAAATGACTTTGACGCGTTCCATCCAATGTTAAATCGGTTTCTTCGGCTACAACAATTTCATTAATTAAATAACGAATTTCTGGATTTCCAATAGGTAACCAAGGCGTTGTAGTGCAAGTTAATTTATTCTGTAAGGCTTTTAGTAGCGACATAAAATCCCAAACCGCATAAATATGTTTTTCTAAAAAACAATGTAAATCGTCAATAGTTTTTAGTTTATTATATAACGAATGGTTTAATAATTGTTCTTTCTGATTTTGAATTGATTGGTTTATGGCTTGAATGTTCATAGTGTAATTTTTATTTTTATTTACGAATTTCATGAATCATTTGGATTTCATTCGTATCGTACAAAAGTAAAAATGCTTCCCTAAAAAGAGAAGCATTTTATATCAATTTTATCTATTGTTTAATTACTTGAATGCAGGGAAACCAGTAACATCCATACCTGTAATTAACAAGTGAATGTCGTGAGTTCCTTCATAAGTAACTACAGATTCTAAATTCATCATGTGTCTCATGATAGAATATTCACCTGTAATTCCCATTCCACCTAGCATTTGACGTGCATCACGAGCAATAGTTAACGCCATGTCAACATTGTTTCTTTTCGCCATCGAAATTTGAGCTGTAGTTGCTTTTCCTTCGTTACGTAAAACACCTAATCTCCAAGTTAATAATTGCGCTTTCGTGATTTCAGTAATCATTTCAGCTAATTTCTTTTGTTGTAATTGTGTCGCTCCAATTGGTTTGTCAAACTGAATTCTTTCTTTTGAATATCTCAAAGCAGTATCATAGCAATCCATTGCTGCTCCAATCGCTCCCCAAGCAATCCCATAACGTGCTGAATCTAAACATCCTAGTGGTGCTCCTAATCCAGATTTGTTTGGTAATAAGTTTTCTTTTGGAACTTTTACGTTGTCAAAAATAAGTTCTCCAGTTGCAGAAGCTCTTAACGACCATTTATTGTGTGTTTCAGGAGTTGAGAAACCTTCCATTCCTCTTTCCACGATTAAACCGTGAATTCTTCCTTCTTCGTTTTTAGCCCAAACTACTGCAATGTCAGCAAAAGGCGCATTCGAAATCCACATTTTAGCACCATTTAAAAGATAATGATCGCCCATATCTTTAAAATTAGTAACCATTCCACCTGGATTTGAACCGTAATCTGGCTCTGTTAAACCAAAACAGCCAATGAATTCTCCAGTGGCTAATTTTGGTAAATATTTCATTCTTTGTTCTTCGTTTCCGTATTTCCAAATTGGATACATAACCAAAGAAGACTGAACAGATGAAGTCGAACGTACACCCGAATCTCCTCTTTCAATTTCTTGCATGATTAATCCGTATGAAATTTGATCTAATCCAGCACCACCATATTCTACTGGAATGTAGGGACCAAATCCACCAATTTCTCCTAAACCTTTTACGATTTGTTTTGGAAATTCTGCTCTTTGTGCGAAGTCTTCAATAATCGGAGAAACTTCTTTTTTTACCCAAGCACGTGCAGCATCACGCACCATTTTATGTTCGTCAGATAATAATTCGTCTAATAAATAATAATCTGGAGATTGAAATAAGTCTGGTCTCATAGTTTTTGATTTGAAAGTCACAAAAGTAAGTAAAGATTTTTAACAAATCAACGAACAAATGTTATAATTTTTAAATTACATTTTCAAATAAAAATCCTTTGTCAACTCAATGTATTCGGAAGTATAGTTGTGTCTAGAAATTTCGATGATTAATTCATCGACTAACGGAGCTTGTTCCATTCTGCAAAAAGCCAATAAACTTCTTTTAATTTCCGATGTTGGTGTGCCTTTTACACGAGTAATTTTTAATGGGAACAAATCCAATTCTTTACACATAGCAACAAAACGTTCTTCTTCTTTATAAGGAATAATTACAGAGAAAATTCCGTTATCAGAAAGTAATAAAGCTGCTGCTTCAATCAATTCTTCAAAAGGCAAAGCGTCTTCAAAACGTGCTAAATCTCTCGAACTGTTATCTGATTTATAATCATCGGTGTAAAAAGGTGGATTGGAAATAATTAAATCATACTCATCTTCAGGCTCGTCTACAAATTCGTCCAATCCTGCATGAAAACAAAACAATTTATCACCCCAAGGCGAAGCTTCAAAATTTTCGACACATTGTTCGTAAGCATCTTCGTCAATTTCGATGGCATCAATTTGTTCGGCGCTGCTTCTTTGGGCTAACATTAAAGACAAAATTCCAGTTCCAGCGCCAATATCTAAAACATTGTACGGATTGTTGATTAATGGAGTCCAAGCACCAAGCAAAACACCATCCGTGCCAATTTTCATAGCACAACGATCTTGTTTAACGGAAAATTGTTTGAATGTAAAAGTAGTCATTGGAATTATCCAAGATATAAATCAACCAATCCTTCAGGAGTTTCTAAAGTAATGGTTTTGTTTGCTCTGTCAAGTGCAATGATGAAATCATCAATAAGCGGAATTAAAATCTCAATTCCGTTTTTATCAATTTCAAAAAGTGGTTGAGCGCCACTGTCATTAATAGAGGCAATTTTTCCAATATTACCTAAACGAGTATCCAATACATCAAACCCGATTACTTCGTGGTAATAAAATTGAGTGCCTTCTAATTTTGGTAACATAGAAAGTGGAAGATAGATTTCACTTCCCATAATTTCGTCTGCTTCTTCTTCGGTTTGAATGTCTTCAAAACGAATACGTAAGAATTTTTCTTTGTGAAGTGAACTACTTTCAATAAAAAATGGAACCAGACTTTTGTTGATTTCAACAAAAACTGATTCCAAATTTTGATACAATTCGGGTTCGTCGGTGTCTAAATACGCCAATACTTCCCCTTTGAAACTAAATTTTTTCGCGATTTTACCTAAATAGAAACAATCTTGTTTACGCATGAAATCGCTTTATTATTAAGCTTCTGTTTCTTCGTTGTTTTCTTCAACAGCTGGAGTTTCTTCAGTAGCAGCTTCTACTACTTCTTCAGTTACTTCTGCTGCAGCTTCTTCAGCTACTTCTTCTACTTTCGCAGCTTCAGCTTGAGCAGCAATACGTTTTTCGTTTGCTTCTTTTTCAGCTTTTAAAGCTTTAGCTTTAGCATCTGCTTCAGCTTTAGATAAACCAGCTTTTTTAGCGTCAACTTTTCCTGCTTTTTCATCTAACCAAGCTGCTAATTTAGCATCTGCTTGCTCTTGAGTTAAAGCACCTTTTCTAACACCTCCATCTAAATGATGTTTTAATAAAGCACCTTTGTAAGAAAGGATCGCTCTAGCCGTATCAGTGGGTTGAGCACCATTGTGTAACCATTGAACAGCTTTGTCCAAGTTTAAATCAATAGTTGCTGGATTTGTGTTTGGATTGTAAGTTCCAATTTTTTCTAAGAATTTACCATCTCTTTTTGATCTTGCATCTGCTGCAACAACCCAATAAAAAGGTTTCCCTTTTTTTCCGTGTCTTTGTAATCTAATTTTTACTGACATAATCTTGTGATTAATTTGAGGTTCTCGACCTCGGTTATTTAAGGGTGCAAATATAATAAAACTTTGTAATACAAACATATTAAGTGCAGAAAAAATATTTTCACCTTGAATTTGTGTTTATTTAGATAAAAAAGTTATTTTTGTTTCCTACATATAATTAGAACTATTAAAAATGAAAAAAATATTTTCTTTGTTAGCTATTGTGGCATTATTTAACTCATGTCAGCAAGATATTCAAACTAATACACCAGCATTTCAAGCAAAACTTAATGATGTTCAATGGAGAGCAAATGAAGCTAGGGTTTCTGTTGATGGAGATGGAGGGATGACTATTACTGCTTATACTGCATATGAAACTGTTGTGTTGAAAACTAACGCTATGAACGTTGGAACTTATTTATTAGGAACACAAGATTATTTAGGAAATCATGCTTCATATTCTTTTGATGCAAATGATTTTGCAGATTTTTATGATACAAGTGTGGTTGAAGGGCCAGCATACAAGCTTTCAGGAATGTTAACTGCTGGAACTGGTTATACTAATTTGCCAGGTGCGCAAACTACTGGTGGTTCAGGAACAGGATTAAAAGTTGCTTTGACAACACTTTCTGGAACTATAACAAAATTAACAGTTGTAGCTAGAGGTGAAGGTTATGTTGCGGGAGATGTTGTTACAATTGTTGGTGGAAATAACAATGCAACTGTAAGAATTGAAAATGTACAACAAAGTAATGGAGAAGTTACAATTGAAGAAGTTTCAAACGGATTATTTACTGGAACATTCAAACTTAATGCGGTAAATAGCGAAGGTGATGTAGTTACCTTCTCTGAAGGTCATTTTTACAAAGTACCATTGCAATAAATATAAAGACAAAATATAATTAAAACCACTTGGAGTAATTCAGGTGGTTTTTTTGTTGATAACTTAAATTGGCATTCATTAACTTAAAATGTATTTTTGTTTTTATTCAAAATCAGTTTTGTATTTTGTCTTTAGCTTAATTATCAGATAGATGTACTTAATTTTCGATACAGAAACCACAGGATTACCGCGCAGTTGGTCGGCACCCATTACCGATACCGATAACTGGCCTCGTTGCATTCAAATTGCATGGCAATTACACGACGAAATGGGAAATTTAATCGAGCACCAAGATTACTTGGTTAAGCCCGAAGGTTTCAATATTCCGTATGATGCGGAACGAATTCATGGTATTTCTACCGAGTTAGCAATGGAGCAAGGAATTCTACTATCTGAAGTTTTAGAGAAATTCAATATTGCACTTTCAAAAGCAAAATTCATCGTTGGTCAAAATGTTGGATTTGATGTCAATATCATGGGATGTGAATTCCATCGTATGAACATCGGTTCCGATATGACTAAAATGCCGGTTTTGGATACTTGTACCGAAATCACTGCTAATTTATTGAAATTACCCGGTGGTCGTGGTGGAAGATTCAAATTGCCAACATTAACCGAATTACATCAATATCTTTTCAATCAACCTTTCGCAGAAGCTCACAATGCAACTGCCGATGTGGAAGCAACAACACGTTGTTTTCTTGAGTTAATTAAAAGAGAAGTTTTCACCAAAGAAGAATTAGATGTAACGCCAGAATATTTCAGAAGTTTCCGAGAAAAAAATCTAGGCGAAATCCAGTTAATCGGATTAAAACATATCAATCTAAAACAAGCTTCGGACGAAATCAGAGCGCGTTTGAAAAAAATCGAACAAGAGGAAGTTCAAACCACGATTTCAGAAGAAGTAAAATCCGATTTAAAAGACGCTGCTTTTGCACATTTGCACAATCATACGCAGTTTTCGGTGTTACAATCGACTATAGCAATTAATGATTTAGTAAAAGCTTCGGCAAAATTCAAAATGCCAGCGGTTGCAATGACCGATACTGGAAACATGATGGGTGCGTTTCATTTTGTAAGTGCCGTTTTAAATCACAACAAAACAGCTGAAGCTAAAAATAAAGAATTAGTCGAAAACGGAGAAGAACCAACTGAAACCGTTATCAAACCCATCGTAGGTTGCGAGTTCAATATCTGCGACGATCATAAAGATAAAACCAAAAAAGACAACGGTTATCAAGTTGTTCTGTTGGCAAAAAATAAAAATGGCTATCACAATTTAGCTAAAATGTCTTCGATTGCTTATACCGATGGTTTCTATTACGTTCCGCGTATTGATAGAAAAATTGTGGAGCAATACAAAGAAGACATCATCGTGCTGTCTGGAAATTTATATGGTGAAATTCCAAGTAAAATTCTGAATGTTGGTGAAAGTCAAGCCGAAGAAGCTTTAATTTGGTGGAAAGACCAATTCGGTTTCGATTTCTATTTGGAATTAATGCGTCACAAACAAGAAGACGAAAATCGCGTTAATCAAACCTTAATAGCTTTCGCGAAGAAGCACAATGTGAAGTTAATTGCGACAAACAATACCTATTACGTTAATAAAGAAGATGCGAATGCGCATGATATTTTGTTGTGTGTAAAAGATGGTGAAAAACAAGCAACACCAATTGGTCGCGGACGTGGTTATCGTTACGGATTACCAAATCAAGAATATTATTTCAAATCGGGTGACGAAATGAAGCAACTTTTTGCCGATTTACCCGAAGCGATTATCAATATTCAAGAAATCATTGATAAAACAGAACCGTATTCTTTATATCGTGATGTATTACTTCCAAAATTTAAAATTCCTGATGAATTTGAAGTAGAGGAAGACAAAATTGATGGTGGAGTTCGTGGTGAAAATGCGTATTTGAAACATCTCACTATGGAAGGTGCTAAAAAACGCTATGGCGAAATTACACCAGATATTCAAGAACGTTTAGATTTTGAATTACTTACGATTTCCAATTCAGGTTATCCAGGTTATTTCTTAATTGTACAAGATTTTATTGCTGAAGCTAGAAAAATGGATGTTTCCGTTGGACCAGGTCGTGGTTCGGCTGCGGGTTCGGCTGTAGCATATTGTTTAGGAATTACAAATATCGACCCGATTAAATACGATTTGCTTTTTGAGCGTTTCTTAAATCCCGACCGTGTTTCCATGCCCGATATTGATATCGATTTTGATGATGAAGGTCGTGGTCGCGTTATGGATTATGTAATCAATAAATACGGTTCTAATCAGGTGGCGCAAATTATTACCTATGGTAAAATGGCTACGAAATCGGCTATTCGAGATACCGCTCGTGTGTTAGATTTACCACTTTTTGAAGCCGATAGAATTGCAAAACTAATTCCAGGTATGATGCCATCAAAATGGAATTTAGCAAGATTTTTAGCCGAAGACGAATCCGAAGTCAAAAAAGCATTACGTTCGGAAGAATTCGACCGAGTTAAAGAATTAATCGAAATTGCGAATTCAGAAGATTTAGCAGGAGAAACCATTCAACAAGCGAAAGTCTTGGAAGGTTCGATGCGAAATACCGGAATTCACGCTTGTGGTGTAATTATTACGCCTGATGATATTACGAATTTCGTTCCCGTAACCACTGCCAAAGATTCCGATTTATATGTAACCCAATTTGATAACTCGGTAGCGGAAAGTGCTGGTTTGTTGAAGATGGACTTCTTGGGATTAAAAACCCTTACCTTAATTAAAGATACCGTGAAATTGGTAAAATATCGTTTAGGAATCGACTTAGATCCAGATAATTTTCCAATTGATGACCAAAAAACATATGAGTTATTCCAAAGAGGTGAAACGGTTGGTGTTTTTCAATACGAATCGCCTGGAATGCAAAAATATATGAAGGACTTAAAGCCAACAGTTTTTGCCGATTTAATTGCCATGAATGCATTATATCGTCCAGGGCCATTGGAATACATTCCTTCTTTCGTTCGTAGAAAAAATGGCGAAGAACCGATTACTTACGATTTAGATGCTTGTGAAGAATATTTAGGAGAAACTTACGGAATTACCGTTTACCAAGAGCAGGTGATGCTTTTGTCGCAAAAACTGGCAAATTTCTCTAAAGGTGATGCCGACGTACTTCGTAAAGCGATGGGTAAAAAGCAGAAAGATGTCTTGGATAAAATGAAATCTAAGTTCATCGATCAAGCAAAAGCCAATGGTCACGACGAACAAAAATTAGATAAAATTTGGACCGATTGGGAAGCGTTTGCGAGTTACGCCTTCAATAAATCGCATTCTACTTGTTATGCTTGGATTGCTTATCAAACAGCGTATTTAAAAGCACATTATCCTGCGGAATATATGGCTGCGGTGCTTTCGAATAATATGAACGATATCAAACAAGTATCGTTCTTTATGGAAGAATGTAAACGCATGGGATTAGCTGTTTTAGGTCCAGATGTGAATGAATCGTACTATAAATTTACGGTTAACGAAAACTACGCCGTTCGTTTCGGAATGGGAGCGATTAAAGGTGTTGGAGCAGGAGCGGTTCAAACTATTGTGGAGAACAGAAAAGACGGAAATTACAAATCCATCTTCGATTTAGCCAAACGAATTGATTTGCGTGCGGCCAACAAAAAAGCATTTGAAAATTTAGCATTAGCAGGCGGTTTTGATGGTTTTTCTGAGACCCATCGTGCCCAATATTTTCATCATGATGGTGACGGAATTACGTTTTTAGAAAAAGCAATTCGTTATGGTTCGAAATTCCAAGAAAACGAAAATTCATCACAAGTTAGCTTGTTTGGTGATGCTTCGGAAGTTCAAATTGCAGAACCTCAAGTGCCACCATCTGAAGAATGGAGCACAATGGAAAAATTAGCCAAAGAAAAAGAAGTAGTTGGAATTTATATTTCAGGACATCCTTTGGATGATTATAAATTTGAGATGAAATATTTCTGTACGGCTAAATTGGAATCGCTTAAAAATTTGGAGCAACATTTGGGTAAAAATCTTTCTTTCGGAGGAATTGTTACTAATGTGCAACACAGAACGGCTAAAAACGGAAAAGGCTGGGCAACCTTTGTGTTAGAAGGTTATGACGAAAGTTATGAATTCCGAATTTTTGATGAAGAGTATTTAAAATACCGTCATTTCTTGCTGCAAAATCAATTTGTATATTTTAAAATCAATGTAAAAGAAGGTTGGGTAAATCGCGAAACTGGGAAAAAATCCGATCCAAGAATTCAGTTTTTAGATGCTAAAATGTTAGCCGATGTATTGCCTACATTCGCCAAGAAATTGATTTTAATGTTTCCAATAAACGATGTAAAAGAGCAGGTGATAACAGAGTTAAATCGAATATTTTCCGAAAATAAAGGCGATAATTCAGTAACGTTTGAAGTAATGGAATTGGAGCGAATCAAAAAAATTATGGAAGATATTCCTGTTTCAGCTCCTGTAGATATTGAAGAAGAAATTTCGGAAGATTCTAATGAAGAAATGGAAATGAATATTGAAGTTCCAGTAGAAAAAGAAGAAATCATCGTAAAAACAAAACTTTCCATGCCAAGCCGAAAATTGAAAGTTAAGATTTCATCCGAATTGCTTCAAGAATTAGAACGGATGCAAGTGAATTTTAAGCTGAATTAAAGTATAAATTCTGTAAATGAGAATATAATCAAAACTAATTTCAAAACACACTTTCATTCCAATTTAATTTCTAAATTTGCAATTCAAATAAGTATAAAACTAAAAAAAAATAATATGGCATTAGCAATAACAGATGCTACTTTCGACGAAGTAGTATTAAAATCAGACAAACCAGTAGTAGTAGATTTTTGGGCAGCTTGGTGTGGTCCATGTAGAATGGTTGGACCAGTTATCGACGAAATTCATGGTGAATACGAAGGAAAAGCTGTAGTTGGAAAAGTAGACGTAGATGCAAACCAAGAATTTGCTGCGAAATATGGTGTTAGAAACATTCCAACAGTATTAATTTTCCAGAACGGAGAAGTTGTGGGAAGACAAGTTGGGGTTGCTCCAAAGAAAACTTATACTGATGCAATCGACGCATTACTATAATATTTGAAAAAAAAATATTTTAAAGGTTCAGCGAAAGTTGAGCCTTTTTTTATAAATAACCTTTTATCCTTTTGCCTAAAACCTTTTACCTAAAATAAAAAATCTTTTTCTATCTTTGAGAATATGAATTTAGAACAGCAAATAGAAAAAATTTCTAGTTTTGAACATTTAGAACTTTTGGCTAATCAAATAGTTGAAGGTTTTATTTCAGGTATGCACAAATCGCCTTTTCATGGATTTTCGGCAGAGTTTGCTGAGCATAAAATATACAATCCAGGCGAAAGCACTAAACATATCGATTGGAAATTATTCGCAAAAACCGATAGATTATACACTAAACGCTACGAAGAAGAAACCAATTTACGTTGTCATTTAATCATCGATAATTCGTCTTCGATGCATTATCCAAAATTGAAAGATAATCAACTTTTTTATGAGAATAAAATAGGATTTTCGGTATTAGCTTCTGCTGTTTTAATGAATTTGCTTAAAAAGCAACGCGATGCAGTTGGATTGAGTATTTATTCAGATACATACGAATATTATTCACCAGAAAAAGGAAGTGATCGTCATCATCGTATGATTTTAAATAAGCTGGAAGGTATTTTGGAGAATAATAATCAAACAAAAAAAACGGATACAGTTACTTTTTTGCATCAAATTGCTGAAAACATTCATCGTCGTTCCATGGTGATTTTGTTTACTGATATGTTTCAGAACGAAGACAGCGAGAAAATTTTCAAAGCCCTTCAGCACTTAAAACACAACAAGCATAAAGTAGTTGTTTTTCATGTTTATGACAAAAAAACAGAATTAAATTTCAGTTTTGACAATACGCCAAGAAAGTTTATCGACGTTGAAACTGGCGAAGAAATAAATTTATTTGCCGAAAATACGCAAGAAATGTATCAAAAAGAGGTTCAGGGATATTTCAAATCTGTTGAAACAACCTGTATGCAGTACCAAATTAAGTATGTTCCGGTTTCGGTAGATGAAAAATTCGAAAAAATTATGACTACGTATTTGGTTGAAAAACAAAAGTTTGGCTAAATAGCTTAAAAAAAGTTTAATTTTTTTTAAAAAAATATTTGCAGGAATGAAAAAGCGTAGTATATTTGCACTCGCAATCAAGCACTGGTTTGGTAGTTCAGTTGGTTAGAATACATGCCTGTCACGCATGGGGTCGCGGGTTCGAGTCCCGTCCAGACCGCCAGTAAAGAGGAAGCCTTTCGTAAAAGAAAGGCTTTTTTGCCCTCTTAAAATATTTAAGATAGTTGTGTTGTTTAGGTACGAAAGTACCAAAAGGTTTAGTAGTTAGACCAATGGAAAGCTTTGCATTTATGCAGAGCTTTTTTGATTTTTATACTTTTCATTAAAACCACATAGCTCTATTTTGCCATACTAAAACTAAAAACAATCCGAAAAAAAGCAAACTCACCAATACTTTCATAAAGGTACCAGCTAAAAACCCAATAAATGATCCTGTAGCAGCTTTTAAGGCTCTTCCTTTTTCTTGCGAATTATAAATAAGTTCTCCCACAAGTGCACCAATAAAAGGACCAATTAAAAATCCAAATGGTATAGGGATAAAAATTCCGACAACTAAACCTATATTCGTTCCCCAAATTCCATATTTACTTCCTCCAAAGTATTTTGTGCCTTTTGCCGGAATTATATAGTCTAAAATCCCAATTACAATAGCAATTAGTAAAGTAATTATTAAAACCCAATAATTTGTTGCAATATCTTTGCATAAGTATAACATCAAAATGCCAATCCAGCTCACAGGTGGACCAGGTAAAGCAGGAAGTATGCTACCGATGATTCCTATAATTACACATAATAATCCAATAAGTAATAAAAAGTAATCCATAAGATTTTAGTTATTGTCTAACAAATTTATAACTTTGTTTTCATACAATTTAAAATAAATTAATTATACCGATGAGATTTGCTTTTTTGTTTTTTATTTCAATTCTATTTTCAGTGACTTCAATTGCTCAAGAGAAAAAAATGTCAACGCAGGAAAAATTGAAAGAATTAGCTAGAGTTAAAAAAGAATTAGAGGAACAAAAAAAGAAAGAATGGGATGCTTATTTAGTTCGTGTTGAAGCTGATAAATTAGCAAAAAAACAAAGAAAAGTAGCTGACTCAATTGAAAAATCTAAGCTAACAGATAATGTTAAAGACGATGTTGATGGTTTTACTAAATGTAGCAATGAAAAATTGCCTTATTACAAGAGGAAAAATATTACAACTGGTTTAGAAGAAGAGATAGCATTCACAGATTATATAAAAAAACATATTATCAATAAATTTAGTTACCCTGAATTTGCAGAAGAACATGATTTACAAGGTAGAGTAACAGTTTATTTTATAATTGACAAAGAGGGAAATCCACAAATTAAAGAAACTACAGGTCCAGAATATGGACTGATTTTAGAAGAAGAAGCTATTCGAATTATTAAATCGTTACCTACAGCTATCCCTGCTAATTGTGATGGAAAGCCAGTTAATATCTCGTTTGCAATACCTATAATATTTCAAATGGAAGAATAATATGAAAAAATTAATTCAACTCCTTTTTTTACTTTTAGCAATCCAATCTTGTCAGTACTTTGATAAAAAAGTACCCGATGAAAATGTATTGTTGCAACAAGAATTAAAAAAAATCAATTGGAATGAAGTCGATGAATTTCCATCGGTTTTACAGTGTGATACTATAAAAGATGTTGAGATTAAGAAGCAATGTTTTTTTGATTATTTAACACAAACTATCCAAGAACGAATTGGAATAGATACCTTGCGAATTTTGTACCCTGAAATGGATACTATCGAAGTAAAAGTTACCATTAATCCAGATGCAACTTTGCAATTTGAGCCACAATTCCCAAAAGATAGTGTCGCATATGATAAAGTAAAAATTGATAGTATTTTGACTGCTCGTTTATCTGATTTTCCAAAAGTAGAACCAGCCATCAAAAGAGGGATTAAAGTAAAAACCCAATTTATACTTCCGGTTATTATTAAAGTTGAAAAGTAATCAAGGACAAAATCAAGAGCAAATTCAAGTACAATTTCAAATTAAGAACACAGATTTAAGAAATTTCAATAATTTTCAAAATCTTATATGAACTTAATTTGTAAAAATGTTCACTTCAAAAACTTATATGACTTATATGTTATAAATAATCCGTGCTAATTAGTGAAATTAGTGTTTAAAATTATTTTTTAAAATTTCTTCCTTTCCAACTATATTTTCCAAAAAAAGAATACACCACTACCGAAACACTAAAAAACGGATACAACAAACTACTCGCCAACACATACTGCAATTTCGATTCGAAGAAATTAGCGGTTTTGAAAAGTAAATTAAAATCGATTAGGAATTTTAAAGCGACAAAATGCATGAAAATGTTTTGGTCTAAAATGCCTAACAACCAAAGAAAAAAACTTAAAATCCAAACCAAATTCGCGCCAAAAACAACAAGTGCTAAAGTTTTTCCGTAACTTGAAGAATAACCAGTACTTTTCGATGCCCAGCGAACCCGTTGTTGAAATAATTCAGTCCAAGTATCTACTGGTTTTGTTGCGACAATACTTTCTTTGGACAATAAAAACCCAACTTTCTTCGGAGTAACTGAAACTGCTTTCTGAAGTAGAAAAACATCATCACCACTTGCAATTGAATTATTTCCTTGAAACCCATTTAGTTCTTTGAAAAAAGCTTTGGAATAGGCAAAATTAGCACCATTACACATAAAAGGTTGATTGATTCCAAAACTTCCAATCGTGGCGCCTTGTAAACTCAAGAAATCTAAATTCTGGAAAGCCGATAAAAACCCACTTTTTGGAATATAACAAACGTCTGAAGCTACCATTTTCACTTCATTTTCCTGAATATATTGATCATAAATTGACAACCAATCTTTCTGAACCAAACAATCCGCATCGGTAGTAATAATCCAATCATTTTTGGCAATTTGAATCGCCGTTTCTATGGCATCTTTCTTTGGTGAATTTGATTTACGAATGTTCTTAATTACTTTCAAACTGAACACTGAATACTGAACACTGAATACTTCTTCAGAGTCATCATCCACTAAAATAATTTCAACCAATTCTTTCGGATAATTCAACATAGAAATCGAATGCAATAAATTTGGAAGATTCTCTTTTTCATTTCGAAACGGAACCACAATGGAAAAAGATGTTTTTGGAGTGAATTCCTTTTTAGAAAAACGCTTCATTCGGTTAAAACCATAAATCAGTTGTCCAATGAATAGGATGTAAATGATAAAAAAGGTTCCAAGAATTAATTCCAGCATAAAGAATTTATTTTGAAGTATTCAACTTAAATCGCATTACATAATAACTTCCAATCACGACGGGTAAAACTACGTTTAAAAACCACATTAACGTACTAATGAAAATTACAATCAAATCGTTAACGTCTAATTTTCCAAAGAAAAACATCGCCACGCTTCCTTTTACAGCGAAATCTAAAAATTGAAAACTTGGTAATGAAGAAGCTAAAAAATAAACCGCAGCAATCGAACTAATCAATGTCAAATAAGGTAAATCTACATCGAAAACCAAAAACAAAACATAATATTGATGCGAAAAAACCAAGTAGCGACAAACTCCAAGAATAATATTTTTTCGATGAATCTTTTTTGGAATTTCGTTTATTTTATGAAGCAATTTCTGAATGGAATACCCTTTTATGGTGATATTTTTCGAAAGAATTGAAGCAAAAAATAATACAATTCCAATTCCAATTATCGTTAAAGCCCATTTCCAATATCCAATTAAAATTAATCCAATAGTTCCAAAAATAATCGTCAAAATCATTTGAATTCCGTTGCAAATCAAGTTTAAAAACACCACTTTTTTAGTTTGTTCTTTTTTGTAGAACATCGCTTTTCCAGCATATTCGCCTAAACCATTTGGGGTGAAAATTCCAGCAGTTAAAGCGCCTAAAACTTGTTTACTCGCCTCACCAACGGAAATTGGTTTGATAAAATCAACTAAATTCTGCCATTTTAAAATCTCGAAATAACGATTGGCAACACTAAATAATAAAATGAAAATGATAGTTGTTATTGAAGTTTTTTCCAAAACCAAAGTCTGGAATTTACTCCATTCTAATTTCGAATTTCCAGCAATTTGGTCGTAAATAAAATAAAACGCACCAATTACAATCAAAAGTTTGATGGTAAAAACAAGGAATTGTTTAGCTTTGTGAGGAATTGAAATCATGTTGCAAAGAAACGAAAACTTTGAACTTGAAACTTGAAACTTGAAACAAAATAATTGGCAAACGAACGCATCATATTAGGAATCGACCCAGGAACAACAATTATGGGTTTTGGATTAATTAAAGTAGTCAACAAGAAAATGGAATTTCTGCAGTTGAACGAACTCATTTTATCCAAATACGACAACCATTATCAGAAATTAAGAGTCATTTTTGAACGTACCATAGAATTAATCGACACACATAATCCAGATGAAATTGCTATTGAAGCGCCTTTCTTTGGAAAGAATGTGCAGTCGATGCTGAAATTAGGAAGAGCACAAGGCGTTGCCATGGCAGCCGGACTTTCAAGAGATATTCCCATTACAGAATACGAGCCCAAGAAAATCAAAATGGCGATTACTGGAAACGGAAACGCCAGCAAAGAACAAGTTGCCAAAATGCTCCAACAGCTATTAGGTTTAAAAGAATTACCAAAAAATCTCGATTCAACCGATGGTTTGGCAGCAGCAGTTTGCCATTTTTTCAATTCGGGAAGAGTGGAAGTGGGGAAAAGTTATTCAGGTTGGGATGCTTTTGTAAAACAAAATGAATCGAGAGTTAAAAAATAGTTTTCAGTCGCAGTTTTCAGTCTCAGAACTGTTAACTGCGACTGCGACTGAATACTAATAAAATGTCAGGAATCTACATCCACATACCTTTTTGCAAACAAGCTTGTCACTATTGCGATTTTCATTTTTCTACTAATTTGAAGAAGAAAGAGGAGATGGTTTTGGCATTGGCTAAAGAAATTCAATTGCGTAAAAACGAATTTCAAGATGAGATTGTAGAAACGATTTATTTTGGTGGTGGAACGCCTTCGATATTGCAGATTGCAGATTTAAGATTTTTGATTGATGAAGTATATCGAAACTACAAAGTAGTCGAAAATCCTGAAATTACAGTTGAAGCAAACCCAGATGATTTAACGGAGAATCAAATAATTGAACTCTCAAAAAATAAAATCAATCGTTTATCTATCGGAATTCAATCGTTTTTTGAAGACGATTTGAAGCTGATGAATCGTGCGCACAATGCTGAAGAAGCTAAAAAATGTTTGGAAACAGCCACTCAATATTTTGATAATATTTCCATTGATTTGATTTACGGAGTTCCAGAAATGTCTAATGAAAAATGGTTACAAAACATCGAAACGGCTTTGTCTTTTGGTGTGCCACATATATCGAGTTATGCCTTAACGGTTGAACCCAAAACGGCTTTGCATTCGTTCATCCAAAAAGGAATTATTCCGCAACCTGATGATGAAGTCGCACAAGAGCATTTTCAAATTTTGGTAGACAAACTTTCAGAAAACGGATTCATTCATTATGAATTATCAAATTTTGGAAAAGAGAATTATTTTTCCAAAAACAATTCGAGTTATTGGTTAGGTAAAAAATACATCGGAATTGGTCCGTCAGCTCACAGTTATGATGGGAAAAATAGAGGTTGGAATGTTTCAAACAATTCGCTTTATATAAAATCGATTCAAGAAAATAAATTACCAATTGAAATAGAAATCTTAACCAAAACCGATCGTTATAACGAATATATTATGACGGGTTTACGAACGATTTGGGGTGTTTCATTAGAAAGAGTTGAGCAAGAATTTGGGAAAACCTATTTGGATTATTTGAACCGTCAAGCAGCAAAATTT
Organism: Ichthyophis bannanicus; assembly: GCA_033557465.1. Classification (NCBI taxonomy): domain Eukaryota; kingdom Metazoa; phylum Chordata; class Amphibia; order Gymnophiona; family Ichthyophiidae; genus Ichthyophis; species Ichthyophis bannanicus. Next base: position 340,491,932 of record CM066039.1, read on the forward strand.
ATCGAAGATCATTTGTTATTTGTGGATGATAATATCTTGCGAACTACAAAAAAAGGAAAGTTTTTGAGTGACGGAATTGCAAGTGATTTGTTTTTACTAAATTTGGAATAGTTTAACCACTAAGAACACAAAGAAAGCTAAAAGCTTTGTGAACTTAGTGAAACCCTTGCGCTCTTTGCGGTAAAAAATATGAAAGCAACCATCAACAACATACAAATCGACTAATCAAAACCACTTGATATTTCCATTCCATTAACCAATAACGATCAAAATCCGATTGCTTGGTATCAAAACACACCCGAAATTGAACCTGTAACAATAGGAGATTGGATAGGAAAAGTTTCGGAAGGAAAATCATCTACGAATTTCAATAATATTTTTTTCAATCCGCACGCACATGGCACGCATACGGAATGTTTGGGACATATTACCCGCGATTTTTATTCGATTAATCAATGTTTAAAACAATTTTTCTTTACTGCTGAATTGATTTCGGTGGAACCAAAAGTAGTTGGAGAAGATTTAATTATTACAAAAGAACAAATTGAACTTGCTTTGGGAGAAAATTCACCAGAAGCCATTGTCATCAGAACATTACCTAATCCAGAAAGTAAAAAGCATCTGAATTATTCCAATACAAATCCACCTTATTTGGATGAAGCTGCGGCGATTTTTATCAAAGAAAAAGGAATTCAACATCTGCTAATCGATTTACCAAGTGTTGACAAAGAGCATGACGAAGGAAAATTATTAGCTCATAAAGCGTTTTGGAATGTAAAAGATGTAAACCAAGTGAATGAAGACGCTCGTTTTTATTGCACAATTACCGAAATGATTTATGTAAACGAAGAAATTCAAGATGGGAGTTATTTCTTGAATTTGCAATTTGCTTCGTTTGAAAATGATGCAAGTCCAAGTAAACCTGTTTTGTACAAAATGTTTTAAAAATATGATAGTTGCTATTATTCCAAAATTGCCTTTCATTGATAAACGAGAAACAATTGATTTTTATCAAAAATTAGGATTTCATCTAGATGCAGATTATGGCGAGTATCTTATTTTAAATTTTGAGCAAACAGAACTTCATTTTTTCTCATATCAGGATTTAGATCCAAAAAAATCAAATTTTATGATTTATTTGAGGGTGAATGCAGAAATAGAATTGTTTTACAATACGTTAATAGAAAAAGAGATAGCAATACATCCAAATGGAACGTTAGAGAAAAAACCTTGGAATCAAATTGAGTTTTCAATTATTGATCCGAATGGAACACTTTTAATTTTTGGTCAATTCATTTAAATAATTATAAAATGAACATTCAACAACTCTACGAATTCTGTCAATCTAAAAAAGGCGTCACCGAACATTTTCCGTTTGATGAAGATACGTTGGTGTTTAAAGTAGGAGGAAAAATGTTTTGCCTAACTTCTTTATCCGAGTGGGAAAAAGGAACACCATCGTTAAATTTAAAATGCGATCCAGAGCGAGCTTTAGAACTTCGAGCGGAATATGAAGCTATTGAGCCTGGCTATCACATGAGTAAAGTACATTGGAATACCGTTCGTTTTCATGGTGATGTTTCCGATAAAATGATGTGCGAATTGATTAATCATTCCTATGAACTTGTTTTCAAAAGTTTAACGAAAAAAGTCCAACAAGAAATTCAAGAATTAGAAAATTAGGCATTACTTTTGTGCTATAAAAAAGAAAATTCAAAGTAACTATCATGATAGACAACTTAAAAAAAATATTAAACGAAGATCAAGATCCAAAAGCAATTGAGAAAATCACGGCTAAATTGGAGAATCTTTTGATGTCGAATGAAGAAGTAGGGTATATTGCTGTTCAGAAAAAACCAGCGGTAACTATTTTTCCAGATAGCATTGTGGTAACAAATAAACGCATCATTTTATGCAAGCCTAAAAATTTAGGATTATCAATGGAATTCATTGATTATGATTGGGATGATATCGCAGGTTCGTTTGTAAAAGAAGGAATTTTAGGGGCTGATTTTACCTTTACAACCAATTCCGATTTAACACATACGGTTGATTATTTACCAAAAAATCAAGCACGAAAATTATATACTTATGCAAAAGAGCAATTAGATTTATTGAAAAATCCAAAAGTTGCTACTCCGGTTGTAGAAGAAGTTAAAGCCGATATTCCAGTTGTAGAAGAAGTAGTTGAAGAAATTCAAGCGGAAGAAGTAACTCATTTTGCGGAGTTAATGCCAACTCCAAACGAAGTTATTCGCGACACAGAAGTTGAAGCTCCAATTTCGGAGGAAAAAGGTTTGGCACATTTATCGCAAGACGAATTATTTGCGAAACTTCAGAATTATAAAAAATTATTGGACAACGGATTAATCCTTCAAGGAGAATATGACCGATTAAAGTCCGATATTTTAAAATATTTATAACATATACTATTGTCATTCAAAGCCTGAAACATAAATTTCAGGCTTTTTTGTTTGTGTAACTTATGTAACAGATAATGTTTTGAATATGAGGTAACTTTACTTCATAAAATCGAAATAAAATGACAACAACAGTAGTTATAGGAGGAAGTTTTGCAGGGATGACTGCGGCACTTGAAATTAAACGAAAAGGCAAAGACAAGCATAAAGTAATCTTGATAGATAAATCACCGTTATTTTTATTTATTCCGTCATTAATTTGGGTGCCTTTTAGAAGAAGAGATATTAAAGATATTTCATTTAGAAAAGATACTATTTTAGCTAAAAAGGGGGTTGATTTTGTTAATGCTGAGGCGCTTAATGTTGATGTGAAAAATCAAATTGTAACCACAGATAAAGGCGATTATAAATATGATCATCTTGTTGTGGCTACAGGTCCAAAAGTAAAGTATGATATTGCTCCTGGCGTTGCTGAACATACACATTATATCGGAACTCCAAATGGAGCGATGAAAGCTAGAACTGCATTAGAAGAATTTAAGAAAAACCCAGGACCAATTGTAATTGGCGCGACTCAAAATGCTGGTTGTATGGGCGCTGCTTATGAATTTTTATTTAATGTAGAAAAATGGCTTCGCGAACAAAATATTCGTAAAAAAGTAGATTTATATTGGATAACGCCAGAAGATTATTTAGGACATTTTGGTATTGATGGAATGCCAATGGGAGAAAGTATGCTAAAATCTTTTATGAAAATGTTTAATATTCATTATAGAACGCAAGTAGGTGTCAAAGAAGTAACCGAAAACAAAATAATTTTAACAAGTGACGAAGAATTGCCATTCAAATTTTCTATGTTGATGCCACCTTTTATTGGGGTTGATTTTGTGACAAATTCTCCAGATTTACACGCAACACCAACTGGCTATATTTCGGTTAAAGATAGTTACCAACATGTTGATTATTCAAATGTATGGGCTGCTGGAATTGCAGTAAATGTTCCGCTACCATTTACACCAAGTAAAGTTCCTTTCGCATCGCCTAAAACTGGTTATCCAAGTGATGAAACAGGCAAAATTGTGGCAGAAAATATTATTAGAGTCACTGAAGGGAAAACCAAATTAAAAGAGAAAGCTTGGGGAAAAATAATGGGATTGTGTATTATGGATTGCGGAAAAAAAGAAGTTATTATTTTTTCAGACCATTTGTTTAAACCAAGAAATTTTGCTGTTATGATTCCAAATGTGATTTATGATTTTAATAAATTAATTCTAGAAAAATATTTTCTTTGGAAAACTAAAAAAGGTTATTCTTATCTACCATAGTTAAAAAAAGAAACCCGATAATTAATTATTGGGTTTTTTCTTTTTACATTGATTTCTTTTGTTTCTCTACAAATCCATCAGCTTGGAGTTTTAATAATTCCAATGCGCTTTTCTTTTTGTAGTTATAGAGTTCTTTGTCTTCTTTGATGTCAGTATACACTTTATCGTAGATTTCTGCATCGGTTTTCTTTTGTAATTCGCTTTGGTAACGATTTTGTGCTAACATATTTTTGATACCCATTTCGTTATCTTCTTGTTTGAAATCGTATTCGCTTTTTGGCGATAATAATTTCGCAATAATTGGCGAAGTTTCAATAGCTAAAAACAATAGCATAATGAAAAGCGAAGGCAAGAAGGGTAATTTATTCAAAGCATTAATTCGAGCCATTAATCCGTCGAAACCTTCGATAATAGGTTGGGTTTCGGTTACTTTTTTGTCTAAATCGGCTTCAAGAGTGTTGTTTTTTGCTTCTAAATCAGTGATTTTGGTTTGGTTTGAAGCTTTTAATGTCGCTAAATCTTGCAAAGCCGAATCGTGTATTTCACGTTTTTCTTTATAAACCGGACCTTTACCTAACTTTTTAGTTCCTGCAGTTCCTTCGGCTTCGGTGATGTAAACCGAATATAAATCATTTACTTCTTTCTCTTTTTTAAGAATATCCGATTTTAAACTATCAATTTGCGCTTTGTTTTTATCTAAATCGGATTGGAAATAATTGGCTACTTGTTTTTTGTTGGCCAACATCATTTCGTTTTTTTCTTTTAGTAAAACAGTATTGATTTCTTTTTCGAAAATTTTAATTTCCAATGGTTTTGAAATTACGATAGCAATAATAATCGCCAAAGCAATTCGAGGAGTGGCTTGAATGAATTCGTCTAAGAAACTATCTCTTTTTTTAATGGTAGAAACAATAAATCGATCCAAATTAAAAATAAGCAAACCCCAAACTAGTCCGAAGGCTATGGCAATAAATGCATTGTCGAAAACAGTAAAAAGAGCATAAGCACTCGCATTAAAAGCCATTACGGCTGTGAAGAAAACGGTAGCTCCAATTCCGGCATATTTGTTTTGCTCGCCATTAGAACAACCATTAATTATGTCGGAATCTACGCCCGAGCATAACATAAAAAAACGTTTTAACATGATGATTGATTTTGATTGATGATGATTAGTACAAATTTAACGCCAAAAGTTTCAGGTTAGTGTTAATTTGTTGAAAAATAGTTGGTAAAAGAAGAAAAAACCCTCACATTTCTGCAAGGGTTCTATATGATTAAGCAACTATTCACTAATCGCTTTTCACTAAAGATTAATATCTGTAATACTCAGGTTTGAATGGACCTTGTACTTCTACACCAATGTATTCTGCTTGGTCTGGACGTAACGTTTCTAATTCAACTCCTAATTTAGCTAAATGTAACATCGCTACTTTTTCATCTAAATGTTTTGGTAACATATAAACGTCATTGTTGTATGCAGCACTGTTATTCCATAATTCTATTTGAGCTAACGTTTGGTTAGTAAATGAATTTGACATTACAAAACTTGGGTGACCTGTTGCACAACCTAAGTTTACTAAACGACCTTCTGCCAAAATGATGATGTCTTTACCGTTTACGTTGTAAATATCAACTTGTGGTTTAACTTCGTTTTTAGTGTGACCAAAGTTTTTGTTTAACCAAGCCATGTCAATTTCGTTATCGAAGTGTCCAATGTTACAAACGATAGTTTTATCTTTCATTTGCTCAAAGTGAGAACCTAAAACGATGTCTTTATTTCCAGTTGTAGTAATAATGATATCAGCAGTTTTGATAACTGTATCTAATTTTTTTACTTCAAAACCGTCCATAGCTGCTTGTAAAGCACAAATTGGATCAATTTCAGTAACAGTTACAATAGAACCGGCACCACGGAAAGAAGCCGCAGTTCCTTTTCCAACGTCACCATATCCACAAACCACAACTCTTTTTCCAGCTAACATAACATCAGTTGCACGACGAATAGCATCAACTGCAGATTCTTTACATCCGTATTTGTTATCAAATTTAGATTTTGTAACTGAATCATTTACGTTAATTGCAGGCATTGGTAAAGTTCCAGCTTTTACTCTTTCATATAAACGGTGAACTCCAGTTGTTGTTTCTTCCGATAAACCTTTGATTCCAGCCACTAATTCTGGGTAACGGTCGATAACCATATTAGTTAAATCTCCACCATCATCTAAAATCATGTTCAATGGTTTTCTGTCTTCACCAAAGAATAAAGTTTGCTCAATACACCAATCGAAATCTTCTTCATTCAAACCTTTCCATGCATAAACCTGAATTCCAGCAGCAGCAATAGCAGCAGCAGCTTGATCTTGAGTTGAGAAAATGTTACAAGAAGACCAAGTAACTTCTGCACCTAAAGCAATTAAAGTTTCGATTAAAACAGCAGTTTGAATCGTCATGTGAAGACATCCAGCAATTCTAGCGCCTTTTAAAGGTTGGCTAGTTCCATATTCTTCTCTTAATGCCATTAATCCTGGCATTTCAGCTTCAGCTAATTCAATCTCTTTTCTTCCCCAAGCTGCAAGTGAAATATCTTTCACTTTATAAGCTACATAAGGTAATGTTTGTGTACTCATCTATTATGTATATTTGTATATTCTAAAAATTAGAGCGCAAAATTACAAAATAACTTTTTATTTTTTCAAAGAATTCTATTAATTTGTGAATTGTTTAGCTTTCTAATGGTTTGAAAAACAACAAAATATAAATGCCTTTACATAAAATTATTCATATTACCGAAACCACAACGGCGTACTTTTGGCATATCACCGAAGACGTAACTTCGTTATTTAGAGCCGTTTCGTTAAAAGACACATCACTTTTTCGTTTAGAAGGGATGAAATCTGAAGAGCATCAAAGAGGATTTTTAGCCGTTCGAATGTTACTACAACATTTGGGTTATACCGATTATGATTTAACATATGATGAAGCCGGAAAACCGCATTTGAGTGATGAAAAAAACATCTCTATTTCGCATTCGCATGAATTTTCATGTATTTGTATTAGTGATGAATTGATGGGAATTGATTTAGAAAAACTCAAAGAAAAAACTTTGAAAATAGCACCTAGATTTATGAATATTAAACATTTAGCAAATATTTCTAAAGAACAACAATTACAAAAAGCAACAGTTGTTTGGGGATTAAAAGAAGCAATATTTAAAATAAAAAACGAAAAAGGAATAAGTTTTCCTAATCATATTTTCGAAGATGAATTTGACTTATCTGATGCTACATGTGCTGCTGAGTTAAAATTTAATAAGCAAATAGAAAAGTTTAATATTCATTTTTATTCTGTAGAAGATTATATCTTTGTCTGCGCAATCCCTAATTGAAAAAATGGCAATTTATCAAGATATAGTTCAAGCCAAAAAAGAAAATAAAAAATTATTGGCTATTTTAATTGATCCTGAAAAGGTTACAATTGAAGAATGTTTTGATTTGTCAAAAAAAATAATAAAATCACCAGCCACACATGTTTTTGTGGGTGGAAGTACTTTTAGCGGAGCGCATTTAGACGAACTCATTTCAATTATTAAAACCACAACTAAGTTACCGATTCTAATTTTTCCTGGACATCCTTCCCAAATTTCTAATGAAGCTGACGGCATTCTATTTTTAAGTTTGCTTTCAGGCAGAAATCCAGAATACTTGATTGAACATCACATCAATTCGGTAGATATATTGGCAAAATCTAATTTAGAAATTATTCCAACAGGTTATTTGCTAATAGACGGAGGAAAAGAAACTGCTGTTCAACGCGTAAGTCAAACCTTACCTATTGAGCAAGATAATGTTGATTTGGCATACAAAACTGCAAAAGCTGGTGAGTTTTTAGGTAAAAAGTTAATATATTTAGAAGCTGGAAGTGGCGCTAATCAGCATGTTTCGTTAGAAATGATTCGCTACGTAGCTCAAAATATAAAAATTCCATTGATTGTAGGTGGTGGAATTCGTTCAATGAAAACCATTCAAGAAGTGTATAATGCTGGAGCTGATTTGGTTGTGATTGGAACTGCTTTTGAAAATGACACCAACTTTTTTAATTTATAAATATGCTCGATTTTTTAATCAATCAATATAAAGAAGCTTCATATATGCAAATTTCATTAGAGTTTGTGGCTTTTGTATTTGGGATTTTGAGTGTTTATTTTGCTAAAAAAGAAAATATTTGGGTGTATCCAACGGGTTTGATTTCAACCGTTATTACAGTTTATTTGTTGTATCAAGCAAAATATTTTGGTGATATGACTATGAATTTTTATTATTCGATAATGAGCATTTATGGGTGGTATAAATGGACAACAAAATCAACCGAACCCGATTTGTTAATTTCAAGAACAACGACCAAAGAAAAGGTAATAGGTTTTGGATTGTTTGTATTTACAATGATTGTCACGTATTTAGTCTATGTTTTTTTGATTACAAACTTGAAATTCCTAATTATATTGATATTTTTACATCTGGAATATTTTTTACAGCCATGTGGTATATGGCTTTGAAAAAATTAGAGAGTTGGACATTATGGATTATAGGAGATTGTATCGCAGTTCCTTTATTTGCTCATAGAGGCTTAGGAATGCTGTCGTTACAATACTTGATTTTTACAATTTTAGCCGTTATGGCTTATTTACAATGGAAGAAAACTTTAAACAGCTACCTACAAGCATCATAAAAATTGCAATGTATGGCCCAGAAAGCACGGGTAAAACTACACTTTCAAAACAATTAGCCGCACATTACAATGACGAGTGGATTCCAGAATTTGCTCGCGACTTTTTACAAGAAAAATGGGATAAAAACAAAGAAATTTGTACAGAAGAAGATTTAATTCCTATCGCAATTGGTCAAGTAAAATTAGAAAATGAGGCGGTTTTAAAAGCCAAAAAATTCTTGTTTTGCGATACGAATTTATTGGTTACCAAAGTTTTTTCAGACATTTATTACAATAGATGTGATGCAAATTTAGAACAAGCAGCACGAGAACATGAGTATGATTTAATCTTTCTTACTAATATCGATGTGCCTTGGGAAGCAGACGATTTACGCGATAGCCCAGATGATAGAGAAATTACATTTGGAACATTCAAAAAAGCAATAATTGCTAACGGAAATCCGTATATTAAACTTAAGGGTGATGTTGCATCAAGATTTGAAAAAGCAGTAAAAATTATAGATGAATTGGTTCTTGCTAAACAATTGGGCTTTACTCCATCGGATTATGTGGCAATATACCAAAAGAAAATACCCGTAGAAACGATTCAAAAACAATTACAGTTTTTTAAAGACGGAATTGCTAAAGTAAATTTAGTGCGTTCTGCAGTAAAAAACGATGGAATTTCGACATATTCTGAAGAAGAAATTAAAAATTATATTCATTTTTTCGACGAAAATAAACAAAATTTAGACATTCAAAAGTTTGTTCCCGCTTCTGGAGCTGCGAGCCGAATGTTTAAGTTTTTGTCAGAATTTATCAATGAATTTGATGTAGAAAATGATACAATCAATTCATACATAAATCATAATAAGTGTACTGAATTATCGGTTTTTTTAGTAGGATTAAAAAGTTTTCCATTTTATCCAGAGTTAAAACTAAAAACGATAGAATTTTACCCAGATTATTTTCAAAAAGAACGTGAAGAACGAAACTATCTTTTAATAAAAACATTGCTTTCAAAAGAGCATTTTGATTTTGCAAACAAGCCAAAAGGAATCTTACCTTTTCATCAAAAAGAAGATAAAATAGTTTCTCCCATTGAAGAGCATATAAAAGAATCGATTTTCTATGAAGTACCTAATAGAAAATCAAAAATTCATTTTACCGTTTCACCAGAACATCAATCTTCATTTGAGGAAATTACAAAACAGCACGAAAATGTCGAAGTTACCTTTTCATTTCAACAAGAAACAACAGATACTTTAGCAGTTAATAACGACAATACTCCTTTTAGAAACGATAGAGGTGAATTGGTTTTTCGGCCAGGTGGTCATGGAGCTTTGATTGAAAATTTGAACCAACTTTCATCAGATATGATTTTTATAAAAAATATTGATAATGTGTCTCAAAATCATATAGTTGATATTGTAAAATATAAAAAACTTTTAGGTGGAATTTTATTCAAATTACAACAGCAAATTTTTACTTTTTTGCACGAATTAGAAAACGAATCTGTTTCAATTGAAAAACTAAACGAAATTAAATTGTTTGCACAAAAACAGTTGCATATTATTTTTTCAAATGATTTTGAAATGTATAAAAAATCGTTTCAAATACAATATTTATTTAACGAATTAAATCGACCAATTCGCGTGTGTGGAATGGTTAAAAATGAAGGAGAACCTGGAGGAGGCCCTTTTTGGATAAAAGATGAAAATGGAAAAATTTCCTTGCAAATTGTTGAAACATCTCAGATTGATTTATATAACGAAAAACAAATACAAATTGTAAATGAGGCCACACATTTTAATCCGGTTGATTTAGTCTGTGGTGTTAAGAATTACAAAGGTGAGAAGTTTGATTTGACACAATTTGTAGATGAAAATGCAGGCTTCATTGTTTCAAAAAACAAAAATGGGAAACCATATAAAGCCTACGAATTGCCTGGGCTGTGGAATGGTGCTATGGCAAAATGGTTAACGCTTTTTGTTGAAGTTCCATTGGTTACTTTTAACCCTGTTAAAACTGTAAATGATTTATTAAAGCCAGCGCATCAACCCGAAAATAATGGATAAAGAAGTTTTACTTTCTGAACTGAAATTTAAAGCCGTTAGAAGTAGTGGAGCAGGTGGTCAAAACGTAAACAAAGTGTCTTCTAAAGTGGTTTTGAGTTTTGATTTAGTCAACTCTTTGGGTTTAACTCAAGAAGAAAAAGAACTTTTACTAGCTAAAATTTCAACTAAATTAACGCAAGAAAATATTCTTATTCTTACAAGCGAAGAAGATAGAAGCCAACTCAAGAATAAAGAAGTAGCGGTTAAAAAATTCTTGAAAGTCATTGAAAACGGTTTAAAAATTTCTAAAGAGCGAAAAGAAACTAAAATTCCGAAAGCAGTTAAAGAAAAACGTTTGCAACAAAAAAAGTCGACCGCTTCTATTAAAGAAATCAGAAAGAAACCTAATTTTTAAAAAAGACAAGAACAATTTCAAATTCAAAAAATAATCAGTGTAAAGAAAAATGTTTGAAATTGATTTTGTACTTGAAATTGATTTTTTATTTAATATCTTTGCGACGTCTCAAAGGGGTGCTCAAAATATCGAGCTGAGATCATACCCATAGAACCTAGAACAGGTAATGCTGTTTAGGGAATTGACAGTAATAAAAGTGCACGTTTATTAGTGTCAAAGAGTATCAAATTTAATTTTTAACCAAGAGTAATTGCCCCTTTTATTCGTAACTATTTTACGAATGAAAACTTTATCTCAAAAAAGTACAAGGTACAAAGTACAAAGTACAAAGACTTATTTAAGTCTATCATTTATTTTCTATTTTCTATTTTCTTTTTCTCAAGAAATTCAAAAAGACACTACAAAAACAACCGAATTGAAGGAAATCATGGTTTCTTCTGTTAGGGCAAAAGGCCAAAATCCAATCACACATTCTAATGTTTCTGCAAAAGAAATTGCGCCAAGAAATCTAGGTCAAGATATTCCTGTTTTATTGCAATATTTGCCTTCAGTAGTTACAACAACGGATGCTGGAAATGGGGTAGGGTATACTTACATGAGGGTTCGTGGTTCAGATGGTTCTCGAATCAACGTTACTTTGAATGGAGTTCCTTTTAATGATAGTGAAAGTCAAGGGACATTTTTTGTGAATCTACCCGATTTTGCTTCTTCATTAGAAAGTGTTCAGTTACAGCGTGGAGTAGGAACTTCAACAAACGGAGCCGGAGCTTTTGGTGCGAGTTTAAACATGCAAACTAAATCGTTTCAAGAAAAAGCCTATGCTGAGGTTTCAAATTCTGTAGGAAGTTTTGGAACCCGAAAACATACTTTAGCTTTTGGAACAGGTTTGCATAATCATTTTGAAATGAACGCACGTATTTCAAATATTGTATCCGAAGGATTTATTGATAGAGCTTCATCTAATATGTTTGGCTATTTTTTTAATGCAAATTATATTACCGAGAAATCACAAATAAAATTTTTAGCTTTTGGAGGAAAAGAAAAAACCTATCAAGCATGGTATGGTATTGAAGATGTTGATAAATTAGAAAACGACCGCACATTCAATCCGGCAGGAATGTATACAGACGAATTTGGAAATGTACAATTCTATGATAATGAAACCGATAATTATTGGCAAAATCATTTTCAGTTGCATTGGACAGAAAAATGGTCGGAAAACTGGATTTCAAATGCGGCATTGCATTACACCATTGGGAAAGGATATTTTGAGCAATATAAAGAAGATGAAACATTAGCCGATTATGATTTACCCGATTTTGGAGGAAATTCAATTTCAGATTTAGTCAGAAAACGTTGGTTAGACAATGATTTTTTTGGAACTACTTTTTCATTAAATTATAAAACTTTGAAAACAGATGTTTTATTTGGTGGAGCAGCAAATCGTTATTTAGGAAAACATTTTGGAGAAGTAATTTGGACGCAATATTACGTGCCAAATGCAAATACATATTATGATAATTTTGGAAATAAAGACGATATAAATTTCTATACCAAAGCATCATACAATATTACAAACAAGCTGAATTTATTTACAGATTTACAATACCGAATGGTGTTTTATGAAGCAACAAGTGTTAAGTTTTCTGATGTAAATGATACATTTCGATTCTTTAATCCAAAAGCGGGTTTAAGCTATCAATTGAATGATAAAAATTCATTTTATGGTTATTTTGGAATCGCAAACAAAGAGCCAAGACGTGATGATTATGAAAACGGAAGCGTAAAACCTGAACGTTTGTTGGATTATGAATTAGGCTGGAAATATAATTCTAAGAAATTAAAATTAAATGCAAATGCATTTTATATGAACTACAAAGACCAATTGGTTTTAACAGGAGCTTTGAACGATGTAGGCTCGCCAGTTTTTACCAATAGTGGAAAAAGTTATAGAGTAGGATTGGAAGTTGAATCTTCTATTGCCATTACAAAGCAATTAATTTTGAATCCAAATGTAACGGTTAGTCAAAATAAAAATCAAAATTTCTACTTTCAACGAGATGGAATTTTACAAAACTTAGGTGATACAAATATTGCTTTTTCTCCAAATTTAATTCTAGGAAATCGTCTGACTTTCATACCAATTAACAATTTTCAGATTTCGGTTTTATCCAAATATGTAAGCGAGCAATACATGGGAAATATCGATTCAGAAAAATCAAAATTAGATGCTTATTTTGTTAGCGATTTGAATATAAACTATGAATGGAAACTTAATAAAACAATCAAATCAATTGTTTTTTCAGGATTAGTGAATAATATTTTCGATTTAGAGTATGAATCAAATGGTTATTTCTATACCTATGATGATACTTGGTCTGGACCAACACCAACCACAATAGAAGGAACAGGATATTATCCACAAGCAGGAATTAATTTTCTTGTAGGAGCTAGCTTAAATTTTTAGAAAATAAACAATAAAAAAAGCCTGAAAGTTATGCTTTCAGGCTTTTTTTTAATTGTAAACACGTAAATTAAAATCGTCTAACTGTTCTACTCTATATTGCTTCATAGGATATTCCATGCCTGATGCTTGACCAGAAAACAAACTATAAGAAACATCATCACAAGGACAAATAGCATTAATTCCATTCAAAGTCATGGTAGAACAACTGCTTAAGGCTTGATTAGGGCAAGCGGCATCAAAAGCAACATAGCCACTACCTGTATTAAAAACAAAAACACCTCTAACCCCTGTATTTCCAGCATTAATATAAACAGCATTACTTGGAAATTTTAAACTGTTGTATTGCGGCAAGTTCATGTTAATGTTATATGTAAAAGCATAATTTGGCAAATAAGGGTTTTTGTTGTTGAAATTCTCCTTATCACAACTAAAAAAAACGGCGACTAAAACCAGTAAAATATATTTTTTCATAGAATTATTAGATATCAATTGTAAAACAAATTTAATTAATTACTTTTGACATACATTAAACAATGTCATAAATTAATATTAAAAATAAATTACTATCTTTGTGAAAAGGAATCCCATCAGGTGGGATTTTTTCTATTTATATAAACGATGAAGTTATGAGTACAGTATCTTATTACACCGCTGAAGGATTAAAAAAATTAAGAGAAGAATTAGAACAACTTAAAAGTATAGAACGTCCAAAAGCATCACAAGCCATTGCAGATGCAAGAGACAAAGGTGATTTGTCTGAAAATGCTGAATATGATGCAGCAAAAGAAGCACAAGGTTTACTTGAAATGAGAATTTCTAAAATGGAAGAAATTGTTTCTAATGCACGTTTAATTGATGAATCACAATTAGATTTATCGAAAGCTTTGGTTTTGTCTAAAGTGAAAATTAAAAACCAAACCAATGGTATGGAAATGACTTATACTTTGGTTGCAGAAAGTGAAGCAGATTTAAAAACTGGTAAAATTTCAGTAACGTCTCCTATCGGAAAAGGTTTACTTGGTAAATCTGTTGGAGAAATTGCCGAAATTAATGTGCCAAACGGTGTGTTAAAATTTGAAGTATTAGAAATTACAAGAGACTAAATTATGTCTAGTATTTTTACTAAAATAGTGAATGGAGAAATTCCATGTTATAAAATAGCCGAAGATGATAATTATTTAGCTTTTTTAGATGTAAATCCAAATGCAAAAGGACATACACTTTGTATTCCAAAACAAGAGATTAATAAAATCTTTGATATGGAAGAAGAGCATTATTTAGGATTGATGAGGTTTTCAAGAAAAATTGCAAAATCAGTTGTAAAATCGGTTGAGTGCAAACGTATTGGTGTGGCAGTTGTAGGATTAGAAGTGCCTCATGTTCATGTACATTTAATTCCGCTTCAAGATATGGATGATATGCGTTTTCAACGAAAAACAAGATTATCACCTGAAGAGTTTCAAGAATTAGCGAAGCAAATTGCTTCTAATTTATAATAAAAAGCACCTTTTCGGTGTTTTTTTGTTTAAACATAGCCATGAAATACATAATTAGTCTTTTATTTTTTCAAACCATTCTTTTTTCACAAGTTAAAAGTATTTACGCATCCGTTGAAAAGCAAATGCGCCTAATACCTGAACTGCAAACAAATTCAGCGCAGGAAATTGCAAGTTATATTCAAGCAAATTTTAAAGGCGAAGAACTGCAAATAAAAGCAGCTTATTTTTATGTGATTTCAACTGTTTCTTATGACGTTACTCACAATTTTTCTACAGAATTATTTAGTAGCGATGAAGATTTCGTTACAAAAACCATTTCAACAAAGAAAGGGGTTTGTATTCATTATGCTAAATTTTTTAAAGCTATAATAGATAAATTAGGTTATCAATGCCAAATAGTAACAGGTTATACAAAGCAAAATAATCAGATTGGTAAATTATCACATGCTTGGTGTGCTATTAAGATGCAAGATAAAAATTGGTATGTGTTTGATCCAACTTGGGATTCAGGTTATGTAAAAAACGAAAAGTTTGTCCGAAATATAGTTTCTAAGCATTTTAAAATGTTACCTTCAATAGCAATTTTATCGCACATGCCTTTTGATTATTTGTGGCAATTTACAAAAGAGCCTATTACTAATCGCGAATTTTATAACGGAAAACCTTTTGATGGAAAACCCAAAATAAATTTTGATTATCAGCTAGAAATTGACAACTACTTAAAATTATCAGAAGTTGATAAAGCATTTGAAAGTTCAGAAAGAATTCAAGAAAATGAGATTTTAAACGATTTAATTTTGGAACAATATAATTACATGAAAAGTGTATTTAATGTTTCAAGAATGAATAATAACGTTGAAAAATTCAATGAAATTGTTGAAGAATACAACGTAGCCATTGTGTTATTGAACGATTTTATAATTTACAGAAATAAAGAATTTACACCATCGTATTCAGACACAATTCTTTTAGAAATGATTCAAACTCCAAAAGAACGTTTAGAAAATGTTCAGAAAGAGTTTTTTGTTTTAGGAAGCATAGGGAAAGAAAACGCATCAACCTATAATTCATTAAGAGGTTCAATTTCCGAAACAGTTAAACAAGCTCAAGAGCAATATAATTTTGTAAAAGAATATATATCAAAAAGTAAAAAAGAAAGAAAAAAAATGTTTAGAACCGTTACTTGGTTTGGACTTCCAATTAAATAATTTTGACTTTCTTAAAACTCATTTGCATGGTAGTTCCTTTGCCAATTTCAGAATGAGCTACTTTTATCCTTCCTTTGTGATACTCTTGAACAATTCGTTTTGTTAACGATAGTCCTAATCCCCAACCTCGTTTTTTTGTGGTAAATCCAGGCTCAAAAACTTTACTAAATTGATTCTTCGGAATTCCTTTGCCGGTATCGGTAATTTTAATTTTAACTACATTTTCTAACTCCGCAATATTGATATCTAAATGTCCCTTGCCTTTCATAGCGTCAATAGCATTTTTGACCAAATTTTCAATAGTCCAGCTATGTAGCGCAGGGTTTATTGCTACAAAAACAGGATGATTAGGTGCCGAAAAGCTAAAAACAACTTGCTTTGAAACCCTAGAGTGTACGTAATCGACCGTATGTTTCGTGTCTTCAATAATGTTTCGATTTTCTAATGCTGGTTCGCTTCCAATTTTTGAAAAACGATCGGTTATGGTTTGTAATCTGTTGATGTCTTTTTCGATTTCGGTAACAGTACTTTCTTCAATATTTTCTAATTTTAAAATTTCTAACCAACCAATTAATGAAGATAAAGGTGTGCCAATCTGATGTGCTGTTTCCTTTGCCATTCCAGCCCAAAGTTTATTTTGTGTAGCCATTTTGGTGGCTTTATAAAAATTATAAACCACAGCACCAAACAAAATAATAATCAATAATAATGCAACAGGATAATATTTCAACTTGTTTAATAAAGGTGAATTTCCATAATAAACTAATTGATAGTTCTTGTTGGAAAGCTCCATTTTTATAGGTTGATTGTCGTTTTTTATTGAATTAAAATAGCTTTTTAAAGCAATACTATCTTTTGTGATTGCTTCTGCAATGTTATTGTGACTGATGATTTTTTCATTACTATCAGTAACAATCATCGGTATAGAAGTGTTGTTGCTGATTATTTGAAATGGCAATTCAATGTCCGTATTCTCGTTTGCGTTGGCTAGTGTTTTTTGAGCTGTAGCCCAAAATTCCATTTTAGCTCGCTCTTCGGTTTTAAAAATCTGGAAAAAGTTATAGGTATTCCAAAGTATTAAGATTACAATGAAAAAGGAAGCAATAATGATAAACCAACGGGTAATATATCGCCTTTCTGAAAACTGCATGTATCAAGATTTGATGTAAAAATACTAAAAACCATTTTAAATTTGATACTTGTTCTTGTAATTGAACTTGTAATTGTTTGTTATCTTTGTAAAAAATAGTTTCAGTATGTTAAGCATCGATCCAAAAGAAATAGCACCAGCAAAATTACAAGGATATTTACAAAGTGCAGTTGCGCCAAGACCCATCGCTTTTGCCAGTACTATGGATAGTAATGGAAATCCAAATTTATCGCCTTTTAGTTTCTTTAATGTATTCAGTTCAAATCCACCGATTTTGATTTTTTCACCAGCAAGACGTGTGCGTGATAATACTACAAAGCACACATTAATTAATGCTCAAAACACAAAAGAAGTAGTGATTAATGTAGTGAATTATGACATTGTGCAACAAATGTCGTTATCAAGTACTGAATATCCAAATGGTGTAAATGAGTTTGAAAAGGCTGGATTTACAATGCTAAAATCAGATAAAGTAAAACCATTTCGTGTAGCTGAAAGTCCGGTGCAATTTGAGTGTAAGATTAATGATGTAATTGCATTAGGTGACCAAGGCGGAGCAGGAAATTTAGTAATTTGTGAAGTAGTAAAAATTCATATCAACGAAGCTATTTTAGATGCAAACGGAATGATTGACCAATACAAAATAGATTTGGTTGCCCGAATGGGAGGCAATTGGTACAGTCGTTCCAATCTAGGTATGTTTGAAGTTGAAAAACCATTGACGACTTTAGGAATAGGAGTGGATATGATTCCTGATTTCATTAAGGAAAGTTCATATTTTGATGGAAATGATTTAGGGAAATTAGGTAACATAGAAAATATTCCAACCGAAGAAGAAATTGCTATATTTGTAAAAGAAAATTTTGAAGTCAAAGCGGTTTTAAGTGCGGATGATATGGATACAAAATTTCAAAAAGCAAAAGAATATGTAGATAATGGAAGAGCTATTGACGCTTGGAAATTATTATTAGCAAAAAAATAAATTTAAGTATTATGGAAGTTTTAGGAAGAGTAAGATTAATTAATCCTGTACAACAAGTTAGTGCTTCTTTCAAAAAAAGAGAGCTTGTAGTAACTACAGAAGAGCAATATCCTCAACACATTTTGATTGAGTTTGCACAAGACAAAACCGATTTGTTAAACAATTATAATGTTGGTGAACAAGTAAAAGTTTCTATCAATTTGAGAGGAAGAGAATGGGTTAATCCACAAGGAGAAACCAAGTTTTTTAACTCTATCCAAGGTTGGAGAATTGAAAAAGTACAAGCAGAAGCACCAAGTGCACCTCAAATGCCACCAATGCCTGCTTCAGAAGCTTTTGAACCTGCAACAAACTTCAAAGAAGAAGAACACGACGATTTACCTTTCTAAAATTTAGAATTTAGAATTTAGAAGTCAGAAGTTTTATAATTTCTGACTTTTTCTTTTTCTAAATTCTAATTTCTGAATTCTAAATTTAAAGAGATGTATTATTTAACCCAAGAATTATATTTTCCATCAGTAGAAACAGCTTCGCCTGAAGGGATTGTTGCGGTTGGAGGCGATTTGTCTCCAGAACGACTTGTGCTGGCATATAATTCAGGAATATTTCCATGGTTTGAAGATGATGAGCCTATTTTGTGGTGGAGTCCGTCAGAACGGATGGTTTGTTTTTTGAAGATTTAAAAATTTCGAAAAGCATGCGAAATGTTATCAATCAGAAAAAATTTAAAGTAACTTTTAATACCGCATTTAGAGAGGTAATTCTAAACTGTAAAAAGATAGCTAGAAAAGACCAACCAGGTACTTGGATAACTGATGATATGGTGGAAGCATATTGTAATTTACACGAATTAGGTATTGCAAAAAGTGTTGAAGTTTGGGAAAATGAGGAACTAGTTGGCGGTTTGTATGGTATCGATTTAGGGCATGTTTTTTGTGGCGAAAGTATGTTTTCAAAAGTGTCAAATGCCAGTAAAATGGCTTTTATTGCTTTAGCAAAACAGTTGGAGATGGCAAATTATCGTTTGTTAGATTGCCAAGTTTATAATGATCATTTAGCGAGTTTGGGATGTGTAGAAATTGATAGAGAAGATTTTTTGATGGTGTTGAAGGCTTAAAACCTAGGCAAAGTTCTTACATACAATTCCTCCACTTTTTTTCTTGCCCAATCTGTTTTTCTTAAAAATTTTAGACTAGAATTTATGGATGGATTTTCTTTAAAACAGTTGATGTTGATTAATTCGGCTAACGTATCGAAGCCATAGAAATCTACTAATTGTTCTACAATTGTTTTTAAGGTTTTTCCGTGAAGTGGATCGTTGTTCATTTTTTATTTTCTTGTGAAACAATCTATCACATGATCATTGACTATGCCAGTGGCTTGCATGTGAGCATATATTACAGTTGAGCCTACAAATTTGAATCCACGTTTTTTCATGTCTTTACTCAAAGCGTCGGAAATTGGGGTTGTGGCTTTTACCTCGCTTAAGTTTTTTGGTTGGTTGTCAATTGGTTTTCCATCAACAAAACCCCAAATATATTTTGAGAAACTTCCGAATTCTTCTTGCACTTTTATAAATGCTTGCGCGTTGGAAACCGTTGCTTTAATCTTTAATTTGTTTCTAATAATTCCTGCATTTTCTGCTAATGTTGCCATTTTTTCTTCCGAATAATTAGCCACTTTAAGTAAGTCGAAATTATCAAATGCCTTTCTAAAATTTTCTCTCTTAGCTAAAACGGTGTACCAACTCAATCCAGCTTGAAACGTTTCTAAAATCAAAAATTCAAAAATAGTTTCGTCATCATAAACTGGTTTTCCCCATTCGTTATCGTGATAATCGCGGTATAAATCGTCTTTTTCGCACCAAGCGCATCTATGTTTAGTTGCCATGTTTTTCTTTAGCTAAATAATTGTCAATTAAATAATGTCCGAGGTAAATAAAGGGTGTCAAACAAATGGCAATTCCAAGTTTTACAGAATATCCTGTGAAAGCAGAAGCTACAAATGTTTCTCCGTTTATTTTCCCAGGTAACCAAAAGGCAATTCCTAATACAATGAAACTATCAAATAATTGAGAAATTATTGTTGAACCTGTACTTCTCAACCACAGCATTTTTTTTCCAGTTCTATTTTTTACAAAATGAAAAATAGTAACGTCAATTAATTGTGAAACTAAAAAGGCGGTTATACTTCCCACTATAATCCACATGCTTTGTCCAAAAACGGCATTAAATTGTTCGTCTGAAATTAATCCATCGCCTTTTACAGCAGGAATTTGAAGTCCAATTAGTAATAGAAAAAAAGTATATGCAATTAGACCAGCGGTTATAAATGATAGCTTTTTTACTCCTTTTTCGCCAAAATACTCATTGATTAAATCAGTGGTAATAAAAACAATTGGCCAAGGTAAAATGCCTAAGCTCATAACGGTGTTACCTACATGAATTAATTTTCCGCCAATCAATTCCGCAACTAATGCGTTGGTGATGAAAATACCAGCTAATACAACGTAAATGATGTCTTTTTTTCTTTGAAACATTTGTTTTTAGTAATCGCCTTCTTCCATGTACATTTCTTCATCATACATCTGGAATGCGTCTTTTATTTTTCCATGAAAAGCTCTTGAATGATTGTTGTTTAAACTTTCGTCAATAGCAGCATTTATGATTGGATTAATGTCTTTTTCTTCTAAAAATGTTTTTGGTGTAAGTTTGTAATAACCTTTTAAATTTAATTTGTTTCCATCATTTATAAATGCAATTCCAGTGATTTTTTCTTGCTTGGTGTTGTAATCATCTTCGTCAATTTTTAATTTTTTGAAGAAATAATAGGTTATTTTTTTACCGTTATAAACTACATCTTTTGTTTGATAAAATGAGATAGAATCTTTTTTCGCATCAATATTTTCAAAATAAATTATAGCCGCTTCAGCAATTGCATTATTGTCAAATTTTTCTAAATAACTATTCTGTTTTGTGTGATATAGCATCTGAAAAGCGGCAAATTTTGTTTTTTCATTGCCAATCATACTGTTTGCAGTTGCTTCGTCTAAATTGTGCGTTTTTTCTAATTGAACTTTTGCGAAAGCTATATTTACTTCTTCAATGTCTAATTTTCCAGCTTTTTCAAAAAGTTGTGCAATGTCTTTTACGTTTTTAAAAGGATACAAAATATGAATGTAACTTATAAAATCACTAGAAGGCGCATACATGTCTTCATAATAATCTTCCTCATCTTCATCTTTTATGTCTTGTTTGTTTTTCCAACTTGATAAACGTTTATATTCTAGTTTTGCATTGGATAAAATCATTTTTTTGAATGATTTAAGCTTTTTAGAATTTCCAAGATTTTCTTTTAAAAGATTATCTGTAAAATCTACAATTGGAGTGTGGTATTCTTTGATGCTGTAAAATTGAAAAATATCTGGAAATAACACTTGGCTGTTTTCTAAATCATCTTCAAAATAGCGGAATAGGCTTGTGATTTCGTATTCGTCGTCCGAAATAGGTAAATCATATTCTAATAACTCCTGAATTTTTTTGTAACCTTCTTTACTCTCTTGGAATGTTAGTGCTCTTAAAACAGCAAATTGAATTACGGTATTTACATTTTCTTTTTTGTAAATGCTTTCTAAATATGGGATGATTTCAGGAGATTTTATACGACCAATTTTCTCATACAATTCACCTAAAATTTCTGTTTCATCATCTTTAAATTTGAATGTTGATAAGAACGTTTTAAACTTTGGTAAATCTTCTTTTTCAACAGATAAATAGTGAATAGATTTTAAAGCAGAATATCGAATACTGTCGTGCTTGCTTCTTACATCTGTTAGAAATAAATCTAATTTATTATCAAATACACTTTCTGTAAATGTTGTGTCCTTAAGGGTAAGAGAATTGAATGTTTTTTCTACAAAAGCATCATCGTTATTGTAGTTTTTATCAACTAGTGTTTTTAAGGTATAAAATGTACCATCTTTAAAAACCGCTTTGTGTTTGATAGCTTGTTTAGAATCTTTTTTAGATACTAAAGCCTCAAAAGTGTATGTTTTTTTGTTTTTGTCTTCAGATTTTTTTTCAGATAAAATGGTTAATTTTTCATCTTGTTTTCCAAATAGAGCTTCATCCCAATTAGAAATTGCATAATCTAAAGCATTATTTTCTTTGTCTAATGAAATGTCCGCATCTATTACAGAAATAGCAACATCATCTAGGCCTGCATCAAGATAATTGTTTTTGTAATCTTTTGTGATTTGTTTTTTATAATCTTTCCAAATTGAATCTATGCTTTTTTCAGTTTCATATTTGTGGTATTGATAAAACGACAATTCCACGATTGATCCATTGGCACCTAAAAATTGATAATTTTTATTTTTTGAAACAAAGTGATTCTTTTTCTTTGCGCCAATATTATAATCGCGTTCAATTAAGAAGTCTAAGTGTTCGTTTTGTTTTTTTGGTATTTCTATAGAAAAATGTGCTATAGAATCGCTATAAGTTTTGTATTCTTCGGTTGCAATCGAAGGTTTTAATTGGAACGAACTGAAAAATTTCGAAGTATTTGCTTCAGACGCATTTACTGTACCAAGTAGATAATATTTGTTTCCTTTAAGCAATGATTGTAACGCGATTTTTTTATCACCTAATTTTGATTTAGAGGTAAATATAAAATGTTCTTTATTAAACTTTGTTTCGGTTGAATCTATTTCGTGTTGTGTATAAAATTCATAGTGAATACGTTTTAATTCAAATTCAGAATCTTCTAAATTGTCATTTTCTTGTAATGTTTTTTCTAGTAAAAAATAATGAGAGTTGTCTTTTTCTTCATAGCCAAAGATAGACATGTCGGTATTGTCTTTTAGGTTTTCTTTGTTGCCACTGTATGATAAATAGCTTGGAAATTGTACTTCAAAGTTTCCTTTTCTTGGTGTAATTGTTTCCCAGTTTTCACTGCCAGATTTGATGATAATTTTTGAATAAACTTCTTCCTCATATTTTCTCACATAATCACCTTCACCACCCATAATTACTGCAATTATTTCTAGTGGAGTAATGTAGTAGCGATAGTGTTGAGCGTTACCAGTTTTTGTTTTGTTCTTAATATCGTAAACCCAATAATTTTTTTCTTTATACGCTTTTTTTTCTAAAATATCGCCTGGAATATTTTCATAAAATAAACTATCTAAAGTCTTTGGATTGAATGCTTTGTTGTTTTTGTTTAAGAAATCTTTTAAAACATTTCTTTTTACATTTATAAAACCACCATTTACTAAATCAGGAGATTCTAAATCCTCGCCAGTTTCAAGTACAACTTCAAAAAGTGGAATTGAAATTGTTTTATCAGCTGTGGTTTTGGTTTTTAATTCAGGTTTAGTGAAATATTCTTCAATTTGTTTTTTGCTGTTTTTTCCTTTATCAGTGTATGCGTCAAAAATTGGTGTTACGGTGTATCCTTTTTTTCTAAGTAATTCAATTACGCCATTTTGACCTGGAAGGTGAGCCGCTCCAATTGCGCTAAATAAACTTCCTGTTTTCATGATTGAATCCATGCTTTTTACCATCACTATATTACGGTCAAAAAGCATAGCTTTTAAATAAGCTTGAGGAGAACTTAAATTAGATAATGAGTCAATCATATCTAAATCTTTTTCTCTGTAGAAATCAGTTAGTGCTTCGTCGTAAGATTTATTTTTTAAAAGTTTTAAAATTGCTTGACGGTTTTTATAAACTTCTGTTTGGTCCATGTTAGCTTGCGCTTTCATGATATTAAGCGTAGATGTTTTAACGTCTTCTAATCCAACAGTTTTTTTGTTGTATTTTCTTCCTGTACGATAAATAAACATGTCAAGATAGGTTTCTTCTTGATACTCTTTATTCATTTCATTTGTTCGAGTAAGTAAGCTTTCTAAATTATAGTTAGTGCTTCTAAACAACGAATATAAATCATCTTTTTCTAATGGATTGATATAAAAATTTGTGTAAAAAGAACCTCTATTTGCATAATTACTATAGAAACTAAACAAGTCAAATAGTTCTGTCCAAGTTCTAGGTTCGCTTTCATTGGCAATAATATCTGCATTTTGTAAATGAGTAAAAAATGCGTCAGATAAGTGATATGAAACTTTATCGCTTACGTGCATTGAACCATAAACATATGATTTTTTTTGTAAGCCATTTCCGCTAATTTCCCACAGAAGACTTTGGTATTTTTTTTCTTGAGCAAAAAAAGATGAACTAATCAGGACTAAAAGAAGAGCAATTTTTTTCAAAGTAAATATTTTTGTTTAGTTGTTTCAAATATACATTTTTTTGCAAATAAAAAAACCTTAATTCCTGTTAAAGAATTAAGGTTTATATGTTTTGTTTAGAAAGAGATTATCCTAAAGCAACTCTACTAAATCCAGTAACAGTTAAGTTAGCATCAACAGATTTTATATAAGCAGCAACGCTCATAGAACCATCTTTGATATAATCTTGATTTACTAAAGTATTGTCTTTGTAAAAACGTTGGATTTTTCCTTTAGAAATGTTGTCTAACATTGCTTCTGGTTTACCTTCAGCTCTTAATTGCTCTTTAGCGATTTCAATTTCTTTTTCAATGATTGCAGCATCAACACCAGCTTCGTTTAAAGCAATTGGGTTCATTGCGGCAGCTTGCATTGCAACGTTTTTAGCAGCCTCATCAGCTCCAGCAACATTTGCAGATAAAGCAACTAAAGTAGCAATTTTACCAGCGTGGATATAAGATCCAATGAATGCACCTTCTAAACGCTCAAAAGCACCAATTTCAATTTTTTCACCGATAACTCCAGTTTGCTCAATTAATTTTTCAGCAACTGTAATTCCGTTAAAATCTGAAGCTAATAATTCGTCTTTAGTAGTGTAGTTTAAAGCTTGATTAGCTAAATCGTTTGCTAATTTTACGAAAGCTTCGTTTTTACCTACGAAGTCAGTTTCACAGTTTAATGTGATTGCAACAGCAGCTGTTTTGTCTGCGTTAACCACAGCAACAGCAGCACCTTCAGTAGATTCTCTATCTGAACGATTAGCAGCAACTTTTTGACCTTTTTTTCTTAAGTTTTCGATTGCTAAATCGAAATCTCCTTCTGCTTCCACTAATGCTTTCTTGCAATCCATCATTCCGGCACCAGTGATAGTTCTTAATTTATTTACGTCTGCAGCAGTAATATTTGCCATTTTGTATGTTTTTTTATTTGTTGTTTATAAAAGTAAAAATTCCAATTACTAAATCCCAAATTCCAATTTTACTAAATTGCTAACTTAAAGTTAGAACAAGTTTGGAATTTGGAATTTAATTCTTGGAATTAATTGATTTATGCTTCAGTTTCAGTTGCAGGAGCTTCAGTAGCTTCTACTTCTTTAGCTGGTAATTCATCTTTTTCAACTTTTCTATCAGAAAGACCTTCTACTAATGCAGCAGATACTAAAGATAAAATTTTATCGATTGATTTAGAAGCATCGTCATTTGCAGGGATAACGAAATCAATTGGACGTGGGTCCGAATTCGTATCAACCATTGCGAAAACTGGAATGTTTAATTTTTGAGCTTCTTTAATCGCGATGTGCTCAGCTTTAACGTCTACTACAAATAGAGCTGCTGGAAGTCTAGACATGTCAGCAATAGAACCTAAGTTTTTCTCTAATTTTGCACGTAGACGATCTACTTGTAATCTTTCTTTTTTAGATAAAGTTAAGAAAGTACCGTCTTTTTTCATTCTATCAATAGAAGCCATTTTTTTAACAGCTTTACGGATAGTAACGAAGTTTGTTAACATACCACCAGGCCATCTTTCTGTGATGTAAGGCATGTTACAAGCTGCTGCTTTTTCAGCAACGATATCTTTCGCTTGTTTTTTGGTAGCAACGAATAATACTTTTCTACCAGATGCAGCAATTTTTTTCAAAGCTTCATTAGCTTCTTCAATTTTAGCTGCAGTTTTATATAAGTTAATGATATGAATACCATTACGCTCCATATAAATGTAAGGAGCCATATTTGGATCCCATTTACGAGTCATGTGTCCGAAATGTACACCTGCTTCTAATAACTCTTTAACGTCAATTTTGTTTGCCATTGTGTAATAGTTTACGTTCCGTGATTAGCAATGTTCCGTTGGGCTTTTGGCTTTAGGCTTCATTTAGATGCTAAACTAATTCCCTTTTTACAAGGAATATCGACAACTTTGTTTTTAATTCAATTTTAATTGTAAAAATAAATCTGAAAATATATTCTGATAAATATCGAATATTAACGTTTTGAGAATTGGAATCTCTTACGTGCTTTTTTCTGACCGAATTTTTTACGTTCTACCATTCTTGGATCTCTTGTTAGTAATCCTTCTGGTTTAAGGATAGCTCTGTTTTCAGCCTCAACTTCACACATTGCTCTAGCAATAGCCATTCTTACAGCTTCTGCTTGTCCTGTTGAACCACCACCATAAACGTTTACTTTAACGTCAAAGTTTGATGCGTTCTCTGTCATAGAAAGAGGTTGCATTACTTTGTACTGTAAAGTAGCAGTTGGGAAGTAGTTACTAAATTCTCTTTTGTTTACAGTGATTTTTCCTGTTCCTTCTGAAACATAAACACGTGCAACAGCGAATTTTATTCTACCGATTTTGTGTATAACTCCCATTACTTAAGATCGTTTAGGTTAACTGTTTTTGGTTGTTGAGCTGCATGTTTGTGCTCAGAACCAACATTTACATTTAAATTTCTGAAAAGTTGTGCTCCTAATTTGTTTTTAGGTAACATTCCTTTTACAGCTTTTTCTACTAATAATGCAGGGTTTTTTTGTTGCATTACTTTAGCAGTTAAAGTTCTTTGACCTCCTGGATAACCTGTGTGTCTGATGTACGTTTTGTCATCTAACTTGTTACCAGTAAGGTTGATTTTTTCTGCGTTGATAACAATTACGTTATCTCCACAATCAACGTGCGGTGTATAACTTGGTTTGTATTTACCTCTTAAAAGCATTGCTACTTTTGTAGATAAACGACCTAAGTTATGCCCTTCAGCGTCCACAACAATCCACTGCTTGTCTGCAGTTGTTTTGTTTGCTGATACTGTTTTGTAGCTTAATGTGTTCACAATAATTAATTTAAATTAAACATTCCATTCCCAATAAAGGGAGTGCAAAAGTACAATTAATTATTAGATTTGCAAATAGGGAATGCAAAATATTGTTTTGAAGTAGCTAACCATCTGTTATTATTGATTTTTTTTAGCTGTATAATTGCAAAAAATAGTGTATTTTTACTTTTTAAATTTTAAGAATGAAAGCAAAAGCAACCTTAAAACAAATTGCGAAGGAGTTTGAAGTGTCTATTTCTACTGTTTCTAAAGCCTTAAGTGATAGCCCTGAAATTAGTGAAGCGACTAAAATAAAAATTCAGGAGTATGCTAAATTGCAAAACTATAAACCAAATAGTATTGCTAAAAACTTAAAAAACCAACGTACTAATACTATTGGTGTAATTATTCCTAATATCCTAAATCCTTTTTTTGCGAAAGTATTTAGTGGTATTGAAAAAGCAGCTTTAGCTAAAGGATATAATGTTATTACCGGCATTTCTAATGAATCTTATGAAAAGGAAATGCAAGTAATGGATATGTTGAATAATGGAACTATTGATGGTTTTATTGTTTCTGTAGCCGAAGAAACGCAATCTGAGAAAGAATATCAGCATTTTAAAGATATTATTAATAGTGGAACTCCTATCGTAATGTTTGATAGAGTTGCTGAAACTATTGTTTGCGATAAAGTAATTGT
This sequence comes from Ichthyophis bannanicus, assembly GCA_033557465.1. Classification (NCBI taxonomy): domain Eukaryota; kingdom Metazoa; phylum Chordata; class Amphibia; order Gymnophiona; family Ichthyophiidae; genus Ichthyophis; species Ichthyophis bannanicus. Next base: position 340,519,954 of record CM066039.1, read on the forward strand.
TGATGATTTTGAATCTTCTTATGATGCCACTCAGCATTTATTGAAATTAGGAAGCAAAAAAATAGCATTGTTATCAACCATTGGTAATTTAAGTGTTGGTAAATTACGATTTGATGGTTACCAAAAAGCATTGGAAGAAAATAATATTAAATTGAACGATAAATTATTAGTTGTCGAAAATGAGATTGATTTATTTGATAAAAAATTAACTAACTTGTTTTTAAAGGAGAAAGTAGACGCTATTTTTGCTTTAGATGAGCATGCATCTACAATGGCAATGAAATTGGCAATAAAAAAAGGAATAAAAATTCCTGAGCAATTAAACATTATTGGTTTTGCTGATGGCGTTTGGTCTAAAAGATTAACGCCAAGTTTATCTACTGTGAGTCAACATGCGCCTGAAATTGGAGCCAAAGCGGCAGAGTTACTTATCAATAAGTTAAACACGAAAGACGAATTCTATCAGCACCAAACAGTTGTGATAAAAACAGAGTTGCGTCAGAGAGAATCTACTAGAAAACTATAATTGTTTGATCTTATCATCATTCCAAGTAATATAGCCTAAAATTGCATTAATCATATAGAATGAATATTTAATAGTATTTGCAATATTTAAAATAAAAATGCTTTGAATAATTTTAGATAAATTATACACTTGCCAAAGAAACCAGTTGTCTGGATAGCGCTTGATGTTGTTAAATGTTCCGCCAAAGGTTAATCCAGCTGGAAATGCAATTGACATGAAAAGTAACCAATCTATTTTTTTAGGTGATAAATAGTAAAAAGCAATAAAATTCAAAGTTAAAGAAGTGATCATTCCCACAACTAAATTGCGGTAGAATGCAAAATCAATATCATTTAATCGATTGTCTTTTTTCCAATGATTGTATGATAAGTAATTGGCAACGATTGAAATAGGATAGGTTAAAATGGCACCAATGTTTCCTAATAGATAATCAATTGTACCACTTAGTGTAGTGTTAAAGGTGTGAATTAAATTGCCTAAATTGTTTTTCTTTGTGACTAATCTAGTCGCAATCATTGAAAATCCTACATTTATTATAGAGAAGAAACCCAGTGGAAAATAATAGGAAATATTATCCATTGAAAAATAATATCTAGTTTTGTGATAATCTAAAAAAATAGAACCAGAAATAACAATCAATAATCCTATTAAATCAAGATTTCTTCCGTTTGTGATTTTCTTTATTAGAGCAATTTGATTTCCCGATAATATGTTTATTGTCATTTATTCTTTGGTGAAGTTAAAACTCATGCCACTTTGTTTTAAAACAAAAGTGTTTTCGCCGAATATCATTTCTATTCCAGCGGATGCAAAGATAAATGTTTTTTCTGCTTTAAAAGTTAAAGGGAAAGCACTTTGTCCTGTTGCTTGTGCAAATAATTCACCATTTTTTTCAGAAATCGTAATTTTTAAAGGCAACTCTTTTGATGTGTAAGTTCCTGTAAACTTTGCTAATTCTGCGGCGTCTATTTTAGTAAATACAGGAAAAGGGAAAGGCATTTTATAATAAATGCTCAATACACCTATCATAATATCGTTTCTATTGAAGTTATCGCCGTTAACAATTAATGAAACACCTAATTTTTCAGCAGGATAATATCCTACAACTGCTCTAAAATTTTCAATTCCTCCAGTATGACCATAAAAACGACGCTCACCAAAAGGGAATTGCACTAATGCTTTTCCATAGCCGTCTTTAATTTCTTTCATTTGTTCTAATGAAGTGGGCTTAACTAATTTTCCTTCAAAAAGCGCATGCATAAAACGTGTTAAATCGGCAGGTGTTGAAATCATGGCTCCAGCAGAATAAGCAATAGAGTTTTCCCATTCTTCTACTTTTTCCCATTCAGATCCATTGAATGAATAAGAATAACTTTCTCCAACTGAAGTATTGATTTTTCCTTGTGGGAAATAAGTATTTGTTAGGTTGGCCTTTTTAACAATTCTTGTTTGAATATTTTCAGCGTAAGATTTTTTAGTAAGTGTTTCAATAATATAGCCTAATAAATTATAGTTCGAATTGCTATATTGGTGTTTTGTTCCAGGTTCAAATAATGGTTTGTAATCCGTTATTTTTTGAATCATTTCTTCTTTTGAATGGAATCGATAAATATATTTAGCTGTAATGGTGTCGCCATTTATATAATCTACAATTCCAGTTCTGTGATGTAATAAATCATAAATCGAAATTTTTTCTGCATTTGGAATTTTTGGATAAAAACGATTCAATTTGGTTTGAAGGGTCAATTTTTTCTCTTCAATCAATTGCATAATCATTACTGCAGTAAAGGTTTTAGTAACCGATCCAATTTTATATTTGGTTTCTCTATTGGCTAGAATGTTTTTTTCGCCATCTGCATAACCATATGCTTTGTTAAATACTACATTTTCGCCTTCACGAATACAAAGTGAACCCATGAATTTGTTGTTTTGATTCAAATAAGTCAACAAGCTGTCAATTTTTTCAAAACGCTCTTGAGCAATTGATGCCAACGAAAATGTCAATACAAAAAGGAAAAGTATTTTTTTCATGATTATCGATTTATCCTATTAGTGGTAATAAAAAGTTTATTGTTACTGATTTTTGATTTTTTTAAATTCCAAATAAGAATATACAATTGGAATAATTGTAATAACGGCCGTAATTCCTAAAAAAGTAGACAGTTGCATTTCATTTGGCATCAAAAAAGTCAATGTCATTAATAATCCACCATCAAACCATAATTTTCCACCTATTAAATGTGTTTTTTTCCAAACTTCTTCATTTTCTAACGTCCAAGGTGTTCTAATTCCAATGAAATAATTAGGCTTTATAGTTTTGAAATAATTGCCTAAAAAAGTGAATAATAATCCAATGATTGCAAATACAAAACCTGGATTGCTACTTTTTTGTTGTGTGCTGTAAAGTATGAAAACTGCTAAACCCGACATAAATAAAGTAAGAATCATTCGTAAACTATTTAGTTTGTTGCCCATACTTTGTAGTTTCTGTTTTGGGTCTATGTACGGAATTACCAAAAAGACAAGATAAGTAATGCCAACTAGCATAAATAACATTGCAACAAGCTCTTTTTTATCGCCATAACGATCAATTTCTCCAGCACCATTCCAGTGCATTGGAACTTTTTCTGGTAAACGATTCCAAATGTAAATTAGATAAACAAAAGGAATTAAAGCAATTGCTAAAAACGGAATTTCTTTTTTAAACTTCTCCATACTTTATTTTTTTAGGGTAATAATCCATTGTAAAATGTCGTCAACAATTGTAGTGTTTAAAGAATAGACTACAAATTGTCCTTTTTTCTCGCTCGTGACTAAATCGGCACGTTTTAAAATATCCAAATGATGCGAAATACTAGGTTTTGAAATATGAAATTGGTCCGCAATATCGCCAGCCGTCATCTCCTGTTTGCGCAGCAATTCCAGAATATCTCTTCTGGTTTCGTCGTTTAAGGCTTCGAAAATTGCGTTCATATTGATTTATAAATTTAGACAAATATCTAAATATTATTTGAAATGGCAAAATGTTTTAAAAAAATAAACCCGATAGGTTTTGAAACGTATCGGGTTTGAGGTTTTATTTTGGAGATTTGAATTTTAAATAAATTGAGTTAATAAAAATCAATATATAAAGAAAAGTTGAAATTAAAAGAAGATTATCAATCAAATCTATATTCTTATAACTATTTTGAAATAAACAACAATATGAAATTCCTAAAAAGAACAAAATTGATAAAATAAAGTTTGTTTTGGTTTTAATGATTGCTAAGAGACTAAATCCTAAGAAAAAAGTTAGCAAAAAATAGAGAATATAAAAACTAATTCCAGTAATGTCAAATGCCCAACCAACAGTTTTATTAATTCCATATGTTTCACTTCCATCATAAGGTCTAAAGGTAAAAACATAAGGTAATATACTAATCAAATACATTTTAGTTTCGAAAAGAAATTTTATTTTATTCATCATATTTTAACTGTTATGAGATTTCTCCTTCGTCGAAATGACAAAACTAATCTAACTGCCAACTGCTACTGAACACTGACCACTTTCCTAATGCGCTTCTAACCAATTTTTACCCAATCCAATTTCCACATCTAACGGAACTGCCATTTGGAAAGCATTTTCCATTTCGTGTTTGATCATCGGTTGGATTTTTTCTAATTCGGAGTTGTGCACGTCAAATACTAATTCGTCATCAACTTGCAAAAGCATTTTTGATTTCCAATTTTCCGAAGTAACTTTTTTGTGTATGTTAATCATCGCAATTTTGATGATATCCGCAGCCGAACCTTGAATAGGAGCATTCACTGCATTTCGTTCCGCACCACCACGAACAATCGCGTTGGCTGAGTTGATGTCTTTTAAATAACGTCTTCTTCCCCAAAGGGTTTCTACATAACCGTTTTCTCTGGCAAAATCTACTTGCGAAGTCATAAACGATTTCAATTTTGGATACGTTTGATAATATGCTTCAATTAAATCAGCACTTTCTTTTCTTGATAAGTTGGTTTGGTTGCTCAATCCAAAAGCCGAAACGCCATAGATAATTCCGAAGTTTACGGTTTTTGCATGACTTCTTTGTTCTTTTGTTACTTCTTCTAAAGGCACATTGAACACTTTTGCAGCTGTACTTTTGTGAATGTCTTCGTGATTTTGAAACGCTTTAATCATGTTTTCTTCACCACATAAAGCAGCAATGATTCGCAATTCAATTTGAGAATAATCGGCAGAAAGTAAGGTGTAATTTTCATCGCGTGCAATGAAGGCTTTTCTAATTTGTCTTCCTCTTTCGGTACGAATAGGAATGTTTTGTAAATTTGGATTATTTGAACTCAATCGACCAGTTGCAGCAACCGTTTGCATATAATCGGTATGAACTCTCCCCGTTTTTTTATCGACTTGATTTGGTAAAGCATCAATATACGTGCTTTGTAATTTCACCATTTGACGCCATTCTAAAATATCGCGTACAATTTGATGTTCGTTTGCCAAATAACTCAACACTTCTTCACCTGTAGCGTATTGACCGGTTTTGGTTTTCTTTTGTTTCGCGCCACCAATTTTTAGTTTGTCGAATAAAATATCGCCCAACTGTTTTGGAGAAGCCAAATTGAATTTCTCGCCAGCGGTTTCATAAATTTGTTGTTCGAAAGCATCGATTTCTTTTTGCATATCAACTGACATACTTTTTAGAAATTCTACATCCAAACGAATGCCTTCTTTTTCCATATCCGCTAAAACTGGAACTAATGGAATTTCGATTTCGTCAAACAATTTTTTAGTCCCTACTTTTTCTAAAATCGGTTGGAAATGTTCTTTTAATTGGAAGGTAATATCAGAGTCTTCGGTTGCATATTCTTTGATGTCTTCCAAAGGAACATCACGCATTGACAATTGATTTTTTCCTTTTTTACCAATTAAAGTTTCAATCGATTTTGGCGAATATTTCAAATACGTTTCCGACAATACATCCATATTATGACGCATATCTGGATTAATCAGATAATGTGCAATCATGGTGTCGAATAATTTTCCTTTGACTTGAATGTCGTAATTCGAAAGAATTTTCAAGTCGTATTTCATGTTCTGACCAATTTTTTCGATGTTTTCATTTTCGAAGAATGGTCGGAATTTTTCAATTAGAGTTTGCGCTTCTTCCTGATTTTCGGGAAACGGAACATAAAAACCTTTTCCTTTTTCGAAAGAGAATGATATTCCTACTAACTCAGCATTCAAAGCGTCAATTCCAGTGGTTTCGGTATCAAAACAAACCGAAGTGTGATTTAATAAATTCTGCATTAACAATTTTACTGGTAAATCGCCTTGAACTATTTGGTAGAAATGCGTTGTGTTTTCTAAAGACGCATAATACGAATGATTCGCAGTTGGTTCATCCGATTCATCACTAAATCCGAACAAATCAAATTGGTCTTCGTTTGATTTTTTTGCTGGCGCTTTTTTTGTTGGTTGCGGAATTTCAGAAGTATTACCATTGCTATCAATTTCGTCATATTCTTTTCCGGTTCCAAAAAGTTTATCAAACTGCGCTTTCATCTGGCGGAATTCTAGTTCCTGAAACAAAGCATCGGTTTTTTCTACATCGGGTTTAGATAATTCGTAATCATCAGCATCAAATGTCACGGGACAATCGAGTAGGATAGTAGCTAATTTTTTGGATAAAATTCCCAATTCTTTATTGGCTTCGATTTTGTCTTTCATCGCACCTTTTAACTGATGCGTATTGGCTAATAAGTTTTCTAAAGTGCCATATTCCGCTAAGAATTTTTTAGCAGTTTTTTCACCCACGCCAGGTAATCCTGGAATATTATCGGCAGAATCGCCCATCATTCCTAGGAAATCGATTACTTGTTCTGGACGCTCGATTTCAAATTTTTCTAAGACTTCGGGAATTCCCCAAATCTCAATGTCATTCCCCATTCGAGCAGGTTTGTACATGAAAATATTTTCAGAAACTAACTGCGCAAAATCCTTATCTGGCGTCACCATGAATACTTGAAAACCTTCTTTTTCGGCTTGTTTAGCTAAAGTTCCAATCAAATCATCAGCTTCAAAACCTGCTTTTTCGATAATGGGAATGTGCATTGCCTTTAATAATTCTTGAATATAAGGAACCGCAATTTTAATCGCTTCAGGTGTTTCGTCACGGTGCGCTTTGTATTCTTGATACATTTCAAAACGATAATCACTTCCGCCTTTATCGAAAGCTACGGCTAAATGATCTGGTTTTTCGCGCTTAATTACATCCATTAAAGAATTCATGAATCCCATAATGGCAGAAGTATCCATTCCTTTCGAATTGATACGAGGATTTTTTATAAAAGCATAATACCCACGAAATATAAGCGCGTAAGCATCAAGAAGGAAAAGACGTTTTTGTGACATTGTTCAGAAATTTCATTTAAAATGTAAAAGTACAATTCTTTGGTTAAAAAAACTTTGTTAAAATTCATTTAATGCTGCATCAATTTGTACAACTTGTTACTTACTTTGCAAAAAAAAGAGCTAATGATTCGTTGGATTGTTTTTTTAGTATTTGTAATCATTCTGGAAATCTATGCTTTTCAGGCATTTAAGACTTTGATAAAATCGAAGTGGTTTTTTATTTTCTATTATATAACATCTGCAATTGCATTAGCTTACATTATGTATCAATTATATCATTTTGATAGAAGTGTTGGGCAAACTCCAAAAACAATGATTACGATGGGGCTATTGTTGTTGCTTTATGTGCCAAAATTATTGTTGGCCATAATATTATTTGGAGAGGATATTATTCGTTTTTTTTACGGATTATTTTCATTAGTTAATAGCGATTCAGAAGGTTTTTTGCCAGAGCGAAGACGATTTGTGAGTCAAGTCGCATTGGGAGTTGCTGCAATTCCGTTTGCTTCTTTTTTATACGGAATTACCATTGGAAAATACAATTACAAAGTAATCAAACAGACTTTGTTTTTTCCTGATTTACCTGATGCTTTTGACGGAACAACGATTACGCATATTTCGGATGTTCATAGTGGAAGTTTTGATGATGCGGAGAAAATTCAATATGCGATTGATTTGATTAATGAACAAAATTCGGATATGGTTTTGTTTACAGGCGATATTGTAAATACGCATGCTACTGAAATGGATCCTTGGATTGATACATTTAAAGGAATTCATAACCCTAAATTTGGCAAATTTTCCATCTTAGGAAATCATGATTATGGAGAATATGTAGATTGGAAATCGCAAACTGCAAAACAAGCCAATTTTGAAGAAATAAAAGCGATTCATAATAAAATTGATTTCAAATTATTGTTGAATGAACACGTTAAAATTAAAAAAGACAATCAAGAATTGGCAATCGTTGGTGTTGAAAACTGGGGAAGAAAATTTGGTGAACGAGGCGATTTGAATTTGGCTTCAAAAGGTTTAACAAAAGAAGATTTCAAAATTGTAATGAGTCACGATCCAAGTCATTGGGATGAGAAAATCCAGCACGATGACAATCATTATCATTTAACGCTTTCGGGTCATACACACGGATTTCAATTTGGGATAGAAATTCCAGGTTGGATAAAATGGAGTCCGGTGCAATACGTTTATAAACAATGGGCTGGATTGTATGAAAATGCGGGGAGATATATATATGTAAATCGTGGTTTTGGCTTTCATGCTTACCCTGGTAGAGTAGGAATTATGCCCGAAATAACAGTAATTGAACTAAAAAAAGGAGAAAAAGTAGCGTAATTCAGTAAAAATGCTACATTTGTATATTATTTTCGTGTGAAAAATAATTTTTTTGATACTAATAAATTCAATTTATGTCAAAATTTGGAGAACTTATCGATGCTCAAGTACCTGTACTAATCGATTTTTTTACAGAGTGGACTGAACCTTCAGTAGCTATGAATGAAGTAATTCGTCATGTAGCAGCTGCATTAGGAGACAAAGCGCGCGTAATTAAAATTGATGTGGATAAAAATCAGGAATTAGCTGAAGCGCTTCGTATTAAAGGTTTGCCTACTTTAATGATTTACAAAGAAGGTCAAATGGTATGGAGACAAAGCGGTGAACTTGATGCCAACACATTGATTTCTTTAGTGCAAGAACAAGCTTAAGAAATTACATCAAAAACAAACCCCTTATTTTTTAAAAGTTGTATTGCTTTTGGCAATGCATATTTCAGATTTTTTTCTGCTTTTAAGCTATCGTGAAATACGATAATGCTTCCTTGTTCTGTATTTGAAATTACGTTTTCTAAACATTTTTCTACAGAAATGGTTGCGTCGAAATCATAACTCAATACATCCCACATAATTATATTGTAGCCTAATTGTCTAATTATCTTTGATTGACTTGATTTGATTTTTCCGTAAGGAGGACGAAATAAAAAAGAGTTTTCAGTGTTTAGTTTTAAGTGTTCAGTTTCGCACAACTTGAAATTATCAATGTAATAATTTGTATTGGTTTTCCAACCGTTTAAGTGATTGAAAGTGTGATTTCCGGTTTGGTGTCCTTCAACGAGGATTCTTTTATAAACTTCAGGATGTTTTTGAATGTTGTCGCCAATACAAAAGAATGTGGCTTTAATTTCTTCGGATTTTAAAAGGTCTAGAACCCATTCGGTTACTTCAGGAATTGGGCCATCATCAAACGTTAAATAGATTTTTTTATCCGAATTTGGAATTTCCCAAACCAGATTATTGAAAATCATTTTAATCCATTTATTTGTTTTTACCCAATTGAAGTTCATTCTGTAAAATTAGCATAAAAAAAATGTTCCAAACGAAATTTCTTTCACTTGGAACATTTTATATTTTGAAAATTAGTTATTCCATTTTTCTGTTGAAAACATTGAACATTTTATTGTAATTGTTGAATTTTACTTTCTCTTTGTTGTAAAATTCTGAATCGTTTGCATTTTTTGCGATTTCAAGTAAGCCTCTATATTGTTCGATGTCAGTTACAATGTCTGAAGCATAAAAATATTGTTCAGTTAGAGTATAGCCACTATAAAAAGTAAGATTCTCTTGATATTTTTTAATTAATTGTGATAAGATTAATCTTGCTTTTTCTTTCTTACCTACTTCGTAATAACCCATTGCAAAAGGATCTACCATTGAATAATATTCAAAATATTCAACTGGCATTTTTGTCATTGCTAAATCAATTATTTTTTCGGCTTTATCGTTTTTACCTTCATTAATTAATGTTTCCATTAATCGAGCTAAATTAGTACGATAAGTGATGCTGTTTTTTCTTGTTTCTGGGTCATGGTATATTTTTGGATTTCCGCTATTACCCCAATCCCATTTCATTACAATATTGTACATTTTTTCTGAATCTATACAACCCATTTTCATTGGATTTGGCTCATCAACAGGAGTTTTAATAGGAACTAGTTTGAAGCACATTCCATCAAGTTGTAGATAATCTTTCATCCAAATGTAATCATCTTCGCCAAAACTACCTCCTGTGAAATAGATAGGTCTTTTCCAATTATTTTGATTTACGATGTCAAGCATCATTAATCGGTTTTTATAAATAGCATCACCTTTGATATCAAATTCAATTGCAGAAACAATTGAGTCATATTGTTTTGATGAAACCACTTTGTTTTTGATGATAACATTTTTGTCTATCGGAATTATTACTTTACTTGAAGGGTAATAATTAACTTTGTTTCCGTTTTTTAATTCTATTTTGGCTCTTTCATCATCTAAAGCGATGAATTTAAGCATATCGTCAAGTATAAGAGGTTCTTTAGTTCTTTCTACAAATAAACTATAATCTCTTTTATTTCCAACATATTGGTCTCTACTAAATGAACTTGGAATTGCTTCAGAGTCGTGTACTTTTCGTTTCATTTGATCAATGTACCAATCTGTCATAAATAAGCTAGTATTTACAATTCGAATATCAGTTCTATAGCCTTCAATTTCTTGCATATACCATAATGGGAAAGTATCATTATCACCAATAGTAAACAAAATAGCATTTTTATCACAAGAATCTAAATAGGCTTTAGCCATTGCTAATGCTGTATATTTGTCAGATCGATTGTGGTCGTCCCAGTTTTCTTTAGCCATAAGCATAGGAGAAGCTAGGAAGCTAATAATTAGCACCAATGGAATAGCTACTTTAGGCGTTATAAATTTCTTAATCCAATCAAAAATGGCATATACACCAAAGGCAATCCACATAGCAAAAACATAGAATGAGCCTACTAAAGCATAATCTCTTTCTCTTGGTTCAAAAGGTCTTTCGTTTAAGTAAATTTTTAATGCTAAACCAGTAAATAAGAATAAAGCCATTAATACATAGAAGCTTTTTAAATCTTTTTTAGCGTGGTAAAAAATACCGATTAGCGCAAGAATGAATGGAAGTCCGAAATAAACATTTCTTCCTTTATTATTTTGCATGTCTGATGTAAGATTTTTTTGCGAACCAATAAAAACTTCATCTACAAGCGGAATCCCAGTAATCCAATTTCCGTCTAAATCATTATATTTTCCTTGATTATCATTTTGTCTTCCAACAAAATTCCATAGTAAATAGCGAACATACATATATCCAAATTGATATTGAACCATAAATTTCATATTAGTTGAAAATGTTGGTTTTTCTACAATTAAATATTCGCCATAGGTTTTTAAAAACTTATCATAACCCTTTAAGTCGACATCTCCTTTAGCATAAGCAGTTCTGAAATCAGAAATTTTTTGTTGAACATCGTCCTTTATTTGCTGTGCGTAGTGGATGAGTTCTTCTTCGCTTAAACTTCTTGGGTCAATGCCATATTTAGGTAAATCGTCTTCATATGAGTAGTTTGGATTCATGCTAAATTCTAATGGTTCTCCAAACGTCATGTAGTTTACATTGTGTTCGTTGCTCCACATTCTAGGTAAAAAAGCTTTGTGGGCGTCATCTGTGTTTTGTTTTGCGTTTTTAAAATTATTGGTAATAATATATTTTCCAGTTTTATAATCACGCTCATAATTTGGTTTTTCATCCAAATATGGTGTTACAGGATCTAGTCCAGAATAGGTGTCTGAGAATTGCGGACCATAAAACAATTTTTGTTCCCCATATTGTTCACGGTTATAATAAGCTAATACTTCGGCAGCATCTGAAGGTTTGTTTTCATTAATTGGAGTATCGGCATTGGCACGAATAGGCAACATCAACCAAGTTGAAAATCCAATTAGAATAAAAAGAATTGCTAAAATTAAAGTGTTGTAAAACACATGTCCTTTTTTCTTGGTATAATTTAATCCATAATAGAATGCAGCCACAATTAATAAAAAAGCAAATATAGTTCCTGAATTAAAAGGTAGTCCTAATTCGTTCACCATAAATATTTCTGTTTTACCAAAGAATGCCAGCGTGAATGGTAATAGTAATTTGAAAATAAAAAGTAAAATCGCAACGATGATTACATTAGCTAATAAGAAACTTTTTATGGTTACATTTTTGTATTTTTTAAAAAAGTATAAAAATCCAATTGCAGGAAATGTTAACAATGCCATGAAGTGAACACCAAAAGATAACCCAATAACTAAAGAGATTATTAGCAACCATTTATTGCCACGAGGTGTTTCTAATTCTTGTTCCCAACGCAGTCCTAGCCAAAACAATAATGCTATAAGGAATGAAGCCATGGCATACACTTCTGCTTCAACAGCATTATACCAAAAACTGTCAGAAAAAGTAAATGATAATGAAGCGATGAAAGCACTTCCTAAAATCATTATATTTTGATTAGTTGAAATTTCTTTTGAAGTCCCAGCAATTTTTTTCAGTAACATGGTCAATGACCAAAACATGAATAAAACGGTAAAAGCACTTGAAAAAACAGAAAGATAGTTAACCATTAATGCAATTTTGTCTGGGCTAAAAGCAAACATTGCAAAAAAAGCACCTAACATTTGAAATAATGGAGCTCCAGGTGGATGTCCTACTTCTAAGTTTGCAGAAGTTGCGATATACTCACCACAATCCCAAAAACTAAGTGTTGGTTCAACTGTTAATGAATAGGTAAGTAATGCTATTGCGAAAGCGAACCATCCTAGAATGGTATTCCATTTTTTAAAATTGAATGAAGTCATACAATAATTAGGTTTCTTAATTTATTACAAAGAAACTATTTTTTTGCTTATTTAGAATGTTAAATTAATTTTTTAATATTTTTTTTGGAAAAATTTGTAGAATAAAAAATATGTACTACATTTGCACTCGCAATCGAAAAGGTTGTATGGTAATTGGCCCATGGTGTAATGGTAACACTCCGGTTTTTGGTACCGTCATTCAAGGTTCGAGTCCTTGTGGGCCAACAAAACTCCGCTTTTTTTGAGCGGAGTTTTTTTATTTATACATGTTCCTGATTTTAAGAAAATTAACACATAAAAAAAGACCGCTAATTTAGCGGTCTTTTTTTATAAAGATCTAAATTATTTAGATTTTAAAAGTAATGACTGGTCGTTTTGCGTGATTTACTAAATCTTCACTAATACTTCCGTTAAAGAAGTGAGATAAGCCTTTTCTTCCGTGTGTGCTCATTCCAATTAAATCAGCATCAACGCTTTTTGCAAAATGTAAGATTCCTTTTTCTACATTAACATCATTATATATATGTGTAGTTATGTTTGATGTATCGGTTCCAGCAAGAAAATCATTTATCGTCTGCTGAGCTACTTTTGTAGATTTAAAGTTGTTAGGGGTATTGATATTTACTAAATGTAAATGAGCGCCAAATGATTTTGCAAATTCAAATGCTTTTTCAAAAGGTTTTTTAGCTTCGTCAGAAAAATCTGAAGCAAATACAAATTTGCTTGCGCTAAATGTTTCTTCGTCGCGCTTGATTACTAATACAGGAATTTCTGAATTTCTAACTACTTTTTCAGTGTTTGAACCGATAAACATTTCTTGAAATCCGTGTGCACCATGTGAACCCATTACTATCAAATCTGCGTTATGTGCTTTTCCGTTTTTAACAATACCGTCAAAAGCCATCTCGAACTGAATAATTTTCGAAATTTTAACGCCATCAAGATAATCTGCATCCATAATTGCATCTAATTTGTTAACGGCAGCATTTTTAAATAGCATTAATTCTGGTATTTCGTGTGCTGTTGATAATGCATCATTTCCAGAAGTAGGTAATTCTAGCATGTGTACTAAAAAAATTTCACCGTCGTTCTTTTTTGCAATTTGTGCAGCAACTTTTAAGGCATATTCTGCGTGTTTTGAAAAATCGGTTGGTACTAAAATTCGTTTCATAAGTTTGTTTTAGGTTATTGAATCAGGTGTGAATATATCACATTATAAAGGTACAAAAAATATCTGAATACACAATATTTTTTTTAATTCAAATAAAATTTGTACATTTGCCCAGTTATTTGGAAATAAATGAATAATGAGGCACGCATAGCGTGCCTCTTTTTATAAAAATATGACGTTTAAAAATAAAGTTCAAGAGTTGTTAGATGTTGCGCTAGCGGGGCGACCTGAATTATTTTTGGTTGATTTATCTATAAATGAGGCTAATAAAATTAGTATTAATTTAGATGGTGATAATGGAATTAATCTTCAAGATTGTATTGATATTAGTCGAACAATTGAGAATGGTTTAGATAGAGAAGAGCAGGATTTTTCTTTAGAAGTGGCATCTGCAGGTATTTCAAGCCCATTAAAATTTATTAGACAATACAAAAAAAATATTGGAAGAAATTTAAAAGTAAAAACAACTTTATCAGAAGAAATTGAGGCGAAGCTTGTGATGGCTGATGAAGAAAAAATTACTTTAGAATGGCAAGCTAGAGAACCTAAAAAAATAGGAAAAGGAAAAGAAACAGTTGATAAGAAAGCTGAAATTCCTTACGAAAATATAAAAGAAGCAATTGTTATAGTATCATTTTAAAATAAAGAGTTGACATGGAAAATATTGCATTAATTGAATCGTTTTCAGAATTTAAAGACGATAAACTCATCGATAGAGTTACACTAATGGCAATTTTAGAGGAAGTATTTAGAAATGCTTTAAAAAAGAAATATGGTTCAGACGATAACTTTGATATTATCATCAATCCTGATAAAGGAGATATGGAAATTTGGAGAAATCGTGTGGTGGTGGAAGATGGAGAAGTTGAAGATGAAAACTCTGAAATTTCATTATCTGAAGCAAGAAAAATTGAACCAGATTTTGAAGTTGGGGAAGATGTTTCTGAAGAAGTGAAATTGTTTCAATTAGGAAGAAGAGCAATTTTGGCTTTACGTCAAAATCTAATTTCTAAAATCCATGAGCACGATAATACAAATCTTTATAAACAATTTAAAGATATTATAGGTGATATTTATACAGCAGAAGTGCATCATGTTCGTCCAAAAGCTGTAATTTTGATGGATGATGAAGGAAATGAAATTGTTTTACCAAAAGAAAAACAAATTCCAAATGATTACTTCAAAAAAGGAGATAACGTTAGAGGTGTAATTGAAAATGTTGAATTGAAAGGAAATAAACCTCAGATTATTATGTCAAGAACAGCTCCGGATTTTCTTGAAAAATTATTTGAACAAGAAATTCCGGAAGTGTTTGATGGGTTAATCACTATTAAAAAAGTTGTTAGAATTCCTGGTGAAAAAGCAAAAGTAGCCGTAGATTCATATGACGATAGAATTGATCCAGTTGGAGCTTGTGTAGGAATGAAAGGATCGCGTATTCACGGAATTGTTCGTGAATTAGGTAATGAAAATATTGATGTTATCAATTATACAACAAATCCACAATTGTACATAACAAGAGCATTAAGTCCTGCAAAAGTATCTTCGGTTAAAATTAATGAAGAAGCAAAAACTGCTGAAGTGTTCTTAAAAATTGAAGAAGTTTCGAAAGCAATTGGTAGAGGCGGAAATAATATTAAATTAGCAAGTTTATTGACTGGTTATGAAATAGATGTAATCCGTGAAGGTGTTGCAGAAGAAGAAGATGATGTTGAATTAAGAGAATTCTCAGACGAAATCGAAGCTTGGGTAATCGAAGAATTTGAAAAAAATCGGTTTAGATACAGCAAGAAGTGTATTGAATCAAGAAGTTGCAGATTTAGTAAGAAGAACTGATCTTGAAGAGGAAACAATTATAGATGTGATGAATGTCCTAAAAGAGGAATTAGAAGGATAATTTTTTGCTGAAATAAACAACACAACAACAAAATAGAATTTTTAAAATGATTATATGTCTGAAGAAAGAGTAATAAGAATAAACAAAGTTTTAAGGGAGTTAAATATTTCTCTTGATAGAGCTGTGGATTTTTTAAAAGACAAAGGTCACGAAATCGAGTCTAGTCCAAATGCTAAAATATCTCAAGAGGAGTATGGAGTCTTATGTGGTCAATTTTCTGCTGACAAAGGGAATAAGGTTGCCTCTCTTGAAGTAAGTGAAGAAAAGAGAAAAGAGAAAGAGGCATTAAAACGTGAACTTGAAAAAGAACAAGAGGCAAAACGTTTGCAGGAAGAAGAGCGCCAAAGACAAGAAGTTATCAAAGCTAAAGCTATTGTAACTGCACCAAAAGCAGTTGGAAAAATAGAATTAGATCCTAAAAAACCAGTTGTTACATCTGAAACTCCTGTTGCTGAACAAAAAGTTGAAACTCCTGAAGTAAAAACTACTCCTGAAGTGTAAGTAGTAGAAGATACTAAAATAGAAGTTGAAAAACCTATTGTTAAAAAAGTAGAAATTGAAAAGCCTTCTAAAGAAGAAAAACCAGCTGCTGAATCTGCGGATGAAGCTGGCGAAGTAAAAATAGAAACACAATATCAAAAATTGTCAGGAGCTACTTTTACAGGTCAAAAAATTGATTTAACTCAATTTGAGAAACCAAAAAAGAAAAAAGAAGACTTTAAAAAAGATATTAAAAAACCAGGAACTCCTCAAGCACAAAATGCGGGCGGAGCAAATGCGAATAACAACAACAAGAACAAACGTAAAAGAATCATCAAGCCCGGAACTCCGGGTGCTCCTGGAGCAAATAATCAGACAGGTGGTCCTAAAAAAGAGTTTGTTAAAGGTGCTGGCGCTGGTGGTTTCAATAAAGGAAAAAAACCAATTATTCAAAAGGTTGAACCATCTGAAGAAGATGTAAAAAACCAAATTAAAGAAACTTTAGAAAGACTACAAGGCAAAGGTAATAAGTCTAAATCAGCAAAATACCGTAGAGATAAAAGAGATTCACACCGTCAACGTGTGGATGATGAATTGCAAGCACAAGAAGAAGGAAGCAAAACATTAAAAGTAACTGAATTTGTTACTGTTGGTGAAATTGCATCTTTAATGGATGTGCCAATTACAAAAGTAATCGGAACATGTATGTCGCTTGGAATCATGGTTACCATGAATCAACGTCTTGATGCTGAAACATTATCTATTGTTGCAGATGAATTTGGATATGAAGTGGAATTTATCACTACAGATATTGAAGAAGCTGCTGAAGTTATAGAAGATAATCCAGAAGATTTAGTACACAGAGCGCCAATTGTTACGGTAATGGGGCACGTTGACCACGGAAAAACATCTTTGTTAGATTACATTCGTAAAGCAAATGTTATTGCCGGTGAGTCTGGAGGAATTACACAACATATTGGAGCTTATGGAGTAATTTTAGAAGGAGGAGAAAAAATTACTTTCTTAGATACACCAGGTCACGAGGCTTTTACTGCTATGCGTGCACGTGGAGCTCAAGTAACAGATATTGCAATTATTGTGGTAGCTGCCGATGATGATATCATGCCACAAACAAAAGAGGCAATCAGTCACGCTCAAGCAGCAGGTGTACCAATGATTTTTGCAATTAATAAGGTAGATAAACCAAATGCAAATCCTGAAAAAATCAAAGAACAATTGGCAGGAATGAATTTGTTAGTTGAAGATTGGGGTGGAAAATATCAATCGCATGATATTTCTGCAAAATTTGGTCAAGGTGTACCAGAATTATTGGAAAAAGTATTGTTAGAAGCAGAAGTTTTAGAACTTACTGCTAATCCAAATAAACCTGCACTTGGAACAGTTGTGGAAGCACAATTAGATAAAGGAAGAGGTTATGTGTCAACTATTTTAGTACAAGCAGGAACACTTCGTATCGGAGATTATGTTTTAGCTGGAAAAAATCATGGTAAAATTAGAGCCATGTTTGACGAACGGGGAAATCAAGTAAAAGTTGCAGGCCCGTCAACTCCGGTATCAGTATTAGGTTTGGATGGTGCGCCAACAGCTGGTGATAAGTTTAATGTTTATGAAGATGAAAGAGAAGCAAAACAAATTGCTGCAAAACGTACGCAATTGCAACGTGAGCAATCTGCAAGAACCAAGAAGCATACAACGCTTGCAGAACTTGGACGTCGTATTGCACTAGGTCAATTTAAAGAATTAAATATTATTATCAATGGAGATGTTGATGGTTCTGTAGAAGCATTAGCAGATTCATTCTCTAAATTGTCTACTGAAGAAATTGAAATTAAAATTATTCATAAAGGTGTTGGGGCTATTACAGAATCTGATGTATTGTTAGCTTCTGCATCGGATGCTATCATTATTGGATTTAATGTTCGTCCTCAAGGAAATGCAAAACAGTTAGCTGATAAAGAAGAAATAGATATCAGTAATTATTCAATTATTTACGATGCTATTGACGACTTAAAAGATGCTATGGAAGGAATGTTGTCTCCTGAAATGAAAGAGGAAATCACTGGTACTGCCGAAATTAGAGAAATCTTTAAAGTAACTAAAGTTGGTTCTATTGCAGGATGTATGGTTACTGATGGTAAGATTTTTAGAAATTCTAAAATACGCCTTATTAGAGAAGGAGTTGTAATCTACACGGGAGAGTTAGCAACATTAAAACGTTTTAAAGACGATGTAAAAGAAGTAGCTAAAGGTTATGATTGTGGTATGCAGATTAAAAACTATAACGATATTAAGGAATATGATTTAATTGAAGCTTTCCAAGAAGTGGAAGTAAAGAAAAAATTGAAATAGTTTTAACATAAAAAAAGCCCTGCATTGCAGGGCTTTTTTTATGTATTAAATAGTTTTATTTTGATGGTTTAATAATTAAAGCAGTCGGATATTTTTTCTTAATTTCAAGCAGTGCCTTCTCAACTTCAATTCTTGTTTCAAAATTTCCAACCCATACTTTGTAGTTCGGATTTGTGTAAACAATTGTGCCGTCTATTTCTTTAAATTCTTTCTTAAATTCTTGTAATTTCTTTTTTGAATCATCGCTATTTCCATAAAAAATTTGAATTTTATAAGCTTCATTTGAGGCTAATCCAACATTTATTTTTCTTTTTTCTTTTAATATTTGCTCAAACTTTGGGTCTTGATTAACTGTGGTCTTAATTTCCTGAGCATTTGTTTTTACAAAGAAAATTGTTGATAGTATTAAGAAGAACAATAAGTTATGTTTTTGTAATTTTTTCATAATGATTATAATTTAATACAAAAATACAATTTCATTTTATAACGAGATGGTTTAATATTATTTAGAACAAATATAAATTACATTTTAAGATAAAATTAAGGTTTTAATAATAGTTCTAATATTGTATTTTTGTCGGAGTTTTTTAAAAATTAGAGTTGATTTATAGGTAGGGATATCTAAAATTATACCAAAATTAGTTGATAATCATTTTAAATATGAAAAAGGTGGGTAACCATAAATCGTTTTCAAAGATTTTCTTCAGTTTAGCTTTTATGCTAACTTTTTCTTTAACTGCATTTTCTCAGGATGCAGCAAAGGGTAAAGAAATTTTTAACACCAATTGTGCTGCATGTCATAAATTAGATGCAAAAGCTACGGGTCCTGCACTTCGTGGTGTTGCTGATAAGTATGATAAAGAATGGATCTACAAATGGGTTAAAAATAGTGGAGATTTAATCAAGTCAGGAGATGCGCAAGCAGTAAAAGTGTTTGAAGAGAACAATAAAGTTCCAATGACTGCATTTCCACAATTGTCAAATGAAGATATTGACAATATTTTAGCTTATACTTCAGAACCTGCCCCTGCTGCAGCTGCTCCAGTTGCTGGCGCTCCAGTTGCTGGAAAAGAAGGTGCTACTGAAAGTGGTGTTTCAAACAATGTAATTTTAGGTGTGCTTACATTGGTAATGGCAATGTTAATTGTGATGTTGTTCTTAGTGTATAACATGTTGACTAAAATTGCAGACGCTAAAGGGTTAGAAATTGTTAAAAAGAATCGCTCATTAATGGGATTGTTTAATGCTTATGCTAAAAATCAATTTTTAGTATTAGTATCTGCGATTTTATTTTTGTTGGTTAGTGCTTACTTTGCTTATGGTTATTTAATGCAAATAGGTGTAGATCAAGGGTATGAGCCAGTACAGCCTATTCATTATTCGCACCGAATTCATGCTGGTGATAATGGTATTGACTGTAAATACTGTCACTCTTCTGCTAGAGTTAGTAAAAATTCAGGGATTCCTTCTTTAAATGTTTGTATGAACTGTCATAAAAATATTAGTGAAGTTGCTGAAACAACTGCTACGGAAGAACATTCTAAAGCGTTCTATGATAAGCAAATAGCTGCATTGTATGAAGCTGTAGGTTGGGATAAGTCTTTACAAAAATATACAGGTAAAACGAAACCGGTGAAATGGGTTAGAGTTCATAATTTACCTGATCACGTTTATTTTAACCACTCACAACACGTAACTGTTGCTGGAGTTGAGTGTCAAACATGTCACGGTCCGGTTCAAGAAATGGAAATCATGAAACAACATGCTCCATTAACAATGGGATGGTGTATCAACTGTCACAGAGAAACAAATGTGAAAGTAGAAGATAATGCTTACTACAAAAAAATCCACGAAGAACTTTCTAAAAAATACGGAGTGTCGCAATTAACTGCTGCACAAATGGGTGGTTTAGAATGTGGAAAATGTCACTATTAATAAAATAATTTAAGAAGCTAATATACTATACAATGGCATCAAACAAAAAATACTGGAAAAGTGTTGAAGAACTAAACGAAAATAGTTCTATTGTTGAGACGCTAAGAAACAACGAGTTTGTGGAACCAATTCCTGTTGATGAATTTTTAGGAGATAAAGAATCTTTATCTTCTTCTTCAACTACTCGTCGTGACTTTTTAAAATATGTTGGATTTAGCACGGCTGCAGCTTCATTAGCGGCTTGTGAAGGTCCTGTTGTAAAGTCAATTCCTTACGTAGTTCAACCAGAAGAAATTATTCCTGGTGTTGCTGATTATTATGCAACAACAATGGCTGATGGTTTTGATTTTGCTAATATTTTAATCAAAACTCGTGAGGGTCGTCCTATTAAAGTAGAGAACAATAATTTAGAAGGAGCAAAAACTGGAGCTAATGCAAGAGTTCATGCTTCTGTTCTTTCATTATATGATAGTTTACGTTTAAAAAATCCTAAAATTGCTGGTAAAGATGCAACTTGGGCTGACGTAAACACTAAAGTTAAAGCTAGTTTAGAAGATGCTAAAGCAAAAGGTGGTAATGTAGTGGTGTTGACAAACACTATGGCAAGTCCTTCAACAGATGCTTTAATTGCTTCTTTAGTTGCTAAATATTCAACTACAAAACATGTTGTTTATGATGCGGTTTCTGAATCAAATGCTTTAGATGCTTTTCAAGCAGTTTATGGTGTTAGAGCTTTAGCTAATTATGATTTTTCAAAAGCTAATACAATTGTTTCTGTTGGAGCAGATTTCTTAGGAGATTGGCAAGGAGGAGGTTTTGATGCTGGATATGCTCAAGGTCGTATTCCTAAAAACGGAATGATGTCTAAGCATATTCAAATTGAGGCTAACATGTCTTTAGCAGGTGCTAATGCAGATGTTAGAATTCCAATGACAGTTGCACAACAAAAGCAAGCTTTAGCTGATTTATATTATGCTGTTGTAAGTGGGGCGCAACCAAAAAATGCTCAAATTGCTAAAGTTGCTAGCCAACTTAAAGATGCTAAAAATAAAGGTGTTGTTGTAACTGGTTTAGATGATGTAAATGCACAATTAGTGGTTTTAGCTATCAACAATGCATTACAATCTGAAGCTTTTAATCCTTCTGATGCTATTCTTACAAGAAAAGGTGATGCAAAAGCGGTTTCGCAATTAGTAGCTGATATGAAGGCTGGAAAAGTTCATACTTTAATTATGAGCGGAGTTAATCCAGCATATACTTTAGCAAATTCTAAAGAGTTTGTTGCGGCTTTAAAATCAGTTAAGCTTTCGGTTTCTTTCTCAATGAAAGAAGATGAAACTTCAAGTTTAACTACAATTGCTGCTGCGGCTCCACATTATTTAGAGTCTTGGGGAGATGTTGCAATTACTAGAAGTAATTACAGCATTATGCAACCTACGATTCGTCCTTTATTCAATACAAAACAGTTCCAAGATGCTTTATTAACTTGGACAGACAATACAGTTGCTTATTACGATTTCTTAAAATCTTTCTCAGCTACTTCTTTAGCAGGAAAGTCTTGGAATCAAGCAGTTCATGATGGTTTTGTTGCTTCTGTTGCAAGTCCATTAACTGCAACTTCTGCTGATTATGCTTCGGCAGCTTCAGCTTTAGCACAAGCAAAATCTTCTAATTTCGATTTAGTTTTATATTCTAAAGTTGGAATGGGAGATGGGCAACAAGCAAATAACCCATGGTTACAAGAATTTCCAGATCCTATTACTAGAGTATCTTGGGATAACTATGTAACTATTTCAAAAGCAGATGCTGAAAAAGGAGGGTTTAAAAACTGGAATGTTGCTAATGGAGGTCTAAACGGAAGTTATGCAACAATTAAAGTAGGAAATGCTACTTTAGAAAATGTACCAGTAATTATTCAACCAGGACAAGCTAAAGGAACTTTAGGTTTAGCTTTTGGTTACGGTAAAAAATTAGGATTAAAAGAAGAGATGCAAGTAGGTGTTAATGCTTATGCATTATACGCTAACTTAAACTCGAATCAATCGGCTACTATTACTGTTGCTGACGGTGAGCATGAATTTGCTTGTGTTCAGTTACAAAAAACATTAATGGGTAGAGGGGATATTGTAAAAGAAACTACTCTAGAAGTATTCAATACAAAAGATGCTAAAGAATGGAATCCAATTCCAATGGTATCATTAGACCAAAAACCAACAGCTGCTACATAAGTTGATTTATGGGATTCTTTTGATAGATCAACTGGGCATCATTTTAATTTATCTATAGATTTGAATGCTTGTACAGGATGTGGTGCTTGTGTAATTGCATGTCATGCTGAAAACAATGTTCCAGTAGTGGGTAAATCAGAAGTAAGAAGAAGTAGAGATATGCACTGGTTGCGTATTGATAGATACTATTCTTCTGAAAATACTTTTGCTGGAGATATTGAATTGAAAGAAGGTACTTCAGGTTTAATGAATTCGATTGATACATTCTCAGGAATGGAAGATCCTTCAGAAAACCCACAAGTAGCTTTCCAACCAGTAATGTGTCAACACTGTAATCATGCACCCTGTGAAACAGTTTGTCCGGTTGCTGCTACATCTCATGGTAGAGAAGGTCAAAACCATATGGCATATAACAGATGTGTTGGTACTCGTTATTGTGCAAACAACTGTCCATATAAAGTAAGACGTTTCAACTGGTTCTTATACAACAAAAATAGCGAGTTTGATTATCATATGAATGATGATTTAGGTCGTATGGTTCTTAATCCAGACGTTAATGTTCGTTCTCGTGGGGTTATGGAAAAATGTTCTATGTGTATTCAAATGACTCAAGCGGTTAAGTTAAAAGCGAAACGTGAGGGTAGATTAGTTGGAAAAGATGAATTCCAAACAGCTTGTTCTGCGGCATGTACTAGTGGAGCTATGAAATTTGGTGATGTAAATGATGAAACATCTGATGTAGCTAAATTACTAGAGGATGAAAGAATGTATCATTTATTAGAGCATATAGGAACTAAGCCAAACGTGTTCTATCACGTAAAAGTTAGAAACGATAAATAAGTATTAATTAACAGAAACAATATAAAGGATTATGTCGTCTCATTACGAAGCACCCATTAGAAAACCTTTAGTAGTAGGAAGTAAATCTTACCACGATGTAACGGTAGATGTAGCAAGACCTGTAGAAGGAAGAGCTAACAAACAATGGTGGATAGTATTTTCAATCGCATTAGCTGCGTTCCTTTGGGGATTAGGTTGTATGATTTATACTATAACTACTGGTATTGGAACATGGGGATTAAATAAAACAGTAGGTTGGGCATGGGATATTACCAATTTCGTTTGGTGGGTAGGTATCGGTCACGCCGGAACTCTTATCTCAGCCGTATTATTATTATTCCGTCAAAAATGGAGAATGGCAATTAACCGTTCTGCAGAAGCAATGACTATTTTCTCAGTAGTTCAAGCAGGTTTATTCCCAATCATTCACATGGGACGACCATGGTTAGGATACTGGGTATTACCAATTCCAAATCAATTTGGATCATTATGGGTTAACTTTAACTCGCCATTATTATGGGATGTATTTGCAATTTCAACTTATTTATCGGTGTCATTAGTTTTCTGGTGGACTGGTTTATTACCTGATTTTGCTATGTTACGTGATAGAGCAGTTACTCCATTTACTAAAAGAGTATATTCTATCTTATCTTTTGGATGGTCTGGTAGAGCTAAAGACTGGCAACGTTTTGAAGAGGTTTCTCTTGTATTAGCTGGTTTAGCAACTCCTCTTGTACTTTCTGTACACACTATTGTATCCTTTGACTTTGCTACTTCTGTTATTCCAGGATGGCATACAACAATCTTACCTCCATACTTCGTTGCTGGAGCGATTTTCTCAGGATTTGCAATGGTAAATACTCTTCTTATTATCATGAGAAAAGTATCTAACTTAGAAGACTATATTACAGTACAACATATCGAATTAATGAACATAGTAATCATGATTACAGGTTCTATTGTAGGTTGTGCTTATATTACGGAGTTATTCGTAGCTTGGTATTCTGGAGTTGAATATGAGCAATATGCATTCTTAAACAGAGCAACTGGTCCTTACTGGTGGTCATATTGGTTAATGATGACTTGTAACGTAATTTCACCGCAAGTAATGTGGTCTAAGAAAATTAGAACTAACATTATGGCTTCATTTATCATTTCAATTGTGGTAAACGTAGGGATGTGGTTTGAGCGTTTTGTAATTATCGTTACCTCTTTACATAGAGATTATTTACCATCTTCATGGACAATGTTCCAACCAACATTTGTTGATGCTGGTATTTATATTGGAACTATAGGATTCTTCTTTGTATTATTCTTATTATATTCTAGAAGTTTCCCTGTAATTGCTCAAGCGGAAGTTAAAACAATTTTAAAATCTTCAGGAGATAATTACAAAAAAGAGAGAGAAGATCACGGTCACAATCATTCAGATAATCATTAATATTATGAGTAATAAAGTAATACACGCTATATATAATGATGATGATGTTTTAATGGATGCTGTAAAACAAACTAGAGCAGCTCATCATCATATCGAAGAAATATATACTCCATTTCCAGTTCATGGATTGGATAAAGCAATGGGGTTGGCTCCAACAAGAATTGCAATTGCTGCATTTCTATACGGAATAACTGGACTTTCAATATACACTGCTTTGATGAACTTCATTATGATTAATGATTGGCCTCAAGATATTGGTGGAAAACCAAGTTTTAGTTATATTGATAATATGCCTGCATTCGTGCCTATTATGTTCGAAGGAACTGTTTTTTTTGCAGCTCACTTAATGGTTATCACTTTTTATATGAGAAGTAAATTATGGCCATTTAAAAAAGCAGAAAATCCTGATGTAAGAACTACAGATGACCATTTTTTAATGGAAGTAGGTGTTCACGGAAATGAAGAAGAATTAGTTTCTTTTTTCACGAGTACAGGAGCAGTTGAAGTTAAAGTAATTGAAAAGCATTAAGAAGTAGTTATGAAAAGATTATATAAAATAGTAGCAGTGGTAGGTTTGTCTTTTATGGCAACTTCTTGTTTCGATAAATCTAAACCTAACTATCAATTTTTCCCAAACATGTATGAAGCAGTTTCTTATGAAACTTATTCTGAGCATGGTGTTTTTAAAGGAGGAGTTGAAGCTCAGACACCTGTAAAAGGAACAATAAAAAGAGGTTTTGTACCTTATGAAATTCCGAATACTCCTGAAGGTTATGCTTTAGCAAAAGCTACTTTAAAATCACCACTTGATTCTTTAAGTTTAAATGCTGAAAAAGGGAAGGAATTATTCAATATTTATTGTGCAATTTGTCACGGTGAAAAAGGTGATGGTAAAGGAAACTTAGTAGTTAAAGAAAAATTCTTAGGGGTTCCTAACTATAAAGATAGAGAAATTACAGAAGGAAGTGTTTTTCACGTAATCACTTACGGTTTGAACTCAATGGGTTCTCATGCTAATCAATTATCGCAAGAAGAAAGATGGCAAGTAACAGATTATGTTTTAAAACTTAAATCAGAATTATAATACTAATACTTTTTGAAAATAATAGATATGTACACGTTTTCAAGTAAATTAAAAACTTTTTCATTCATCTTGATGGCTCTTGGAGTTGTTGGGATAGTTGCAGGATTTTTGAATGCTCCTAAAACTATTGAGGATGTTGAAAAATTATTAGCAGATAGTCATCATAACGAGGCGTCTCATTCGGAAAAAGTTTCACATGATGCACATGCAGCTCACGCTGTAGAAGCTACTCACGCTGAAGCGAAAGTTGTTGACTCTGTTAAAGTTGAGGCTGTTGATTCTACTCATGCAGTAGCTGAAGCTGTAGATAGTTCTGCAGTTGCAGCAGTTGCTGTTGCTGAAACTCATTCTGATAATCACGATTCTCATAAAAAAGATGAAGTTGCACATAGTGATGACGAACACCAAAAACATTTAGAGCATGTACTTCACCAATTACAAAACAAACCATGGTCTGCTTTGTATGTTGCTTGTATTTTCTTTATGTTAATTTCTGTTGGAGTTCTTGCTTTTTACGCTATTCAATATGCTGCTCAAGCTGGTTGGTCTCCAATTTTATTTAGAGTAATGGAAAGTATAACAGGTTATTTATTACCAGGTTCTATTATTTTCTTTATTTTGTTGGTAGCTGCAAGTATGCACTGGGGACATAATCATATCTTCGTATGGATGAACCCTGATGTGATTAATCCAAAGCATGCAGATTATGATAAATTGATAGATTTGAAATCTGGATATCTAAATGTTCCTTTCTTTTTAGGAAGAGCTGCTGTTTTCTTGATTGTTTGGAATTTATATAGATATTTTTCAAGAAAGAATTCATTAGCTCAAGATGCTGCTTCTGATAATTCTAACTATAAGAAAAATTTCAAATTAGCTGCTGGATTCTTAGTGTTCTTTATTGTTTCTGAATCTATGATGTCTTGGGATTGGATTATGTCTGTTGATCCTCACTGGTATAGTACATTGTTTGGTTGGTATGTGTTTGCAAGTTTCTTCGTAAGTGGAATTACTGTAATTGCTATGACTACTTTGTATTTAAAATCTAAAGGATATTTAGAACAAGTTAATACAAGCCATATTCATGATTTAGCGAAATTCATGTTTGGGATCAGTATTTTCTGGACATATTTATGGTTTTCTCAGTTTATGTTAATTTGGTATTCAAATATTCCAGAAGAGGTTACTTATTTTGTAACTCGTATAGAGCATTATAGATTACCTTTCTTTGGTATGTTAGCTTTGAACTTTATTTTCCCATTGTTAATATTACTCAATACTGATTTTAAACGTTTAACATGGATTGTTGTAATGGCTGGTACGGTAATTTTATTCGGACATTATATTGATTTCTTCAATATGATTATGCCTGCAACAGTTGGTGATCAATGGTTTATAGGTTTACCAGAAATCGGAGCCTTATTATTTTTCTTGGGATTATTTATATTTGTGGTATTTACTACATTAACCAAAGCTCCATTAGTAGCTAAAGGAAATCCATTCATTGAGGAAAGTAAACATTTTCATTATTAATAGTTAAAAAGAAATAAAAATGACAAGTTTCTTGGTATTTACAGTTTTAGTTTTAATCGGAATTGCAGTATGGCAATTGACTAAAATTTTTGATTTGACACAAATTGGTAGCGCTTCTGCTGATTCAGAAATTGCTAACGATAAAGATAATAGTGTTAATGGTTACTTAATGTTTGCTTTTGTTGGATTCATTTATGTATTCACAATTTATTCATTATATGCTTGGAGTGATTTAGTTTTAGGAACTCCAGCTTCAGAGCATGGTACTGACTATGATAATTTGATGGGTATTTCAATGGCATTGATTTTCTTTGTGCAAACTTTTACCCAGTTTTTATTGCATTACTTTGCTTTCAAATATAGAGGTAAAGAAGGTCAAAAAGCATTGTATTTTGCAGATAATAATAAATTAGAAGCTATTTGGACTATTATTCCAGTAATCGTATTAGCTGGTTTAATTATGTATGGTCTATATACTTGGAATAATATTATGTTTGTTGATGAAGAGGACAAACAAGATGCTATAGTTATTGAGTTATATGCTAAGCAGTTTGGTTGGGAAGCTAGATATGCAGGTGAAGACAAAACTTTAGGTAAAGCTAATGTTAGGTTAATTGAGGGTATTAATACTTTAGGTGTTGATTTAGCTGATCCAGCTGCTCAAGATGATAAAGTAGTTACTGAATTACATTTGCCTGTAGGTAAAAAAGTAATTTTCAAAATGCGTTCTCAAGACGTATTACACTCAGCTTATATGCCTCATTTTAGAGCGCAAATGAACTGTGTGCCAGGTATGATTACTCAATTTTCATTCACTCCAACGGTTACTACTGCAGACATGAGAACTGATGCAGCAATAGTTGCTAAAGTGGATAAAATTAATAAGATTAGAACTAAAAATAGTGCTAAAATTGTTGCTGAAGGTGGAGCGGCTTTAGATCCTTACACATTTGATTATTTGTTGTTATGTAACAAAATATGTGGATCTTCTCACTACAACATGCAAATGAAAATTGTTGTCGATACACCAGAAGAGTTTAAAACATGGTTGTCAGACAAACCAACTTTGGCTCAACAATGGAAAGAGGCTAATGCTCCTAAACCTGTTGAAACAGCAGTTGCTCCAGCAGTCGATTCTACAAAAGTTGTTGCTCAAGTTATTAAATAAGAATTTTTATATCACATATAATAGAATTAATATGTCACACGAACACGGTCATCATAAAGAAACATTCATTACTAAATATATTTTTAGTATTGACCATAAAATGATAGCAAAACAATACCTAATTTCAGGTTTATTAATGGGTATTGTTGGGGTTGTTTTATCTTTATTCTTCCGTATGCAAATCGCATGGCCAGAAGAATCGTTTGAAATTTTCAAAGTTTTCTTAGGAGATAATTTTGCACCAGATGGTGTAATGCGTAATGATATTTACCTTGCATTGGTAACTATTCACGGAACAATTATGGTATTTTTTGTACTAACTGCAGGTTTGAGTGGTACATTTAGTAACTTATTAATTCCATTACAAATTGGAGCTAGAGATATGGCTTCTGGATTCATGAACATGCTTTCTTTCTGGATGTTCTTCGTTTCTTGTATCATAATGATTTCTTCTTTGTTTATTGAATCTGGACCAGCATCAGCAGGATGGACAATTTATCCTCCTTTAAGTGCTTTACCTCAGGCTATTCCTGGTTCTGGATTAGGTATGACTTTATGGTTGGCGTCAATGGCTATTTTCATCGCATCTTCTTTAATGGGATCTTTGAACTATGTTGTAACCGTAATCAACTTAAGAACAATAGGAATGACAATGACAAGATTGCCATTAACTGTATGGGCTTTCTTCGTAACAGCTATTATTGGTATTGTATCTTTCCCAGTTTTATTTTCTGCGGCATTATTATTAATCTTCGATAGAAGTTTTGGAACATCATTCTTCTTATCAGATATTTTCATTCAAGGTGAAGTATTAAATTATCAAGGAGGTTCTCCAGTATTGTTTGAACATTTGTTCTGGTTCTTAGGTCACCCTGAGGTTTACATCGTATTATTACCTGCTTTAGGCATTACTTCTGAAATTATTGCTACAAACTCTAGAAAACCAATTTTTGGTTACCGTGCGATGATTGCTTCTATTTTAGCAATTGCATTTTTGTCAACTATTGTTTGGGGTCACCACATGTTCGTATCAGGAATGAATCCTTTCTTAGGTTCAGTATTTACATTTACAACATTATTAATTGCAATTCCATCTGCTGTAAAAGCGTTCAACTACATTACAACACTTTGGAAAGGTAATTTACAATTAAATCCTGCAATGTTATTCTCTATTGGATTAGTATCTACATTTATCACTGGAGGTTTAACAGGTATTATTTTAGGAGATTCAACTTTAGATATTAACGTTCACGATACATATTTTGTGGTTGCTCACTTCCACTTAGTAATGGGTATCTCTGCACTTTACGGATTCTTTGCTGGTGTTTACCACTGGTTCCCTAAAATGTTTGGTAGAATGATGAACAAAAATTTAGGTTACGTTCACTTTTGGGTAACTGCTGTTTGTGCTTACGGAGTTTTCTTCCCAATGCACTTTATTGGAATGGCTGGTTTACCAAGACGTTACTATACTAACTCAGCATTCCCATTATTTGATGAATTAGCAGTTGTGAATGTTTTAATTACAATCTTTGCTATTGTAGGTGCTGCGTTCCAAATCGTTTTCTTCTGGAACTTCTTCTATAGTATTTTCTATGGTAAGAAAGCAACTCAAAATCCATGGAAATCAAATACTTTAGAATGGACTACTCCAGTTGAACATTTACATGGAAACTGGCCAGGTGAAATTCCTGAAGTACATAGATGGCCATATGATTATAGCAAACCAGGTCACGATGATGACTTTGTGCCTCAAGTGGTTCCAATGAAAGAAGCAGAAGAAGTTTTACACCATTAAGATTTTTTCTACAATATATAAACCTCTCCTATTGGAGAGGTTTTTGTTTTATAACTTTACTTATCTTTGCTTTTATGAATGATAATTTGAATCCTAATAAAGAGTCCTATTCTCCGCAAGATATTGATATCGAAAAAGCGTTGCGTCCATTAAGCTTTGATGATTTTTCTGGTCAAGAGCAAGTATTGGAAAACTTAATTGTTTTTGTTCAAGCTGCTAATTTGAGAAAAGAAGCTTTAGACCACACGTTGTTTCATGGACCTCCAGGATTAGGAAAAACTACATTGGCTAATATTTTAGCAAATGAATTAGGAGTAGGAATCAAAATTACTTCTGGTCCAGTTTTGGATAAGCCCGGTGATTTAGCAGGGTTATTAACAAATCTTGAAGAAAGAGATGTGTTATTTATTGATGAAATTCATCGTTTAAGTCCGATTGTCGAAGAATACTTGTATTCAGCTATGGAGGATTTTAAAATAGACATCATGATAGAATCGGGTCCAAATGCAAGAACGGTTCAAATCAATTTGAATCCTTTTACTCTAGTTGGAGCTACCACTCGTTCAGGATTATTAACTGCACCAAT
Source organism: Ichthyophis bannanicus (assembly GCA_033557465.1). Lineage (NCBI taxonomy): Eukaryota > Metazoa > Chordata > Amphibia > Gymnophiona > Ichthyophiidae > Ichthyophis > Ichthyophis bannanicus. The sequence goes on from CM066039.1 coordinate 340,551,125, forward strand.
GCGTGCTCGTTTTGGAATTCAAAGTCGTTTACAATATTACAACACCGAATTGTTAACCACCATTGTTCAACGTAGTTCATCCATTTTAAAGATGCCAATTACGATGGAAGCTGCAATAGAAATTGCTGGTAGAAGCAGAGGAACACCTCGAATCGCAAACGCATTATTACGTCGTGTTAGAGATTTTGCTCAAATTAAAGGAAACGGAAAAATCGATATTGAAATTGCAAAATTCGCACTAAAAGCGTTAAATGTAGATGCTCATGGATTAGACGAAATGGATAATAAAATTCTATTGACCATAATCGAAAAATTCAAAGGAGGTCCTGTTGGATTAACAACATTAGCAACCGCAGTTTCTGAAAGTGGTGAAACTATTGAGGAAGTATATGAGCCTTTTTTAATACAAGAAGGTTTTATCATGCGTACACCTCGTGGAAGAGAGGTAACGGAGAAAGCATATAAACATCTAGGGAAAATTAAAAACAATATTCAAGGAGGACTTTTTTAGTTTGATTAATAATAAAGAAAAATACACCCAACTTATAAAAGCCGAATCCAAAAGACTCGGCTTTCTCACTTGTGGTATTTCCAAAGCTGGTTTTCTAGAAGATGAAGCTCCAAGGTTAGAAAATTGGTTGAACAATCAAATGAATGGTCAAATGAGTTACATGGAAAACCATTTTGACAAACGTTTGAATCCAACACTTTTGGTTGATGATGCTAAAAGCGTGATTTCTTTATTATTGAATTATTATCCTTCCAAACTTCAAAATCAAGATTCATACAAGATTTCTAAATACGCCTACGGACAAGATTATCATCACGTCATAAAAGAGAAGTTGAAAGAATTGTTGCATTTTATTCAAACCGAAATTGGAGCGGTTTCAGGTAGAGCTTTTGTAGATTCTGCGCCTGTTTTAGATAAAGCTTGGGCTGCAAAAAGTGGCTTGGGTTGGGTTGGAAAAAACAGCAATTTAATTACCCAAAAAGTTGGTTCGTTTTATTTTATCGCCGAATTAATTATAGATTTGGATTTGGAATATGATACGGTAACTACCGATCATTGTGGAAGTTGCACAGCTTGTATTGATGCTTGTCCTACTGAAGCTATTGTGTCACCTTATGTGGTAGATGGGAGTAAATGTATTTCGTATTTCACTATCGAACTGAAAGATAATTTACCACAAGAAATGAAAGGTAAATTTGACAATTGGATGTTTGGTTGTGATGTTTGCCAGGATGTTTGCCCATGGAATCGGTTTGCAAAACCACATCAAGAGTCTTTATTAAAATCAAATGAATCTATATTGAAATTTTCAAAAAAGATTGGGAAGAAATAACGTTTGATGTTTTTCAAAAAGTATTTAAGAACTCAGCCGTTAAGAGAACAAAATATGAAGGGCTTCTAAGAAATATTACCTTTCTGAAGTAGATTCTCTTTCTATGATACTTGTTTCTAATTCTATAGTTTTTGGAATAAAATCTAAAGATATTTTTTTTTGATTTATTTCTTCTAATAATAAATTAAATGATTGTACTCCCATTTCATAACTTGGTTGGTCTACTGTGCTTAATTTAGGAGTAATAACTTGTGACATAAACCAATTACTAAATCCAATTATTTTAATTTGATTCGGCACAAGAATGTTTTGCTCGTTAAAAAAAGCCAAAACACCTACAGCAACTAAATCTGTAATAACAAAGATGCCATCAATATCAGGATGATTTTTTACAATTTGCTTGGCAAACTCTTTGCCTTCTTCAAACGTAACATTTTTGCAAGTATATACTAGTTTATAATCAAAAGGAATGTTGTGTTTTTCTAAGGCTTTTTTATAACCTAAAAACCTATCTATAGCATTTTGAGGATTTACAGGACCTCGAATATGAGCTATTTTTTTACAGCCTTTACTAATTAAGTGTTCTACAGCGTTATAAGCCGCTTTTTGGTCATCAATGATTACTTTTGAACAATTAATGAATTTTGAGATTTTATCAAATAGTACAAAAGGTATTTCTCGTTTGATAATTTCTTTAATATGTTCATCATCATTAGACTCATTCGAAAGTGACATTATTATTCCATCAACTCTTTTGTTTATTAATAATTCAACTTGTTTCTTTTCTAATTCCAATGACTCATTGGATTGAAGTATTATCACTAAGTATCCACTTTTTTCTGCTTCTTCAATAATACCATTAATTACATTGGAAAAAAAATGGTGGACTACTTCAGGAATTATTAAAACCAATGGTCTTTGATTCCTTAGTTCTGAGATTTACTGCGAAACTATTTGGTGTATATTGTAAACTTTTTGCGAGTTCTAAAACAGCATTCTTTGTTTTAGGACTAACATCAGGATAATTTTTTAATGCCTTTGACACTGTTGTTATTGATATTCCTAATGTATCTGCAATTTGTTTAAGTGTAATGTCTTTCATTTAACAAATATGATAAAAAAAATTCAATATTAAAATCGAAAACGTTTTCGGTTATTTCGAAAACGTTTTCGATAAATATTTCGCATTTTTTTTATCTTAAAAATATAATTTCGAAATATTAAACAAACCAATTTTATTAATCAAACAAAAATTTTAAAATGAAAAAAATTACTAATTTTTTGAAAAACATGTTTTTTTTGATGGCAATTTTGCTAATCAATCAAGCATTTGCTCAAAGTGGTGTTTTATCAGGTAAAGTTACAGACAGTAAAGGGGAGGCTGTTATTGGCGCGAATGTTGTTGCAGGATCTAATTCGACAATGACGGATAGCAACGGTATTTATACTTTTTCTTCTGTTAGTAATGGATCAATTACAATTACTACTTCTTACATTGGGTTTCAAACTAATGTAAAAGAAGCAATTGTTGAAGGAAATACTACCATTGATTTTGTACTACAAGAAGAAACTTCAGATTTAAACTAAGTGGTGGTTACAGGTGTAGTCAATCCAAAGACTAAATTAAAATCAAGTGTTTTCAATAACGACAGTTAACGCGAAGCAAATTGAACAATCAGCACCAAGATCAACTGCAGAAATTTTCAGAACAATTCCAGGTATTCGTTCTGAATCTTCAGGAGGAGAAGGGAATTCAAATATTTCAGTTCGTGGTGTACCTATTTCTTCTGGTGGGTCAAAATATTTACAAATTCAAGAAGATGGATTGCCGGTACTTTTATATGGAGATATTTCTTTTGGTACTGCAGATATTTTTACAAGATTTGATAGAAATGTGGCTAAAATAGAAGCTATTCGTGGAGGTTCAGCTTCTACATTATCTTCAAATTCACCTGGTGGAATCATTAATTTCATTAGTAAAACTGGTAAAACTGAAGGAGGAAGCATGGCTACAAGTTTTGGTTTAGATTATAATGATTTTAGAACAGATGTAGAATATGGTTCTAGAATAGGTGAAGGATTATATTTTCATGTTGGTGGATTTTACAGAGCTGGAGAAGGTGTGAGAAGTCCAGGTTTTACAGCAAATAATGGTGGACAATTCAAATTCAATATCACCAAAGAATTTGAAAATGGTTCGGTAACAATTTATACCAAATTCTTAAATGATAGAGCGGCTGCCTATATGCCAATGCCTATTAAAGTAACAGGTACTAATTCTGATCCAAATTGGGATAGTGTAAGCGGATATGATGCAACAACAGGAGCGTTACAATCAGTATATTTAAGTCAAAATGTTGGATTAGGTCCTGATGGTGAATTAAGAAGAGGGAAAGTAGCAGACGGAATGCATCCAGTATCTAAAACAATTGGGGCATCTATAAATTTTGATTTACTAAACGGTTGGAAATTATCAAATAATGGGCGATTCTCTTTTAATAATGGACAATTTATTGCGCCATTCCCTGCTGAAGTTGCTTCTGCAGCTTCTATTGCAAATTCTTTTGGAGCAGGTTCTACACTAAGTTATGCAAATGATGGGTCTGCATTTAATACAGCAAATGGGTTAGTGGCAAGAATTCATATGTTTGATGTTCAATTAAACAATTTCAATAACTTTATGAATGATTTCCGTATCACTAAGAAATATGATAAAGTAGGAATTACTGCAGGGTATTTTAAATCTATTCAAAATATTTCAATGTCTTGGTTATGGAATTCATATCTTCAAGAAGTTTCGGATAATAATCCTCGTTTAATTAATGTTACTGACGCAAGTGGAAATTTATTATCTCAAAATGGGTTATATGCTTATGGTGTTCCATATTGGGGAAATTGTTGTACAAGAAATTATGATACACAATAACGTTTCAGCTCCTTATGCAAACGTAACTTTAGATGCTACTGAAAAGTTATCTTTAGAAGGAGGAATTCGTTATGATAAAGGCCAGGTAGATGGATCGTTTTCTGGTGCTGTTCAAACGGTTTATGATATTAATAATGATGGAGATATTTCTACACCTGAATCAAGTGTTTCTGCAGTTGATACTGCAAACGCAAATGCTGTAGATTATAGTTATGGATATGTATCTTATACTTTAGGGGCAAACTATTTGTTGAATGAACAACAATCTTTCTTTGTAAGATATAGTAAAGGTGCTTCTGCAAAGGCTGACAGAATTTTGTTTTCTGGATTGAATTATTTAGATGGAGACAAAATCAATTCATTAGATTATCTAGCACAAGCTGAGTTTGGATATAAAAGAAAATTTTCAAAAGGATATTTATATGCTACTTTGTTTAGCTCTGCTACAACAGAAGAAGGAGGATTTGAAGCTTCATCAAATAGTATAATTGATAATGATTATAAATCATATGGATTAGAATTAGAATCTTCATACGATGTAAATGAGGATTTAAATTTTAGAGGTGGATTTACTTATACAAAAGCTGAAATAACTTCTGGAGCAAATGATGGAAATCAGCCAAGAAGACAGCCAAAATTAATGTATAATTTTATACCAACTTATAAATTTTCACAAAGCAAAAATACGTTGGGATTAAGCTTTATTGGTCAAACAAAAGCATATGCACAAGATAATAATGACTTAGTAATGAATGGTTTTGTAATCGTTAACGGATTTGTTGAATTTGGATTAACAAAAGGATTATCATTGAATGTAGCAGGTAATAATTTACTTGATACTTTAGCTATTACCGAATCTGAAGAAGGTAGTATTACAGAAAACACTACAAACATTGTTAGAGCAAGACCTTTGCCAGGAAGATCAATTTCAATGACTTTATCATATAAGTTCTAATTAAATTATTTCATGTTTAGTTTATAATTCCTGTACCAATTTAATATTGGTATGGGAATTATTTTTAAAACTAATGTATTTTTACAATATGAATTACTAAAAAAAATTATAGATGAATAAGTTATTTTTCCTAATTCTTTTCTTTTTCGGAATTGCTCAAAATGAGTTAATTGGACAAGAAATTCAAAAAAAAACTACTGAACAGAAAACAATTATTGTTTATGGAAGTGATGAGTGCCATCATTGTATAGAAACCAAAGCGTTTTTGAAAGAGAAAAAAATGGATTTTATTTTTTATGATATTGATAAAAACCCTGAAGCTTTAAAAGAAGTACTTATAAAACTAAAGAATGCTAATATTAGTACTTCTAATCTTGGAATACCAGTAGTTGATAAATATGGAGTATTATATACTAATAATGGGGATTTTCAAGAATTTCTAAAAAAATTAGAATAAATGAATAAAATAAAATTAAGCTTTTGGCAAATCTGGAATATGAATGTTGGCTTTTTTGGCATTCAATATAGTTTTGGATTACAACAAAGTGCAGTAAACCCAATATATGATTTTTTAGGAGCTACTCCAGATGAAATTCCTTTGTTAAACCTTGCTGGTCCAGTAACAGGATTGTTAGTTCAACCTATTATTGGAGCAATGAGTGATAAAACATGGCATCCAAAATTTGGTCGTCGCAAGCCCTACTTTTTTATTGGAGCTTTATTGTGTAGCTTATGTTTGTTGGCTTTCCCTTATAGTAGTTCATTATGGATGGCAGCTGGATTGCTTTGGATTTTAGATGCAGGAAACAACACCGCGATGGAGCCATATAGAGCTTTTGTAGCAGATAAATTAAATGACGAACAGCAGCCACTTGGTTTTCAGATGCAAAGTTTTTTTACTGGTTTTGGACAAACTTTAGCTAACCTTTCATTATTTATTTTTCCATTGATTTTTATTGGAAAAAACGGGTTCATTGCCTACATGGGTATACGCTTCATTCTTTTTAGGAGCCATTTGTTCAATTGGTTCTATTTGGTGGAGTATGCGAACCACACCTGAAATACCACCAACAGAGGAAGAAATTGTTCAAATGAAAACCAAAAAAGGAGGATTTTGGCATCCATTAGTTGAAATTTTTCTGCAATTATTGAAATGCCAAAAGTGATGTGGCAATTAGCTTTAGTTTATCTATTTCAATGGTATGCTTTGTTTTGCTATTGGCAAAATTCTTCTAAAAGTATTGCTTTGTCAGTTTGGAATGCTACTCCAAAATCTAATCCAGATGCATATGAAAAGGCAGTTAGCTGGACAGGATTAGTAAATGGATGGTATAACATCGTAACTTTTTTAGTGGCTTTTTTGTTAGTTGGTTTTGCAAAAAAGTATAGTGCTAAATATGTGCATGCAGCGTGTTTGTTTATCGCAGCAATTGGTTTTTTAGCATTTCCGCATATCGAAAACAAAAACGTATTATTTGTTGCAATTACTGGTTTTGGAATAGGCTGGGCAAGTATGATGGGCATTCCATATTTAATGATTGTTTCTAATATTCCAAAAGAACGTTACGGTGTTTATATGGGAATTATAAATATGATGATTGTGATTCCTATGATTTTTCAGAATCTTACGTTTGGTTATATTTTAAAGCATTTTTTAGATAATGACCCAAGAAATGCAGTCACTTTTGCAGGTGTGTTTTTATTGATTGGTGGTATATTTACACTATTTATTAGATCAAAAAAACAAATTACAATTTAATCTATGAATGATATTTTTTATAATAAATCAATAGAATTATTGCACGAAGTAGCTACAGTGAATGGTTTTTTAGCAAGTGCAGAAAATACCTCAAATTATCAAAGAGTTTGGGCTAGAGATGGTGTGATTTGTGGTTTGGCAGCATTGGCTTCTAATGATAAAAAATTGATTGAGGCATTTGAAAAAACACTTGAAACGTTAGCAAAACACCAACATAAAATAGGAACAATTCCTTCGAATGTTTTAATTACAGAAGATGAAATTGAGGTCAGTTATGGCGGTTTAGCAGGAAGAGTTGATGCTGTAACTTGGTTTGTTATAGGAGTTTGTCAGTATGGATTTTATATGGACGATTTTGATTTTGTACAAAAATATTCATTAGAAATTGAAAAATGCCTTACTCTGTTAGAATCTTGGGAATTTAATAATAAGCATCTTTTATATGTTCCCCTTTCAGGAAATTGGGCTGATGAATATATTACAGATGGTTACGTTTTGTATGATCAATTATTACGAGTTTGGGCTTTAAAAAGCTATAATCATTTTGTAAAGAGGGATGAAATTACCACTAAAATAAGTGAAATCATCACTCAAATAGAAATTAATTTTACGCCTAATTCTACTGGAGAAAAGTTTCATCAAAGAGCTTATGATGAATTAATCTTTCAAGATTTTATGCCTTGTTCGTTTTCGCCATCAGGTTATAAATTGCAATTTGATGCTTTTGCAAATGCTTTAGTTTTATTGTTGAATATTGGAACAACTGAATTTCAAAACAAAATTATTCAGTATTCAAGTCAATTAGCAGCTGAAACTAAATTAGGATTGTTGCCAGCATTTTGGCCACCTGTTTTTCCTGAAGATGAACATTGGAATTTACTTAAAAGTAATTGTAAATACGAATTTAGAAATTTTCCTTATGAATTTCATAATGGAGGAAGTTGGTCAATGGTCAATGGATTTTTTGGATTAGCCTTGTTGTCAAAGTCTGAAATTGAAAAAGCTTTTTTTATTTTAGAAAATGTAAATAAAGCAAATGCAACAGTTGACTTTTCGTTTTATGAAAACTTCAATACTAATACTAAAGAGCCAAATGGAGTTGCTTATTGTGCTTGGAGTGCAGCAGCTAGTATTTTAGTGCATCAATCATTACATAATAATTTTAAATTTTTATTCTAGTTTGAAAACTATAGATATTATAAGTATAGGAGAAGTGTTAATTGATTTTATAGGACATGAAGTCAACACTTCTATTAATAAAACCAAAGATTATCATCGTTTTTTAGGTGGTTCTCCTACTAATGTTGCTGTTAATGCTTCTAGATTAGGTTTAAAAACGGTTCTTGTAGCCTCTTGCGGACAAGATGGATTAGGTGATTATATTGTTAGAAAATTAAAATCTAATCATGTAAATACCGACCATATTAGAAAATCTGATGTAGCACCAACATCGGTAATTTTTGTTTCAAAGTCTACAGACACACCTGATTTTATAGCGTATAGACAAGCCGATTGCGAAATATATGAGGATCAATTACCAGATGGAATTATTGAAAGCGCTAAAATATTTCACACTACTTGTTTTGCGTTAAGTAAAAATCCAGCGAGACAAACTATTTTAAATAGGGCAAGAAAAGCTAAAGAGTTAGGGCTAAAGCTAAGCATTGATATTAATTTTTCGGAAAAAATTTGGCCAGATAGAGAAGAAGCTAAATTAATTTTGAAAGAATATCTTGCGAATGATCCGTTGGTAAAACTAAGTGAAGATGACTGTTATAGATTGTTTGCTGAAACGAAGTCTGAAGAATATATTTTTGATTATTTTCATGGTTTAGGTGTTACTACAATTTGTTTAACAAAAGGGAAAAATGGAGTTGTTGTTTCAGATTTAAATAACGGATTATTTTTTCAAAAAGCCCTAGAAATTCAAGAGATCAAAGATACTACTGGAGCTGGAGATGCATTCTGGACCGGATTTTTATATGCGCAAATTCAAAATAAAACAGTTGAAGAAAGTATGTCAATAGCTCAAAAATTGGCCGCAATAAAACTGCAAAATGTAGGAAGATTACCAGATAACATTAATCTTAATCAAATTTTACAAGGTTAAACATCAAGCCTAGTTTGTTTTTAAGTTATGTGAAAAAGTTGCAGTTTTAGAATTGCAACTTTTTTTATGAATGTTTTTTTTAAAGATTATGGTTAAAAATTTCTCATTTTATGCGCATACCATTATATTTGTAAGTTAGTAAAATATAAAACCATGCATAAAGATAGTAAACGTAGAGAAGCCTTATTATATCACGCAAAACCAACTCCTGGTAAAATTCAGGTAGTTCCAACAAAAAAATATGCCACACAAAGAGATTTAGCTCTAGCTTATTCTCCAGGTGTAGCCGAACCTTGTTTAGAAATTGAAAAAGACGTTAACAACGTTTATAAATATACCGCAAAAGGAAATTTAGTAGCTGTAATTTCAAACGGTACCGCCGTTTTAGGATTAGGAGATATTGGTCCAGAAGCTTCAAAACCAGTAATGGAAGGAAAAGGGTTGTTATTCAAAATCTTTGCAGATATTGATGTTTTTGATATTGAAGTTGGTACAAAAGATATTGAAGAATTTATCGCAACAGTTAAAAATATTGCGCCAACTTTTGGAGGAATTAATTTAGAAGACATCAAAGCACCAGAATCATTCGAAATTGAAAGACGTTTGGTGGAGGAGTTAAATATTCCTGTAATGCATGATGACCAGCACGGAACTGCTATTATTTCATCAGCGGCTTTATTAAATGCTGTTGAATTAGCCGGCAAAAAAATGGAAGAAGTTACTATGGTAATTTCTGGTGCAGGTTCTGCGGCTATTGCATGTGCTAATTTATATGTTTCTTTTGGTGTAAAACCAGAAAATGTAGTAATGTTCAATAGTAAAGGTGCATTACGAAAAGACGATCCAAAAATATCTGACATGCAACGCGTTTATGCTACAGATAAACACTATGACGATTTAGCTCATGCTATGAAAGGTGTAGATGTTTTTGTAGGATTGTCAACAGGAGATATTGTTACTCCAGAGATGTTATTATCAATGGCTGATAATCCAATTGTGTTTGCTATGGCAAATCCAACTCCAGAGATTAACTACGATTTAGCTATTGCAACAAGAAAAGATATTATTATGGCAACTGGTCGTTCAGACCATCCAAACCAAGTAAATAATGTATTAGGTTTTCCATTTATTTTTAGAGGTGCTTTAGACGTTAGAGCTACTAAAATTAATGAGGAAATGAAAAAAGCAGCCGTTGTAGCTTTAGCTAATTTGGCAAAGGCTTCGGTGCCAGAACAAGTTAATATTGCTTATGGAGAAACTAAATTAACATTTGGTCGCGATTATATTATTCCAAAACCTTTTGACCCAAGATTAATTGCCGAAGTTCCACCAGCAGTTGCAAAAGCAGCAATGGATTCGGGTGTAGCTTTAGCGCCAATTACTGACTGGGAAAAATATAAAGATGACTTATTAGAACGAATGGGTTCTGATAATAAAATGATACGTTTGCTAACGAATAGAGCGCGAACAAATCCTAAACGAATTATTTTTGCTGAAGCGGATCAAATTGATGTGTTAAAAGCAGCACAAATTGTTCATGAAGAAGGTATTGGTTTTCCTATTTTATTAGGAAATAAAGAAATTATTAAAGAATTAAAAGAAGAAATTGGTTTTGATACCGAAGTGCCAATTTTTGACCCAAAAACAAAAGAATCTGAAGCAAAAAGACATTCATATGCACAGCATTTTTGGGAATCGAGAAGACGAAAAGGAGTTACTTTATATGATGCAGAAAAATGGATGCGTGAGCGTAACTATTTTGGTTTAATGATGGTTAACACTGGTGAGGCTGATGCAATGGTAACGGGTCATTCTAGAAGTTATCCTTCAACTATTAAACCAGTTATGCAATTGATTGATAAGGCACCGGGCGTTTCAAAAATTGCAACTACTAATATGATGATGACGGCTAGAGGTCCAATTTTCTTGTCGGATACTGCCATAAACCCAAATCCATCTGCTGATGATTTAGCAAGAATAGCATTGATGACTGCAAAAACAGTGAGAATGTTTGGAATGGAGCCAGTAATCGCAATGATATCTTATTCAAATTTTGGTTCTTCTCAAAATGAAGGCCCAAATAAAATAAGACAAGCAGTAGATTATTTACATGAAAATTTCCCAGATTTAATTGTTGATGGAGAAATTCAAACAGATTTTGCTTTAAATTCAGAGATGTTGAAAAGTAAATTCCCGTTTTCTAAATTGGTAATTAAATAAGTATACACTCTTATTTTCCCAAATTTAGACGCAGCAAATATTACATATAAATTATTGAAAGAATTAAATAAAGCGGAATCAATCGGACCAATAATCCTTGGATTAGATAAACCAGTGCACGTGTTCCAATTAGGAGCAAGTGTAGAGGAAATGGTTAATATGGCTGCTGTAGCAGTGGTTGATGCACAAGAAAAAGGGAAGAAAAAACTGTAATTATTTTTATATGATAGCTCACATTCAAGGTAGATTAGTAGAAAAAACACCGACCGAAGTTGTAATCGATTGCAATGGTGTAGGGTATCATATTAATATTTCTTTGCACACATTTTCATTATTGCCTGATTCTGAAAGTTTAAAATTATTTACTTTTTTACAAATTAAAGAGGATGCGCATACCTTGTATGGATTTGTTGAAAAGCAAGAGCGTGAATTGTTTAAATTGTTACTTTCAGTTTCTGGAGTTGGTGCAAGTACTGCTAGAACTATGCTTTCTTCGTTGGCTCCTAATCAAATTATTCAAGCAATTGCATCAAATGATGTTGGGACAATGCAATCAATGAAAGGCATTGGAGCAAAAACAGCTCAACGCATTATTCTTGATTTGAAAGAGAAAGTGTTAAAAGTTTATAGTTTAGACGAAGTTTCAGTAATTGAAAGCAATACAAATAAAGATGAAGCGTTATCTGCATTAGAAGTTTTAGGTTTTGCTAGAAAAGCAGCTGAAAAAGTAATAGATAAAATCATTAGAGAAACCCCAAATGCCTCTGTTGAAAACTTAATAAAACAAGCTTTAAAAAATTTATAAAACTTGGAAAAAACAGCAATAAAAGCAATAGGTAAGTTAAAATATAGTATCGCATTCGTAGTAATGTTATTTTCGTATTCACTACAAGCTCAAGTAGATGAACAAGAACAAGATACTTTAAAAACGGGCATAGATTTAGGAAAAATTGAAATGCCTAATCCTAAAAGTATATTAGAGTCATATACCTATGATGCCGCATCTGATAGATATATTTATACAAATTCAGTTGATGGTTTTAATATTAATTATCCTTTAATCTTAACACCTAAACAATATGATGAACTGGTATTGCGTGAGCAAATGCGTAAATATTATCAAGAAAAATCAGCCGCTATTGATGGGAAAAAAGCTGGTTCTGATGCCGCAAAGAAAAATTTATTGCCAAGATATTATGTAAATTCTAAGTTTTTTGAAGCAATTTTTGGTAGTAATACTATTGATGTGAAACCAACAGGTTCTGTAGAATTGGATTTAGGTGTACGATTCACAAAACAAGATAACCCATCATTTTCGCCAAGAAACAGAAAAACAACCAGCTTTGATTTTGATCAAAGAATCAGTGTTGGGTTACAAGGAAAAGTGGGTACAAGATTAAGTGTAAATGTAAATTATGATACCCAATCAACGTTTGCTTTTCAAAACTTAATTAAATTAGAGTATGCGCCTACTGAGGACGATATAATTCAAAAAATAGAAGTTGGAAATGTAAGTTTCCCGCTTTCAAATTCTTTGGTTAGAGGTGCTCAAAGTTTATTTGGAGTTAAAGCACAATTACAATTTGGAAAAACAACTTTTACAGGTGTTTTTTCGGAACAAAAATCGCAAACAAAATCGGTTACATCTCAAGGAGGAGGAACATTGCAAGATTTTGAAATGTTTGCCTTAGATTATGATTCGGATAGGCATTATTTTTTATCGCAATATTTTAGAAATAAATATGATAAAGCATTAGAAAACTATCCCTATATTAATTCTCGTGTGCAAATTACAAGAATTGAAGTTTGGATTACCAATAAACAAAACAGAGTAAACACAACAGAAAACAATTTAAGAAATATTGTTGCTCTTCAGGATTTGGGAGAATCACAACTTTTTGGATTAGCAGATAGCGAGGTTGTTGGAGTTCCAGATGCTGGTTTTTTCAACGTTACTCCAGATACTCCTTCAAATAATGGAAACAATAAATTTGACCCAAACAACATAGGAAGTAATTTTTTGAATAGTTCCATTCGAGATGTTTCAACGGCTCTAAATGGTTTTAATATTCCTGCAATGGCTGAAGGAATCGATTTTGCGAAACTAGAAAACGCAAGAAAACTTACGGCTACAGAATATACTTTTCATCCACAATTAGGTTACATTTCATTAAATCAAAAACTAGCAAATGATGAAGTTTTAGCGGTTGCATATCAATATACAATTGGTGATCAAGTATATCAAGTTGGAGAATTTGGTACAGATGGAGTAGATGCAACTAATGTTGATACAGCTGGTGTTCCTTCTGCACAAGCTTTAGTTTTGAAAATGTTGAAAGGAAATTTAGTGGTTGTTGAAGAACCAGTTTGGGATTTGATGATGAAAAATATTTATCAAATACCTGGTGGATATCAATTACAGCAAGAAGATTTTAAACTTAATATTTTATATACCGATCCTTCGCCATTAAATTACATAACACAATCAGGGATTGATCCACTTCCTGCTGGTGTTGCAGATACACCTTTGTTAAAAGTGTTTAATGCTGATAGATTAAATTATACTAATGATCCACAAGACGGTGGAGATGGTTTTTTTGATTTTATTCAAGGATTAACCATAGATGCACAAAAAGGAAGAGTTATTTTCACCACACTAGAGCCATTTGGTAAGCATTTATTTGAAAAATTGCGTTTAAATGGTGCTGAAGATTATGATGGAGGAATATATAATACAAACCAAACAAAATACGTTTTTAGAAATTTATATAAATCAACACAAGCTGCTGCTTTACAAGAAAGTGCTAAAAATAAATTTCAATTAAAAGGGCGTTATAAATCTACTGGAGGTGATGGAATTTCTATTGGAGCATTCAACGTGCCGCAAGGCTCGGTGGTAGTGACTGCGGGTGGTAGAACACTTATAGAAGGTGTAGATTATACTGTAAATTATCAATTAGGAAAAGTTCAAATTCTAGACCCTTCTCTACAAGAATCAAATACACCAATCGAAGTTTCAGTGGAGAACAATTCTATTTTCGGTCAACAAACTAGAAGATTTTGGGGATTCAATGTAGAGCACAAGTTCAATGATAAATTTTTAATAGGTCCAACCCTTTTAAATATGACTGAAAGACCATTTACAACAAAATCAAATTATGGTCAAGAATCAGTTAATAATACCATTTTTGGATTGAATACTAATTTCTCAACAGAGGTTCCATTCTTGACTAGATTAGTAAATAAATTGCCAAATATTGATACAGATGTGCCTTCTAATTTGTCATTTAGAGGTGAAATAGCTTATCTAAAACCAGGTAGTTCAAAAACGGATCAATTTAATGGTGAAGCTACAACCTACATTGATGATTTTGAAGGTTCACAGTCAACAATTGATATGCGTTCAGCTTTATCATGGAGTTTAGCAAGTGTGCCATTGGAAGGTGATTTTGATGGCGACCCAACTTCAAATGAACCACCTGTTGATGTATTGAGTATTGGTGATAAACGAGCAAAGATGTCTTGGTATTCAATAGATCCATTGTTTTATACACAACCTCCTTCTGGAATCAGTGATGATGATTTGTCGTTTAACAAAACGCGCCGTATTTTTAGTAGAGAATTATATCCAGTTACAGACATTGCTCAAGGGCAATCAACTGTTATTAGCACTTTAGATTTAACTTATTTTCCAAAGGATAGAGGACCTTATAATTTCAATTCTTCATTAGCAGCAACAAATGTATTCACTGATGCTGATGCTCCAAATAACTGGGCAGGAATTATGCGACCTATTAACTCTACAAATTTTGAGCAATCAAATGTAGAGTACATTCAATTTTGGGTAATGGACCCATATTATGGAAATCCAGGAGACGTAGCTGATCCAACAAATTCAGGTAAAATAGTATTCAATCTAGGTGAAATTTCTGAAGATGTGTTAAGAGATGGTAGAAAACTATTTGAAAATGGTTTACCTGAAGCTGGTTCAACACAACCAACAGTAGAAACTGCCTGGGGTAAAGTTCCTGCTTCTCAATCATTAATATATGCTTTTGATACTTCTGAAGCAAATAGAACGGTACAAGACGCAGGTTATGACGGATTAACAGATGTTGATGAAGCGGCGAAATATACAAATTTTGCAGCCCAACCTGACCCAGCAGCAGACAACTATCAATTCTATTTAAGTGCATCTGGAGATGTAATCAATAGATATAGAAATTATAACGGTAATCAAGGAAATTCACCAGTAACCGTTACGGATACTAACAGAGGAAGTACAACTTACCCTGATGTAGAAGACGTGAATCGAGATAATACGATGAATACCATCAATGCTTATTTTAAATTTGAAGTGCCAATTCAAAATTATCCAGATGGAGCAGTTCCGGTAGGTCAAAATTATATTGCTGATTTTAGAGAAGATAATAATGTGGATTTACCAAATGGAGAAACAGGTAAAGCAAGATGGATTTTATATAAAATTCCAATTTTAGAGTTTACCGATGCTAATAAAGTTGGTCCAATTTCAGATTTTCGCTCAATACGTTTTATGCGTATGTATATGGCTGGATTTAAAGACGAAGTAACGTTGCGTTTTGGTGCTTTAGATTTAGTAAGAGGCGAATGGAGAAGATATACTAGTTCATTAGATATAAATGATATTGATGTAGATGATGATAATACTGGATTTGATGTTGTTGCTTTAAATATTCAAGAAAATGGTAGCCGAAGTCCAATTAATTATGTAACTCCACCAGGAGTTGTTCGTGAACAATTATATAATAATAATACTGTAATTAATCAAAACGAACAATCACTTTCATTAAGAGTTTATAAGAAAGACCCAGCTTTGTCTGGTTTGGGTGGATTAGAAACGCAAGATTCTAGAGCCGTTTTCAAAAATGTAAATGTTGATATGCGTCAGTTTAAAAAACTAAGAATGTTTTTACACGCAGAAGCAATTGAAGGAAATACAAATCCTGATCGATTGGAAGATGATGAAATGGTTGCTTTCATACGATTTGGGAATGACTTTACGGATAACTTCTATCAAGTGGAAATGCCTTTAAAAGTAACAGACCACGGCGCT
The DNA here is from genome assembly GCA_033557465.1 of Ichthyophis bannanicus. Lineage (NCBI taxonomy): Eukaryota > Metazoa > Chordata > Amphibia > Gymnophiona > Ichthyophiidae > Ichthyophis > Ichthyophis bannanicus. Next base: position 340,567,533 of record CM066039.1, read on the forward strand.
ACATCCGCTGATGAAATTTGGCCAGCAGACAACGAAATCGCTTTACCATTATCATTATTAACTAAGCTTAAAATTTTAGCATTAGGAAATGATCCAGGTATTATATATGATGCAAATGGAATTGGATTTGTTGAAGAGGAAGCAATTGGTTCAGAGGATAATAAATTAACTTTAGGAATTAAAGGAAATCCAAATTTTGGCCTTGTTAGAACTTTAATGGTTGGGGTTAAAAATAAAAACTCTGGAGATCCATTAAGGGGTGAAGTATGGTTCAATGAGTTGCGTATTTCTGATATGGATAATAAAGGAGGATATGCTGCTGTGGCTAACTTGGATACAAATCTTGCTGATTTTGCAAATGTTTCTGCAACAACAAGAATTAGTACCATTGGTTTTGGGTCATTAGAACAAGGACCAAACGAAAGAAGTAGAGAAGACGTTTTTCAATATGATGTTGTAACCAATGTAAATTTAGGAAAATTATTACCTAAAAATGGGGAGTTAATTTACCGTTTAATTATGCAGTTGGAGAAGAAACTATTACGCCAAAATATGATCCGTTTTATCAAGATATTGAGTTAAATCAACTATTAGATATTACAACTGATGCTACTGAAAGAGCTAATATTGAAAATAGAGCTATAGATTATACAAAACGTACAAGTATCAACTTCATTGGTGTTAAAAAAGAAAAGAATCCAGAAAAGAAAACTCATTTTTATGATGTTGAAAACTTAACACTTTCTTATTCGTTGAACGAAACGGAGCATCATGATTATGAAATCGAAAGTCTAGTAGATAAACAAAATCGTTCGTCAGTTGATTACGCCTATACATTTAAACCAAAGACTATTGAGCCATTCAAAAACTCAAAAGCCTTAAAGAAAAGTGGTTACTATAAATTATTGACAGATTTTAATTTTAATTTCTTGCCAACAAATATCAACTTTAGTTCAAACATTATTAGACAATTCAATAAACAACGTTTCAGATTGGTTGATGTTCAAGGAATCGGGCTTGGTGATTTGTATCGAAGAAATTATTTCTTTAATTATCAGTATGGTTTTAATTACAATATCACAAAAGCACTTCGTGTAAATTATACGGCTTCTTCTAATAATATTGTGCGAAATTATTTGGATGAAAATAATTTACCAATCGATGGATTAGATATTTGGGATGATTATTGGAATATTGGTCAATCTAACCAACACAACCAACAAATTGTAGTAAATTATGACTTGCCAATTAATAAAATTCCAGCATTAGCTTTTATTAAATCAACATATATTTACACTGGTGATTACAACTGGCAACGTTCATCAGATGCTTATTCAACTGTTGAAGCAGAAGATGGAACTATTTATTCATTAGGAAATACAATTCAAAATGCAAGTTCTCACAAATTAAACACTACGTTTAATATGGACACATTTTATAAATATATTGGTTTAACTAAAAACAAATCAAATAAATCAAAAAACAAATCGAAAGATACTAAAGATAAAGGATCAGCTCCAAAACCAGGACAAAAACTAGTGGCTGCAAACAAAAACATTAATACTGAACGAAATATTTTTGTAAGTGGTTTGATAGGAGTGGTTACTAGTATAAAAAATATCCAAGTAAATTACACTGAAAATAGCGGAACTGTACTACCAGGATATTTACCAGGATTAGGATTCTTTGGTTCTTCTAAACCAACACTTGGATTTGTTTTTGGAAGTCAATCTGATGTTCGATATGAAGCAGCTAAAAATGGTTGGTTAACTTCATTTCCGGAATTCAATCAAAATTTTACTCAAGTTGAAAACAAGCAATTAAATTTTACGGCTCAATTAGAACCGTTCCCAGATTTAAAAATTGATTTGACAGGAGAAAGAATGTATTCTTTTAATTATTCTGAGCAGTATGATGTTACAGCGGGCCAATATAATTCGCGTTCACCTTACGATTTTGGAAACTTTAATATTTCAACGATTTTAATAAAAACTGCATTTTCACAAAGTGATATTAATTTTTCAGCAGCTTTTGAAGATTTTAGAGATAATCGTATAAAAGTTGCTAATCGTTTAGCAGAGTCATATTATGGAAATGTTACTATACCAAGAGATGCAGAAGGATATCCAATAGGATATGGTAAAAATAGTCAACAAGTATTACTTCCAGCTTTCATTGCTGCGTACTCTGGAACAGATGCTGGAAAAGTTTCGACAGGAGTGTTTAGAAACGTGCCGTTGCCAAACTGGAATGTAAAATATACTGGTTTAATGCGTTATACTTGGTTTAAAGATAAATTTAAAACATTTTCAATTCAACATGGCTATAGAGCTAGTTATAACATTAATTCTTTCCGCTCTAATTTGAATACAACTCCAACGGATGTTAATGGGAATTTCTATGCTAATAAATTAATCTCAAATGTAAATTTAGCTGAACAGTTTAATCCATTAATTAAAGTGGATATGACTTTGAAAAACTCACTTAAAATTTTAGCCGAAATTAAAAAAGACAGAACGTTAAATATGAGTTTTGATAATAATTTACTAACAGAAGTAAGTGGAAATGAATATATCATAGGACTTGGATATAGAATTAAAGATGTTACCATAAATTCTTCTTTAGCAGATAATGTTTCAGGAGTTATAAAAAGTGATGTTAATATAAAAGCAGATTTTTCTTTGCGTAAAAGCAATACAATTGTTCGTTATCTAGATTATGATAACAATCAATTAGGAGGAGGGCAAAATTTATGGTCGGTTAAATTTACTGCCGATTATTCGTTTAGTAAAAATCTAACTGCGATTTTATTCTATGATCATCAGTTCTCTCAAGCGGTAATTTCAACATCATTCCCAATTACTAATATTAGAGCTGGATTCACACTTAGATATAATTTTGGGAACTAAAAAACAAAAAAAACCTGTAGTCATTTACAGGTTTTTTTGTTTCTAAAGGATTGTGAAAAAATAACAAAAAACATATTTTGCAATTCAATAAATACAATTACATTTGTACAACAAAAAATCATATTAAAATGAATATACCAACTAATTTAAAATACACAAAAGACCACGAGTGGGTTTTAGTTGATGGCGATGTTGCAACAGTAGGAATTACAGATTTTGCTCAAAAAGAATTGGGTGATATTGTCTATGTTGAAGTGGAAACATTAGATCAAACATTAGATAAAGATGAAGTTTTTGGAACAGTTGAAGCAGTAAAAACAGTTTCTGATTTATTTTTACCTCTTTCAGGTGAGATTATTGAATTTAATGATTCTTTAGAGTCAGATCCAGAAAAAGTAAATACTGATCCTTATGGAGATGGTTGGATGGTAAAAGTAAAAATTTCAGATGTTTCAGAAATGGAAACACTTTTATCAAGTGAAGATTACAAAGCACTTATCGGAGCGTAATTTTTTAATACTAGCTATACTTTGGACAATTGGAATTACCATTGGAAGTCTAGTAAGTTTAAATAATACACCTAAATTAAGTATTCCCGGAAAAGATAAAACAGCTCATTTTATATTTTATTTTGTGTTTGTGCTGTTTTGGTTTTTAGCATTAAAAAGTAAGGTGAAAAATAAAAATTTCAGCCTTGTTTTAGTTTTTGCAGCGGTTTTGTATGGAATTACTATGGAAGTTATGCAGTCGCTATTAACAGAAAATCGACAAGCAGATTTTTATGATATAGTAGCCAATACATTTGGTGCGCTTTTTGGAATTTTTGTAGTTTCTGTATTTTTAAACAAAAAGTAACTTACATAAATTATTTTAAGTATAAAAACTTCAAATAATTACAATAAAAACATCCCATTTCGATGGGATTTTTTATTTTTACCACATATTACAAATAATAAAAAATGGACATCAAGCAATATTTAGATTCCACTTATTTAAAAACAGCGGAACAAGCAAATTTATCGGAAGAAAAGAATACTGAAGTGGTTAGAAATTGCATTCAAGAAGCAATTGATAACAACATTAAATTGATTATGATTCGACCAGATAAAGTGGTTTTGGCAAAGGAAATGATTCAAAAGTCTAATTCTAAAGTAACTATTGGAACTGTAATTGATTTTCCAGAAGGAGATGGTACTCTTGAATCTAAACTTGAAGAAGCTGCTCAAGCTGTAGAAAATGGTGTTGATGATTTAGACTTTGTAGTTAATTACAAAGCATTCAAAAATGGAGCACTTGACGAAGTGAAAAAGCAAGTAATTGAATGCACAAAATTTGGATTAAAACACAACAAAATTGTAAAATGGATTATTGAAGTTGCTGCTTTAGATAATCATCAGATAGTGCAGTTGTCAGCATTAATAAAAAATGTAGTAATAGCTAATTGTAGTGAAAAAGACTACGAAAAGGTATTTGTAAAATCATCAACAGGATTTTATAAAACACCAGAAGGAATGCCAAATGGTGCTACTGTTCCAACAATTAAATTAATGTTAGAAAATTCATTTCCTTTGCCAGTTAAAGCTGCTGGCGGAGTTAGAACCTATGAAGAAGCTGTTGAGATGGTTCAGCTAGGTGTAAAAAGAATTGGAACTTCTGCAGCAAAAGCAATTGCTAATGGAGAAATTTCTAATAGCGAATATTAATAAATTATGAAAAAGTCCCTGTGTTTTCTAATTGCAATTATTGGTTTTTCAGCTTTTGCTCAAACGAATACCAATGAACAATTTCCTGTTTTTCCAGATTGTGCAAACGCTATGAGCAATCAACAAGAAGGATGTTTTTATACTACTATTCAAAACTTTTTTTATACTAATTATAAAGTTCCACAAGAATTACAAGCTAGTAATTATAAGGGAAATGTAATGGTGCTTTTTGAAGTAGATACTATTGGAGCATTTAAAGTCTTATATATTGATGCTGCACATGAGTCATTAAAAACAGAAACAAAAAGGGTTTTTCAAACTTTACCGAAAGTAGTTCCTGCAAAATATTCAGGAAAACCTACTTATTCAAAATTCACTTTGAAACTTTCTATTCCGTTAGAGCAACCAAAATCTTTTGAAGATAGGAACCAAGTGCTACAAGATAAGACGAATAGTAAGCTTATTGATAACACAAAAGAATTATCTGAATATGATTCAATTGTATATAAACCATTTGAAAATCCGCAATTTAAAAGCAACGGAAATATTCCGTTTACGCATCAAAATTATGCGGTATTTGATGCTTTGTTAAACCAAGTGGGAAGTAATAATCATACAGCTTCAAAGCCTTATTCGTATGATGAAGTAGCTAAATATTATGATTTTGAGGTAGTCAATCAAACGGCTTTGAAACAAAAAGAATCGTGGTGGGGAAGAAAATTTTGGAACGAAAATTTAATTGCCATACAAGGTGAAGGATATTGGTTTACATTGAATCCAATTTTAGATTTAAGAATTGGAAAAGATACCGAAAGTGAAGCTTCAAATACATTTGTAAATACACGTGGAGTAAAAATAGATGGAGCTTTAGGCAAGCAATTAACTTTTACTACTTCTATTTATGAAAGTCAAGGGCGATTTGCCGATTATTACAATGCCTATGCAGAAAGTATTAAGCCTTCTGGTGGAAATCCAGCTATTATTCCTGGAATTGGAATCGCAAAACGTTTTAAAGAAGATGCTTATGATTTTCCAATGGCAGAAGCAAATATTAAATACACGCCAAGTCAATTCATTAATTTGCAATTAGGCTACGGAAGAAATTTTCTTGGAGATGGATATCGTTCGTTATTGCAAAGTGATGGAGCTAGTCCGTATCCTTTTTTTAAAATTAATACAACCTTTTGGAAAATTAAATATACAAATACTTACATGTGGCTAAAAGATGTAAGAGATTTAGCAACTGTTGACGGAACTTATGCAACAAAATATATGGCAAGCCATTACTTGAGTTGGAATGTTACAAAACGATTTAATTTAGGTTTCTTTGAAAATGTAGTTTGGACCAATACCAACGAAAGAGGTTTTGATTTCAACTTTGTAAATCCATTGATATTCTATAGAGCTGTAGAGTTTGGTTCGTCTTCAAAAACTGGAAATGCCGTTTTAGGACTTTCTTCAAAATACAAATGGAACAATCAGATTAACTTTTATGGGCAATTTTTAATCGACGAATTTGCTATAGGTGATGTTCAAGAAAGCAATCAAAGTTGGAGAAATAAATTTGGATATCAAGTTGGTGTAAAATATTATGATGCATTTAAAATTAAAAATTTGATGCTTCAATTAGAATACAATCAAGTGCGGCCTTATGTGTATTCACATAGTAATCCTTTAACAAATTATGGACACAACAATCAAAGTATGGGGCATAATTGGGGTGCTAATTTCAGAGAATTAGTAGCTATTGCAAAATATTACAAAGGAAGATACTTCGCGGACGCAAAATTAATTTATGGTCAGCGCGGATTTGATTTCAATAATGGAACAGATACTTTTAATTATGGTGGAAACATCTATTTAGATTATGATGAAAATCGTCCTTATGATACAGGTGTTTCTATAGCACAAGGAAATAAAACAACCGTTATGATTGCCGATTTACAAGTAGGATATTTGGTTAATCCAGCTTCAAATTTAAAAGTTTTTGGAAACGTTTTATTTAGAAATTTTGATCCAACAGCTGAAACGGCTACAACTGTGCAATCAAATACAACTTGGTTTTCTATTGGACTAAGAAGTGATTTGTTTAATTGGTATTTTGATTATTAGTGGTTTTTTAGATTTTCTAAATTCTAAATTCTAAATTCTAATTTCCAAATCGTATATTTGCACGCAATTTCAAAGCAAAAACAATAAAGTGGACACAAACACACAACCTCAAATTAAAAAATCTTTATATAAAGACTTTGTAGAAGTTACAAAGGCACGATTAGCAATTAGTGTTGTTTTTTCAACAATTGCGGGTTATTTGTTGGGTGTTGATTCTTGGTCTTCACAAAATTGGTTTGTGCTATTATTATTAGCTATCGGTGGATATTGTATGGTAGGAGCATCAAATGTTTTTAATCAAATTATTGAGAAAGATTTAGATGCCTTAATGGATAGAACCAAAAATCGTCCGCTTCCATCAGGTAGAATGACCAAACAGACAGCTTTCATTTTAGGAAGCATTTTAACCATACTAGGCTTAATTATCTTATACAACGTAAATCCGAAAACAGCTATGTTTAGCGCAATTTCGATTTTTATGTATGTGAGTTTATACACGCCGTTAAAAACAGTTACACCATTATCTGTATTTGTGGGCGCGTTCCCTGGAGCAATTCCCTATATGTTGGGTTGGGTAGCAGCAACAGGTCATTTTGGTATTGAAACGGGTACTTTGTTCATTATTCAATTCTTTTGGCAGTTTCCACATTTTTGGGCTATTGGTTGGTTTTTGTATGATGATTACAAGAAAGCAGGATTTTTTATGTTGCCAACTGGAAATAAAGATAAAAAGACTGCATTACAAACAATTTTATATACTTTTTGGACTATTTTAGCTTCGGTAATTCCAGCGTTTGGTTTTACAGGAAAATTGTTTTTGTCTAAACCAGCTGTTGTGGTGGTAGTTTTATTAGGTATTTGGATGTTGTATTATGCTTTCAAACTGCATAAAGAGATGGATGCAAAAGCAGCTAGAAAATTAATGTTAGTGAGCGTTTCATACATTTCTTTGTTACAAATAGTGTATGTTTTAGATAAATTTTTACGATAGTTATGGAAAATAAAATGACTTTTGAAGAAGAACAAGAACGAAAAGGAAAAACCTATAAAATGTTATTATGGTTTGGAATGATTAGTATTTGTATGATTTTGCGGGTTTAACAAGTGGTTTTATAGTTAGTAAAAAAAGACCAGATTGGGTAGCAGATTTTAACATGCCTAAATCATTAATAATTAGTACAATTATAATATTATTAAGCAGTTTTACATTTTATATGGCTAAAAGTGCTGTAAAAAAAGGACTTAATTCAAAAGGAATGTTTTTTTTGGCTGCTACTTTAATTTTAGGTATATTATTCATTGTGTTTCAATTTAATGGTTTTTCAGAGTTGTATAGTATGCAATTAGTTCCAACTGGGCCATCAAGTACAGTAAGTGTTTCTTTTTTGTATGCCTTTGTAATTGTGCATGTTGCGCATCTTTTTGGAGGAATAATTTCACTTTTAGTAGTAATTTATAATCATTATAAACAAAAGTATAATTCGGCTCAAACCCTTGGTATAGAGCTAAGTGCGATGTATTGGCACTTTATGGATTTTATTTGGGTTTATTTGTTTTTGTTTTTCTATTTTTTCAAATAGAAAAAAAATAATAAATTTGGGAACTTTTTAACAATTAAAAAATTTATGGGAGCGACAGTTATTTCAAATGAACACGCTTTAGACGGAGGTCCAGGACCATTAGGAGCAACCTATGGTAAAATGATGATGTGGTTTTTCATTTTATCAGATGCATTAACATTTTCAGGATTCTTAGCAGCGTATGGTTTTTCAAGATTTAAGTTTATTGAAACTTGGCCAATTGCTGATGAGGTTTTTAATCACTTTCCATTTGCACATGGTGTTGATGCACCAATGTATTATGTAGCGTTAATGACTTTTATCTTAATCTTTTCTTCTGTAACTATGGTTTTAGCTGTAGATGCAGGTCACCAATTGAAAAAAACTAAAGTAGCTGTTTATATGGCGCTTACAATTGTTGGTGGATTAATATTCTTAGGTTCTCAAGCTTGGGAATGGAAAAATTTTATCAAAGGTGAATTTGGAGCTGTTGAAACAAAAGGTGGTTCTATTTTACAATTTGTAAAAAAAGGAGCTAATGGTGAATATGAAAGAGTAGCTCTTGGTGATTTTGCTTTAACATTACCAGAAGAACGCGAACAATTAAACAGAAACAATGGTTTTTGGTTTATGAGTGAAGCTTCAATTCCTTCTCATTCTGTAAATGAAGTTGTGCAAGGCTTTAAAGCTGATGAGTCAATTTTAGTTCGTACTGAAACTATCAATGCAGAAAAAGAAAAAACAGTTTTAACTAGAGAAGAGTCTATCAAAAGATTAGCAGATACTAAATATGTAGTTGAAGGAGCTAACTTAGTTAGAAATGAATATGGAAGTAAATTGTTTGCTAACTTCTTTTTCTTTATCACTGGTTTCCACGGATTCCACGTTTTTACTGGAGTTTTAATCAATATTATTATTTTCTTTAATATATTATTAGGAACTTACGAAAAAAGAAAAAGTTACGAAATGGTTGAAAAAGTTGGATTGTATTGGCACTTTGTCGATTTAGTATGGGTGTTTGTATTTACTTTCTTCTATTTAGTATAATTTATTTAATAAAAGCATATCATGGCACACGCACACGAATCACATACAGGAAGAATTTGGAAAGTATTTGTAATTCTATCTATCATAACTATTGTTGAAGTATTATTTGGTATTTTTAAGCCTAAAGCATTATACTTTAATAATTTTGCAGGTATGAATTTACTAAATTGGTTATTCATTATCTTAACAATTGTTAAAGCTTATTATATTACATGGGCTTTCATGCACATGGAAGGTGAAAAAAAATGGTTTAGAAGATCAATTGTTTGGACGGTAGTATTCTTAATATTATACCTATGTTTTATAGTTTTAATTGAAGGGGCTTACGTTTTTGATGTATACAAAACTGGACATATCAAGTGGAATTTTTAACACTTGTTTCTATAATTTAATCCCGATTTACATCGGGATTTTTTTTACTTTTGTATTTGCTAAATTTACCGCGTTTTATGAAAAACAAATTAGTTCTTATATTACTCTTTGTGCTGCCCATTGCAATTTATTTAATATTTTCAACGGCAACACATAATTCACTTTTTTTACCAACGATTTCTAAAGCTAATAATGATATTCCTAATAATTGGAAAGGATTGAATCATGAAAATATTAGTATGAAAGATAAAATAACTGTTTTAGGTTTTGTAGGAAACAATATAATCGAAAACAGAGGTAATTTTTTCAATTTAAATCAGAAAATTTATAACAAATACAAAGGATTTAAAGATTTTCAGATGATAATGGTTGCACCAATCGGAAGTGAAGCTAAAGCAAAACAGATAATAGATGAGTTAGCACCAATTACTGGAGAAATGAACGGCTGGAAATTTGTTTTTGCATCTCCGGAAGAAATACAATCGTTTTATGATAGTTATAAATTGGTTGGTAAATTAGATGCAAATTTTGGGACGCCAGCTGTTATTATAGTAGATAAAGAGCTAAATCATAGAGGAAGAAAAGGAAAAAATAAAAAAGGTGTTGATGAATATAAAGAAAGCTACAATACTATTTCCGCTGCTGATTTGCATAATGAAATGACTGATGATATTAAAATCATTCTTCGCGAGTATAGACTAGCGTTAAAGAAGAATAAAAACGAGAGAAAAGACGCATTCAGAGATAATATCAAAGAAAATATCGAAAGAAATAAATAAGAAGTTGAGATGAAAAACAAATCATACATTGGGATTTCATTTATTGTTTTAATATTCGGAATATGGACAGTAAATGAATTACTTTCAAGAAGTAAAAAATCTGATTTAGTTGAAATTGGTCCCGTTCCAGCTTTTGAATTAATGGATCAAAACAATAAAAAAATTTCTGATAAAGATTATTTAGGAAAAGTATATGTGGTGGAATTCTTTTTTGCAACTTGCCCAACTATTTGCCCCAAGATGAATCAAAGTATGTTGCAATTACAAGAAGAATTTTATGGCAACCCAAATTTTGGCTTAGCATCCATCACCATTGATCCAGAGCATGATACTTCAGCTGTTTTAAAAGAACATGCAAATCAATTAGGAGTAAAGCATTATAATTGGCATTTCTTAACGGGTGATAAAAAGTATATTTATGGATTAGCAAATAAAGGATTCAATTTATATGCTGGAGAAAACAACAAAGCAGCTGGTGGATTTGAGCATTCAGGTTTATTTGCATTAGTAGATAAAGATGGTAAAATCAGATGTAGAAAAGACGGACAAGGAAATCCAATTTTATATTATGATGGGTTAGATGCGAAAGGTGTTGAAGCGATAAAAGAAGACATTAAAAAGTTATTAGAAGAATAGATTTCAATTTCAAAAGCAATTTCAATAACAATTTCAAAACTTATATGAGCTTTTATTTCTTAAAAATTTAAAGTTTAGCTTATATGACTTATATGTTTAAAAATAAATAAAATGGAAAATAAAATAGAAACAAAATACAATAAACTAATTGTAGTTTTATCAATTGCAATTCCAGCTGTTGTGGCATTACTTTTTGGTGTTAATTTAAAAAGAATGGGCTTTGATGTTGAACCATTGTCTTTTTTGCCACCTATTTATGCAACAATTAATGGTTTAACGGCTGTAATCTTAGTTGCTGCTGTTATAGCTATAAAAAATGGGAAAAGAAGTTTACACGAAAACTTAATGAAGTTTGCTATTGCTTGTTCGGTAGCATTTTTAGCAATGTATGTTGCCTATCACATGACATCAGATTCTACAAAATTTGGAGGTGAAGGAGTTGTTAAATATGTGTATTATTTCATTTTAATCACTCATATTGTGTTGTCGGTTATTATTATTCCGTTGGTTTTAACAACTTATGTAAAAGCCTGGTCACAACAATTTGACAAACACAAAAAAATTGCAAAAATCACATTTCCAATTTGGTTATATGTTGCAGTTACAGGTGTCATAGTTTATTTAATGATTTCGCCTTATTATGTGCACTAAAGAAAATAGAACAAAGAAAATAGAACAAAGAGGTTGTAAGATGAAAATATTTTTCTTTTTTCTTTTCTCTTTTTTCTTTTCTCTTTCAACTCAAGCCCAATGTGCAATGTGTCGCGCTGCTCTTGAAAGCGAAGACGGAGCTGTAAAAGCAGAAGCAGTTAATGATGGAATTGTTTATTTGATGGCAATTCCATATATATTGGTTGGCGTTTTAGGTTATGTGATTTATAAAATGCGCTACGGAAAGAAGAAATAGTTTCAAAATCAATTTCAAGTAATTCTTGATTTTTAATTCATTAATTGAATTATTCCATTCCGTCAATTTTAATATTCATTTTTCCAGAAGTTGTTATAAATGCTATGATGGCTTTATCAGTTAATTCCACTTTTTCAAATTCAAAATCGTTCAGTGAGCCATTAACAAAAACACCTTTCATTGGTGAATAATTACTTAAGTAAGGTTTCATGTTTTGTTTTCCTTCTTCAAGATTTCCTTTGATAGAATAGCGACAGTTTTCTTGTATTTTCTTTAAAATTGTACCTTGCATTAGCCAGTTTGCCGATTTCATTAAAATACTTTTGGTGTTTAAAACATAATCCATTTGGTCAAAATATATTTCTTTAGTAATTGGATTATAGTTAGGGATTCCTACTAAATAAATAGTACCATTAATACTTCCTAAAATATCTAAAGCAATAATCATTTTACCATCTTTTTGCCATAAATCTACTTTTTGAACTACTATTTTTCTACTTCCTGAAGCAAATTCTTGACCTTGAAAATTTTTAGTTACAATTTTACTAGCACTTTCGTAGGTTGATACTGCAACTACTGAAGCTGTTGTGTTATCAGGAATTGAAGTAACTGGTTTTAAAACAATTTTAGAAGCGTCAAATCCGTTTTTGGGTTGTTGTCCTACCATGGTTTGCATATTGCATTTTAATCCCATGTTCATTGTGATTTTTGATTTGGCTAGTTTAGCTTCAGTTACATATAATTCCATGGGTACCATTTTGAACCAAGTTTCGTATTGTTCACTGGTTAGAAAAGGTGTGCTTAGTTTTTCTAAAACTGATAAAACATGTGGTTTAAAATCACAACTTTCATCAATAGCTTTGTCAATTTTTTTAGCAATTTTAGTTTTAAAAATGCTTAAAGTTGGATTGATTATATAGGTAATCGGAACATTTTTTCCGGCTACCAATATACTTGGGCTTTCACTCAATTCAAAATCTTCTAATTTGGAATTAGTGGTCAATTTCCAGTTGGTTAAGTGTGTTTTGCTGTTTAAAGTAATAGTTCCGTTTAAATTAATTTCACGAGTATCATTCAGTCCTAAAAAATCAGTTCCGTACTTGAATTTTGCCCAAATTTTTAGAGGAATTACCGAAACAATATTTCCGTCTTTTTCAGTTAATTTGATAGGTGCAGTTTTCCATATTTTCATTTCGGTTTTGTCATCGCTCAAAATGGAATCATTGTAGATTAATCCGTTTAAGTTTTTATTTAATTGATGCTCAATTTCATTTAATGTTATCTCTACGGGCATTGCTACAAAAGAAGTTTTGTTTTTGTAAACAACAGGAGTATCGTTTGAAGGAGCTGGTTTTAAAGCTTCAATTTTTTTAGTGGTTCCACAAGAAATTAATCCTAAAAAAGTGGTGCAAATTAGTGTTAGGGCAACAAATATTTTCATTATAGATGGTGTAAATTCATTTTTTTCGATGTAAATGTAAAATTTTAATTGATATCTGTAACAAAATAATAAAAATGAGGTCTTATAAGAAATGAGAATTAAAGTGCGTAAAATGATATCAAAAAAAATAGTGCTATTGCTACTTTTTGTAGGCTTTCAATTGGCTGCCCAAGATAAAAAGTGGACATTGGAAGAATGTGTAGATTATGCCATAAAAAATAATATTTCAATCAAACAATCTGAGTTAGATTTAAAAACTTCAGATATTGAAAAAATGGAAGCTATTGGAGGATTTTTACCTACTTTAAGTGCAAGTGCTAATTATAGTGTAAATACTGGAGCAAGTATAAATCCTGTAACAAATCAATTTCAAAACGAGACTTTTAAATCGTTTTCTGCAGGAGCGAATTCAAACATTACTCTATTTAATGGTTTGGCTAACTGGAAAACTTTACAGCGAACCAAGCTAAATAAAATTGCAAATTCATATCGTTTGGATAAAATGAAAGATGATATTGCGCTTTCGGTTGCTAATTCATATTTGCAAATTTTGTTCAATAAAGAACAATTGAAAGTACAAAAAAATCAAAACCTAATCACAAAAGAAAATATCAAAAGAACACAAGATTTAATTGAAGCAGGCTCGGTACCAGCAGGTGATATTTATGAGTTATTAGCTACAGACGCTTCTCAACAACAACAAATTATAAGTACTGAAAATGCATTGTTGATTTCAAAAATTGCTTTGTGTCAAACATTGTTAATTGAAGAGTATGCAACATTTGATATTTCTGATGAAACCATCGATTTGACACTTTCAAATGTTAGTGGTGAAACACAAGAAGCTATTTTAGCAAAAGCCAAAGAATCAGTTAAAGATGTAAAAATCGCTATGTCAAATGTTGATTTGGCAAAAAAAGATGTGTCTATTTCTCGTTCGTCTTATTTGCCAACATTAACGGCTTTTGTTGGATATAATACAAGATGGTCAGAAAGTACTCCTTTTAATTTTGTGGACCAATTGTCTTTGTTTGATGGAACAGCTATTGGATTGCAATTGAATGTTCCCATTTTAAACGGATTAGCAACAAGAGGAAGAGTTCAGCGTGCAAAAATAAGCCAAGAAAGAGCTGAGTTTCAATTGAAACAAGCGGAATTAGATTTAGAACGTAACGTATATCAAGCGTATAATGATGTGATTAATGCAAGAAAATCATTTGAATCAGCTCAAAAATCATTAGAAGCAAGAAAATTAGCATTCGATTTTTCAAAAGAAAGATATGAAGTTGGATTGCTTAATTCGTTTGATTTTTCACAAGCAACAATTGCATTAGAAAACGCTCAATCTGAAGTTCTAAGAACAAAATACGATTACATTTTTAGAACTAAAATATTAGAATTCTATTTTGGAATTCCATTAATCAAAAAACAATAATAAAAAATTAAATACATAGTCATGTCAAAGAAAACCATATTCATTTTATTAGGAAGTGCTATTGGATTAATCCTATTATTAGTTGGGCTTAAAAAAGGAGGAGTTATTGGTAATAATGATGATTCAAAAATTGTTGAATTGTCAAAAGTTGCACAAACTACTATAGTTGAAACGGTTTCAGCTACTGGAAAAATTCAGCCTGAAATTGAAGTGAAAATTTCGTCTGAAGTTTCTGGGGAAGTTATTGCATTACCTGTAAAAGAAGGACAACAAGTAAAAAAAGGAGATTTATTAGTGCGAATTAATCCTGATTTATATGAGTCTGGTGTAAACCGTTCGGTAGCTTCTATGTCTACTACGAAAGCAGGTTTAAGCCAAGCAGATGCTCAAGTAAAAGAAGCCAAAGCAAACTTCGATAGAAACAAAAGATTATTTGAAAAGGGAATTATTTCAAAATCTGAATGGGATAAAGTGGTTTCTTCTTATGAAGTAGCTGTTGCCAATAAACAATCTGCTTATTATCAAGTGCAAAGTGCATCAGCAACTGTAACTGAAGCTAAAGACAACTTAGGTAGAACCACTATTTATGCACCAGCAGATGGAACTATTTCGTTATTAAATATAGAATTGGGCGAACGTGTTTTAGGAACGCAGCAAATGGCAGGAACTGAAATCCTTAGAATTGCCAACTTAAACAATATGGAAGTTGAAGTAGATGTAAATGAAAATGATATTGTGAAAATAAATATTGGAGACTCTGCAAATATAGAAGTTGATGCGTATTTGAAAAGAGAATTTAAAGGAATTGTTACAAGTATTTCAAATTCGGCAAGTACGGCTTTAACAGCAGATCAGGTAACCAATTTTAAAGTGAAAGTTAGAATTTTAAAAGAATCTTACCAAGATTTGTTGGCAGGCAAACCAGAAAATTATTCACCTTTTAGACCAGGAATGACTGCAACTGTGGATATTATTACAAAACGCAAAGAAAATATTGTAGCCGTGCCAATTAGTGCTGTTGTAATTAAAGACGATACCACTTCGGTAAAAAAAGATATTGTTGCTGAACTAGAAAAAGAAGAGCAAGAGAAAAAAGGTACTGCTCCAAAAAGCGATAAAAAATATGAATGTGTATTTGTGAAAGTAGGCGACAAAGCAAAATTACGTGTAGTAAAAACGGGTATTCAAGATGATAGTAATATAGAAATTATATCTGGCTTAAAACCAGGGGAGGAAATTATTATTGGGCCTTACACAACGGTTTCTAAAGATTTAGTATCAAATGATAAAGTAAAAGTCGAGTCTGATAAGGATAAAAAAGACAAAGCTGAAGTAGAAAAATAAAATTTTGATTATATTTGAGTTAGATAAGGCGCTAGAAATAGCGTCTTATTTTTTTTAGAGTAGATTCCTTATTAACTTTGCCATTCAAAAATAAATTATGTCGCTTATTTTAAATTTAGAAACCGCTACAAAAAATTGTTCAGTAGCTTTAGCAAAAAATGGAAAAACCATTGCTTGTAAAGAAATTGCTGCTCAAAATTTTTCTCACGCCGAAAAATTGCACGTTTTTATTGAAGAGATTTTACATGAAAACAATGTAAAATTTTCTGATTTGACAGCAGTTGCAGTAAGCCAAGGTCCTGGATCTTATACTGGTTTGCGAATTGGGGTGTCTTCGGCTAAAGGATTTTGTTATGCGTTGAATATTCCATTAATTGCGATAGATACTTTACAACTTTTAGCTAAACAAGTTGAAATAGAAAATGGTGTTATTCTTCCAATGATTGATGCGAGAAGAATGGAAGTTTTTTCCGCTTTTTTCGATAAAAATCACAAACAAATTAGAGCTACTCAAGCTGAAATAATTGATGAAACCTCATATCAAGAAATTACAGAAATTATTCATTTAGTAGGCGACGGAATTGAAAAGTTCAAAAACATATTAATCGATGAGAAATTTGTTTTTCATAGTTCAAAAATATTTCCTTCGGCTAATGAAATGAGCGCTTTGTCATTTGATAAATTTCAAAAAAAGGAATTTGTTGATGTGGCTTATTTTGAACCTTTTTATCTAAAAGATTTTGTTTTAACCAAATAATTAAAGTTTTACAACGGTTTTGCTGAACTCTAAAATATCGGAACTTACTTTTGCAAAATCAGCATTATTTGTCCAAACTTTTACAACAAAAACAATTGTAGTTTCTGATAATTCGTTCACTAAAACTTCTGGTTTTGGTTCTTGTAAAATGAGTTCATGAGTTGCTACAAAACTTAAGATATTTGATTTAATTTCCGAAAAGTTAGATTGGTAACTTGTTTTTAATATTAAATCGGCTCTTCTAATTCCTAATTGTGAATAGTTTTTAATTTTTCCATTTGATAAAATTCCATTTGGAATATAAATTACTTGATTAGTTGCGGTGATTAATTTAGTTGAAAATATTAGAATTTCAGCTACTTTTCCTGTTTCACCATGGGCTTCAATTGTATCGCCAAGTTTGAAAGGTTTGAATAATATGATTAAAATTCCACCAGCAAAATTTGATAATGAACCTTGTAATGATAGACCTACAGCTAATCCAGCAGCTCCTAAGATAGCCACAAATGAAGAGGTTTCTATTCCAAGTTTTGAAATAACAGTTACAAATAAAAGAATGCGAAGCGTCCAAAAAATTAGATTTCCTATAAAATTTGAAAGAGTTAATTCTACATTGCGCTTTATCATTAATTTTTTAGCGGTTCTTGTAATAAAGCTTGTAGCCCAAAGTCCAACTAAAAGTATAATAACCGCCACTACAAATTTTGGAGAATATTCTAGAACTAATTTTTTAACGGTTTCAAAATAATTTTGGATTTCTATTGCTGTCATGAATTGATTTTTGATTGAATTGCTTCAAATGAAGTTTCGGGTTGTAAACAACTTTTATTTTCACAAAGGTAAAACATGGTTTCGTTTGCTACAAATCGATGGGCTAAAAATGGTATTGAACTATTTCTACTACTTCCTGCAATAATTATATTTGGTAGATATTCTGAGTTTATTTTTTGTAATTCTTGTTGAGCTTTTTCGCCACAAATAGCCAATTCTTTTCCGCTATTTTTTATTAGCCATAATTTCATCCAGTTGGAATAAGCTGATGCGTAATCAATTTTCACAGTGATATGATGCAACATTTGATTGACTAATTTTTCATAGTAGGAGTTATGGTACAAAATACTTAAAGTATACAAATTATTAGCCATAACTGAATTAGCAGCTGGAATAACGTTATCTTCTACTTCAAAATGCGGAGCGATTAATTGTGAATCATTTCTTGAGTTAAAAGCAAAAAATTGTTGGTTTTCATCATAAAATTGTTCCAAACAATAATCGGTTAATTGTTTTGCGTTTTGAAGATATTCTTCATTAAAAGTAACTTGATATAATCGGATAAAAGCGTCAATTGTAAAAGCATAATCTTCTAAAAAGCCTTCAATTTTTGCAGTTCCATTTTTGTAAGAATGAAGTAAATTGCCTTCTGGAGTCCAAAGTTTTTGGGTAATAAAGAGTGCGTTTTTTTCCGCTATAGCCAAATAATTTATATTTCCCAAAGCGCTATAAGCATCAGCATAGCCTTTAAGCATCATGGCGTTCCATGAAGTTAAACATTTGTCATCTAATCTTGGTTTTTGTCTCTTGCTTCGAATTTGATAGAGTAGATTTTCCCAACGTTGTTTTTTTAGAATCAATTTTTCAAGAGAAATGTTGTTTTTTGTAGCAATTTCAGATAGACTTTCTTTTTGGATTAAGACATAATTTTCGTGTTCCCAATGTACAAAAGAGTTGATATTAAATACTTCAGCAAACAAAGAATACTCTTCTTTAAGGATTGATTTTAATTCGTTTTTTTTCCACACATAAAAAGCACCTTCTTCTAATTCTTGAATTTCGTTTATACTATCAGCATCAAGCGAGGCGTAAAATCCACCAGATTTATCCGTTAATTCGTTTGCAATAAATTGCAAAGTTTTGTCAATAACAGATTTGTATAATGGATTTTTTGATCGTTTATAGGCTTCTGCATAAACTGAAATTAATTGACCATTATCATACAGCATTTTTTCAAAATGAGGAATATGCCATTTTATGTCAACAGAATAACGTGAAAAACCACCATCAACGGTGTCAAATAGTCCACCATAGGCCATTTTAGTCAAGCTTAAATCAACGTGCTTTAAAATGGTATTATTTTGAAAAATATAGCTATAGTATTGAAGAAATTCAAGATTGTTTGGCATCATAAATTTTGGAGCTCTTGCATAGCCACCATACTCTAAATCAAAACTTTTTTGCCATTTTTCAACTAAAAAATGGATGTTTTCAAAAGGGAATTCATCCGTGTGCATATTTTGTTCAACTATTCCTAGAATATTTAAGCCTTCATGTAATTTTTCTGCATATTCAATAACTTTTTGACTATGATTACGATACATGTCAGCAAGTTGTTCCAAAGTATCAATCCAATTTTCTTTTTTTACATATGTTGCTCCCCAAACTGGTCTTCCATCAGGTAAACAAACAACATTTAGTGGCCAGCCTCCTTGTCCTGTCATTATTTGTAAAGCTTTCATGTAAATGGCATCTACATCTGGTCGTTCTTCTTTGTCAACTTTAATTGCGATATAGTTGTTATTCATAACAGTTGCAACCTCATTGTTTTCAAAACTTTCATGTTCCATAACATGACACCAATGGCAGGCAGCATAACCAATACTGATGATGATTAGTTTGTTTTCATTTTTTGCTGTTGCTAATGTATTGTTGTTCCATGCTTTCCAAAATATAGGATTTTGAGCATGTTGTAATAAGTAAGGACTTGATTCTAGATGTAATTCATTCATAAAAAAAGCGTTCATTATTAGAACGCTTAAAGGTAAAAATATTTTTAAATAAGATTGAAGCTTATCCGTTAATTGCTTCAACAATAATATCTTGATCTTTTAACATGTCTTTTAGCATGTTTTCGATTCCGTTTTTTAAAGTAAAAGTCGATGAAGGACATCCACTACAAGCACCTTGTAGTACAACTTTTACTCTTTTTTCAGAAGGGTCAAAGGATTCGAACATAATATTTCCGCCATCACTTTGAACGGCTGGTTTTACATATTCTTCAATAATATTGATAATTTGTTGTGAAGTAACATCTAAGTTCTCAAAATAACTTTCTTGTTGTTTTTGATGATTGTCTGTTTTTACAATTGCGTTTTCATCAATCACAGTACCTCCATTTTCAATATATTCTTTAATGAAAGTTCTTAATTCTAAAGTAATTTCATCCCATTCTGTTACTGCAAATTTGGTTACAGAAATATAATTTTCATCAATAAAAACTTCTTTAACAAAAGGGAATTTAAATAATTCTTTTGCTAGAGGTGATGCGGCTGTTTCGTCTATGTTTTTAAATTCAACCGCTGTTTTAGTCATTAACTTATTTGAAGCAAATTTTAAAACAGAAGGATTTGGTGTGGTTTCAGCATAATCAGTAACAGGAATTTTTTTATTATTGTTTTCGTTAATATTTAATATTTCACCTCCATTTTCTATAAATTCATTAATTTGATTTGCTACATCATCTTGAACGTCTTCCCATTCTACAATTGAAAATTTTTCAATAGCAATAAAATTAGCTGAAATATAAACCGTTTTTACAAAAGGCAAGAAAAACAATTGCTTTGCTAAAGGTGATTGTTGAGTTTCATCAATATTTTTAAATTCAAAATTTTCAGTTCTAACAATGTACTCGTCTAATTCAAATTTAACAATTGAAGGGTTATTTGTTATTTTTGTCGATATTACGCGCATTTTGACTATGTGTTTGCAAAGATAAGAACAAAATTCTATCAAATGTGTATATTTGTTTTTTTAAAATAAAATTAACTTTAGGTTATAAAAACGTCAAACAACTATATCATGAAAAAACTTTACTTATTCTTTTTGTTTATAACTGCTATCGGTTTCTCTCAACCGATTGTTGTTAACACGACAACTCACACTGTTCCACAATTGGTTGAGGATGTATTGCATGATTCTCCTTGTGCATTAGTACGCACACTATCATGGAGTTCTGGAGCAACATTGGGAACAAGAACTGGGAATGGGTATTTTACCTATACAAAACCTAATTTTCCTATAAGTGCAGGGGTTGTTATGAATACTGGTGCTTTAACAAATGTACCAGGTCCAAATACTACAACTTTAGGGGATGGTGCTTGGCCAGGAGATAATCAATTATTCAACTATATTCAAGCTTTAGGAATTGATCCAGGTCTGACGGATTATAATGACGCTACTATAATTGAGTTTGATTTTATGCCTTTGACGGATCAAATGTCATTTAATTTCTTATTTGCGTCTGAAGAATATGGTACTTTTCAATGTAATTATTCTGATGCTTTTGCTTTTTTCTTAACCGATGTTACAACTGGAACTGTAACTAATTTGGCTTTAGTGCCTGGTACTTCAACTCCGGTTTCAGTAATTACAGTTAGAGATAATGCAAATAATGCAGGTTGTTCTTCAGAGAATATCGCTTATTTTGGAGCATTTAATGGAGGTGCTAATGCTGCTGGAGCTGCGATTAATTTTAATGGACAAACTGTTTTAATGACAGCGGCTTCAACTGTAACACCTAATAATCCATATCATATAAAATTAGTTGTAGCAGATAGAAATGATAGTGCTTATAATTCTGCAGTTTTTATTGAGGCAGGAAGTTTCAATGTAGGGGTTGCTGACTTATCATATCCTGTTGGTATTGGAGTTGAAACTGATGATATGACTGAAGCTAATGGTTTGGCAATGTGTCCCGGCGATACAAGATTATTAGATTCTAATTTAGATCCAGCGGATTATAATTTTATATGGACTTTAGATACAAATGTTATCGTTGGTGCTACAGGGCCTACTTTGTTGGTATCTCAACCAGGTACATATTGTTTACAAGCAAGTAATATTTCTGGAGCTTCATGTACACAAAGTGATTGTATAGTTGTGGAATATTTGCCAGGTATTACTATAAATCAAAATCCACCAGATTTATACAGTTGTACTAATAATTTTAATTTGACAGATAATAATTTAGCCGTATTAGGAGCATTAAGTCCTTCTGATTATGATGTGTTGTTTTATTTGTCTGCTCAAGATGCTATTGATAATACTGGTCAGATTTCATCAAATTTTACTGCAACTCAAACGGTTACAACAATTTATGTTAGAGTAGAAAATTTTGCAATTCCTTGTCCTGCTTTTACTCAGTTTGATGTTATTGTAAATTCTGCCTTACCAACGGCAACTATTTCTGGTACAACAACAATTCCGTCAGGAACAACGACGGTAATAACTTTTACTGGAACGCCAAATGCAGTTGTTACGTATAATGTAGATGGTGGACCAAACCAAACGATAACATTAGATGCATCAGGAAATGCAAGTATAACTACTCCTGCATTAACAGTTAATTCTACCTATAATTTAGTAAGTGTAAATAGTGGATGTGTTGTAACTCTATCAGGTAGTGCGGTAGTGACTGTTTTTACTGGTCCAACCGCTTCAGTAACAGCAAACACGATTTGTTCGGGTAATACAGGGACTGTTACTTTTACAGGAACAGCAAATGCAGTTGTAACGTATACGGTTGATGGCGGAGCTAATCAAACGATAACTTTGGATGCTGCAGGACAATATGTGCTAACTACGCCAGTATTAACTGCGAATTCAACTTATACATTGGTAAGTGTTTTTGATGGAACAACTACTACTCCGTTAACAGCTAGTGCTACAGTAACAGTAACGGCCTTACCAACAGCATCAATTTCAGGTTCAACAACAATTTGTTCAGGTTCAACAGCAGTGATTAGTTTCACAGGAACAGCAAATGCAGTTGTAACGTATACAGTTGATGGCGGAGCTAATCAAACGATAACATTAGATGCAACAGGAAATGCAAGTGTAACCACACCAGCATTAACTACGAATTCTACTTATGATTTAGTAAGTGTAAATGGAGCTTGTACTAACACAGCATCAGGAAGTGCAGTGGTTACGGTATTACCATTACCAACAGCTGCTATATCAGGCGCAACAACAATTTGTTCAGGAGCAACCGCTGTGGTTAGTTTCACAGGAACCGCAAATGCAACGATAACCTATACAGTTGATGGTGGAGCGAACCAAACGATAATATTAGACGCAACAGGAAATGCGAGTGTAACTACACCGGTATTGACTGCAAACTCGACATATAATTTAGTAAGTGTAGCAAGTGCAACAACACCAGTTTGTAACAATACCGCAAGTGGAAGTGTAACAATAACAGTTAATGCTTTACCAATAGCTAATGTTACCGCGAACACAATTTGTTCAGGTACTACAGGGACTGTAAGTTTCACAGGAACACCAAATGCAGTTGTAACGTATACAGTTGATGGCGGAGCTAATCAAACGGTAACATTAGATGCTTCAGGAAATGCGAGTGTAACCACACCAGTATTGACGGTAAACTCAACGTATGCTTTAGTAAGTGTAACAACAACAGCAACACCTATTTGTAGCCAAGCACAAACAGCTAGTGCTACAGTAACAGTAAACGGCTTTGCCAACAGCATCAATTTCAGGTTCAACAACAATTTGTTCAGGTTCAACAGCAGTGATTAGTTTCACAGGAACAGCAAATGCAGTTGTAACGTATACGGTTGATTCAGGAGCGAACCAAACGATAACATTAGATGCAACAGGAAATGCAAGTGTAACTACACCAGCATTAACTACGAATTCTACTTATGATTTAGTAAGTGTAAATGGAGCTTGTACTAACACAGCATCAGGAAGTGCAGTAGTTACGGTATTACCATTACCAACAGCTGCTATATCAGGCGCAACAACAATTTGTTCAGGCGCAACAGCTGTGGTTAGTTTCACAGGAACGCCAAATGCAACGATAACCTATACAGTTGATGGTGGAGCGAACCAAACTATTTTATTAGACGCAACAGGAAATGCGAGTGTAACTACACCGGTATTGACAGCAAACTCGACATATAATTTAGTAAGTGTAGCAAGTGCAACAACACCAGTTTGTAACAATACAGCAAGTGGAATTTTGACAATAACCGTTAATGCTTTACCAACAGCTAATGTTACCGCGAACACAATTTGTTCAGGTACTACAGGGACTGTAAGTTTCACAGGAACACCAAATGCAGTTTTAACGTATACAGTTGATGGCGGAGCTAATCAAACGATAAAATTAGACGCTTCAGGAAATGCGAGTGTAACCACACCAGTATTGACGGTAAACTCAACGTATGCTTTAGTAAGTGTAACAACCACAGCAACACCAATTTGTAGCCAAGCACAAACAGCTAGTGCTACAGTAACAGTAACGGCATTACCAACAGCATCAATTTCAGGTTCAACAACAATTTGTTCAGGTTCAACAGCAGTGATTAGTTTTACAGGAACGGCAAATGCAGTTGTAACGTATACGGTTGATTCAGGAGCGAACCAAACGATAACATTAGATGCAACAGGAAATGCAAGTGTAACTACACCAGCGTTAACTGCAAATTCTACTTATGCTTTAGTAAGTGTAACAGCAACAACAACACCAGCTTGTACTAACACAGCATCAGGAAGTGCAGTAGTTACGGTATTACCATTACCAACAGCTGCTATATCAGGAGCAACAACAATTTGTTCAGGCGCAACCGCTGTGGTTAGTTTCACAGGAACGCCAAATGCAACGATAAACTATACAGTTGATGGTGTAGCGAACCAAACGATAATATTAGACGCAACAGGAAATGCAAGTGTAACTACACCGGTATTGACTGCAAACTCGACATATAATTTAGTAAGTGTAGCAAGTGCAACAACACCAGTTTGTAACAATACAGCAAGTGGAAGTGTGACAATAACAGTGAATGCTTTACCAACAGCTAATGTTACCGCGAACACAATTTGTTCAGGTACTACAGGAACTGTAAGTTTCACAGGAACCGCAAATGCAGTTGTAACGTATACAGTTGATGGCGGAGCTAATCAAACGGTAACATTAGACGCTTCAGGAAATGCGAGTGTAACCACACCAGTATTGACGGTAAACTCAACGTATGCTTTATTAAGTGTAACAACCACAGCAACACCTATTTGTAGTCAAGCACAAACAGCTAGTGCTACAGTAACAGTAACGGCATTACCAACAGCGTCAATTTCAGGTTCAACAACAATTTGTTCAGGTTCAACAGCAGTGATTAGTTTCACAGGAACGGCAAATGCAGTTGTAACGTATACGGTTGATTCTGGAGCGAACCAAACGATAACATTAGATGCAACAGGAAATGCAAGTGTAACTACACCAGCATTAACTGCGAATTCTACTTATGCTTTAGTAAGTGTAACAGCAACAACAACACCCGCTTGTACTAACACCGCATCAGGAAGTGCAGTAGTTACGGTATTACCATTACCAACAGCGGCTATATCAGGCGCAACAACAATTTGTTCAGGGGCAACCGCTGTGGTTAGTTTCACAGGAACGCCAAATGCAACGATAACCTATACAGTTGATTCAGGAGCGAACCAAACTATTTTATTAGACGCAACAGGAAATGCGAGTGTAACTACACCGGTATTGACAGCAAACTCGACATATAATTTAGTAAGTGTAGCAAGTGCAACAACACCAGTTTGTAACAACACCGCAAGTGGAAATGTAACAATAACAGTGAATCAACCACCAGTTGTAACAGCAACACCATCATCGGATACTATTTGTTCTGCTTCGACAACAAATATTGCTTTAAATAGTACAGTAACGAATACTACTTATTCATGGACAGTAACACAAACAAATGTTACGGGAGCAAGTGCTGGTTCAGGAAATAATATTAGCCAAACACTTACCACAGTAGGAGGTGCTTATGGAAATGTTATTTATACGATTACGCCAACAGCTAATGGATGTGTAGGTGCGCCAATCACAGTTCAGGTTGATGTTTCTCCAAAACCAGATGTAATCATTTCAGGAAATGCGACTTATTGTGATGGAGATACAACTGCATTAACATTAACAAGTACAGTACCAGGAACTACTTTTAGTTGGAATGTTATATCTTATAATTTAGATGGTACTCAGGTAGTAAGTGGAACAGGAAACACGATTAATCAATTGTTAGATTTAACTAATCCATTGAATATTGGTACGGTTACTTATAATGTAACACCATTTTTCACAAGTGGATGTGCAGGAGATTCTCAACAAATAGAAATTACAGTAAACCCAATTCCAGATGTTGTAGCAGTAGCAACAAGTACTGAGATTTGTTCAGGAGATACAGCTCATGTTGATATGACAAGTGCTATTTCGGGAGTAACTTACACATGGACGGTGGTTTCAACAGGAGTAAATGGAGCAAGTAATGGTACGGGTTCAAGTATTGATCAAGTATTAACAACAAGTAATCCATCAGTAGGAGGAAATGTAGTTTATACCATTACACCAAGTTTAAATGGTTGTACAGGCGCTTCTGTAACAGTACAAATAGATGTTAAACCACGTCCGGAATTCTTTGGAACAATTTCACCAATTACAATTTGTAGTGGAGAAACTACCAATATTAATTTAAGTGCTTCAATACCAGGAACAGACTTTGAGTGGATTGTAGTTGCAACAAACGTTTCTGGAGCAAGTGATGGCACAGGTTCAAATATTGGTCAAACCTTAACATCAGTATTAGGAGGAACAGTAGTTTATTCAGTAGTTCCAGTATTAAATGGTTGTTATGGTTCACCAATTGACATTACAGTAAATGTAAATCCATTACCGCAACCAGTATTGGAAGATGGTACATTGTGTATCGTACAAGCTACTGGAGAAGTATACCAAACTTATACATTAGACACAGGATTATCAGCAACAGGTTATAGCTTTGATTGGTATTTAGATGGTGTGTTGATTCCAGCAGCAAACGGACCAACACATATTGCAGATGAAGTAGGAGTTTATTCAGTAATTGTAACAAACACAACTACTACGTGTGTTTCAGCAGAAGAATTTGCGACGGTTGGTTTTGTTTATCCAGCAGATTCATTTACAACAACAGTAACCAATGCCTTTACAGATAATGCGACTATTACAGTTGCTGTAGCAGGAGGAACAGGTACTTTATTGTATCAATTGGATGAAGGTGCATTACAACCATCAAATGTATTTACAGGAGTAAGCGCAGGAACACATACTGTAACAGTGGTAGACACAGAAGGATGTACATTTATCACACAAACAGTATTGGTGATTGATTATCCAAAATACTTTACACCAAACGGAGATGGAGAAAATGACACATGGAATATTGTGGGTATGGACCAAGCAGATGCGAAGTTGTACATTTTTGATAGATCCGGAAAATTAATCAAACAAATCAGCCCATCAATAGGCAGTGAAGGTTGGGATGGAACATTTAACAACCAACAATTACCATCAACAGATTACTGGTTTACAATTGACTATACGGAAAATGGTGCTGCAAAACAGTTTAAAGCGCATTTTTCATTAAAAAGATAAAGAATATTTAGGAATAAAGATGTATTTGAAACACAAAAATTTATATCTTTGACCAATAAGCTTAAAAATCATTATTGTGGTTGTAAAACTGCAATAATGATTTTTTAAAAAGTTGTATATTAAAACAATAAATCGCATTTTCATTAAAACGATAAACCTACGATGAATTTTAAAAAGAGTTATTTTATTTTAGCATTTTTAGTAGCACAATTTACTTACTCGCAAGAGGGTGTTGCAGTTTATTCTGATTACTTATCAGATAATTATTATTTAATCCACCCATCTATGGCTGGAGCTTCAAATTGTGGTAAAATTAGACTTACAGGTCGCCAACAATGGTTCGGTCAAGAAGATGCGCCAGCTTTACAAACTTTAAGTTTTAATACATCTTTAGATGAAGATGGAACATCAGGAGTAGGGATGATTCTTTTTAATGATAAAAATGGTTATCATTCGCAAAGAGGAGGAAAGTTAACTTATGCTCATCATTTGAGATTTTCTAGAGGAACATTGGATTTGAATCAATTGTCTTTTGGTTTAAGTGCTGCTTTTGTTCAAAGTACATTGGATGGTTCTGAATTTACGGGTTTTGATCCTGTAATTGTTCCAGGGGTAATTCAAAAAGATTCATATTTTAATGTTGATTTAGGAGTTTCTTATCACTATATGGATTTCTTTACTCATTTTACAATTAAGAATTTTTTGGCTAGTCAAAGAAGAGAGCTGTATTCAGAAGGATTTGAGTCGGATAATTTGAGTAAGTATTTATGGAGTGCTGGTGCTGTTTTTGGAGATGACAGTAATTTATTGTTTGAGCCTTCATTTATGTTTCAATATACTTCTGAAACTAAAGAAAAAGCTATTGACTTAAATTTGAAAGTATAAAGAGTTAGAATTTGGAAAATTATGGGGAGGATTGTCATACAGAAGAAGTTTTGACGGAGCTCAATATGTAAGTGGAAGTGGTTTAGAAGAACAAAAATTACAATGGGTAACTCCAATTATAGGTTTAAATTATGATAAATTTATGTTTTCATATACTTATTCTCATATAATGGGTGATGTTAAATTTGATGATGGTGGTTTTCATCAAATTACCTTAGGAATCAATGTATTCTGTAAAGATAAAGAGTGGGATTGTAATTGTCCTGCTGTAAATTAAATTTATAAAATAGTATATTTGTGTCCCGATTTATCGGGACATTTTTTTTAAAAGTGATTATGTTAATAAAAGAAGTAAACGGAAAGTATCCACAAATTCCTCAAGATTGTTATGTCGCTGAAAATGCAACTATTGTTGGTGATGTTGTTTTTGGAGCAAACTGTAGTGTATGGTTTAATGCAGTGGTTAGAGGCGATGTAAATTCCATTTCTATAGGGAATAAGGTTAATATTCAAGATGGAGCAGTAATTCATTGTACTTATCAAAAACATCCGATGGTTATTGGTAATAATGTTTCAATTGGTCATAATGCAATCGTTCATGGTTGTACAATTAAAGATAATGTTTTAATTGGTATGGGAGCGATAGTTATGGATAATTGTATTATTGAAAGTAATTCGATAGTTGCAGCAGGTTCAGTAATTACTCAAAATACTGTCGTTGAATCTGGGTGTATTTATGCTGGTGTTCCTGCAAAAAAAGTTAAAGATATTGACCAAAGTGATTTTGCTGGCGAAATCGAAAGAATATCCAATAATTATGTAATGTATTCGAGTTGGTTTAAAACGGAAGAATAGTTTTAAAAAGCCTTAAAAAATACTTTTTCTTTATTATTTAGAATGTTCTCTAAAACTTTTGGATTGCTATTGGTGTAAAATAGTTGAGAAGACAGTTCTTTTGAATCATTCATGAGATTATGTTCTTCTAGTATCTTTTTGGTTTGTTTTGCAACGGCTTCTCCTGAATCAATAATCTTTATGCTTGATGGTATTATTTTTTTAATTTCTGGAATTAAATATGGATAATGACTGCATCCAAGTACTAAATAATCAATATTTTTTTCAACCATTGGATATAAATAACTTTCTAATAATTCTCTCATTTCTGGAGTATTAATATCGCCATTCTCTATTAGTTGAACTAATCCATGTCCTATTTGTTCAATTATTTTGACATCTGGATGGTTTGATACGTTTTTATGAAACAATTCACTGTTCAATGTGCCTTTTGTTGCAAGAATTCCTATTGTATGTGTTTTGCTTTGAATTGCTGCAGGTTTGATTGCGGGCTCAATACCTATGAATGGAATGTCATACTTTGATCTTAATTCTTTAATTGCATTTGTTGTTGCTGTATTGCAAGCTACAACTATAAGTTTGCAATTTTGTTCCAAAAGAAATTCTGTGTTTTTGCAACTTAAGGAAATGATTTCTTCTTTCGATTTTAATCCATAAGGAGCATTTTTACTATCAGCTAAGTAAATGGTGTTTTCATGAGGTAACAAGGCGTGAACTTCTTTCCAAATTGAAGTTCCCCCTATACCAGAATCAAATAAGCCTATTGGATTTGTGTTTTTCATTAAAACAAAAATAAAAAAAACTGCTCAATCTAACGTTAGATTGAGCAGTTTTTATAGTTACTATTTGAATTAATTAGAAACCTAATTCTTTTTTAACATCAGCTAATAAATCTGGTCCATCAGCAACAATAACGCCACTACCAGTTGTTGAATCTAATACATAATTGATTCCTTTTGCTTTAGCTACTTTTTTCACCGCAGCTTGTGCTTTTTCCATGATAGGTTTGATTAAGTCTAATTCTTTTTGACCTAATTCTTTTTGAGCTGTTTGTTGGAATTGTTGAATACGAGCACCCATATCTTGCATTTCTTTTGAACGAGTTTCATTTAATGCATCACCAGCAGTAGCAGATTCTTGTTCATATTTTTGCAATTTAGTTTGGTATTCAGTTACCATATTTTTGTAATCTTTGTCATAAGTTTCTTGAATTTTCTTCAATTGTTCTTGAGCAGTTTTCATATCTGGCATAGAAGTCATTAATGCTTGAACATCAATATGAGCTACTTTAGTTTGTGCTGAAGCTTGAGCTCCTATAAAAAGTACAACTGCGATTACTAATGATTTTAATTGTTTCATTTTTTGATTTTAATTTAGGTGTTAATTATTCTTTTTTCTCTGTTTCTGTTTTTTCTTCCTTAGCTTTTTTTGCAGCTTCTTTATCTGCGGCTGATTTTTTCTTTTTTTCTTCTAAAGCTTTTTTACGCTCTTCTATTTTTTTATTTCTGTCGTCAATTGCTTTTTGTCTTGTTTCTTCAGGAGTTAGTTTTTTTCTACGTTACCATTTTCAGTTGTTTTATCTTTATCTGAATCTGGAGTTGTTGTTTTGTTCTGATCTTCTGTAGATTCTTTTTCAATTACTGTGCCATTTTTTTTCGCTTCGCGTTCATCAAGCATTTTTTGGCGTTTTTCTGCTGCTGCTGCTTTTTTATCTGCGATAGCTTTTTGTCTTTCTTCAATTAGTTTTTCTCTAGCGGCTTTTTTATCGTCTAATATTTTTTGTCTTTCTGCAACCGCTGGATTATCTTCAATTGATTCTTCTAAAGCTTCTTTTGCTTCTAAAGCTTTTAATTGCTTTTTACTCATTTCTTCTCTTTTTTGAGAAGAAGTTAATTTTTTTACAACATAATCACTGATGTCATATTTTTGAGCTGCAAATAACATCGTTAAGTCGGATGATTTGTCAAATATAAAATCATATTTTCTTTGCTCAGCTACATCTTGTACAATAGTAAAAATTTGATCTTGAATTGGTTTTACAAGCACTGATTTTTGGATGATTAAATCACCTTTTGGACCAAAACGTTTTTCTTGATAATCTAAAAGTTCTTTCTCGAAGTATGCAATTTCTTCTTCGCGTTCTTCTATTAGTTCTTTGGTTAAAAGAACACGTTCTGTTTTTAAGTTTTCTTTTAAAGTGTTTAATTCATTTCTTTTGGTTTCAATTTCTTGCTTCCATTTTTGAGCTTTTTGCTCTAATTGGTTGATTGCATCTGCATAATCTGGAACTTTTTCTAAAATATATTCCATATCAATATAGCCAATTTTCACACCTCTTGCGGTTTGAGCATTGGCAAAAATTGAAATAAAAGCAATAAATAAGAGTATTCTTTTCATATATAAATGTGTTGTTTTTTATGAATAAAGTACCAAGTGAAATACTTGATACTTTTCAAACGTAACAAATATCAAAATATTTTTACGAATTTAATAAAAAACTATTAACTATCTTTAAAATTGTTGTCCAATGATAAAGTGTGTTTGCCAGCCACTTTTAACTGTTTCACCAGGAATTGCATCAAATCCATGTGCAAAATCTATACCTAATAAACCAAAAGCAGGCATGAATACACGTAATCCAACTCCGGCAGAACGTTGTAATTTGAACGGATTGTAATCTTTAAATTCGTCAAATGCTGCTCCAGCTTCTAAGAAACTTAAGGCATAAATTGAAGCAGATTGATTTAGTGTAATTGGGTAACGTAATTCTAATGAGAATTTATTATATACCGTTCCACCATCAGTTGATGATAATGAATTGTTTGGATATCCTCTTAATTGAATAGTTTCTCTACCATCTAATGAATAGTTAGCTAATCCATCACCTCCTAAATAAAAACGCTCAAATGGAACCAATCCTCTGTCGTTGTTATACGCTCCCATATATCCAAATTCTCCTAATGAACGAAGGACTAATTTGTCATAAACGCGAGTATACCAGTCTGCTTTGAATTTGATTTTATAATATTCTAACCAGTTGTATTTCTTTTGGTCAACTTTTGCTTGGTCTACAGCTGCATCAGCTGGATCTGTAACTGGATAGCCATCTTCGCCTAAGTAAGTGCCTGCAGGGTAGTTACTTCCATCTGGAGCAAAACCATCTTCAGTAGCTCTTGTTTTGTATTCGTCAAGATTTTTTAAATTTCCATAATCAATTCCATTAAACAAAGAGTATGGTAAAGTGAATTTTCCAGAAATACTAAATTCAGAACCCTGAGTTGGGTAAATTGGGTTAATCCCTTTACTGTTTCTAGATAAGCCTATCGTGTATGCTAAATTTCTTGATGCACCATTCCCGAAAGTAAATAACCCAGTGTTGTAATTATTTAAGTCATAATATTGGAATGATACTGCTTGAGATAATACAAAATAATCATCTGGCACTGTTAAACGTTTTGCAATACCAACAGATAATGAAGTGATATTGAAACTTTGATCTCTAGTTACATCTCTAGTTGAGTAGTTGTATAAGAATTGTTTACTGTGTGATAATGATGTTGAAAAACTTATAGGTTTTTTACCGCCAAACCATGGTTCAGAAAAAGATAAACTATAGGTTTGAAAATAAGAACTTCCTTGTAAACGTAGGGACATTTTTTGTCCATCACCCATTGGAAGTGGTTTGTAGGCATCTTTCTTAAATATATTTTTAGCTGAGAAGTTATTAAAAGATAATCCTAAAGTTCCAATGAAACCACCACCGCCATAACCTCCTTGAAGTTCAATTTGACTAGCTCCTTTTTCAACAACGTTGTATTCTATATCAACTGTTCCAGCTTGAGGGTCAACATTTTTAAAATCAGGTTTAATTGCTTCAGGATCAAAGAATCCTAATTGTCCGATTTCACGAATAGAGCGGATTAAATCTTCTTTGCTATATTTTTGACCTGGTTTTGTTCTTAATTCTCTGTAAATTACGTGGTCATTTGTTTTGTCATTTCCAACAACGGTAATTTTATTAAAATAAGCAATTGGACCTTCAGTAATTCTGATTTCAAAATCAATAGTGTCGTTAACTGTTCTAACTTCAACTGGATTGATGTTTGAAAATAAATATCCGTTGTTTTGGTATAAATTAGTAATATCTTCTCCGTCTGGTTTTGACTGGTCTGCAATTCTTTTTTGTAAAATGGTTCCGTTGTAAACATCTCCTTTTTTGATTCCAAGATAAGAATTTAAGTATTTATCAGTGTATACAGTATTCCCTAAATAACGAATATCTCCAAAATAGTATTTTCTACCTTCTTCTAATTTAACTTTAATTGCAATAGTGTTGCTATTCTTGTCATAGGTAACTGAATCTGATAGAATTCGCGCATCTCTATATCCTTTTTCTTTGTATTTGTCTATTACAGCAACTAAATCTTCTTTGTATTTGTCTTTAATGTATTTAGATTTTTTGAAGATTCTAATAGGATTACGTTGTTTAGTATTTTTAAATGTTTTTTTAAGCGAAGCATCAGTAATTTGAGAATTACCATCAAAATCAATACTCTTAACCTTTACTTTATCACCTTTGTCAATATTTACAACCATTTTCACATCAGAAAATGTAGAATCTTGAACCGTGCTTATGGCTACTTTTGTATTATAATAACCATCTTTTCTATATTTATTTTCGAAATAGTTTTTAGTTGTAGTTAATAAATTTTCATTAACAATTTTCCCTTTTTTAAGGTCGGCCTCTTTGATTAATTCTTCGGCTTTTCCTTTTTTTACACCTTGGATTTTAACATCACCCAGTTTTGGAAGTTCATTGATGTTTAATTCTAAAAAGATACTATCTCCTTCAATTTTATTCACATAAAAATTAACGTCCGAAAACAAGCCTAACTTCCATAATTTTTTTATAGCCGCACTGATATCCTCTCCAGGAACCATAATCGATTGTCCTTTTTCAAGACCAGTAAAAGTAGTTACAGTTTGTTCGTTATAACTAATTTTTCCAGTAACATCAATTTTGGCTAGTATGTATTCTTTTCCGCTCTCCAGTTTGGTCTCTTGAGCAAAAATTGAACTGCTATTTATTAAAATAAAAATTGAAAGTAGTTGTAATCCTTTTTTAAACATTTTTTTACGGTATAATTTGTTCGCTTGTTTTTCCAAATCGGCGTTCTCTTTTCTGATAACTAATAATTGCTTCATATAAATGGTCTTCTGAAAAATCTGGCCAAAGCACATCTGTAAAATAAAACTCGGCATAAGCTATTTGCCATAATAGGAAATTACTTATTCTATGTTCGCCACTTGTTCTTATTACTAAATCTACATCGGGTAAATTGTGTGTGTAAAGATGCTGATTAATAATTGATTCGTCAATAGCCTCTTCAGAAATTATATTATTTTTAACTTTGTTGCTAATTTTTTTAACAGCTTGAACTAGTTCTTCTCTAGCACCATAACTAAGGGCTAAAGTAAGTGTCATTCGAGTGTTTTCGGCAGTTTTTTGAATTACTTCTTGTAATTCTTTTTGAACGTTAGAGGGTAAATTTGTTATATTTCCTATTGCGTTCAATTTGATGTTATTTGATTGTAAAGTTTTAATTTCTTTCTTTAAAGAGGAAATTAAAAGCTTCATTAGTGTATCAACTTCTAATTTTGGACGATTCCAATTTTCGGTTGAAAACGCATAAAGGGTAAGGTTTTTGACACCAAGTTTAGCACAAGATTCTACAGTTGTTCTCACGGATTTAGTGCCACTTTCATGACCTAAAGCACGTAAAAGACCTTTTTGTTTTGCCCATCTACCATTTCCATCCATAATAATGGCTAAATGTTGAGGCAAAGTTGCTGTATTTATTTGTTGTACTAATTCCATTTTATTCTGCGCAAAAACATGGGTTTTGACCAAAGGTATATGTTAGTGTTAAACCTGTAAACACATACCAATCTTTACTATCTAAATTGCCAAAACGCAAGGTTTCAAAATTATCATTTTCAGGATTGCTCCCGTCTAAATTATCTGTAAAAGTATATCGGGCTCCAATTTCTGCTCCCAATATGAAATTATTAAACAAACGTGCTTTTACACCAACTATCATTGGAATTGCAAACGTGCTGCTTTGATAATCTTTTTCACTTTCGTTATTTAAAATATATATCTCATCATAAATGAAATAATTCACTCCAGTAAAAACATAAGGAGTTACCTTCTTTTTACCATCATGCAAATCAAAATCCATGAAATTGAATTCCATTCCAGCAGAAAACTCTTTTACTTGATTTTCAAATGAATTTCCTCTTAAATTTCTACTTGGAACATCGCTGTCAATATCTTTTGATTTTAAACTTCCTTGGTAATAGGAAAATCGCCAAGCATGACGCGCGCTTCTATTCCATTTATAAATTATTCCAATTGCTGGCTCATTTGGCGCTATATAATCCGTTGGCCCCACATCACCAATATAATTAATTCCACCTACAAAAACACCCAACTCATTGATTTGTGAGTAGGCATTCAAGGTGCAGAAAATCAAGCTTATGTAAATTAAAAAGCGTCTCATTTTTTGAAATAGTTTGCAAATATAACAATATTGACTTCTTAACCCTATTATAAAGGATTTTTTTGTTACATCTTGTTGAATTTTTAAAACGCTAAAAATCAGAAATTGATATGTAGAATCATTAATTTCTTTTATCGGCTCCCCAAAGTAGTTTTTTTCTAATTGTATTTAAAAAAGTTTCTTCTTTGAATTCTATGATTGAAATTGTGAACGGCGCTTTTCTGATGTAGACAGTTGTTTCTTTGGAAACCGCCGCGATCCTAGAATCTAATGAAATTAGAAATTGTTCTTCTCTTCCAGAAATTTTTAATTCAATTTCTGTATCATCAGTAATTACCAATGGTCGTGCATTTAAGTTATGAGGTGCCATTGGAGTAACTACAAAACTGGCAACTTCTGGTGTTAAAACAGGACCGCCGCAGCTTAATGAATATCCTGTTGAACCTGTAGGCGTTGAAACAATAAGGCCATCTGCCCAATATGAAGTTAAATATTCGCCATTTAAAGAAGTTTCAATTGTTATCATCGATGTAGTATCTTTTCTAGCTACAGTAACTTCGTTTAATGCAAAGTCTAAATCTTTGAAATTTTGATATTCTGGATTTGTTTTTACACTTAACAAACTTCTTTTGGAAATAATATAATCTTTTATAAGTACTTTTTGTAATAAAGGCTCAATATTTTCAAATTGTACGGTTGCTAAAAACCCTAATCTACCAGCATTTATCCCAATAATTGGAATATTTTTATCCCTTATAAATGTAGCCGCTTTTAAGATGGTTCCGTCACCGCCAATGCTTATTAATGCTTCAAAGTCATCATCAAGTTCTGTATAATTTGAATAATTTGGAAATTCTTTTGTGATAATATTTTTTTCTTGTAATATTTTTAAAAACGAATTTTCAAAAGCAATTGAAATAGATTTAGCTTCTAAAAATTGAACAACTTTTGTAACAATTTCAGCAGTGTTGTTTTGATAATATTGTCCGAAAATAGCTATTTTCATATTTCTCTTTTATATGTTAAGATATTTGTCTAAGTAGTCTGAACGCTCTTTTAGGCTATTCAAATAGGAATCTTCTTGATGTTCAGAAATAATTTCATATTCATATCTTCTAAATGTTTGAATAATATCGTTCAAGCCACTTTGACTAATTTTTACGGTAATTTCAACTTTGTTATTTGCTATGTTAGAAATAAATAATCCTAAGATTTTTGCATTATTACTTTCTATGATTTGTGTAACTTGACTCATTGAAAATTTATCTACTTCTTTTTCTACGATAATAATCCCGCCTTCTTCTTTTAAAAATGGAGTTTCGTGCAAAAATCGAATAACATCTTCTAATTCATAATAGCCTAAATAATTATTTTTTTCGTCTAAAACAGGCAATAAATTTGCTTCATTTTTAGCAAAAACTTCCAAAACATCAAGCCAAATCATTGTAGATCTAACGAAAAATCGTTCAAAATGAAATCTACTATCGTTAATAATAGCGTCAGGATTTAGAAATTCAATGGCTTCTTTGCTTACGCATCCAATATAAATACCATCTTCTGTTACTGGGAAGTGAGTGTATGGAAAATCTGCAAAAACATCTTGTGCTTCCGCAATAGAATCAGTATGTTTAATGGGTTTTATCTCGTTATTAATGTAGCTGTCTAAACTATTCATTTTGATTGGTGTCTAATTCAACCGCAAAATAATCAAAAAATACCACATGTTACCTAATTTATACTTTGTATTTTTGCTAAAATAAAATAGAACACATGACAAAATTATCGGTTAATATTAATAAAATAGCAACTTTACGTAATTCAAGAGGTGGAAATGTGCCTGATTTATTAAAGGTTGCAAAAGATATTCAGCAATTTGGAGCACAAGGAATCACAATTCATCCGCGCCCTGATGAACGTCATATTCGTTATCAAGACGCTCGTGATTTAAAATCAATTGTTTATACAGAATATAATATAGAAGGAAATCCACAACATAATTTTATTGATTTAGTTTTGGAATGTAAGCCAACACAAGTTACGCTGGTTCCTGATGCTATTGGAGCTTTGACATCTAATGCAGGTTGGGATACAATAACACATAAATCATATTTGACAGAAGTAATTCAAGAATTTCAAAGAAACGGAATCCGAACTTCTATTTTTGTAGATGCAGATGAAAAAATGATTGAAGGAGCAAAAGAAACTGGTACAGAACGTATCGAGTTATACACAGAATCGTATGCTCACGAATATGGTTTAGGTAATGAAAAAGGAATCGAACCTTTTATAAAAGCAGCTATTAAAGCTAATGAGTTAGAGCTTGGAATAAATGCCGGACATGATTTGAGTTTAGATAATATCAAATTTTTCAAGGAAAACATTCCTAATTTATTAGAAGTCTCAATTGGCCATGCTTTGATATCTGAATCTTTATATTTAGGATTAGAAAACGTAGTGAATATGTATCTTCAAAAATTAAAGTAAAACATGTTGCATTCAAGAATAGAAGGAGAAGGAAAGCCAATGATAATTATTCATGGCTTTTTAGGAATGTCTGACAATTGGAAATCACTTGGGTCACAATTTGCATTACAAGGTTTTCAAATACATGCAATAGACTTGCGAAATCATGGAAAAAGTTTTCATGCGGATGAATTTAGTTATGAAGTTATGGTAGAAGATGTTAAGCAATATTGCAATTATCATCAACTAACAAATTGTGTAATACTAGGGCATTCTATGGGAGGAAAAGTAGCTATGCTGTTAGCAACTACCTATCCAGAATTGGTTTCTAAATTAATAGTGGCCGATATAGGACCAAAATATTACGCTCCGCATCACCAAACTATTTTAGCAGGATTAAATGCAATTGATTTTTCTAAAAAACCAAGCCGAGGTGATGTTGAACAAGACTTCTCAAAATAAATTAAAGAAATTGGTACACGCCAAAAATTATTGAAAAATCTATATTGGAAAACGCCTCAGCAATTAGCTTTTAGATTCAACTTAAACGTTTTTAATGAAAAAATTGAAACTATTGGGTCAGCACTTCCTTTTGAGAATCAATTTTTAAAGCCGACTTTGTTTTTGAGAGGTGATAAATCGGATTATATTTTAGACGCTGATTTTGAAACAATTTATCATCATTTCCCTACAGCTGAAATTCATACGATTAAAAATGCAGGTCATTGGTTGCATGCCGAAAACCCAAAAGATTTTTATGAGCATGTAATGCGATTTATGAAATAAAAATGCTAAAAAATTATGCGTGCATAATTTTTTAGTTAAAAAAATTGTAAAATTCATATTTTGTCTTAATTTTGAACTATTGATTTTTATAAATTCAGAAAAAAACTAACACTAATTACATTATGAGAAAATTACTTTCTTTAACATTATTGGCTTTAGCTGGCTCAACTGCATTTGCAGGAGGATATCGAGTTAGTATTCAAGGTCAAAAACAATTGGCTATGGGACACACAGGTGTTGCTGTAGTAAATAGTGCTGAAGTTGCGTTTTTCAACCCAGCTGGTATGGCTTATTTAGATAAAAAATTTAATTTATCTGTAGGTGGTAATGCATTGTTTGCAAAAACTAAATTCCAAAATTCACAATACAATTGGGAAGCTTCAACAGAAAACATGGGAACTCCATTTAGTGTTTATGCAACATACAAAATTAACGATTGGTTTACAGCAGGTTTGGCAGTTTATACTCCATATGGAAGTTCTGTAGAATGGGACCAAGACTGGGAAGGAGCGCATTTAGTAAATAATATTGATTTACAAGCTATTTTTGTACAACCATCTATCTCTATTAGAGTTGGTGAGCACTTTAGTATTGGTGGTGGACCAATCTATGCAACAGGAGCTGTAAACTTCAACAGAAATTTATCTATGAATCCATTACTTTCTGATTCTGAAGGTAATCCAACTGATGTTACTTTAGATGCAAAAGGAATTACTGCATGGGGATATACTGCAGGGTTTATGTTTAATCCAACAGATAAATTAAGATTAGGGATGAATTACCGTTCAGAAATTATTATGGAGGCTAGAGATGGTGATGCAACATATAATGATACTCCTTCTTTTAACCCTCTTGCAAACACTAAATTTGATGCTGATTTGCCATTGCCAGCAGAATTGACTGTTGGGTTGTCATATGAAGTAACAAATAAATGGTTAGTTGCATTTGATTATAATAGAACAATGTGGAGTGTTTACAAAGCTTTAGATGTTAAATTTGCTAATGGAACAGAATCTTTAAATCCAAGAAACTATCAAAACTCAAGTACTTATAGATTTGGTACGCAATATAAAGCAAATGACAAATTTACTTTCAGAGCAGGTATGTATTTTGATGAAAGTCCAGTTCAAGATGGATACTTTGCACCAGAAACACCTAGAAATGATTCTATGGGATATACAGGAGGTTTAACATATCAAGTGAATAGTAAATTAGGAGTTGATTTCTCATTCTTGTATTTACACTTTGACGAGATTGATAATTCATACAACTATTCAACAGATCCTATTTCAGGACAACCTAATCCTGATTTTGGAGGAACTTATAAATCAGTTGTATTCTCTCCAGGTATTGGTATTACATATGGTTTCTAATTTTTAATAAAAAAGAAAGATGAAAAATAAATTTATATATTAGCTATTATAGCGGCTGGTTTTGCATCATGTGAGCCAGAATTTGAAAATGCAGTAGATGCAAATTATACAGCAGGTGATGCTGATTTTACAAGCTATGTTGCTATTGGAAATTCATTAACTGCTGGTTATATGGATGGTACCGTTTCAAGAGGGAGTCAAATAAATTCTTACCCAAATTTATTAGCACAACAATTTGCATTAGTTGGTGGAGGAGCATTTACTCAACCATCATATGCGGATGATGTTAATAATTTAGGAGGATTAATGTTGGGAGGAATGCCAATAGGAACAACACGTTTAGTTATTGATGCTTCACAAAGTCGACCAGAAAATATTGCAGGGACTTCTACAATTGAAGTTTCAAATTTACAAGCTACTGCTTATAATAACATGGGAGTTCCTGGGGCTAAATCGTTCCATTTATTAGCTTCTGGTTATGGTAACGTGGCTGGAGTTGCATTAGGGCAAGCTAATCCATATTTTGTTAGACATGCAACTTCTCCAACAGCTACTGTTTTAGGTGATGCAATGACAAAAAACCCAACTTTCTTTACCAATTGGATTGGTGCTAATGATGTTTTAGCTTATGCTACTAACGGTGGTGCAAAATCTGACGGAATGACTCCAGCAGATGATCACAATGCAACGGGTAATACAACTCCAGCAACTTATGGAAGTAATGACATTACTAACTCAAATGTATATGCGAATGTTTATAATCAAATAATCACTACTTTAACATCAAATGGTGCTAAAGGTGTAGTATGTACAATTCCTAGTGTAACATCAATTCCATATTTTACTACTGTTCCTTATGCGCCATTATCGCCAACAGCTTTAGGTGGTTCAACAAATATTAACGCATTAAATGCACAGTTATATGGGCCTTTAGATGGTATTTTTACTGCTTATGGTGAGCCAAATCGTGTAAATCCATTATCAGCTACTTCAGCAAATCCAATATTAATTTATGACGCTGATGCTACAGATAGATCGGCTCAAATTACTGGAGCATTAACACCAACATTAGGTGCTCCAACAGCAGCTGCTTTTGGAGCTGTTTTTGGAAAAGCACGTCAAGCTACAGCAGCTGATTTAGTTGTTTTGCCTGCATCTTCAGTAATTGGTACTCCAAATGCTTCTGCTCCATCTACTTTAATTAATATCAATGGAGTTTCTTACCCAATGGCTAACAAATGGGTTTTAACGGCTAATGAAAAAGCTAAAGTTGCAAGTGCTACAGCAGCTTTTAATAGTACTATTGTTTCTATTGCTTCAGCTAATAATTTAGCGGTTGCTGATATGAACGCAATTATGAATCAATTAGTAAGTGGTTTACAAATTGAGACAGGTCAAATCTATACTGCCAATTATTTTAGTGGTGTTGCAACTGAAAACAAAGTATTATTTTCTTTAGATGGTGTTCATCCAAACGCTCGTGGATATGCTGTAATTGCAAATGAAATTATCAAAGTAATTAACGAACATTACAACGCGAACTTACCTTTACATTATGTAAATAATTTCCCTGGAATTAACATAGTAGGTTCAAATTAAAAATAAATCATATTTTAATAAGAAAGGCATCATTTTTGGTGCCTTTTTTTGTAATTTTAAATCTATAAATAAAAACAGATGAATTTTATAATCAAATTATTAATCAGTACTATTATAGTATTTGCTTTAGCTTACTTTTTACCAGGTGTGGATGTTGACAATATAACTTCGGCATTATTGGTTGCAGTAGTATTAGGGTTTTTAAATACTTTTTTAAAGCCTATTTTAGTTTTTCTTACTATTCCGGTAACATTAATTACTTTAGGATTATTTCTACTAGTAATCAATGCGGTAATTATTTTAATTTGTGATTATTTTATTGCAGAATTTCATGTAAATGGGTTTTGACAGCCTTAATTTTCAGCGTATTATTATCAATTAGTCAAGCAATATTGAACAAAATATTTGTTAGTAAAGATTAATTTTATAGCGAATTGAATTTCAATAAATTAAAAACTTGTTTGGGTTGTAAAAATTCTATAATTTTGCAACCCAATTTTTATGATATTTAAATAAGAGATAATGAACATTACAAAAGCAGAAGTTGATGCATTAAACGCTATTATTACAATAGCAATTACAAAAGAAGATTATTCGGATAAAGTAGAAAAAGTATTAGCAGATTATAGAAAAAATGCAGCTATTTCTGGATTTAGAAAAGGAGCAGTTCCAATGAGTTTAATTCAAAAACAATATGGAAAAGCTGTTTTGTTAGACGAAGTAAATAAAATTTTACAAGCTTCTTTAAATGATTATTTAACCACAGAAAAATTAGATATTCTTGGAAATCCACTTCCAAAAATGACAGAAGATTTCAATTGGGACAATGAAAATTTATCTTTTGAGTTTGAATTAGGTTTAGCTCCTCAATTTTCAGTTGACTTAACGGCAAAAAACAATGTTATTAAATTCAATGTTATTGCTGATGATAAAATGTTGAATGATCAAGTAGAACGTATTCAAAAACAATACGGGAAATTAATTTCTCAAGCTGAAGTAAAAGCGGACTATGAAGTTAGAGGAACTTTTACAAATGAAGAAAAAGGAATTAATGCACCAGCAAATTTTGCATTAGATATTTTTGCAGATAAAAAAGTGGCTAAATCATTTGTAGGTAAAAAAGTAGGTGATGTAGTTGCTGTTGGAACAAAAGGGTTGTTTGACGACGATCATAAATTAATGGATTATTTGAAAGTAGCTCATGATGATGTTCATGGATTAGATATCACAGTTGATTTTACAATTGAAGAAATCAACGCAGTAGAAAAAGCTGAATTAAATCAAGAATTATTTGATAAATTATTCGGACCTGGAGTTATTGCTTCAGTAGAAGATTTAAAAGCAAAAATTAAAGAAGATGCTGAAGCGCAATTTGCACAGCAAGCTGATCAAAAATTCTTAAATGATGTGACTGATTTCTTAATAGAAAGCACAAAATTTGATTTGCCAGAAACATTCATAAAAAAATGGATTAAAACAGTAACTGAAACGCCTCTTACTGATGAGCAAGCTGAAGAAGAATTTGCTAAAGCAGAAAAAGGATTGCGTTTTCAATTAATCGAAGGCAAAGTAATGGCTGAGAATAATTTGCAAATCACTTTTGAAGATTTAAAAGCACATACAGCTGAGTTAATCAAAAAACAAATGGCACAATTTGGTCAATTAAATCCATCAGAAGATGAAATTAATGGAATTGTTGCTCGTGTAATGTCAAACCAAGATGAGGTAAAACGTTTATCAGAGCAAGTAATGAGCGAAAAAATGTTAGGTCTTTACAAAGAAAAAGTAAAAGCTAAATCAAAAGAAGTAAATT
This sequence comes from Ichthyophis bannanicus, assembly GCA_033557465.1. Classification (NCBI taxonomy): domain Eukaryota; kingdom Metazoa; phylum Chordata; class Amphibia; order Gymnophiona; family Ichthyophiidae; genus Ichthyophis; species Ichthyophis bannanicus. The sequence continues at coordinate 340,611,375 of CM066039.1, forward strand.
ACGAGCAATTTATCAAAGAAATGTACGGAGAATAATTTCTCACAAAAAATAATTATCTTTGAGCGTCAAACTAGTTTTGGCGCTTTTTTATTGAAGACATTTAGTTTCATAAATAAAGATAACCTTTTAAAATTATACTGTTTTTTAGTTCAATCCATTTAAACTTTTAAACACTTAAACATTTAAACAAAAAAATATGAACTACGGAAAAGAATTTAAAAAATATGCGACTAAGCATCACGGAGTAAACAGCTTATATTATGATAAAATAGTAGGAAGTATGACTCCTTATATCATCGAAGAACGCCAAATGAATGTAGCTTCAATGGATGTTTTCTCTCGTTTAATGATGGATAGAATCATTTTCTTAGGAACAGGAGTTGATGATTATGTAGCCAACATAATTCAAGCACAATTGTTATTTTTAGAAAGTGTTGATGCTTCTAAAGACATCAGTATTTATATCAATTCGCCTGGAGGAAGTGTGTATGCAGGATTAGGAATTTATGATACCATGCAATTCGTAAAGCCTGATGTAGCTACAATTTGTACAGGAATGGCGGCTTCAATGGGAGCGGTTTTATTATGTGCTGGGGCAGAAGGAAAACGTTCGGCATTACCACATTCAAGAGTTATGATTCACCAACCATCTGGAGGAGCACAAGGTGTTGCAACAGATATGGAAATCAACTTGAAAGAAATGTTGAAATTAAAAGAAGAATTATATCAAATCATTTCACAACATTCAAAACAACCTTACGATAAAGTTTACAAAGACAGCGAAAGAGATTATTGGATGATTGCTGCTGAAGCAAAAGAGTATGGAATGATTGATGAGGTTTTAACAAGATAATTTAAAAAGTAATTAGTGATTAGTAAATAGTGAAAGCTACTTACTAATCACTTTTCACTAATCACTAAAAAATGGCTAAAGAAGTATTAGAGTGTTCATTCTGCGGAAGGAAAAAGCCTGAAACCAATTTATTAATTGCAGGGATTAATGCGCATATTTGCGACAAGTGTATCGAACAAGCACACGGAATTGTATTAGAAGAATTAAAACAATCAGGTAATTCGAATTTGATAGCCGATTTGATTCTATTAAAACCAAAAGAAATTCGTGCGTTTTTAGATGATTATGTTATTGGACAAGAGCAAACAAAAAAAGTAATGAGTGTAGCAGTATACAATCACTACAAACGTTTGATGCAAGTTCAATTAGAAGACGAAGTTGAGATTGAAAAAAGTAACATCTTAATGGTAGGGCAAACAGGAACAGGTAAAACATTAGTAGCAAAAACTATTGCTAAGATGTTGAATGTTCCTTTGGCTATTGTGGATGCAACTGTTTTAACCGAAGCGGGTTATGTAGGAGAAGATGTGGAAAGTATCTTAACGCGTTTACTACAAGCAGCTGATTATGATGTAGCTAAAGCCGAAAGAGGAATTGTATTTATTGATGAAATAGATAAAATTGCTCGTAAAAGTGATAATCCATCAATTACTCGTGACGTTTCAGGTGAAGGTGTACAACAAGCTTTATTGAAATTATTAGAAGGAACGATTGTAAATGTCCCACCAAAAGGAGGAAGAAAACATCCCGACCAAAAATTCGTAGAAGTTAATACGCAAAATATCTTATTCATCGCGGGTGGTGCTTTTGATGGAATCGAAAGAATCATTTCAAAACGTTTGAATAGACAAGCAGTGGGTTATAGTTCGTCTATTGGAACTGACCAAATTGATAAAGATAATTTGTTACAATATTTAATTCCAAAAGACGTAAAAGATTTTGGATTAATACCAGAAATTATTGGGCGTTTACCAGTTCTAACACACATGGATCCTTTGGATGCAGAAACGTTAAGAGCTATTTTGACAGAACCTAAAAATGCCTTAATTAAGCAATATAAAAAATTGTTTGAAATGGATGAGGTAACTCTTGATGTTGAAGAAGAGGCTTTAAATTATATTGTTGAAAAAGCTTTAGAATACAAATTAGGAGCAAGAGGTTTACGTTCGTTATGTGAGGCTATTTTAACAGATGCAATGTATGAATTGCCTAGTTCTGAAGAGAAGCATTTACAAGTAACGAAAGAATATGCCGAAAGTAGCTTAAGTAAAAATTTATTACAACGCTTAAAAGCAGTTTCTTAGTTATTACAATATTCATATAAATAAAAAGGTCACCAATTGGCGACCTTTTTATATTTAAGCATTTTTCTTTTGCTCGAGTGTTTTTACTTGTTTAGCGTGAACATATCTTTTTTGACAACTCCAACCTCCAGAACATGAGGTTAATAATAATACAGTTGCAACGGCTAAAACTAGAGAGAATTTTTTCATTTTTGTTTAGAGAGTTTTTTATAGTTGTGATTAATTGTGTTATTTAATAATTTTAAATTCGACTCTTCGGTTTGTTTGGTCTTGTTCGGCAGAACATTTGTCGCATTTGTTTAATAATTGACTTTCTCCAAAACCTTTATATGATAATCTAGAAGCGGCAATTCCTTTATTGATTAAATATTGGTATGAAGATTTTGCTCTTCTTTCAGAAAGTTTTTGGTTGTAATCTGCAGTACCTTTATTATCAGTATGTGCATTAATTACAATTGACATTTCTGGATTGTTATTTAAAACCTCAACAATTTTATTTAAAGACAATGTAGATTCTTGTTTGATGCTAGCTTTATCAAAATCAAAGTATATGTTTTCAATAACAATCGCATCTTCGGTAACAACTGCTTTTTTCTGTTTTAATGTAAGTGTTTTGTTTGTGTCGCCAGTAGAAATTTGAGTAGTTTTAGTTTCATAACCATCTTTCTCAATTGTAGTTGTGTATTGAGATAATGGCTCCAACTGTAATCTTACTTTACCCTTATCGTCTGTTTTTGTGTTAGCAATAATATCTCCAAATTCGTTTTTAACAACAATTTTTGCATTTGGTAAAGCAATACTAGATAATTCTTCAACAACCGTATAATCATTATATTGATTTTCTTGTGTTTTGATATCAAATTTTAAAATATCAAAATTTCCAGCGGCGTGTTTATCAGTAGAAATTTACCCTTTAGATGGAGATGTCATTACAAAAGCAACATCATCTCTTCTAGAGTTCAAATCAGTACCTAAATTTAAAGCAGGTAAAAAAGTGTTATTAACTTTAGCAGATCTAAAAACGTCATATCCGCCAATGTTTGTATGACCTTTTGATGAAAAATATAAATATTTATTATCAGAAGATATAAAAGGATATTTTTCATCCGTTGCCGTATTGATAGTTGGTCCTAAATTAACCAATTGTCCTATAGTTCCATTTTCTAATATTGGAGCTTCGTAAATATCAAAACCACCAAAACCACCAGGAATATTTGATGCTATATAGATTTTCTTTCCATCAGGAGAAACGCTTGGAGTTTCTACAGAGTAATTTGCAGGTACGGCGTTTAAATTAGTTATATTCGTCCACTTTTTTGCGTCTTTTTCATTTAATTCAGCTTTGTGAAGTGTGAAAAGTTGTGGGTTTTCTGGATTTTCTTGTGTGAAATAAATTGTTCTTTGATCAGGTGAAAAACCTAACGAACCTTCATTTTTGTCTGAATTCAAGGCTTGAGAAAAAAGTAATGGAAATGATAAGCTGCCATCATCTTTAATATCTACACAATATAAGTTGTTGTTTGGTTCATTCGTTGCTGGATTAACAGTAATTTCAGCATGTCTATGTTTTTTGTTAGACAAAATAATATACTTGTTTTTAAAAAACGATGTTCCAACTTCATTCAATTCGGAATTAATCCCCGTATCGTTGATTAAAAAGTTTAAACCTTTAGTAGATTTATTAATTACATTGATAATTGAGTCTAATCCTTCAGAGCGTTTAGGTTCTTGTGAGTATGCAGTAAAAGTTCCAATAAGTAAAAATAAAGTTAGTATTTTAGGGAAATTCATAAAATTAAATACTTAATTAATAGTAGGTTAATGTTTTCTTAAAAACGAGTGCAAAATTAAGACTATATTTCAGATAAAAAATCTTTTGTATAATAATTATCATAAAATTCGATAAACTGCAAAAAAAATCGATTTCATGACAAATGAAATCGATTAAATTTTAGATATTTTTTTAAAAAGTAAAATTATACGATATGTGTTTTGTGAATATCTTTATAAATTTCTTGTTTTGTTGAATTTTTGTTGAATTCACATCTTCTGTATGGACCACACTTATAACGTCTGGGGCCACATGAAAATGATGAAATTATAACAATTATGATGAGTAAGATAATTACTGTTTTTTTCATTTTATTTTTTATAAATTAAGTAAGCTTTCTAAATAATTTCGCTCGTTTGATAATCTTGGAATTTTGTGTTGTCCACCAAGTTTATCTTCTTTTTTTAACCAGTCATAAAAAAGATTTGTTCGAGCAACATTTAATACTACCGGATTTAAAGTCATATTGTTGTATCGCTTGGCTTCATAGTCAGAATTTAGTGCTTGAATATTTTCATCTAACACTAAACCAAATTTTTCGATATTTTCTGGAGGATTTTTAAATTCAATTATCCATTCATGAGCTCCTTTTTGTTTATCGCTCATAAAAATAGGCGCTACGGTATAATCAACAATTTCACAGTCAAACATAGCACACGTTTTGGCTATGGCAACATCTGTATTTTCTACCATTAATTCTTCACCAAAAACATTAATATGATGTTTAGTTCTTCCTGAAACTTTAACTCTATATGGGTTTAAGGATGTAAATCGAATAGTGTCTCCTATTAAATAACGCCATAAACCTGAATTTGTAGTAATAACTAAGGCATAATTTTTATTCAACTCAACCTGATTTAGTCGAATAATACGTTGGTTCAATGTGCCAAAAGTGTCCATTGGAATAAATTCATAAAAAATACCATAATCTAACATCAACAATAACTCGTCAGAATTATTTTGATCCTGAATGGCAAAAAATCCTTCAGAAGCATTGTAAATTTCGTAGTACTTAAAATTATCTTTTGGGAATAATTTTTTGTATTGCTCTTTATAAGGTTCAAAACTTACGCCACCATGAAAATAAACTTCAGCATTTGGCCATAGTTCTAATAGATTTGATTTTCCAGTTGTTTCTAAAGCTTTTTGAAGTAAAACTAACATCCAACTTGGAACACCTGCCAAACTGGTTACGTTTTCATTAATTGTTTCATTAATAATTGCAGGAAGTTTTGTTTCCCAATCGCCCATTAATGATATTTTACTACTTGGAGTTGAACTAAACTCAGCCCAAATAGGCATATTGTCAATCAAAATAGCAGATAAATCACCAAAAAAAGTATTATTATCTTCATACAATTGTTTACTTCCACCAAGACGTAGACTTTTCCCTACAAAAAGTTGTGAATCTTCGTTGTTATTTAAATACAAGCACAATAAATCTTTACTAGCTTTGTAATGACAATTTTCTAGAGCTTCTGAACTTACAGGAATAAACTTGCTCTTCGCATTGGTTGTTCCGCTGGATTTGGCAAACCATTTAATATTAGAATTCCAAAAAACATTCTGTTCTCCTTTTCGAGTTAATTCGATTAAAGGTTCTAAATCTTCGTAGGTAGAAACAGGAATTCGTTCGCTAAAAGTTGTGTAGCTTTTCATGGAAGAAAAGTCATATTTCTTACCTATTTGAGTGTTTTCGGCAGATTTTATTAGGCTGAAAAGTAATTCTTCTTGAACTTCATGTGGGTATTTTAAAAACAATTCCATTTGATGAATTCGCTTTTTTAAAATCCAAGTCGCAAAAGAATTTATGATTTGTAATGGCATTTAGTTAGTTCTAATTTTGAATTATTAAAAGGGAATAATAACTTTACCAAAAATAGCATTTTTTTTAAATAATCGAGCAAAAAAGAAAATCTTTACACGAAATGATATATCAAGGCACACTTTCTAAAATGCAAACAGAATTAAGTAACCCAATTCAGTATTACTTGGTTTTTGGGAAAAATTTTTTAGATATGAATTTACTTCTTGGTGAAACAATAGAAATTGAATTTCAAGGTTACCAATGTTTAAATTGTGGAAAAGCTAAAAAGATTTTTCGTCAAGGTTTTTGTTACGATTGTTTTATGAGTAGCCCAGCGGTAGGCGATTGGATTATGAAACCCGAATTAAGTACCGCACATTTAGATATTGAAGATAGAGATTTGGCGTATGAAAAGCGCGTACAATTGCAACCTCATGTTGTTTATTTAGCTTTATCCAGTGAAGTAAAAGTAGGCGTAACCCGAAAAACACAAGTACCAACTCGTTGGATAGACCAAGGAGCTGTGCAAGCCATTCCAATTGTAGAAGTTCCAAACAGATATTTAGCTGGAATTACAGAAGTGGCATTGAAAAACCATTTTGCCGATAAAACCAATTGGCAAAAAATGCTAAAAAATGAAGTGCCCAACATGGATTTAATTGCAGAACGCAATAAAGTATTTGATTGGTTGCCAAATGAGGTAAAAGATTATTTTCCAAAAGATGAAAAAATTATCCAATTAGATTTTCCGGTGTTAAATTATCCTAAAAAAGTAAGCAGTTTGAATTTAGATAAAACACCAAACTTTACTGGAACATTGACAGGAATAAAAGGGCAATACCTGCTCTTTGAAGATGGAACTGTTTTTAATGTGAGAACCTATGAAGGTTATGTGGTAAAAATGAGCTTATAAAAGAAAACCCTTTCAATTTGAAAGGGTTTTCTTTTACAATAAGTATTAAATTATTCTTTTTTCTTCTTTTTAAGCAAGCCATTCAAAGCGTCTGTTGCTTTTGTTTTAACAGTATTTTTTATTTCCTCTTTTGGAGTTGCTTTTTTGGTAGTATCCGCTGCAGTCGCATTTGTTGGAGAATTATTTCCTTTTGTACCGTTAATTAAATTATTTAAGGCATTAGTTCCTTGATTAATGTATTTGTCTTTTTGCATTTTTACTAGTTGAGTGGCCAAGTTAGTAGAAGCTTGCTTCATATCGGTAGTGATTTTTGGTTGTTTGAAGTTGCCTCCAAGTACCGCATTTACAGGAACATTTTCAATTTTCTTTTGATCTGCTGGAGTGAGCTTTGCAATTAAATTATTGACTTCGGTTCCCATATATTTTGCAGGAACATCAAATTTTAAATTGTAATTCATGGTTTGGTCAAAACCGTGTGTTCCGCCTACATTTACTGTAATATCTTGATATTTTATATCAAACGGTTTAACGTTTACTTTTCCATCTTTAAATGATAATGCCGCTTTTACATCGTTCAAATTTACCTTGCTCATATCAATAAACTTAACTTTAGAACTCAATTGTGTTAGTAATTCTGAGTTTTTTTCATTTACTGTTGTAGATAATAATTGCCCAAATAAATCCCCTGAAATCGTTTTTAAATTAGGTGTCATATCTTGTTGTAAATCCCCTGATAATTTAATTGTTGAATTCAATTTTCCGTTAACTACACCCGCAATTGGAGCAATAGATTTTAGCATATCTAATTGCGTAAATGATTCCGCAATATTGACTTTGTCTAAACCTAAATTCATAGTAAAAGTTGGTGTTTTGCCTTTGGTTGAAACCGTTCCAGTTAATCCAATGTTTCCTCCAAAAATGCCCATTTTTAAATTATTTAATGATACAGCTTCATCTCTAATAACCATATTTCCAGAGACATTTTGCAGGTTTAAATTATCGTAAATAACCGTTTTAGCTTTTGCCGTAATGCTACAATCTAAAAAAGAAGGGATTTTTACAGCTTCAGTTGTTTTCTTGCCTTCGCTATTAGTGGTTGTAGTTGGAGCCATAAAATCGGAAACAACTATTTTATTGGCATTCATGGTAAAATTCCCTTTTAGAATTTGATTTTTGAATACAAAACCATAAAAGTTATCTAAAGTTCCGGTGACTTGTAAATCAGAAGTTCCAGTTTTTGCATCAAATTGATTTAGACGAATTTGACTAGGATTGAATGCAACTGCTGCTTGATTAATTTTGAATGGTTTTGCCATTTCTGGGCCTTCATAATTGAAACCAGTTAAACTAACAATTCCAGAATTTTGAATGTTTTGATATTGACTTGCTTCTACCGATTTCATGTCAAATTTTGTCTTAACATCAGCTTTTAAAATTCCGGTTAATGGTTTGTCTAACTTCACTGGATAGGCTTTGGTAACATTTGCTAAGTTGATAGTTCCTTTTAATTCGGCATCAACAAGTGCATTTTCTGCAATGTTTTTAACGGTTGCTTTAGCATTAAAAACATCTTGATCAATAGCAAATGATAAATTATGTAAATTAACATAAGTGTCGTTCATTAAACCTGTTTCGTTCACTATATGTGTGTCAATTATAATGTTTTTAACCGATTTTGGTAAATCTGGATATTGGAATGAAGCGTTGTTTGAAGCAATTTTTTCATCAAAAGATGGAATTGTAGTTTCGGTTAAATTGCCTTTTACTTTTCCATCAACTGAAAATTGTCCTGTTGTTTTTACTTTGTTGATATCACCTGAATAAGCCGCTGGAATTAACCCTAAGAAGTTTTTAAAATCGGAAGTTGGGGTTTTGAATGTTAAATCATAAGTTTGACCCGCTTCCACCATTTGGATAAATCCGTTGAATTCTAATGGTAATTGATTAATTAAGGCTTTATTGTCTTTGAATTCATATTTACTTTTTTCTAAATCGATTCCTAAAATGGCATCTAATGAAATGGCTACATTGTTCATGTAGTTCATTTTGTCCATATCAAAAGAAAGTTTTGCAGTAGTTTTTGTTTCTAAATCTAATTTTTGAGCTGCAAAATTTCCTTTTCCTTCATGATTAATGCTGTCTAAAACCATTTTCATTTTTGAACCTTCGTCGACGTAAGTGAATTTTAAATTTTCTACTTCATAGTTTTGAATGTTTAAGGCAAAAGGTTTGCTATCAGTAGATTTTTTCTCTTTTGCTTCTTTAAGTGCGATGTCAAAATTACCAACGCCATCTTTATTAAAAATGATGTTTACAATTCCATCAATAGTGCTAAAACTTTCTAAATTCATAGCTTCACCATCACCTTTAAAAAGTTCTTTAACGCTCATGGTTAAATTTGTCTCTCCAGCATATAAAAGGGTGTCGTTTTCAAATGGAGCTTTTGTTATAATGCTTAATTTATCAATTGTAACATTTGCTTGAGGGAAACTTTTGAAAAGACTTAAATCAACATCTTCAAAGGCTATGGTTGCATTTACGTTTTCATTCAATGTTTTAGCAATCATTGCTTTTATCTTGTCTTTGAACAAAAATGGTGCTGCTGCCAATGCTATGATGGTTACTAATAGGAATATTCCAGTTCCTTTTAAGATTTTTTTCAACATAATTGTGTTTTTTGAAGTGTAGGACGAATTGTATGACACAAAATTAATACCAATTATATAAATATGTACTAATTTTATGTGAAACTTAAAAAAAATCCCAAAAACAAAATGCTTTTGGGATTAGAAATAATTTATGGTTTTAATTACTTGATATTGATTTCATAAGGCATCATTGCTTGAATACCTTTTCTGCTTTTTACACGTTTGATTTGTTCTAACATTTGGAAACCTTCTTCACCTAATTGTTCTTTTAATAGTTGTTCTTTGGTTTTAAACATTGCCATTCCGGTGAAATTTGCTAGTAAATCATCAAAGTTCTTTTCATATTCAGGAAAGTTTTCTGTTCTGTATGATGTGGTTTTTCCCAATTTAGCAGCATATTTAATGGCGTCTTCTAAGCCGCCAATTTCATCTACTAAACCTAATTTGTGTGCGTCAACTCCAGTCCATACTCTTCCTTGAGCAATGGCGTCTACTTGAGCCGTTGTCATTTTTCTGCCATCAGCTACACGTTTTAAGAAAGTGGCGTATGTTTTTTCAATACTTTCTAAAACATATCCTTTGAAGTTTTCGTTTATTGGCTCAAAAACACTATAGCCACTTGCATTGGCATGAGTTTGAACTTGTTCTGCATTAATTCCGATGTTTTTTCCTAATTGGTTCATGTTTGGTAACATTCCAAAAACCCCAATAGAACCAGTAATTGTATTTGATTCGGCAAAGATTCTATCTGCATTGGCTGAAATATAATATCCGCCAGAAGCAGCATAATTACCCATAGAAACAACAACTGGTTTAACTTTTTTAGTAATTTCAATTTCTCTCCAAATTAGTTCCGATGTTAAAGCACTTCCTCCAGGACTATTTACACGTAATACAATAGCTTTCACGTCATCATCATTACGTGCTTTTTCTAATGAACGTTTGATTGAGCCTTCACCAATAACGTTTACATCACCTTCGCCACCAGCAATTTCACCTTGTGCATAAATCACCGCAATAATATCATCTTTTGAATAATCTTCAACAGATGTTGCTGCTGTTTTAGCATAATCTGTGATGCTTACAATGTTGTATTTTTCTTTTTTATCAACTTTTAATTTTGTTCTAATTGCATTATGATATTCGTCTTCATAAGCTACTTTATCAACTAATTTATTTGCTAAAGCTAATTCTGGTGTTCTTGCACCTAATGTATTTGCAATGGCATCAAGTTGAGCAATTGTTAAGTTTCTGCTTTTTGCGATGTCTGAAACAATTGTTCCCCAAACGGAATTCAACAAAACGGTCATTTGCTCGCGATTTTCTGGACTCATTTCTTGTGCTAAGAAAGGCTCTACAGCACTTTTATATTTTCCATGGCGAATCACTTCAAACTTAACGCCAGATTTTTCTTGTAAATCTTTCATGTATAAAATTTCTGAAGATAATCCTTTGAAATCTACTTCTCCAACAGGATTTAAATACACTTGGTCTGCTACAGAATTCAAATAATATTCACCTTGTGAGTAATAGTTTGCATAGGCATATACAAATTTTCCTGATTTTTTGAACTCTTCCAGTTTATCACGAACCGATTTGCTTTGTGCTAAACCTAATTGTGATTGATTGTTTAAAATTGAAATTCCTTTGATTTTATCATCCTTTTTTGCTGCTTCTATTGCATTTAAAATATCAGTAACACCATCATGGTGTGCTTCAAAATAATTGAAGTCTTTATAATTTGTTTTTCCAGCATAGTCTAATGACACTTTTGATAAGTCTAATTCAATCACTGAATTTTCTTTCACCTTTACTGTATCTTCACCACTTCCTGCAATAGCGCCGATTATGATTATTCCGAAGAAGAAAATCATGCAAAAAATAAATATCCCAACAATAGTTGCTAATACATTTCCTAAAAATCTCATTTCAATTTATTTATTAATTAACTATAAGTAGTAAAATGAATAAAATTGTTACATGTTCATAAAAAAACCGAAAAGGTAAATTATAAGTCTAAAATAGTTTGTTATTTTGCCAATATGAGTCAACATCAAGTAGTTTTATCTTTAGGAAGCAATCAAGGCAATCGATTAGAAACGATTCAGTCTTGTATTGATTTGATTCATAATGAAGTAGCAACAGTTGTAAAGGTTTCTAAAATTTATGAAACGCCAGCTTGGGGTTTTGAAAGCGAACCTTTTTATAACTGTGCAATTTTAATTCATACCTCAAAATCAGCTCAAAAAATTTTGAATCAGGTTTTAAAGGTTGAAAAAAAGTTAGGAAGAGTTCGTGGAAATGAACTAGGTTATCAAGCTCGGATTATTGATGTAGATATCGTCGCTTTTGATGAAGAAATTATCTCTACAGAAACGTTGCAAGTTCCTCATTCTTTAATGCAAAATAGAAAGTTTGTGTTGCAACCTATGTTGGATTTAGGGTTGAATTGGGAACATCCAATATTGAAAAAATCTCTCACCCAATTGTTTGCTCAAACAGAAGATAAAAGCGAAATAAAAGTTTTAAAGTCAATTGTTTCGCCAATTGAACAGTTAGAATTACAACAATTCAATTACATAGCCATTGAAGGAAATATTGGCGCAGGAAAAAACCACATTAGCATCAAAATTAGCTGAAGATTGTAATGCAAAATTAGTCTTAGAGCGATTTGCTGACAATCCTTTTTTGCCAAAATTTTACAAAGACCAAAGTCGTTACACGTTTCCATTAGAAATGTCATTTTTAGCGGATAGATACCAACAATTATCCGATGATTTAGCACAATTTGACTTATTCAAAGATTTTGTGGTAGCTGATTATCATATTTTTAAATCCTTGATTTTTGCTAAAGTTACGCTTCAAGAGGATGAATTTCGTTTGTACAAAACGATGTTTGACATCATACATAAAGAAATGCCAAAGCCTGATTTGTACGTGTATTTGTATCAAAACACAGAAAGATTATTGGGAAACATCAAAAAGCGAGGCAGAAGTTACGAGCAAGAAATTCCAGCGGATTATTTAGAAAAAATCAATCAAGGCTACTTAGATTATATCAAAACTCAAACCGATTTGAATGTGTTGATTATAGATGTTTCAGATTTAGATTTCGTAAAAAAACAAGAAGATTATGTTTTTTTGTTGGAAAAAATACATGAAAAAATAAATTAGCGTAATAGTGAAAAATGACCTTTGATGATTTGATTCGTTTCTGGTATTTCAGTTGAAAACCAATAATCCGCAGCAGGCATTCTTTCATTATTAAAACTTCCATCCCATACAAGGTTATTTGTGTGTAGCGTTGTTAGCAGTTTTCCATATCTATCAAAAATGTAAGTTTTTGCATTTGGAAAAAACTGAGTGCCTTTTACAAACCAAGAATCATTGTTTCCATCATTGTTTGGAGTAAAAAATGTAGGTGTTGAAATAAATACAAAAGATTGAATATCAATACCACACTCGTAGATGTCTTTTACATAAGCATTGTATAATCCGCCATTTATTATTGAAAAAAAGTTAGATGATGAAAAATTTGTACCATCAATAGAATAGAGAAAATTTCCCGAATTTGTAGTGTTAATGGTAATTCCATCTATTTGCACCTTGATGGAGTCTATTTCAGGAATTGGGTTAGTAGTTACTAAAAAATTCTTTGTGGCACTACAACCTAAACTATTAGTTATTACAACCGAATAATTTCCTGCTGCAACGACAGTTATATTTTGGGTTGTTTCACCAGTTGACCACAAATAAGTTGCACTATTAATTCCAGATTGCAATTGCGTAAAAGTACCTTCACAAAAAGAGATAGTCTCATCATTTACTATTGGAATAGGGAGGATAGTAATGGTAACCGCAGTTCTATTTGAAAGACACCCATTATTGTTTGCTTCAAAATAATAGGTAGTTGTTGTATTTAAAGTTGGGGTAGTAAAAGAATTTCCAATGAATAAGGGTATTGTACTTGTTAGAGAATCATACCAATTGATTGTTCCAATGGTTGAAGTGGCATTTATTGTTGTATTTGTATTTTGACAAATAGGATTAGGTTGTGTGAAAGAGGTAGTAGGTATTTCGTTTATTGTAGCTGTAATCATTGTTCTTGTTCCAGTTGAACAACCCATTGGGAATGTGTCTACATAATAGTTAGTGGTGGTGTTTAGGGTAGGGGTTGTAAATGTGTTTCCTGTAAAAATAGGGCTTCCTCCAGTTGAATTAGCATACCAATTAACGTTTCCTATATTGGCTGAAGCTTGTAGTGTTACAGTTCCATTTCCACAATTTGATGCATTTGTAAAGCTTGTAATTTGGGGAATTGTAATTGTAGCAGTAGTCGAAATATGTAAAACAGGATCTCCAGGCATGCCTCCATATTCTACAATATAGCCTTTAGGTTGATAATTTCCACTAGTAGCACCTGTTAAACTTAAATCATTCCATGAGCCAGCTTGACCAACGCCCGGAGCGGTAACATGTGCATACTCTTCTTCCCCTTGATTGTTTGGTTCGTTGGTATTCCAAAAAGAAAAGTTAGGAGTGCTTCCATTTATACCTCCATTCCAAAAAACAGTTCCTATTTCGGGTCCTGACGCCCATTTCCATACCCCTTCGGTTTCTTCATCAGTTCCTCCAATCCATCCTGCTCCAGAAGCTTGAATTCCAGAAATTTGAACTTCATCCATAGATGTTATCGTTGCCAAATAACCTTGTAGTCCATAATAAGTTGAGGAAGCAGCAGCATTTTTTGCATTTAGCCAACTAATTCCAGTATTTGGGATGTATTGATAGTAATGATCTGTTGACTCTAAGTAATTGGCTTGTCCAACTGTAATTGAAAATACACGTTGACCACTTGGGTTTATTGAAGCGTTGGAAAAGACAATTGCTTCAATAGCGGCAGTAAATTCAAAGTAAGTAGGATTTCCACTGACACCACTTAATGTTAACTTCCCTTCTGTTGCGTTCCAAGATGTGGTTATTGTTGGATGAACGCCTGTTAAAGTTAATGTGTCTTGTCCTAAAACATATCCCGAAGATATTTGAACATAAATTGCTTGAATTCCAATATCATCTGGGTCAATAATTGACATATTTGTAACTATTGGCAACGAACTTTGAGGACAATATATTTGATTTCCAGTAGCGGTTAAAACTGGAGCGATATTTTGCGAATAAACAAAACCTGATAACAAGAGTAGGATTAAGAATAATTTTTTAATAGCAATCATTCTGTAAAGATACCGCAAACGATAAATTTAAAAAACTATTTTTTTGTGATTATTTTTTGAAACAAATCCCAAATCACAATCCCAGCACTAACCGAAATATTCAAGGAATGTTTACTTCCCAATTGCGGAATTTCAATTACACCATCACTTAAATTAATGGCTTCTTGCGAAACCCCTTTTACTTCGTTACCAAAAATTAAGGCATATTTTGTATTGGTTTCTGGTTGAAAATTATCCAACATAATCGCATTTTCGGTTTGTTCTACAGAATACACTTTTACATTTTCTGATTTCAATTGATTCACTACATCTAAAACGTCTTTGGCATATTCCCAAGTCACGGTTTCTGTAGCGCCAAGAGCTGTTTTGTGAATTTCTTTGTTGGGCGGAGTAGCCGTAATGCCGCACAAATAAATCTTTTCAATCAAAAAAGCATCCGAAGTTCTAAAAACCGAACCAATATTGTGCAAACTTCTAATGTCGTCTAAGATTACAATAATTGGTGTTTTTGGAGCTTCTTTAAACTCTTCAATGTTTTTGCGTTCTAATTCGGTGTTGGCTAATTTTCTCATGCTGCAAAAGTAAAGATTAATTATAAAACTTTAAAACTTGATTTTTGAAATTGATATTGTCATTGTCTTTGATTTTCTTACCTTCGCAATCATACTTAAAATTTGAAATTGTGGCTAAAAAATCTGCAGTAACTCCCGATAAAGCACCAAAGGAAACACCATTAATGAAGCAATACAACGAGATAAAAAACAAATATCCCGATGCTTGTTTGTTGTTTCGTGTGGGGGATTTTTATGAAACTTTTGGAGAAGATGCTGTTCGTGCCGCAGGAATTTTAGGGATTACTTTAACCAAACGTGGCGCTGGTTCTGAAACTGAAACGGCTTTGGCAGGATTTCCGCATCATTCCATAAATACGTATTTACCTAAGTTAGTTAAAGCTGGACTTCGAGTGGCGATTTGCGACCAATTGGAAGATCCAAAAATGACAAAAACTATTGAAAAACGTGGTGTTACAGAATTGGTTACGCCTGGAGTTTCAATGAATGATGAGGTGTTACAATCGAAGTCGAACAATTTTTTAGCATCGGTTCATTTTGGAAAGAAAACAGTTGGAGTTTCGTTTTTAGATGTTTCAACAGGTGAATTTTTAGTTTCACAAGGCAATGAAGAATACATCGATATACTTTTGCAAAACTTCCGCCCGAGTGAAATTTTAATTCCGAAACAGTTTAAAAATCAGTTTAACTCGATTTTTGGAGACGATTTTCATACGTTCTTTTTGGAAGCTTGGGTGTATAAAGAAGATTATGCTTTAGAAAGTTTGACCAAACATTTTCAAACCAATTCACTAAAAGGTTTTGGTATCGAAGAGTTAACCGAAGGTTTAATTGCTTCTGGTGCGATTTTGTATTATTTGTCGGAAACACAACATAACAAGATTCAACATATCACGAATATCCAACGTATTGCCGAAGATGCTTATGTTTGGATGGATAAATTTACGATTCGAAATTTAGAATTATATCACAGTTATAATCCCAATGCAGTAACGCTTTTGGATGTAATTGATAAAACACTTTCGCCAATGGGTGCAAGGCTTTTGAAACGATGGTTGGCACTTCCGTTGAAAGATATTTCAAAAATTAGAAGTCGTCATGAAGTGATTTCGTATTTGAAAACCAATCCAGAAGTTTTGCAACAAATTCAATATCAAATCAAACAAATTTCCGATTTGGAACGTTTGATTTCAAAAGTAGCTACAGGTAAAATTTCGCCAAGAGAAGTCAATTTCTTGAAAGATTCGTTAGATGCAATTATTCCAATTAAAACATTGGCTTTAGGTAGCGATAATGAAGCTTTGCGAGTAATTGGTGATAGTTTACACGCTTGTGAATTGTTACGAGAAAAAATAAAAACAACCATTCAAGAAGACGCGCCAGTAAGTGTAAATAAAGGAAACGCAATTGCTATTGGAGTTCATTCTGAATTAGATGAATTACGTGCAATTTCTTCAACAGGAAAAGGATATTTAGAAGAATTAGAGCAAAGAGAAAGTGCTGCTTCGGGAATTCCTTCTTTGAAAGTTTCGTTCAATAATGTTTTTGGTTATTACATCGAAGTTAGAAATACGCATAAAGATAAAGTTCCAGCCGAATGGATTCGTAAGCAAACTCTTGTGAATGCTGAGCGATACATTACAGAAGAATTAAAAGAATATGAATCGAAGATTTTAGGTGCTGAGGAAAAAATCCATCAATTAGAAACGCAGTTGTTTGAGCAATTGGTGAATTGGATTGCGACGTATATCAAACATGTTCAGTTGAATGCTAATTTAATTGCACAATTGGATTGTTTGACTTCTTTCACGCAATTAGCGATTGATAATAAATATGTTTGTCCTGATTTAGATGAAAGTTTCGATTTGGAAATCAAAGAAGGTCGTCATCCTGTTATTGAAAAGCAGTTACCTGTTGGTGTGCCGTATATTTCGAATGATGTTTTTTTAGACAGAGAAACCCAACAAATCATTATGATTACTGGACCAAATATGTCGGGTAAATCTGCTATTTTGCGTCAAACCGCTTTAATTGTGTTGATGTCGCAAATGGGAAGTTTTGTTCCGGCAGAAAGCGTTAGAATGGGTGTGGTGGATAAAATTTTCACCCGAGTAGGAGCGAGCGATAACATTTCGATGGGCGAATCTACATTTATGGTGGAAATGAACGAAACCGCTTCGATTTTGAATAATATTTCCGAGAGAAGTTTGGTGTTGTTAGATGAAATTGGAAGAGGAACTTCAACCTATGACGGAATTTCGATTGCTTGGGCGATTTCAGAATATTTGCACGAACACCCAAACAAACCGAAAACGCTTTTTGCTACGCATTATCATGAATTAAACGAAATGGAAGTTACGTTTGACAGAATTCAGAATTTCAATGTTTCGGTAAAGGAATTAAAAGATACGGTTTTATTCATTCGTAAATTAGTGAAAGGCGGAAGCGCGCACAGTTTTGGTATTCACGTAGCAAAAATGGCAGGAATGCCTCAAATTGTAATTCAAAAAGCACAGAAACTATTAAAGCAATTAGAAAAAAGACATTCCAGCGAAGAATTATCTGGAATTAAATCGGCAAATGATGAGTTGCAACTGAGTTTCTTTAATTTAGACGACCCGCTTTTAGAAGATATTAAAGAAGAAATTATGAATATCGACATCAATACATTAACGCCTGTGGAAGCATTAATGAAGCTAAACGAAATAAAACGAATGTTGGTAAAAAAATAATTTTAAAAATAAATTATTAGTTATCAAAAGGTTATAAAAAAGATTTAATTTTTATTTCAAAAGTACTTGCAATAATGAAAATATGTGCTATATTTGCACTCGCAATACGGAACAAGTATAGCGACGTTCTTTAAGAGATAACGAAACGAAACGCGAAAATAGCTCAGTTGGTAGAGCGCGACCTTGCCAAGGTCGAGGTCGCGGGTTCGAACCCCGTTTTTCGCTCTACTACCAAAAATATTTGCTCGAGTGGTGGAATTGGTAGACACGCTGGACTTAAAATCCAGTGGGTAGTAATGCCCGTGCGGGTTCAAGTCCCGCCTTGAGTACAAAAAGCTTCAAACTATGTTTGGAGCTTTTTTTGTTTATAGATACTTAGTCTAGATTTTTCTATTATCTTTAAAGAATTCTTTATTAAAATTATCAATCTATGGGTACATTTGTAATCGCACAACGATTAAGCGGAGCTTATAAATATGAATTTGTTTCAAGAAAAGGCAAAACAATTTTTACAAGTAACGATTTTGAATTGCGATTTGAATGTGAAGATCAAATAGAACTACTTAAAAGTTCTTTGGATAGATGTGTTTTTATGCGTTTTAAATCTTCTAGCGGTAAGTTTTTCTTTAGATTGATATTAGATGAGCACGAAATCGCAGTGAGTAGAAGATATACAACGAAATTATTACTTCAAAAAGGAATAGATGAAATAATTAAGTATGCAGATAAAGCAGAATTCTTGGATTTTTCATCTGCTGAAGATATATTTGGAAATTTGTAATAATAAAAAAACCCTGCATTGCAGGGTTTTATTTTTTTTCTGTGAGTAGCTAAGTATTTAGCAGGTGCAGCTTCAGCAGCAGGTGCAGCAGCTTCAGCAGCAGGTGCAGCAGCGCTATCAACAGCAGTAGAATCAGCAGTTACAGCAGTAGAATCAGCAGCAGGAGCTTCAACAACAGTTGAGTCAGCAGCAGCTTCAGTGTTTTCAGCAGCTTCTTTACAAGAAACGAACATAGCAGCAACAACTGCTAAACTTAATACAACTTTTTTCATTTTTTTAATTATAAAAGGTTAAAATTTTGTTTTGAATAGACTTTCACTATTCTGCTTTTTTTATATTATTTAAAAAAAGCCCCACCTTGTGGAGCTTAATTTTTTCTGTCAGCAATAAATTACTTAGCAGGTGCAGCTTCAGCAGCAGGTGCAGCAGCTTCAGCAGCAGGTGCAGCAGCGCTATCAACAGCAGTAGAATCAGCAGCAGGAGCTTCTTCAACAGCAGGAGTTTCAACTACAGTTGAATCTACAGCTTCTGTAGTTTCAGCAGCATTTTCTTTACAAGAAACGAACATTGCAGCAACGATTGCTAAACTTAAAACAACTTTTTTCATCTTACTAAATTATAAAGGTTAATTATTAATTCGGAGCAAAGATATAAATTTTTTAACATGTCAAAATATTTTTAGACAAATTTTTTTAATTTTTTTTCTTTGGATTCCGAAATGCTATATTTCAAATCTCGTGCCAAACTATTGTTTTGATTTTTTTTTTGTAATTATTTGGCTGTCTGTTTTTTAGGATGAACTAATTTCATCTCGTCTAATAAGTGACTTGCGCCTGCAAATTTGTCAATTATGAATAGTACATATCTAGCGTCAACCATAATGTTTCTGCATATTTCAGGGTCATAATTGATATCACTCATTGTGCCTTCCCATACTCTGTCAAAATTTAATCCAATTAAATTTCCGTTTGCATCTATAGCAGGACTTCCAGAATTTCCTCCAGTTGTGTGGTTTGTTCCAATGAAACATACTGGCATTTTTCCTGATGCATCTGCATAGATTCCGTAATCTTTGTTTTTTTCTAATTCTAATAATTTTGCTGGAACGTCAAATTCATAATCTCCAGGTACATATTTTTCAATAATTCCATCTAAATGAGTTACTGGTTCATAATAAACGGCGTCACTTGGATTGTACCCTTTTACTTTTCCATAGGTTACACGTAAGGTGCTATTTGCATCTGGAAAAAAGCGTGCATTAGGGAAAAGTTCTAATTGAGCTTTCATATAGTTGCGTTGTAATGCTGCTATTTGTAAGTTGATTTCATCATACTTAGGTGAAATGTTTTTGTAGAAATTATCTGCTAATTCTTTAACTAATAAATAGCCTTTGTCTTTGTTAAGCTTTTTGAAAATTGTTTTTGAATCACCTTCAAATAACTTTTTAAGTGTGTTATAAGAAGTTAGTTTTGATTTTGAATATACTTCAGTAGTCAAAGCTTTATAATCTTTGTTTTTTAATACTTCAGGTGCCAATGGAGATTTTGTTCCGTATAAAGCAATTAATTGTTCAAAAACTTTTCCATCTACTTTAGCGCTAAAATCTTTATAAAATCCTTCAGATTCTTTTATAAAGTTGTTTTTACGATCTGTAAAAGCTTGTTCACCTTTTGTTTTATATACTTGCTCTAATTGGTATATTTTAAATCCTAAACTTAATAATTCTGTATTTCTTAAAACGACTTCTACAAAATAATCTCTAGCAAGCGCATAATCATTGATGGCTTTGTAATTTTTATCAAAATCGGTCAATAAGCTACCATACTCATTTTGTTTTCCTTGAGCAATTACTTTTTCTGAAAATTGTTTTTCAAAATTTTGTTTTAATGCTACAGCATTTGATTTTTTTAATCCTTTGCTTTCTCCAATCCATTTTTTCCAATAGTTAGCAACGCTAGCATATTTTGAAGCGTATTGGATTTTAATTGCTTTGTCTTTTCGCATGAAGCCATCTTGTACTTTCAAAGCGGCGTCACGAATTTCAATTTTTGCTGGATTTAAGGTAGTTACAATTTGTTCAACTGCGTGTGAAGGCAAGTATTCCTGAGTTCTTCCTGGAAAACCAAAAACCAATGTAAAATCATTTTCACTAATTCCATCTAAAGATATTGGTAAAAAGTGTTTTGGTGTATATGGAATGTTATCTGCGGCATATTCTGCAGGTTTGTTGTCTTTGTTGGCATAAATTCTGAAAAGTGAGAAATCACCTGTATGACGTGGCCAAACCCAGTTGTCAGTATCAGAGCCAAATTTTCCAATAGATGATGGAGGCGTTCCTACCAATCGAATGTCTTTAAATGTTTCGGTAACAAATAATAAATATTGATTTCCTTCGTAGAATACTTTAATTCTGTTTTCTTGCCATTTTTCTTTTGGAAAAGAAGCTTGAATTTTAGCTATATTTTCTTGAATTTTCTTTTGTTTTTCAGCTTCAGATTTTGATGATAGAACATCTTCCAAAACAGCGTTTGTTACATCATGAATACTAACAATAAGTGTAGCAACCATGCCAGGATTTGGTAATTCTTCAGCATTGTTTTTTGCCCAAAATCCATCTTGTAAATAATCGTGTTCTACTGTGGAATGACTTTGGATAGCATCATAACCACAATGATGATTAGTTAGCATTAATCCTTTTGGAGAAATAATTTCAGATGTGCAACCGCCGTCAAAGTGAACGATAGCATCTTTTAAACTAGACTGGTTTACAGAATACACTTCTTCGGCAGATAATTTCATGCCGAGTGTTTTCATTTCAGATTCGTTCATTCCTTTTAACATGCTAGGAATCCACATGCCTCCTTGTTGAGCAAATGTTGGAAGAACAAATAAAATAAGTAGAACTCTTAAAAATTTCATGATGTAGTTGTTATTTTTCATAATGCATTTAAAATCGATTGCAAGATACAATTTTTGTAGATTTTGTTCTACACGTAGAGGAATAAAAAAATCCTCATGTTTTTCATGAGGATTTAGAATTATTTTTTAGCAGATTCTTTTACTTTTTTAGCGCCTTCTTCAACTTTTTCAGCACCTTTAGCTACAATTTCTTTTGCTTTTTCGCCTACTTTTGATGAGTCTAGTACTTTTCTTGCTTTTACTTTTGCAGAGTCAGCTGCTTGTTTTATGTCGGCACCTACTGCTTTTGAAGCTTCTTTTACTTTTTCTTTAGTTTCTTCTTTACAAGACATTACTAATGCAGCAATGGCAAGTGATAAAATTATTCTCTTCATATAAAATAGTTTTGTTTCTAGGGTTAATACAAAATAAATGCCAAAATAGAATCCCGGTTATCCAAGATTATGCAGAAATAGTTGCTACTTCTTTGTTGATTTTATTTACTAAACCTACTAATACTTTTCCTGGCCCAACTTCTGTAAAACTTGTAGCGCCATCAGCAATCATTTGATTTACAGATTGTGTCCATTTTACTGGAGCTGTTAATTGAATAATTAAATTTTTCTTGATTTCATTTGCATCTGAAACAGCACTAGCAGTTACATTTTGATATACTGGGCAAATAGGAGTTGAAAAAGTAGTTGCTTCAATAGCTGCTGCTAATTCTTCTCTTGCTGGTTCCATCATTGGTGAATGAAAAGCTCCTCCAACGGGTAAAATTAATGCGCGTTTTGCACCAGCTTCTTTCATTTTTTCACAAGCTAATTCTACCGCTTTATATTCTCCCGAAATTACTAATTGTCCAGGGCAGTTATAGTTTTGCCGCCACCACAACACCATCGATTGAAGCACATATATCTTCTACAATATTGTCGTCTAAATTTAAAACAGCTGCCATTGTAGAAGGTTTGATTTCGCAAGCTTTTTGCATTGCCATAGCTCTTTGAGAAACTAGTTTTAATCCGTCTTCAAAAGATAAAGTACCATTAGCAACTAACGCTGAAAATTCTCCTAATGAATGTCCAGCAACCATTTCTGGTTTAAAATCTTCTAATGTTTTGGCTAAAATTACTGAATGTAAAAAAACGGCTGGTTGTGTAACCTTAGTTTCTTTTAGTTCTTCAGCTGTTCCTTCAAACATAATATCTGTAATTCGAAAACCTAATATTTCGTTAGCTTTTTCAAATAATTCTTTGGCTACAGCTGAATTTTCATATAAATCTTTGCCCATTCCAGTAAATTGTGCTCCTTGTCCTGGGAATACGTATGCTTTCATAAATTTAGTTTAAAAGTTTAAATTATTGTTTAATGGTTGTAATTCACACATTAAGACAATAACAAAAATAGTGTTTTTTGTAAATATATAATTTTAGAATAATTTTTCTTTCATTTTTTTCCAACGGTAATTTCTGAAAAACTTAGCTTGTTCATGGGATACAAATAAAGGTTTTCCGGATGATTTTGCTTTCCAAAAGCCCATTAAATAATCGATAAATAGTAGAGGTTTTCCTTTGCGCATGGCTAGTTTTAATGATGAAATTGTAGTAATTAGGAATCCATAACCTAAACTATAAAATGCTTCGCCTTGTTTGTATCTTGCAGCTTTGTTGTAGCTGGCTCCAGTTGGTTTAAGGTGTTTTACATGTAGACTTTCATCCGTAACTACTTTCCAGTTGTAGAATTTGCAAAGTAATTCATCAACAGTATCCCATCCCATAGCTGGTTTTAAGCCTCCAATTTGTTTGAAAGTTGCTGCACGATATGCTTTTAAAGCACCACGAATATGGTCTTTATCGGTTAAATTCTCTAAAACCCAGTCACCGTTCTTTTCGATATAACAAAATCCTCCAACCATTCCAATTGTTTCATCAGATTTGAAATGTTTAATAATAGTTTCGAAATAATTTGCTGGAAAAATTAAATCAGCATCAACTTTTACAATGATGTCGTAATTGTCATCGATGTGTTTTTCTCCTTCATGAAATGCTTGAATTACTTTACTTCCAGGTAAATGAACATTATCTGATTTTTTGTTTACTAAAGTAATAAAAGGATGCTTTTCGGCGAAAGCTAAAACAATTTCAGGAGTTTTATCGGTTGAATTATCGTTCACGACTACAATTTTTGTTGGTAAAACTGTTTGTTCTACTAACGATTGTAGTGTTAATGAAATGAATTTTTCCTCGTTGTAAGTTGGTATAATTATGTAGTATCGCATTTGACTAATTACTATTCACTAATTACTAATCACTTTCTTTCTGCATAAACTAAATAATATCTTGGTGTAAACCATCTTAATAGAGGTCTAAAACCAATCTTCTTTACTGGATGCGTAAATTTTGTACTATCAATAATTTTAAATCCTGTTTTTTCTAATAACCAATCCAATTGCCAATCTTCAAATTCATGATAATGTCTATCCCACATATCTGTTTTGCTTCTATATGCTGGAGAAAACCATAATCGCAATGGAATAGAAATTAAAATTTTATCGCATTTTACATTTTGCAAAACCGTATAAGGATTCAATAAATGTTCGAAAATTTCAAAAGCTGTAAACACTTCATAACTCTCATTTTGAAGCGTCGATTGGTCGTTATCAATGTCTTCTCCTTTTGTATTGATAACGATATAGCCATTATCTACCATGATTTTTGAAAAAGGATTTGGTACACCTAAATCAAAAATAGTTTCGGAAGTTTTGATATGTTTTTTTAGAAAATCTAAAGTAATATTGAATCGCTTGCTAGGATATGTTTTTTCGTACATTGTAAATTTTGTTTCAAGTTTAAAGTTTCAAGTTGAAAACAGTTGGTAAAATTAGTGATTTAACTTGAAACCTGAAACCTCAAACTTGAAACAAAAAGATTACATTTGATAAACAATTGCATTAATATTCATACCTGAGCCTACTGAGGCAAATAAAATAACATCACCTTTTTCAAGGCTTTGATTTTCTAATTGACCTTTAATCATCAAATCAAAAAGTGTTGGAACAGTAGCTACACTTGAATTTCCTAATTTATGAATACTCATCGGCATAACACCCTCGGGTGGGGTTTGTTTGTATTGTTTAAAAAAGCGATGAATAATAGCTTCATCCATTTTTTCATTGGCTTGATGAATCAATACTTTTTTAACTTTACTAATATCAACGCCGCTTTTTTCGATGCAGGCAGCCATTGCTTTTGGAACTTGACTTAGCGCAAACTCATAAATTTTTCTACCGTGCATCTTGATGTAACGAACATCAGGATCATGATCTTTATTGAATGAATTTCCGAAGAATAAATAATAAGCTTCATCATAAGTAAAAGTAGCTGTTTCGTGTGCTAATATTCCACCTTCTTCTTCTGTTGCTTCAACTATTGTGGCTCCAGCTCCATCAGAATAAATCATAGAATCTCTATCGTGCATATCGACTACTCTTGACAAGGTTTCGGCACCTATAACTAAACATTTTTTTGCCATACCAGCTTTAATAAAGGCATAAGCTTGGATTACTCCTTCAACCCATCCAGGACAACCAAAAAGGATATCATAGGCAACACATTTTGGGTTTTTAATTCTTAAATGATGTTTTACACGAGTTGCTAAACTTGGTAAAATATCAGATTGAATGGCTCCTTTTTTTACGTCACCAAAGTTGTGCGCAAGTATAATATAATCTAATGTTTCGGGATCTATTTTAGCATCTTCAATGGCTTTTTTTGCGGCAATGAAAGCAATGTCAGACGTGCATAAATCATCGGAAACATATTTTCGTTCTCTAATTCCTGTAATTTCTAAAAATTTTTCAGCAACAACATCAGTTGGATAAGGAAATGGAGTTCCATCATCATTTAAAAATGAGTGCTTTGCAAAATCAATCTTGGATATTGTTTCAGTTGGAATATAACTTCCAGAACCAGTTATTTTTATATTCATAACATATTAGTTAGTGTAACGAAATTATTAATTATTTCTTAACATAAGATAAAAACAACTCAATTGTTTGAAGTAATTATCGAATTGTCAATTTATGGTTAAAAAATTACGAAATTGACTTTTTTATTGCTTTTTTGTGTAAATTTTATTTGCATTATAGTTGCCATGCTTAGTGCTTGTGTTTTCATTTGCTCTGCATTTTTTCCTGCAAAATACGTATCTATTGTTGCATAAAAATAATTCAACCAAATAGTATAATGTTCTTTTGTAAAAGCCGATTTTTCATGTATTTCTTTGTGAATTGAAAACATATTGTTGTAATAACCACCTTTTAAAAATAAGGATTGCTCCCAAAATGTGGCTAATGTTTCAAAATGTTCCTCTAAATGTTGGTCAACTGTTGTTATTTTGGTGAAGAAAAAATTAATTGCATCATCGGCTAATAGTTTTTCATAAAACTTTTGCATGATCAATAAAATGTCTTCTCGTGTTTCTATATCGTTCATTTACTTGAAATAAAGGTCAAAGTTACAATTTTCAATTGTGTGTATTATTGATAAATGTCATTTTAAAACAAAAGGTTTCAAGTTATAAACCTGAAACCTTTTTTGGAGTTTTTTTAATTTTGCTTATAAATTACATATAAGCTTCAATAGGAGCACATGAACAAACTAAATTTCTATCGCCGTATGCTTCGTCAACACGACGAACAGTAGGCCAAAATTTATTCTCAGCAATGTATTCTAATGGGTATGCGGCTTGCTCTCTAGTATAAGGATAAGTCCACTCATTAGCAGTTACCATTGCTAAAGTATGCGGTGCATTTTTTAATATATTTTGAGCATCTTCTTTAGATGAAGCAGCAATTTCTTTACGAATCGCAATCAAAGCATCACAAAAACGATCTAATTCTGCTAAATCTTCTGATTCGGTTGGTTCAATCATTAAGGTTCCAGCTACAGGAAAAGATACAGTAGGAGCGTGGAATCCATAATCCATTAAACGTTTAGCAATATCTGTCACTTTAATGCCGTTATCTTCAAATGCACGACAATCTAAAATCATTTCGTGAGCAGCACGTCCCATTTCTCCAGAATATAAAACTGGATAATGTTCTTGTAAACGGGCTTTCATATAATTTGCATTTAGAATAGCATATTTTGTTGCATTTGTTAGTCCTTCTGCGCCTAACATACAGATGTAGCCATAAGAAATCAAACAAACTAAAGCAGATCCGTATGGAGCTGAAGAAATAGCTGTAATTGCTTTGTCTCCACCAACTTTTATTATTGGATTTGTTGGTAAGAACGGAACTAATTTGTCGTTCACACAAATTGGTCCAACACCAGGTCCGCCACCACCATGAGGAATAGCGAACGTTTTGTGTAAGTTTAAGTGACAAACGTCGGCACCAATTGTAGCAGGATTTGTTAATCCAACTTGGGCATTCATGTTGGCACCATCCATATATACTAATCCTCCATTTTCGTGAATAATGTTTGTAATTTCAATTATAGAGCTTTCAAAAACGCCATGGGTTGATGGATAAGTTACCATTAAACAAGATAATTTATCTTTAAACTCAATAGCTCTAGCTCTTAAATCTTCAACGTCAATATTTCCTTCTGGAGTTGTTTTTGTTACAATTATATCCATTCCTGCCATAGCGGCTGATGCTGGATTTGTTCCATGAGCAGAGGAAGGAATTAAACAAACTGTTCTGTGATTGTCACCACGAGATTGATGATATGCACGAATAGCCATTAAACCTGCATACTCACCTTGAGCACCAGAATTCGGTTGTAATGTTGTGCCAGTAAAACCAGTAACCACATTTAGTTGCTGCTCTAATTTTTTAAGCATTGTAATATAACCTTCAGCTTGTTCAATAGGAGCAAAAGGGTGAATGCTGTTCCAGTTTGCCATTGATAATGGTAACATTTCGGCAGCAGCATTTAATTTCATTGTACAAGAACCTAAAGAAATCATCGAATGATTTAATGATAAATCTTTGCGCTCTAATTTTTTGATATAACGCATCAATTGGCTTTCTGAATGATGGTTGTTAAATACATCATGTTGTAAGAAAGATGATTTTCTAATTAAATTTTCAGAAAGAATTGATTCTTTAGCTAATTGATTGATTGATTCAGTAGTTTTACCTGTTGCCTCAGCAAAAATTGCGATAATTTGATTGATGTCAGCAACTGAAGTAGTTTCATTGAAAGCAATTGAAATTGTTTCTGAATCAACATAATAAAAATTCACTTCTTGTTTTTCAGCAATTGCTTTTACCTTGTTAGCATCAGTTTTTACTAAAATTGTATCGAAGAAAGCGGAGTTTGTTTGGTAAACACCTAATTTGTTTAAAGCTTCAGCTGTTGTTGTTGCAGAAGCATGTACTTTATCGGCAATATATTGTAAGCCTTTTGGTCCGTGATATACAGCATACATTCCGGCCATAACTGCTAATAAAACTTGAGCAGTACAAATGTTAGAAGTAGCTTTTTCGCGTTTAATATGTTGCTCGCGAGTTCCTAATGCCATACGCAACGCGCGGTTTCCATTTGCATCAATAGAAACACCGATGATTCTTCCTGGCATTGAGCGTTTATATTCTTCTTTAGTTGCAAAATATCCTGCATGAGGCCCACCATAACCCATTGGAATACCAAAGCGTTGTGTTGTTCCTACTACAACATCAGCGCCCATTTCGCCTGGAGGAGTCAGTTTTACTAATGATAAAATATCTGCTGCAACGGCAACTTTAATTTCGTTTGTTTTTGCTTTTGCGATAAAACCAGCATAGTCATAAACTTGACCATATTTTCCTGGATATTGTAACATAGCTCCAAAGAAGTCACTTGAGAAATCAAAAGTTTCATGATTTCCAACAACTAACTCAATTCCAAAAGGTGTAGCACGCGTTTGTAATACAGAAAGTGTTTGCGGTAAAATTTCTTCAGAAACAAAAAATTTATTTACATTATTTTTTTTCTGATCACGAGAACGTACATCTAGTAATAACGCCATTGCTTCAGCAGCGGCAGTTCCTTCGTCTAATAATGATGCATTTGCGATTTCCATTCCAGTTAATTCCATAACTGTGGTTTGAAAATTTAAAATTGCCTCTAAACGACCTTGTGCAATTTCTGCTTGGTATGGTGTATAAGCTGTGTACCATCCTGGGTTTTCAAAAATATTTCTTTGGATTACAGCAGGAACAATTGCTGGATGATAGCCTAAACCAATATAGGATTTGAAAACTTTATTTTTTTTGCCTAATTCTTGAATATGATTCAAATATTCATATTCTGTCATTGGAGCTTCTAAATTTAAATCGTTTTTTAAACGAATATCATCAGGAATAGTTTCAAAAATTAATTGGTCTAAAGAGTCTACACCAATGGTTTTAAACATGTGATTTAAGTCTGTTTCACGTGGACCTAAATGTCTCAAAGCGAATGCGTCTGTTCTCATTTATTGATAAAATGTATAAGTGTTTTTATGTGTTGTTTTGGACAACAAAAGTAATTATTAATCTTGTAATAATTTGCTTTTAAATTGTGAAATTTTGTGATTTTATCAACTAAAACAGTATCTTATTAACAGATTGATTAATTTTGTTGAATGATGCTTTTTAAGAAAATAATAGATTTTTATATTGATAGTAGTATTCATGTGGCATTAGCTGCTTATGCTTTTATTAGAATAACGATACTGTTATTAAACATTTCTTATGAAGAGTCTGTCGCTTATTTTGGGTTTTATGGAACGATTACTGCTTATAATTGTATTAAGTACTTTCGATTTTTTATTCAAAATGAAACACAAAAAACAATAAAAATGAAATTGATCTTTGTAGTAAGTTTGATTTCATTTTTTGCATCAATTTTCTACTTTTTGCAACTAGAAATTAGCTCAAAATTACTATCTTTTCTTGCTTTTGGGGTAGTGTTAGTTTACGGATTTTCTTTTTTTGGAAAACTAAAGTCAGCGCGAAATTGGATTGGTTTTAAAGTTTTTTTAGTTGTTTTAAGTTGGACAATAATTACTTTTTTGCTTCCTATAGTGAATGCAAAGCTTGAATTTACTCAAGAATTATTTTTATATGGATTGCAACGCTTTGTTTTGATTTATGCGATAATGTGTGTTTTTGAAATTGTAGATTTGCAATTTGATGCGATTTCATTACAAACGATTCCTCAACGAATAGGGGTAAAGCAAACAAAATTAGTAGGATTTGCTTTTTTGATAGTTTTCTTAATTTTAGAATTTTTTGTAACACATCAATTCACTAGGATTGATGTGTTTTTTGTGGGTTTAATTGCTGTTTTTATATATTTTTCAAACAGAAATAGGTCTAAATATTATTCGAATTTTTGGGTAGAAAGCATTCCT
The DNA here is from genome assembly GCA_033557465.1 of Ichthyophis bannanicus. Lineage (NCBI taxonomy): Eukaryota > Metazoa > Chordata > Amphibia > Gymnophiona > Ichthyophiidae > Ichthyophis > Ichthyophis bannanicus. The sequence goes on from CM066039.1 coordinate 340,641,333, forward strand.
ATATTTGGTGGATAGCCCTATTGTTGTTTGTTTCTAACCTTATTTTCCCATTTCCAAGCGGAAGCTAGTGCATCTTCGAGCGACAATGCTGTTTTCCAACCAAGAATTGAATTCGCTTTTTCAGTATTTGCATAGGCCTCAGTGATGTCACCTTCGCGTCTGCCTACGATTTGATAATTTAATTTTTGACCTGAAACTTTTTCGAAAGCTTTGATTACTTCTAAAACTGAACTTCCTTTTCCTGTTCCTAAATTAAAGGTTTCGACTTTGTCCGTATTTTGTTTGTTAAGCAGACGTTTTAATGCAACTACATGCGCTTTTGCTAAATCAACTACATGAATGTAATCTCTTACAGCAGTTCCATCGATTGTTGGGTAGTCATTTCCAAAAACAGCTAATTTCTCTCTTAATCCATATGCTGTCTGTGTAATGAAAGGTACTAAATTTTGAGGAACTCCTATTGGTAATTCTCCAATTTCAGCTGAATCATGAGCGCCAATTGGATTAAAATAACGCAGTAAAATGGAATTAATAGTACTCACTTTTGCAACATCGGTAATAATTTCTTCCCCAATTTGTTTGGTATTCCCATACGGCGACATCGCTTGTTGTACAGGAGCATTTTCTGTAATTGGCATTTTTTCGGCTTGACCGTAAACTGTGCAAGATGAACTGAAAATAAAATATGATTCTGGCTTTTTTTGCAACTCTTGCAGTAAATATACTAATGAATTGATGTTGTTTTCATAGTATAGCAACGGATTTTCAACACTTTCTCCCACCGCTTTTGAAGCAGCAAAATGAATTACTCCAGCAATATCTTGGTATTTTTTAAAAAAATCTTGAACAGCTAATTTATCACGCAAGTCAATATTTTCAAATGAAGGTTTTTTTTGGGTAATGCGTTCAATACCATCCAAAACATCAATTGATGAATTGGAAAGATTATCAATTGCTACGACTTCAAAACCTTCATTTTGCAATTCTACAACCGTGTGTGAGCCGATAAATCCTAAACCTCCTGTGACTAATATTTTCATCTTTTAGTTTTCAGCTACAGTCACAGTAGACAGTAACTGAGACTGAATACTGAGACTGAATACTATTATACGTATTCTAAAACAGAATCTGTGATAAATTTAATTTGTTCGTCATCTAATTCTGTGTGCATTGGCAATGCAATTACCTCTTTTACTAATTGGTTAGTAACGGGAAAATCTTCTTCTTTATATCTCGAATCAGCATATGCTTTTTGGCTGTGTAACGGAATTGGATAATATATGGCACAAGGAATTCCTTTAGCTTGTAAATGTTCCAATAACCCATCGCGTTTTCCATTTAAAATTCGGATTACATATTGATGAAATACATGGCAATTACATGATTCACAAATGGTTGGTGTCCAAATGTTTGAATTTTGCGCTAAAGCCAAACTATATTTTCTAGCGGCATCTTGACGCGCTTTATTATAAGTGTCTAAATGCGGTAATTTTGCTTTCAAAACACCTGCTTGAATACTATCTAAACGAGAATTTACGCCTACTACATCGTGATGGTATCTTTCATACATTCCGTGGTTGACAATTCCTCTGATTTTGTGAGCTAAAGCATCATCATTAGTAAAAATCGCACCTCCATCTCCATAACAACCTAAGTTCTTTGATGGAAAAAATGAAGTTGCTGCTACATGTCCAATTGTTCCAACTTTCTTTTTAGATCCATCTTTTGAAGTATAATCAGCACCAATAGCTTGTGCATTATCTTCGATAACATATAAATTATGTTCTTTGGCAATTTCCATAATCGCATCCATATTCGCAGCACGACCAAATAAATGTACTGGAACAATTGCTTTTGTTTTTGGTGTAATTGCTTTGCGAATTCCGTCAAGCGAAATGTTCATGTTGTTCATGTCTACATCTACTAAAACAGGAGTCAATTGCAACAAAGCAATCACTTCTACCGTAGCAGCAAAAGTGAAATCAGCTGTAATTACTTCATCACCTGGTTGTAAATCCAATCCCATCATCGCAATTTGTAAGGCATCAGTTCCGTTTGCACAAGGAATTACGTGTTTTACACCTAAATATTTTCTAAATCAGCCTGAAATTGGTGTACCAAAGGGCCGTTGATATCAGTGTTTGTGTCTAAAACTTCTTGAATATAAGCATTTACTTCTTCTTTTATTTTTTCGTATTGACTTTTTAAGACACCCATTTGTCATTTTCTCATGATTGAAATTTTCTGTTTGCAAAATTACTAATTATCTTTTGCTGTGGTTTTTTTTCTGTTTAAAAAATAATAGACTATTCCTACGATTATTGTGCCTATTAGTGTTGATATAACAGCTTTGCTATCTAGCTGTTCTTCAAACAAATATTTCTTTATTGCTAAATTTACAATAAAAAATACACTTACAAAAATCCCCATTTTTATTGAAAACAATTTCATATTTTTTTATTTGATGAAACAATCGTACTTTTATAACCTTAAATATTGGCATGAATCAAATATATAATTTAATTGTAATTCTAGCTTCACAATTGCTAAAAATTATTACGCTTTTTAGTCCTAAAATGAAACTTTTTGTTGAAGGACGAAAGGCTGTCTTTCAAACCTTGGAAAATAAAATTCAAGCGACTGATAGAACAATTTGGTTTCACGCTGCGTCTTTGGGAGAGTATGAACAGGGTTTGCCTGTAATTGAAGCTATCAAGCAACAGTATCCAAATCATAAAATTGTAGTTACTTTTTTTTCACCTTCAGGCTATGAGGTGCGAAAAAACAATAACCTTGCAGATGTTACTGTTTATTTGCCTTTGGATACAATTTCGAATGCAAAGCAATTTTTAAGAATAGTTCATCCAGAAATGGCGTTTTTTATTAAGTATGAATATTGGCCAAACTATTTAAATGAACTTAAGAAAAAACAAATAAAAACGTATCTGATTTCAGGAATTTTACGAGAAAACCAAGCTTTTTTTAAATGGTATGGCGGATTTTATAGAAATGCACTTAAAACATTTGATTACTTTTTTGTGCAGAATGAAAGTTCGAAAATACTATTGCAAAGCATTGGATTTAACAATGTGAAAGTTTCTGGAGATACTCGTTTTGATAGAGTAGTTTCTATTTTAGAGCGCGATAATTCACTGGATTTTATAGCACAATTTAAAGCTGATAAAACTACAATTGTAATTGGAAGTTCTTGGCCTAAGGATGAAGAATTGTTAATTGATTATATCAATAATAGTGCTGAAAATGTAAAATTTATTATATCACCACACAATATTAAATTAGAGCAAATACAAGAGCTAAAAAAAGCAATTACAAAAAAAACGATCTTGTTTTCTGAAAAAGATACTGTTGATGTATCAAATTATTCTGTTTTTGTCATTGATACAATTGGAATTTTAACCAAAATATATTCTTATGCTGATATTGCCTACGTAGGTGGAGGTTTTGGAAATCCTGGTGTACACAATATTTTAGAACCTGCAATTTTTGGAGTTCCTGTTGTCATTGGACCAAATTATGCTCATTTTGCTGAAGCTACGGCCTTGGTTAACATGGAAGGTTGTATTTCGATTCAAAATCAAACCCAGCTTAATGAAGTTTTTGATTTGTTACTCCAAAACGAAGACGAACGACTTGAGAAAGGGCATATTTGTAGCACTTTTGTACAAATGAATAAAGGAGCCACACAAGCGATAATGGGTTATATTTTAGCGTAAATTTTAATCCTGACAGGTTTCAAAAACCTGTCAGGATTATGAAGTTATCCATTAATAACAATTCGTTGTTCTACTTGTGTCTGACTTGCTTTTCGTTTTCCTCTAAAGAAGAAATATAAGTTTAAGAATAGCATGATGCCTAAATAAATTGAGAATCCACCAATTTTATAACTCAGTTTTTCGATTAGAATTTGGTAAGTATCGTCATACATGTTCATTTCTAAAATCATTAAAGCAAAACCTAAATTCAGTAAGTAAAATCCGGTTTCGAATAGTTTGTTGGTGGCGTTGGCAATTTCTTCACGACCTTTAAAAATATCTAACATATAAATTTTACTATTTCTAAAAAGCGTTTTTGAAACATAGTAGGTTAAAAATAAAGCAATGGGAAGATAAATTGCATAACCGATTAAAATTTTTGAAGTTTCCATAATAAGAGTGTTTAAATTAATTTTTTGATGTAATTCGTTAATAAAATAATGTTGATGTAATGCATCACGGCAATCGCAATAATAATGAAAGCCGATTTTGAGGTAATTACTTCAATGAGTTGTGTAATGTTTACAATGTTTTCCCAAGAAATGATAGTCATCGCACAATAGCCAATATTCAGCAAATAATATCCTACCAAAAGCAATTGATTGATTTTATGACATAAGTCTTCATGATTAGGAATCAATTGCGAAACGAAAATGTTTCCGTTCTGATAACAGATTTTCCCAACTTTCACAATGATTATGCCTGTAATGCTGAAATAGATTAGGTAGGCGATGATGTTGAGGTTCATGATATTGTGCAATTAAATTTAGAATTTGAGAAACTACAATAGTTTATATATAAATTATAAAGAGCTATGAGAAGACACATATAGAAGAAATCACCTATAAAAAACTTAAAAAACAGGGTTACAATAAACCAATAAAGTATGTATAAAACAAGCAAGAGCCTGTTATATGCAATAGCATAAAAAGTTAATATAAATGATATAAATACTTGAAAAAATCCAAGAAGTACTAAGAATCCAACGCCGCTATCTAAATTGTAGCCAATAATATTTTCAATAAAAACAATAATAAAAGCTACAATTGTAAGAATTAAATTTAGGTAATAAGAAAGCTGTCTCATAAGTATCTATTATTTTAAACTTTCAGAAAAAAATGAAAGTTTAGATTAAATTTTTTTATTTCTTCATGAATTTGACTAACAATTGTGCTAGCCAATTGTCTTTATATTCAGTGATTTTATCTAATACATTGTCGGCTTGTAAGACGAAATCGTATAATTTTGTAGTTTGATTTACAAAATGTTTTTCTGCTGCTGTGTTATCTGATTGAATAGAAGAAACTTCTTTTAAGATTTTCAAAGCGGGTTTAATTTCGCGTTTGCTACGTTCTCTCGAAATTTTTACAGCTAATTCGTCTAAATCTTTTTCGGCAGTGAAAAATTCACGTCTTTCGCCTGCTTTGTATTCTTTGTACACGATGCCCCAATCCATTAAAGCTCTTAAATTCATAGAAGCATTACCGCGCGAAATTTGTAATTCTTCCATAATGTCTTCCATTGAAACGGGTTCGTGCGAAACCATTAACAACGCATGAATCTGTGCCATGGTTTTGTTAATGCCCCATTGAGAACCTAATGCTCCCCATGTTTGAACGAATTTATTTTTTGCTTCTTTGAATTCCATGAGACAAATGTACAACAAAGTTTTTAAAGTTTCAAAAAAAAATGAAAGTTTGTTGTAAAAAGAAACCGAAGTGATTTGTTTCGGTTTCTAAATATCTAAAATTCCAATAATCTAAATCAACCCAGCTCTCTTCAACAAAGCCTCTACTTTCGGTTCTTGACCTCTGAATTTTTTATACAATTCCATTGGTAATTCGGTGCCACCTTTTGAAAGTACGTTGTCTTTAAATTTAGTTGCGACTTCTTTGTTGAAAATTCCTTTTTCTTGGAAATAGGCAAACGCATCAGCATCTAAAACTTCTGCCCATTTGTAGCTGTAATATCCCGAAGAATAACCGCCTTGAAAAATATGTGAAAACGAAGTACTCATACAATTTTCTTCCACATCTGGATATAAAGATGCAATTTCCATAGCTTGTTTTTCAAAATCTTTTACATCATCAATAGTTTGCGATTTTCCGTGATACGTCATGTCTAAAATCCCGAAACTTAATTGTCTTAAAGTCGCCATTCCTTCTAAGAAACTCGCACTTTCTTTGATTTTTTCTACATATTGTTGCGGAATGATTTCACCTGTTTCGTAATGTTTTGCAAATAATGCCAACGCTTCAGGTTCGTAACACCAGTTTTCCATGACTTGACTTGGTAATTCCACAAAATCCCAATAAACCGAAGTTCCGGATAAACTAGGATAAGTCGTATTGGCTAACATGCCGTGTAATGCGTGCCCAAATTCGTGAAACAATGTCGTTACTTCGTTAAAAGTTAATAATGATGGTTTTGTATCGGTTGGTGGCGTGAAATTACAAACAATAGAACCATGAGGGCGTTCGTTGATTCCGTCCTTAATATATTGTGGTTTGTAGGATGTCATCCAAGCTCCGTTTCGTTTTCCTTTTCTTGGGAAGAAATCGGAGTAGAAAACAGCAACTAATTTTCCTTCGAAATCTAATACTTCAAATGTTTGTACATCTTCGTGATATTTGTCAATATCAAAAACTTCTTTGAACGTGATTCCGAATAACTTTTCAGCAATGGTGAAAGCACCGTTTAAGACGTTTTCTAATTTGAAATACGGTTTCAACAACTCATCATCCAAACTGAATAATTTTTGTTTTAATTTTTCCGAATAATATGCGCCATCCCATTTTTCTAATTGATCAATTCCGTCTAATGCTGCCGCGAAAGCGGTTAATTCAGCAAATTCTTTTTGAGCCGCTGGTTTAGCTTTTTCCAATAAATCATTCAAAAACGATTGTACTTTTTCTGGATTTTGCGCCATTCGTTCTTCCAAAACAAAATGCGAATGCGATTGATAACCCAATAAATTAGCACGTTTATGACGTAATTCGACAATGCGTTTTACATTTTCTTTATTATCGAATTCATTATCTTGAAACGATTTTTTTCCAGCAGCAATTGCAATTTCTTTACGCAATTCCCGATTTTCGACATACGTTACAAAAGGCAAATAACTTGGAAAATCTAATGTAAAAATCCAACCTTCTAAATTTTTCGATTTGGCCAAACTCGCCGCCATTTCTTTTGTGCCATCAGGAAGACCTTTTAAATCGGCTTCGTTGGTAATATGTAATTGATAATTATTGGTTTCTGCCAAAACGTTTTCGCCGAAAGTCAATTTTAATTTTGCTAATTCGGTATCAATTTCGCGTAATTTTAATTTATCTTCTTCCGAAAGTAATGCTCCATTTCTAGAAAAACCTGTGAATTTTTTATCTAATAAAGTAGCTTGCTCTGTAGTTAATTCCAAAGTATCTTTTTGATCATAAACGGCTTTAACTCTTTTGAATAACTCTTCGTTTAAGGCAATATCATTGCTAAATTCGGTCAACAAAGGAGAAACTTCCTGTGCGATTTTTTGCATTTCATCACAAGTTTCAGCCGAATTCAAATTGAAGAAAATAGACGATAAACGATCCAATTGTTCACCTGAATAATCTAAAGCTTCGATGGTGTTTTGAAAAGTAGGTGTTTCAATATTGTTTGTGATGTTGCTAATTTCATTTCTAGCTAATGCAATTGTTTTTTCAAAAGCAACTTTATAGTCTGAAAGTTTTATCTTACAAAAAGGAGCTGTATTGTGATTTGTCGTAAATTTTTTAAAAAAGTTCCATAAAAATTTGTTTTTATCGATAAAGTGTATAATTTTGTCGACGAAATGAAGATGAAAATCCCTTTTTCCCCCGAATTAAGAGAGAGTAGAATTTTTTTATAGTTGTCACTTAATTGTGAGTAGAAATCCCGAATTAGTAATAATACGGGATTTTCTTTTTTTATTTCAATCCTTCAGAAGCTTTAATTACAGCTTGTTTCAATCCTTCTTTGTAAGCGATGATTTTATCTAACACACATTTATCAGAACTTCCGATAATTTGTGCCGCTAAGATTCCCGCATTTTTCGCTCCGTTTAAAGCAACAGTTGCTACAGGAACGCCACCCGGCATTTGTAAAATTGATAAAACCGAATCCCATCCATCAATAGAATTACTAGATTTCACTGGAACTCCAATTACAGGAAGTGGCGACATAGATGCAACCATGCCAGGTAAATGCGCCGCACCACCAGCTCCAGCAATAATTACTGAAATGCCTCTTTCGTGTGCATTTTTACTGAAATCAAATAATTTTTCAGGTGTTCGATGTGCCGAAACAATATCTACTTCGGTTTCGATGTCAAATCCTTTTAATATGTCGATGGCTTCTTGCATTACCGGCATATCCGAGATGCTTCCCATTATTATGGCTACTTTACTCATTTTTGTTTTTATTATTTAAAAAATAAATATTTGATTAGATAGATTATCAATGCGATTAAAAAAATATAAAGAATAGTTAAAATAAAAATTGAAAAAAACGCTTTGATTCTTTCTCCTAAGTATTCGTTTTTATCATGAAGGATTATCCAATTCTTTTTTAAAAGATTTGTAGAATCTGTCACTTTAAAGAAATTAATAATTGCATCTAAAATATCCATATTATGAAATCACTCTAATACTATTCTTCACTTCCTCAGCAATTCTTCTTGCTTCCGTCATATTTTCATTTACAATCGTAACGTGTCCCATTTTTCGGAAAGGTCTTGTTTCTCTTTTTCCGTAAATGTGTGGAGTTACGCCATCAATTGCCATGATTTTTTCTATGTTTTCGTAAACTACTTGTCCAGAATACCCTTCTTCACCTACCAAATTTACCATAATTCCGGCAACTTTGCTATCGGTGTTTCCTAAAGGTAAGTTTAAAATCGCACGCAAATGGTTTTCAAATTGCGAAGTATAACTTGCTTCAATCGAATAATGTCCAGAGTTGTGTGGGCGAGGAGCAACTTCGTTTACCAAAATTTCATCGTCTGCTGTTTGAAACATTTCAACCGCTAATAATCCAACATGATTGAATGCTTCTGAAACTTTTAAAGCAACTTCGGTAGCTTTTTGTGCTACTTTTTCATCAATACGAGCCGGACAAATTACGTATTCCACTTGATTCGCTTCAGGATGGAATTCCATTTCTACTACGGGATACGTTTTTACTTCCCCAGAAACAGAACGCGCTACAATTACGGCCAATTCATTTTTGAACGGAACCATTTCTTCAGCAATACATTCTACATCAGGAAGTTTTACCAAATCTAATGCGGAGCGACAAATTTTAACGCCATTTCCGTCGTAACCAAACTGAGCGCATTTCCATACAAAAGGAAATTCTAATTCGTCTTTTGCTAAAGCGTTTCTTAAATCGTTTAAATCTACAAATCGTTGGTGTGGCGAAGTGGGAATATCGTTTGAAACGTAATAATCTTTTTGTTTTCCTTTGTTTTGAATCAAACGTAAGGTTTTTGGCGAAGGGTAAATTGGTAATCCTTCTTCCTCCAATTTATCTAAAGCATCTAGATTTACATTTTCAATTTCGATGGTTAACAAATTTACCATTTTACCAAATTGGTAAACCGTGTCAAAATCCATTAAACTGCCTTTGTAAAATCCGTTGCAACCGTATCGTGCTGGAGCTTCTTCGCTTGGTTCTAAAACTAAAGTTTGAATATCGAATTTTCGAGTTTCGGTCAAAAGCATTTTTCCTAATTGACCGCCGCCTAAAATTCCTAATTTAAAATCAGAAGAAAAATAATTCATTTCGTCGTAGTTATTGTTTTTATTTGTCTCATGCAGTCACTTCGCTCGAGTCATTTTGTTGTGTTGTTTGTGTCGCAAAGATAAGCATTTGGAAATTATTTTAATCGCTTCAAAATATCTTTCGCAGCAAAACAATAGCCAGCAGTTTGTTGACTAAGATCGCGCGTGAGTAAACTCTTTAATTCTTCATTTACCCACGAATGTTTTTTACCAAGTTCAAAAAGAGTTCGCATAGAATATGCTGCATTAGCTGCTTTATTTGTTGAAATTAACCAGTCTAAATTACTTTCAATAATTTTTTCTTCTTGAAAAGTGGTCAATTTAATTGTTCTTGATTTGGATAAAAACAAGCAAATTTTTGATACAGAACGAATAGCAGAATCGGAAGTATAATCGGATAGTTTGTTACAAAATACATCAATAAATGGAATGAATAATGCAAGTTGCTCTTCACAAATTAATTCTAAAATCCAACAAGCTTTATGGTGCTTTTTGTCTTTAGTCATCAACGCAATTTCAACTAAATCTTTCAGATAATCAGGATGAGCAAAAACAAAATTTTTGATATCGTCTCTGCATTTTCTGTGTGCGGTACTTTCTGCTATTTCTGTGTAAAAATCTAGATTCATTTGGTAAATATATCAAATTTGCAAAAAAGTTAAAATACTTTAATTGAAATCCTTATGAGTTTAGTAAATTTGTTGTTTATTTCTAAAAGTAACCTAAAGTGATACAACTACACGATAAAAAGTTTGAAGTTTTTATTTCTGGAGCAGAAATTAACTTTGCCATTGAAAACATGGCCAAACAAATTGAAGATGATTTTTTTGATGATGTTCCCGTTTTTATTGGAGTTTTAAATGGCTCTTTTATGGTGGTTTCAGATTTGCTAAAAAAATACAATCAGCCTTGCGAAGTTTCATTTGTTAAAATGGCTTCTTATGAAGGAACACAAACTACTAATGAAGTAAAACAATTGATTGGTGTAAATCAAAATTTAGAAGGTCGTTCCGTAATTATTGTGGAGGATATTGTAGATACAGGAAATACTATCGAAGAATTAAAAGCAATCTTAAAAGAACACAATGTAAAACATTTTAAAATTGCAACTTTGTTTTTAAAGCCTGAAGCATACAAAAAAGACATTAAATTGGATTATGTAGGTATTAGAATTCCAAATAAATTTATTGTAGGATATGGTTTAGACTACGATGGTTTAGGAAGAAACTTAAAAGACGTATATCAATTATCAGAAAACTAACCATTCATTAACATAACTTACAATGATTAATATCGTATTATTTGGAAAGCCAGGAGCTGGAAAAGGAACACAAGCCGAATTTTTAAAAGACAAATACAATTTAGTACATTTATCTACAGGAGATATCTTTAGATTTAACATAAAAAATGATACCGAACTAGGAAGATTAGCTAAAACATTCATGGATAAAGGAGATTTAGTTCCAGATGCGGTAACTATTCAAATGTTGCAAAGTGAAGTGGATAAAAACCCACAAGCTGCTGGTTTTTTATTTGATGGTTTTCCAAGAACTATTGCTCAAGCAGAGGCATTAGATGCTTTTTTAGCGAGTAAGGAAGAAGAAATCACAGCAACAGTTGCTTTAGAGGCAAACGATGAAATTTTAATACAACGTTTATTAGAAAGAGGAAAAACTTCAGGCAGACCTGACGATCAAGATGAAGAAAAAATCAGAAATCGTTATGACGAATACAATCAAAAAACGGCACCTTTAATGGATTATTACAAATCTCAAGGGAAATTTCATACTGTAAACGGAATAGGAACAATTTTGGAAGTTAACGAGCGATTGAATCAAGTTTTTGATAATTTGTAAATCAAATAATGGTAAAAAACAATTATCAATTTACCTCTAATGTTTGGGAATATTCAGGAAAAGGCGCTTGGATTTTTGTTACAGTTCCTCAAAATGTCTCATCAGAAATAAGGAATTCATTCAAAGAATATGAAGAAGGCTGGGGTAGATTAAAAATTGATGCCAAAATTGGAAAAACAAATTGGAAAACTGCTATTTGGTTCGACTCTAAAAATCAAACGTATTTATTGCCATTAAAATCAGAAATCAGAAAAAAAGAAAATATACTTTTAAACTCTGAAATTGAAGTTATTATCTCTATTTAGATATTGTTAAGACTAAATTTCGAGCATTCAATTTTTTTTTAGATATTTGCAAACAGAAAAGGAGCTATTTCCGAAATTCGGGATGTATGCTCTTTTTTTGTAATTTTAAACTATGGAAATTTTAATTATACTTTTTTTAATCCTTTTAAATGGTGTCTTCTCAATGTCAGAAATTGCATTGATTTCTGCTAGAAAAAATCGTTTAGAAACCGCTGCAAAAAAAGGAAATAAAAATGCTAAAGCAGCTTTAGACCTAGCAAATTCGCCAAACGAGTTTTTATCTACTGTTCAAATTGGTATCACTTTAATTGGAATCTTAACAGGTATTTATTCGGGAGACAAAATCACGCAAGACATGCAAGATTTTGTAGCCACTTATGAGGTTTTAAAACCTTATTCGCATTCAATTGCTGTAGGAATTGTGGTGGTGACGTTAACTTTTTTCTCTCTTGTTTTAGGGGAATTGTTGCCAAAACGCATTGGTTTGAATTATCCAGAAGGTATTGCAAAAGCAGTTGCTTATCCTATGAAAATAGTTTCAACAGTGACAATGCCGTTTATTTGGTTGCTAACTACTTCAACAGATTCATTATTAAAAATGTTACAAATTAAACCAACTGCGGATGGTAAAGTAACTGAGGAAGAAATTAAAGCAATTATTAAAGAAGGAACAGAAGTAGGTGAAGTACAAGAAATTGAGCAAGATATTGTGGAACGAGTGTTTCATATTGGTGATAGAAAAGTAAATTCGTTAATGACACACCGAAGTGATATTGTTTATTTGTCACTTGAAGATTCTAAAGAAGAAATCAAAGCAAAGGTAATTGATGAGTTGCATTCGGTTTATCCTGTATGTGAAGATAATTTAGACAATGTAATTGGTTTAGTGTTATTAAAAGATTTATTTGTAAGTTTTGAGTCTGGAACATTTGATTTAAAGTCAATTACAAAAGAACCTGTTTATTTAATTGAGCAAACTTCGGCATATAAAGCACTTGAAAATTTTAAAACTTCAAAGCTACATTATGCTTTTGTGGTTGATGAACATGCTATTTTTCAAGGGGTTATTACTTTAAATGATATTTTAGAAGCATTAGTAGGAGATGCCTCAGATTTTGATGAAGACGAATATAAATTAATTGCAAATGAAGATGGAACGTGGTTAGTTGACGGGCAATATTCATTGCATGATTTTTTAAAGTTTTTTGATTTGGATGAATTAACCACTGATTACGAAGTAACCACAGTTAGCGGATTTTTTATCACAGAACTTGGAAATATTCCTACTCAAGGAGAAAAAATCATCTGGAACAAACTAGAATTAGAAGCATTAGCCATGGATGGTGCTAAAATAGATAAGGTACTTATCAAACAATACAAAGAATAAAATAATTAATTTAATAAGGTTACAGTTAGAAACTTCTAACTTCTAACTTCTAACTTCTAACTTCTAACTTTCAAATGACAGAAGGAAATTTTGTAGACTACGTAAAAATATATGTTTCTTCCGGAAAAGGAGGGAAAGGATCGTCGCATTTACACAGAGAAAAATTTATTGAAAAAGGAGGTCCTGATGGAGGAGACGGAGGCCGAGGAGGACATGTTTATATAAAAGGGAATAAAAATCTTTGGACATTGTTTCATTTAAAATTTTTGAAACATTTAAGAGCGGGCCATGGAGGAGATGGAGGAAGTTCAAGAAGTACAGGACATGATGGTGAAGATAAATATGTTGAAGTGCCACTTGGAACCGTTGTAAAAGATCAAGAAACAGGAGATGTTTTGTTCGAAATTACAGAACACGATGAGGTTAAAATCTTAGCGGAAGGAGGAAAAGGAGGTTTAGGAAACTGGCATTTTAGAAGTGCTACTAACCAAACACCTAGATATGCTCAGCCAGGAATGCCTGTAAAAGAAGTAGATGTCACGCTTGAGTTAAAAGTGTTGGCAGATGTAGGTTTAGTAGGTTTTCCTAATGCTGGAAAATCAACGCTACTTTCTGTTCTTAATTCGGCTAAACCAAAAATTGCCGATTATCCGTTTACAACTTTGAAACCAAATTTAGGAATTGTGGCTTACAGAGATTTTCAATCGTTTGTAATGGCAGATATTCCAGGGATTATTGAAGGTGCTGCAGAAGGAAAAGGATTAGGACATTACTTCTTGCGTCATATTGAACGTAATTCAACTTTATTGTTTTTAGTTCCTGCGGATGCGGATGATATTAAAAAAGAATACGAAATTCTCTTAGACGAATTACGTCGTTACAATCCAGAAATGTTAGACAAAGATCGTTTGATTGTGATTTCAAAATGCGATATGTTAGACGACGAATTAAAAGCAGAATTGAAAAAACAATTGGACAAAGAATTTAAAGGAACACCTTACTTATTTATTTCGTCAGTTGCGCAACAAGGGTTGCAAGAGTTGAAAGACAAATTGTGGCAAATGCTAAATGTAGAAACTAAATAAAGGAAATAAAAATACAAGAAAAAGCATCTTCAATTTGAAGGTGCTTTTTGTATTTAATGCAATTATTAAAATAAAAAGTTAAAATTGACATATTCGAAATTGAATTTATAGTGATAATTTTATCAAATTCTTATTTTTAAGTATATTCGCAACACAAATCAAAAGACACATATTTATTATGAAAAAATTATTATTATTTGTCGTTTCTGCGATAATGCTTGTGCCAGCTTCGGTAAAAGCAGACGAAGGAATGTGGTTTTTAATGTTCATTGAGCGTTTAAATCACCGCGACATGCAAAAAATGGGCTTGCAATTAACAGCCGAAGAAATTTACAGTATCAACAACCACAGCTTAAAAGATGCCATTGTGCAATTTAACGGAGGATGTACAGCTGAAATGATTTCTAAAGATGGTTTAGTATTAACAAACCACCACTGTGGATATGATGCCATTGCAGAATTATCATCAGCAGCTAAAAACTATTTAAAAGATGGTTATTGGGTAGCTAACAGAAAAGAAGAATTAAAACCTTCTAGCTTATTTGTACGTTTCTTTGTTCGTATGGACGATTGTACTAAAAGAATTTTATCGGTTGTAAACCCAAGTATGAGCGAAGTAGATAGAGAAAAAGCTATCAACGCTGAAATTGCTAAAATTGAAAAAGAAAACAACGAAGGTGGAAAATATACCGTTTCTGTTCGACCGTTTTTTCAAGGAAACGAATATTACTATTTCGTTTACCAAGATTATAAAGACGTTCGTTTAGTAGGAACTCCACCAGAAAGTTTAGGAAAATTTGGTGGTGATACAGACAACTGGGAATGGCCACGTCATACAGCAGATTTCTCTATGTTTAGAGTATATGCTGATGCAAACGGAAATCCAGCAGAATATTCTCCAAATAATGTTCCTTTACAACCAAAACACCATTTACCAGTTAATTTAGGTGGAGTTAAAGAGAATGACTTCGCTATGATTTTAGGTTATCCAGGTAGAACAAACCGTTGGATGCCAGCAGGTGGAATTGAGCAAAATGTAAAATTTGCTTATCCAGCTTGGGTGGAAGGTTCTAAAACAGGAATGGATAACATGAAAAAATACATGTTACAAAGTGATGCTTTAAACCTTGTATATGCTTCAAAATTTGCAGGTGTTGCAAACTATTGGAAAAACCGTCAAGGAATGATTGATGCGTTATCAAAATTTGGTACAGCAAAAACAAAAGCAGCTCAAGAAGCAAAGTTCCACAAATGGGCAAACAAACCAGCAAACAAAGCAAAATATGGTAATGTAGTTCCTACGATCAACAAATATTATGCAATGACAAATGAAAAATCACGTCATGATAATTACATGATGCAATTATTCAGAACATCTGCATTTGGAACAGTTAGCAGAGGTTTAGGAAAACAATTGGAAACGTATGCAAAATCTGATGCTACTAAAAGAGCGCAAATGGCGCCAGGTATTTTAGAAATGGTGGATGAAATGTATAAAGAATTACATATTCCAGCAGAAAAAGATATTTTAGCAGCACAATTAAATTTATACTCTAAAAAAGCGGGTTATACTTTAGCACCAATGGTTGAAAAATTAGCTAAAGAAAATAACGGAGATTTTACTAAATATGTAAATGCAGCATTTGATTTAAGTATTTTTACTTCAAAAGAAAAAATAAAAGCATTTTTAGATTTACCATCTGAAGCTTTATTAGTAAACGATCCATTGTATGTTTTAACAAATGATTTATTAACACACTATAGCTTTAAAAGTGAGGAGTTAACAAAAGCACAAAACGATTTTGGAGCATCTTTCCGTTTATTAGTAGAAGGTTTAAGAGAATCTAAAATTGGAGAAATTAAATATCCAGATGCAAACTCTACTTTACGTTTAACTTATGGAAAAGTTCGTTCTTTGCCTGCTGATAAACGTAATGACGCTACAGTTAATAACTACACTACTTTAGCAGGTCAAGTTAAAAAATACAAAAAAGGTGATTTAGAATTTGATTTACCAGCAAGAGTATTAGAAATGAACGCGAATAAAGATTTTGGTCGTTATGCAGATAAAGACGGTTCTTTACACGTTTGTTTCTTAACGGATAATGATATTACAGGTGGAAATTCTTGTTCTCCAGTATTAAACGGAAAAGGAGAATTAATCGGTTTAGCGTTTGATGGAAACATTTAAGCAATGGCTGGTGACGTAATTTTCGATAAAAAACTACAACGTACAATTAACGTAGATATTCGTTATGTATTATGGGTAATTGAGAATTTCTCTGGAGCTAAACATATTGTTGATGAAATGACAATTGTGAAGTAATTCCAATTCTTAAATAAATAAAAACCGACTTAATTTAAGTCGGTTTTTTTTATGAAATTATATTTCAATAGAACTAATAATGTTTGTCAATTGATCCTTCAAATCTGGGTTAATGATTCCATTAACACTATTAAAATTGTCAAAAAAGCTTGGTAATGAAAAACTTCCTTTCACAACGCCACCTTGAAAAGGGAAACGCCCTTTAGCAATTTCTAATACCGAGCTTCCTCCTCTTGGACCAGGTGAAGTTGCTAATAAAAGCATGGGTTTCTCTTGAAATGTTTTCATGTTAATTCGAGAAGTCCAGTCTAATATGTTTTTAAAAGCTGTCGAATAAGCGCCATTGTGTTCCGCAAAAGAGATAATAATTAAATCTGCACTTCCTAGTTTGGCATAAAAATCTTGAGCTAATTGTGGAATTCCGTTCTCTTTTTCTTTGTCAACAGAAAATATAGGTATTTCATAATCATTCAAATCTAAAATTTCGATAGAAGCATTTTGAAATTGATAAGCAACATAAGTTGCAAACTCTTTATTAATTGAAGTTTTGCTTGATGAAGCTCCAAAAGCTATAATTTTTTTCATTTGTTATTTGTTTAACCAATTGCCTAATATTTTTCTTAAAAAAGGCAATAATATAAATACCATAGTTGGCACTAAAATTCCAGTTAGAAGCAAAGTTTTTAAAGGCAATGGTAGATTCTTAATATAATCACCAATTAGAAAGGTAACTAAGGTAATCGTTGGATAAATAGCTAGCCAAACCATTATGGCAAATTTCCATTTAGGCGGTTGTTTCATTGTTTAAATAATAGGTTAATGCTCCTGACGGACATTTTTTAACGGTTTCAATAATTTTTTCTGTTGTTGAATTTTCTGCATGAATCCATGGTTTTTCTTTGGGTTTAAAAACGTCTGGATTATTCTTAACACAATTAGCAGAATGAGTACATTTTCCAGACTGCCATACAATGGTTACTTCGCCATTTGTATATTCTTTTTTTAGATTTTTTGGATCCATGATTGATTTTTTAAATTACAATACGTCTCTAAATTCTGGAGTTTTATCAAAAACACTTTTCGCAAACGGACACAAAGGCAAGATTTTGATTCCTTTTTCTCTTGCAAATTCCACAGCTTTCGTTACCATTTTTTTACCAAACCCTTTTCCTTCATTTCCCAGATTTACTTCAGTGTGGTCGATGATAATTTTATCTTCACCCGCAAAAACAAAAGTCATCATAGCTTCTTGTTTGCCTTCAACTTCAATGTAAAAAGCGCCTTTGTTGTCGTTTATTCTAAGTTTTACTTCACTCATAATTTAATTTTTTACTGCGACTGCTCACTAATTATTGCTCCATCGGAATTTCCATTATCAAAAACTTTGCATTAGAATTAGCTTTGATTTCAATTTCATTAGTTTCCCAAATTCCAATAGCATCTCTTTTTTCTAATTTCTCGCCATTTACTTCCACTTCGCCTTCGATGTTCATGATGTAAAAGCCGTTTCCTTCTTTTTTCAAATTTAATTTTTTTGAAAAACCGTTGTCAAAATTGCTTAAATAAAACCATGCATCTTGATGAATCCAAACACCGGCATCTTCAGGATTTGGAGATAAGATTTGTGCAAAATCATTTTTTTGTAATGATTGGTCTAACGTAATTTGTTGGTAACGAGGTTCTACATCTCTATATTTTGGAAACAACCAAATTTGGAATAATTTTGTGTGTTGGTCATGATTTGGATTGAATTCACTATGTTGAATTCCCGTTCCAGCACTCATAACTTGTACATCACCCGTTTTGATGGTTGCAGCATTTCCCATACTGTCTTTGTGAGCCAAATCACCTTCTAACGGAATGGTTATAATTTCCATATTATCATGTGGATGTGTTCCAAAACCCATTCCTGCAGCTACTGTGTCGTCATTTAAAACGCGCAACATGCCAAACTGAATTCTATCTGGATTGTACCAACTGGCAAAACTAAAACTATGGTAAGCATTCAACCAACCATGGTTAGCGTGACCTCTTTCATTCGCTTTATGTACTATCGTTTTCATATCGTATAAATTTAGTAATTATTATGATACAAATTTACAACGAGGAATAGGGAAGGGCACTTAATGTAGGTTAAGAAATTATTTCTTCAACAACCGCGCTTTCATCTTACTAAAGAACTCAGGCGTAACGCCAATGTAAGAAGCAATGTGTTTTTGAGGCACTTTTTGAATTAAAGAAGGATATTTAGAACAGAATTTTTCAAAACGCTCTTCAGCCGTTAAACTCAAATTATCCATTAAGCGTTCTTGGTGAGAAACTAAAGAGTTTTCAGCTAAAATTCTGAAAAAACGTTCTAATTTTGGAATTTCTTGATAAAGCTGTTGTTGGTTTTCTTTGGTGATGATTACAACTTCAGCATCTTCTAAAACTTCTATAAAAAGATTGCCTGGTTTTTCTGAAATATAACTGTACATGTCACCAATCCACCAACCTTCGCAAGCAAAATGCAAAACGTGTTCAATAATATTGTCATTTATATTGAAACTTCTCAAAATGCCAGAATTCACAAAATAAGTACACGTTGCTACTTCGCCAGCACTCAATAAAATGGTATTAGCTTTAAACTGCTTGGTCTCGGTTTTAGATAAAAATAAGGCTTCCTCTTCTTTAGTTAAAGAAACGTGTTTGGCTATATTTTGAAGTACTTTTAACATACTTCAAAAGTAGGATTTATTTTTTAATATTTTGAATTGCCCAAATTAGCAAGGCGTTTTTTTCTTTCGGAATTCCTAATTTTTCAATGATTTTTGTGCGATGACCTTCAACTGATTTTTCAGATAAGAATAACACTTCGGCTATTTGTTTACTTGTTTTTTGGGTAGCGATTAATTCAATAAATTTTCTTTCAGACAAAGACAAAGAAGATAGAACATCGCTTGAAGCAGTTGGGTCTAATTTAAAATTGTTATGCATAGAAGTAGAAAAATATTTTTTCCCATTCTCAATTTCTTTTAAGCAATTTTCCAAATCTGGGAAAGCTTTATCTTTCAAAATATAACCATAAATATTGTATTCTTTTGCTTTGTTAAGAACACTAATTTCATTATGCATGGTAAGCAACACAATCTTAGTTTGACTTTTGTTTTCAAATATTTTTTGAGCAACTTCTATACCATCTAACCCAGGCATGTTTAAATCTAAAATAGCCAAGTCTGGTGTATGAAGCTGAATGTAGTTTAATGCTGCTTTACCATTTGAACAGGAACAAACGACTTTGTGCCCCATTTTTTCTACATAGGAAACTGTGCCTTGCAAGGTTAATGGATGATCGTCTGCTATTAAAATTTTCATGTTATTTTTTTATTTCAATTACAATTTTAGTACCTTTTTCTGAAGAAGAAATAACTGCAATTCCACCAATTGCTTTGCTTCTTTCTATAATGTTATGCAATCCAAAAGCATCTTTAGATTGTAATGTTTCTTCTACATTAAAACCAATGCCGTTATCAATAATTTCAAGGGTAATTTTCTCTGAAGTTTCTATAATTGATATTTTAGCCGCAATGGCATTAGCATATTTGATGATGTTGGTTACAGCTTCTTGAACTATGCGGTAAACTTGCAGCTCTTTTTCAGAAGATAAACTACTCTGATAATTAAATTCGGAAGAAATCATGAATTGATGTGTATTTTCAATACGTTCAATGAATTGTTCTAAACTATTTACTAAGCCAATTTTTTCGAACAAATCAGGATGCAAATTTCTACTAATAGCTCGAATATCATTAATTATTGTATCTACTTTTTCATTTAACTGAAAATGATTGACTTCAAATGAATTTTTTAAGGCAAGTAATTCGTGACTAACACTATCATGTAAATCGGAAGCAATTCGTTTGCGTTCCTCTTCGGTTTTATCAAGTAAGTTTTTAGTAAATTGTTGCGATTGTTCTTTCTCTTTAAATAATTTCATTTGTTTTTGTTTTAAAAAGTAAATAAAAACACTCAATATTGAGGCTATGAAAACCAGTGCTAAAGCAAAAATAGTAGTGTTTTTCTTTGAGATGGTTTCATGCTGAAGCTGAATTTTTTGCTCTTTTTCTTTAGTTTCATATTTAGCAGCAAGGGCCAAATTTTCTAATTTATTTTGAATATTTGATAAACTATCTTTTGTTCTGTAGGCTTCTTTTGTATAAAAAACAGCTTTTTCAAATTCTTTATTTTGAATCGCTTTTTCTAGTAAAACAGTATAAAATAAATTGGCGCGTTCGTAGTTTTCGTTGGCAAGAAGATTTGGAAGTGCTTTTTCAATATAGCTAGTATTACAGTTTTTCACATCATTTTTTATTTCATATAATGCTAAAGCTGCTTGATAATCATTTTGCCAATTTTGAGAAGTATTTCTAGCAGCAACGGGTCTAATTCTATCTAAAACAGTTTTTGCTTCCTTGGTTTTGTTCTCATTCAATAAAGCTTCAATTTCATAATCTGATAGACAAAGTAACAAAACATCGCTGTCAAATTTACTGTCTAAATATTCTTTATATGTAGTATGGATGTAATTGTTTTTTAATTGCGTTTTGCCAAAAAAACCATAAACAGAGCATTTATTGTATTTAGCCATAAAATAATCATAGGTGTTCCCTTCTTCTTTGAATACTTTTATAGCTTCATTAGCACTGCTAATTGCTTTTTCAAATGAACCATTTGCTTTATAAATGTTAATATAATTCAAATGCACTGAAACAATACTTTCTTTATCTCTAATTCTTTCAGAGTAAATTCTTGATTTTTCATTGGCTTCAATACTAAGTTCAATATCTCCAAGTATAAAATAAGTATAAGATAAATCATAGTAAGCACGCGCTATTTTGTAACAACTCTTATAATCGTTGGGTTCTAATGCTGTGATTTTTAAGAAGTAGTCCTTTGCTTTTTTTACGTTGTCTCTGTCAAATTCTAAATTTGCGTAATAATTGTCTACATGCGTAGTTTTTAAAGCGGGTAATTTGTTCCTGTATTTTAAATTAAATGCATCAACTGTTTTAGTTAATCTTGGGTCAAAATCATAAAAATAGACAAACTTGGTTGTAATTACATCCAATATTTTTGAAGCATTAAGATATTCTTTATTAGTTAATTTAGAATTGTAATATTTAAAAAAGACTTTTAAATAGTGCTCTTTATCCTCCTGATAGTTGTCGTTTTGTCTCAACCAAACTTTTGTTGAATCTTCTTTAGGGGGAGTTACTTTTTCAAAATAGAAATTCTCTTTTTTGTCTTCACAGCTAATATTTACTATGATTAGTGTTAAAAGAAATGTGTATTTTTTTAGGGTTAACATGTATTGTTTTTTTACAAATGTATTCAATTCTGTAAAGAAAAAAAGTAGCTATTGCATTTCAGGGGTTACCCCTTACATAAATATTTAAGAGATTGATACAATTTTGTATTCAAATCAAAAAGATATAACAATGAAAACAAAATTACTATTCAAATTAAAAATGCTAACGCTTTTAAGTTTCAGTTTTAGTACTCAATTTGGTCTTGCTCAACAAGGAGAAACACTACATTTTGACGGCTCTGACGATTATGTTATGTGTGGGAGTTTTTTGCCAACGTCATATACAAAAGAAGCTTGGATTTACATTTCAAATTTTAATGTTTCCAATAATATTATTTCGGGAGGAAATGCAGATGGTCAACATGCTTTGTTTATCCCTAATTATTCAGGAAATAAACTAAGTGCAGGTCATAATGGTGCATGGGAAGCTGTTCAAGATCCCAATCCACTAATTATAAATACGTGGTACCATGTAGCAGTAACTTATGATGCTGCAACTACAACAATGAAATTGTATAAAAACGGTAATTTGGTGGCTACTAATACAAACGTACCTCAAGTATTGAATGGCAATATAATTCGATTAGGCTCTTTTGATGATGGTGCTAACGTATTCAATGGAAGAATGGATGAAGTAAGAATTTGGGACAGAGTTTTAACAACTTGTGAATTACAATATAATAAAGATGCGGAATTAGCTGTCGGACAAACGGGTTTAGTAGCTTATTATAAATGCAATCAAGGAACTGCAAATCAAGATAACGGCGGAGAAATTGATTTAATTGACTCAACATCAAATGGATATGATGGCGCAATAATTAATTTTCAGTTAAATGGAACTACTTCTAATTTTGTTGCTCCAGGTAGTCCAGCAAATGGAGTTTCAGGAACTTTATATAACTCATTAAACGTAAATACTTCACAAAGTTTTTGCAATGCAGCACAAGTTTTAGATTTGACAGCAACTGGTTCTGGAACAATTAACTGGTATGATGTTGCAACAGGAGGAACGCCATTGACTAGTACACAAAATTTAGCAACAGGCAATTACTATGTTTCTCAAACTACTGGAACATGTGAGTCGGATAGGATAGCCGTGAGCGTTGTGGTAAATATTACTTCAGCACCTACAGCACCTGCGAACCAAACGTTTGATGCTAATGCAACAATTGCAAATTTAGTAGCTACTGGATCTAATTTGAAATGGTTTTCACAAGCATCTGGAGGTGTAGAATATAATATAACGGATATTTTAACAACAGGAACATATTATGTTTCTCAAACCGATAATGGTTGTGAAAGCTCAAGAACTTCAGTAAATGTAACCATTAATGGAGGCTCACTACATTTTGATGATTCTAATGATAGAATTACTTTAGGTACAGCAATTAATGCCGTTATTGATCCCATCAATACAATAACAGTTGAAGCTTGGGTTTATAATACGTCTTTTAACAACGCATTTGGTTATAATTTGGGGTCAATCATTGGAAATTACAATACCTTTAATGTTGATATGCAATTTATGTTACGAAGAGACGGGACAGCTTATCAGTTTTGGGTTAACGATAGTAATGGAACCAATTTCAAAGCAGTTTCTGTGTCAAATTTAGCCGTGCTAAACCAATGGCAACATGTGGCTGGTGTATGGAATGGGACTGATTTAAAATTATACCTTAATGGCGTTTTAGTTGGAACAACTACAGGAGTAACGGGAGCCAGCTTTAAATCACTATCGAGTAACCCAATTCATATTGGAACGAACTTATCTAATGAAAAATACACAGGTAATATCGACGAAATCAGAATTTGGTCAAGAGCTTTAACTGCACCAGAAATACTTAATAACATGAATTGTGAATTGGGCGCTTCGCAAACAGGATTAGTGGCTTACTACAAATTCAATCAAGGATTTGGAGGCGGAAACAATACAGGTTTAACAGCATTAACCGATTCGAGTGGAAACAATTACAACGGTGCATTAAACAATTTTGCGTTAAATGGTGGCACTTCAAATTGGTCAAATATTGCAGCGGTTACTACTGGAAATACTTGCTCTGCATTCCTAAATACAACCTCATTTGATGAATCTAATTTAAGTTTGTACCCAAATCCAACTTCAGGAATCGTAAACATTTCTTATGATAGAGATATTTCTAATGTATCAGTTTATAATTTATTAGGGCAAAATGTTTTAAACCAAGAAGGTAAAGGTTTAGAAATACAATTAGACTTGTCAACACTTGCTTCTGCAACTTATTTTGTGAAAATAACTTCTGAGGGAGCAACAAAAACTATAAAAGTTATTAAGCAATAAAACTCCATAGATTATAGTTGATTAAGCAAATAAAACCGTCTTTATAGGCGGTTTTTGTTTTTAGATTAATGTGTTACCTTTGAATAATAATACTAAAAAATGAAAACCGAAAAAGAAAAAATGCTCTCAGGAGAAAACTATTTTTCCAATGACAAAGAGTTGGTTTTAGAGCGAACGAAAGCCAAGAGATTACTTCATAAATTAAATGTCACAGAATATTTAATGAACGGAAACGCTCGAGCTATTTTAAAAGAATTATTACCTAATGCCAACAAAAGAATATATATAGAACCACCATTTCATTGCGATTACGGATACAATATTCATTCTGGCGAAATGGTTTATTTTAATGTGAATTGTGTTGTTTTAGATGCAGCAAAAGTAACTATTGGCAATAACGTATTCATTGGGCCAGGCGTTCATATTTATACCGCAACGCATTCTACAAATGCAATTGAAAGAAGAACCATTGAATTTGCAAAACCTGTTTCCATAGGTAACGATTGTTGGATTGGTGGTAACACAGTAATTTGTCCTGGAGTTACAATTGGTGATGGTTGTACAATTGGTGCAGGTTCTGTAGTAACTAAAGATATTCCAGCCAATTCATTAGCTGTAGGAAATCCAGCTAAAGTGATTCGGAAATTGAATGAATAAAAAAACCGATGCGTTAAACATCGGTTTCTATATTAATGAAAGTGATCTTCTTCAATTTCGAATTCGGCATCTTTTTCCCAAATTTCCATTTCACAAGGTTTGCAATTGAATTTTAGTTTGTATTCCAATTCACCTTGCTTTAAAACCAAAGGTTCTTTTACTTTTTTGTCCATGTTTTCACGATGGTATTTTGGACAACGTTCTAATTCGTATTTGATGCAATATTTGGTTGTCATTACACGAGATTTTCCAGGATCCCATTGTAATTCGAAAGCCTTTTCAATTTCGGTTACGCCATGACGTTCGTAGAATTTACGAGCCGTTTTGTTGGCAACATTGTACATGAAATCCAATTTCGTTTCTGGATAAGGATGTGATGTTTTTACCAATTGGTGTTCTTTTCGATCATAATTTTTCAAACGAATTTCCGATAATTGCTCGTAAACCGTTCTTCGCATTTCATTGATTTTCGAAATAGGAAGAAACCAATTTCCAGAAAATTCAATCGTAATTTCATCAGCGGTATAAGGTGTAAAACCAGTTTTTGCTATGTTGATTTTGAAATTTTCAGCTAAAGATTCGTTGTTTTTTGTTTGTTCTTTTGGGTGAACTAAATTTACAACGCTTACATTTCCGTCTTCGTCAGTTGCGATTAATTCAAAACCTGTTTCGTTTTCTTTTAACACTAAAGTTGTGCTAATTTTTCGAACCGCACTATCTTCTCTTTCTACTAATTTGATGAAAGCAGCGTCGTTATTTCTATAAATGAAAGTACCTTCTTTGATTTCTTTCAATACGTTGGGATAAACGATTCCGTTTTCGGCACGGTTAACATAAATTCCTTCAGCTTCGTTTTTTTCGTTGATAAAACACAATCCGTCACCATTATTCAATAATTCACCATTTTCAATTACATATGAATTTCCAATGGTTTTAATTAATTTTCCAATGTATTGTCCTTTTGATTTTGGACTTTCCCAAGAGCCAATCGCTTGATGTCTTTCGTTTACAAAATAATCAGTATAACCACGATTAAAAGTTCTATCTAAAGCCGAATCAAAAGTATATGTACAGCTTCCAGAAGAAGCCTTTGTGTATTTATCTCTATTTTCGTTTAAAAAGCTATCTAATTTTTGACGTAAATAAGAAACGTTATTTTTTACATAAACAATATCTTTCAAGCGCCCTTCAATTTTAAAGGAAACAATTCCGGCTTCTATTAAATTTGGAACTTGTTCAGTGACATCAAAATCTTTAATCGAAAGTAAGTGACTGTTTTTGATTAAAGTATCGCCATTTCCATCAATTAAATTATAAGGTAAACGACAATTTTGCGCACAAGAACCACGGTTCGCCGAACGTTCGCCATTCGCTACACTCATATAACAATTTCCACTAAATGAAACACATAAAGCACCTGTTACAAAAAACTCTAATTCCACATCGGTTGCCTGACTAATTTCTTTAATCTGGTGTAAGTTTAATTCACGGGCTAAAACTACCCTTTGAATTCCGGCATCAGCTAAGAATTTGATTTTATCGGCATCTCTGTTGTTAGCTTGTGTGCTGGCATGAAGTGCAATTGGAGGCAATTCCATTTCCATAATCGCCATATCCTGAATGATTAAAGCATCAACACCTGCATCATATAATTTCCAAATCAATTGACGACACGTTTCTAATTCGTCATCATATAAAATAGTATTGATTACCACAAAAACTCGTACATTATACAAATGTGCATATTGTACTAATGCAGCAACATCTTCTAATGAATTGTGAGCATTTGAACGGGCTCCAAATTGTGGTGCTCCAATGTAAACCGCATCGGCACCCGCGTTAATAGCGGCAATTCCGGTAAGTAAATCTTTTGCTGGAGCTAAAATTTCAATCTTCTTCTTCATTTGTAAATCTTTAATCTTTCGGGATTTGCCGAAAAAAAGTGTGCAAAGTTCTTATAAAAAATCCAAGATTTCTAATTCAAATTGGCTTTTTTTGAATTTAGAGCATAAAAAAACACGAATTGGTTTAATTTAATAAATCAATTCGTGCTAATATGTATTTGTATATGATTTAAGAAACCGCTTCTTTGATTCTTCTCATTGCTTCTGTTAATAAAGCTTCGCTTGTTGCGTATGAGAAACGAATACAATTTGGATTTCCAAATGCGTCTCCTGTTACTGTTGCTACATTTGCTTCCGCTAATAAGAACATTGAGAAATCAGTTGCATTTTTAATTTCGGTTCCTTTTACGGTTTTACCAAAATAGTACGATACATCAGGGAATACATAAAACGCTCCTTCTGGAACATTCAATTTGAATCCTGGAATTTCTTTTACTAATCCAACTACTAAATCTCTACGGTTTTTAAAAGCAGAAACCATTTCGTTTAAAACGCTTGGGTCAGCTTCAACAGCAGTAATTGTCGCTCTTTGTGCAATAGAATTTGCTCCCGAAGTAACTTGTCCTTGGATTTTAGTACATGCTTTCGCGATGAATTCTGGTGCTCCGATGTAACCAATTCTCCAACCTGTCATAGCGAATGCTTTCGCAACTCCATTAACTGTAATCGTTCTTTCTAACATGCTTGGAATAGAAGCAATACTGCAAAATGTTCCTGAAAAGTTAATATGTTCGTAGATTTCATCAGAAACTACATATACGTGTGGATGTTTTTCTAATACTTTAGCCAAAGCTGTTAATTCTTCACGATTGTAAACCGAACCACTTGGATTACAAGGCGAACTAAACCACATCATTTTTGTTTTTGGTGTGATGGCAGCTTCTAATTGTTCAGGTGTAATTTTGAAATCACTTTCAACTGAAGTAGGAACTTCAACCGGAACTCCGCCAGAAAGTTTGATGATTTCGTAATACGAAACCCAATATGGAGCAGGAAGAATTACTTCGTCACCATCATTTAACATTACTTGCGCGATGTTGTATAACGATTGTTTTGCTCCTGTTGAAACTACAATTTGTGATGGTTTGTAGTCTAAATTATTATCTCTTTTGAATTTTTTGCAAATCGCTTCTTTCAACTCTAAGTAACCTTCTACTGGAGTGTACGTACTGTAGTTGTCATCGATAGCTTTTTTTGCAGCTTCTTTAATGAATTCAGGAGTGTTGAAATCTGGTTCTCCTAAACTAAGGCTGATAATGTCTTTCCCTTGTGCTTTTAATTCTCTTGCTAAAGCTGCCATAGCTAAAGTTTGAGAAACGGCTAAGTTGTTGATTCTGTACGATAACGGGTTCATCGTGTGTTAGATATTATAGTTAATACAAAAGACGCGATTCCTCGCGTCTCTCTATTTTATTATGCTAATTGTGGTTTTCTTCCTAATTCTCTCAAATGCTTGAAGTGAGAAGCTATTGCCGCTCGAGTCGTTTTAAACTCGTGATACGGTAAGTTACATTCCGCTGCGGTTTGTTTTACAATTTCAGCAATTTTATTGTAATGAATGTGGCTTATATTTGGGAAAATATGGTGTTCAATTTGATGGTTTAATCCACCTGTGTAATAATTTACAATCCAGTTTTTTGGAGCAAAATTAGCTGTGGTAAATAACTGATGAACTGCCCAAGTGTTTTCGATTTCTCCATTTTCATCTGGCATTGGATTTACAGTGTCTTCTACAACGTGTGCTAATTGGAATACAACACTTAAAATTAATCCAGCAGTGTAATGCATTACAACGAAACCTAAAATAACTTTCCACCAAGTAACCCCTAAAATCATTGGTAATGCTAACCAAATTGAAAAGTAAATTATTTTTGTAATTACTAGTGTTGTCCAAAGTATGGTTGGTTTTTTGAATTCACCATAAGATAATTTTCTTTTTAAGTAACGCTTCATCTGTAAGAAATCAGTTGTGATAGCCCAGTTAAACGTTAATAATCCGTATAAGAAAACTGAATAGTAATGTTGAAATCTGTGGTGACTGTACCATTTTGCGGTTTTAGAAAAACGTAAAATTCTTCCCGCTTCTAAGTCTTCATCGTGACCGATAATGTTAGTATACGTATGATGTAAAACATTGTGTTGTACTTGCCAGTTGTAAACATTTCCAGCTAAGATGTAGATACTTCCGCCCATTAATTTGTTTACCC
Organism: Ichthyophis bannanicus; assembly: GCA_033557465.1. Classification (NCBI taxonomy): domain Eukaryota; kingdom Metazoa; phylum Chordata; class Amphibia; order Gymnophiona; family Ichthyophiidae; genus Ichthyophis; species Ichthyophis bannanicus. Next base: position 340,670,292 of record CM066039.1, read on the forward strand.
AAGATTTGGTTGAGTATGCGCCGTGATTACCATCGTGCATTACATTCATTCCAACGCCGGCCATTCCAACACCAATTACTACGTTAAGTAATAAATAAGTCCAAAAAGGCATGTCCATTGCAAGTAAAAAGAAATAAGGTGTTAAGAAAAGGGCAAACATCACTATAGTTTTCAAGTGAAGTTTCCAGTTTCCTGTTTTATCTATCTTGTTTTCTTTGAAATAATCGTTTACTCTTTTATTTAATGTTCTGAAAAATTTCAGATTATCGTTTTTTGAAAAAACTGGAGCTTGTGTATTCATAATTTTGAATTCAAATTTTGCCAAAGATAATTATTATAATTTTTTCATTTATGATATTAGTCATTTTTTATTCACTAAAAAACGTATTTTTGTGCAAAATTTAACGAATGGAAGAGATTTTAAAGCAATTTCCTAATTTAACTGAAAATCAAGTGCTTCAGTTTCAAAAATTGCAATCACTATATCAAGATTGGAATGCAAAAATTAATGTAATTTCAAGAAAAGACATCGATGAGTTATATACTAGACACGTTTTACATTCGTTAGGTATTGCGAAAATTATCGAGTTTCGTCCAGGTTCAAAAATTATGGATGTGGGAACTGGTGGTGGTTTTCCAGGAATTCCATTGGCAATTTTGTTTCCTGAGGTTGATTTTTATTTGATTGATATCATTGCTAAGAAAATCAAGGTGGTGAATGAAGTTGCAATAGGTTTAGGATTAAAAAATGTAAAAGCCGAACAAAAACGTGCCGAATTAGTTAGACAAGAATTCGATTTCATCGTAAGTCGAGCCGTAACCAACATGCCTGATTTTGTAAAATGGGTAGATGATAAAGTTGCTAAAAAACAAAACCACGAATTAGCGAACGGAATTTTATATTTAAAAGGTGGCGATTTAACCGAAGAGCTAAAGGATTTTCCAAAAGCAACGCAATATAATTTATTCGATTTCTTTTCAGATGAGTTTTTTGAAACGAAAAAAGTGGTGCATTTACCGCTGAAGTATAAGAAGTAAGTGATTAGTGATTAGCTAAAATAAAAACCCGATTTTCAACTGAAAATCGGGTTTTTATTTTGTGTTTCTAATATTTTTGTACTTTAAAAAATCACTTTCTTCTGAACTTTGATATTGTTTTCGTCGACTATTGTTAACAGTAAAACATTGTTGGTTGGTTTTAAATTCGGAATTATAAATTTGTTGCTTTGAATATGATTCTCTTCAAATAAAACTCTACCTAAAACATCATAAGCTATAATTGATTTTATTTTTGTTGTACTACTTGTTATTGTTAATGAATTGTTCTCGTTGAAAACAATTGTTGAATTTTCATCGAATTCAGTTTGGTTGTTGTTTGATAAATTATTTTTAAATACAATTTCAAAACGATTGTTGATGGTTTCTGCATTTGCAATAAATGTATGATTGTTTTGAGTTAAATCAATTAGGCTGTTTGTAAAATTATCTTTCAAATAAATAGATTGATTTGTAAATAATCCGTCTTTTTCGCCTAATGAAATTGTAAATAATCCACTGTTTTGAGTAGTAAATCCTAATGGGATAACTTCGTCATCAGTAAAAGGTAACCCTTTTCCTTGAATAACTAATTCATTGCCGTTTACTAAAGAATAAATTGCGCTATTTCCGTTATTTAATATTTTTCCATCGTATCCAAAATCTAAATCATTTGTTGCGTTTTCAACATAACCTAATAGAATTTGATTGTGATTGTTATTTCCTTCCGAAAGGTTCAACCAAAAACGGTGTTTTTCAGTTGATGTAGAAGTACTAATATTGATATTTCTATTGATAAACTGATTATTACTTGTAGCGTTTCGCATACTGTTAGTAAAATACATTGGACCCGTTGCAAGAGCGTTCACATAGAAACCTTGTCCTGTTTGTATGAATTCGTCAGGAATTAATGAGCCATTCATCGCTGCTGTTCCGCCAGTTAAATTACGTGATGCAAAGTTGTTTGCAATATAGGTTCCACTTACTGCTGCATTTGTATTGGTCCAAAAATGAAGTGTTCCATCAATTTTAGATAAATTTCCAATAATAAACTCTTGAATATTAATTGGTGAAGGGTATGGATTTCCAACTAAATTAAATCCTAAGCCTACTGCACCCCCATAAATAACATTTGGATTGATTCTGCCATTATTTGGTGTTCCTGTAAATTTTCCGTTCCAAGTAGTTGTTGTGCTTGGCATTGTGTTTTCGGCTCTAATCAAATATCCTTTTCCAGTTACAAAACTATTTGTAGTAGGATTTACACTATTGTAAGCGGTTGGAGTTGTTGTTCCTGTAGGAATGTATTCGTAAAAACGATTGGTTAACGTGTTTGGTGAAAATGCTAATAAATTTTGATTTGCAACTGGCGCGGACCAACCGGCATAATCTAATCTTTTTAGAGAAGTTTCTCTATTGAATTCAATGTTCCCAGAATTTGAAATTTCTTCTATTTGATAAACGTTTGAACTTGATGCAAATTTTAGTTGAGCAGTTGGAGCAACAGTAATTCCACCTCTAACATTTAAATCATGATTCGCTAAGAAATTTACAATAGCTGTTCCTGAAACTGAAATTGAACAAGCGTCGATTGAAGATGATGAGGTATAATTTCCTGTAAATGCAACTTGTTTGTCTTTTGATGGTAATCCATTACTCCATGAAGTCCCATTCCAAGTGGTTGAAGTTGGGCATTTCAATTGGATATTATTTACAATTTCATTCATTGCAAAAGTTACATTTGATGGTGTTAATGTAACGTGATCTTCGTTGGCTGTTGGTACAGAATAAGCATCAAAAGCACTCGTGCTACTAGCATTTATATTTGCATACCAGTTATTAGTACTTGTAATTGCTAATGAACTTTGTGCAGGAATAAAGTCAAACTTTTTAATGGTCATTGCATTTAAAAAACGAGTTAATGTTGGGTTAGGACCAGCATCAGCGGCTAAACTTTCTAAATTAAACATTCCTCCTGGAGCCGAATCTAAACCAGCAGTATAAGCAAATGAACGCGCATTTGTTTGTCCTGTTCCAATAGTTAACCAAAACAATGTCCATGCTTGTTTTCTAACTCTGCTTACTCTTATATTGCCATTAACAGCTGGTGTAAAATTCAAATCTAATAATGCCCTTGTAAAACCATCACTATTTGGAACATCTAATCCTGAAAGTACTGCCATTCCTGGTGTTCCTGTCATTGTTCCATTTCCAGCTCCGTTTGAAATTGCAATTTTTCTACAATTTTGAGGGAAACCCATTGTGTTTAATTCTGTTTGAAAAATATTTCTATGCGTAGGATGACCTGTTGGAAGTAAAGCAGCAGAAGCTTGGTCAAAGTCGGTTAAACTAGAGCCTAATAAATGTCCTTCGAAGTGGTCAATCAGCATTTGTCTTGCTGCTGGACTTTTTAGCATTGAATCTACTATTGCTCTAACAGTTAAATCAGAGATATCCGGGTCGTATGCTAAGTAGTTGAACATGTGTTGCATTCCAATAGGAACGTTTGCTCCCAAATGAGGCGAATCAAATGATAACCATAAACGTGTTTTATGATTCATTCCATTCATTTCCATATATCGCAAAGCCATTCTAGTAATCAATCCGCCCATACTTGGACCTATAACCACAAGTTCTTGATTTCCTACTTTATTTGCATTAATATAATTAATCAACTCAATCATTACTCGTGCATTTCTTTGGATATAATCTACACCACCATCTATATTTGTAACACCATCAGGTCTAGTATAAATAGGGAAGTTTAATACAACAACATCATAACCTAAATTTCTAACATTGTCACCAAGATTTTGTGTTGGAGTTCCATAGTTTAATAAGTTATAAATTGCACCTGTATCTCTTCCGTCAGCAGGGTCAAATCCATCACATACAATGATTACTTTGTCTAATAAGCCAGCTTCATTGTCATAAAATATTTGAAATTCTCCTTTTCCAGCATGAGCAGCAGTTTCGTTCGTGCCTTGATAAGTTAATGAAGAAGTTATTTCGGTTAATGGGCTAACTGCAAAAGGAGTTTGTTGTGCTACTTTGTTTAATTGACTTATATTTTGTGCTTTTTCTTTTAAAGTAAATTTTGATTCGTTTGTAAAAACAGTTCCATCGTTTAAAGTAATTTTAAATGAAATTGTTTTTGAACCAAGAGTTTCAAAATCAGCAGAAATGATTTGATTGCTAGAAATTTTTTCAAATCCTTTTCCAGTATTAAAGTTAATTTCAATTTTACTGATTGTTTGAGTAGTTGTATTGAAAATTAATTCGTCAGAAAGTTTAAAAGTAATTTGAGTTCCTTTTAATTGCTTGATTAAAGGAGATGCAAACCCTATTTTATGAATATTAAAGTAATCAATGGAGAAATCTGTAATCTCATATTGATTGTTTGTATTAATTTGTAATTGATTTTGTGTTCTTACGCTTGGTTTAATTGCTTCAAATTCAGAAATTAAAATTGAAATTGGAACAATGTTTTCTGCAAAACCTTTTTCTGTTTTGGTTTCTAAAAAATCAATTTTTGGAAGTCGTTCAAGAAAATCAGCTCTTTGAATTTCATGATACGCTTGTTTGTAATCTAATGAAGATAAAGGCTTTGTTTGAACATCAGTTAATTTTGCGATAGCTCCAACTTTATCATATAGTATTTTAGTTTGTGTGTGATTTTTTAATAAGTCAAATGCTTTATTTTTTTCTTTAATTTCTTGAGCATTTGAAAATGCTGAAAAAAGAATCACAGCTACAAAAAGTAATTTTTTAATCATAATTTATTTTCTTTAGGGAGGAAAATACTATGCTTGCATAATAGATTTCGGATACAATTTATAAAAAAAATAATAAATCGTTGTAATTTTTTATAAATCAGTTAAAAAGAAATAAAATACCGATGAAATAATAAAAAACAAAAAAGCTTGTCTGAAACGGCAAGCTTTTTTATAATTTAATTTTTTTTAGATTATCCTAAAAATGGATATTTATAATCTTCTGGTGTTACAAATGTTTCTTTAATTGTTCTAACAGATGCCCAACGCAATAAGTTTTGGGCTGAACCTGCTTTGTCATTAGTTCCAGAACCTCTAGCTCCTCCAAATGGTTGCATTCCTACAACTGCACCAGTTGGTTTGTCATTAATGTAGAAGTTTCCTGCTGCGTTTTGTAGCGCTATAGTTGCTTCTTCAACTGCATAACGACACTGGCTAAATACAGCTCCAGTTAAAGCATACTCAGAAGTTTCGTCAACTAATTTCAATGTTTCAGACCATTTAGCATCTTCATAAATATAAATTGTAACTACAGGTCCGAATAATTCGGTTTCCATAGTGGTATATTTAGGATTTGAAGTTAAAATAACTGTTGGTTCAATAAAATAGCCTTTAGATTTATCATAATTTCCACCAATGATTACTTCGGCATCACTATCTTTTTTAGCTTGGTCAATGTAACGTGCTAATTTATCAAATGAAGCTTCCGAAAGTACAGCAGTAATAAAATTACTCATATCTTCAGGTGAACCCATTTTCATTGATTTCATATCAGCTTCTAATTTAGCTTGAACGGCTGGCCACAAACTTTGTGGGACATAAACACGAGAAGCTGCACTACATTTTTGACCTTGGAATTCAAAAGCACCACGTGCAATTCCAACAGCTACTTGTGCTGGGTTTGCAGATGGATGTGCAACAATGAAATCTTTTCCGCCTGTTTCACCAACAATTCTTGGATAAGTTTTGTAGTTGGCAATATTTTGACCAATAGTTTTCCAAATATCATTAAAAACACCAGTTGATCCTGTGAAGTGAACTCCTGCTAAATGTGGATTGTTTAAAACCACATCAGAAACCATTCCAGAGTCACCCATTACCATATTGATAACTCCATTTGGTAAGCCAGCTTCTTTGAAAACTTCCATAATTACATTAGCAGAATATACTTGAGTTGCTGCTGGTTTCCATACAACAACATTTCCCATTAATGCTGCACTTGAAGGTAAATTTCCAGCGATAGCAGTAAAATTGAATGGTGTAATAGCATATACAAATCCTTCTAATGGTCTGTATTCAACTCTGTTCCACATGTCTGATGTAGAAGCCGGTTGGTCTGCGTATATTTTTGTCATAAATTCTACGTTGTAACGTAAAAAGTCAATTAATTCACAAGCCGAATCAATTTCAGCTTGGTGAATTGTTTTGGATTGTGCAATCATAGTTGCAGCGTTGATTTTGGCACGGTATGGACCAGCTAATAATTCAGCTGCTTTTAAAAAAATTCCAGCTCTATTTTCCCAAGCCATTGCTGCCCATTTTTTACGTGTTTCTAATGCTGAAACAATTGCTTTTTCAACTAAAGCTCTGTCGGCTTGATGATAAACTCCTACTACATGTTGGTGATCGTGTGGAGCTGTCATGTTTTTGGTATTGCCTGTTTTAATTTCTTCGTTACCAATATATAAAGGAACTTCTACTTGGGAATTCCACATTTTAGAATAGGTTGCCGCAACTGCCGCTCTTTCTGGAGAACCAGGAGCATATGATTTTACAGGTTCATTAACTGCTTTTGGAACATTAAAAAATCCTTTTAACATGGTGTTGTATTTGAAAATTAAACAATTTAGTACTTTTATTTACGAATTTATCGTAAACGAATACAAAAATACAAAGTATATTTTGAATAATCGATAACAAAAGTTACGATTGATTGAAGATGTTTTGAGTTTGATTTTGAATAAATTAATTCAACGCAAATGGCGCTCCTAATTTAAAAGCTGGAATTTCAACTTTAAAACTACGAGTAGAAGTAAAGTTTACCATATTAAAATATCCTTTCATAGCTCCAATAGGTGATGAAAGTAAACAGCCTGAAGAATAAGTATGAGTTTCTCCTGGTTTTAATACAGGTTTTTTACCAATAACTCCTTCACCATCTACAATCTCAACATTGTTTAAAGCATCATAAATTTCCCAGTGGCGAGAATTTAATTGAACAGAGTCTTTACTTTGATTTTCTATGGTTACATGGTAAGTGAAGGCAAAGTGAATCTTATAGTTTTTGAAGTATGTTCCTTCAAAACTAGTTAAAACAGAAATTTTTATGCCTCTAGTAATTTGACTAACCATTTATTTTAGTAGTGCTTTCTTTTTTCAAAATTACAAATTTTATGGTAGTTTTTGTAAAACGAATGCTAATTTTTTCATAAATAAAAGTGAATCAGCGATTTCTGTAAAAATATTCTTTAGTTTTTAATAACCTCACTGTTTGTGTTGGCAATTCCAATAACCCTGTCATATCTTTCGCTGTTACCTTTGTAATAAATGATTGCTGTGTAATTATTTTCAGTTTGATAGTGGTTGCCATCAAGTGCATTTTGGAAATCAATTTTCCCAGTTTTATCAGTTGTTATGTACTGATAATTTGTGAAACATTGTTTTATTATTAATGCTTTTTCATAAAGACCAGTAACTTTATTGTATTCCATTTTATATTCTTCTGAAATGGTGTAATTATTAAACATTCCTGAAACATAAATGTTACTATCAAAAAATGTTGGCGCTTCAACTGCAAAGTAAACCCAAGAATAATCGGCTTCAATTTCTGGATTTGTAGTATTAGCATTTGCAATAAAGAAGTTTCCATTAATATCTGGAAAATAAGTATAAGGCAGATTTTTTCTAGCCGAATTTACATATAAATAAGTATTGTAGATATTGTCTCCAGAAGTCACTTTTGAAACAGTATTATTAGTGGCTCTAATAATTTTATTGTCGATTGTATAACACTCATTTCCACCCCAAAATTGAGTTTCCTTATTGTATCTGTAAATTAATTCTGAGCCTAAAGTATACTGTGGTTTTATGTCTGTTATGCTGGTTTTCCAATTACCATTTTGAAATAAAGTTACTTTGACATTTTGAATTGGATTTTGTAAAATCTTATCGCCATAATTTATACTCATTTCTATGTTTTGTTTCGTATCGATAGTTTCAAAGTCTCTACTTCTTCTGACTAGTAAACCAACATTGACTTCTTCTTCATAAAGAATAAATCTTCTTGAAAAAACCACTTCATTTTCATCATTTAAAACGGTTAGTATGTAATTTCCACTTTTTGTAATTCGATTAAATTTATTAGGAAAAACTTGTTTATAATGTGAATAAATTTGTAATGTGTTAAATGAATTTAGATAAGTAATAATTCGTTGATTATCCATTCCAGTTAAATATTCTGCTTTGGATAGATTTGATGGTGCAGACCAATCATAATTGTATTGTGTTATGGTGTAATAATAATCTGCTTCATCACCATATAAATCATCAAATTGCAATTCAAAAGTGTCTCCCAATTTGAAAAAAGGAATAACATTTCTACCATTTTGAACAAATGAAATTGTTTTTATATTAAAAGTAGGTTCTTGTTCATCGGCTTGTTGAGAAAATGAGCTGAAATAAACAAAAAGTAATGCAAATACACTAAAACATTTTTTCATTTGAAGCGGTTTAATAATTGTAAAAATAACAAACTAATTGAATGTCTGCAAAAACTATGCAATTATTACTGAAAATATTATTTAAAACAAACAGGAATTATTTCTCCTTTTGCTAGGCAATATTTTTCTACTAATTCTGGCAAAATAGTAGTGGTATAATCAACTTCTTCAACTTTAAAACCAATACTTCTCAGCTTGTCAAAATAATCTCTGCCGTAAACTCTTACGTGGTCGTATTGTCCAAATATTTTAGCACGTTCTTTCGGGTCGGTTATTGAATCATCTGTAAAAGTGGTAGCTCTTGATAAGTCTTGTGGAATTTGAAAAATACCCATTCCTCCAGGTTTTAAAACACGATATAATTCTTGCATAGCTTTTGTGTCATCAGGAATGTGTTCCAAAACGTGATTACATAAAACCATATCGTATGAATTATCTTCAAAAGGTAAATTACAAATGTCAGCTTTTACATCTGCTAATGGCGAAAACAAATCAGTAGTTGTGTAATCTAAATTTGATTGTTTTTTAAAACGTTTGTAAAATTCTTGCTCGGGTGCAAAGTGTAATACTTTTTTTGGAGCTGTAAAAAAATCGGTTTCGTTTTTTAAATATAACCACAATAAACGGTGTCTTTCTAAAGAAAGTGTGCTTGGTGATAATACATTATTTCGTTGTGTTCCATAGCCATATGGTAAAAACATACGAAAACTTTTTCCATCAATTGGATCAGTAAAACGACTTCCTTTTAATAAAAATGCCAAAATCGGACGCACCACAATACTCAAGCGAATCAATATCGGACGAGGAATTGTGTTAAGTATAAGTTTGAATAATTTTTTCATTACAGCACTAAAGGTTTTTGTCTCAATCCATCTTCTTCATTACTCACAATTCCTAAGGCTTCATAGATGTATGCAAAAGTTGATAATAATTCTGGTTTTCCGTCAACAATAGCTACGTCGTGTTCAAAATGCGCACTTGGTTTTCCGTCGGCAGTAGTAATTGTCCAACCGTCTTTGTGTTGTTTAATATTTCGTGTACCCATATTAATCATTGGTTCGATTGCAATCACCATTCCGTTGACTAATTTTTTTCCACGACCTCTTTTTCCATAGTTAGGCACTTCTGGATCTTCGTGCATTTTTCTACCTAAACCATGTCCACATAATTCACGAACAACTCCATATCCTTGTGCTTCACAATATACTTGAACAGCATTTCCAATATCTTCTACACGGTTTCCTACTTTAGTTGCTCTAATTCCTTCGTATAAAGATTCTTTTGTGATTTTTAATAATTTTTTTGTTGCTTCAGCTACTTCACCAACTTCAAATGTATATGCATGGTCTCCATAAAAGCCATTTTTTAAAGCACCACAATCTACTGAAATAATATCTCCTTCTTGTAATGGAATGTCATTTGGGATTCCGTGAACCACCTGAGTGTTTGGACTCATGCACAATGAATTTGGGAAGCCATACATGCCCAAAAAGGCAGGCTCAGCTCCATGAGAGCGGATAAAGTCTTCTGCTAATTTGTCTAAATATAAGGTAGTTACGCCAGGTTTAATTTCCTTAGCTATCATTCCTAATGTTTTGGAAACAATCAAAGCGCTTTCACGCATTAATTCAATTTCTTCAAGGGTTTTAAGTACAATCATAATGCAAAATTTCGGAGCAAAAGTACGAATTCAATTTCAAATTCAAGGGTAATTTCAAAATTCAATTTTTATTTCATTTTTCTTATATCATTAATTCAAAACCTTTAACCAAATATGAGCAATGTCATATTTTATGATTAAATTACAGCATAATTTTGCAGTATAAATTTCATTAGGTATGGGAAAATATGTTACCGCAGCAGAAGCTGTACAAGTAGTAAAAAGTGGTGATAGGGTATATGTGCAAGCAGCAGCAGCTACACCAACAATTTTAACAAAAGCATTAACTGATAGAGCTTCAGAATTGAGAGATGTTGAAGTTTGTCATTTGCATACAGAAGGTGAAGCACCTTATGCTAATCCTGAATTAGCTGAAAGTTTTCACGTGAATTCGTTTTTTATTGGCGCAAATGTTCGTCATACATTAAAGGCTGGTAATGGTTCTTATACACCTGTTTTTTTAAGTGAATTACCACTATTATTTCGTAAAAATGTAGTGAAATTAGATGTGGCTTTTATTCATGTTTCTCCACCAGATGCGCATGGGTATTGTTCATTAGGTGTTTCTGTGGAAGCAACCGTGGCAGCAATTGAAAATGCAAAAACAGTGATAGCACAAGTTAATCCGAATATGCCAAGAACATTTGGTGATGGTATATTACATGTTTCTGAAATTGATTATTTAGTAGAAGTTAATGTACCTATTTTTGCTCACGATGTTGCTCCTTTTACGGCAGAAGAAGAAAAAATAGGAACTTATGTTGCATCATTGATTGAAAATAAGAGTACACTTCAAATGGGAATTGGTTCAATACCTAATGCAGCTTTGAGCAAATTGACCAATCATAAAGATTTAGGATTACATACCGAAATGTTTTCAGATGGTGTGATTGATTTGATTGAAAATGATGTTATTAATTGTAATTATAAAGGTACTTTGCGCGGAAGAGCTTTGGCTACATTTTTAATTGGTTCAAAACGCCTGTATGATTTTGTAGATGACAATCCGTTTATTGAAATGAAAGAATCTTCTATGGTGAATGATACGGATCGCATTCGTAAAAATCCAAGAATGGTTTCTATTAATTCAGCAATTGAAGTAGATGTTACTGGGCAAGTTTGTGCTGATTCTATTGGAAGTACGATGTATTCTGGTGTTGGTGGACAAATGGATTTTATTCGAGGAGCTTCATTAAGTGATGGTGGAAAAGCAATTATTGCCTTGCCGTCTATTACCAAAAGAGGTGAAAGTAGAATTGTTCCTTATTTAAAACAAGGTGCTGGTGTAGTTACAACAAGAGCACACGTGCACTATATTATTACAGAAAATGGAATCGCGGATTTATATGGTAAAACCTTAAGACAGCGCGTTACTGAATTAGTAAAAATTGCTCATCCATCACATCAAGAAGCTGTGGAACGCGCCTACTATGAAATGACAGGTTGTAAATAATAAAAAGTTGAGTTAGTATAAAAGAAGGCAATCGAAAGGTTGTCTTTTTTATTTGAAATTTTTTAGTAATTCGGGAATTCATTTAAAAATTCTTCAAAAAACTAACTTTTTGATTTTGAATTTTTTAACAAAAAATAGTTGTTTTTGAAAATATTTCAAAGTTTAACCTTTTCACAACATTAAATAGTCTACCTTTGTATGGAATTAAATTTTTCATAGATGAACATTTTTGTAGGAAGTCTTCCTTTCAGTGTAGAGGAAGCAGATTTAAGAGGTTATTTTGAAGAGTATGGAGCTGTAGAATCAGTTAAAATTATCTCTGACAAATTTACCGGAAGAAGTAAAGGATTTGGATTTGTTGAAATGGCTAATGACGCTGAGGCTCAAAAAGCAATCGACGAATTAAACGGTGGAACTATCGAAGGTAGAAAAATCGTTGTTAACAAATCTGAACCAAAACCAGAAGGAGAAAGAAGAAGCTTCGATCGTAATTCCGGTGGAAGAGGTGGATACACTAACAATAGAGATAACAACTCAAGAGGTCGTTACTAATATCTTTATGGCTCTAAAACGAAAAAATGCCTTCGCAATGCGAAGGCTTTTTTAGGTTATTTTTATAATAACGAATGACAAGTCATTACTTCTGGTTTCTCAATTCCCATTAAATCTAAAACGGTAGGAGCACTGTCGCCTACAACACCATTTTGAATATTCTTTAATTCTTTATCAACCAAAATAATTGGAACTGGATTCGTTGTATGTGCTGTATTTGGCGATCCATCTGGATTTATCATCGTTTCGCAATTCCCATGGTCGGCGATGATTATTGTGGTGTAATTGTTTTCTAAAGCAGTTTCAACTACTTCTTTTACGCAAACATCAACGGCTTCGCAAGCTTTAATTGCTGCTTCCATTACGCCTGTGTGACCCACCATATCACCATTGGCAAAGTTTAAACACACAAAATCAACTTCACCTTTTTTAAGTTCTTCAACTAAAGCATCTTTTAATTCGAAAGCACTCATTTCAGGTTGTAAATCGTAAGTAGCTACTTTTGGAGAATTTTTCAAAATACGCGTTTCGCCTACAAAAGGTTCTTCTCTTCCACCAGAAAAGAAAAAGGTTACGTGTGGATATTTCTCGGTTTCGGCAATACGAATTTGTTTTTTTTTGGCTTTTTCTAAAACTTCTCCAAGTGTTTCTGTGATGTTGTCTTTGTCGTAAATTACGTGAACATTTTCATATGTTTCATCGTAATTGGTCATCGTAACATAATACAAATTCAGTTTGTGCATGTTGAATTCGTGGAAGTCTTTTTGTGATAAAACTTCGGTTAATTCTCTTCCTCTATCGGTTCTGAAATTGAAGAAAATCACTACATCATCTTGTTGAATTTTTGCAACTGGATTGTTGTTTCCATCAACCATCACAATAGGTTGAATAAATTCGTCGGTTACATCATTTGCATAACTTTCGTTAATACTTGTAACGGCATTTTTTGAGTGAGTTCCTTCTCCATTTACTACTAAATCGTATGCTAATTTTACTCTTTCCCAACGCTTATCTCGGTCCATTGCGTAGTATCTTCCAATTACAGAAGCTAATTTTGCATTGGTGTTTTTAATATAATTTTCTAAATCTGAAATGTATTTTGCTCCCGATTTCGGATCTACATCACGACCATCGGTAAAGGCATGAACAAAGATATTTTGGACACCACTTTCTTTAGCAGCATCTATCAAACCTCTTAAATGTGAAGTATGAGAATGCACGACACCATCAGAAACTAATCCTAAGAAATGAATTGCTTTATTGTTCTTTTTTGCATAATCGAAAGCATCTACAAGTGGTTTTTCTTGACTCATGGTTTTGTGTTCTACTGCTAAATTTAGTTTGGCTAAATCTTGATAAACAATTCGTCCAGCACCTAAATTCATGTGACCTACTTCTGAATTTCCCATTTGTCCTTCGGGTAAACCTACGTTTAAACCATCAGTGCGAAGTTGGGCATTTGGGTATTTGGTATATAAACTATCAATGAAAGGCGTGTTAGCATTGTCAATTGCAGAAACTTTCGGGTCAGGAGATTTTCCCCAACCGTCTAAGATCATTAAAATTACTTTTTTGTTCATGATTTTGTGTTTGTACAAAGATAAGCAATTGGTAATTTTTTGAATCAAAAAGCAACTTAAAATTACGAAAACGATTAAGCTATTTACCCTTTTCTAAACCAGTTTTTAGCTTGGTTATAATCTATAAAATAGCGCACACTAATAGATAAAACATGATTCAAATTGTTGTCAAATAAGTTGGAGAAATTTGAACCAAAATTCTTGTTTATTGTACGATCAAAAGTGGCAGCATTATTTCTGTACAATATTGACATTTGGCTGCCTGGAGCAAACCACCATGAATAGGATAAGTCTAAATTCCAACTGCTGAAATTTGAGTTTTTATTATTCGTATAAGTTGTATTAGGCGATAAGCTCCCATCAGCGTTTAATGTGTTTATTTGATTGTTTTCTGCCAATGACCAATAATGCCTTACAGATAAATTAAAGTTCATTACGCTACTAATTGAAAATTTACTTGTTAGTGCATTCGTAAAAGTATTTCTGTCTCTTCGAGCAAAAATGATATCATTGTTTTCAAAATCGATAAAGCCTATGTCGTTTTGCTGTCTAAAATAATCAAAACTGTATACCAATGAAAATTTGTCATTAAATCGATATCTTGGGCTTACATTGATTCCAGCTTCATATCTGTTTTGATTTAAAACATGTGTAATATATGGATTTATATCTAATGCAAATTTATTGTTGTAATTCGAAGAAAAATAAAACCAACCACCTAAATTTTCTGGATTTACAAAAAAGCGATTGGCTACACGAGGTTCATAATAATCATAATTTTTAAACGGATTAATATTAATTCCTCCGCCAAAAAAGTGATTTTTTTTGTTTGTTGAATTAATATTTACATTAAAATTACTCGACTGAATTTGATTTGTTGGCTTATAAAATTCAAAATAAGAATTCAAATTGATTCTAAAAGTATTAAATGTTTTATTTGGATTTAATATGCGATAATTTGAATTCCCATAGATTGCATAATAATTTGTTTTGAAATTAATTCCTAAGTCATTGTTATCAAAATCTTTAGATATAAAATCACCACCAATACTATGTCTGAATTTACCGCTGGTTTCAGCTAAATAAAGAGATGCATTTATTCCATTAGTGTTTTTAACATCATTAATACTACTCGATTTTAGACCTCCTGAAACATTGTATTTATTTGTTTTGTTGTTTAAATCGAATAACAACCCTGTTACGTTAGCGTCTCTAAAGTTTCCATTTCGAGTGACATTAGTATTAATAAAAGTAACAGATGAATTTTTATTAAATCGCTGATCAAAAACGGTAACATTATAATTGGTTAAAGGGGAAACAACAACTTGTCTAGTTGAATTATTATCAGAATTTGAAACGCTAGCAGTAGTTTTTTCTGTGATTGCATTCAAGAATCCAATTCCCATTCCGTCTTTATCGCGGCCCGAAATTTTCATTGCATTTAATAAATTAATTGCGCTTGGAAATTCATTAATAAATTCATTATCTGCTAAATTTAAATTCAAATCGGGTGTTTGTCCAATTCTTCTTGAATATAATAAATTTCCTTTGCTAAATAGATCTGTTCCTTCTGTAAAGAAAGGCCTATTTTCATTAAATTGTTGTTCAAAAGGACCTAAATTTAAAATCACATTATCAAATTTTGTTTGACCAAAATCGGGAACTAAAATAGCATCTAACGTGAAAGCATCATTGATGCCATATTTAACATCTAATCCTCCTTTGAATTCTCCTTTTGTTTTTTGAGCGTCGCTAGCATTCAAATAAAATGAAGAATAAGGAATCAAAAATAATCTGGTAGGTGTTTTAATGTTTTTAATACCATTTAAAACTCCAGCTTGTTGAATTACGGCTCCAATTTTTGAATCTACGTGTGTCCATGTATAAACGCGTCTTTCACGTTTAATTTCCCGTACAAAGTTTAATCCCCAAGTTTGAACAGATTCTGGAGAAAAACGCAATGCTGCATATGGAATTTTCATCTCTACAACCCATCCAAAATCAGTGATTTTTACTTTACTATCCCAGATTGCATTCCATGAAAAATCTTCTCCTATTTGTTCTGTAGCCAAACAATCTAGTTGTCCTCCTGCTGCTGTAAGGAAAAAGCGAAAATCTTGTTGACCATCATTGTAACCATTTATAAATATTCCGAAAGCATCTGTTGTACCAAAGTCGTCACGTTCAGTAATTTCTTTCATAATTTTTGCAGGTTCATCATCATAAAGTAAAGCGCCTACATATATTGCTTCATCATCATACAATATTTTGACTTCAGTTTTTTTCTTTTCATCAATAGGTTTCCCATTATCAGGTTCAAACATTACAAAATCAGTAGCAATTTCGGCATTTTTCCATGAGGCTTCGTTTAAATCCGCATCGATAGTGACAGACTCATTTGTTTTATTTGTAGTAATGCTTTTTTTTGTTTGTGAAAACGAAAAAAACGAAGTGGTTATGCAAAAAAGTAGTGTAATACTGAATTTGTATGTCATATAGATGAAATTAATGCGCAAAATTATGTGATTATTATATAGGTCTACTTTTTTTGTATAATGTTTAACTTTTTTTAAAATAATCGATGAAATACATAAAATTTCGATAAAAAACACTTTTTTATTTGTTTATTAAAAAATAATAAATATATTTGGCACTTTCAACAACAATATAACTACAAGATTAACAATGATTTACAAGTTTTTTACCGCTTATTTTATTTTGTATTTTTTCGTTCAAGCCTTTAAATACGGCTGATGTGAAAAGAAATGTTATTTTAAACACAGATCCAAAATTAGTAGCTGCAAATACAAAAGCAACTTTAGAAACAAAGTGTAAAACTTTTTACACTACTATTGATGCTAATAATTTATCATTACCAAAATTTGATAGTTTTTTTGCTGCATTTCAAGGATATGAGCAATTAAAAGCACAAGGAAAAATTACAAATGAAATTTTAACAGTAATCGATTTCAGCTTATCTTCTAAAGAAGAAAGAATGTGGGTTATTGATATGAAATCACAAAAAGTAATCTTGAAATCATTAGTAGCACACGGTAGAAATTCGGGTGTTGAATTTGCTACCAATTTTTCAAATGAAAATGAATCATTCAAAAGTAGTTTAGGTTTTTATGTGACAGGTGAGGTGTACCAAGGAAAACACGGAATGTCATTACGTTTAGATGGAATGGAATATGGAATTAATGATAATGCTAGAAATAGAGCAGTAGTTATTCACGGAGCAGATTATGTAAGCAAAAAATTAGCTAACACACAAGGTTATATAGGAAGAAGCCAAGGTTGTCCAGCGGTTCCTTATGAAATACACAAACAATTAATTGAAACAATTAAAGAGAAATCGTGTATTTTTATTTATCACCCTTCAAGAAATTACACGGTTAAATCGAAGTTAGTTTCATAAATGTAGATTTAATTTTAAGTTGTCATTTATGTAATCGCTTTTATCTATTGGTTTTGCTTACGCAAAGTTTTTTAATTGCGATTCCTTAATTTTAAAAACAATTCTTTGTCAAGTTCATAAATGTCAGTTCTAAATTGTAATTGATTATTTTCTAACCAACTTGTCCAATAAAAAATATGAATATTTACAGTGTCTTTAACAGATACTGTTTTTGTTTTTTCTCGTTTTATAATAGAATCTATTTCAGGAGAATCCCATTTTTTTGGATTTTCTTTTACTAAGATTTTTTTTGCCAAAACTAAAGGATTTTCAATTCTAACACATCCAGAACTTAACGAACGATAGGTTTTTACAAAATAATCGCGATGATTTGTATCGTGTAAATAAACTAAGTGACTGTTTGGAAAGTTAAATTTTACTAACCCAAGCGAATTATTATAGCCAGGTTTTTGAACATAACGATAACTATTGGCTTTTGCAGGATTCCATTCGTATGGGCTTACTTCAACTCCTTTATTGTTGAAAATTGTTAATTTTCGAGAAGAAAAATAATTTCTGTTTTTTGTAGCACTTGGAGTTAAATCTTCTTTTATGATTGTTGGAGGAATTGTCCAAGTAGGATTGAAAACAAAATTAGAAAGCTTTGAAGTTAGTATAGGTGTTCTTCTTTTTGGAGTTCCAACAACTGTTCTGTGTGTAGCAATAGTGTCGTTATCAACAACGTAGTTTAACATATATTCAGGAAGATTTACAATTAAGTATTGTTTTCCTAAATCTGTTGGATACCAGCGCCATCTTTCTAAATTTGCAAAAATTTGTTCTCTTCTTTCGTTTTTAGTAACATTTAAAGCGTTTAATGTTCCTTTTCCAATAACACCATCTTGTAATAACCCATGACGTCCTTGAAATTTTTTAATTGCTTTAAAAGTCAGCGTATCATATGCCCATGTGAAAATACTATCTGGGTTTTTGTAATCGTTCCAATAACTTAATCTTTTTTTGATTTTCACCATTTCTGGCAAGGTGTCGTTAAGTTGAATTTTTTCCTTTTTAGTTTCAATTTTAGTAAAAGTAACATTTGGAAATTTATCCAATTCAATTAAGCTTTTTTTAAGTAATTGATAAACTATGTGGTTTGGTTTTAATTCCTTAAAGGTTGACGCAACTGTTTTTTCTGTTATAGCTTTTTCTAACAGCGGTGAAAGTGCAATTTCTTTAGGCTTCAAATCCCAATCTTTGTAAAGTTCTTTAGGATTTAACTTGCCTTTGTGTAAATGAAGGGCTAATTTTTCAAAAGATTCTGTTAGTAAAATATCATATTTAACAATATCTTCATCAGAGAGTTCTTTTCTTTTTTTTTCTAAATTTTCAATAAACTCAAATGAATAATCTACTGGATTTAAACCTTCTTGATAACAAAATTTGATTTCGTTGATTAGGTCATTTCGGTTTTCATCTAAATACCAAATTTCGTGAAAGTTCAACTTTTGATAATATATTTTTAAACTATCTGATTTACCTTCAAGAAGTTCAGGATTAACAGGCCTGATGATTACATTATGTATAGTGTCTTTAATAATGCTGTCATCAAAAGCAATAGTTTTTGCTTCTTTTTTACAAGAAACTAGAATTGATAGTAGGAGTAGAGTAGTAATTATTTTCATAGCGAAAATCCATTTGGACGTATAAATGTAATAAAAATCTTTTTAATTTTTCTTATACATTACAAAATGGATGCCAACATCTGGAATATCAAATGAGTTTCCAACGATTTTAAATCCTGATTTTGTATAAAAAGAAACTGCTTTTTCACGTGCGTTGAACCAAATTAAATTCGCTTTTTCTTCCCAACAATATTTTTCAGCAGCCTTTAATAGTTGTTCTCCATGGCCTTTGTTTTGAAAGTTTTCTAAAACCGCCATGCCTCTAATTTGAAATTGTATTTCATCTGTAAAAAGAAGAGAATTTGTTTTATAAACAGAAACAACTCCAATTATATTTTCGTTTTCAAACAATCCAAAATGTGTTGTAGAAGAATCGTTATCGCCATCAAAATAGCAGGTTTCTATTGGTTTTCCATTTCTTAATACTTCCTGACGAATAGTGTAAGTCTCAAAAGTGGTAATTTTTTTAGTAATAAACATTTTCTAACTATTTATATTTTAACGAATTAAGAAAAATGAAATGAACATCAACAAATTTATAACAAATGAATTAAAAAAATGTGCATAAAAATTTGCAATTAAAAAAACTTTTGAAGTATATTTGCACCCACAAAATAAGTATATATGTGCTTTTTTGTAATGCGGAAGTAGCTCAGTTGGTAGAGCTCCAGCCTTCCAAGCTGGTTGTCGCGAGTTCGAGCCTCGTCTTCCGCTCCAAAACAAGATAAAGTTTTAAAAATTATCATCTGCGGAAGTAGCTCAGTTGGTAGAGCTCCAGCCTTCCAAGCTGGTTGTCGCGAGTTCGAGCCTCGTCTTCCGCTCTATAAAAAAGCCTTGCAATTGCAAGGCTTTTTTTTATTTCAATTCATTGAGTTCGGTTTCTGGAACTACTTCAATTGGATTTTCATTTCTTTTGAAAATACGAGCTGTTAAATTTCCTTTTAATTTTATTGAATCTCCTTTTACGGCTAACCAGCTTCCTTCTCTCAATCCAACAACAGGTTGCGAATTAAAATGATGAAATTCATTAATTCTCGTTTCACGTGTTTCGCCCATATGGGTTGAACCTTCAATTGGGTCTAAGTAATGTGGGTTAATATTAAATGAAACTAATCCTAAGGTTCTAAAACTTGGCGGATACACAATTGGCATATCGTTAGTCGTGCTCATTGTTAATCCACAGATGTTGCTTCCGGCGCTTGTGCCAAGATATGGTGTGCCGTTTTTAACAACTTTTTCTAAAGTGTCAATTATATTGTTTTTATACAATTGACTTACTAATAAAAAAGTGTTTCCGCCACCAGTAAATATTCCGTTAGCATTTTCAATGGCAGTAATTGGGTTTTCAAATTCGTGAATTCCTTTAACAGAAATGTTAATTTTTGCAAAAGCTTCAGCTACTTTTTTGGTGTAATTTTCATGTGTAATGCCGCTAGGACGTGCATAAGGTATAAAAATTATTTCTGAACAATTTTGAAAAAACAGCTTCAATTCGGGTAATAAATACGCTAAATAATCGCCATTGTGTAATGTTGAGGTGCTCGCAATAATTATGTTTTTCATGAATGTTTTTTTTGCAAATTTACAAGATTGTATTAACATAAGTTTATCATCTTGTTAGGATTTCATTTTGATGGCTCATAAGTACATTTACAAAATATTATTTAACGGTAATTTCATGATAAAACAATTCCTTTTTTTTCTTTTCCCAATATTTGTTTTCTCGCAAAACGATTCCATTGTGAATGGAAAAATAGTGTCAAATGCAAATGAAGTGGAAGGAATTTTAGTAAAAAACATTTCGAATAATCAAGAAGTTGTAACACAACGAGGAGGATATTTTTCAATTTTTGGAAAGACAAATGACACATTAATCTTTAGTGCTTTCAATTTAAAAGCTGAAACCCATGTTATAACAGATAAAGATTTTGGAGAAAATTTAGTTTTTATAACAATGCAATTAATAAATAATCAGCTTAAGGAAGTTACTATAATTGATTATAAAAATATAAATGCAGAAGCTTTAGGAATTGTTCCCAAAGGACAAAAAACATATACACCAGCAGAACGTAAACTTAAAACGGCTGGAGAAATGTCGATAGGTTCAGTAATTTCAGTAGACCCGTTGCTTAATTGGATTTCTGGAAGAACCTCAATGCTAAAAAAAGAATTGGAAGTCGAGAAAAAAGAACTGCTTCAAGCTAAAATGACTAATAATTATGAAAGAGAATATATTGTAAATACACTAAAAATTCCAGAAGAATATGTAGATGGTTTTCTGTTTTATGCCTCAGATAACGAACGATTTGCAGCAGCTATGAAAGCTAAAAATTATACTATGGCAACATTTGTCTTATCCGAATTGGCCTCACAGTATAGAGAATTACAAGGATTTGAAGTGTTAAATACAGTAAATAAAACCTCTGAAAATTCAATGAATAAACAAAAAGAATAATTACTATTTTTACCAAATGAAAAAGAGTTATAAAATAATATTTTTATTTTTTTGTTTTGCATTGTGCAGCTCATTTGTAGCTCATAAATTTTATGTTTCGGTTACTCAAATTGATTATGTGCCAAATAAGAAAAGAATAGAAATCACTTCTCGAATTTTTATAGATGATTTTGAAAAAGCGCTTACAAAGAAATATAAGAAAAAGCCAAATTTAACTTCAACCAATGAGCTTCCGGAAGCAGAAGAATGGATTAAAGCTTATTTGAAAGAAAAAATTAAAATTTCAATCAATAAAAAACCGCAATCTATAGATTATTTAGCAAGAGAAGTTGAAGGCGATGTGTTAATTGTTTACACTAAAATTGCTATTTCAAAAAAAATAAATACTTTCGAAATTTATAATTCATTATTAACAGAAACATTTGTTGATCAACAAAATATTGTTCACACAAATATTAATAGTAACAAAAAAAGCTTTTTGTTGACTAATACTGAATTAGAAGAAAAAATTGACTATTAAACCGACCATAATATTATGAGAAAATCAATTCTATTAAGTGTTTTTTTATCCATTACAGTTGCTTTTGGATCTTTTGCACAAGAAGTAAAACCTGAAGAAAAAAAACGTGAATCAGGGCATTATGATGAAAATAAATTTCGTCAAATGTATCAAGAAATGTCAACGCCAAATATGTTTAGAACTGCTTCTGGAGCACCTTGACCAGCATATTATCAGCAAAAGGCAGATTACAACATGAATCTGGAATTAGATGATAAGAACAAAAAATTATATGGTTCAGAAACGATTACATATTATAATAATGCACCAGAGTCTTTAGAATATTTATGGGTTCAATTAGATCAAAATATTGAAAAACCAGATTCAAAAACGCCTTTAATTGAAAATGAAAGCTTAAATAAATCGATTACTACTGATGGTTTTGCAAAAAAATATATTGAAAAACCATTTCAAGGCGGTTTCAATATAGAATATGTAAAAGACGCAAAAGGCAATCCAATGAAATATACCATCAACCAAACAATGATGCGTATAGATTTACCAAAACCATTAAAAAATGGCGAAAAAGTTACTTTTTCAATAAAATGGTGGTACAATATTGTAAATTACATGGAGCAAGCTAATAACGGTCGTTCTGGTTATGAGCAATTTGCAGATGGAAATCGTTTGTATGTCATGGCTCAGTTTTATCCAAGGATGGCAGTTTATAGCGATGTTGAAGGTTGGCAAAACATGCAATTTTGGGGAAGAGGAGAATTTGCATTGACTTTTGGAGATTATGAAGTCAATATCACAGTTCCTGCGGATCATATTATGGAAGGAACTGGAGTTATTCAAAACAAAAGTGAAGTTTATACAGCTGAACAAATGAAAAGATGGGAACTAGCTCAAAAAACATTTGATAAGCCAGTTGTAATTGTAACACAAGAAGAAGCTACTCAAGCAGAAAAAGGTTTTTCAGACAAGAAAAAAACTTGGAAATTTAAAGCTCAAAATGTGCGCGATTTTGGATTTTCAACTTCAAGAAAATTTATTTTAGATGCTATGGCGGTAGATTTACCAACTAATAAGCCACTTGCTATTTCTATTTATCCAAAAGAGGCAAATCCACTTTGGGGAGATTTATCTACAAAAGCAGTTGCTCATACTTTAAAAACATATTCACATTATACTTTTGATTACCCTTATCCAAAAGCTGTTTCGGTTTCTGCAGAAGATCAAGGTATGGAATATCCAATGATATGCTGGAATTATGGTCGTCCAGATGACAAAGGATTTGTGAGTAATAGAGTAAAATATGGAATGTTAGGGGTAATTATTCACGAAGTAGGGCATAATTTCTTTCCAATGATTGTGAATTCTGATGAAAGACAATGGACATGGATGGATGAAGGTTTAAATACTTTTTTAGAATATTTAACAGAAATTTCTTTTGACCCTAATTTTCCTGTTGATAGAGGTCCAGCTTCGAAAATTGTTCCTTATATGAGAGGAAATCAGCAATATCTAGAACCAATTATGACTAACTCAGAAGGTATTTATAACTTCGGGGCTAATGCCTACGGAAAACCAGCAACTGGTTTGAATATTTTAAGAGAAACGATTATGGGACATGAGTTGTTTGATCATGCTTTCAAAACATATGCAAACCGTTGGAAATTTAAACATCCTACACCAGAAGACTTTTTTAGAACAATGGAAGATGCTTCTGCTGTGGATTTAGATTGGTTTTGGAGAGGTTGGTTTTATTCTACAGATTATACCGATATTGGTGTAAAAGATGTGAAACAATATTATGTTATTGAGCAAGACCCAAAAGAAGCACAACAGCAATTCAACAGAAGAGGAAGAAAAATTGGTGACGGACAATCAATGTTAAAATTGGTTTTAGAAGGATCAACAGAATTCAAACCAGAATTAAAGAATGGTTTTGATGCTTCAAAAGTACAAGCGCTAAATGATTATTTAGCTAAAAATTATACGGCTGAAGAAATTAGCGCATTAAAATCGCCAAGATTTTTCTATGAAGTTGAATTCGACAAACCAGGTGGATTAATTATGCCAATCATAGTTGAGCTTCAGTTTGAAGATGGAACAAGTGAAACACAAGTTTTTCCAGCTCAAATTTGGAGAAAAAATAATGCAACAGCAAGACGCGTATTTGCAACGGAGAAAAAAGTAGTGAAAATTCAGTTAGATCCAAAGTTAGAAACTGCAGATATTGATGTTACAAATAATTTTTGGCCAAAAGCTGAAATGGAATCTAAGTTCGATACTTTAGAAAAAAAATAAATTATTAAAGACTATCTTCGGATAGTCTTTTTTTTGAATACTTTAAGAGTAATCGAAGTAAAACTTTGTAAATTTGCAACATAAATATAGTAATTATGTTTGACGGAATAGGAGAATTATTATTAATTCTAGTTGTGGTTTTAATGCTTTTTGGTTCAAAAGAAATACCTGATATTGCACGATTTTTAGGTAAAACGATGGCGCAATTAAAAAATGCGACTAACGAGATTAAGAGCGAAATTCAAAAAGGAGCTAGAGATAATGGGATGGATTTAGATTCAATTACTGGAGGTGTTTCGGAAGAAATTAATAAAGCAAAAGCGGGTATTTCACAAATGGTGAATCCAATTGAAAATATTGATTTGGGAGTTCAAAATCCTATTCAAGAAGTAAAAGAGAATATTTAAGATATGACAGGACCTATTAAAAGACAATCTTAATTTTGGAACATTTAATTCAACTTGACAAAGATTTGTTTGTTTTTTTAAATTGATTAGGTTCTGAACCTTTTGATGTTTTTTGGAAAATTATTACAAAACAAATTTATTGGTCTCCTTTATTTTTAGCTGTTTTTTATTTGATTCAAAAAAGAATGGGATGGAAAAATTTAGGGATAATCATACTTTTTCTTGCGGTCCTAATCGCATTTACGGATCAAATTACAAACTTATTTAAAGACACTTTTGAACGTTTACGTCCTTGTAATGTTCCTGAATTTGATGGAATAATACGAGAAGTAATTACAAGAAAATCATTTAGTTTTTTCTCAGGTCATGCTGCCAATTCAATGGCTTCTACCATGTTTGTATATTTAATTATTAGAAAATACTATAGATACACTTTCTTGTTGTTCTGTTTTCCGTTTATTTTTGCCTACAGTAGAATTTACCTTGGATTGCATTTTCCAGGCGATATTTTAACTGGGTATTTGTTTGGGGTAACTTTTGGTTTTGTGTTTTACAGAATGTATTTGTTTTTTAATAAAAAATACAATTTCATTAAAGAACACGACTAACCGTCAAGCCATCACGAATAGGTAATAATACTGTTTCAACTCTTGGGTCTTCTTTTAAAAGTTTATTGTAGTCTAATAAAACTTGAGTGCTTTTGTCGTTCAATTTTACTTCTTCCAGTACTTTTCCGCTCCATAATACATTGTCTGATAAAATAATGCCACCTTTGTTCATCATCGGGACAATTAAATGAAAATAATTCACATAATTTTCTTTATCAGCATCAATAAAAACTAAATCAAATTTTTTGTTCAATGTTGGTATAATTTCAATAGCATCACCTAAATGTTGGATGATTTGAGTACTCCATGGCGAAGCATCAAAATATTTTTTCTGAAAATCAACCAATTCTTCATTAACATCAATAGTATCTATAGTACCATTTACTGACAAGCCTTCCGCTAAACACAAAGCTGCATAACCAGTATATGTTCCAATTTCAAGAATATTTGTGGGATGAATAATTTTAGACAACATACTCAAAACTCTTCCCTGAAAATGTCCACTCAACATTCTTGGTTGCAAAATTTTTTGGTGTGTTTCTTTGTTAAGCTTGGCTAATAATTCAGGCTCGTTTTCTGAATGATTGGCTACATAATCTTCTAATTCTTCGGATATAAAGTGCATGATGAAATCAAATTTTGACAAAAATACAAATTAACAATTAAACGATTTAACATTTTAACCTAACTTTGCACCATGCAAATCGAGAAAAAAGACATACGAGCCCTTACAAAAGAACAATTGCGTAACTTTTTTGTTTCTAACGGAGACAAAGCATTTCGTGGTAATCAAGTCTACGAATGGTTATGGCAAAAACGAGCACATACTTTTGAAGACATGACTAATGTGTCTAAAGAAACTCGTGCCATGTTAGAAGCTAATTTTGTTATCAATCACATCAAAGTAGATACATTGCAACGTAGCGAAGATGGAACCGTTAAAAATGCCGTTCGTTTGCAGGATGATTTAATTGTAGAATCGGTTTTGATTCCTACTGAAACCCGAACTACGGCTTGTGTTTCTTCGCAAGTTGGTTGCAGTTTGGATTGTAATTTTTGTGCTACAGCGCGATTAAAGCGTATGCGAAATTTGGAACCAGGAGAAATCTACGACCAAGTTGCTGCAATTGATAACGAAAGTCGCTTGTATTACGATAGACCTTTGTCAAATATTGTTTTTATGGGAATGGGTGAGCCTTTGATGAATTATCCAAACGTGATGAAAGCGATTGATATGATTACTTCGAATGAAGGTTTAGGAATGTCTCCAAAACGAATTACAGTTTCTACTTCTGGAATTCCGAAAATGATTAAAAAAATGGCAGATGATGAAGTCAAATTCAAACTAGCGGTTTCATTACATTCTGCTGTGGAGGAAATTCGTAACGAAATCATGCCTTTTACTAAAAACTTTCCTCTTACTGATTTGCGTGAAAGTTTGGAATATTGGTACAGAAAGACTAAAAGCAAAATCACTTACGAATATGTAGTTTGGAAAGGAATCAATGATGATAAAAAATCGATTGATGCTTTAGTGAAGTTCTGTAAATATGTACCATGTAAAGTAAATCTTATCGAATATAATCCTATTGATGATGGGATGTTTCAACAAGCATCTAATGAAGCAATTGATTCCTATATTTCTGCTTTGACGAAAAGTAATATTGTGGCAAAAGTGAGAAGAAGTCGTGGGAAAGATATTGATGCGGCTTGCGGTCAATTAGCGAATAAATCGTAAAAAAGTGAACGAGTAGCAAAATGTTTTAAAAACTTTCTTACTTTTGTTTACTAATGAAAATAACCGAACAAATAAAGCTGCCTATCGCTCCAGAAATGGAACTTTTTGAAGAAAAGTTTCGTGATGCGATGTCTTCAAAAGTAGCTTTGTTAAATAGAATCACACACTATATCGTTAACCGAAAGGGAAAACAAATGCGACCAATGTTTGTTTTCTTAACTGCTAAAATGGTTTCTGGTGGTTCAATTAATGAACGTACTTATCGCGGTGCTTCTGTAATTGAATTAATCCATACTGCAACATTAGTACATGATGATGTGGTTGACGATAGCAACAAGCGTCGTGGTTTTTTTTCCATAAATGCACTTTGGAAAAATAAAATAGCAGTTTTAGTGGGCGATTATCTGTTGTCGAAAGGATTGTTACTTTCCATAGACAATAATGATTTCGATTTACTAAAAATCATTTCTGTTGCTGTTCGTGAAATGAGTGAAGGCGAATTGCTTCAAATTGAAAAAGCACGCAGATTAGATATTACAGAAGATGTTTACTACGAAATCATTCGACAAAAAACAGCTACTTTAATTGCTGCTTGTTGTTCGCTTGGAGCTTGTTCTGTTGCTCCGAATGATGCTGTATTGGTAGAAAAAATGCGAAAATTTGGCGAACTTATTGGAATGGCTTTTCAAATAAAAGATGATTTGTTTGATTACACCGAGGATGCTATCGGAAAACCAACTGGAATTGATATTAAAGAACAAAAAATGACATTACCATTAATATACACTTTAAATCATTGCACAGCAAAAGAGAAAAGTTGGGTTATAAATTCGATTAAAAATCACAATAAAGATAAAAAAAGAGTAAAAGAAGTAATCGCTTTTGTAAAGCAACAAAACGGATTAGCTTATGCCGAACAAAAAATGGTTCAATTTCAGCAGGAAGCACTTTTATTACTTCAAGATTTCCCTTCTTCTCCTTATAAAGAAGCACTTACTTTGATGGTAAATTATGTGATAGAGAGAAAAAAATAATATTTGATTCAAATATTATTTTTTCTCAGATTTATTTTTTGTTTCAACCTTTTTTTCTTTGTTTTTTGGTTGTTTAAAGAAATTTTGAACCCAAT
Organism: Ichthyophis bannanicus; assembly: GCA_033557465.1. Classification (NCBI taxonomy): domain Eukaryota; kingdom Metazoa; phylum Chordata; class Amphibia; order Gymnophiona; family Ichthyophiidae; genus Ichthyophis; species Ichthyophis bannanicus. Next base: position 340,698,295 of record CM066039.1, read on the forward strand.
AATTTACATCATATGCAGTAGGCTCAAAGCCTTTTGTTTTTATGTAACCGTTATAGTATTTTAAAAATTCATTTAGAGGAGTGTCCATTTTTTATTTAGTTAGAGAGTTTTATTTTTTTATATTAGTTAGTCTGTTTTTCTTTTGTTTGTATGGAAATTTAAGCGAAACTACTGTCATTTCATCAATCTTACTCGAAATAGAAATTGTTCCATTTAATAATTCTGTGAATTGTTTAGCAATAATTAAACCTAATCCTGAACCTTGAATAGTAGAAGTATTACTTCCTCTATAAAATGATTTGAAAAGGTGTTTTGTTTCTTTTGGGATAATTCCAATACCAAAATCTATAATTTGAATTTTGAAGTATGATTGATCAAAATCTATTTTTAAGATAGGATTTGAACTTCCTTTAGAATATTTAAAAGCATTCGAAATTAAATTGTTTAAAATGTGTATTAAAAGACTTTCATCTGACAAGATTGGTTTTTCAGTTCCAGTCATCTCAAAGATTAATTTTCGATTGTCTTTTTCATTATTAAAATAAGTTTCTATTAGTTTTTCTATAAAATCAGAAAGTAAAATTTCTTTAATTTCAATTTTTAAATTATTAGATTCATATTCTCCAAAAACCAAGATGTTATTCATTAATTCAGTCATTCTGTTGACTTCATTACCAATTCGATTGGTAATTACTTCAACATCATCTTTAATAATTACTTTCTTAGTGTTAATTTTATAATTTAAAAGTTCAACATTAGAAAAAATTACGGAAAGAGGTGTTCTAAACTGGTGTGAAGCCATGGTAACAAACCCTGATTTTAATTCATTTAATTCTCTTTCTTTCTCTAAAGCTAATTTGATTTCTTCTTGGTCTTTAACTCTTTCAGTAATATCTCTACTTGAAGTTTGTACACCTATGATTTCTTTGTTTGAATTTAAAATTATATTAGAAGAAGTTTCGCACCAAATATATTCTTGGTCTTTTCTTCGTACTCTAAAAGTCATGATTTCATTTTTAAAATTCAAAATATTTTTATGTTGAATTTTAATACGTTCTAAATCATCTGGATGTAAAATTAAATAAGGGCTTTTGTTTAAAAGTTCATGAGGTTTATAACCAATTAATTTTTCGCAATTACTAGAAACATAAGTTACTATTCCATCTGGACGATGTTGCATGATTAAATCGGAAGAATTTTCTGCAATGAACCTAAAATTCTGATCTGAAATTTCTAATTCATTTTTTAAGCTTATAGTATCATTAATATCTGTGATACTTCCAATAGCAATTTTTTTATTATTTCTAATATCTGTTTGTATGGTTAAAATAAGAAGTACCCAAATTTTATGACCATTTTTTTTAACTAATTGTGCTTCAAATAATTTGGTAGAGCTACTTTCTTCTAGTTGTTTTTCGATAATTTCACTAGTAATATTCTCGAAATAATCAAATAGATTTTGGTGGATACATTGATTAATTTTATATCCAGTGGTTTTTTCCCATTGGCTATTTAAAAAAATGATATCTCCATTTAGTTCGGTTTTAAAAATTACTTCGGCTAAACTATTTACAAGATGATCATATTCATTTCTTTGTTGTGCTAATTCAATTTCTTTTTCCTTTATCTCGCTAATATCAATGTGTGTTCCTACAATTTTTGTTGCTACACCAAAATTATCAGTTATCATTATTCCGGAATATTTTATCCAAACATAATGTCCTAATTTATGGAGCATTCTAACAACGCCAGAATAATTGTCACTAATTTTATTGATATAATTACTAAGATTTTGTTCAATTTCTGATAAATCATCTGGATGAATTCTATTTCTCCATGTTTCAAATGATTCTTCCAATTCTTCAGGAGTAAAACCAAGCATTTCAAACCAATAGTAGGTGAATTTAACGCCTCCTGTAATAATATTCCACTCCCATTTAGCTTGTTTAGAACTCTTCATATAGAAATTTAGTTCGTCTAATGCGCTTTCGAGTTCAAAATGTACTTTATCTTGGTTTAATCGAATTCCAATATTTCTAGCTACGGTATGTATTACATTAACCTCTTCCTCTTGCCAAATTCGTTCGGTTTCACAATCGTCAAATCCAATCCATCCCCAAAATTCATCGTTTGAAAAAATGGGAGTAAATAAGTAAGATTTAATCCCTTGCATTTCCATTGTTTCTCTAAAAAGTACATTTTCGCTTTCACGAACAAGACCGTATAAGGGAAGATTTTGGATTAAGGTTTCAAGTAGTCCAGGAAAAACATCATAAGGTATGCCACTTAATTCAGGATTACCAATAAATGGTGTAACATCTTTTTTGCACCATTCATATTCATAATTTAGAATTAATACGCCATCTTTAATCTCATTTTTAAAAATATAGCACCTATCAACTAAGGTATTGCTTCCTAATGCAGTAATACATTCTTGTAGCGCATGAGTAATACTATACTCTTTGAGTAAGTGATTATTTGCTTCTGAGATTGCTTTAAGTAGATGGTTCATTTTAGATAGGGACTAATAGTAATAGAAAGATTTTATTTCTTTAAATTTGTATGTAAATTATTATTAGGAATAAAGCATTTCTATTAAGTTTTGTTGAACAAACTTATATTAATTTTCTTTAAATATGTTTCTGTGTACGAATGATTAAAAGTAAATTATTTATAATTTAAAAAATATTAAACTAAATTTACCTTATGAAGAAAAAAGCATCTAAAATATTATTAATTGAAGACGACATTTCATTAGGGCAAACAGTTTCTGAATTGTTAGAAGTGAATGATTATGAGGTTAAATGGTGTCAAAATGGGCTAGAAGCTTATCATTATTTAGAAACTAAAATGCCTGATATTATTGTATGTGATTTAATGATGCCAATAATGTCAGGAGAAGAATTGTTTTTTAAAATTAGAAAACTAAAAAAATATGATGAGATTCCGTTTTTGATTATTACTGCTGATATGACTTTTGAAACAAAATTAAAACAACTCGAAAATGGAGTGAATGATTTCATCAATAAACCATTTAAAATTCAGGAGTTAATATTTAAGATTAAAAATTTTCTTCAGTATAAAGAAACTTTGATGAAGCGAACTATTCAAGATCCTTTTTCAAAAGTAACTATAAAGCTTAAAAACAAAAACTTCTTTGAAAGGTTGAATGAGGTAATTATTAAAAATATTAAATCAAACATCACTATTGAAAAAATTGCGTCAGAGTTATTTATTAGTAAATCTGCTTTAGACAAAAAGATAAGAAGAGATAAACAGGTTAATACTACTAAATATATAAGAGAGTTTAGAATTGAATATGCAATCCGTTTAATTGAAGCTGGAGAAACTAATGTACAACAACTTGCAGATTCTTGTGGATTTAATTCACTTTCTTATTTTTCTATTAGCTTTAAAGAATACACAAATACTTCACCAAAAAGTTACATAAAAAAGAGAAATCTTAATTAATTTTCATACAACCCTATTGCTTTTTTTCTCGTCTATATAATTATAAACACATTTTAAATTATATAGTATGAGAAAGATATTTTTTACATTTATTCTTTTAAGTTTTTCATTACATGCTCAAGTAAAAAATGAAGTGTTTTTTAATACTTTACAAAAGGTTGAAAACACAGATTTTTATGTTTCGTCTTACGAAAACCATTCAAAAATGAGTTCAAATACTCATAATAACAATCAAATCCTTATTGTAAATGCTAAACTTGATGAGGTGAAAAATATTGTTTTACCTTTGAATGAAAACATTAATAAGGTCAAGACGGACTGTATATTATTGTTTAAAAATCAAAAATTTATATTAGTTGAAACTTCTTTTGAAAACGAAAAATCTGTAAAGTTGTCTTCTAATTATTCAAGAAATTTATATTTGATTGATTTGGTCAATTTTAGCTTAATCAAATTAAATAATGATTGGTCAACTATAATAGATTACGAACTTTCAGAAGAAAATAATAAATTAATAATCATTCAGAAGAGTGTTTTGAAAGATTCTGAAAATCAAGTAATTATTGTTAATTTTGATTTAAAAACTGGAGATAGAAAAGAAATTTTTAAAATAAATTAGTCTTCATACAACCATTTTAAAATCATTCACGTCTATGTTTATAGAAGTATATTTTACTGAACACTTTTTATGAAAGTTATCCAGTTACATCAAGAAGAAAAGCAATTAATTGTGTTGGCTGTCGAAAATAATCGGCAAGCACAACAGCAGATTTATGCTAAGTTTTCTTCAAAAATGTTAAGTGTGTGTCGTCAATATATAAAAGACATTCACCACGCAGAAGATGTAATGATTACGGGATTTATGAAAGTGTTTACCAATCTGAAAAATTTTGAACACAAAGGCAGTTTTGAAGGTTGGATTCGAAGAATTATGATTTATGAATGTATTGATTTTCTTCGGGTGAAAAAGAATAATTTCAACCATCAAGATATTGAAGATGTTACAGTAAGCGAAAATGAATCGGTGTATGAAATGGAAGATTTTTCGGTAGACGACATTCAAAATATGATTGATAATTTGCCCGATGGTTACAAAATGGTGTTTAATCTATATGCGATTGAAGGTTACAAACATCAAGAAATAGCCGAAATGCTCAAAATAAGTGAAGGAACATCAAAATCGCAATTATCACACGCCCGAAAGTTATTGCAACAACAAATCACCGACTTAAAAAACAAATTAAATGGAACCAAATAAATTAGATAATCAAATAAGAGAAAAGCTGAATGCTAGAGAAATTCAGCCTTCTGCTCAAGCCTGGGACAGATTAGATGCAATGCTGACTGTTTCGGAAGAAAAAAAGCCAAAGAAAGGTTACGGATGGTTTTTTGTTGCCGCTTCTATGATGCTTTTTTTCGGATTGGGATTTTTTCTTTTCAATACAAACGACACGACAGAAATTAACAATTCTACTCCAATTGTAACAACAATTAATGAAGAAACGGATTCGGTTAAAACTAATGAAACTAATGAAATTTCTGTTGAAAATGTGAAGCCTGTTTTGGTTCAGAATGAAGTTAATAATTCAAAACAAACAAGAAATATAAATCAGTTGAAACAGATAAAGTGATAAAATCAGAAAGTGTTTTGGAAGAAAAAATAACACCTAACATCCAACGCCCAACATCCAATACCTATAAATACGTTTCTCCAGAAAATTTATTAGCCGAAGTTCAAACAGGTGAAAAAATAATCACCTCAGATAAAAAAATCGCGCCTAAGCCTAAAATGAAAGTAGATGCCAATTCTTTATTAACAACCGTTGAAAAAGAATTAGACAATACATACAGAGAAACAACTTTGGATAAATTAAATAGAAAATTTCAAGATGCTAAATCAGCATTAGCCAATAGAAATTACGAATAAAATCATCATTAATTAAAAATCAAACAGTCATGCAAAAAATTATTTTGTACACAATTATTATTGTGTTTAGTTTCCTAACAAAAGCAGTTGCTCAGGAGCTAGAAACTATTGAGAAGTCAACCGAATGGGCTGAACGTGGAAGTAAGTCAGAAAGTTATGAAATGGGTTTGTCGAAAAATTCAACAGATAAAGAGCAAAAAGTTTTAACTATTAAATCTATTGATAAAAAAATAGATGGTTTTGGAACTTTAATGCAATCTATTAATCCAAATATATATTCAGGAAAAACTGTTAAAATGACAGGCTATGTTAAAAGTAAAAATGTAAAATCTTGGGCTGGACTTTGGATGCGAATTGATTACTATGAAAATAAGGTTCTTTCTTTTGATAATATGGAAAACAGACCTATAGAGGGGACAAATGATTGGAATAAATACGAAATTGTTTTATTTGTTCCTCAAGATGCAACCAATTTTTCTTATGGTGTTTTATTGGATGGTACAGGTCAAATATGGTTTAAAGATATACAACTAGAAATTGTAGATGATTCTGTTCCAGAAACAGGAATTATAAAAGGTAGAACTTTAAAAAACATTTCATTTGAAGCTAAAGCTAAAGCTATTGCAAATAGTATTGAAATGGTTACCACCGAAGAAAAAAATGCACTAAAGAAAGAAGTTGAAGCCATTGATTTGCAGGTAAAGGAGGGAAAACTAACACCAGAAAAAGCACAAGAATTAAAAACTAATATAGCTCAAGAGCGTGCCAATAACATCGAAACTAAAGTAGCAATTGAAGAAGCTAAACTTGCACAATTAGTACAAGATAAAGTAGATGGAAAAATTTCTGATTCTGATGAAAAGCCAAAAAGAGGAGGAACTAAGATTGTTTTAGGAAGTAGTAAAGATGATTCTATTGGAGAAAATAGAACCGAAATTAATTTAGGCTCAATGAAAATCTACAATGGAGAAAAAGACAAAGTGGAAAGAAAATCTAAAAGAACTACATCGCAATTTGTTTTTGCTTTTGGTTTAAATAATGTTATTACTGATGGCGAAAATTTTGAAGATTCAGATTATAGAGTTTGGGGTTCACATTTTTATGAATGGGGAATTACATATACTCAAGAATTTTCAAAAACAATAATTTGCTTCATGCTAAATACGGACTTTCTTTAATGTATAACAATCTTCGTCCAACCGATAATCGTTATTTTGTAAAAAAACGGAAATCAAACGGATTTAGTTACTTCAAGTGTAAATTTAGATGAATCGCGTTTTAGAAATGTGTATTTAACCGCACCATTGCATTTAGAATTTGATTTTACACCAAAAAAACTTTCAAAAGATGGAACAAAAACCTATTTCAGAACACATGAATCAGTTCGTTTTGGAATTGGTGGTTATGGAGGTGTTCGTGTAAAAACAAAACAAATTTTAAAATATGAAGTTGATGATGTGAAAGTGAAAGAAAAACAAAAAGGAGATTTCAATGTTTCGGACTTTAATTACGGGTTAAGTGCTTATTTAGGATATGGACAAACCAGTCTATATGTTAAATATGACTTAAATCCAATGTTCAAAAACAATAATATAGATCAAAACAACGTTTCATTAGGTATACGCTTTGATATTAATTAAATTTAGGGTTAGGTTAAGTTCTCTGTTTTGAAAAAGTACTTCAGTAATGAAGTACTTTTTTGTTTTTATAAGTCTTTTTATGGATTAACTTTGTAACTTTGAATTCGATTTTCTAAAATCTAAATATCTAAAAATCTGAAAATCTAAATTTGATATCAAAAGACACCATAGAAAAAGTTTTTGAAACCGCCCGAGTTGAGGAGGTTATTGGTGATTTTGTCCAACTCAAACGAGCTGGAAGTAATCTGAAAGGGTTGTCTCCGTTTGTAAACGAAAAATCGCCTTCGTTTATGGTGTCGCCTGTAAAGCAAATTTGGAAAGATTTTTCCTCTGGAAAAGGCGGAAATGCCGTGACGTTCTTAATGGAACACGAACATTTTACGTATCCAGAAGCGATTAAATATTTAGCAGTAATATACAATATTGAGATTGAAGAAACCGTTCAATCGGATGAAGAGGTAGCGCAAGCCAATGAAAAAGAAAGTATGTATTTGGTCTCCGAATTTGCACAAAAATATTTCCATCACACTTTATTAGAAACCGAAGAAGGAAAAGCTATTGGATTATCCTATTTTAAAGAACGAGGTTTTACTTCTGATACGATTAAGAAATTTGGATTAGGATATTCGCCTGAAACTTGGGACGCTTTTACCAAAGAAGCATTAGGAAAAGGATATAAACTAGAATATTTAGACAAAACCGGACTTTCAATTGTTAAGGAAGACAAGCAATTCGACCGTTTCAAAGGACGTGTGATGTTTCCAATTCAAAGTATGAGCGGACGTGTTTTAGGATTTGGAGGTCGTATTTTGACTAATGATAAAAAAGCGGCAAAATACCTGAATTCACCCGAAAGTGATATTTACCACAAAAGTAAAGTTTTGTACGGAATTTTCCATGCGAAGCAATCTATTGCAAAACTGAATAATTGTTATTTAGTAGAAGGATACACTGATGTAATTCAAATGCATCAAGCTGGAATTGAAAACGTTGTGGCTTCTTCTGGGACAGCTTTAACACCTGATCAAATTCGTTTAATTAATCGCTTAACGCCAAATATTACAGTACTTTTTGATGGTGATGCGGCAGGGCTTCGAGCTTCGATTAGAGGAATTGATTTGATTCTGGAAGCAGGAATGAACGTAAAAGTGTGTACGTTTCCAGATGGCGATGACCCAGATAGTTTCGCTCGTAAAACGTCGTATGGAGATTTACAATTGTATTTCGAAGAGAATGCAAAAGATTTCATTCAGTTTAAAGCGTCTTTATTGATGCAAGAAGCCAAGAATGATCCTATTAAAAAAGCGGATTTAATTCGTGATATGGTCATCAGTATTTCAAAAATTCCAGATCGAATTAAAAGAGAAGTTTACATCAAGGAATGTTCCCGAATTATGGATATTTCCGAAGATGTGCTTTTTAATACCTTAGCGCAATTAGTCAAGAAAGATTTATCGGAAGCTAATAAACAACATAAAGAGGAACAAAAAGCTTTTGAAGTTGTAAGAAACGATATCGCTCAGCCAACAGCTAAAGTCGATATTCAATACGAATTAGAACATAAGATTATCAAAATTTTATTGTTGTATGGTGATAAATAATTATCTTTTGAAGATACCATTTTAGCTCAAAATGAAGATGGTGAAATGGTTGAAGTTAAAGAACAAAATAATTATAAAGTATTTCAACGTATCTATCTTAGTTTGCAAGAAGATGAAGTGGAGTTAGCCAATCCAGTTTTTAAAGCAATTTATAATCATTTGATAGCTTATTTTAATGAAAATGAGGTTTTTGACTTGGATAAATATTTGATGTATCTTCCAGAAGAATTGGCGCAAGAAGTTACCACAATTTTAATGAATGAAGAGCGTGAGGTATTACATAATTGGGAAGTACAACAAATTTATGTAAAACAAAAAGAGGCAACTATAAGTCAATACGTTACAGAAACAATTATTACGCTTCGTTGGTATTTAGTAAATAATATTATAGATGAATTAAAAAACAATTTATCTACTGATGAAGAACCTGACAACAGTGAAGCGTTGGAAATGGTTATGGCTTACCTCGGGCTAACACACATTTTTTCAAAAAACCTAGGTAGAGTTTTATCAAGATATAATTAAAAAAGATAAAGAAACTTAGCGTTTAAAAAAAAATTAAATCACATCCAAATCCTTAGCTTTTTTTAATAAATCAACTAGGTTGGTTACATTTAATTTTGCTAAAAGTCTTAATTTGTATGTGCTGATTGTTTTTTCGTCTAAGCCTAAAATTTGAGCAACTTCTTTGTTTTTTTTACCTTCATTTAGATAACGAAGTACTTCAATTTCTCGAGTTGATAATTTTTTAAACAAGCGTTCCGATTTTTTTCCTTTACTTAAAAGGTCTATGCTTTTTTTAACAGAATCGCTAAAAATAACGGTACCTTCTGCTGCTCTAAGAATAGTGTTCTCTAAATCTTTTAACTCGGTGTTTTTAGAAATATAACCAGAAACTCCAGCTTTTATAGCAGTTGGAGCATACATTTGTTCTGAAACAGAAGTGTATAAAACAATTTTAGTTTCAGGATAATCTTTGAGTAAACTTTTGATGTCTCTAATACTAGACAGGCCAACAAGTTCTACATCAAGTAAAAGTATTGCTACTTTTTTTGAGTTTAGTTCTTGTAAAAGAGATTCTAAATTTCTTGCAACAGCTACAATTTCTATTTTAGAATTTCCTTTAAAATACGATTGTAAGCCATAGGAAACAACCGGTAAACTATCTGCAATACATACTTTAATCATAACTAAAAAATTACATTACTGATAACAACTTATCAAAGTTAGTAAAAAAAACGTAATTACTTGTTAATTAGATTGATAATTATTTAAAATTTTTAGGAATTTCACAAACAGGAATAGGATTCATCTTGTGTTGATTGATCGTATTTAGTCTTTTGTAGATAGAAAAAACATGTGCTTCTCTTCCAGAGAAATCTTCTACTGTTTTTTCCGTTTTCAAATTGTTGCATCGCCCATTCTAGCTCATCATAGTTAGCGCCAATTTGATCTTCATCGCTTCGGTCATCGCCAAACAAGCCATCAGTTGGTTTCGCTTTTAAAATACTTTCAGGAACATTTAAAAATGTAGCAAGTTGGCGTACTTCGCTTTTCATTAAATCTGCTATTGGACTAATGTCTACACCACCATCACCATATTTTGTAAAAAATCCTACACCAAAGTCTTCTACTTTATTTCCAGTTCCAACCACTAAAAAACCATGCAAACCTGCAAAATAATATAACGTTGTCATTCTTATCCTTGCTCTGGTATTCGCTAAAGATAAATTCAAAACAGCTTCATTTTCAGAGGATGGAACTTGATTTTTAAAAGTTTCAAAAACGGGAGTTAAGTCAGCTCTTTCGTTAAAAACATTTGGAAAACGTTTTTTTAGTTGGTCAATATGTTCGTTAGCTCTATTTACATGGCTTTCGGCTTGATGAATTGGCATTTCAACACATAATGTTGGTAGACCGGTTTGTGCACAAAGCGTTGAGGTTAAAGCACTATCAATTCCTCCAGAGATTCCAACAACAAAACCTTTAACTTTTGCGTTTGTAGCATAATCAAGTAACCATTTTACAATGTGTTGATTTATTTTTTCAGACTGAAATGTAATAGAATTTGTCATTTTTTTATGAAAATTTATGAGTCGATAACTGTATATTTGCAACCAAATTTAGTTTTGATAAAAATATAAAAAATACGCTATATGAAGCAATTATTATTCATACTTATTGCAGTTTCTTTATTTTCTTGTAAAGAAGAAAGTAAAATTGAAGAAGCTGTAGCTCAAATCCCTGTAGAATTTAAAGTAGAACGCTTTGATCAAGTTTTTTATGGTTCAAAACCTGAGGAATTACAGCAAATAAAAGCCAAATATCCTTTCTTTTTTCCTGCTGGAAATCCCGATTCTGTATGGGTAAATAAATTGAAGAATCCATTATTGAAAGAATTGTATAGAGAAGTGCAGTCAAAATATCCTACTTTGGGCAAAGTAGAGTCGGATATGGAAAAATTGTTTGCTCATGTGCAATATTATTTTCCAAAATATAAAACCCGCGTGTAATCACTTTAATTAATGAAGTGGATATGGAAGGAAAAGTTTTTTATGTTGATACTTTAGCACTTGTTTCGTTGGATTGTTATTTAGGGAAAGACCATCGTTTTTATGTTGATTTTCCAGAATATAAAAAAATCGAGTTAGAAGAAAATCAAATTTTACCAAACTTAGTTTCTAATTTTTGTTATGGAAAAATTGCAACGCCAACAGATAGAACGCTACTTTCTGCGATGATTTATTATGGAAAAGAATTGTATATAAAAGATAAATTAATTCCTGATTATTCTGATGCTAATAAAATAGGTTATACTGATTTACAAATTAAATGGTGTCAAGAGAATGAATATTTTATGTGGAGTAATTTAGTTGAAAACAAGTTGTTGTATGATACCAATCCAAAAAACGAACAGCGTTTTATTTCTCCAGCGCCTTTTTCAAGATTTTATTTAGAAATTGACAATCAATCTCCAGGTAGGGTTGGACAATGGTTAGGTTGGCAAATTGTAAGAAGTTATATGGAGAATAATGATGATGTTACTTTAGAGCAATTAATGGCTATGGATGCAAAAACTATTTTTGAAAATTCTAAATATAAACCTAAGAAACAATAAGTTTAAGATGAAAAAATCAGATATCAAAATAACCGTAGGTTTAGATGAGAATAACGTTCCAGATAAATTGTTATGGACGGCACAAGATGGTGGAATAGAGCAAGAAGAAGCAAAAGCTATGTTGTTGTCTGTTTGGGATAGCAAAGCAAAAGAAACCTTACGTATTGATTTATGGACAAAAGATATGCCAGTTGATGAAATGAAGCAATTTTTTCATCAAACCCTTGTAGCGATGGCAGATACTTTTCAGCGTGCAACTGCCGACGAGAAAATGTCGGATACGATGCGTGATTTCTGTGATTATTTTGCAGAAAAAATGGATTTGAAAGCATAATTAAAAAGCCGTTAACTGAATAGTTAGCGGCTTTTTAAAATTATTTTTTTCGTTTAAATAAATTTTTACTTGGATAAAAATTGATTCCAAAACTCCAATAACTATTGTTTATGCTATGTTTTGAAATAGTGTTTTCTGAAGTGTATAAGTTTTGTGTGGTTACAGTACTTTTGAATAATTTTCCAGGCTCATAATGGTATAAAATGTATGGATTTATTACAATATATTTTGTTTTAAATTCTGTGCCAAAAGTGCCATTTATGCCAAAGTAAAACTCACTTTTTTTAGAGTTTCCATCTTCAGTATATCCAATTTCAGTACCATCCTCATCTGTAAAAGTAAAAAAACCTGTAATAGGATCTTCTGGATAGAAAATTAATTCAGGTCCTAATCCTAAATAGACGTTGGTTTTTATACCTTTTTTTAGATAATAGTTTAAAGAAGTATTTAATTTATACTGTGTGAATGGACTTAAATATTCTGTACCTCCAAATCCTTCAGGGTCAGGTATATCAATTCCTTTGAATTTTACATGATTTGTTCTTCGATAATTACGAATTTGTATGCTTGTTGTTAGATTATAATTTTCTTTGTCAAATAATTTGTAGGTTAATCCATAATTTAAAGTGTGAATATCTTTGTATTCATAACTTATGCTATTTGATTCATTATTTGTAGTTAAATAGTCGCTACTTAAGTTCAGAGCAAACCTTAAATATTCAGTTTTTGTTTCCTGAGCATAAATTTTATGAAAAAAGACATTTGTAAGAATTAAACTTACAAATGCCCAAAAATATATTTTATTGAACTTGGTCATCAAAATAATCTATAAAAAAAATAACATGTTAAAAGTAATTAAGTTGAAAATTCTAATTTTACAGATTTTCTGTATATTTTGTTAAAGTTTTTGCCTTTAATAATGGTTAACTTAATTCATTTTTAAAAATAACTTCATTAATTTGATAGATATATTCTAAAATTCCTTCTCTACAAATATCTTCTAATGATGAAGTTACAAAATACGGTGGCATTTCAGCCCAGTCGCCAGCTAGTATTTGTTTTTTGTATGCTTCAACATGGTTGTTGACTTTGTTTTTTCCAAGTTTATCAGATTTGGTAAAAATAATGGCAAATGGAATTTCGCTTTCGCCTAAATATTCCATGAATTCCAAATCAATTTTTTGAGCTTCTAATCGGATGTCAATTAAGACAAAGGCACAAACTAATTGTTCTCTTTGTTCAAAATAATCCATAATAAATTGTTGGAAAACCGCTTTAGTTTTCTTTGAAACTCTTGCATAACCATAACCTGGTAAATCCACTAAAAACCAATTACTGTTGATTTTAAAGTGATTAATCAACTGGGTTTTTCCTGGTTTTGAAGATGTTTTGGCTAAATTTTTATGATTCGTTAACATGTTAATCAAAGATGATTTTCCCACGTTTGAACGACCAATAAAAGCGTATTCAGGTAAACGTTCTTTAGGACATTTATCTACTTCTGAATTACTAATTACAAATTCGGCGGTATTAATTTTCATATGGTATTAAAATAAAATTCCCCAATAAGGGGGAACTATTATAAATTGTTCTTTTGTAACCAATCAAATAAAATTTGGTTAAATTCATCTGGATGTTCCATCATGGCAGCGTGTCCACATTTATCAATCCAAAATAACTCAGAATTCGGTAATAATTTATCAAATTCTTCAGCTACATTTGGCGGAGTAACTTTGTCGTTTTTGCCCCAAATAATGCATGTTGGTGTAGTCATTTTTGGTAAATCTTTTGCCATATTATGACGAATAGCACTCTTTGCAATGGTTAAAGTTTTAATCAATTTGATTCTATCGTTAACTGTTGCAAAAACTTCATCTACTATTTCTTTTGTGGCAATTTTTGGATCATAAAATACATCTTCGGCTTTCTTCTTGATGTATTCATAGTCGCCTCGTTTTGGGTAACTTTCGCCCATTCCACTTTCATATAAACCTGAACTTCCTGTAATTACTAATGCTTTCACTAGCTCTGGATACATTTTTGTGTGATACAACCCAATGTGGCCTCCTAATGAATTTCCAACAAGAATTACTTGGTCAAATCCTTTGAAAAGGATAAAGTCTTTTACAAATTTTGAAAAAGCTTTAACGTTTGTCTTTAAAATATTTTGCGTGTATATCGGTAATTCAGGAATAACAACTTTGTAACCTTTTGGCGGAAAAAAATTTGCTACACCATCAAAATTACTTAAACCTCCCATTAATCCATGTAGAATAATTATAGGGGTTCCTTCTCCGGCTTCAAAATAGGTATATTTCTTTTCTTTTTTTAACATAAATTCCACTTAATGTGTTAGTTCTCATGTTCGACAAATATACTATTTTATTAACGAATGTAAAGAAAAAAATCGCGAACAAATTTTAGTTTGTTGTTTTCATCTAATTTGTTAGTTATCAACAATTTTAAGCCTAATTTAAAGAGTTATTGACTCATATTTATTTTTCTATGTTATTTCTAAAGTTCTCAATTTCCTTGTTTTTGCAAATAAACTTTTGTTAAAAGTGGGTTTTTTAGTTTTTGAATCTAAAAACTTATTAACAAAGTGGTAGTTTGTGGTAAAAAGTGGTAATTTTTTTTTAAATTTGTCCTTATTCTAATAGAAATAAAAAATTGAAAACATTAATCGGAACATACGAATGTAAAGTGGATGCCAAAGGAAGGTTGATGCTGCCTACGTCACTAAAGAAACAATTGGGTTCTTTGGAGGAAGGTTTCGTGTTGAAGCGTTCAGTTTTTCAGCCTTGTTTAGAGTTGTTTCCAATGAGTGAGTGGAATAAAATGATGTTGAAAATCAATAAATTAAATCGTTTCGTTAAAAAGAATAACGATTTTATTAGAAGATTTACAGCGGGAGTTAAAATGATTGAGATTGATGCAACAGGACGACTTTTAATTCCGAAAGATTTAGTGGTTTTTGCTCAATTAGATAAAGACATTGTCTTGAATTCAGCTATCAATATTATTGAAATTTGGGATAAAGATAAATACGAAAATGCAATTGAAAACGCTACGGATGATTTTGCAGATTTGGCAGAAGAAGTAATGGGTAATTTTAATGACGATGAAGATGGAATATCATAATCCGGTATTGTTAAAAGAAACAGTTGATGGATTGAATATTCGTCCTGATGGTGTTTATGTAGATGTCACTTTTGGTGGCGGCGGACACTCGAGAGAAATTATGAGTCGTTTAGGTGAAAATGGAAAAATTATTCGCTTTTGACCAGGATTTAGACGCGTTGAAAAACGCTATTAATGACGAGCGATTTACTTTAATCAACGAAAATTTCAGATTCATAAAACGATTTTTGCGTTTTCACGGAATCAAGCAAGTAGATGGAATATTGGCGGATTTAGGCGTTTCATCACATCAATTTGATGTTGCAGAAAGAGGTTTTTCAACTCGTTTTGATGCTGAATTGGATATGAGAATGAATCAAAAAGGAGACATCAGTGCGTATCACGTAGTAAACGAATATGATGAACAAGAAATTTCTCGTGTGTTGTTCAGTTATGGCGAATTAAAAAATGCTAGAGCAATGGCAAACGTAATTGTTATGGCTCGAAAAGACAAAGAAATCAAGAATTCTGAACAACTAAAGCAAGTGTTGGCAAAATTTTTACCAGCGCATAAAAGCAATAAAATTTTAGCTCAAATATACCAAGCCATTCGTATTGAAGTGAATCAAGAAATGGAAGTTTTAAAAGAGTTTTTAGAGCAATCATTAGAAATTCTAAAACCAGGCGGAAGATTGAGTGTTATTTCATATCACTCTTTAGAAGATAGATTGGTAAAACGTTTTGTGAAAAATGGTATGTTTGAAGGAGAACCAGAACGTGATTTCTTTGGAAATTTTGAAGTTCCTTTTAAAACCATCGAAAAACTAATCGTACCAACCGAGGAAGAAATAGCAATCAACAATAGAGCTCGAAGTGCAAAATTAAGGGTAGCAGAAAAAATATAATTACATGAAAAACGGAGTTTACAGTTTATTAAAAGCCAAATTTCTTATTAGTGATGACGCTCTTAAGAACTGGAAGTTTATAGTTTTTTTAGTGATTTTAGGAATGATCATGATTGCTAATAATCACCAATATGATGCAAAAAATTATAGAATTACCGAATTAACTAATCAAGTAAAAGAGTTGCGTTCTGAATTTGTAGATCGTCGTTCAGAATTGATGAAGTTGAGAATGGAATCTACGGTTGCAAAAAAAATGGAAGTACGACAAATTCTACCTTCAGAAGTACCTCCGGTAAAAATAGTAGTAGAAAGTAAAGAAGATAAAAAAAGTTTTTGGGACAAATTAAAAATCTGGCAATAGAAGATAAAAAAATATCGTATCGCATGTATTTTGTAGCCTTCATGTTTTTCATGATGGCCGTTTTTGTTTTGATTAAACTAAATAATATTCAATGGGTTGAAGGGAAATATTATCGCAAATTAGGAAATGAAAGAACGGTAAAAAATTTTCCAATTCCAGCCAACAAAGGAAACGTGTATTCTGCTGATGGAAGTTTGTTAGCAACTTCAATTCCAGAATATGCAATTTATTTTGATGCTGTGGCGCCTTCTGATGAAAATTTCAAAGAAAATGTAGAAGCGCTTTCCGATTCATTATCAGTGATGTTTGGAAAATCTGCGGGACATTATCAGGCTAAATTACAAAAAGCAAGAGCTAATAAAAGCCGATACGTTTTTATTGCAAAAAAGTTGAGTTATACTGAGCAAATGCGTTTAAAAACATTTCCATTATTTAATAAAGGAGCAAACAAAGGCGGATTAATTATCGAACAAAAAATTGTGAGAGAGCATCCAATTGGCTTGGTAGCAAAAAGAACTATTGGTTACGAGCGCTCAAACGAAGATGGGAAAGGTTTGGAATATGCTTTCCGTGATTATTTGAATGGTAAAAATGGTCACCGCATGATGCAAAAAATTGCTAAAAATCAATGGAAACCTATTAGTGATATTAATGAAAAAGAACCTCAAGATGGTTATGACATTATTTCAACTATTGATGTTTACATACAAGATATTGCACATCACGCTTTGTTAAAACAGTTAGAGTATTATAGCGCAGATCATGGTTGTGTGGTGGTAATGGAAACAAAAACAGGCCACATCAAAGCGATTTCAAACTTAGGGAGAGCAGATGATGGTTCGTATTATGAAACACAAAATTATGCTATTGCAGAATCACATGAACCAGGGTCAACTTTTAAACTAGTGGATTTGATTGCGGTTTTAGATGATAAAAAAGCAGATACAAGTACAGTCTATAACTCTAATGGAGGTGAAATTCAGTATTATAAACGTAAAGTTAGAGATTCGCATAAAGGTGGTTATGGTAAAATTTCGTTAGCAAGAGGTTTTGAAGTTTCTTCAAACACAATTCTTGTACAATCAGTTTATAATAGTTATAAAGACAATCCAAAACAATTTGTAGACCGAATCAATAGTTATGGCTTAAATAAACCATTAGGATTGCCAATTAAAGGAGAAGGAATTCCTGTTATTCCACAGCCTGGAACAGATAAATGGTCTGGAGTTTCTTTGCCTTGGATGGCATTTGGTTATGGTGTTTCGATAACTCCATTGCAAACATTGACTTTGTATAATGCAGTTGCAAATGATGGAGTAATGGTGAAACCAATTTTTGTTAGTGAAATTAAAGAATGGAATAAAACCATCAAAAAGTATAATACTGAAGTAATCAATCCAAAAATCTGTTCCCAAGAGACACTAAATAAAGTAAGAGCTGTATTACAAAATGTAGTAAAGAAAGGAACGGGTTCAAAATTGTATTCTAAAGATTTTTCAATGGCAGGAAAAACAGGAACTGCTCAAGTAAATTATAAAGACAAATCAAAATTATATTATGCTTCTTCTTTTGTGGGTTATTTTCCTGCAGATGAGCCTAAATATTCTTGCATTGTGGTAGTTCACAAACCTAATGTTGCCGCTGGATATTACGGAGCTGATGTCGCTGGACCAGTTTTTAAAAGAATCGCACAAAAAATATTTACCGATTCTCCTTCAACCAATCATGTGAAAAATATTGATGCTAAGGTTGTTTCGCAAGAAAAAAGCTATGGAAACTATTATAAAGCTGTTGAAAAAGAAGTTCAGATAGTTCCAAACGTAAAAGGGATGGATGGAATGGATTCGGTAGCATAATAAGAAAATTTAGGATTAAAAGTTAAAGTCATTGGTATTGGAAAAGTAAAAAAACAATCGATTTCATCAGGGCAAGCTTTTAACAAAAATCAAACTATAATAATCGAATTATCTTGAAAAATTTAAAAGACATATTATATAAAGTACGCATTGAAGCAGTTCATGGAGCTACGGATATTGCTATTTCAAAAATTGAATTTGATTCAAGAAAAATTGAATTGAACGATGTTTTTGTAGCAATCAGAGGAACGCTTTCTGATGGCCATGATTATATCGAAAAAGCATTAAGTTTGGGTGCTGTTGCGGTAATTTGTGAAGAATTTCCTAGTGTAATTGTAAACGGCGTTACTTATATTAAGGTAATAGATTCTAACGAAGCATTAGCTTTTTTAGCGGCTAATTACTACGAAAATCCTTCTGAAAATATCAGATTAGTCGGTGTAACAGGAACAAATGGTAAAACAACGATTGCTTCATTATTATATCAATTATTCAAAAAAGCAGGTTATAAAGTTGGTTTGTTATCAACCGTAAAAATAATGGTAGATAATCAAGAATTCAAAGCAACACATACAACACCAGATTCTTTAACTATCAACAAGTATTTAGATTTAATGGTGCAAGAGGGTTGCGAATTTTGCTTCATGGAAGTTTCTTCGCATGGTATTCATCAGAAAAGAACAGAAGCTTTGCATTTTGCTGGAGGCGTTTTTACAAACTTGTCACACGATCATTTAGATTACCACAATACGTTTGCAGAATATCGTGATGTTAAAAAGATATTCTTTGATAATTTACCAAAATCAGCTTTTGCTATTACTAATATTGATGATAAAAACGGAGCCATAATGCTTCAAAATACAAAAGCTAAGAAATTAACATACGCTTTAAAATCGTATGCTGATTACAAAGCACAAATTTTAGAAAATCAATTATCAGGATTATTATTAAAAATCAACGATAACGAAGTTTGGGTAAAATTAATTGGTTCATTCAATGCTTATAATTTATTAGCAATTTACGGAGTAGCAGTTGAATTAGGAATCGAAAAAGTTGAAGCATTACGATTACTTTCTGAATTAGAAAGTGTTTCTGGACGTTTTCAATTTATTGTTTCTGATTCGAAAATTACAGCAATTGTTGATTACGCTCACACACCAGATGCATTAGAAAATGTGTTAAAAACCATCGAAGATATTCGCACTAAAAACGAACAATTGATTACAGTTGTAGGTTGTGGTGGTGACAGAGATAAAACGAAAAGACCAATTATGGCAAACATCGCGTCATCAATGAGCGACAAAGCCATTTTTACATCAGATAATCCAAGAACCGAAAATCCAGAAACGATTATCGAAGAAATGGAAAAAGGAGTAGAACCTCAAAATTTCAAGAAAACGGTTTCCATTTTAGATAGAAAACAAGCCATAAAAACGGCTTGTCAATTGGCAAATCCAAATGATATTATTCTAATTGCAGGGAAAGGACACGAAACTTATCAAGAAATTAATGGAGTGCGTCATGACTTTGACGATTTAAAAATAGTAACCGATCTATTGCAACAATTAAACAAATAAAAGCCAATCACTAACCCTTAAAACTAAGAAAAAAGATGTTATATTATATTTTCCAATACTTAGATAAAGCATTTGATGTTCCAGGAGCAGGAGTGTTTCAATACATTACATTTCGCTCAGCGTTAGCTTTTATTTTGTCAATATTGATAGCTACTATTTATGGTAAAAAAATCATCAACTATTTGAGAAACCAACAAGTTGGTGAAACCGTTCGTGAACTAGGTTTAGAAGGGCAAACTGCTAAAGCTGGTACACCAACAATGGGTGGGATTATCATTATTTTGGCAACGTTAATTCCAGTTTTGTTGTTGGCAAAATTGAATAACATTTACATCATTTTATTAATTATGACCACGCTTTGGATGGGAACAATTGGTTTTATTGATGATTATATTAAGATTTTCAAGAAAGACAAACAAGGTTTAAAAGGAATCTTCAAAGTAATAGGACAAGTTGGTTTAGGGTTAATTGTAGGAACGGTTTTGTATCTGAGTCCAGATGTAACAGTTCGTAAAGATACAGTGGCTTCAAGAATTAAAATCGAAAACAATATCAAACCAGCAGATTTAGAAGAAAAATCTACCGCTACTACAATTCCGTTTATGAAAAATAACGAATTTGATTATGCCGAAGTACTTTCTTTTATGGGAGATGGTTATGAAAATTATGCCTGGTTGATTTTTATCCCGATGGTAATTATTGTAATCACAGCTGTTTCTAACGGAGCTAATCTTACGGATGGAATTGATGGTTTAGCCGCAGGAACTTCCGCTATTTCAGTGCTAACGCTTGGGCTGTTCACGTTCGTTTCAGGAAATATTATTTTTTCTGATTATTTGAACATCATGTATATTCCAAATTCGGGTGAAATGACGGTTTATATCGCAGCATTTGTTGGAGCTTTAGTAGGATTTCTTTGGTATAATGCTTATCCAGCTTCAGTTTTTATGGGCGACACAGGAAGTTTAACTATTGGTGGAATTATCGCAGTAATTGCCATTGCAATTCGTAAAGAATTAATGATTCCAGTAGTTTGTGGAATTTTCTTGGCCGAAAATTTATCCGTAATTCTACAAGTGAGTTATTTCAAATATACCAAAAAGAAATTTGGTGAAGGACGACGAATTTTCTTAATGTCACCGTTACATCACCATTATCAGAAAAAAGGCTATCATGAAAGTAGAATTGTAACCCGATTTTGGATTGTTGGAATTTTATTAGCGATTTTCTCACTTGTTTCTTTAAAATTGAGATAAGATGCGACTGGTAGTTTTGGGTGGAGGCGAAAGTGGAGTTGGAACCGCTATTTTAGGGAAGAAAAAAGGATACGATGTTTTTGTGTCGGATTTTGGAAAAATAAAAGAAAATTATAAAGAAGTTCTTACCATTAATGGAATCGCTTGGGAAGATGAAAAGCACACAGAAGAATTAATTCTGAATGCCGATGTAGTAATGAAAAGTCCAGGAATTCCAGAAAAAGCACCAATCGTAAAAAAGCTTATCGAAAAAGGAGTTCCAGTAATTTCTGAAATCGAATTTTCCATTCAATTTACCGATGCAACAACTGTTGGAATTACAGGAAGTAATGGAAAAACAACCACAACACTTTTGACATATCATTTGTTAAAACAAGGTGGTTTAAATGTAGGATTAGCTGGAAATATTGGAAAAAGCTTCGCTTGGCAAGTAGCGGAAAACAAACACGATATTTATGTGCTAGAATTGAGCAGTTTTCAGTTAGATGGAATCATCAATTACAAGCCACATATTGCGATTTTGACTAATATTAGTCCAGATCATTTGGATAGATATAATTACGATTACAATTTATACATCGATTCTAAATTTAGAATTACAAAGAATCAAACAGAAGCCGATTATTTGATTTATGATAATGAAGATGAAGCGATTCAAAATTGGTTAAATAATAATGAGATTAAAGCAAACAAAGTTCCTTTTTCACTGATAACAAAATCAGAAAATCAAGGAGTGTTTTTAGAAGATAACAACATTAACAGCACAATTAATAAAGAACTATTTACTATGCCAATCAACGAACTAGCTTTAGAAGGAAAGCACAATATTAAGAATGCAATGGCTGCAACTGCCGTAGCGCAATTGTTGAATATTAGAAAACAAACCATCAGAGAAAGTTTAACTAATTTTCAAGGTGCTGAACACCGATTAGAAAAAGTATTAAAAATTCAAGGCGTGCAATATATTAACGATTCTAAAGCTACAAATGTGAATTCGGTTTTTTATGCTTTGGATAGCATGACAACTCCAACGGTTTGGATTGTAGGAGGTGTTGATAAAGGAAACGATTATGATGAATTAATGCCATTAGTTCGTGAAAAAGTAAAAGCAATCGTGTGTTTAGGTGTTGATAATACAAAAATAATCAATGCATTTAATAATGTTGTAGATGTAATGGTAGAAACTACTTCAATGAATGAAGCAGTTCAATTAGCACAACGTTTGGCTGAAAAAGGTGATAGCGTATTATTATCACCAGCATGCGCAAGTTTTGATTTGTTTGAAAATTATGAAGATAGAGGAAAACAATTCAAACAAGCAATTTATAATTTATAACAAACAATAAACAATAAAATGTTCGATATCATTGGTAAAATAAGGGGAGATAAAACCATTTGGGCTATAGTTTTTCTATTGGCACTAATCTCTTTTTTACCAGTATATAGCGCAAGTACTAACTTAGTTTACGTTATTGGGAAAGGTACTACAATTGGTTATTTATTCAAGCATTTTGTGCATGTAATGCTAGGTTTTATGATTATATATTTTGTGCATAAAACACCTTACCATTACTTCAAAGCATTGTCTATCTTCGGAATTCCGTTGGTAATTTTACTCTTAGTATATACCTTGTTCAAAGGAACAGTTATTGATGGTGCAAATGCCAGTCGTTGGATTCAAATTCCGTTTGTAGGTATCAGTTTTCAAACATCTACGTTAGCATTTATTGTTTTAATGATTTACGTGGCGCGTTATTTAGCAAAAGTCAGTGATAAAGAATATTCGTTCAAAGATTCATTATTAGAATTATGGGTGCCTGTTTTTGCTGTCTTAGCATTAGTACTTCCAGCGAATCTTTCCACAACGGCTTTGATTTTTTCAATGGTGTGTATGTTGGTTTTCATCGGTCAATATCCATTAAAATATTTAGGGTTTATTATTGGAGCAGGTTTTGCTAGTTTGTTGATGTTTGTTTTGGTCGCAAAAGCATTTCCAGATGCAATGCCTAATCGCGTGGATACATGGATGAGTCGTATTGATAGTTTCTTTGACGATAAACCAAACGAAGATGATTACCAAATTGAAAAAGCAAAAATTGCTATTGCATCCGGAAAAATATATGGATTAGGGCCAGGAAAAAGCGTTCAAAAAAACTTTTTACCACAATCTTCTTCTGATTTCATTTTCGCAATTATCGTGGAAGAATACGGATTAATCGGTGCTGTCGGAATTATATTTTTGTATTTGTTGTTGTTTATTCGATTCATTATCGATGCGCAAAAAGCAACCACATTATTTGGAAAACTCTTAATCATTGGACTTGGATTTCCAATCATATTTCAAGCATTTATCAATATGGGAGTTGCTGTAGAATTGCTTCCAGTAACAGGCCAACCTTTGCCGTTAATTAGTAGTGGAGGAACTTCGATTTGGATGACTTGTATTGCTATTGGAATTATTTTAAGTGTTACCAAGAAAGAAGAAGAAGTCGCATTAGATTTAGAAGAAAAACGCAAACGTGATGAAGCTTTACAGCAAATTATCGATGCGCAAGTAGCTTTAAATGAAGAGAAAAATGCCGATGAAAATCAGCAGAAAATTAACGATATTAAAAGTTCTATCAGAGAATCTTTAATTGAAGATGAAAACGGAGATGTGTTAGTAAACGGACAAAATCCAATGAACGCAGTTTTAAATAAAAAATAATGAAAAAACCAAGATTCATAATAAGCGGAGGTGGAACAGGCGGGCATATTTATCCAGCGGTTGCAATTGCAAATGAATTAAAAACTCGTTTTCCAGAAGCGGAGTTTCTTTTTGTAGGCGCCAAAGATAAAATGGAAATGCAAAAAGTGCCTCAAGCAGGTTACGCTATCAAAGGATTATGGATTTCAGGAATTCAACGAAAACTAACTTTAGATAACGCGATGTTTCCATTCAAATTACTTTCAAGTATGTGGAATTCATTCCGAATTGTCAAAAGTTTTAAGCCAGATGTAGTTATTGGAACTGGAGGTTTTGCCAGCGGAGCCGTTTTGAAAGTAGCTTCAATGTTGAGTATTCCAACGGTTATTCAAGAGCAAAATTCGTATCCTGGAATCACAAATAAATTATTAGCTAAAAAAGCGAATAAAATTTGTGTGGCTTACGGAAATTTGGAGCGATTTTTTCCAAAAGATAAAATGATTTTAACTGGAAATCCAGTGCGTCAAGATTTGATAAACGAAGCAAGTAAAAGTGAAGCTATTGCTTATTTTAAATTGGATGCTAATAAAAAAACACTGTTGGTTTTAGGAGGAAGTTTAGGCGCCAGAAGAATCAACCAATTGATTGAAAAAGAATTGGATTTTCTATTGAGTCAGAACATTCAAATCATCTGGCAATGCGGAAAATTATATTTGAACGATTACTCAAAATATAATGAAAAAGAAAACGTTCAAGTAGTAGCTTTTATTGATAGAATGGATTTGGTTTACGCTGCTGCGGATGTCGCAATTTCTCGTTCAGGAGCATCATCCGTTTCGGAATTGTGTATTGTTGGAAAACCAACAATTTTCATTCCGTCACCAAATGTTGCCGAAGATCATCAAACTAAAAATGCTAAAGCAATTTCAGATAAAAACGGAGCCATCTTAATCAGAGAATCAGAATTAGAAGATCAATTTGAAATGGTTTTTTCCGATTTAATTTCAAGCGAAAATAAACAAGCTGAATTTAGTCAAAACATAAAGAAATTAGCTAAACCAAATGCTACAAAAGATATTGTTGAAGAAATAGTTAAGCTAATCAACTAAACAAATTAACAGTTAAACAATTTAACTAAAGAAATGAATCTAAATCAAATACATAACGTTTATTTCATCGGCATCGGAGGCATCGGAATGAGTGCTTTAGCACGCTATTTTCAATACATTGGAAAAAAAGTAGTGGGTTATGACAAAACACCAACGCAGTTAACGGATGAATTACAAGAAATAGGTTTAGAAATTCATTTTGAGGATAATATCAATCTTATCCCTTCTGATTTTTATAGAGAAAATACACTAGTTGTTGTTACGCCAGCTGTTCCGGTTTCTCATTCGGAGTGGAATTATTTCGTAGAGAGAGAATACAATATTAAAAAACGTGCAGAAGTTTTAGGGATTATTACCAAAGATACGTATTGTTTTGCAGTTGCAGGAACACATGGAAAGACAACAACATCAAGCATTTTAGGGCATGTTTTGTATGAAAGTGGTGTAGATGTAACGGCTTTTTTAGGAGGAATTGTTGAAAACTATAATTCCAATTTAATAGGATCAGGGAAAACGGTTACGGTCGTGGAAGCTGATGAATTTGATCGTTCATTTTTGCATTTGCATCCTAATGTTTCTTGTGTAACCTCTATGGATGCTGATCATTTAGATATTTATGGAGATGCAGCACATATTGAAGAGTCATTTAGAGAATTTGCAGCTAAAACGCCTAGTGAAAATTTATATATTATCAATGGATTGCCATTAGAAGGAAATACTATTGGTGTTAATAACGATGCTGATTTTTCAGCTCAAAACATCCGAATTGAAAATGGATTTTATGTATTCGATGTGAAAACTCCAGCCGAAGTAGTTCAAAATGTAAAATTTGGATTACCAGGTCATCATAATTTGACTAACGCACTATTAGCTTTTGCTATGGCGAAATCTTATGGTGTTTCTAATGAGAAAATCAGTGCAGCTTTAGCAAGTTTTAAAGGTGTAAGAAGACGTTTTTCTTTTCAAATTAGAGAAGAAGAATTGGTTTATATTGATGATTATGCGCATCATCCAACAGAAATTAACGCGGTGCATCAAGCGGTTCGAGAATTGTATCCGGGTAAAAAGATCATCGCAGCATTTCAACCGCATTTGTTTAGTAGAACGAAAGATTTTGTGGATGGTTTTGCAGAAAGCTTAAGTCAATTCGACGAGATTTTATTATTGGAAATTTATCCCGCTCGCGAGTTGCCTATGGAAGGTGTGAACTCGACTTGGTTGTTAAATAAGATTAACAATCCAAATAAAAAATTAGTGAGCAAAGATGAATTGTTTAGAGCTTTTGAAAATTCAAATGCCGATGTGTTTATAACTATTGGCGCGGGTGATATTGGAGAGCTGGTAAAAGACTTAAAAAAAGCGCTTCATGAGAAGATTAATTGGCATACTATTCGATTAGTGTTAATCATTTTTGTGATGATTTTTCTGTACTCTTTTTCTTCAAAGAGAAATAGTGAGCGTAAAATCAGTAAGATAGATATCAAATTTGAGTCGAATGAGAATATGTTTTTAACACATGAAATGGTTAATAACTTGTTAATACAAAATTTGGGAGGTACTTCAAGAATACAAAAAGATAAAGTAGATTTGAATACTTTAGAAACTATTCTCGATGATCACGAGATGATTGAAAAAGCACAAGTTTTTTCAACAATAGATGGTTTTCTAAATACGCGTATTACTCAAAAGGCCCCAATCGTAAGAGTTATTACAGATAGTGAAAATTATTATCTTGATTCAAAAGGTGATAAGATGTCATTGTCGCAAAATTTTTCGGCACGAGTTCCGCTAGTATCTGGCGAAATGAGTAAAGGAACTGAAAAACCCTATTTGTTGTTATTCAATGAAATCAAAAAAGATGATTTCTTGAGTAAAAACATTACAGGCGCCAAAATTATGCCTTCTGGTAATGTGGTTTTAACCAACAGAAGTTATGATTATAAAATAGCATTTGGGAAACCAATAAATGTTGAAAAAAAGCTAAAAAATTACAAAGCATTTTTTCATCATGCTGTAAAAGATACATTGATTAAAAGTTATAAAGAGGTAAACTTGATGTTTACACAACAAGTGGTTTGTAAGAAATAGAACGAGTTATGAACAAAGACAACATTGCAGTAGGATTAGACATTGGTACAACTAAAATTGTAGCAATGATAGGGAAGAAGAATGAATACGGAAAGCTAGAAATTCTTGGAGTAGGAAAATCTAAAAGCTTAGGTGTTCATAGGGGTGTTGTAAACAATATTACACAAACCATACAATCTATTCAGCAGGCGGTAACTGATGCTGAAAATGATTCGGGTTATAAAATAAATGATGTTGTTGTAGGTATTGCAGGACAACATATTCGTAGCATTCAACACAGTGATTATATCAGTCGTCCAAATGCGGAAGAGGTAATTGGTGATGCTGATATTGATACATTAATTGGCCAAGTTCATAAATTGGCAATGTTGCCGGGGGAAGAAATTATCCATGTTTTGCCACAAGAATTTAAAATCGATGGTCAAGCCGAAATTAAAGAACCAATCGGAATGTACGGTGGAAGATTAGAGTCTAGTTTTCACGTCGTAGTTGGTCAAGCGGCTTCGATTCGAAATTTGGGAAGATGTGTTAAAAGTGCTGGATTAGAATTGTCTGGACTAACATTAGAGCCATTAGCATCAGCAGATGCAGTATTGAGTCAGGAAGAAAAAGAAGCAGGAGTTGCTTTGATAGATATAGGTGGAGGAACAACCGATTTAGCCATTTTTAAAGATGGAATAATTCGTCATACAGCTGTTATTCCTTTCGGAGGAAATGTAATTACGGAAGATATTAAAGAGGGATGTTCGATTATTGAAAAACAAGCGGAGTTATTGAAAACTCGTTTTGGTTCAGCTTGGCCAGGAGAAAATAAAGATAACGAAATCGTTTCGATTCCAGGATTAAGAGGTAGAGAACCAAAAGAAATTTCGCTAAAAAACTTGTCAAAAATTATTCACGCAAGAGTAGTGGAAATCATTGAGCAAGTCTATGCTGAAATTAAGTTATACGGACACGAAGATCCTAAGAAAAAACTAATTGCTGGTATTGTATTAACAGGTGGTGGAGCGCAATTGCAACACATAAAACAACTAGTTGAGTACATAACAGGAATGGATACTAGAATTGGATATCCAAACGAGCATTTAGCAGGTGATTCAAACGAAGAATTGTCAAGTCCATTATATGCTACAGCGTTTGGTTTAGTAATGAACAGTATTAGAAATAATACTAAAAGTGCTACGCCGTTTGTAGAAATGAAAAAAGAAGAGCCAGTAGTGGTGGTTCGCCCTCAAGCAGTAACAGAAGAGCCTGTTGTTGAAGAGGAAAAAGAGGAGCCAAAAGCAACTCAACCTATCAAACACGAAACAACTGATGACAAAATCAAACGTTCGTTTTTTGATAAATATATTGATAAGATTAAAGAATTTTTAGATAACGCAGAATAAAAGGAGATACTATGTCAGAATTTGGAAACATTTCATTCGATTTACCTAAAAACCAATCTAACGTAATTAAAGTAATTGGCGTTGGTGGTGGAGGTAGTAATGCCATTAACCACATGTTTAAACAAGGCATTAAAGGTGTTGATTTTGTAGTTTGTAATACTGATTCTCAGGCATTACAAAACAGTCCTGTACCAAATAAAATTCAGTTAGGTGTAAGCTTAACCGAAGGCTTAGGTGCTGGTGCAAATCCTGAAGTAGGTCAACAATCTGCTATAGAAAGTATTGCCGAAATTGAAAAAATGTTGGACAGCAACACCAAAATGGTTTTTATCACCGCAGGTATGGGTGGAGGAACTGGAACTGGTGCGGCTCCTGTAATTGCGCAATTGGCAAAAGAGCGCGACATTTTAACAGTGGGTATTGTTACGATTCCTTTTCAATTTGAAGGAAAAGTTCGCTCTGAGCAAGCGTTAGCTGGAGTTGAACGTTTACGTAAACAAGTGGATTCTTTAGTAGTTATCAATAATAATAAATTACGTGAAGTTTACGGAAACTTAGGTTTCAAAGCAGGTTTCTCTAAAGCGGATGAAGTGTTAGCTACTGCATCAAGAGGAATTGCTGAAGTAATTACGCACCACTATACTCAAAATATCGACCTTAAAGATGCTAAAACCGTATTGTCAAACAGCGGAACGGCAATCATGGGTTCTGCAACTGCATCAGGTTCAGATAGAGCAAAACAAGCCATTTCAAGTGCTTTAGATTCTCCATTATTAAATGATAACAAAATTACTGGCGCGAAAAACGTATTGTTGTTAATCGTTTCGGGAACTGATGAAGCAAATGAAATCACAATCGATGAAATCGGAGAAATCAATGATTTCATTCAGTCTGAGGCTGGTTACAATGCAAACATCATCATGGGAGTTGGTGAAGAAGAAGCTTTAGGTGAAGCTATTTCGGTAACAGTAATTGCTACAGGTTTTAATATTGAACAACAAGCTGAAATCGTAATACTGAGCCTAAAAAAATTATTCATTCGTTAGAAGATGAACAAAAAATTGTTCACGAATTATTGAATAAAACTATTGCAAGTCTTCCGGTTAATGAGCCAATTTTTGAATCACCAATTGAGTCAGAAATTAAAGCAGATATCATCAATCCAATTTGTGATGAAGTTGTTGAACAAAAAGTGGTTTTTACTTTAGAAGAAGAAGCACCAGTTTTTGAAATTCATACACCAGTAGCAGCGATTGATTTAGTGCCTACAACCGATTTTTTAAAAAATATTGATGTAACTTTTGAAGTGGTTAGCCCAAATGTAGCGCCAACGTTTTGAAATCATTACGCCACAAATCAGAGAAATTGAAGTTAAAGAACCAGAGTTTGTAGTAGCAAAAGACGATTTTAGTTTTTCATTGGATTTATTTGAAACAAAAGTTGAGACTAAAGCTGAAAACACAATTGTATTTGATTTATCACCTGAAACACGTTCAATGGAAGTAAAAGATCCTATTAATGTGGTTCCTGTTACTGAAGTAAATCAAAATGGAATTATTAAATATTCATTAGAAGATTATTTAGAAAAAGAGGAAGAATTAGTTGCTTCTAAACCAGTAGAAATTGTTGCTGAGCCTGTAGACGAGGAACTAAATTTTACTATGAAAAAAGAAGTGGAAAAATTAGAAGATAATATTCAATTTGATGCGGTTTCTCCTCTTGAAATGTCAATCGAAGAAACATTAAAGTTTAGAGCAGAAGAACGTAAAAGAAAAATGAAAGAATTCAATCACAAATTCAACAATAGTAATGCACAAATTGATGAGTTTGAAAGAGAACCAGCTTATAAAAGAATGGGAATTGATGTAACATCAACACCTGCAAACAATAATCAATCTCGTATGTCATTAGGAATCGATAGTAACGACGATATTCAACTTCGTTCAAACAATTCATTTCTTCACGATAACGTAGATTAATCTATAATAAACTAACCTACCCTACAAAACCCGAAGAGCAATTTTCGGGTTTTTTTGTTACCTTTGCAAAACAATAATTCACAAACAATAAGCATAAATATATGAGTTTAGAAGTAAAAATCATGGATCACATGAAAGAAGCCATGAAAGCAAAAGACAGTGTAGCATTAGAGGCTTTAAGAGCTATTAAATCGGCTATTATTTTAGCAAAAACTGAAGCTGGAGCAGCAGATGGTTTATCTGAAGCAGACGAAATCAAAATGTTACAGCGTTTGGTGAAAATGCGTAAGGATAGTGCTGAAATATTTACCACACAAAATCGTCCAGATTTAGCGGAGCCAGAATTAGCACAAATTGCTGTTATAGAAAAATTCTTGCCAGCACAATTATCAGAAGCAGAAGTAGAAGCAATTATTGCTAAAATTATTGCAGAAACTGGCGCTTCAGGTATTGCTTCTATGGGTAAAGTTATGGGGTTAGCATCGGCACAAATTGGAGGTCAATCTGAAGGAAAAGTTATTTCTGGAATAGTAAAGAAATTACTAGCATAAAATAAGAACTAGTTAAAAGAGCAAAGAAAAAGATGGAGCTTTCATCTGTCTTCTTTGCTCTATTATCTTAAAAAAGGCTTCGTAGCTCAACTGGATAGAGCACTGGATTTCGGCTCCAGCGGTTGGGGGTTCGACTCCCTTCGAGGTCACTCATAAGCGTCAAGATTTCTTGGCGTTTTTTATTTTGTATCACGCAAATTTTCACGTTATTTGTAAATATGACTAGTAATTTAATTGCATTAAATCCTGAGGATAAGTACGAATTGTTTTTAGCCGATTATATCGGAATGTTTTTGCTATTGGCGCCTTTAGTTGGGTTGTTTTTGTTTTTTGGGTTTTATGTAATTGAAATTCTTTATTTGCGAAATTATAAAAAGCCATTGGTGGTTTTTGCAAATGTTAGTTTTTTTTAAAATAAATGATTCTCAGAAGCAAATATTATCAAATAATTTTCATTTTTATACAAGACTTAAGCCTAAATACAAACGTTATTTTGAGCACAGAGTTGCTAGTTTTTGTCAATCGATACGAGTTTGTTGGAAGAGATATTTCAGTTACAGAAAGAAGAAATGAAGATTACTGTGGCTGGAACCGCAATTATGTTGACTTTTGGAATGAGAGATTATCTTAATCCATTATTCAAACGAATTATTATTTTTCCTGATATTTATTATTCTGAGCAAACAGAAAATTATCATAAAGGAGAATTTAATCCAAAATTAGAAAGTATCGTTTTCTCGTGGAAACATTTTAAAGAAGGAATTGAAATTTCAAACGATAATTTGAATTTAGGATTGCATGAATTTACTCACGCATTTCATATTCATGCGACAAAAAGTGATAAAGCAACTTCTGTATTGTTTAACGAGTCACTACAAAATTTGTTTCGAGTGGTTTCTAATCCACAAATGAGAGAACACCTAATTAATTCTGGGTTTCTTCGTGATTATGCTTATGAAAATCAGTTTGAATTTGTAGCTGTTTTGTTGGAATATTTTTTTGAATCACCACATGAATTTAAAACAAAATTTCCAACGATATATGCAAAAGTTAAGCATATGATTAATTTTAACGAAAAATATTTTATTACTACAATTCAGTAAATTACTGATATCTATCATGTTTTTGAGCCGTTTTATTGAGTAACTTTATGTCAGTAAAATGTATAAATCATGAAAAAGTCAGTTCCAGTGTCAACCATAATGACCAAAAATGTTGTTAAATTAAATCTTTCTGATGATTTAACAAAAGCCGAAATGTTGTTTAAAAAGCATCATATAAGACACATTCCTGTGGTGGGTGGAAATAAAATTGTGGGGATGTTAAGTTATACAGATTTGCTAAGAATTTCTTTTGCGGATGCTATAGATGATGATGACGATGTTGTAGATACAACGGTTTACAATATGTTTACAGTAGAGCAATTAATGGCAAAAAAACTAATTTCTATTGCACCAGAAACTACCATAAAAGAAGCGGCTGAAATTTTAGCCTCAAAAGAATTTCATGCTTTACCAGTATGTGAAGGAGACCTATTGGTAGGAATCGTAACTACTACCGATTTAATAAAATATTTGATTGAGCAATATTGAAAAACCCGACAGGTTACTTAAAACCTGTCAGGTTTATATTTTATTTCGTAATCATCTTTAAGTCAGCAATTGTAGCAATTGGATCTTGAGCTCCAAAAACGTAACTCCCAGCAACTAATACGTCAGCTCCTGCATCAACTAGTTGTTTTGCATTTTATTGGTCACACCACCATCAATTTCTATTAATGTTGAAGCGTTTTTTCTGGTAATTAAAGCTTTTAGTTTTTTAACTTTAGAATACGTGTTTTCTATAAATGATTGCCCTCCAAAGCCAGGATTTACACTCATAATGCAAACTAAATCAATGTCTTGAATAACATCTTCTAGCACATCAATATTAGTGTGAGGATTTAAGGCAACTCCAGCCTTCATTCCTTCCGCCTTAATGGCTTGAAGCGTTCTATGTAAATGCGTGCAAGCTTCATAATGAACCGTTAAAACATCAGCTCCTAATTTTTTGAATGTTGCAATATATCTGTCAGGATCAACAATCATTAAGTGAACATCAATAGTTTTTTTTGCATGCTTGTTGATAGCATCTAAGACAGGCATTCCAAAAGAAATATTTGGAACAAAAACACCATCCATAATATCAATGTGAAACCAATCGGCTTCACTGGCATTAATCATTTCGATGTCTCGTTGTAAATTGGCAAAGTCGGCTGCAAGAACTGATGGCGCAATAAGTGTGTTTTTCATGTTGTTGTATGTAGTTATGTTGTTTAGACAAAGATAAATTTTAACCGCAAGGTTCGCAAGGTTTTTTGCAAAGTTCGCAAACAAATTTTATCATTAGGAACTCTTGTTTTTGGGTAAGATATAAAAATAAAACTCCGGTAATCAGCCGGAGTTTCAATCATCAATCAAAAAACGAACAGTCTTAGACTGTTGTTGTCTTTATAGTGTCACACAGAGCTTGTCGAAGTGTTATCCTAAATATGTTTTCAATATTTTACTTCTAGAAGTGTGTTTTAATCTTCTAATTGCTTTTTCTTTAATTTGGCGTACACGCTCACGAGTTAAATCGAATGTTTCTCCGATTTCTTCTAACGTCATTGGGTGTTGGTCACCTAAACCAAAATACAAACGAACAACATCAGCTTCTCTTGGCGTTAATGTTTCTAACGCTCTTTCGATTTCTGTTTGTAATGATTCGTGAATTAATTCTCTATCTGGATTTGGAGATTCACCTGAACGTAAAACGTCATATAAATTTGAATCTTCTCCTTCCACTAAAGGTGCATCCATAGATAAATGACGACCAGAGTTTTTCATTGACTCTTTTACATCATTAACTGTCATGTCTAATTCTTTTGCAATTTCTTCTGCAGAAGGAGCACGTTCTTGAGATTGCTCCAATAATGCATACATTTTGTTGATTTTATTGATAGAACCAATTTTATTCAACGGTAAACGCACAATACGAGATTGTTCTGCTAAAGCTTGTAGAATTGATTGACGAATCCACCATACAGCGTATGAAATAAATTTGAATCCACGAGTTTCGTCAAAACGTTGTGCTGCTTTTATTAGTCCTAAATTTCCTTCGTTAATTAAGTCAGGAAGTGTAAGTCCTTGATTTTGATATTGTTTTGCTACAGAAACTACGAAACGTAAATTAGCTTTTGTTAATTTCTCTAAAGCTCTTTGATCACCGGCTTTAATTCGTTGTGCTAATTCTACTTCTTCGTCTGCAGTTATAAGGTCAACTTTTCCAATTTCTTGTAAATATTTGTCTAAAGAAGCAGTTTCACGATTTGTAACCTGCTTGGTGATTTTAAGTTGTCTCATTTAATTTTCTCCTTACTTTTAAAAGTTCTGTTTATTATACGTGTGAAGTTTCAAAAAAGTTACAAAATGACTAAAAAAATTATTCAATTACATAATTTTCAATTTTAGCAATGTAAAAATCTATCTTTTGATACATTTTGTTGAAGAAAATTTTTCTGTCTTTTTTCCCTGATTGGTTTAATGATTTTGAATTTGATAATTGATTTATAATGTATTCTTGCTGCTCTTCACATGCGTCTTTATCTGAAGTTGCGTAATAGCCTAAAGCGTTAGATGGCAAGAAAAAAACAGATGTTTCTTTTGAATAAAATAAAACAGAATTATTTAAAATCAATAATTCATTATAGTAGATTTGAAAATTAGAACTATTGGTTTCGCATTTTTGTTCTATGTTTTTAATTATTAAATTTATATCATTTAAGATGATTATTGCGTTTTTTATAATTTAACAATCCCGATTCAAAAAAATAAAAGATTTGCTGAAGTGAACTATTAATTGTGGTGTCATTCCATATTTCTAGTCGATTTGTATTGTCAAAAAATGACTTTAAATAAGAATCATCATTTATTAAAGAAGATTCAAATAAAAATTCTTCAAAATGCACATTCTGTTTTTTTTTAAGTAACGTTAGCCAAATATAAAATTTGAATTTTGAAAATAATGTTCCTGCAACTGCATAGTTCATAGGAATATCTTTTGCGGCATAATAAATGATAGTTTCTTTAGGATTTAGATATGATAATATTTCTCTAGTTTTTTCAAAATAAGATTTAAAATCAGTCATTGACTCAATTTTTTTAGTTTTTTCAATAAGAATATTTTCTTGCTTTTTATATAAAGTATCCATTGATAATGCATAATGTTTGCAAAGCAAAATTGTTTCTTCGATGGAAAATTTACTTTTCAACGAAATACGTCGGTGTGCCGCATCGTAACTAATGTCTAATACTTTTGCAATTTCATCGTTTAATGAAATGTTTTTAGGAAGTAATCTTCTAATAGTCGATAAAAGAATTTCTTGATGTGTCATTTTTTGCGATTTTCACAAAAATATAAAATTATATTATTGTTAATCACATATTTTTTTGTGAAATATGAAATAATTTTGACTCATAAATTAAAGCGTATGAGAAAAATTATTAAAGAGCATTTATCATCTTTTCGGGAGAAAGATCTAAGGCAGTATTCTAGAATTGTAAATCATTATTTTAAAAGAAAGTGTCGTTTTGTTTTTGTGTTTTTTTTAGTTTCCTGTAGTGTGCAAAATCAAATTGATAAAGGAGAATTTAAAAGAGTTCCAAAAGCGATGTCTGTTCGATTTTATAACAAATTAGATACTATTCAACATCAGTATGGAAATCAGTTTTTTACCAAAAGTTTTATAAATGAATTTACAGATAAAAAAAATGTAGATTATAGTAAACCTATTGAACTTAAACTTCAGAAAGACTATTTGTATATTAAATTTCAAGATATATTAAAGAAGCAATTTGTAATTAAAGTGAGTGGAAAACGAAAAAGGAAGCGTTTTGTTTTTTATTCTAATTACGAGACAATTTCTTTTCCTGTAATTTTTATAACAAAACAGATGACAAAATTTGTTGTAGAAATTCCTAATGATGAGTCTATTTTAATTAAGAGAGCTGATACTAATGAAGGGATGATGTTGTTTTTTGGTGCTGGAAATTCGTTTAAAAAAGAGTATATTTTTAAAATTATAAAAGATGAATAAGCTATTGTTTTTTGTTTTGATTGCTTTTCAATTACAAGCTCAAGACACCATTTTTTTTCCTAAAATAGATGTTTTTAAGCGAAATATTTTAGAAGTGAGTTATGGAAAGCCACTTGGAGATTTATCCGGTAAATATAAAAGTTCAATCACGACAGCTTTTTATATGCGTACAAAGATTGCAAAACGACAGTTTATTGATTTTGGTGTAGAATTAAGTGGAATTATTAATGGGAAAAGTGTTGATTATAAAGTAGGAAATGAAAATATTCAATTAGATGGAAGCAAATCTGCTTTTTTCTTAGGGTTTCGATATACTCGATTTTTAATTCAATCTAAGAATGAAAATTTTCATATTGAATCAAATACAGGTATTGGCTGGAAGTATCTTTATTATTCAAAACCTGAAGATGAAATTTATGAAGATTTAGATTTAAAACCCACATTGAACACTATCGGATTTAGTCAAGGGCTTAAACTTGTATTTTATGGTTTTGGGTTGCATTGTAATTATCAATATGCTCCTTATGATTTATTTAATTCAAAGATTGAAAGAAATTTTGGAGGTTCATCAATAAATTTTGGTTTATCTGGATGTTGGAATTTTTAATTAATAAAATTAAAAAACCCCAATTTAATCAAGAATTGGGGTTTTTATATGAACTAATAATAAAGTATTAACCTTGTGGTTTATCCTTTTTTTCAATTGGTTTTTCTTCTCTCGGAGGTCTTGGTAAAAGTGCTTTTCTTGACACTTTTTCTTTACGTGTTTTTGGGACAACACCTAAATATTTTACCATAAACACATCTCCCATATTTACTACATCAGTAACATTTTCTGTTCTTTCCCATGCTAACTCTGATACGTGTAATAAAACTTCGTTTCCTGGTGCTTGTGTGTATTCTACAACCGCTCCAAAATCTAACATTTTAATTACTTTTACTTCGTAAGCTTCTCCCATTACTGGTTTGAAGATAATAGAGTCAATTTTAGCTAAAACAGTTGCAATTCCTTCTGGACTTGTTCCTAAGATTTCAACTACACCTTGCTCGTCTACTTCATTAATTACGATAGTAGTTCCAGTAGCTTTTTGTAATTCTTGAATTACTTTTCCACCAGGACCAATTAAGGCTCCAATGAAAGCTCCAGGGATTGTTCTTGTAATAATTTTTGGCGCTTTTGGTTTTACTTCAGCTCTTGGAGTTGCAATAGTTTCAGTGATTTTTCCTAAAATATGCATACGTCCATCTCTTGCTTGACCTAAAGCTTGTTCCATGATGTCATAACGTAAGCCATCAATTTTGATGTCCATTTGACAAGCGGTGATACCGTCTTTGGTTCCGGTTACTTTGAAGTCCATGTCCCCTAAGTGATCTTCATCTCCTAAGATATCTGACAATACCGCAAATTTTTCACCGTCAGTAATTAATCCCATAGCAATACCAGAAACTGGTTTTACCATTTGAACTCCAGCATCCATTAACGCCATTGTACCAGCACAAACCGTAGCCATTGAAGAAGAACCATTCGATTCTAATACTTCAGAAACCACACGAATTGTATAAGGACAATCAGCAGGAATCATATTTTTTAAAGCTCTTTGAGCTAAATTTCCGTGACCAACTTCTCTTCTTGAGGTTCCTCTTAATGGTTTTGCTTCACCAGTTGAGAAAGGAGGGAAGTTATAATGTAAATAGAATTTTTCTTCACCTTGTTCAGATGGGGAATCTATTTGGTTAGCTTCTCTTGAAGTTCCTAAAGTTACCGTAGCTAAAGCCTGAGTTTCACCACGTGTAAATAAAGCTGAGCCGTGAACAGAAGGTAAATAATCAGTTTCACACCAAATTGGTCTAATTTCTGTTGTTTTTCTTCCGTCTAAGCGTAAACCTTTTTCTAAGATTACATTACGAACTGCTTCTTTATTTGTTTTGTAGAAATATTTTCCTACTAAATCTCCATTTTCAGCTAATTCTTCTTCTGTAAATAAAGCTTTAACTTCTTCTTTTACAGCTGCAAATTTTTCGCCTCTTTCACTTTTTCCTGAAGCTTCTTGAGCAATTGCATAACATTTGTCATAAGCAGCTGCTTTTACTTTGGCATAGATAGCTTCATCTTCTTTTTCACCTTCGTATTCTCTATAAGCAGGAGAACCGATAGCAGTTCTTAAACGCTCTTGGGCTTGAATTTGAATTTTGATAGCTTCGTGAGCAAATTTGATAGCTTCTACCATTTCTGCTTCTGAAATTTCTTTCATTTCTCCTTCTACCATCGCAACCGAATCCATAGAAGCTCCAATCATCATGTCGATGTCTGATTGCTCTAATTCTTCTCTGCTTGGGTTGATAACGAATTTTCCGTCGATACGTGCAACACGAACTTCAGAAATTAAGTTATAAAAAGGAATGTCTGAAACCGCTAATGCTGCAGAAGCTGCTAATCCAGCTAATGCATCTGGCATAACATTTTCGTCGTGACTCATTAATTGAATCATAACTTGTGTTTCAGCATGGTAATCGTCTGGGAAAAGTGGACGCAATACACGGTCTACTAATCTCATTGTTAATACTTCGCTGTCACTTGGACGTGCTTCTCTTTTGAAGAAACCACCAGGGAAACGACCTGCTGCTGCAAATTTTTCACGATAATCAACTGTTAAAGGTAAAAAATCAACACCAGGATTTGATGTTTTTGCAGAAACTGCTGTTGCTAATAACATGGCATCGCCCATACGAACAACAACAGATCCATCTGCTTGTTTGGCTAATTTCCCAGTTTCGATTGAGATGCTTCTTCCGTCACCTAAATCGATAACTTCTTGAAATACTTTTGGAATCATAATTTTTTAATTCTAAATTAAACAAAGGGTCAGTTGTGTTGTTGTTGTGTGTGTAGTTGTTTGTAACCCAATGAAAAACCAAACTTTTTCTGTCAATATAAATAAAACAAAAAGGGGCACGAAGCCCCTTTAGTTGATTATTTTCTAATATTCAATTCTTTAATAATTTCACGATATCTGTTGATATCTTTCTTTTTTAAGTAGTCAAGAAGACTTCTTCTTTTACCTACTAAAAGTACTAACGAACGCTCAGTATTAAAATCATGACGATTTTTTTTCAAGTGCTCAGTTAAGTGAGAAATTCTAAATGTAAATAATGCGATTTGCCCTTCAGCAGATCCAGTGTTTTCAGCTTTTCCTCCGTGTTTAGCGAAGATTTCAGCTTTTACTTCTGATGTTAAGTACATGCTAATATTATTTAAATGATTATTATGTATGAATTGTATGGTTGCAATTCGGATGCAAAGGTAATAATAATTGTGAATTATGAATTATAAATTATAAATTATTTTTTCTTAATTTAAAACTTAAGCAACTTTGTCAATCGATTTGAATGCTCTTTTTAATAAAAATGGTGTTGATAATGTGGTAATAAGTCCCATAATCACAAGCATTGAAAAGATTTCTGTATTAATAATTCCCGCTTTGTAAGCTATGTTTGCAATTACTAATTCCATGATTCCTCTTGCGTTTAGTCCAATTCCTAAGGCTAAAGAAACTTTATGATTTAAACGTGCAAATCGACCGCCAATATATCCTCCAATAATTTTTGACAAGAACGATACTGCAATTATTGCCAATAATAATGGGTAATTTTGAATAGACGAAAATTGAAATTCTAATCCGATTCCGGCAAAAAATATAGGGGCTAAAAAACCCCATTGCCATACTATTAGTAGTATTATGAAACGTTTCTAAATGTTTTTCTCCAACCAATTCTTTTGAAATCAGCATGGAAGCAAAGAAAGCGCCAATGATAAAATGTAGTCCAATACTTTCAGTAATTGTCGCAAAAATTAGAATAAATACAAAAAATACTGCAAATAAAGATTCTTTACCTTTTAAAAAGCTTAAAATGTTATTTAACTGATTCTCTATAAAATTCTCTTTTTGAGCTAATTTTTGAATCATTTTATAAGTTAAAATGATTATTAGTAAGAAGAAAGTTAATTTAAAACTGTAAAAATGGTAGCCTGAGTAATATTTGCAAAAGTAGGTTCAACATCTTTTATGTCTAATAAAATCCCTAAAATAGTCAAAGCAATTACATCATCAAAAATAGCTACTGAAATAATTTTTTGCCCTACATGAGAATTTAGTTTTCCTAGATCCATTAGAATTCGAATACTAACTGGTAAGGCAGTAATAGCAACACAAAGTCCTATGAAAACCGTTGACATAACATCAAGATCAAAGCAAATTCCTACCAAATAGCCTGAAAATAAAGGAATGAAAAAAGCAGCAATTGAAATAAAAATATTTCTGCCTTTCATTGATTTTACTATTTCATCTAAGTGAATTTCTAATCCAGCTATGATTACCAATAAAAATATTCCAAGTTCAGAGATAACCTTTAATTCTTCTGTTCGATGAATGAAATTTAAGATTGTTGGTCCAAGTAAAACACCAGCTAAGATTTCACCAATCATTGCGGGTTGTTTAAAACGTTCCATTATTTCACCAAAAAGTCTTGCTAATACTAATAATATTAGTAGGTTAGCAAAAAATGGAAGTTCTAAACTTTGAACGTTGAATGGCATAAGGTGGTAAGTCTATTTTTGTTAAAATTAAACAAATATATTAAATTAAGGTCGAGATGCTGTTGTTACACTAAAATAATTTAGAAACTTCAAGATTGACAAATTCTAAAAATCTTTCGTCAGATTCGGTAAATGGATCTAAAACATGTGAATCAATGTCGATTTGTCCGATGTTAATTCCGTTTACAAAAAGAGGTACAACAATTTCAGATTTTACTGTAAAACTACAAGCAATATAGTTGTCTTGAGCGGCTACATCTGGAACAACAAAGTTATTGTTTGAAACCGCAACTTGTCCGCAAATTCCTTTTCCAAAAGGAATTACTGTGTGGTCTGTTTCCGCTCCAACATATGGACCTAAATGCAATGTTTGAGTTTCATGATTTGCAAAATAAAAACCTACCCAATTATAATATTCAATTGAATCGCTTAATAATTGACAAATGGATAAAAGTTTTTCGTCACTAGTTGTGTTTTCTTTAGAAACAATTGCAGTAACTAATGGTTTTAAATTTTCAAAAAGCATTTTTTATTTTTTTATAAAAGTATTTATTCCTTCGTATTAAAAAATCTATATTTTTGTTAAAAATACAAGATTTGAAAAATAATTTTTCTCAATATAGACCTTTCTTTACTTTTTTATTAAAGTTTCTACTATTTTATGTGGTTTTTACATTTGTTTACAAAATGTATTTAAATCAATAGGATATAGATAAAAATGAGGTTGATTCTTTTTCAGAAGCTGTTGCAAATCAGACAGAAAAATTAATGGGTGTATTTGTAGAAAATACAAAATCATCCCGACATGAATTTGAACCTTCAATTAAGATTTTTTATAATGATAAATATGTTGCTCGAGTAATTGAAGGATGTAATGCAATTAGTGTAATGATTTTGTTTGCGGCATTTATTTTTGCTTTTTCTACACAGTGGAAAAAAACGGGTCTGTATATTGTTTTTGGACTTATCTTAATACATATTTTAAATATTATTCGGATAGCATTGTTGTCTTTTGCGTTGTATTATTATCCTCAATATGAGGAAATTTTACATGGAACTATTTTTCCATTATTTATATATGGTGTTGTTTTTTTATTATGGATTTTGTGGGTAACCAAATTTTCGGGCTATGCTAAAAGAAATTCGTAAAGATAAAAAGCGTGTTTTATTACTTTTTTTAGCCATTTTAGGATTAGTGTTTGTTCGCGCTTTTGAAAATCAACTTTTTTACGATCCTTTTTTGCAATTTTTCAAGTATGATTA
Source organism: Ichthyophis bannanicus (assembly GCA_033557465.1). Classification (NCBI taxonomy): domain Eukaryota; kingdom Metazoa; phylum Chordata; class Amphibia; order Gymnophiona; family Ichthyophiidae; genus Ichthyophis; species Ichthyophis bannanicus. The sequence continues at coordinate 340,740,235 of CM066039.1, forward strand.
TCAAAATAAGCCATTGCCAAGTTTTGATGCCATGAAATTGTTTTTAGGGCTATTTTTCCGATATGTGTTGAATACTTTCCTTTCTCTTGCAATTATTTATTTATTATTCAAACAATTACAGTTAGTAAAATTTTCCGCGTTATTGTTCGTGGTTTTATTTGTGGTATTCATGCTTCTTTTTTTTGGTATACTACAATTTTTTGAACAACCCGATTATTTGGTGTTGTTTTATTTGAGACGTTTTTTAATACAGCCTTTGTTTTTAGTCCTTTTTATACCTGCTTTTTTATATCAGCAAACGGTTCGCTAATTTTTTGTATCTTTATGTAATAATCTTTCTAATGATGAAAGTTACTAAGTATTCAGGTGAATTGGTTCATTATGATGAACAAAAACTAATAAACTCGCTCCGAAAATCAGGGGCAGATAAAGCTGTGGCCGAAGCCATTGTAAAAAAAATTGAAAGCGAATTATATGAAGGAATTGCTTCAAAAAAAATTTACAAATTAGCATATCAATTATTAAAGAATATTTCTAATGCACATGCAGCTCGTTATAATCTTAGAACTGCTATGATGGGTCTTGGCCCCGCAGGGTTTTTCTTTGAAAAATTTATAGCCAAAATATACCAAGAACAAAAATTTCAGACCAGGACAAATGTTTCTTTAAAAGGGAATTGTATTTCGCATGAGATAGATGTTTTACTTAAAAAAGAACACACAATTTCGATGATTGAATGTAAGTTTCACTCGGGTCAAGATGCCAAAACGGATGTAAAAGTTCCAATGTATATTTTGTCAAGATTTAATGATGTAAAAAACAGAAAGTATCATTTGTTTTTACCTAATGAAATTATTTCAGACTGCATAATTGTTACCAATAATCGTTTTACTACTGATGCTATACAGTTTGGAGAATGTTCCGGATTAAAAATGTTGAGTTGGGATTATCCTCCAAAAAAAGGAATAAAAGAAATCATCGATTTATACGCTGTTTATCCAATTACATGCTTAACTACATTGACGCAAACGGAGAAAGATAAATTATTAATTTTAGATTGTATTACGGTAAAAGATTTGGTTGCTAATTCGTCTATTTTAAATAAAATTGAGCTAAGCCATAATCGGATTAAAAATGTTTTAAAAGAAGCAAATCAACTAACTACAAAATAGAAAGTTATGAAAATTCATTTTTTAGGTGGAGCAGGAACTGTAACAGGTTCAAAAACGTTAATAGAGCATAACAATCTCCGAATTTTAATTGATTGTGGTATGTTTCAAGGAATAAAATCTTTGCGTGAGTTAAACCGTGAACCGTTAGCCATTTTACCTGAAACAATAGATTATGTGCTATTGACTCATGGACATTTAGATCATTGTGGTTGGTTGCCTAAATTTGTTGCAGAAGGTTTTGAAGGTAAAATTTTTTGTACACGGCCTACAAAAGAGATTTCGAGATTGATTTTATATGATAGCGCAAAAATTCAAGAAGAGGAAGCAAAAAAGGCTAATGAGGAACAGTATTCTAAACATTTGCCAGCAGAGACTTTATACACAACTGAAGATGTTGATGCTGTAATTCCAAAGTTTAGAGTGGTAGAAAGAGATTTGGAAATTCAATTAAATGAGAATGTTTTTTTTAAATTTATTTATGCAGGACATATCATAGGAGCTTGCTCAATAGAGTTGCATATTGATGGGAAAATTTTAATTTTTTCTGGAGATCTTGGTCAAGATGATGATGTATTGATGTTTCCTCCTCAAAAACCTCAAAAAGCAGATTACATTTTTTTAGAAAGCACTTATGGCAATAGATTGCATCCACAAACAAATTCATTATTTGAATTAGAAACAATTATTAATAACACTTTTAACAAAGGTGGAACAGTCGTAATCCCAAGTTTTGCTGTGGAAAGAGTACAAACGATGATGTACTTGATTTGGCAACTTAAAAAGGAAGATAGAATTCCAAACATTCCATATATAATTGATACTCCAATGGGAATTAGTGTCCTAGATGTTTTTAAAGACAATCGCATATGGCACAAACTTTCTATGGAAGAGTGTGATGAAATGTGTAAAATATTTACTTTAATTTCTGATTTTCAAGACAGTATGAATGCAGTATATGATAAACGACCAAAAGTAGTTATTGCAGCAAGTGGAATGATTACAGGAGGAAGAGTTTTATCTTATTTAGAACATTTAATAGACAAACCCGAAACTACAGTAACTTTAGTAGGTTATCAAGCGGAAGGAACTCGTGGGCGTAAATTATTAGAAGGTGCTACAGAAATTAAAATTTATGGAAAATATTATCCAGTTTTAGCAAATATTCTTTTAATTGAAAGCTTGTCAGCTCATGGAGATCAAAATGATTTATTAAATTGGTTATCTGAATTAGTAGTAAAACCAAAAAAAGTATTCTTAGTTCATGGCGAGAATGAAGCTGCTGATGAGTTGCGATTAAAGATAAAAGAACGCTATGGTTTTGATTCTCAAGCACCATTTTTAGGTCAAATAATTGAAATTTAGGATTTTTTTATTAAAAATACTTTTGATTTCTTACTTTTGCCATGATGAATTTTAGAAAACACATAAGTATTGTATTAGCTTCACTTATTTTGCTGGCCAATTTAGGTTTGAGTTTTTCTGTGCATTATTGTAAAGATGAAATTGCATCTATTTCTTTTCAATATCAAAAAGAAGAGCCTTGTATTGAAAAAGTTACTTCTTGTTGTGCAAAAGCATCTTCTCATGATTCTTGCTGTTCTAATAAAGTAATTAAAGTTGAAAAGAAAACCGATGATATATTGGTAAAAACCTTTCAACTAGATTTAGATACTTCAATCTTGGTATCTAATTGGAAACCACAGTTTTTTTCTACTGAGAAAATTATTTCACAAACAACAGCTGTAGATTTTTATTGCGATTCTCACGCACCACCACTCTATGAGTTGTATTGTCAGCTAGTATTCTACGCATAAGTTTATTGTTTTTTATTCTGTAAATCACTGAATTTTAACAATAAACAATAGTATTATGTATAAAAAAATAGCGTTAGTGCTATTCTTTATCTCTTCAGTAGCTTCTGCTCAAGAAATAATTAAAGGAATAGTTGTAGACGAAAAAAAACAACCATTATTAGGTGCAAATATCATTTGGCAAAAATCAACCTCAGGAACAACATCTGATGAAAAAGGTAATTTTTCAATTGAAAAGCCTGCCGAATTTTCTATTTTAGAAATTAGTTATGAAGGTTTTGAAACACAAAAAATTGAAGTTACATCAACAGAAAGCCTTACAATTATTCTTAAAGAAGTAAATAATCTTAAAGAAGTTACTATTTCAAAAACCAAGCGAAGTACCGAACATTCACTTTATAAAGTAACCAATGTTCAAACAATGGGCCAAAAAGAATTACTAAAAGCGGCTTGTTGTAATTTGTCTGAAAGCTTTAGTACAAATCCATCCATAGATGTCAATTTTTCGGATGCAGTTACTGGAAATAAACAAATTAAAATGCTAGGTTTAACCAGTCCATACATTTTAATTGCGGAAGAAAATATTCCTTCTGTTCGTGGTGCTTCTCAGGCATATGGATTGTCTTTTGTGCCTGGTACATGGGTAGAAAGTATTCAAATTACCAAAGGTGCAGGAAGCGTTATTAATGGCTACGAAAGTATTTCTGGACAAATTAATTATGAGGTATTAAAACCAGTTAACGACATTCCTTTTTTCTTAAATGTTTATGGTTCTCAAGATAGTAGATATGAATTGAATACACATTTCAACCATAAATATTCAGATAAATTAAGTACTACTTTATTTCTTCACGGAAATACAAGACAAAGTAGAAACGATATGAATGACGATGGTTTTTTAGACAATCCAATTGGTAAACAAGTCAATATTTTAAATCGTTGGCAATATAATGATACCGAGAAAGGGTGGGTTAGTTTTTTAAATCTTCGTTATATGAATGATGAAAAACAAGCTGGAGAAGTCGATTTTAATCCAGATACTGATAAATTAACCACAAATGCTTGGGGAAGTGAAGTAAATACTGAAAAAATAGAGATATCAAATAAAACAGGTTATGTTTTTCCTGAAATGCCTTATCAAAGTTTTGGTTTTCAAAATTCATTTCAATCACACAAGCAAGAATCATATTTTGGTTTAAATCAATATAATATTCATCAAACGAGTTTCTATTCTAATCTTTTATTCAATTCAATCATATCAAATACAAAGAATAAATTTACAACAGGAATCAACTTTGCTTATGATAAATATTATGAGTTAGTAAATGTGAATTTTGATCAAGATATTTCTCGAATTGATAATTCTGTTGGTGCTTTTTTGAATATACTTTTGATAATTTAAACAATTTTAGTCTGGTAGCTGGAGCTAGAGCTGATTATCACAACAGATTAGGAACTTTTGTAACACCTAGGTTGCACATTAGATATAACCCATGGGAACAAGCGGTCATTAGAGCTTCTATCGGAAGAGGAAAACGCGCAGCTAATATTTTTGCTGAAAATCAACAACTTTTTGCTTCTTCAAGAGATTTTTCAATACTTAATTTTGACGGAAAATTATATGGTTTAAATCCTGAAATTGCTTGGAATTATGGATTAAGTTTTATTCAAAAATTCAAACTTTTAGGAATGAGCTCAGAAGTAATTTTAGATTATTATGTTACAGATTTTCAAAATCAAGCAGTGGTTGATATTGATGCAAATGCACAGCAAGTTTTATTTTATAATTTAGATGGAAAAAGTTTTGCTAACTCGTTTCAAGCCGAGTTTAGTATTGAGTTGATTAAGCATTTGAATTTTAAAACGGCATATAAATACTATGATGTTCAAACGCAATTTTCGACAGGACAATTACAAAAAGCATTACAAGCAAAGCATCGATTTTTTGGAAATTTATCATTTGAAACACACATCAAAGACAAAGGTCAGCAATGGAAATTTGATTTCACATACAATTGGTTAGGAGAACAACGTTTACCAAATACATCAATGAACCCAACTGCATATCAATTAGCAGATTATGCACCAGCATTTGCGGTTATGAATACTCAAATTACCCGAACTTTTTCAAGTACATTTGAAATGTATATTGGTGGTGAAAATATTGGAAATTATAAACAGAATAACGGAATTGTTCAAAATGAGAATCCATTTGGCTCATATTTTGATAGTAGTATGATATATGGACCAACATTTGGAGCCATGTACTACGCAGGATTAAGATTTAAAATTAAATAATTAACTTAAAAATACCATAACATGAAAAATATTGTAATTGCAATTTTAGTAGCTTTTTTCTCAATTTCAGCAGTCGCTCAAGAGAAAAAAAGTAAAAACAAAAAAGCCGAAATCAAAGTAGCAGGAAATTGTGAAATGTGTGAAAAACGTATTGAAAAAGCTGCTTTTTCTGTAAAAGGAGTAAAAAGTGCAGATTGGCATGCTGATCACCAAGATATTCATTTGATAATTGATGAAAACAAATGCTCTGTTGAAGATGTAGCAAAAGCAATCGCAAAAGTAGGACATGACACAGAAATTGTTAAAGCAAAAGATGAAGATTATGAAAAACTTCATGGTTGCTGTAATTATGAAAGATTATAATTTTAAAAAATCCCGAAAATTTAATTTCGGGATTTTTTTTATAAATTAATCTTAAAATACATTCTAGAAAGAATTAATCCATTACTTTTGTTTCACTTTTAGGTAAAAAAGTCAATACGTTTTGAGCAAGTTGAAGAAGTTTATGTTTTTATTCCCATTACTCACATTGTCAATGTGGGCTATTGGTGCTGTTCCAAACATAAAAAAAGAAACATTTTCTTCTGATAATAAAATAGCTATAAAAGGAAATTCGGAAAAAGAGTTTTCGCATTTTATTACCACAGAAGTTGCAGAAAATGACTTTGTAATAACTGAATTAGAACCAGAATTTGAAGTTGAATTAGAATGGTATAATTCAGAATTTACAACTTGTTTTGTTGGGTTTTTAAATATTCAAAATCAATCAAAACTTTTTTATAAGCCTTATTTTTCTACAAAAGAAACTATTCCGTTATATGACTTATTCTGTAATTGGAAGTTTCACCTGTCTTAATACAATGTTATTTTAATAATTTCAAGTAGTTCTTGAGATAATAAATTAAGTATTAATTCAATTTCATTTAAAAATGAAAACACATAACGGAAGTTTTGATGAACATGCTGTTCTTCATCACTTAGCCCATTTTTTACCAGCGCAAAATCCGTTGAAAGATTTTGTGCATCACAATACTTTGCATGCTTTTCAGCATAAAAATTTCCATAAAGCATTACAAGAAGCGACTACAATTTTTGGATATAAAACCTATCTTTCCTTAGAAGATTTTAGACAACGATATGCTAATTTGGAAATTAATGAAAAGGTTTTAGATAAAATTTTAATTGAATCTAAAGGACAATCTAATTTAGACTTATGGAAGGAAAAATTGATACATCAAAATTACGATGAGTCAATAAATCCAAGAATTGGAAGTTTACGTTCGCATTGGAAAAAAGAATATGCAATTAACTTAGAAAAATCAACGCATAGTATACTGTTTCGTGTATTGTGTAGTTATTTGGATCAAGGAATTGCAATGTGGAATTTCCCGATTCACGATCAAGGATTTTTAGCGTCAATTATTACTATTGAAAAGAATTCTATAAAAGGAATTTTTACTTCAAAAAGAGCCAAAGAATTATTAAATAGTAATGCTTCAATAACTCAATTATTAGAAATTATTGTAGGAAAAGAAGAATTGTTTGAACAATATCTTTTTGACCAGCAATTTTCACATCCAGGATGGAGCGGAATGATTGCGACTATTGAGTCTAATCCAAGTTCATTACTAGATGCAAAGACGATTACTTTTGAAGAATTGGTCAAATTTGAACTGCTTTTAGAGATTGATGCTTTAGATAAAAAGTTTAATAGCAATTGGTCTCCACTTGGCTTAAAAGTTAGACCAGAAGAATTCAATTTGTTTGAAAACGTAAGATATAATGAGCTTTTTGACGTTCTTTCTTTATGGCAACAAGCATTTGAATGGAGTTTTTATGATCAAGTGTTATCTAATGTGCAACATGTTAAGGAAAATGATTCAAGAGAAGTTCCAACTTTTCAAGGATTATTTTGTATGGATGATAGAGAATGTTCTTTTAGAAGACATATAGAACATTTTGATAATAGTGCGGCAACGTTTGGAACACCAGCATTTTTCAACTTTGAATTTTATTTTCAACCAGTTAACGGAAAATTTCATACTAAATTATGTCCAGCTCCGGTAACTCCAAAGTATTTAATCAAAGAAGAATACAGAAAGAAAAAACAAGCAAAAGATTTACATTATCACAAACAATCACATTCACTTTTTTTTGGTTGGATAATTAGTCAAACATTAGGTTTTTCTGCTGCATTTAAGTTGTTTTTGAATATTTTCAAGCCTTCAATGTCTCCAGCAACTACAGCTTCTTTTAAGCATTTACATAAAAAATCAAAATTGATTATTGAAAATTTTGATGTAGATAAAAAAGTAGATAATCTTCAAGTTGGATTTTCTGTAGTAGAAATGGCAGATAGAGTAGAAGGATTATTAAAGAGCATTGGTCTAGTTGAAAATTTTTCACCCATAGTTTATGTAGTTGGTCATGGAGCTACAAGTATCAATAATACCCATTATGCAGGTTATGATTGTGGTGCTTGTTGTGGAAGACCAAGTTCTGTAAATGCAAAAGTAGCTTCGTTTGCGGCTAATCATATAAAAGTAAGAGAATTGTTGAAGCTAAGAGGAATTGATATTCCTACAACTACTCAGTTTCTACCGGCTTTGCATGATACAACTCGTGATGAAATTGCATTTTATGATGAAGATACATTAAGTGACATCAATAAAGCATTGCACCAACAAAATGTAATAACATTCGCAAAAGCCTTAGAGCATAATGCAAAGGAACGTTCAAGACGATTTGATACCATAGAAACGAACGAGTCACTTGAAAAAGTACATGAGAAAGTAAAAAAGCGTTCACTTTCATTGTTTGAGCCAAGACCTGAATTGAATCATGCTACAAATGCCATGTGTAATGTAGGAAGAAGAAATTTGTCGAAACAATTGTTTTTAGATAGACGCTCGTTTTTAAACTCGTTTGATTATAAAGTTGATCCATCGGGAGATTATTTAGCAGTTATTCTAGGAGCGATTGCACCAGTTGGCGGAGGAATTAACTTGGAATATTATTTTTCTAGAGTTGATAATCAAAAGCTGGGAGCAGGTTCAAAATTGCCACATAATGTTATGGGACTAATCGGCGTTGCAAATGGAATCGACGGTGATTTACGACCTGGATTGCCAAGTCAAATGATTGAAGTTCATGACCCAGTTCGATTGTTAGTTATTGCTGAACATTTTCCAGATAAAGTAAAATATGCAATAAGTAAAAACCCAGCAACATATGAATGGTTTAAGAACGATTGGGTAAAATTAATAGCTATTCATCCAGAATCGAAAGAGATATTTGTTTTTAATGACGAAGAGTTTGTAGTGTATAAAACGGTTTCAAAAGAGGCACATTAGATCAAAAACGAACAGGAATTATTTGAAAAAACGAAAGAAAATCTTCCGATAGGAATTCTAACTAATGCTTAATACAATGAACGATATACTTCAATATTTTTTATTATTACCTCTATTGGGGTTTGTAATAAGTTTACTGATACCTGAAGCGAAAGAAAAGACTATTTCATGGACGGCATTTGGTACAGTTTTTATACAATTAATAGGATTAGTAATTTTTATTTTTATATGGATTTTTCAAGGTGGAGATGATTTGAATTTAAAAGAAATTACTTTTCTAAAAACCGCAAATTATGAATTTTTATTGATTTTTATTTTGATAAAATTTCTGCGGTTTATTTATTTGTCGGCGCTTTATTAACATCAATGATAACAACCTATAGTCGTTATTATTTGCATAGAGAAAAAGGTTATAAACGATTTTTTAACACGGTTTTATTTTTCTTTTTTGGGTATAATTTAGCCATACTATCTGGAAATTTTGAAACACTTTTTATAGGTTGGGAAATCATCGGAATTTCTTCATTTCTATTAATTGCTTTTTATAGAGAACGTTATTTACCTGTAAAAAATGCTTTTAAAGTTTTTTCAATTTATAGAATAGGCGATGTAGGATTGATTTTGACAATGTGGGCAAGTCATCATTTATTTCATGAAAACATTACATTCATGAAGTTAAATAACTATGAATTGGTTAACGAACACTTGCAAAATCATTCATTAATTGGTGTTTTTATAGCGTTGAGTATGGCTTGTGCTGCTGCGGTAAAATCTGCACAAATTCCATTTTCATCTTGGTTCCCAAGAGCTATGGAAGGACCAACACCTTCATCTGCAATTTTTTATGGTTCGCTCTCTGTGCATTTAGGAGTTTTCTTAATGTTGAGAACATATCCATTTTGGGAGCACCAAACGTCAATGCGAATTGCAATTGGCTTGATGGGATTAATCACTAGTGTAGCAGCTTCATTGATGGCAAGAGTTCAATCTTCTGTTAAGAGTCAAGTAGCTTATAGTTCTATTTCTCAAATTGGAATTATATTTATTGAAATAGCACTTGGTTTAGAAACATTAGCTTTGATTCATTTTGCAGGAAATGCGTTTTTAAGAACGTATCAATTGTTGGTTTCGCCTTCTGTTGTTAGCTATTTAATCAGAGATCAGTTTTATAATTTTCAACCAAAAGAAAATAAAACAACTTTTTTCTTTCCAAAGAAAATTGAAAACACATTGTACATTTTAGCTTTAAAAGAATTTAACTTAGAGAGTTTTCAAAATTTAATTTTATGGAAACCTTTGAAAACAATTGGAAAAACATTAGATTTTTTTAAATATTAATCGAGTGTATTATTTCTTTGTACCACTATATGTTTTAGGTTTTTTAGCTTATAAATTCAAATTGAATTTACCAGTACAATTAATTTCTATTTTACCAGAACTATTTGCATTCATAGGGTTAGTTTTTGTTTTTAAATCATTTTCAGAACGAAAAAGTCATTTTTTAGCATGGATTTTAATTGTGTTAAATCATTTTTGGATTGCGCTAGCTATTGTTTTTAATGAAAGGGTTAGTGTTAGTGAAATCTTAGTTTACTTAGCAGGAATTGTAATTGCTGGAATTATAGGATATGTGGCTTTACTAAAGCTGAAAAAGATGGAAATGCGAATTTTAATCAATCAGTATTTAGGGCATATTTATGAGCATCCTAGTTTTGCATTTTTCTTTTTATTGGCGACACTAGGAATTACTGGTTTTCCAATTACTACAACATTTATTGGTGAAGATTTGATTTTTAGTCACATCGGTAGTAACCAAGTTTTTTTAGCATTTTTTGTTTCTTCAAGTTTCATCGTTTCAGGAATCGCAGGAATACGAATTTATGCACGTTTATTTTTAGGGCCACATGTTAAAACATATCACGAGTTGCCTTATAAATCATCTTAAAATTTTATATAAATATGAATTCAAAAATAAAAAAATATATACCTGCTGATGGATTAGCGGGCTTAAAAGAGAATTTTAAAACCGATGCTATTTCTGGTTTTATAGTGTTTTTATTGGCATTACCTTTAAGTTTAGGAATTGCAAAAGCATCTGAATTTCCTCCAATAATGGGGTTGATAACAGCAATTATTGGTGGTATTGTGGTTTCTTTTTTTATGGGATCTAGATTAACTATTAAGGGTCCTGCGGCTGGTTTAATTGTTATTGTTGCTGGTGCCGTTGCAGAATTTGGTCAAGGAGATAATAATCTTGGATGGAAATTGGCTCTTGGAGCTATGGTTGTTGCAGGTATTATTCAAATTCTATTTGGAATTTTTAAACTAGGGAAATTAGCAGATTTTTTTCCGCTTTCAACTATTCATGGGATGTTGGCAGCCATTGGAATCATTATCATTGCTAAGCAAATTCCTGTTTTGTTAAATGATAATCCTGCATTAGCAAAAGGAATGGGCCCAATTGAATTATTGGTTAATATTCCAAAGTTTATTTTAAATTTAGATGCTAAAGCCAGTATAATTGGTTTGGTAAGTTTATCTATAATGCTGGGTTGGCCCTATATTAAGAATACAACCATAAAAATGATTCCGGCGCCTTTAGTTGTGTTGCTTTTTGCAATTCCTGCTGAGTTATACATGGATTTTGCACATTCTGAACCACCTTACGCTTTAGTAAAAATTGGAAGTTTAATCGATAATATTAATCTAAATGCCGATTTTTCAGGAATTAGTCAAACAGGATTATTTATTAAGTATGTGATTATGTTTGCTTTAGTTGGAACTTTAGAATCATTATTAACTGTTAAAGCAATTGACTTGCTAGATCCATACAAAAGAAAATCAAATGCAAATAAAGATTTGATTGCCGTAGGAATAGGAAATACTTTTGCAGGTTTATTGGGTGGATTGCCAATGATTTCGGAAGTTGCGCGTAGTTCATCAAATGTAAATAATGGTGCTAAAACGCGTTGGGCTAACTTTTTTCATGGTTTTTTTGTTTTACTTTTTGTATTGTTAGCGGCCCCATTGTTAGAAATGATTCCTAATGCAGCTTTAGCAGCTATGCTAATTAGTGTTGGAATTAAATTAGCTCATCCAAAAGAATTCATTCATATGCTTCATATTGGTAAAGAACAATTATTGATTTTTACAGTGACAGTTTTGGTAACATTATTTGAAGATTTATTAGTAGGTATTGCCGTAGGAATGCTTTTAAAAATGATCATCCACATGTATAATGGTACGCCAATTTCTTCATTCTTTAAAGCGCCAACAGTTGTTTCCTTTGAAGGTGATGAATATAAAGTTGAGATTAATAAAGCAGCCATATTTTCAAATTTTTTAGGAATTAAAAGAAAGTTAGAGGAAATTCCACCAGGGCATCATGTTAGTATTTGTTTAAAAAAAACAAAATTAGTAGATCATTCTGTTTTGGAAAACTTAGAGCATTTTAAGCATGATTATGAAGCGCATCCAGATGGTGGTTCTGTTACAATAATAGGTTTGGATAATCACAAACCATTATCAAGTCATCCAAAATCTTCTAGAAAAAATGTATTAGCTTAATTTATTTATGAATATTATATCTAAAAAAAAGCTAGCTTTATTATTAATGTTAAGCTTGATTTGTTCGTCTTTGATGTTTGGACAGGAAAAATCTAGTAATAATGATATTTGGCTTCATTATTTTGGAAAAAACAAGATAACTGAAAAGTTTTCATTTTCCTTTGAAGCAACAATGCGTTATGCTAATGGATTTTCTGAAAAGCAACAATATTTTGTTAGACCTTCAGTAGATTATCAATTTACAAAAAGTTTTATGGGTAGTTTGGGTTATAGTCATTATAATACCTATTCATACGGAAATCCTTCGTTAAACAAAATTGCAATTCCGGAAGACCATTTTTGGATTCAAGGAACATTTGTTTATAATCATGGCGATTTGAAAATTTCACATCGATTGAGAGATGAGTTTCGTTATGTAGGTGTTACTGCAATGCAATCTAACGGTGATTTGCAATTGATCATTATGAATATCGAAATAGAATGCGATATATGTTACTGTTTAATTATCCTTTGATAAAAAATGCCGAAACCACACAATTATTTGCTTTATTTGGAGATGAGGTTTTTATGAATTTAGGTTCTAATGCTGGTAAAACATTTTTAAATCAGAATAGAATGATTGGTGGATTAGGTTATAATTTTAACAAAAATCATCAGATTCAGTTGAGTTATATTCATCAAAATATTTGGAATTTTTCAAACACCTTACAAGAAAGTAATCCAACAGTTAGGTTGTCATATATAACAAATTTTGATTTTAGTAAATAGGTTTTGAGTTTAGTTTTTAATAAAAAATCCGATTAGAATTTCTAATCGGATTTTTTTATGATAAGTATTTTGAATTACATCATGCCTGGCATTCCTCCACCCATAGGCATGCTTGATGATTCTTCTTTAATGTCTATTAAAGCACATTCGGTAGTTAAAATCATACCAGCTACAGAAGCAGCATTTTCTAAGGCTACACGAGTTACTTTCTTAGGATCAATAATTCCTGCAGCTAACATTTGAACGTATTCTCCAGTTTTTGCATTAAATCCAAAATCTCCAGTTCCTTCAGTAACTTTTGCAATTACTACAGAACCTTCACCACCTGCATTTTCAACAATAGTTCTTAAAGGTGCTTCAACCGCTTTGTTTACAATTTGAATTCCTGTTGCTTCATCAGCATTTTCAGCTTTGATGCTTGTTAAAGTAGCTTTTGCTCTAACTAAAGCAACACCACCACCAGCAACAATTCCTTCTTCAACAGCTGCACGAGTTGCATGTAAAGCATCATCCACACGATCTTTTTTCTCTTTAATTTCTACTTCAGAAGCAGCACCAACATATAAAACGGCAACACCTCCAGCTAATTTAGCTAAGCGTTCTTGCAATTTTTCTCTATCGTAATCAGAAGTTGTAGTTTCAATTTGAGATTTGATTTGGTTTACTCTTGCTTTAATGTTTTCAGCATCACCAGAACCATTCACGATTGTAGTATTGTCTTTATCAATTGTAATATTTTCAGCTGTTCCAAGCATATCTAAAGTAGCGTTTTCTAATGAATATCCGCTTTCTTCAGCAATTACAGTTCCTCCAGTTAAGATTGCGATGTCTTCTAACATAGCTTTTCTTCTGTCTCCAAAACCTGGAGCTTTAACAGCCGCTATTTTTAATCCACCACGTAATTTGTTTACTACTAAAGTTGCTAATGCTTGTCCGTCAACATCTTCAGCAATAATTAATAATGGTCTTCCAGATTGTGCTACTGGCTCTAAAACGGGTAATAATTCTTGTAAGTTAGATATTTTTTTATCGTATAATAAAACGTATGGATTGCTTAATTCAGCAACCATTTTGTCTGCATCAGTTACGAAATATGGGGATAAGTATCCTCTGTCAAACTGCATTCCTTCAACAACATCAACATAAGTATCTGTACCTTTTGCTTCTTCAACAGTAATAACGCCTTCTTTTCCAACTTTTCCAAAAGCTACGGCGATTAAATCACCAATAGTTTCATCATTGTTAGCAGATATAGAAGCTACTTGTTTGATTTTTTCAGAAGAATCACCCACAGCTACCGATTGTTTTCCTAATTCAGCAACTATAGTTTCAACGGCTTTATCGATTCCTCTTTTTAGATCCATCGGGTTTGCTCCAGCAGCTACATTTTTCAAGCCTTCTTTGACGATAGCTTGTGCTAAAACCGTTGCAGTTGTTGTTCCGTCACCTGCTAAATCATTGGTTTTAGAAGCTACTTCTTTTACCATTTGAGCACCCATATTTTCTAATGGATCTTGTAATTCGATTTCTTTTGCTACAGAAACACCATCTTTAGTTACTGTTGGTCCTCCAAATGATTTTGAAATAATTACATTTCTTCCTTTTGGTCCTAAAGTTACTTTTACTGCATTTGCTAATGCGTCAACTCCACGTTTTAAACCATCGCGAGCTTCAATATCGAATTTTATATCTTTTGCCATTTTAATTTTTGTTTAAATGTTTAACAGTTGTTGTTTAATCTATGATTAAAGAATTGCATAAATCTCATCTTCTCTCATAATAAGGTAGTCTTTACCTTCATATTTGAATTCAGTTCCTGAATATTTGCCATATAAAACTGTATCTCCAATTTTTACGGTCATGGTGTAATCTTTTTTGCCATTTCCTACGGCTACAACAGTTCCTTTTTGTGGTTTTTCTTTTGCAGTATCTGGAATAATAATTCCAGAAGCTGTAGTTGTTTCTGCTGCTAAAGGCGCAATAACAACGCGGTCTGAAATAGGTTTAATGTTTAATGACATATTTTTATTTTTTTTAATGATTAATTTTTCGTCTTCAAAATATTCAGAAATTATGCCAATTGAATTTTCTGACATTTTTGCTGAAATAAAAAATGCCAGCACTGACAGGCTGGCATTTTTTTATATTGTTCATGAATTCTTATTTTGCAGAATCTTGAGCAACTGGAGCAGTTGTAGCTGCAGGAGCTTGTTTGTTTGCTTCTGGTGTTGTAGGAATAGTTGTTGCAGGAGCAGCGTTGTCTTGACCTAAAATTTTAGAATCTGTAGCAGCATTTCCACCATTAAAACTCAAACTAGAAAGTAAAATTAAAGCAATTAATATTATTCCTAATGTCCAAGTACTTTTATCTAAAAAGTCTGTTGTTTTTTGCACACCACCTAATTGTTGAGAACCACCAAATGAAGAAGATAAACCTCCACCTTTAGGGTTTTGAACCATAATAGCTAAGATTAATAAAAAACAAACAATTGTTATCGCAATTAAAAAACCTGTAAATCCCATAATTAATTATTATTTTGTTGTAAATTTTTGATTTCATTTATTCGGTCTGCAAAGAAACTACTTTTTTCTGGATATTTCAAAATTAATATTTCATAAGCTTGAATTGCTTTGTTATATTTTTTTTGTTCCAAATACACTTTTGCTAATGTTTCTGTCATTAAGTGTGTTGGTTCTTCATCGCTTTTAGTAATATTTGCAGGTGCTTTGGTTATGTCTTTTACTGGAGCAATTTTTGGATTGGCTTCGATAAATTTATCGATTATATCTATTTTTTTTTGTTTATCGGAATCAATTTTTGGTTGATTTTCTTCAAAATTACGCTCTATGGGAGCAAATTTTGTCAATTGTAACCATTCTTGAAACGAATGTTTTCTGTAGGCGTAAATGGTAATGGTTTTCCAATTTCTAATTTTTCATCAGTAGATTCTGTGATTATTGTTTCTTCTGCTGAATGAATTTCAGTTTTTGGCGAAACTACAATTTCTTCAATTTGATGAACTTCTATATTTAATAAAGCTTTTTGGATTTCATGAATCTTATCCTGTTGAATAGCAATAAAGTTTTCAGAAGTTATAAATTCAAACAAAACAGTTCTATCCGTTGTATAAGCTGCTGTTTTTTTTAATTCATAATTATATCTAAAACTTTCCTGATTGTACAATCCTTTTAAATGCAAAGCACGGGCTGCCTGAAAGTATGGAAACTGCAAGACAATATTTTCTAAAGCTATCGTTTGTTTCTCGTTAGTAGCTTCAGGCTTATTTAAAAGATATGTTAAATCGGTTATATTCATTTTCAAGTTCAATTACAACTTCAAATTCAAAATTTAAAGCTGTTTAAAATTACCATTTAGCTAATGATTCATTAAAAACGTCTTGAGTAATTCGTTCAAAAATTACATCTAAAGCTGATGAAAGTTGTGAGCCAACTAATTGTTGATTGGCGTCAAAATCGTAATAAAAAGAAAAACGCTTTTCAAAATTATCATCTTCTTTATTTTTATTTACAAAGCGAACATTTACAGCTATTGTTAATCTGTTTTGAGCCGCTCTTTGGTCAGCTGTAGCTGTCATAGGCGTAATTCGATATTCAACAATTTCGCCTTCATATAATAATTCACCACCTTGTGAAACCAAATTCAAATTGGTTTGGTTTTGAATGATGTCTTGCAATTCTAAAGTGAATGTTCTTTCAATTCCAGGTTCTATTAATTCGGCATTATTTTGGAAATAATTGACTTGAAAAGTTTTAGCATCTACTGGTTTTGCACCTGTAAAATTATAAACTCCGCAACTATTTACAAGTAGTGAAATGGTAATAGTAAAGGCGATTATTAAATATCTCATTATAAATCGTATTGTTTAATTTTTCAATATAAAGTGCGTTCTGAAATTCCTAATTCGTCAGCCGCGGCTTTTCGTTTTCCTTTGTTTCGATCCAACGATTTTTTTATTAATTCAATTTCTTTTGCTTCTAAACTTAATGTTTCTTCTTCGTCAACGGTTTCTGCGAATAAATAATTTTCATCGTCATCGTCTTCAAACTCTTCTTGAATCAGATTGTTTTGATTCGGAAGCATTTCAACTCTCGGTTCTTCTTCAAAAATAGCATTTTCTTCCGGTTTACCGTAAATTTTTTGAATTAATCCTTTATGTGCTTCTTGAACTTTTGAACTTCCGTTTTGCATTAATTCCATCGTAAGCTTTTTCAAATCGTTCAAATCGCTCTTCATATCAAAAAGAACTTTGTACAAAATTTCTCTTTCGTTACTAAAATCACTTTCCGATTTTTTAGTTCCAATTACCGAAGGTAAATTCGGATTTTCCATGGGTAAATAGGAGAGAAGCGTTTGCGATGAAATCTCGCGTTTCGTTTCTAAAACTGAAATTTGTTCAGCTACATTTCGCAATTGACGAATATTTCCGCTCCAACGGTATTTTAAAAGTATTTCGACTGCGCTGTCATCCAATTTGATAGGTGGCATTTTGTATTTATGTGCAAAATCCGAAGCAAATTTTCTAAACAACAAATGAATGTCGTCTTTACGTTCGCGAAGTGGTGGCAACATGATATCAACCGTGCTCAATCGATAAAATAAATCCTCACGGAATTTACCTTTTTCAATCGCATCAAACATATTCACATTCGTAGCCGCTACGATTCTAACATTGGTTTTTTGCACTTGCGATGAACCTACTTTGATAAATTCGCCATTTTCCAAAACACGTAATAAACGTACTTGAGTAGTTAAAGGTAATTCGCCAACTTCGTCCAAAAATATAGTTCCGCCATCAGCTACCTCAAAATACCCTTCACGAGTATTAGTTGCTCCAGTAAATGAACCTTTTTCATGACCAAAAAGTTCACTATCAATGGTTCCTTCTGGAATGGCTCCACAGTTTACCGCAATGTATTTTCCATGTTTTCTGTGCGAAAGGGCGTGAATGATTTTTGGAATACTTTCTTTTCCAACACCACTTTCACCTGTTACCAATACCGAAATATCCGTAGGCGCTACCTGAATGGCTTTCTCCACGGCACGATTGAGTTTTGGGTCGTTCCCAATAATTTCAAATCGTTGTTTTATAGCTTGTACTGATTCCATTTTATAATTTATAATTGACAATTGATAATTTAAATGTTTTCTAATTGTTCATTATCCATTGTTAATTTTTAATTGTTTTAATTCATTATTTCAGAATATCCCACCGCTTCTCCAAGTAATGTTGCAGCGGTACAATCTGTGATTTTTACCATTACAAATTCACCTACTTTGTAATTTTCTTTTGGGAAAACTACTACTGTATTTTGAGAATTTCTTCCGCTCCAATGAGCATCAGAACGTTTTGATTCTTTTTCAATTAATACTTCTACTTCTTGACCAATGAATCGTTGCGTTCTTTCTAAACCAATTCGTTGTTGTAAATCGATGATTTCATTTAAACGTCTTTTCTTTACTTCTTCCGGAACATCGTCTTCCATTTTTCTGGCAGCTAAAGTTCCTGGACGTTCTGAATACGCAAACAGAAATCCGAAATCGTATTTTACATATTCCATCAAACTCAACGTGTCTTGATGATCTTCTTCAGTTTCTGTTGGGAAACCAGCAATCATGTCTTGCGACAAAGAAATATCTGGAATAATTGCATATATTTTATCAATCAATGCGATGTATTCTTCACGCGTGTGTTGACGATTCATTTCTTGTAAAATTCTAGTGCTTCCACTTTGAACTGGTAAGTGAATGTAGTTGCAAATGTTATGGTGTTTCGCCATAGTTTCAATTACTTCCACATGCATATCTTGCGGATTCGAAGTCGAGAATCTAAAACGCATTTTTGGAAACAACGTAGCACATTTGTCTAATAATTGAGCAAAATCAACTGAAGTTGCTTTTTGCATTTCGGTTGCTTTGTCGTAGTCTTTTTTTAAACCACCACCATACCAAAGGTAACTATCTACGTTTTGTCCCAACAAAGTAACTTCTTTGAAACCTCTATCATATAAATCTTGGATTTCGTCATAGATACTTTGTGGTTCACGGCTACGCTCACGTCCACGTGTAAAAGGAACAACGCAAAACGTACACATATTATCACAACCTCTTGTAATCGAAACGAAAGCATTAACGCCGTTGCTATTCAAACGAACAGGAGAAATATCGCCATAAGTTTCTTCTTTTGAAAGGATTACATTGATAGCATCTATTCCTTCTTCAACTTCGGCTAATAAATTAGGTAAATCTTTGTAAGCATCTGGTCCAACCACCATGTCTACAATTTTCTCTTCCTCTAAAAACTGACTTTTCAAACGTTCCGCCATACAGCCTAAAACTCCAACTTTCATTGAAGGATTGATTTTTTTAACTGCGTTGTATTTTTCTAAACGCTTACGAATGGTTTGTTCTGCTTTATCACGAATAGAGCATGTATTTACCAAAACTAAATCAGCATCTTCAAGATTTTGAGTGGTGTTATATCCATTTTCATGAAGAATAGAAGCCACAATTTCGCTGTCCGAAAAATTCATTTGGCAACCATAACTCTCTATAAAAAGTTTTTTTGTATTTCCTTCTTTTTGGTCAAGCACTAAACTCTGACCTTGTTTGTTTTCATCAATTACCTTTTCCATATCAAAGATTTCCATTAAATCAGTCTGCAAAGATAATACTAAATTATAAAATCTGACAAGATGGCAGAAAAGGTTTAACATGAAATTTTAAATTATTTTTTTCTCTATTTCTAAGTAGCCGTTTTTCTTGGATTTTACACCTATATATATAGGAGTAATTTGACAGATATTTTGGTTAATTATAGGTAAAAAATATTCACGATGTTTAAAATTTAAAAAAAACCTATACTTTTGCCGAACAAACAAAAAGTGAAATGGCAAAGAATTTAGTAATCGTTGAGTCACCTGCAAAAGCAAAAACCATCGAGAAATTTCTAGGAAGTGAGTATCAAGTTGAGTCTAGTTATGGACATATTGCCGACTTGCCTTCGAGAGAAATAGGAGTAGATGTAGAAAATGGTTTTAAAACCGAAATATGAAGTTTCGGCTGATAAAAAAGCATTGGTAACCAAATTAAAAGGATTAGCTAAAAATGCCGAAATGGTTTGGTTGGCTTCCGATGAGGACCGAGAGGGAGAAGCAATTTCTTGGCACTTATCTGAAGAATTAAAATTGAAGCCAGAAAAAACAAAACGTATTGTTTTTCACGAAATCACGAAAACCGCTATTCAAAAGCAATCGAAAATCCGAGAGGAATTGATTATAACTTAGTAAACGCACAACAAGCGCGTAGAGTTTTAGATAGATTAGTAGGTTATGAATTATCGCCAGTGCTTTGGAAAAAAGTAAAAGGGGGATTGTCTGCAGGTCGTGTACAGTCGGTTTCAGTTCGTTTGATTGTAGAACGTGAAAGAGAAATTCAGGATTTCAAACCAGAAGCTTCTTACAGTATTACAGCAGAATTCACAAATGAAGCTGGAAAAACATTCAAAGCAAAATTACCTAAGAACTTCTCAACTAAAAAAGAAGCAGAAGATTTCTTAGCTAAAAATATTGGTTCATCTTACAAAGTAGGAGATTTAGAAACCAAACCAACAAAAAAATCGCCAGCAGCACCTTTCACAACATCAACGTTGCAACAAGAAGCAGCTAGAAAATTGTATTTGCCTGTTGGAATTACCATGCAAATTGCACAACGTTTATACGAAGCTGGACTTATCACTTACATGAGAACGGATAGTGTAAACTTATCGCAAGAAGCAATGGCGGCAGCTCAAGCCGAAATTACAAGTTACTACGGAAAGGAATTTTCAAAACCAAGAAACTTCAATACCAAATCAAATGGAGCACAAGAGGCGCACGAAGCGATTCGTCCAACGGATATGTCGCGTCACACAGTAGATATTGATAGAGATCAAGCGCGTTTGTATGATTTGATTTGGAAAAGAACATTAGCTTCTCAAATGAGCGATGCTGAATTAGAGAGAACTAATGTGAAAATCGAAGCAAGCAATCATTCTGAAACATTTACAGCAACCGGAGAAGTTATCAAATTTGAAGGTTTCTTAAAAGTGTATTTAGAAGGAAACGATGATGACGATGAAGAACAAGAAGGAATGTTACCTGCTTTAAAAGTAAACGAAAAACTTACCAATAATTATATCACGGCAACGGAACGTTTTTCGCGTCCACCCAGTCGTTCCACAGAGGCTTCTTTAGTGAAAAAATTAGAAGAATTAGGAATTGGTCGTCCATCAACGTATGCGCCAACTATTTCTACGATTATCGCCAGACCCTATGTAGAAAAAGGAAGTTTTGAAGGACAAGAAAGAAAATACACGCAAATCGTTTTAAAAAATAGTGAAGTAAAATCACAAGTTTTAACAGAAAATGTTGGTTCAGATAAAGGAAAGCTAGTTCCAACTGATATTGGAATTATCGTGAATGATTTCTTAGTGAAGAACTTCAACACGATTTTAGATTACAATTTCACGGCAAAAGTGGAGCAAGATTTCGACGAAATTGCAGAAGGAAAAGTGGATTGGGCTAAAATGATGAATGATTTCTACAAACACTTTCATCCAAATGTAGTTGATGTAGAGAAAAATGCAGACAGAGAAAGCGGTGAAAGAATCTTAGGAGTACATCCGGTTTCAGGAAAACAAGTTTCGGTTCGTTTAGGGAAATATGGAGCAATGGCTCAGATTGGAGATGCTGATGATGAAAACAAACAGTTTGCTAGTTTACGTCAAGACCAAAATATTGGAAATATCACTTTGGAAGAAGTATTAAACTTGTTTTTACTTCCAAAACAATTAGGTACATATAAAGGGGAAGAAATTGAAGTAAACAATGGTCGATTTGGACCTTATGTTCGTTTTGGTTCTCAATTTATTTCGTTACCAAAAGGTGTAGATCCAATGGATGTTACTATGGAAACGGCTCAGGGCTTAATTGATGAGAAAGTTCAGGCTGATGCGCCAATTGGAACTTATGATGGATTGCCAATTCAAAAAGGAGTGGGGCGTTTTGGGCCATTTATCAAATGGAACGGAATGTTCATCAATGTAAATAAAAAATACAATTTCGATAATTTATCGCAATCAGATTTAAACGAGTTAATCGAAGAAAAGCAACAAAAAGACATTGATAAAGTACTTCACGATTGGAAGGAAGAAGGAATCAAAGTAGAAAAAGCACGTTGGGGTCGTTCTGTAATTACCAAAGGTAAAATCAAAATTGAATTAAGTAAAGATGTTGACGCTTCAAAATTAACCTTGGCGCAAGTTCAAGAAATGATTGAAAAGAAAACTCCAGCTAAAAAGACAGCAACAAAAAAAGTACCAGCTAAGAAAACAACCGCAAAAAAGAAATAATCAATGGTTTTTGATTTTTTACAGCCCGTTTCAGCTTCAGTTGAAGAATTTATTTCAAAATTATCTAATCAAACATTAGGTAAAAAAGTTGCGTTGCATACTCAAACGGATTTTCCTGTTCTAGATAATGTTTCCTTGGCAATTATTACGGTTAACGAAAATAGAGGTGCAAACAAATCAAACGACGATTTTGCTTTTGAAGATTTCAGAAAACAATTCTATAGTTTGTATCCTGGAAATTGGAATGTATCAATTGTTGATTTAGGAACAATTGAAGCAGGAGCTAGTATTGAGGATACCTATTTTGTTGTAAAAAAGTTGGTTGAAGAATTAATAAAGAAGAGAATTACACCTATTATAATTGGAGGTAGCCAAGATCTAACCTATGCGATGTATCGTGCATATGACAATTTGGATCAAATGGTAAATCTAGTTGCTGTTGATAATCAATTTGATTTTGCTAAAGAAAATTCGTTAATGTCAAATTCTTTTCTGTCAAAAATTGTAGTTGAAGAACCTAATAATTTATTCAATTATGCAAATTTGGGTTATCAGACTTATTATAATTCACAAGAGGAAATTGATTTAATAGAAAAATTATATTTTGAAGCTTATCGTTTGGGAGAAGTTTCAAACAATATAGCTGTTGCAGAGCCTGTTTTTAGAGATGCTGATTTAGTTAGTATTGACGTTACGGCTGTTCAATCTTCTTTTTCTGGAAATTTCTTACAATTTAATCCTAATGGGTTTAATGGAAAAGAAATTTGTGCATTAACAAGATATGCAGGAATTAGTGATAAAGTTTCTTCATTAGGAATTTTTAATTTTAATGCTACAGCACAAGAAAATGTATTAATTGCACAAATGATTTGGTATTTTATTGAGGGATTTAGCTTTCGTTCAAATGAATATCCATTTGGAAGTAAAGAGAATTATATCAAATATATCGTACCAATTGATGATGAAGAATTAGTGTTTTATAAAAGCAATAAAACAGCTCGTTGGTGGATAGAAATACCTTTTTTAACAAATGTTAATAATAAATTAAAAAGAATTACGTTATTACCTTGCACAAATGAGGATTATTTAGCAGCTTGCGAGCAAGAAATTCCTGAAAGATGGTGGAAAGCTCAGCGAAGAAATGTCTTGTAAATCAGCATGTTTTACTGTGTTTTGTTGAATGAATTAATAATGATTTTTTAAATTATGGATATTTTTTCACGTTTTTTAAAAAAAAATTGTTTTTTTCAAAATTATTGAATAGGTTTACGCCCTTAAAAAGAAGTTACATTTAACCCAAATTTATATGAAGAAGTTTGTTGCATTTTCAGCAATTTTGTCATTATTTATCAGTTGTGGTAAAGGCGATAAAGGAGAAGTAGTAGGAGTTAAAGGAAGAAAATGGCATCCTGAGAAGCCTTATGGGATGACATTAGTTCCTGGAGGAGCCTTTATTATGGGTAAATCAGATGATGATTTAGCTAATATTCAAGACGCGCCTACTAAAACAGTTACTGTTCGTTCGTTCTATATGGATGAAACAGAAATCACAAATAGTGAGTATCGTCAATTTGTTGAATGGGTAAAAGATTCAACAATCAGAACTCGCTTAGCAATTTTAGCTGATGAGCAAGGTCAAAAACCAGGTTCTGGAAGTGGAAAAGGCGGAAGTATTGGTGATTTTGGATTTGCTGATGTAGATCCAGAAAAAATGACTCCTTATGATAAGTATATGTACGAAAACTATTATAGTGTTGGTACAGCTGACGATATCTATGCTGGAAGAAAGCTAAACAAAAAAATCAAATTGATTAAAGAGCCAGGAAAATATCCTGACGAATTTTATGTTGAAGTGATGGATTCTATGTACCTACCAGAATCTGAATCATATAATGGTTTAAAAACTATTGATGCTTCTAAATTAAAATTCAAATACAATCAAGTTGATTTGAATAAAGCTGTTAAAAAGAAAGGTCGTAAAAACTTCTACGAAGATGCGCCACCTATCGAAATTTATCCTGATACAACAGCTTGGATTAAAGACTTTGCTTATTCATACAATGAACCAATGCATAATGATTATTTCTGGCACCAAGCTTATGGTGAATATCCAGTAGTTGGAGTGTCTTGGAATCAAGCTAAAGCCTTTTGTGCATGGAGAACTATGTATAAAAATGCTTATATCAAAAAGAAAAAGGAAGAGATCAAGTGAATTCTTTCCGTTTACCAACTGAAGCTGAGTGGGAATACGCAGCTAGAGGTGGAATCGAAGGTGCTACATATCCTTGGGGAGGTCCTTATGCTAAAAATGACAGAGGTTGCTTTATGGCAAACTTTAAACCAAATCGTGGAGATTATGCTGCTGACGGTGCATTATATACTGTAGAAGCTAAATCATATGAGCCAAATGAGTATAACTTATACAATATGGCTGGTAATGTTTCTGAGTGGACAGAATCTTCATATTTTGCAGAAGCATATGAATTTGTTTCAACTATGAATCCTCATGTTGCTGATAAATCTAACCAACGTAAAGTTGTACGTGGAGGTTCTTGGAAAGATGTAGGTTTTATGTTACAAGTTTCAACTCGTGATTTCGAATATGCAGATTCAGCAAGAAGTTACATTGGATTCAGAACTGTTCAAGATTACATGGGAACAGCAGCAACAGGAAACAGACCAAAATAGTATTTAACCAATTTTTATATAATTAACTTAACTAACTAAAATTTATTTATTATGGCATTATTAAGCAAAAAAGCAATGGGATTCCTTTACGGAATGGGAGCAGCGGTTGTAATTATCGGAGCGTTATTTAAACTTCAACACTGGACTGGGGCAGATATCATGCTTATTGTAGGACTTGTGACTGAAGCATTCATCTTTGCTTTATCTGCATTCGAACCAGTTGAAAAAGATTTAGATTGGTCTTTGGTTTATCCTGAATTAGCTGGTGGTGAAGCTAAGGCAAAAGATAAAAAAGAAAATCCTGCTGAAGCTCAAGGATTATTATCTCAAAAATTAGATAATATGTTAAAAGAAGCTAAAATCGATGGAGACTTAATGTCAAGCTTAGGTAATAGTATCAAAAATTTTGAAGGAGCTGCTAAAAGTATTTCTCCAACTGTAGATGCTATGGCTGGTCAAAAGAAATATGCTGAAGAAATGTCTACGGCAGCTGCACAAATGGAAGCTTTAAATGGTTTATATAAAGTACAATTAGAAAGTGCTGATAGAAATGCGCAAGCTAACAAAGAAATTGCTGAAAATGCAGCTAAATTAAAAGAGCAAATGCAATCAATGACTTCAAACATTGCATCTTTAAATGCTGTTTATGGAGGTATGCTTACTGCTATGAGTAACAGAGGATAATTAGTTTTATCATTAAATAATTTATTAATTAAAAACTAATTTAAAGAAAAATGGCAGGAGGAAAATTAACCCCTAGACAGAAGATGATTAACCTGATGTACTTGGTTTTCATCGCAATGTTGGCATTAAATATGTCAAAAGAAGTATTATCGGCTTTTGGTAATTTTAACGATAAATTTTCAGAATCGAATAAATTGACAGAAGAAGCAAATGGTAACTTATTATCTGCTTTAAACACTAAAGCTGCTGATGAGCCTGCTAAATATGCTGAACCAGCAAAAAAGGCTAAAGAAGTGGCTAGTATATCTAAAGAATTTGTTGCTTTTTTGGAGACAGTAAAAGCTGAAGTGACTGAAGGTTATACTCCAGATGAAAAAACTGGTAAATTGCCTTTTGAATCTATGGATAAATCAACAATAGATGAGAAGTGGTTTTAAAGGTGATGGTTACAGCCCTAGAGGAACTGAAATTGTTTCAAAAATTGATAAGTATGTAGCTGATATTAAAAAAGTATTAGGCAATGATGTAAAATATATTCCTTTTATTAAAGAGATTGAAAAGAAATTTTCAACTGCTGATATTGCAAATAAAGAGGGTGTCAAAATTAAATTTCTAGATTACAAAGCAAAAGGTTTTCCAGCTGTTTCTACTTTAACTTTTTTAACAGCTATGCAAAATGATGTTAAAAATACTGAAGCTGGTGCTTACAATTTATTCTTAGGAAACGCATTAAAATCTGCTGCTTCTATGAAAAATTTCCAAGCAATTGTAGTTTTTGAAAAGAATGCTTATTTCCAAGGAGAACAAGTTAAAGGTAAAGTAGTTTTAGGTCGTTATGATGCTAATACTGTTCCTACATCTTTTAAAGGTCCTGGTAAAATTGAAAATGGTCAAGCTGTTATCTCAATGACTGCAGGTAGTGTAGGAGAACAAAATATTTCTGGAGAATTTGGTTTTATGGAAGATGGTAAAGAGATTCCTTTGAAATTTGAAGGTAAATATGTTGTTGTTCCAAAACCTAAATCTGCTACAATTTCTGCTGATAAGATGAATGTTGTTTACAGAGGTGTAGTAATCCGATGACAATTTCGTTTGCTGGTGTTTCTGATAAAGATGTAACTGCTTCTGCTCCAGGTTTGAGTAAAGGAAGTGCTTTGGGTAAATATAACATGAGTCCTGGTGCTGGTAGAGAAGTAACTATTAATGTTAATGCTAAACTTCCTGATGGGAAGTCAGTTTCTGACAAAAAAGTATTCAGAATTAAAGGTATTCCTGGTCCTTCTGGAACAGTTAGAGGTGAGTATGCTGCAAAAGGTCCAAAATCAAGTTTAGAGATTTCTTCAGTAGGAGCTAAATTAGAAGATTTTGATTTTGAAGTTGGTTTAAATGTTACTGGTTTTACAATTAAAGTTCCTGGTCAGCCTACAGTTGTTGTTTCTGGAAATAAAATGGATGGTAGAGCTAAAGCAGCTATCAATAAAGCTAGTAGAGGTGATGTTATTATTATTAGTAACATTCAAACAAAATTAGTTGGTGCTGGTAATTATATGTTGCCAAAAACTGCACCTTGTACATTTGAAGTACAATAATTTTAATAATTTTAAGTTTATATATCAAACTTGAATAAAGATGAATAAGATGAATTGGAGAAATAGTATTGCAATTTTAGCATTAGGTTTAAGTTCGACTTTTACTTTTGCACAGTCTAATCTTTTAAATGCTAAGACACCTGACCAAATCGGGAAAAAAACTGAAGCTGAATTAAGTGCAGACAATGATAATCCATTACCTTACGGTTATGTTCATGATAGAGATATCTTGATGGGTAAGCGTATGTGGGAAATCATCGATTTAGATGAAAGAGTTAACTTTCCACTTTATTTTCCAGTGGATGGTGATGTTATGACTTCACCAGATAGAAGACCTTTGTATAATGTTCTTATCGAGGGTATAAGAGATGGAAAAATCACTGAAGTATACGATTCAAGTTATTTTACTACAAAAAAATCTTTAAAAGATATTGAAGCTTCTTTAGTTAGAATTGATACAACAGATGCTGGTAGAGAGTATTTTAATGCTGGTGAAGCAATACCTGCTGAGTATATTGTGAAAACAGAATTAAAAGCTATTGATGTAGATTCATATAAGATAGTTGGATATTGGTATTTTGATAAACGTCAAGGAGAATTAAAATATAGACTTCTTGGTATTTGTCCATCAATTCCTGATGTTTATACAATGGGAGATAAAGAAAAAGATTATGTAGAATTATTTTGGGTTTATTTCCCTGCTTCAAGAGATGTGTTACATGCTGCTAAGCATTTAATAACAGAAATTCTGCAATGTCATTCACTTTTGATCATTTATTAAATGCGCGTCGTTTCAATGGTGTAGTTTATTTAGAGGAAAACGTATATGGAGACCGTCTAATTAAAGACTATATGAAAGAAAATGCACAAATGCAATTATTAGAATCTGAGCGCGTAAAAGAAAAAATTCGTGACTTTGAACAAGATATGTGGAATTATTAATAGTATTTCTCCAATTTCATTTAAAAAAACTCTTACCATTGGTAAGAGTTTTTTAATTTTACATCATGATAGACTTTATAATCGTAGGAAATGGATTAGCAGGGATTTCCTTTGCTGAAATTGCCTTGCAAAACAATAAATCAATTTTTGTTTTTGATAATAATTCACAACCTTCTTCTCGTGTGGCTGGTGGTTTGTATAATCCAGTTGTTTTAAAACGTTTTAGTGGAGTATGGAAAGCTAAAGAACAAATTGATTTTGCATTTCCTTTATATCATAATATTCAATCTAAATTAAATGTAGTTTTTGATTTTGAATTGCCGATACTTCGTAAATTATTTTCTGTAGAGGAACAAAACAATTGGTTTCATGCAGCAGATAAACCTAACTTAGCTCCTTTTTTAGATGCTAAATTAGTCACAAGTTCTTATTCAAGTATTGATTCTCCTTTTCATTATGGTAAAGTAAACCATACAGGTTATCTTGAAATATCAATTTTGATTGAAACCTATACTAATTTTTTAAAATCTATAAATTGTTTTTCAGACGATACATTTAATTATGATGAAATTGAATTTTTGGAAGGCGGAATAAAATATAAAAACATAAAGGCTAAGCATATTATTTTTGCTGAAGGTTTTGGATTACACGCTAATCCATATTTTAATGATTTGCCTTTAGATGGAACTAAGGGTGAGTTATTAATTATCAAAGCTCCATATTTGAAACTTGATGTTGTTATTAAATCAAGTGTTTTTATTCTACCTATAGGAAATGATTTGTATAAAGTAGGTGCTACCTATGACTGGATTGACAAAACAAATACACCAACTCAAGCAGGTAAAGATGAATTGATTGAAAAACTTTCAGAATTAATTTCGTGCGATTTTGAAATTGTGAAACATTTTGCTGGTGTTCGTCCTACAGTTAAAGACAGAAGGCCATTAGTTGGAACACACCCTATTCATTCACAATTACATGTTTTAAATGGTTTAGGAACTCGTGGCGTGATGCTTGGTCCATATTTGGCTAATCAATTATTTCAGCATATTGAAAACAATATTCCTTTGGAAAAAGAAATTGATATTACAAGATGTTATAAAAAAAACCGAAACTAATTTGTTTCGGTTTTTTATTATCTCAAAGTGGCTTTTTTTTCACCTTTGTGTTGTTTCCAATCTTTGTCATAACTCATAAACATGTTAACCCAAATATTTCGTGATAATCGCATAATTACTGGCATAAAAACAATTAATGTTGCAATAATAACGATGAAATTATTGACTAAACTTTTTTCGCCAATAAAAAAAATAGGTGATAATAAATGCAGCTACTCCAAACGCAATCCCAAGTGCATAACTAACATACATAGCACCATAAAAAACGAAGGTTCTATTTTATATTTTGTTCCACAATGACTGCAATTTTCATGCATTTTGTAAACATTGACTACATTATACGGATTTTTGTCTAAATACATGCTTTCTTCATGACAAGTTGGACAACTTCCTGTTAAAATACTATTTAATTTGGATCCTTTTTTTAACATTTGCAAAATATTTTACGCAAAGGTACAATATCTAACTATCTCTTGTGTAACAATTATTACAAATATCAATTTGTTTACTGAATTTTGAGTTTAATCGAATAGTAACTTTTAAACCATAAACTCATAAACATTTAAACTAATTAAATGCTAAACATACATAATTTATCGGTTTCCTTTGGTGGAACTTATCTTTTTGAAGAAGTAACTTTTAGATTGGGCGCTGGAGATAGAGTCGGACTTGTGGGTAAAAATGGTGCTGGAAAATCAACTATGTTGAAAATTTTAGCAAGAGATTTTGCACCCGATTCTGGTCAAATTGCAACAGAGAAAGAGGTTAAAATTGGTTTTCTTCGTCAAGATATTGATTTTGTTAAAGGAAGAACAGTTTTGGAAGAAGCTTATCAAGCTTTTGAAGAAATCAAACGTGCCGAGTTTCGAATCGACGAAATCAATCATCAATTAGTAACGCGTACCGATTATGAAAGTCAAGAATATTCTGATTTGATTGAAGAATTGAGTGATGTTACACACCATTACGAAGTCTTAGGCGGTTATAATTATGTTGGTGATACCGAAAAAATTCTTTTAGGTCTTGGATTTAAAAGAGAAGATTTTGACAATCAAACAGATACATTTTCGGGTGGTTTGGAGAATGCGTATAGAATTAGCAAAACTGTTATTGCAATCTAACGATATTTTACTTTTAGATGAGCCAACGAATCACTTGGATATTGAAAGTATCATTTGGTTAGAAGGTTTTTTGCGAAATTTCCCAGGTGTAGTTGTAATTGTTTTCACACGATAAAATGTTTTTGGATAATGTGACGAATCGCACAATTGAAATTTCATTAGGAAAAGCCTACGATTTCAATAAACCGTATTCTGAATATTTAGTGTTGCGTCAAGAAATTCGTGAAAAACAATTGGCAACTCAGAAAAATCAAGCTAAAAAAATCGAAGAAACGGAGAAGTTAATCGAGAAATTTCGTGCCAAAGCTTCTAAAGCATCGATGGCGCAATCCTTGATTAAAAAATTAGATAAAGTTGAACGAATTGAAGTGGATGAAGACGATAATTCAGTAATGAATATTTCGTTTCCCGTTTTCGCAGACACCAGGAAGAGTTGTTGTTGAAGCAGAACATGTTACCAAAGCGTATGGCGATAAAGTTATTTTAAATGATATTTCGCTTTTAGTAGAGCGTGGTAGTAAAGTAGCTTTCGTTGGACAAAACGGTCAAGGAAAGTCAACATTCATGAAAGCCATTGTGAATGAATTTGAATATGACGGCTCTATCAAATTGGGTCATAATGTACAATTGGGATATTTTGCTCAAAATCAAGCGGAATATATTTAGACGGCGAAATCACGTTGTTACAAACTATGGAAGATGCTGCAACAGACACAAATCGTTCAAAAGTACGCGATATGCTTGGCGCTTTCTTGTTTAGAGGTGATGATGTTGAGAAAAAAGTAAAAGTACTTTCGGGTGGTGAGAGAAATCGCTTGGCGCTTTGTAAATTGCTTTTACAGCCGATTAATGTCTTAGTAATGGACGAGCCAACCAATCACTTAGATATCAAGTCTAAAAACGTTTTAAAAGCGGCATTACAACAGTTTGAAGGAACTTTGTTGTTGGTTTCTCACGATCGTGATTTCTTGCAAGGAATGTCAAATATTGTTTATGAATTTAAAGATCAGAAAATTAGAGAATATTTAGGTGATATCAATTTCTTCTTAGAACAAAAAAACGCTATGAATATGCGTGAAATCGAAAAGAAAGATGTTGTTGTGTCTGCAAATACAAATAAGGCTGTCAAAAGTATTTCTTATGAAGATCAGAAAAAAAGCAAAATCATTGCAAAACAAATTGAGTAAAATTGAAAGCCAAATTCAACAGTTAGAAAAAGACATTCAGCATGATGACAAAGCATTAGCTTCAAATTTTGACAAACATGTTGAAGATGCTACGTTTTTTGCAGCTTATGAGAAAAAGAAAAAGAATTGGAACAATTATTAGAAGATTGGGAAAATGTGCAATTAGAAATTGAAATGGTGAATAGCTAATTGCAAAACCATATGTTATAACAATTTAAAACCAAACAAGCAATCGCAATGATTATTATGATTATTGCGATTTTATTTTTTCTAAAATATTTTGGATAAACTAACTTCATATTCTAAATTATTAATTAGGTAAATATCAAGTATTTTAGTTGCTGTTTAAATACGTTTTTTTGTCGTATTTTTTAAAATTGAATGGTAGGGAGCTTTTCTTGAATTTTTAAAATTTTAGTATCTATTGATGCCAAAAAATTTTGATGATTTGTTGTATTTGGATTAAACGGACGATGCTTCAGAGCCCTTTGAATTTCACAAATTTGATTCATCAACCCAAATTCTGATTCCGAAATATAATTTTCAAAGAATTTTATCCAAATATAATCAATTGCAGTCTGATTTGGATGTAACATGTCTTCAGTATAAAAACGATAATCGCGCAATTCATCCATCATGATTTCGTAAGCAGGAAAATATTGCGAGTTTCGAGTTTCGAGTTTCGAGTTATGAATTCCTGCAATCAAATGCGCTTTTACTCAATGTGTTTTCTACAAATCCATCTTTGATATGACGCACTGGTGAAACCGTAAAAATGAAGTTACAATTTGGGTTCAATATCGACACATGAAAAAGTATCGATTCTAAACTTTGCACAATAGTTTCAAGGGATAGTAATATTCTTTCGTAAACTGTTTTTGTGGTACTTTATGACAATTAGCGACAATTTCGTTGGTTTCAATATTTCGATACACCCATGATGTTCCTAGCGTGATTATGATGTGTGTTGAATCGTTTAATTGTTTATTTGTTGAATTGATTAAATCGTTTAAAGATTCTAAAAACGCATCTTTATCAGAATTAGATAATTCAGAATGCACATCAAAGCAATGCCATAATTCATTATGAAAGAAAATATCGTTTTCAGTGAAATAGTTTTTTTGGACACTTCTTTCGATAATTCTACTTAAAGAAACCGGGTTAAAAATGATTCCAAATGGATTTATAGCCGTTTGAAATTTGAAATACTCAAATTTTTCACCCATATTTTCTGCAAAACAAGAGCCTAATAAAACTACTTTAGAAGCATAGTCTATTGGAAGATTACTTTTTTTGAATTGGAATTTTTGTAGTGAAATTCATTTTTAATATTTCATTGATATTCAAAGATAGTGATAAAAAAGAAATCCCGATAAATTTTATGTTTATCGGGATTTTTAATTTTATTACTTTTAAAATTACTTTACATACTCACACCGCTTTCCTCAATCGCTTCCTTAATTCCACTCACATTTTTCCCTTTTCCTGATGCGAAGGAAAGGTTGTCCACCACCATTTCCGTCGATTAGTTTTCCTAATTCTCTGATGACGTTTCCTGCGTTTAATCCTTTTTCAGCAACTAATTCTTTTGAAATGTAGCAGTGAATATTTGGCGCATTATCTTCAACTGATGCTAGGAATACAAAAGCATTTGGTTTTGAAGTTCCAATAGCTTGTGCTAAATCTTTAGTCGAATTCATAGATAACTCTACTTGTTTTGCTAAATATTGGATGCCGTTGATTTCTTGAAAATCGGCAATCAACGTATTTTTTTAATCCTTCGATTTTTTCTTTTACTAATTGCTCTAATTGTTTTTTTCAGTTTCGCATTATCATCTTGTAATGAAGCCACTGATTTTAAAACATCTTGTGGATTTTTCAATACTTCTTTGATTTCTGCCAAAGTATCTTCTTGATTTTTATAGAAATCTTTCACAGCATCGCCTGTAATTGCTTCAATACGACGAATTCCTGCCGCAACTGCTCCTTCTGAAACAATTTTGAAATGCCAAATTTCAACGGTTTTTTTTCACGTGAATTCCACCACATAATTCTTTACTGTCTCCAAATTCAATCATTCGAACATTATCGCCATATTTTTCTCCAAATAAAGCCATCGCACCTTTGTCTAATGCTTCTTTGATTGGAATATTTCCTGTGTTCTACTAATTGTAATTGCGCTTCAATTTGTTGATTCACACTTGTTTCTACTTGGCGTAATTCATCCTCTGAAACTTTAGAAAAATGCGAGAAGTCGAAACGTAAATAATTTGGGTTAACCAAAGAACCTTTTTGCTCCACATGCGTTCCTAAAATACTTCTCAACGCCAAATGCATCAAATGCGTAGCCGAGTGATTTTTAGAAGTCGAAGTTCTTAAATCGGTATTTACTTTGGCTACAAATTCTGCTTCCCACGTTTTCAGGAAGTTGTTTTGCGAAATGTAGTATTAAGTTATTTTCTTTTTTTCGTATCGATAATTTCAATCGTTTCGTTTGCCGAAACTAATGTTCCTTTATCACCCACTTGTCCCACCACCTTCTGGATAGAACGGCGTATTATCTAAAACAATTTGGTATAAAACACCATCTTTTTTAGAATCTACTTTTACGAATTCTAGTGATTTTAACGTTGTTTTCGGTTTGGTCATACCCAACGAAAGTTTCCACGTTGCCATCAATTAAAACCTTCCAGTCATCAGTAGTTTACTTCTGAAGCTGCACGAGAACGCGCTTTTTGTTTTTGTAATTCGGTTTCGAATTCGGTTTCATTAAATGAATAAGCCTTTTTCTTTTAAAATTAAAGCCGTTAAGTCTTTTGGGAAACCAAACGTATCATACAATTCGAATACTTTTCTCCAGAAACTTCTTTTCCTGATGTTTCAGTAACTACTTTATCTAATAATTGTAATCCTTGTTCTAAAAGTTCTCAAGAAAGAAGCTTCTTCTTCGCGAATTACATTAGTAACCAATTGTTGTTGCGATTTAATCTCTGGGAAAAATTCGCCCATTTGATTGGCTAAAACTTCTACCAATTTAGTAATGAAAGGTTCTTTTGTGCCTAAAAACGTAAATCCGTAACGAATCGCACGACGTAAAATTCTACGAATTACATAACCAGCTCCTGTATTTGAAGGCAATTGTCCATCAGCAATAGCAAAAGCTACCGCGCGAACGTGATCTACAATTACACGAATCGCAATGTTCGTTTTGTTTTGTTCTTCTGATATGTTTTTAACTTCGTTTGAAGTATATTTTAATCCTGTAATTTCTTCAACTTTCGCTATAAGCGGAGTGAAAACGTCTGTATCGTAATTTGAAGTTACATTTTGCATCGCCATACACAAACGCTCAAATCCCATTCCGGTATCTACGTGTTGTGCGGGTAATTTTCTAATGAACCATCGGCTTTAACGGTTGAATTCCATAAATACGTTGTTCCAAATTTCCACTACTTGTGGGTGGTCAGCATTTACTAAATGCTCTTCCTGAACTGCATTTCTTTCAGCATCTGTTCTCAAATCGATATGAATTTCCGAACATGGACCACACGGACCTTGGTCGCCCATTTCCCAGAAGTTATCTTTTTTATTTCCTAAAATGATTGCGGTCTTCCGAAACGTATTGTTTCCAAATATCAAATGCTTCTTGGTCAAATGGAACGTTCTCTGCTGGATTTCCTTCAAAAACAGAAACATACAAACGGTCTTTGTCTAATTTCAAAACTTCTGTTAAAAATTCCCAAGCCCAAGCTAAGGCTTCTTTCTTGAAATAATCGCCAAACGACCAGTTTCCAAGCATTTCAAACATGGTGTGGTGATACGTTATCAAAACCTACATCTTCTAAATCATTGTTGTTTTCCCGAAACACGAAGACATTTTTGTCGTATCGGCGATTCTTGGGCTTTTTGGAGTTCCATTGCCTAAGAAATATTCTTTGAATTGGGCCATTCCCGAGTTGTTGAACATCAAAAGTTGGGTCGTCTTTTAAAACGATTGGCGCAGAAGGAACAATTAAATGTCCTTTTGATTCAAAAAAATTAAGGTATGCTTTACGTATCTCTTGTGATTTCATTTGTATAATATATTTAATATATCGAATTGCATTTTACATTTTGTGATTATTTCACAAGCGGTTTTAGATGCGATATCATTATTTTATTTTTTTCTGATACTTTTTTTAATTCTTGTAACGCGAGCGGAAATTTTTCGTCATATAATCATGTATTCGGGAACACAATCAATTTCAGCTGTTACGGTTGTAATTCCACCAACTTCATTTAATTTATAAGTTTCAAAACGTCCAGTCCATTTTTCAGTTTCGGCGTCAATTGGTAATTCTTTCAAATCTTTTAGCATCCCAATATGTTTAAAAAATTAATTTATTTGGGATAAGATAAAAAACATCACTATACATTCCTTCAAATGATGGAGCAATAAAATGGATTCTACTTCCTAATTCGATTTCGCCTGTAAAATAAGTCCCAGCACAAAAAGGAGTTGTCCATTCTGTATATGATTCTTTGTTCCACATTTTATTCCAAACAGTTTCTGCAGAAGCTTTTATATCTTGATTGAAAACCAGTTTTTTTAATTCACATAAAGGTAGTTTCTTAAACTTGTTTTAACCAAAGCATTCCAGCCCATTTCATAATTGGCTATTGCAAAATTAGTTCCATCATCTGCAAAAGTTTTCAACACCTTCGTGAGTTAAAATTACTTTTGCTTTTTCTCCTAATTCTTCAATTTCATGTTAAAACTGAACTTCCTTTAGATTGTTCTGGATGTGTCCAAGTATGTTGCACCAGTTTATTTTCTTCAAAATTTAAAACCTTACATTGATGAAGATAAGTATTTCCATCTGTTTCATAAAAGAAAAAATTCATGCCAATAGAAAGATTGACATTTGATATATTAAAATACCCAATTTTCATCACTTCTGGATTCGTTATTTGCTTCCCAAACTTTTTGTTTTTCAGTATCAAAAACAGCTTCTACAGTAATTATAGCCATGGCTTAATTGTTTGATTTTCTTTTTATTAAATATTCTAAAAAAATAAAATAGCTTTATAATGAAACATTTCTTAAATTTGTTCCCGAGTATAAAAACAACATCCCTTATGTCACACCAATAAATTTGGCACAAAAATTAGTATAAGTTTCCATATATGTCGAAGGGTAAAATATTATTACGATTCAGAAAATTTTAGCTACTACAAGCGAATTCAAACCCGAAAAAGAAAGAAATTTGCCGATTTATGTGTTTGCTGTTTTTGTTGTCTTCTCGGCACTTGTTTTGGATTTGGTTAATATTTTTGTACTGTTTGATTAATACTAGTTATTGTTTGAGACAGCAAACCAAAGATTAAGATACAAGCAAGGAGAAATTGAAGCTTGTAAGCATTAAAGTCTAAAGTTTTGAACAAAAAAACCCTAGATTTGATGAATGAAGTTTTAGAAGCAATTGAAAAACTAGAGATAATAATATTTATAGGATATATTTTTAAATACGACCTGTCCAATTTTCTAGAAAGAAAGAAAGAAAAGCAGGGTTTTGGAGGTGTTAATCCGATATAAAGATTTGCAGGATAGGATACAAATAATTCTGAACGTTGATGGAAAACACGACAAAGCGTTTGATATATTAACGAAAGAATTGGTCATTCATGTCTAAATCATTAGAATGAAATTGTAGCTTTGGCCCAAACAGAACAGAAAAGTTGTATTAGGGCAGCCAAGTCTTTTTTTCCTGGCAAATTCAGCCTGTTAAAAATGAAGATTTGAAGCATATGGCTTCCGGACTATGGTTATAGAAGTGATCCGTTTACGAAAATTAGGAAATTTCATTCGGAATGGATTTTACGAGCCCTACCAGAACAGGTAACGCCCAGGTTTATGCTACTGGAGATGGTGTTGTAATATAATGCAGGAAATGCTTTCATTGTCGGGTTTATGGGAATCAATATTGAAATTAATCATGGTTATGGGTTCTATAAAACGTTGTATGCTCATTTGAGTAAATTTACATAATGTCGTACCTGGCCAACCGCGTGTAAAAAGAGGGTGAGCCATTCTTGTAGTTATGTTGGAGTAGTCCAGGACCGAAGTCCAGGCACGCTCATTGTGGCACTACGAAGTATTTAAAGGTAGTGAAACGTGTAAATCCGCTGAATTTTTTATTATGGAAGTATTTTCAGCAAAAGAATCATATTGAGACACCTCAAATTAGCGAATCAAGGGCGAAAACCAATCATTAGACTAATGTACATTTAGAATTAGCCACCAAACAAAAGATATTATAGGCATTTGGCGAAATATAGCCAAAGCATTTTGAATGTAAAGATAGCATCCTTAATTCGTGTTTTGTGATTAAAGAATTTGACATTCTAAAACCAAAGAAAAACGCTAAAGGGAATCGAATGGTTTACATCCAAGAAGACCTGATGAAGAATTTGGCCAATTGATTTTATCATTTGGTGAAAGAGCGTGGATTTACATTAGATGGTGCTAAAACACATTTGAAAGAAGGGATTCAGAAAAAAACTAGACAAGTTTTTGATATTATTAATAAACTTGAAAAAAAACCCTTAATAAAAGCACAATTAACGACAATTAAAAATCAACTTTAAACAATTAAAATTATAAATTACTGAGAAAATTTTTGCCGTTGGATAGTAGTAGAGCAGTAATCCTAATTGGTTATTTTTTATTTTAAAAGGGATCAATAACACCGCTGTAACTACTTTAAATCAAAAAATATAGAAGACGCTTGGGGTAATGTGGGAAACATCATATCCCAAAACAAACGAAGAATGATTTAATTGTTAATTTAAGGTAAAAACCGTTTCAAGGTGTCTGCCTGAATACGAACAAGGAACCCTTGAAGCTGTGGTTCAGCTAGAGCTAACGCAACCAAAAACTGTCGTGGATCCAACTAAATATTACGCCAGACACAGTGTAGAGAAATTTTAATCAAAATCAAAGTGCATTATAGATCTCGTTTATTTCTAACTGTTGAAGAACTATCCAAGCTTGCAAGCGAATCAAGGTTTTTTAAATTTGCAAGCCAGAACTTACAAGTACAGAGAATCAAATTTTAACAGCAAGAACGCGTTTTAATGAAGCGGTTTAAGTAGAGTCCGTATAATACTCATATTAACACATTTCCTAATAATTTGTTGGTTGCAGGGTGTTTTTGGATTTTAAAGAAAAAGCGTTTCTTTAAATCGGTTAGAATGAGCAGATAAAGCGCCAGAAGTAGAATTTGATTTCAATAAAGAGAAAAAATAATGTCTAAAACCGAATATTTTTTTATCAAAAGCAGAAGAGCAGAAATTGTTCATGCTATTTTTTGAATGCCGAGAAAAAACACTTCGGGAGAGAATTACGAGTAACCCACCTAGAAGACATTCAGAAAAATCACCTCTTGACAGAGCTCAGGAGGTTTTTTTTGAATTGAAAATGGACGAAACACAAGATAGAAATGGTGTTTTGTTTTATGTGTGTGTTTCGGATAACCAAAAGTTTGCTATAATTGGTGATACACACTGTATTAACGAGGTTGTACGAGTCTGATTTTTGGGATTGTACAAAGATACAATAATTGCAAGTTTGAATAAAGAAGGAAAATATAAGAAAGGCTTGGTGGAAGGAATTTTAGTGCTGGTGAGCGATTGGAAAAAAACATTTCCTCTTATCAATCAGATGAATACCCAACGAATTGTCCCCTAACGAAATATACAAGAAGTTTAATATGAAAAAGTTGTTTTTATTTGTATTAGCTTTAAATGGAATAGTTTCTCAAGCACAGTTTACTATTCCTGAGGGCCCTAGTTTTCAAACGAGTGTTTACGATTATGCGGATGTTTTTAAATCCAACAGAGGAAA
The DNA here is from genome assembly GCA_033557465.1 of Ichthyophis bannanicus. Lineage (NCBI taxonomy): Eukaryota > Metazoa > Chordata > Amphibia > Gymnophiona > Ichthyophiidae > Ichthyophis > Ichthyophis bannanicus. The sequence goes on from CM066039.1 coordinate 340,779,828, forward strand.
AAGAATTTAGAAAACAAATTAGTTCGCTACTCGGATTCTACTACAACTCAAATAGTTGTAATTACTGTTGAAGATTTACTAAAGGAGAAGATATTGGTATTTTAACTCCAAAATGGGCGCATCAGTGGGGACTTGGTCAAAAAAAATAGAAGATAATGGTATTTTGATTTTAGTATCTAAAAAATGAACGAACAATTTGGATTGCTCTGTCCAGGGTATTGTGTAGAGGATCGCTTGATAGCAGCAATTAATGCGGATATTATCCGTAACATTATTATTCCTGAATTTAAGGCAGGAAGTTTATATACTGTTTAGACAAGGTGTGCCGATGCTATTTTTCACGTTCTTAAAAAGGAAAATATACAGGTTCTAGAAAAGAATTCGGAATAATCCGTTGCCCTTTTTTTATACTAATAGTTTATGTTGGTTTTATTATTAATTCGTGTAGTGTTAACTTCAA